>OU744283.1:2500000-5000000 GCA_916610205.1 Griposia aprilina
TTCAGCCTGGTATTGTTGGGTACGCAGATGACAGTACTGTTTCAGAGAGATACTTGTCCAGCGCAAAAACCAGCGGGGCCGAAGTTTGTTCCTTGCGAGAGGCCATGGTAGAGCGGACAGATTTGACCTTAAGCCTTGTCTTCCAGTGGGGTGATGATAATCTGTTCTCTTTTAACGCCACCAAAACGCGCGCGCGCGCGTTCGATGGGTTTGGGTTGGGTCTAGTCTAGGTCAGAGATGACAGAGACAAAGTCGACGATGGAGTGAGCTTACCCAGAAGAAGCCTGTTCACTCTCACTTTGAAGAGATTTGGGTTGTATGCGGTCGGAAACACATGTAGCCAATAGTGTCCTAATACTGCTGAGCTGACTGAAATACCTACCGCGCTCAGCAGCACCATCGCCCACGTAACTTAAATAATTGACATAGACACCGTCAATATGACAACCGACATGATGACTAGTAAACGCCTCAGTCAGGGCATTCCTATACAAATAGAAGAGGGCAGGGGACGTTAACCCCCCCTGTCTCACTCCGCACTCCAATTGATAAGGCTCCGACAGCACACCTGCCCACTGAACATTGTTGACCTGGTTTCCATATCAATGCTTGAACATGCTTATAAGCTCGATAGGCAAGCTTATAGCTTCAAGTTTCTTCCATAATATATCGTTGAAACCAGATAAAAGCCTTAAGCAGATGGAGGAAGCAAGTGAAAACATGTGTTGTTCTTTTTGTGTAGTACCTGACGGCCTGCTTGAGACACAGAACTGCACTGTCCGTAGAAAGTCCTGGCCGAAACACGAACTGATTGTCGTGCAGCACCATCAAGCACCTTAAAGTCAAAGTCAAAGTCATTTTTTTTTTTTCAAAATTGCCTTTTCGAAACATTTTTTTTTTTTTCAATAAAATGCACTTTTGAACGTCAAAATTTACAAAAACATTGAATTGATTCTAGTAGCCCCTTCTAAAAGGTAGTTTCGTATGGAGAAGAATGGGCAAGAAACTCCACAGTTACTCTTTTAAAAATGTTTTACAATATTATGTATACATTAATTATATGTGAAGACGATGCACCTAGAATAAAACTTAGAAGCACTCTTAGAGTCAAAGCAAACTCGAAGGTTAGAGCTTTGCGTAACTCAACTCTATTTAAAACCACCCAATGGCGAGTTGGGATGATTAGCGCATCATCTACCCTCCAGTGATGTTCAAAATTCTCACGTGCCATTACGATGTCCACCACAACTGTCAGGTGTCGGCTCGAAGGTCCGACTTTTGTACTGCGTATAGTACTGCAAATAAAATAAATGATGTATTTGTTGTTTTCCGAGTCTCATGCGAGCACAGCATACAATAAGTTACTTACCTTCTTCCACTCCGGCCCAGATTTACATAGTCCTCTGGCATCACCGTTTAAAATATCGGCGCACTGTCTCCTGAGCCTCTTAGACAGGGCATTGCCCTCCCTGCCTCGTTTCTTGTCCAAAGCCAATATCGTACCCCTCCAGAAAATGTAGAAGGAGCTCCTATTGGCGGACCATAATTGTATTTAAGAAAACGGACATCTTAGAATTATGACGATATGATACATAATGATGATTCACACTTTCGCGCGGATATGACAACGGCGGCGATGAAAATGAACTGTGTGCATTAATGGTTGGTGGGAGAGATGTAAATCGATCGTTGGAGGAATGAAATAAAACTAGAGCTCAGTGTGATAAAAGGATTTTAGTGGGAAAATGATGAAAAATATTACATTTAATGAAAAACAAACCAAACCTTTTCAAACAGATACATGAAGAAGCAAAAAGAAAAGAAAAAAACAAAAATTCAAATAAAAATAAAACTACTAAAGGTTACCAACTAGAGTTTACCACAACCAAGGAGTTCGCAACAGACATGATTGCTGGTAAATAATCGTCTATTACCCCCATGGACCTACACAACAACGATAAGAATCATCACTTTTTACCCTACTACGGTAAAGCCAAAAGAGGGTATGTATGTTCATCTGTTTCCTCATAATTCCAAAACTACTCATCTTAATAAGACAAACGAGGTAGGTATTTATTTATTTATTAAGTTTTTATTTATTGATTTGTGCACAATTTATTACCTTAACTATACTGTTGACATTACGATATATAGGGCCGCTAGTAAGTCACAAATTCACAACCACCCCCTCCCCCCCCTTACTAGTTGATACTGTATTACAGTGGGGTATTATTCTTCATTGCTGCGACCCGTAGAGTAACAAACGAGTGAGAACTTAAGTTTTTTGTTAGGAAAATAAAATGATACAACCTTACAAGAGAAGGTCATAGAACAGAATGATATTTATACAAATTCTAATGCTAAATAGTACAAAATAAAATATATATAAAAATCTTTGTTAAAACAAAGTGCTTACCTACTAATGAAGAATGGGCACCCGGTTACTGCCCTGAAGCCCAATAGCCTTAAGAGAGATATACCAAAGGAAATAACTTTTCAAGTAGAAACTTTGCTTCTCATACGACTTTTGCCAATTGTTAGTCAGTTCGGAGTTAATGAACTAAATATTCACCGAACTTAAGGAATTCTTGGCGCCCAATAGCCATAAAATATACACCAATGGAATGAACTTTTAAAGAAGAACCTATGCTAACACAACTTTTGTCAATTGGTAGTCAGTTCGGAGTTAATGACCCAAATAGGTGACTCTTGGGCACCGAAGTTTAGGAATGTACAATTATACAGGAAGAATGTCAAAACTTCCCTGGACCCGCCACTTTGATGTCATAATGGCGGGACCTTCTGGAAGCGCTACTCAGAGGCACTTCACACCCGAAGACTTAGTACTACATATGTACAGGTACATATCTATATGTACACTCAATTTTCAATACAACTATAAGTGGCAAAATAAATTTATGTGATTAAAACATTGGTCCCCCCAATTTGATGATTCATGTTATCACCGTTAGAGCTTGTGCAAAATCAAATGAGGAAACTTAGTACGTCCTAAGTACATGACGTGTGTAATTTAAGTATCATATTTTATTAACAACGATCGTTTTTTTTTTTTTTATAGATTTGGACAGATGTATGCAGAAATGAAACAAACAAACGGGATCAAGTATCCCGTCATATTCATGCTCAAGGATGAAGGTAGTAGTAAACGAAATGTAGTTGTACAATTCATGTCTACCTATCCTTTAGGGAATTCAGGTGTAATGTTTAATGTGTTAATATACTAATGATGATGTTTACAAGATATGCACTGTTTATTAGTAAGTTAACTTATGACAAGAATTAAGTGTTGATGTTAATATGCAGGTATTACCTATGCTGTACTAACTTCGGAGCTGTGACCACCTCTAACAAGCATATTGTGTGCTATCCTTAATTTAAATGCGTTCCATATCATAACGAGTTGGTGAAAAACCAAACATGTTTTTTTACATTCATAAAGTCACGTCTTGTTCCCATGGGGGTAGAGAGTTCATACATCTGCGGGGTAATTACGTAACAAACTCACAGTAGGAATGGGTTTTATTTGGACAGTTCAACAACGTTCATTGCGTTATTTACGTTGTTGAGCAGACACATTTTTCGAACATATGAAGCAATGGATTAGCAATAGCGCTAGGCTTCAAAATGATTCAGATTGTGATATATAGTGTGTTACGTAATTAGGGTGCAGGTCATACACGTACTACGCACCTGACCTTTCTGAAGAACATCAACATGCATTTTTTTTTAATGCACGTTAATTGTCATTTTAATGCACCGATCCATAATGCTAGCTATTGTAATGTATTGTTACTCGGTCATATATCGTGGACTTGACAGAATAAGGTGCCGATGTTAAGGTCGCGCTCATTAATGGTCGAGCAAGTTCTTGTTAGTTCTTATTGTTGTCGACAGACGAAGTATCTACCTACGTTTATCTACTATGCACATTCATTTCAAGTCTGTCTGTAAATTAAACATAAAAATCTTTACTTAGAAAAGTAGACATACCTACCTCCTTACAGGTTGAGTTATCTTGTTATCGAACTGCTGCGAATAGGAGAAGCTGACCGGTTTAATTTTTGTACCGTGCTGTCGAAAATAATAACGTTTTTAAGAGTAACCCTGTACTGAAAGTGATTCCGAGAGTTTCGTCCCTGAAATTGAAAAATAATACGTTACGGAATCCTGGATATCCTATCACTTCGCATTGATGGACTTCCAGCCTTAAAAGGAATTCATAAATAATGTGGTGGAAAATAACTATTATGACCACGTGTGATGTGGTACGTCACCGTTACTGCACATACTTATTTGTTTTGTTAATTTACCAGTTTATTGGAAATCATGTATTTCTCACTTCATAACTGTTTTACGATTAGGTAGTTAAAATTTGACTAACATTTTTTTTAAATTTAGTAATACATCATCATCGTTCAACCGAAATACATCCTGTGCTGGACCGGCATCCCTCGAGCATCCACAAAGATCCTGTGCCTCCTGTATCCAGCGGAATCCCGCTTTTCTGTACACGCCCGGGGCCGGAGCCACGCAGCAGGAGCTGTGGATCAGTAGCTAAGCATGACGTTTTGATAGTTCTTACTATCAAAACATCTCATCCCGGTCCCATGCTATTGGCTTACTGACCACGCTCTCATTAACAAACGCACGAACAGTTCAATTATCATGATTACACTGTTTCTGGTTTAGCGCGGATTAACAGTCGTTCAGCCTCCATTCGTAACGCCTACATTAGCACAAGAATCACTTATATTCCTTCCATAGGATCTAGAGATAGCAACCCCGTAGGTAAGAGAGTGCACCATGCCCAAATGGAGGGTACCTTTCCTTGAGATCCGTCGATGCGTAAAAATAACACAGGAAGTAGAAAGAATGAACGCTAAAAGGCCTGAACACAGCCACAATCTTAAATATCAGTTAAAATCTAAAACAAATTAAAACATAGTTGCTTAACATTATAAAAAGTTAAACTGATTTGTTCCCATAAATCAAAGATCGTTTTCAGGCGTTTCGTTGCCACCTGCACACGTATATGAAGCTGCTAAGGAGTGCCGTGAATAACTCAAACCGAATCACGCCGATTACGATCGGTTCGCGAGCAATAGGAGGCTACCGGGGCAATTAGCAGGCGCGCAACGAACTCAGGCAATTATAGGCGGGTGCGTGAATTTACAGGTTATGTAATTAGGAAGAAGATCCTGCATATCATTTTGAAAAATTCGTGGTCCTCTTTTGAATAACCCGTCACTGGAAAATATATTTGAGTTTTAAAGGAGACTCGTCACGGCCCATACAAAATTTACCCAGTCCCGGCGCAAACGAAAGTTATCTCATAATTTAGTACATATTAGGTAAACAAATTATAGATGGTCACCATTACCAAAATCGTGGCCAACATAATATAAATATTGCTTTGAGTACTTATATATTTTAGGCAAATATTAAAAAATATATACTTACATTATTGTAGTAGTATAAAGTGAGTATAAATATTTACATCTATCACAAAGTATGATTGAGCAATTCCTCACCGTTACCAATCACCGAAGTACACTGGGCAGTTGCGCACACGTCGTAAGCGTTGTGTACTATCTGGGTTGGGCTAGACACGAAGAGGTCTTTAGCCATCCCGTATTGAGATTAGACAATGTGATAGTAGACTTGGAAAATCAATAAAATTAATTTTAGTACTGATTGTTTTAATAAAAACGCATGATAATATTATATGTAAGCCTCTGATATATCTAATATATAAAAATCTCGTGTCACAGTGTTTGCTATCGAACTCCTCCGAAACGGCTTGACCGATTTTTATATATTTTTTTTGTGTAAATTTGGTAGGTCTGAGAATAGGTCTTAGGAAGTATTTTTTATACCGCTGGGGCGGGTAAAACCGCGGGGCGCATGCAGTTATAATTATGTAATTCTAGTAAATATTCAAATCTTTAATTCGCTATGAAAAAAATCTGTAGAAAGTCAATCAATAAAAACGTAAATATTAGCCCCTGGGATTAAAAAATAGCACTATTTAGGAACTTTGTTAGCTCCTGTTAGTAAAAAGTAAAATATACTCGTATAGTGATGTGTACAATCACAAAAGAAACACTTGGGTAAAATAAGTAAATAAATATTATTCCTGAATAAAATCTCATAGCAATATAGCCACTGATATTAGTTGAAATATTTATGCGTATATATTCTATTAATTATAATGAAAAACATGAGATACACCATTTTTGGCCTGGGTCACATTTGACGGGTTAGAACCTATCTAGCTAAGACAAAATGTCTGTTTGCCATGAGAACAGTAAAACAACTCTGTGAACAACTCCAACACAAGAAAAAAAAAGTATCGGCAGTCCGAGTCTGCGCCGTTTGTTTTCGTGAAAACGTTTGGTTAATTTGGTCACAGCTGTAGCCTAACCTAGCCTGGCGGCCTACTCTCTTAGTCCGTCAACGAAGTTACGGGCCCGTCCATAATTCATTTAATACTTTGGAGTGAACCCTTCACCCATTTAATTAACTTTTTTGGACAGGTAAAAACACATCGGGAGTAGGGACAACTGTCATATCGTGGTGTCATTATTCTTAGGTCGGGCCACAAACTAGTCTTATGTCCGTAGAATGCGACCGTAACGTCGTCCAAAACTGCGGATTTCGTGCTTATGGAGTAGACCTCTAGTGAGATGAGTTCCCTGAACAATCCTTAGTCGGTGCTACCACTTTATCAGCCAATAACACGTCAAGCTTGCTCTATACCAACTAATGATAGGTGGTTATATTCACATCAAGCTCAGCTGAATTAACAATGAGATTCCCTAACCCAGCCCAGTGTAAGGAGCACAGTTTCGTGTCGAGCGAGCAAAGCGAGCCTACAGATGATTGGACTAGCAGACCGCGCTGAGTCAAGCAATGAGTGAGCGAAGCGAGCCCACCCGTAAGGCGAGCGAGTGCTACATACAAGCACGCTCTTAAAACGCCCGAGCGAAGCGAGCTCTCCTACGCCACGAGTCAGATTTCACACGAAAAAACGGAGCGCAGAGAGCCACAAGACAAGAGAGTGGAGGACAAAATAATAGTAACAACATTCGATATACATTGAGAAAAGCGGCCACATTCCTCTAGCTAGATCGTATTTTGTGGCTTCGTGTCTCAATATGAAAGTTTATAAAAGGTATTAGAAAATTCTAGAGCCACTGACCGAGGGTCCTTACAAGATTCATAATTCCTTCTAGGTCATGAAATAATATTTTTTTAAGTGAGTGGCGCTAATGGACCGTTGTGTACCCACTTAAGTAGACTCGCTAAATTAACTGTTCCTGTGAGTAAACTCCCTTCGCTCGCTGTTGACATGTTTAAGCGCCCTCGGCTCACTCGTGTCGAAGATGGGCTCGCTTCCGAAAAGAGCCCATCTTCGACACGAGTTTGCTCATCGTGTGAGAAAGCGCGCTCTACTCATTCGTGTCAAGAGTGAGCCTGCTTTGCTCGCTCTATCGGGAGAGCGCTCGCTTCACTCGATCGTCTGGTCGAGAAGCACGCTTCACTCACTCGGCTCGAAATCAAAATCTGATCTGCCTTATCAAGGAATAAATAACCGAGGTGTAATAATTCCTAGCTAATTGGTGCTAGCTTTTCACCAGTAACTGCCGCGGTATGCTCTCTTCGCCCACTCAAATCGAGCGCGGATGTTACAGGTTCAATCAAACATTCACCAATATAATAATGTACTGAGGTGACTACTGGGGCACTGCCATGGTGTTGTAGTGCGTCAGGGACGTTTGCGATAGTAAATATATATTGTTTTACCACCACTATTAGAACAGCACCACCAGTATTTGTGTTCTCAGATCGTTGGGACTCCCCGATGTTGTAGAGGTCGGTGTAGCTCCATTAAGCATTTTTACTGTAATCAATCAATGAATTCAGTACACCAAGCGAAAACACGTTTTCACGTCAAAACGATCGGTTGTTTACAGAATTCCTGTTTCAACAAAATTACTGTTTCAACAGAATTCTTGTATCAACAGAATTCCTGTTTCAACCCTGTCGGAACTACAGAGTAACTCTTTGTAGGATAGACTAGACACCTTGGAAGTAGTAATAATGGTAGGCTTCAATCCGCCCCGCTGTTAGTTTCACCACGCTCTCAATGCAGATTGTTAATTGACAGAGGTTTCGTTGAGAGCGGAACTTTATTGATTATGTTGTAACTTTACCGATTTATCATTGGTATATGACCAATGAATATTACGTTTTTATTATGAGATATGCGCTTCAATATCTGCTTCATACCGGTTTTAGATAACTACCTTATAAGGCGCTACTTAACTAGTGGGAAGACAATGATTTTCGCACAGTCTCGACATTGTGCCCATGTTGAAAATTTCCGTTTTATAGTGTGAACTGAAAGTGCACTTCGTTAACGGGCAATTGGAACATAATATCAATAAGATTAGCCGACCTTCGGCTGCTGTGCTACAAATGGGTGGCATCCTGTTGATGGCCCACATAGTCATCGCCTTGACTCCAATCAGAACTCACAATGGGTTCAATCACTTATTTGTATTGCAGACGCAGGGGGCTGGAACTTCCTCAGCATAAAAAACCGCTTGCAAAATTTCTACAATATTAAAAGCTGCTGTAGGTATACTCTTTGCCACTGCCGCTACAGCTTTTTTGACTCTGCAAGCTATATGTCGATAACTACCATGTTATAAAATGTGGATACAACAATACGACAATAAATGAAAACAATGGCAATACCAAAGCATAAGACCATTTTAGAATTATCAAATAAATCCTAGCATCGAAATTAAAAAAAGTGATTATTACAAACAAAACTAAATAGTACTTAGTGATGGGCCGACTATGGGTTTTGCCAACTATAGTGACTAAACTATTGGATATATTTGATTGGATTGAATTTTCGTATGCAGACTGGGAACGGTATTAGCAATACGCAGTTTAATTTATTGTTGTATCCACCTTGTATATAGTTTAAACTAAATCTATGGTAACTACAGTTTCCTTTTCCGAATAATTCCATTGCGGGTCTTATCCGTCGTCTCAAATGTACCTATTCAGTTATGTTTTGGCTTTATTACAATAGTGTTAGAATTTAGTTAATAATGAGGTAAGCTATTGATGTTAGAGATGTATTAATCTATTAATGATTGTTGCGTTGGTGTGACAGTCATATTTATCAACCGACGAAAAAAAGGAGGAGTTTCTCAAGTCGACCCGTATATTTTTTTATATAAGACCACACATAACTTTTATGTATGACCACGCATAACTTTTATGTATGACCACGCATAACTTTACACAGAGTAGTCAGATGAACACACACACACTACACTATGGACTCCCAGTCTGAAATAAGAGTTTTCTATTCTATTCTATTGTTAAAGTTAAAGTTGGACCCATTTAAAATTGAAAAACGAAATCCATCCCTGAGGGTAGAAAAATATGTTAAATTATTTTTTACCTACTCAATGTTCACTTGTGAACCGATTCGGTTGAAACTTGCACATTTGTAGTTCTAATGACGCTTCAACAAAAAAAGACCTGGAGATCAACTGATGATGCAGACGGAAGACAGTCGAGAGAGCTCCTCGACAGATTACAGCAGTTACATCGTGTTTGGGCTTATTTCATTCATCTTGATGAGAACTTTAAACCTAGCTGGGGTATGACTGTCATAGAGGGTGTGATGTTGGGGATGGAAGGCTGTCGAGGGAAGTTCTAAGTTTTAGCTGTGAGATCATACTAAAAAATCAAAAGCTTAGAAATTAACAAAAGTAATATTTATTACAACTTGCGCGGCGAAGTTAGTGTGTCCACTTATGCTCATTATTCCTTTTAAAATGGAAACTTGCAAAGATGGTGCCTATACATAAATCGGATAACAAAAACAACATAAAAACTGTAGGCCCATCTCAATTCTTTCAACGTTTGACAAAGTGTTTGAGTTACTTCTCTGCCCGCATTTCTAAAACCATATAAAGCTATTCATTAGCGATCACCAGCACAGATTTGTTGGATCACGAACAACAAGTACTAATCTGGTTCCATTTGCAGAACTTTTAATTGGCGCTGTTGATGCTGGTCATCAGGCTGACGTCATATATACCTACTGACTTAAGCAAGGCCTTTGATAAAGGTTTCCACAAAATCCTATCTTATAAGTTGCGTGCTTAAGGCTCTCAACTAGCAGCTTACTTGAACGGGTGATTTCATATTTAGCAGATAGATCTTTATTTAAACTGTCATCAATATTACGTTTAAAATATCTCCTCTGGAGTCCCACATGGCTTACATCTGGGCCAATTTAATTAATGAGATACCTAGCTGTTTTCGGCACTCTGAAATTTTTATGTATGCGGATGACTTAAAGTGTTTCAGAATAATTAAGTCTGTCCGAGAGTCCTCGCTCTTACAGATGGATCTTAATAGTCTCATTCAATGGTGCAAAAATAATTAAATGTATTTGAAATCAATGAAATGTTACCACGTTAAAGAACTACAAGAACAAATAATCTTATAGGTAAGGCAGAGCTATAATAATAATAATAAAACAGACTATATACACAGACACAATCAGGTAGCAAACGTCATCCATCAATAACTAGCACTCAAATATAAACTCATACAAGATACAAACACTCCTTATTACATGTACGTAGGTACCACTATCAGTTCTAGAAAATACCACACATAAACTCTACTACGATCGCGCCATACTAACAGACAGAACCGTTCACTATAATAGACCAGATATAACCCTTCAAGATACAGTTAATACCTCATAGATATTACAGTCCCTAATATGCACAATTTACAAAAAACAATAGGTGAGAAAATCAGTAAATATGCTGAACTAAAATAAGAAGTGACCAGAATTTGGAGGCAGGAAAAAGTAGTACCCATTTTTGTCTCCACGACAGGTCCAATCACCTCCACCACAGCTTTAAACTAATAGACCTGAAAGACTCAGATTACATAACACTCCAAAAAGCTGCAATTTTAAACATCTGGAGAATAGTTAGGAAGTTCACGCAAATTGAGGAAAATGAAATTATTCCTCATAACATTAATTACAGGTGATTTAAAAAAAAACACCACACACGCTACATTGACTAGGCTTGGACACGATAATGTAGCTTAAACTAGCCAAAGAGCTAAAAAACAAAACATCTTTACTTACCAAAATAATATTTTTTTATTGTCATAAAAACTGGTTATAGAAAAATGTGAGACCCTGGCTCCAGAGCTAGGCTAGGGTACCTGTATTTCAGGAGCCAGTGAGAGTATTACATGAGTGACCACAAAGTTACTTAAATAGACACTGTACGTGAACTCGGACTTTTATTTGACCAAAAATTAACATTTGCCTACCTTCACCACAAAACTAAAAAGGCGTCCAAGAATCTGGGTTTTTGTTATAAGACAGTGTACTTTACTGAAGATGATAAGTAACCGAGTACTGTAATATGGTGTGGCGACAGCACTATGCTATGAATAGTTAGCGTCTAGATCACGTTCAAAAACGCTTCGATTGGCATCTAGCTGTTTTTGTTGGCATAGCTAAAAAAACATCTTCTTATAAAAATAGATTGAAGTTCTTCAACACTTTAAAAGAACGAAGATGGTTTAACGACGCAATGTTTGTATAAACATTTTCTAAAAGAATTGTCGACTCGCCTCCACTGCTCCCACTCAATATCTTGCGTGCTCCGTCCGTCATGAATTCCGCGTAGACCTCATTACTCCTCTTTGTCCTCCACAGAGAAAAACGGTACAGCATATAACGGTCTATATGCTAGGTTTTGCAAGGTTTTATTATATAGTAGCGATCAAATCAATTCGATCGATTTACACTTTGATTCCATAACTAAGCAGACATCTAAAACTTAATCATGATTTTTGTATCTAGCATATTTTTCCCATAGTATTAAGTTTGCTTGAAAACTTGTCATGCACCCAAGCTGTCAATTAACATAGTAATTTAATTTTGGTAATGTGGTGTTTACTTACCTAAAGTAATTGATCCACTTTTAATTTCACATATTTTGTAAATGTCAGTAGTGTAAGCCGATGTAGGTAGCCCTAAATAAATAAATAAGTTCATATTTCAAAAAGAGACCGAAAAGCGAAAAATAAATATCTTTTTTACAAAAAATAAACCGATGAAAAATAAACTGAAAGCAAAAAATAAACCTTTTAGTCTAAGTTCTTTAATAATTTAAATTACAAATTTTAAGTCGGCGCCAACAAAACTAATGGCAGCTTGATTGATCGTCGTTAATCGATCTGCGTAGATTGTTTGGCGCCGACTCAAAATTTGTATTTTACATTAAGTAATTTATTAGACTGAAAGGTTTATTTTTTGCTTTTCAGTGTCTTTTTCATCGGTTTATTTTTTTGTAAAAAAGGTTTTGTGTTGGATATGATTGTCATCTTATACTACTAGATGGCGTTACTTTTGTTGTTTTTAATATCCATTTATGCTAAACATTGATTTTACATTTAAAGTTATGCATCAATTAATTCATATATTTTCTGTAATGTTAAAATAATGTATGCAGGAATTGTAGAATTGTTTACAATTGTATTTAAAATATAAATTAATAATACTGTTTTACAAATAAACAAAAAACTTCAAAAAAAAAACACAAATGATAAATAACTTTAATTTCGGAAGTCGGGTGTCTTAGGTTATGTATTTTCGTTTTTTGCGAAATCAAAGTTTATTTCACTTTTTTTTGTGTTTTCTTTGGAAGTCTGCTGTTATTTTTGTAAAAAGGTTTTTATTTTTCACTTTTTGGTTGTGGTACTTATCCCACACAAATTCGTATAAGTACTTACCACTACTTGATATGAAAATAACAGTGACAGGAAATTATTAAAACATCATCAATATGAACTAAGTGGCAAACATACGCAGTATTAAGGATAACTCAAAACTTCTGGTCAGAACTTGATCAAATTTATATGAGACCACATGAGAAGCACCAGCTTTCAAATAAAAAAAGAATCATCTAAATCGGTTAACCTAAAAAAAGTTCGGAGCTAACACACAAAAAAAACAATACAGTCGAATTGAGAACCTCCTCCTTTTTTTGAAGTCGGTTACAAACTAGGTGGCGCGCTACATGCAGTCCCCACTCAGATAGGAAACGCTGACCTCATCTAGTTAAAAAAAAATGATTGACGTGTAGGTAAAAGTGTTTCTGCAAACCTAATTACAGAAATAAAATCGTTTATCATTTATCACTCTTGTTGTTGTCCGTGTTACAAGTTACAAGTAAGTTGGTTAGAAGTGAGAAGTAAGTGTGACTAAAAGTGAATTTTATTTGGTAGCCCCACTATATAAAGACAGCGTATAAGTTTTATAAACCCATTTATTTCAAATAAGTGACAGTCGTTACACATATGACAAATATATTGAAGTTTCTAGAGCGAACTTCACCTTTACAATAACTCAACTACAGTATAGGTACATAACAAACACAAACAATGTGTATAATTGGACCTCGGCCAGTTAGCCAAAAAAGTTTTCATAATTAGCAGGCAGAATTTAATGTACGATTTTCTACAGGCAGTACTTACATTCGCGGAGTATTTTGGCAGGTAGAACAGCTACCAAAGATCTATAACATTTTAAGTGTTATTTTTGTAACAACTCTTATTGCTCCATTGACATTTTCCTTCAATAAATTAGGTCCAATTATACACTGACAGAATTTTGTGACATCGCAAACACATATTTATATTATTAAAAAAAAAACATTATATCTACATATTTATGTCTATAATAATACTCAATACATTTGGCCTCTGCTTGGATTATTAAAATCAATAATAACTCTGATTACTTTTATAAATAATACATTATTTAAACAATAACTTGAAGTCAAATAAACGGAAGCGTTAAAAATAATGTCAACAAATAAAAGCATATTTTATTTTAATTAATTAATATAATTAGGAAAGTTTCTCTTTTGGAAAAATGTAAACAACATAATTTATGAAATTAATCAAATTAGATATATAAATTAATACAAAATACACTAAATTGTCATTCAGTCCATTATTTAAATAGAGAGAAGTAATATGCCTCGATGCATGTGAAATATAGGTTTAAAATACGGGGAATAATTCGATGGCAAGCTATCGTATGTTTGTCAATACAAAGATCAATAAATTTCTTCTAAGCAGGTGACATTACAATCGACTTTGAATCATCAACATGACAAGTCATTCTGCAAGAATTTTAAACCACCGTTGGAACTGTTAACTAAACCATTTAATTTTACATTATTATCAATGTAAATGACCACCCGCGGGACATAATACAGTATGTATATTATATATTAGCCGAAACTAGCGAACTAACTAGTATAAAGTCGAATACTTGCACATTTCCTTGGTTGATGACGTCACGCAAGTGCATTGTAAAATGTAAAAAAAGGAATTAAGTACACCCGCGGGCAGCACGAAGATATAGTGATCCGTGCTAGCGATTCAACGAAGTCAACTAATAATCTATATAAGCAGTTTATTTTATCTCGTAAGCACATAATTATATGGTTTTAAATTTCAAATTACTATCTGTTACTGCAAAAGCCTTTAATCTGGCAATTATACAAAGTTATTACAGGTATTACTACCTAATATTAAACAAAGATAGAAAAGTCAATGATTAATCTACTTGCGATGATAGCAATGCGCGTGAGTGTTTAAACTTAAACATCTTAAATAAGTAATTTAACTGAAATATCATAATATGCTTTTTGTTTAATAATAATTAATTAAATTAAAACAAAAAAAAAATGTTTAAATGTCACCGACATATTTAACTAACTATGTAGGTAAGATTAAAAGAAAGAAAAATCGTAGTACCTCATAAGATAGATAATAATACAATAATTATTATAGATATGTAATTGTTATAAAATATTTTTGATGTGTAAACATCTTGGCGCTCGGTCTACGGTAGGGGCTAGCTGGGACTTCGAGCGTCAGACGCGTAAGCGTAAGACTTCGAGCGTCAGATGACATCAGCGTAAGACCCTTGTCTATGTGAGCAAACTGATGCGAGTTCACATGTTTACACATCAATTTTCGTGAGTGCCAAACCAACTCACACCGATTTTACCATAGATTAGGCTTTTACAGTAACACATACCTAATACATATACATATAGCACTACATACACTACATATCATCTAGTATTGCTTCTGGAATGATAATAATTATTATATAACGAGAATACTTAAAACATAATTGTATGTAATTTAAAATCGAATAACATAAAATGTAGGACAACAATGTAATTATTCTACTAAAGTGTATTTTTCTTAGCGTGTCTTTTTTGGTAAACAAATATTATAGTGTATTGAAATTATTTTATTTTAGGAAAATGTATGCGTATTACAACAAAAACTTAGACACTTGTTCAAAACATGTCTAATGTCGGTTTTAAAGTCAACGTCGTTACATTAATGTAGTACCTACATTTTTCTGGTATCGCAGTATATTTTTGAACGGAGCATAGGATTGGAGGACAATTTTTAGGGTTTCGTACCCAAAGTGTGCCAACGGGACCCTATTACTAACGCTCCGCTGTCCGTCCACCCGTCCGTCTGTCACAGGGCTCTATATTATCTTTTGAATCGTAATAGGTAGACGCTTGAAATTTTCACAGAGAATGTTCTATGGCCGCTATAACAACAAATAAAATACAGTAAAAAAATTAAAAGGGTGTTTTTCGGCGTTCTTTTACCATAGTATTACAAAAAAAAAAATGTGTTAAATATTGTATGGTGCTAAGGAAGATTTAGTCCCATAGTAAAAGTTGTTCATAATGATGAGTACAATGAACCCTTAAGAGCCTGTGCGTTATTTATGTTACACATTGTATAAGTGCTACTACGTGCTACAAAGATCGATGACGTGGGTTATTAGAAACTTATCCTACATTGTTATAAATGTCTTAGTGCAGAAATAAACATATGAAATTGTGCGTATATTATTACAATTATTACAGTGAGTATATTGTACATTCAATATATGCAAATGTCCTAGCTAGTACGTGTGTACAGCAATATATACACGCGTTATCTACATACATAAATTATGTACGTGTTATCAATCAAATTATCTAATGACTGCGTCAGTGAGCGCAGCTGAATTTTGGGTCTAAGATGTTTGAAGTTTTTGCCATTAACATGTAATTTGAACCGGCTCACAATTGCAGTGTTAGCAAGCGTTGGCCTGAACCACAGGTCGGCTCATGTGTTACTTGTTTATTCATTACTTGGCTAGGCAGTACCCAATAGCAATATTTGACTTAAAAATGTGCCCATAGTTTCTCTGTCTTCTACTGAGTACCATAAATATTATAACCAACGGTGACTTAGACATACTGATTGATCCACACTACGGTTTCAAGTGGAGAAATCATTACATTTAATCTCTCAATGTTGCCTTTACATAGCCTGTGCTGGCGCATGTAGTAACTACTCCCTAAGTTTAATACAAACGGTACTTTTTAAATCCTTGTTATACTATGATTAAATTATGGTTTTTATGTGTGCACCTATCTATTTTCGATCTATATATATATATATAATGAATATTTATGTATTTGCCCCATAACCGTGCCCATACTATTCATCCGTTTGCGATTAAACTTTATTAACTCATAGTGTGCACGCTTGCCAAAGTTTCTGAGTTAGTTGGTTAAAACCATCCTCTACGCGACGAGCTAAGCCGCTGGCAAAAGTTAGTCATAAAAATAATCACAACATTGTTTTTACCTAACCTATTGGAAGTAGAAGTACGGAACACAAACATGGTTATACCACTTCATAATAACACGATCTGGTTTTCTTTGATTTACTTGCTCAATGAAGTAACTGAAGCTGCACATGATAGGAAGAGATTACGTAAAGCAATGAGAGAAATAAATAAAGAACTCAAATAAAATACGTTTACCCGCAATAAAACATGACGCAAAGAAAAAACACAAAAATGAATAATTTGGGGGAAAATATGCGTCATATCGACGCAAATCGGCCATCGCTCAGCGTAACAGCTGTGACAAGATAAATAAGAAAAGAGTAAAAAGAGATAAGTAAGAAAGACCATACGTCTTATTAACGTTTCCCCAATTTATAAGACGCAAGATCCTTTTAAAATTTAATTTATAATTTAAGTAACAAATGACTTGCATCGTCTAAACACTTTTTAGTCTGTGTAACTTTAATTGTTGCTTTAAATGCAATTATATCGCACCGTGTATATCAAGCTTTAGTCATAAACCTAGCCATTTTTAGCTCCCTTGAGGAACTGACTGACGAACACCTGCGGGGTAGTTGCGTAACACACTAACAACTGCAATGCCTTTCATCTGTACAAATCGACAACATTCATTGCGTCATTTACGCTGGCTAGTAGACATTTTTTTCTAACATATGAAGCAATGGATTAGAAATTTATTTCAAAATCCTTCGGTGGAAAGTGTTTTATGCAATTGCGGTGCTGGTTTTGACGCTACAAATATTGGCAGACCAGTTAACAATACAATGACGTCTATACTTATTTGTAATGAATACTTGGAAGACTATTAATACATGTTATTGCTGTTTTGTATAAATTATATGGAATGAATGGGCAGTGCTCGGTTATGGTAGGCTACGCCAGGCTAGCACGTAAAGGTAACAGAGAGCGTTCGGAGAACCAGTAGTTTAAAAAGTCAGGGATATTATTTAAAAAGACAAGTGACTACCAATTTAAATTGTCTGTAAATTAAAATTACAACTGTCATTCTTTGACAGGTGTATAAAATGGGTATAACACGGCAAATTGACGTAGGATGTCAATTTGCTTAGTAATTAATATCGCAGGCCGTAATCATGTAATAAAATTTACTGCCATAATTAAATGTGTAAAAATGTTTGTTATTGTGACTGGCTCGTTGTTGTAGCGGCCATAAGCGCGACTGCTGACCAAGTGGGTTTCCAACTTGGGTGGGTGTTATTGGGTCTTTCCATTAGGTATCACTTAGGCAGCTTGGAGACTGCATTAATGTCAAATGGCAGGATTTATACATATATAGATAGATTTGGCTGTACCTACTGTACAGCTTCGTCATTTCGGGGAATGTTGTCATATCATCATGGTCATCTGCATACCTTTTCTACAGTATATTGAGGTCAGCTTCCAGTCTAACCGGATGTAGCTGGATATCAGTATTTTAAATGGAGCGACTGACTATCTGATCTCCACAACCTAGTTACTGGGTATGGTATTTTTATCTCATGAAGCGAAGCGCGCTTAACTTGTGGTTACCAAGTGTACAAATACGCTGTGAACAATCACGGCGTGTTTGTAAACTTGTACACACACGTGTGTAAGAGCAGGAGCTCTAGGTACCGTCCAAGACAATGATGAAATGGGATGTGTGTGTCATGTGCTAACACATTCACAGCGTGTTTGTATACTTGGTTACCACAAGTAAAGCGCGCGTCGCTTTTCAAGACAAAAAAACTGTAACACGATACTTCTTTGTAAGCGGTTGTCAGACTTTGTTGTTATAATATATATATATATATTAATTGTGACTTATACACGAATTTCTCTCATTTCCGGCAGTTCGTGGCAGTCTACTTAGAATTATTATTAAGTATTACAAAGCTGGTAACAGCTGTCATACATTATTATTTATTAACATTATATTGCGCATTCACAACTGATGTAATGATACAATGAAGTATGAAGTGATGTGTGCGCGCAAATGTCTCCAAAGTTGTCATTTGAAACAGATATTTTTGGATATGTATTCTCAACGTATGCTCTGTTTGTTAAGGTGATATATGTTTGAAGCGGAAAAATAATATTTAAAATGTAATAATAAATACTCAAAAGTTTGGATTTTCAAAAATTATCGATACTTCAAATGAAAGGAAATCAGTGACGACTCTAGTAAAGTGATTTAGCTTTTTTAACATTCCCTAAAAACAGAGTATAGGTACTTAATCATTCAATGTTAATGATTTCCTACTTTTTGCACGTACAATCACTCCGTTTCACTCTATCTAGCCTTACCAACGGTTCACACGACCTAACCCCGCTGCGTACATACTTGGCTATGTACTCGTGGTAGTTGCCGTTCTCGTAGTACTCGGTCTCTTGGGTGTCATAGCATGGGGAAGTGCGTGTCGGAGTTGTGGTGCAGCGCGGTGGCCAGCGCGGCGTGCAGCGCGTGCGCGCGGCCCGGCGCGGGCAGGAGCGCCAGCACGCGCGCCTCCAGCTGCGCGGCCCCCTGCGCGCTGCCCTCCGCGCCCGTGTAGCGCGCCACGCGGTCCATCGCTGCGGCGTTTATCTGGGGACCAAACATACAAATATTATTTATTACCGACCCGAAACGTTGCCAGATTTTGGCAGGCGTTGAGAGGGGCTCGTGGCTAAATGATAACAGCCACATGGGTCGATTGAAGGTTAAGCTACGTTTGCCGCAGTCGGTTCATGGTTGGCTGACAATCCGTTACGCATCGATACCCACCATCGAAACCACAATCGAAGTCACGTTAACGTTAAGCCTTTGGTCCCAGCTGTCATTCGTAGATCTTTGACAGTCATTACGGTTAGTCGTTGGGAAAACGCTGGACAGATTAAAGACTATCTTTACATATCTTAGACCTGATTCAATAATGTGGCTATCAACTACTTTAATATTAAGTTGATCAAATATATTTGAAACTAAATATGCGAAACATGGCATTAACTGTACCGTTTAACTAAGGTGCCACTACATATAGTTGTACAATCGCGGTCTAAAGATGTTTATCAGTTTTAAAATCAGATTCTTTATCACACAACCAATCAATATCTTGATTTTGATTGTTCGATTGTAAATTTACTGACGAACAAACTTTTAAATTAAATCAAATTGGAAGATTAACTTTATGACGTTATAAGCTCACTCGATATAATGTAGCTCATATCGTACCTCAAAATAAATCTGGTCACATAACAGTCAATATATGGGGATGGGTGAGTCACGACGACGTCGGTGAACGCGTCGTAAGAAAGTAGGGCTACTGCCAATAATTATGTGTCGCTTTTGGAAGAGATGATGCTGCCTACTGTGCGCGTTGTATATCCTGCAGCAGAATTCCCGCAAATTGATAACGTTCAGGACAATGCACCTATACGGACGCCCCGGTCTACTATGGCATGGTTCAACGTGCACCGTGACATTCGTGTCATTCAATAGCCTGTTCGGTCAGCCGCTATGAACCCGATTGAAAATGTGTGGGGCATAGTGGTTCAACGCTGGGATTGTCAGAACGAAAGAAACTCTGAAGCTCTTAGGTCACATTGTGCACGGGCATGGGATCATATCAGAGGGACTGATTTATACGCGCGACTTGTCGCATCTATGCGAGATAGACCACGTGCCGTCATAGTTGCTGATGGAGGCTGTACTAATTATTAAAACAATAAATTGTTGATAGAATTGAAATAATGAAATACCTTCAAAAAAACTATTTGATTATTTCTTGCTATTGTTGCATTTTTTTGTAATAAGTTGGGGACCTCATTTGATTAATGTCCATATATGCCAATTAATATTTTATCATTTAAAAAAAAACTATATTAGACAAGGTGTAAATAAAAAAAAAACTATGCTCTATGCCTAATTAAACCACATATATCATCGACCTTGTGGTATAGATGTGTGCATGCAATTATAAACCTTAAGCATTAGTAAGCATTTTCAGACCGCGACTATACAAGGATCAAGCCGCGTAGCCAAATTCGGAAATAATACCACCATGTTGTTTTTCAACAGCGCCCTGCTATCAATGCTACGCAAGCGATAAATGATCCTAGTAGCAATGTAGATCGCGGTCGATCGACGTCGACTATTTGATTTTAATCGCCTTGAAACCTATTCGATGGTCGACAGATAATAGTGAAAGTGATATATGATAAGGTGAAAGTTCTCATGGGTAAGAATCTATATGTATATATAAAACACAAAAATAGTTTCTACCTATTTCCGTTATAGACTTTGAAACCATCCAACTGATGTGCCCCAAACTGGTTTCATTAGAAAGGCAATAATGCGAAGATGATTTTAGATCACTAAAACAATGGAAAAAAAAACATGAATGGACCAAATGTGCCCAATGCATTGTTTTATCGTAGAAGCACACGCCGGGTATCCGCTTGTTCACTATAAAACCAAACCTGTAATAGCAAAACGAAAGCATCTGTTTCTCACATTGATTGGGGTTCACACATTGCCCACTTGCACCACAAATGACTAAATACGTTAAGGCTAAACATATTTACATCATCATTCTGTCTCTGTTATCTTCAAACGATTGACAGAAACAGGACGTTATTTTAAATTCATTTAACGCTAAACGTATTTATAGACTTGTAGTGCAATGGGCCTTAGATAGTAACGCTATGTTCACACGGTTATAGCACAACGGCCATCACAGTTATCTAATTATAAAGAAATTGGTGTGAAACGGCAGATTTCGGCCAGTTTACGCATACATTCACTACCGAATACTGACCGCTCGCTACCTACCAGGCAGACTAAACGGGTGAAGAACTCGTTCCTTGCCTTTGACGCACTAATTCGGGTCGACACATTCGGTACGGCAGAATTTGTTGAACAACCAACCCGATCCGAAGCAATTACTACTCATATTCGGCTCGCGTCAATCGACAAACTTCGTTCACCATGTACCCTTGCTGAATAATGGTCGGGTTCGCTCCGCACAATGCGAGCTAAGCCGACCGGCTTTTTCCCGGACGTATATAATGCTTTTCAGATGTTACACTACTGTTTGCAGTAGATTTTGAACTAGTGTATAAGCACCGTTCATACTACAGCATGGTTCACACATACCTGGTACTCGTCATCTTCGTCAACTGATCGGGTTTCGACCACCTTCGGCAGTCTCCTTTGCATCACAACCAACTGCAAGTAATTATATCACATGACATCTTTTTGTTACATCTACAAGGTGTAACAGAATAAACGCAAGACCACAGACACCCAAATTACAATATTAAATTATAACACGAAAATTACATCTTTTAATTAATTTAGTTAAACCAAACCATGTAATTTTTTATAAACCAATTGTCTTGACTAAACGTAAAACGGTAAAAAAGAAACGTAAATCAGGTCGTGCATTTAAGTAGTCTTTATAAAATTCTTGTAAGATATATACCTATAGCCTAAACTAATAATATATGTATTATTTTAAGTAGCCTTTATTGCTCAAAGGTAAGGGCTTAAATTTACTTAAATTAAAGATTGTATTAACTTGTTATGGCACGGTGGTTCTAAATTAAGTTATATAATTATTATTTTCGGGTGGAGTCACGGATATCGATTCAGAAGCCGGTTTTTAACACCTTTTTTATTATTAGCCTCACTTGTAACAAACAATGTATTAAAGTCTTAGAAGTCAATTTTAACCTACTTCTAATTGTCGTATCGAAATGAAACATTGTATGTATATGTAGTTCGGATGACAAAACTATAGTTTGGTATCTTGAGCCAGGAGGTGGATAGTGGAACTCTTCAGTGTATACTAGTAAACCCCTCGAGTTTGGAGTCTTCTGACTCGTTTTGCTGAGTCCAATAGATTGCACTTGGTGTCGAGGGTCTGATGATGGAGTCAGGAAGTGGATAGTGGAACTCTTCAGTGGCTACCAGTAAACCGCCCGAGTTTAGGCTCATATGATTCGTTCTGACGAGTGTGTGAGATTATTCATATTTATAGGAGAATAACTAATTGATTAGTGAACACAAATATTGATGTTTTATTTGAACAACATTAGATGTCAGATGATAATGACATTGACGTATGGAAACGTTCCATTTCAACAATATTTTATTAAACGAAAATGATTATTTTATAAATTATTATAAAGGTTGTAATTTAAAATATATGTTATTAGCATTTATTTAATTGATAGTTTATAGACAGATGTATGTGTAGATGTATTTAATGTCAATTGTTTTTATTGTGACTTAAAAGGCCGATTCACAAACAACGATTCTAGAGTTTTCGAACAAGTCATGTTTTGTGGTTTTGCATAATCAAAACAAATGTTTATTATCTTAGCATTACAATAAACGCTTAGGTAATAATTAATATGATACTAGTAATATTTCTCACGATTTAATATTGCAATTTTAAAGTAACAAGTTGTTTTAGACAATTCTCAGATCTTTAAGATGATATTAATATATTATAAGATTTTACTTAAAGATTACAAATAAATACATACTAAATTGCTAAATAATCTTATGAAGTTTTAAAATAGTTCCACTACACTAGATTTGTTAATTATTACCTATAGTAGAAGTTATTTAGCAATTATGCACAATCATCTCTGATTTGTCTAAAATGGCGGCAGAATGAGCGGCAATATTTGAGGTACTTACGGGTAATGTTGGGAAACTATAAAAGTAGTTACCGCCAATTTTGAAAGGGATTTTGGTTCGAATGGTTTGACGAGACATGTTCATAATATTAGGTCTTTACCTATGAAATTGCCGTTCTGCAGTACTGGCCATTTCAAATCAAAATAATTTTTGTTTGGCTAAGAATTCTAATTTCGAATTAATTTTATTTTAAAAACATGGATTTTTTTTTCTAAAAGTAGTCATTTCTTTATTGATTAGTGTTACATTTTCATCGCATTTCAATCTTTTTCGTCATCATGGATACGTTAAAAATTCGAGTAATTATGGAATATGAGTACCGTCGTGGCAGCAACGCGGCACAAGCGGCACGCAACATCAACGACGTTTACGGAGCTAACACTACAAACCAACGCACCACCTGTTATTGGTTTGCTCGCTTCCGTTCTGGAAATTTCGACCTGAAAAATGAACCTCGCGGTCGTCCGAAGACTTTGGTCGACAATGACGAATTAAAGGCGATTGTGGAAGCTGATGATACACAATCTACGGCTGAATTAGCAGCAGCTTTCGACGTTAGCGTCAAAACAATATTGGTCCATTTGCGTCAAATTGGCAAGGTAAAAAAGCTTGACAAATGGGTGCCCCACGAACTCAATGATCACCAGCGCGAAGTACGCGTCGAGACGTGCCTTGCACTGCTCAACAGACACACAAATGAAGGAATTTTGAACCGCATTGTTACCTGCGATGAAAAATGGATTCTGTTTGATAACCGTAAGCGCTCAGCAAGTTGGTTGGATCCTGGTTCAGCACCTAAACAATGCCCTAAACGAAAACTTACCCCTAGAAAAGTGATGGTCACTGTTTGGTGGTCTAGCGCCGGTGTGATTCATCACAGCTTCTTACCAAACGGGGTGAGCATTACTGCAGATGTGTACTGTGAAGAACTGAACACAATGATGGAGAAGCTGGCGCATCTCCAACCAGCATTGGTCAATCGCTCGTCTCCGCTGCTCCTGCACGACAACGCGCGACCTCATACTGCACAGCAGACGGTCTCCAAGTTGCAAGAACTGGGGTTGGAAGCTCTCCGTCATCCGCCCTACTCACCAGACCTTGCGCCTACAGACTACTACTTTTTCCAGAATTTGGATAACTTCTTGGCGGGAAAAAAATTTAATACCCGAGAGGCAGTACAAAATGCCTTTGAAGAATTTGTTGCCTCCCGTCCAGCTGATTTCTTTAAGAAGGGCATCAATAAACTGCCACTGCGATGGCAAAGATGCATTGATTGCATGGGTGATTACTTCGATTAATACAAATAAAAAATTCATGAAAAAAATTCGTTTAAATTTTTTCATACAAAACGGCAATTTCATAGGTAAAGACCTATTATTAATTTGCTAAAAGCCAATGTATGAATGAATTATGATTATCACATCACTCACTAGTGAAAGATCGACTGACTACAATGTTCATGTAAGTTAATTGATATTATAATATTGATTAGTATTGCTGATCTATGTTGTTCTGTATGTGTTTTACGTATAGCTAATATTGCTTGAGAGTTAAATCGAAATAAGGTATATTCATGTTCTTTCTTTGCATTGACAAAGTTGTTAACTTTGAGAAACGATCCTTGTGTTAACAATAATAATAGGTACGCTAATGTAAAAATGTGCTGATACAAGATTTTAAAACAAGCTGCCATGGAGTTTCTTATCCTTCTTCTCCATGAAGACCTAGTTTTGGATCGGATAGTAGCTTTCTCATTAACGACAAGCCTAACTGATATAAATGCCTGGTCTTGTCTTTCTGTGCTTTTCTTCATAAAATCCTTTCCCAACACACCATAATCATAGGCACTTTCTTACATATTAAATAACTAGCCATTCTGACACTCAAAGCTTACTAATTAAGCGGATGCCAATACCTATAAATGTAGTCTTACATCCACTTTCTAACAAGTGCAATAGATTGGGATTGGTAGCGAGAGTCTGATGATGGATCCAGGAGGAGGATAGTCGAACTCTTCAGTGGCTACTAATAATTACTTCGCATTTTGAGTCATACGATTTGTTTTGATGAGTCCAATAGATTCTGATGATGGATCCAGGAGGAGGATAGTCGAACTCTTCAGTGGCTACTAATAATTACTTCGCATTTTGAGTCATACGATTTGTTTTGATGAGTCCAATAGATTCTGATGATGGATCCAGGAGGAGGATAGTCGAACTCTTCAGTGGCTACTAATAATTACTTCGCATTTTGAGTCATACGATTTGTTTTGATGAGTCCAATAGATTCTGATGATGGATCCAGGAGGAGGATAGTCGAACTCTTCAGTGGCTACTAATAATTACTTCGCATTTTGAGTCATACGATTTGTTTTGATGAGTCCAATAGATTCTGATGATGGATCCAGGAGGAGGATAGTCGAACTCTTCAGTGGCTACTAATAATTACTTCGCATTTTGAGTCATACGATTTGTTTTGATGAGTCCAATAGATTCTGATGATGGATCCAGGAGGAGGATAGTCGAACTCTTCAGTGGCTACTAATAATTACTTCGCATTTTGAGTCATACGATTTGTTTTGATGAGTCCAATAGATTCTGATGATGGATCCAGGAGGAGGATAGTCGAACTCTTCAGTGGCTACTAATAATTACTTCGCATTTTGAGTCATACGATTTGTTTTGATGAGTCCAATAGATTCTGATGATGGATCCAGGAGGAGGATAGTCGAACTCTTCAGTGGCTACTAATAATTACTTCGCATTTTGAGTCATACGATTTGTTTTGATGAGTCCAATAGATTCTGATGATGGATCCAGGAGGAGGATAGTCGAACTCTTCAGTGGCTACTAATAATTACTTCGCATTTTGAGTCATACGATTTGTTTTGATGAGTCCAATAGATTCTGATGATGGATCCAGGAGGAGGATAGTCGAACTCTTCAGTGGCTACTAATAATTACTTCGCATTTTGAGTCATACGATTTGTTTTGATGAGTCCAATAGATTCTGATGATGGATCCAGGAGGAGGATAGTCGAACTCTTCAGTGGCTACTAATAATTACTTCGCATTTTGAGTCATACGATTTGTTTTGATGAGTCCAATAGATTCTGATGATGGATCCAGGAGGAGGATAGTCGAACTCTTCAGTGGCTACTAATAATTACTTCGCATTTTGAGTCATACGATTTGTTTTGATGAGTCCAATAGATTCTGATGATGGATCCAGGAGGAGGATAGTCGAACTCTTCAGTGGCTACTAATAATTACTTCGCATTTTGAGTCATACGATTTGTTTTGATGAGTCCAATAGATTCTGATGATGGATCCAGGAGGAGGATAGTCGAACTCTTCAGTGGCTACTAATAATTACTTCGCATTTTGAGTCATACGATTTGTTTTGATGAGTCCAATAGATTCTGATGATGGATCCAGGAGGAGGATAGTCGAACTCTTCAGTGGCTACTAATAATTACTTCGCATTTTGAGTCATACGATTTGTTTTGATGAGTCCAATAGATTCTGATGATGGATCCAGGAGGAGGATAGTCGAACTCTTCAGTGGCTACTAATAATTACTTCGCATTTTGAGTCATACGATTTGTTTTGATGAGTCCAATAGATTCTGATGATGGATCCAGGAGGAGGATAGTCGAACTCTTCAGTGGCTACTAATAATTACTTCGCATTTTGAGTCATACGATTTGTTTTGATGAGTCCAATAGATTCTGATGATGGATCCAGGAGGAGGATAGTCGAACTCTTCAGTGGCTACTAATAATTACTTCGCATTTTGAGTCATACGATTTGTTTTGATGAGTCCAATAGATTCTGATGATGGATCCAGGAGGAGGATAGTCGAACTCTTCAGTGGCTACTAATAATTACTTCGCATTTTGAGTCATACGATTTGTTTTGATGAGTCCAATAGATTCTGATGATGGATCCAGGAGGAGGATAGTCGAACTCTTCAGTGGCTACTAATAATTACTTCGAATTTTGAGTCATACGATTTGTTTTGATGAGTCCAATAGATTCTGATGATGGATCCAGGAGGAGGATAGTCGAACTCTTCAGTGGCTACTAATAATTACTTCGCATTTTGAGTCATACGATTTGTTTTGATGAGTCCAATAGATTCTGATGATGGATCCAGGAGGAGGATAGTCGAACTCTTCAGTGGCTACTAATAATTACTTCGAATTTTGAGTCATACGATTTGTTTTGATGAGTCCAATAGATTCTGATGATGGATCCAGGAGGAGGATAGTCGAACTCTTCAGTGGCTACTAATAATTACTTCGCATTTTGAGTCATACGATTTGTTTTGATGAGTCCAATAGATTCTGATGATGGATCCAGGAGGAGGATAGTCGAACTCTTCAGTGGCTACTAATAATTACTTCGCATTTTGAGTCATACGATTTGTTTTGATGAGTCCAATAGATTCTGATGATGGATCCAGGAGGAGGATAGTCGAACTCTTCAGTGGCTACTAATAATTACTTCGCATTTTGAGTCATACGATTTGTTTTGATGAGTCCAATAGATTCTGATGATGGATCCAGGAGGAGGATAGTCGAACTCTTCAGTGGCTACTAATAATTACTTCGAATTTTGAGTCATACGATTTGTTTTGATGAGTCCAATAGATTCTGATGATGGATCCAGGAGGTGGATAGTCGAACTCTTCAGTGGCTACTAATAATTACTTCGAATTTTGAGTCATACGATTTGTTTTGATGAGTCCAATAGATTCTGATGATGGATCCAGGAGGAGGATAGTCGAACTCTTCAGTGGCTACTAATAATTACTTCGAATTTTGAGTCATACGATTTGTTTTGATGAGTCCAATAGATTCTGATGATGGATCCAGGAGGAGGATAGTCGAACTCTTCAGTGGCTACTAATAATTACTTCGAATTTTGAGTCATACGATTTGTTTTGATGAGTCCAATAGATTCTGATGATGGATCCAGGAGGAGGATAGTCGAACTCTTCAGTGGCTACTAATAATTACTTCGAATTTTGAGTCATACGATTTGTTTTGATGAGTCCAATAGATTCTGATGATGGATCCAGGAGGAGGATAGTCGAACTCTTCAGTGGCTACTAATAATTACTTCGAATTTTGAGTCATACGATTTGTTTTGATGAGTCCAATAGATTCTGATGATGGATCCAGGAGGAGGATAGTCGAACTCTTCAGTGGCTACTAATAATTACTTCGAATTTTGAGTCATACGATTTGTTTTGATGAGTCCAATAGATTCTGATGATGGATCCAGGAGGAGGATAGTCGAACTCTTCAGTGGCTACTAATAATTACTTCGAATTTTGAGTCATACGATTTGTTTTGATGAGTCCAATAGATTCTGATGATGGATCCAGGAGGAGGATAGTCGAACTCTTCAGTGGCTACTAATAATTACTTCGAATTTTGAGTCATACGATTTGTTTTGATGAGTCCAATAGATTCTGATGATGGATCCAGGAGGAGGATAGTCGAACTCTTCAGTGGCTACTAATAATTACTTCGAATTTTGAGTCATACGATTTGTTTTGATGAGTCCAATAGATTCTGATGATGGATCCAGGAGGAGGATAGTCGAACTCTTCAGTGGCTACTAATAATTACTTCGAATTTTGAGTCATACGATTTGTTTTGATGAGTCCAATAGATTCTGATGATGGATCCAGGAGGAGGATAGTCGAACTCTTCAGTGGCTACTAATAATTACTTCGAATTTTGAGTCATACGATTTGTTTTGATGAGTCCAATAGATTCTGATGATGGATCCAGGAGGAGGATAGTCGAACTCTTCAGTGGCTACTAATAATTACTTCGAATTTTGAGTCATACGATTTGTTTTGATGAGTCCAATAGATTCTGATGATGGATCCAGGAGGAGGATAGTCGAACTCTTCAGTGGCTACTAATAATTACTTCGAATTTTGAGTCATACGATTTGTTTTGATGAGTCCAATAGATTCTGATGATGGATCCAGGAGGAGGATAGTCGAACTCTTCAGTGGCTACTAATAATTACTTCGAATTTTGAGTCATACGATTTGTTTTGATGAGTCCAATAGATTCTGATGATGGATCCAGGAGGAGGATAGTCGAACTCTTCAGTGGCTACTAATAATTACTTCGAATTTTGAGTCATACGATTTGTTTTGATGAGTCCAATAGATTCTGATGATGGATCCAGGAGGAGGATAGTCGAACTCTTCAGTGGCTACTAATAATTACTTCGCATTTTGAGTCATACGATTTGTTTTGATGAGTCCAATAGATTCTGATGATGGATCCAGGAGGAGGATAGTCGAACTCTTCAGTGGCTACTAATAATTACTTCGAATTTTGAGTCATACGATTTGTTTTGATGAGTCCAATAGATTCTGATGATGGATCCAGGAGGAGGATAGTCGAACTCTTCAGTGGCTACTAATAATTACTTCGAATTTTGAGTCATACGATTTGTTTTGATGAGTCCAATAGATTCTGATGATGGATCCAGGAGGAGGATAGTCGAACTCTTCAGTGGCTACTAATAATTACTTCGAATTTTGAGTCATACGATTTGTTTTGATGAGTCCAATAGATTCTGATGATGGATCCAGGAGGAGGATAGTCGAACTCTTCAGTGGCTACTAATAATTACTTCGAATTTTGAGTCATACGATTTGTTTTGATGAGTCCAATAGATTCTGATGATGGATCCAGGAGGAGGATAGTCGAACTCTTCAGTGGCTACTAATAATTACTTCGAATTTTGAGTCATACGATTTGTTTTGATGAGTCCAATAGATTCTGATGATGGATCCAGGAGGAGGATAGTCGAACTCTTCAGTGGCTACTAATAATTACTTCGAATTTTGAGTCATACGATTTGTTTTGATGAGTCCAATAGATTCTGATGATGGATCCAGGAGGAGGATAGTCGAACTCTTCAGTGGCTACTAATAATTACTTCGAATTTTGAGTCATACGATTTGTTTTGATGAGTCCAATAGATTCTGATGATGGATCCAGGAGGTGGATAGTCGAACTCTTCAGTGGCTACTAATAATTACTTCGCATTTTGAGTCATACGATTTGTTTTGATGAGTCCAATAGATTCTGATGATGGATCCAGGAGGTGGATAGTCGAACTCTTCAGTGGCTACTAATAATTACTTCGCATTTTGAGTCATACGATTTGTTTTGATGAGTCCAATAGATTCTGATGATGGATCCAGGAGGTGGATAGTCGAACTCTTCAGTGGCTACTAATAATTACTTCGCATTTTGAGTCATACGATTTGTTTTGATGAGTCCAATAGATTCTGATGATGGATCCAGGAGGTGGATAGTCGAACTCTTCAGTGGCTACTAATAATTACTTCGCATTTTGAGTCATACGATTTGTTTTGATGAGTCCAATAGATTCTGATGATGGATCCAGGAGGTGGATAGTCGAACTCTTCAGTGGCTACTAATAATTACTTCGCATTTTGAGTCATACGATTTGTTTTGATGAGTCCAATAGATTCTGATGATGGATCCAGGAGGTGGATAGTCGAACTCTTCAGTGGCTACTAATAATTACTTCGCATTTTGAGTCATACGATTTGTTTTGATGAGTCCAATAGATTCTGATGATGGATCCAGGAGGTGGATAGTCGAACTCTTCAGTGGCTACTAATAATTACTTCGCATTTTGAGTCATACGATTTGTTTTGATGAGTCCAATAGATTCTGATGATGGATCCAGGAGGTGGATAGTCGAACTCTTCAGTGGCTACTAATAATTACTTCGAATTTTGAGTCATACGATTTGTTTTGATGAGTCCAATAGATTCTGATGATGGATCCAGGAGGTGGATAGTCGAACTCTTCAGTGGCTACTAATAATTACTTCGCATTTTGAGTCATACGATTTGTTTTGATGAGTCCAATAGATTCTGATGATGGATCCAGGAGGTGGATAGTCGAACTCTTCAGTGGCTACTAATAATTACTTCGCATTTTGAGTCATACGATTTGTTTTGATGAGTCCAATAGATTCTGATGATGGATCCAGGAGGTGGATAGTCGAACTCTTCAGTGGCTACTAATAATTACTTCGAATTTTGAGTCATACGATTTGTTTTGATGAGTCCAATAGATTCTGATGATGGATCCAGGAGGTGGATAGTCGAACTCTTCAGTGGCTACTAATAATTACTTCGAATTTTGAGTCATACGATTTGTTTTGATGAGTCCAATAGATTCTGATGATGGATCCAGGAGGAGGATAGTCGAACTCTTCAGTGGCTACTAATAATTACTTCGAATTTTGAGTCATACGATTTGTTTTGATGAGTCCAATAGATTCTGATGATGGATCCAGGAGGTGGATAGTCGAACTCTTCAGTGGCTACTAATAATTACTTCGAATTTTGAGTCATACGATTTGTTTTGATGAGTCCAATAGATTCTGATGATGGATCCAGGAGGTGGATAGTCGAACTCGTCAGTGGCTACTAATAATTACTTACTTCGAATTTTGGGTCATACGATTTGTTTTGATGAGTCCAATAGATTACACTTGGTGTTGACGGTCTGATCATGGAGCCAAGAGGTGATATCGGAACTCTCCAGTGGCTCCTAGTAAACCACTCAAGTCATAGCTTCGTTTACTTAAGACTTATTAAATAAATGAAGAATATACTAGACTAAAAATTGATTAAATTAATTAAAATACACACAACTAAAAAGTGCTCCAGGCTTTTTGATTTAATCATTGGATATAAAAGAAGAACTACTACAAGTCAACTTTTTTTTGTTTTTTTTTTAAACAATATATTTATAAATTAACAACTCTATGCAATTCCAAAAAACATTAAACATTTTTTCAAGTGTCAGATGATGTTCTGCGACCGGAGTAGATAACTCGACAAAGAGAAAACTTCATACAAACGCGCAATGATAGGTGCATTACTACAAATCGTGGCAGTACAAAACTAACAAGCTTTGCCTCTGTCTCGCATGACTTTCGTGATAATTCGGAAACACGAACATTACCGAGGCGACCTTTTCTGGTTTAGCTGTATACATAAGAGTCACATTGGGCGCGCTCGTGAATTGTAAGGATTATAAGAATATGAGAGTCAATTCACCTGAATGATTTCTCCTTCATAGGGGCCCAGGGTGCAGTACCGGAAGTCAATCATCTCCACAATGCGCTCCGTCTCAGGCTCCGCTAACACCAGGAACTGTAATATGGAAAGTAAAAAAAAATAGATTTAAAATTATTGTAGCTATAAGTACCAATTTATTAATTAAATTAAATTTTATATTATTTTTGGCGTAACTACACAACAGTGGAATTGCAAACAAATAATTTGTCCAGTAAAATTTTGATGAATGTTTTGAACCCTATAACTCATGTATTTATTATTTTCGATGTTATACTATAAATAATATGCAAATTGTTTTAATCGAGGAAGTCTGAAAGTAGCACCGGTACCGTATCTGAAAAGTTGTGTGGAAATCAGTTGCCATGGTGTGGGCATGGGATGTGAAGAAAATGTCGAAGTGTGAAGATGTGAAGTGCGGAATATGTCGTGAGGAAAGTTTAGCGTATGAATGGCTATAAAAGTAGGAGAAGACCAAAGAAAAGATGGATGTACTGTATGAAAGATGATATAGCTGGAAGGGGGAGGGGGGGACTATCGAGATTGCGACTAATAGAGAAGTATGGAAGAAAAAGACATATTTTGTCGATCTCAAATAAATCGGGATACGGGCAGGAGAATGTTGAATAATATATATTTTTTTAGTTTTTTGTGTAAGACATTTCAACACAATTTAATAATGAAATAAATTAAATGAAATTGTCCAAAGTACATTTTTTTTTCATAAAATGGCTTCGAAGTGCGGGCGCTGTCCAATTTGGTGCGCTTACAATGCGATTCAACTAAGAATAGGACTGACCTTGCGCCATATTGTGACGTTTTAGCAAAACAGCACCTCGTTTACTCATTTTGGAGTAAAGTCAGTGAGATTTCATCATAGACCTCGTCCATCGTTTTCCATCAGGCGAGAGCGAGGTCAAGAGAAGGCCCAATTCACCAAACAAAAAGAAATATCAAAAACGTATTGAACTCAAAACGGATAACAACAAATTTTCTTTGCAAGCCGTATATTTCAATTTTTATTTGACAGATCGAGGTCATTAGCTGGGTTCGCACCGGTCGATCCAGTGCGCTTCGCCGCGCGCGGCAGGAGCGCGATCCAAATGCGCGGTCGGTGTGGACGTGTCGCGCGCGATCCGAGCACACGCGGTGAGCGCGCGCTCCGTGGAGCGGCCGGTGTGAGGGCTGTCAGTATTTTGACAATGCTCGAAGGTGCCTCAGCCGATTGGCGCGCTTGGTGTGGACGGATGTGCGATCGGGAAATATAGATTAATACGCAAACTTAATCTAGCTAAAATGTGGATTGGCACTGGAGCGCGTGGCAGGATCGCGGGTTTTCGAAATAAAAACTAGTAAAAATAACAACCCATCGGCATCAGGAACAGGGTCCAAGCAGCCGGTAGTCAGAGCTCTAGAGAGAACTTGCAATGCATGCCATGTCCTGCTTTCTGAATCAAGCCGTTGACCCAGCCGCGCAATGAGAGCCTCATGAGGTGTTTGTTGAGGCTTTCCGCTATTAGGCCATTTACTATAACGATTATCGGTACAATGATTACGGAGTCCACGTCCCTTAAGTAAACAACCTTATATGTTAGGTCAAGATACTTGTTTTTTTTTATCTTTCTCAGCTTCACGAGATTCTCGTCATGATGGACAACGATATCAACAATCATTGCACGGCGCTCTGGTCGATCTCACATCACAATATCAGGCTTATTGGCTACAATAGTCCTGTCAGTGATGATACGTCAATCCCAAGGGAGTTTCTTGCCGGCTCTTCTCCATAGGAAACGACCAATTGCAACCGTGCACCTAGCTCCTGACGTTTCATAAGTGCATATGTAGGTATAAGTGAAATAAAATATTTTGATTTTATTGGGTACAATGCGGCGTGACCATTCTCGAGAACAAGGTGGAGCACATACCTGTAGTATGGTACTTCGGACTCCACAAGGTTGTACTGCAAGGCAAGTTGCTGGTGGATAATCCTAGCTACTAGATTGTGCCTGTGCAAGTACTCGCCTTTAGCAAGATGAGAACAACCGGAAACTATATGTTGGATTGATTCACCGGGACGGTGGCATGCCCGACAGATGTCAACTGTACCGACCTTGACAATATTTTTCCGATAATTATTCGTCATGATAACTTAATCCATAATCGCACAGACAAAACCTTCGGTTACCGCCAAGAGGTCGCCGAAATGCAGCCAGGATACAGACGCCAAAATGTCTACATCAGGTGATTTAAAATTAGAATTTCGGGTTAAAGTATTCAAATAATCAAACCCTACCACTCAATTTGCAAGTGACGCTACACATTGTCATCCACAGGTACGTTTTCTGATTAATTTGTTTACATTTTCACCAGATAGTTTTGGGACAGACAATAATAACAGTAATAGCGATCATACAAGGTGATGAGGCCTCGGTCCAGGGTGTAGGTACCTTGTGAGTGAACAGCAGCTGCAGGTGTGCGTGCTCCAGCAGCACCTCGTAGCCGGCCAGAGCTGACAGCTCGCACAGGCGGAACGTCCAGCGCACGCAATCGCGGTGCCAGCCTGCTGTAGTGCGCGCCTCGATAGCAGACTGGAGGCTGCGAGGCTGTAACACAGAACATGTCATCATCACATCACACCACCTGCTCGCTAATGTCAATTTATACGAGGGCGGGTCAATAAGTCCGTGACTTTTGGAATAAAACACAGATTTTTTGATAAAAAAATAATTTTATTTTTCAACGTAGTCTCCCTTGAGCTCTATACACTTTGTCCAACGCTTCTCCAATTTTTTTATCCCTTCCAAAAAAAATGATTTGTCGAGGTCCTCAAAATAGGCCTTTGTTTGCGAGATGACTTCATCATTGGAGTCAAATCTTTTTCCACCAAGCCATTTCTTCAGGTTTGGGAACAAGAAGTAGTCGCTCGGAGCCAAATCTGGAGAATAGGGCGGATGAGGGAGCAATTCATAGCCCAATTCATGGATTTTTGCCATGGCAACTGCACATGTGTGCACCCTTGCATTATCTTGGTGGAAAAGAACTTTTTTCTTGGCCAAATGAGGTCGGTTTTTTTTCAAATCGTCATTGAATCGGTCCAATAAGTTGGCATAATATTCCCCATTGATTGTTCTTCCCTTTTGAAGGTAGTCAATGTGGATTATCCCGCGTGCATCCCAAAAAACAGTCGCCATAACTTTATTGGCTGACAAACCCACCTTGGCCTTCTTCGGCGCCGATTCACCCTTAGAAACCCACTGTTTTGACTGTTGTTTGGTCTCTGGTGTGTTGTGATGGATCCATGTTTCGTCCACGGTTACAAAACGGCGCAAAAACTCCTCCATATTGCGATTAAACAACGCCAAACCTTCCTGTGAAGTTGTTACACGATTGCGTTTGTGGTCGACTGTGAGCAAACGCGGCACCCATCTTGCGGAAAGCTTTCTCATGCCCAAGTGATCATTCAAAATTGAAACCACTGAGCCATGCGAGATCCCTACGGCTTCCACAATCTCTCGCACTTTCAATCTTCGGTCGGCCAACACCATATCGTGAATTTTTTCGATTGTTTCGGGTGTAGAGACCTCAACTGGGCGTCCAGGACGTTCGGCATCTTCAGTGCTTGTACGGCCACAACGAAATTCAGTAAACCACTTTTTTACCATTGAAATCGATGGTGCAGAGTCCCCATAGTGTTTATCAAGCTTAGCCTTGGTCTCGGTAATGGTTTTTTTTCGCAAGAATTAATGCTTAATAAGCACACGAAATTCACTTTTTTCCATTTTCTCCTCAAATTAGTGAGTATTCTGATAAAAATAGCTGTCAAACACAAACTAACTGACGCAGCAAGGTTAAATTTTGACAGGAGTCAACTGACAGATGCCTGTTGACAGGAGCAGTGTTGCTGTTTCAGTAAAGAGGTCAGAAATTCAAAAAGTCACGGACTTATTGACCCGCCCTCGTATGTCATACAAGCCTAACCTAAAGATCATTGTAAGCCTAGGGTCCAGGCCTTATCAGCCTACAATATTCCCACTGCTGGGACACAGGCCTCCTCTCTGTGAGAGGGAGTGGACCGAAACCCACCACGCGGGCACAGTGCGGGTCGGTGGATGTCACGTGTCTTAGAATTTGTGCTTCTAGGACCTGCCGGTTTCCTCACGATGTTATCTTTCACCGTTTCTAGAGCAGTGGTGATGAAATGAATCACACAAAATACAAAAGAAGCGTGGTCTAGGCGCAGGCGCCGCAGTAATATTGTACTGAAATTCGTTATAACCCGCTGGTTAATAATATGATTTGGATTTGGAAACATTACCATATCTAACTATAATTATGTATGTATGTAAAAATGAATCGCTATTCGTTAGTCTCGCTAAAACTTAGAAACGGCTTAACAGATTTAATAAAAAAAAAGACGTGATGACGTCTTATAAATCGATGAACGCCGGCTGGACGCACGAAAAAGCATGACTCATTGTCACGTTCCGCCTGAGCTGAGCGTGCAAGAGAGAGCGCGGAACAAGCGATAGAGAGGCACCATTGGCCTCAGCGTTCGGCCTTGTGACGCATCTATCTCTCTTCCACTTCTTATGAAGTTATCACGTAAAATTATCGTCCGTAAACCGACTTTACAGACAACCATTTTTTTTTGTTTTATTCCCCTTTACAGGGATGGTTTAAAAGAAAAAAAAATAGGAAACACCCAAAGGAAAAAAAATGACAGGACATAATCTGACGGGTCAGCTAGGTCAGTAGCTAGGTATTCGTAGAGTAGATAAGTAGTAGTAAGTAGGTAGGGTAAGTAAGTAAGTAGGTAGGGTAAGTAAATAGGTAAGGTAGGTACGTAGGGTAGGTAGGTCGGCAGGTAGGGTAGGTAGGCAGATAGGCGGGTAGGTAGGTAGGTAGGCAGGTAGGGTAGGGTAGGTAGGTAGGAGGTAGGTAGGTAGGAGGTAGGTAGGTAGGAAGGGTAGGTAGGCAGGTAGGGTAGGTAGGTTGGTTGGTAGGTAGTTAGGTAGGAAGGGTAGGTAGGCAGGTAGGGTAAGTAGGTACGTAGGGTAGGTAGGCAGGTAGGGTAGGGTAGGTAGTTAGGTAGGAAGGGTAGGTAGGCAGGTAGGGTAAGTAGGTACGTAGGGTAGGTAGGCAGGTAGGGTAGGGTAGGTAGGTAGGAGGTAGGTAGGTAGGAAGGGTAGGTAGGTTGGTAGGTATTCGAAGTCGGTTTTTTTTTTTGGTAAAAAAGTTTTTATTCTCTTAAAAATTAGAAAAAAAAAACACAAATTCATATTCTTTATCATCTTGATAAGTTTTTTTTTTTTTTTTTACTTTTTTTGTGGGTTGTTATTATTGAGTAGGTCCGGTGGCTTTATCGTCTGTGGGCTTCATCATCAGTTCCACTTCACCAAATAGTGCTTTCCAAGAGCACATTCACGAGTTACTATAAAAAATACCCAAATCACTACAGCTGTGCGTATAATATTTGAAGAGTTCCCTCGATTTCTCTAGGATCCCATCAACAGAACCTGAATTGATGACAATGGGACCACCTAGAAAGTTATAGCCTTTCAAACTAAATAACAATTTTTCAAATCGGTCCAGCCGTCTTCGAGTAATCGGGAAACATACATTAAAAAAATAAGATTCCGACGAACTGAGAACCTCCTCCTTTTTTTGAAGTCGGTTATAAATGCAAAGAAACTGGTGTCAACAAAATAAAATTAAATTCGTTTGTAAAGAAATCATACCTATGCATCCGATAGGTGAACTATTACAAAGCGCGGCAACACAAAACTTGGAATCATTGCCTCTGTAGGAAGTTACTCTGTAGCTCGCCGTTTGTATCAATTCAGAAACATGAAGTTTGATGAAGCGCATATTTTTTCCAGTTTATTTAATTTAATAAGAACAGCAATTATCTACAATATAAAATATACAAACAGGAAATATACAAAACTTGTAGACAATATTGCGCCCACTACGCTGTTCACAGATACATAAGAATGAAAATAATCGATAGTGTTACAAATACATACAAATTTATGATTTTTTTTTTTTGTCTTAACTAAGTTGTGTAAGATATTATACGTATATAATACTTAAGAAAGGCACAAAAAATAAAAAATCTAGAATAAATATTCAAGAAAGCTCTTTAAGTATAAAACTTTTGAACCTGTAGCACATGTATACATGTCACTATGTTCTAAAGTCCTACTGTAGGAATCGACCATTCTGCTAACAGACGAACACAAGCCTGTACCTTCGTTATCATACAAGACCTCATACATCATACCTCGGGCACAGGATCCCAGCCAGTCTGTCGCAGTAGCCCGGAGCCGGCATAGGCTACCAGGTCGGCGGTGGCACTGAGCGGCTTGGTCAACGCTCCCAGTAGGCCGCGCCGTAACGCCGCCGCGCCGCTCTCGGTCTCGCCCACTGCGACGCCTACGAGTGGATGGTGTGCGAGACCGCCGACAGCACCTGGAAATGAACGTGAGTTTGTTTATAAATTACGTGGACTCATTAAGCTTAGCTTTAATGAAACTAAATAAAAAAGTCCTTTATTATTTCTTAATTTCATTTAAAAAAAATGAGTTCTTAATTCGACTGAGTAATGCCTGCTAATTTATTAATTAAGAACCTCTCCTCCAGATATTTTTAGCTTTTCTGTCTTTTTTTTACCAACCAAGCTTAGTTTTAGGCATTGCTAATTTGTTCAGTATGGTCTCTTAATGGCCAATTCAAATGTAGCTAAAAGCGGGAATTCTCAACTACAGATATCTTTTGTCCGTGAAATAAAATTGACGTCTGACAGTTAAGAGTATGGAAAATCCGCCAAAAAATATAAACAAAAACGCGGTGTTGATTTGTGGCATTGGTAAAATCCCGCCTTTGTCACAAATGTTCCATCTACAAAGCGGCCAGCGACTAATACGATAATGTAAGCAAGCTCATGAAGCCGGCACAAATTCTGTAGTGACGTACCACAACACGTACAGAATATTTCCACTGTTTTGTATGACTTACTGTCGTTGCTGTCAGTCACCTAAAATGTACGCGAAGACTTACCAACCGCTCTGAACGAGACATTTAATAAACTAGAACTCCATCATTCTCTTGCCCTTACGCCAATTTATTGGTGGTCGGCGCAGCATGTATGTCTACTTCTATCAGTCATCACCGTGTTGCTAGCCATATCATCTGTCACAGTTTACCTCTTATAGCCATCCCAATTTTTACTAAAAACTTTCCTCACGAAACTTTAATTAATCTAAAACATCGATAAATAAATAGTTTTACCCAGTATATTGATGGCAAAGTTCGTGATGCCTGCCACAAGTCCCGCCACGAAGCTTGGAGGTGGTCTTCTCCTGGCCGCAGCAGCTCGTCGTGCATGCTCTTCATCACCAGCCAACAGATCAAGGTTCCTAGCCAGAGAGCCTGCCCAGGCGCTGAGGGACCGCAAAAGCGCGGCCGCTGCGGCGGAGGCTACGCCCCTCACGCCACCCGTGGCGCCTCCCAAGCGCGCCGCGAGAGCGCCCGGGGCGCCTAGAAGTTCTAGGCCGCCGACAACCCAACCTGTTGTTGTACTTAGATTTAGTTGAGTTATTTTAACTATAGTTTATAAAAAATTGTACCAATAATAAATCGTTGAAGATACAGCAAATATCGACCATAAATATCTTGCAATATACAACGTGTTCCTTTTGATATCGCATAACTCTAGGGTATTAATGAGACCATGTCAAAGAATCAACTGGCATATGAATTATTTTTCAATACTTTGTATTTTTCGTTTTCGTTTTCGTACAAAATAATTCGTCGTAAAACACCCTTAAGTGAAATATGGCAACGTCGCATTTTCTGAGCTTTAAATATGAACGATAGGTTTAAATGAAAATGATTTACTCGTACTTATCAATGAAAGTTAGATACACACATCGAGTATCTAGTGTTAGTATTTAGTGATTGTAGGCACGTTAGTAAACAAAACTAGGTGAACATTCTAAGAACATTTTGGCTTTCATCAAATTCAGCTTATTTAGTATTAGATTTGGTAGGGGTCGATGATCGGTCGTTGGAAATAATCACGGCTCCGAAAGTACGCAACCAGGACAACGCTAGGGTGATGATGGATTTAAAATATATTTAGTGAAAAAATAGGTACTGGCCTAAATTTTATCACTCCATTTTTCAACCAAGCTAACATAGGTACGTGTTGTAGGAACAAAGGAAACCGGGACTTCTTTGGCAATTTGGTTTTATTTACCCTGGTTTCATTTTTTTTTCATTTTCAAAACAATAACAAAACTTTTTGCCAACGATTCCTATTGTTTATAACTGGCCGGTATCGGACGCAGTCTCTCGACCTAATTACACTCATAGAAACAACAAAAAAAAGTAAAATGAAAATAACAACAAAAAATCCTGTACGTGGCCAAAAGGCCCCTATCTCAGCATGATACTCCGACATTTTAAAAAAACTGTCGCAGCGCTGGTATTCTGATAGGGCCCGCTGTTGTGATGTCACGGACAGATACAGAAATAAATAGTGACTAAATAAATAAAATAAAAATCAGGTATTTGTGAGTAACATAATAATCAGTAGGTTTTTAATATTACAATTAAAGCCCTGCGCGTACAGTTTAGCAATGCCTTTATGATGCTAATTCGGCTGCCGAGGCACTGCAACGCGTCGGGCATGTTTGCCGACACTCGCATTGATGGCTTTCATGGCTTGCATGAAAGAGAGCTATATCATAGCTTAGTCATACCCGCGGCCATCGCAACAGCACTCTTAGCGTTGAGGCTGGCAAAGTCGACTGTCCAATATTGTGGCATTGTGTGCAGTTTGCATGTCGATAAGAATAGTAGGTTTTAGGTAGAGTAACCGATCTTATCTAATACCTACTGATGAAAAAATAATTGATTTTAATTTTAATGAATTGAAAGATGTAAATGTATTTTAAGACTTTAATTAATTTAAGTACTTAATTGCTATTTTTTACAATTACAATTTGATTTTATGTATTTAAAGAAAAGACAAGAAAGAAAGAAAATACGTTTATTTGTGGTAAACATGACGCAAAGAAAAAACACACAAATACAAAAAAGAATGAGTTGGGGGAAAATATGCGTCACATCCACGCAAAACGGCAATCGCTCAGCATAATGCTACGACCCTATGCGAGACGGAGCCCCAGCGCTGGTTTTCAGCAAATGTAAATAAACTATATTAAAAAATGTGAAGAAACTTTTTCCCCAACCTAATATATAATAGTGTTCGATTTAAACAAAGAGATTTTTATTATATTGTTTTTATTTCCACGCACATATTTTAAGTAAAATTATCTATTAAATTGGATAAAAATACATACACTGGATAAACTTCTTATACTAAATTAACTAACAATCTCAAATATAATAGGTTGGGGAAAAAGTTTTTTCGCATTTTTTAAGAAAATTCAAATGTTTTTTTTTAATATAGCTTATTTACATTTAACTAAAGTATGTAGGTACCATTTTGTTCGATAACTTTTTGCCATCTTGTAGGTAGGGTACATGATCCCATTGCTATAGAAATTTTGGGACTTCTGATCAAAATACCGCGACAAGTGGTTTTGGCAGTCGTCTCGTGATGTTAACCTGACACTGCCTTAAGAATTCTAAAGAGACCGAAACAGGTGGAAATCTGAACGTGCAAGGTCAGGACTATACGGCGGATGCATTAACACCTCCCAGCCAAACTCTCTTAATTTTTGCTGAGTGGCTATAGATGTGTGAGGTCTAGCGTTATCATGATGAAAAACCACACCCCTTCTGTTGATTAATTCCGGCTGCTTTCTCTCAACTTCTTGCTTTAATCTCATCAGTTGTTCGCAGTAGAGTTCAGAATCGATGGTCCTGCCTGGTGGTAACAGCTCATAATGAATAATGCCCTTCCAATCCCACCACACACACAGCATCACCTTGTTGCGAGTTAACTCGGGTTTCGCCACAGTCTGTGAAGCCTGACCGGCCTTTGACCAAGACCTTTTTCGCACGTTCTTGTCGTACGTGATCCACTTTTCATCACCAGTTATCAGCTTCTTCAAAAATGGTTCGGTTTCATTACGTCGTAATAAAGAATCACAAATGAGTACACGGTTCATTAGGTTTCTTTCAGTGAGCTCATGAGGTACCCAAATATCGAGCTTTTTTGTGTACCCAGTTTTTTTCAAATGTGCCAAAACTGTTTTGTGGTCAATTCCCAGCTCTTCAGCTACGTCGTAACTACTGATATGCCGATCTTGCTCCACTTTTTCAAAAATGGCATCCATTTTATCCGTAATAGGCCGACCAGAGCGACGTGCATCTTTGACATCAAAATTTCCGGATTGAAAACGCTTAAACCAAATTTGTGCTACTCTCACAGACACTACACTATGTCCATAAACATCGCAATTTTTTTTGCGGGTTGCGTTGCATTTTACCTTTTTTGTAGTAAAATTTTAAAATGTATCGAATTTCTTCATTAGATTCACTCATCTTGACAGTACGAAAAACAAATGAAAATCACACATTTTCCTAATTTGAATTTGGAATAATGTTCTTTAAAATTTAAACTTTCAATGATACCAAAACCAGCCAGATACAAATAGTATAGCCAAAGAGATTTTATTACAAGTTCATACATACATGCGAAAAGACTTTTTCCCCAACCTAATAGTAACTTATATAATATCCTACTTTAAGTAACTATATTTCGATAGACGACATTGTACGATTTATTATTTTCCGCCAGTACGTGTAAGTTTTGGGCACTCGATACTCTTGAGCAATCAATATGAAGTTGATCATGTGAGAAGCAAGGAGTGCCCAAATGAATTCCTGCCACTTTCAGCGTTTGACCCTGAGACTTATTAATGCAAAAAAGCACTATTGGCTTTTCAACTCTTGGTGCTTAGCAGTGCATAAAAAACGACAAAAACTAGTCGCATTAAAAATCGCATATCGTTCCTGCCCAAGATAATGCAACGACAAACTTTTGTCGAGTGCGCTGGTGACCACTAAGATAATTAAGCAATAAAAAAATGTGACAAACCTGCTCCCAATATGGCGGCGGACAGATAGTGAACGGTGAGCGCATGCGTGAGGCGCTCTGCCGAAGTCATCATTTCGTGCAGCTTGAACGCGCTCAAGCGCAGCGGACTCTGGTCCAGGGCTATGTACATTCGCACCTGGAAACAGACATATATGATCAGACTATCATATACGACTCCACTATACAACCTTCGGGACGCAACGTTAATATTTGCTGATTTGTTGGATGCGTTTTCTCCCTCTACTGATCGTTATTTCTCATTAACAAAGATTATTTTGTTTAAGTATGTGTATTACTGTATTTTAAACAAACATAACATCACGCTTGTTTTTTGCATGGCATGGCTGCAGGACACGGTTCATCGATCGACGTACGACGATCAACCGCAACCTATAGCTTGTTCCAAACGTATCTAGTGAAAATGTAAACAAATACATCAGTACCATTACCTGTGGTCGCCAATTTGTAGAGCCGGTTACAAATTGGGTGCTTTGATTTGATTATTTAAAAACGTAAACCCGGTATTCTTAGTTTTTTATTTGAAAATTGAGGTTAATTTTTAACCCCCGACGTCAAAAGAGAGGTGTTATAAGTTTGACCGCTATGTGTGTGTGTGTCTGCCTGTTTGTCTGTGGCACCGTAGCTCTTAAATGGGTGAAACGATTTGGATGCGGTTTTTTTATTTGAAAGCAGGTTTTCTAGTGGTGATTCTTAGATATGTTCTATCAAAATCGGTTCAGGCGTTTCAAAGTCATCAGCTCTTTTTTGTTTCGGGGGTTTTTTTAATTTATTCCCTCACTTTTCGTCGATGATTTGTCAATTACAATTTAATAATGTTATTCAAAGAATAATTGTTGGAAAAAGTGGTGAGATTTAAAGATGAAACCACAGATGGAATGTGTTAATTATTATCTTTAGCAAGTGATTGGGTAAAAAGTAAACCTGAACAGGGTTTGTGTTGTGTACACTATCGTCAGATACTTTTGGAACAGACCACAGTTGCAAGTTGCTGGTACTTACGGCAGTGTGCAGCGTCAGCGTGAGGTCGAGTGGGTGCACGTGCAGTAGGCGCAGGCGCAGCGGGCACTGCATGGAGCGCTCCTCGCTGAGGCTCGTGTCCTGACTGTTTGAAGGCACCACTAGTCGCGACAGTTCTACCAGAGCCTTCACGTATGCGTCCTCTACGTACAAGGCCAGCGTGCCCACATGTACCTCCAACTCCGTCAGTTCTAAAGAATGGATAAAGTTAAAATTAAATGTGGAAAGCAAAATGGCAATAAATTAATAGCTGTATCTCAATGACACTTCATGAATGAAGGACACACAGAGGGAGTTTCAAGAAGAATACAGTTTTCGACCACTGTCATTGTGACAAGAGTTTCATGCAATTGTTTTTTAGTTAAGTTTTTTTTTGTATGATTTTTTATTGTGGTATGAGGAACAGGGTGGAAAATTCCACATCCTCCATTGAAAAGCGAGGATCCACCGACAAGACGGGTGTTGTGTCTGGTGGGCTATTCCCCGACAGTTGTTGTGAAGTATTTGAAGATACAGCATTTGCGTGATGACAGGTATGAATCGTAGTTCGCAAGTGGCGTTGTAGATGTCGCCACATCTATGAGACAGGTCTACCCACCATTATATCGGTTGTTGGCGACTTCCCACTTATCGTGCGTCAGTTTGAGCAGCAGGCGTGCGGAACTAGACCTGGCCGCGAAGGTCTCTCTCTCGGCGAACATGTTCCACAGCGGCGGCCACCGGTCGGCCTCGAGCGGGGCCGCGCGCGTGCTCGCGACCACGGCGAAGTCATACTGTCCCGAGTCGTATTGTAAGTTGTCGATCTGTGCGTCTGCTATTGATAAGATTGTTTTTGTTATCTGTGGGGGATAAAGTATTTATTTATTTAAGATATAAGTATACAAGAGAAAAGTACAATTATGAAGTTATCTATCGCCCATCCATCATCCCACAGAATCTTAAACATGTACGACACACACTATGGATCGGCTATCAGTAGTAGGCGTTTATGGTGTTATACGCACTAACCCTACGTGTGTGTAACCTGCAAAGTTCCGTTTAATGGCATGATAAATGATAAATGATTTTATTTCTGTAAGTAGGTTTGTACAAACACTTTTACACGTCAATCATATTATAAAACTAGATGAGGTCGGCGTTTCCTTTCTGACTACTCCGTGAAGAAAGGCTGACACAAACTCAGAGGTCACAGTCTCTTTTAAAGTCCAGACATAATCTTGGTAAGATCATGTGAAGACCATGTAGATTTGTGTTTGAAATGGTCTTTTGAGGAAAACCACACAGAATGAGTGGACCTGTCCAGTATTCGTGGAGATCAACTCAAAACTTAAGAAGCTCAACGATGCGGGCCAAACCCGCGTGGGTGAGCAAATCCTCTCGTTATACAATAGATAGACTACGACGTGTCTACATCATGTATAATTGACCATAGGACTGCTCTCGTACCACTGTAAGGTTGACTGTTACTTGCACATTTTAGAAAGTCAAGGTCCATTTCCGCTTCTAGATCAATATGACAGTTTAATCTGAGCGAAGTTTAAATTTTACTGAGTTTTGCCAAAAGTGGTACATTTTTTTTTATCTAACGAAGCGACACGCGCTTTACTTGTGGTAATGAAGTGTACAAAGATGCTGTGAATGTGTGCGTGAATACGTCATGCGCGAATAGTCATGTTTATTATTTATGACGCAAGTCAATGCAGTTTCAGATACAGATGCAGGGTCTTCGGTACCAACTGAGGTTAGAATACAAAAAAAGCTACAAATAACTCAAAACTTTCCCCATACATTTCGTTGTGACCAATCGTCTTATCTACGAGCTTTTACAAAGTATGTTATCACTTAAGAAAATAAAATGACAACTTACTATTATAAAAACATCGTTTGGCAACATAAAAATGTAACGGGAGAGAGATTGACGTTTTCCTAGTTGACTGTACCAATTTTTCAAAATTCTGTGAATACAAACTAATAAAGTAGAAAACTCTATAATATGTACAACATAAAAATTACAGATATAAATGTAGAAAATTTACATAGGGTGTCATAATGGGCGGTCTAATCGCTAAAAGCGATCTTTTATAGACAACATTTGGATGGATTCAAGGGAGAAGGAAAGACAATAATACAGGTAGTCAGTGGTGTACCATTTACATATACAAGAAATACATACATACATAAAACATATACTTATTTACATATAGTATATACAATAATAAACATGAATCAAGAGCAAGGAAACTAAATGTAATGACAATGTTTAAGGAGAGAGAAAGTGTTTTTTAACCAGAATTTTAAAAGTGGACAACTAAAACTGTAGTTACAAACACATAAACTCATGCCTTCTTCCCATGGGGGTAGGCAGAAACTACAGAAAGCCAGCTGCTGCGATCGTTACATACTCCTTTTGCCTCGTTAAAGTATTAATTTCAGTAAAACCACTTACAGGCACTTTTAAACTGTCAAAGAGTCGGTCAGTTAGGCAGAAAGTTGAAGCTAGTTGCCCATTGCAAAACGTAGAACTCTATGGAGAAGAACGGGCAATAAACTCCAAGGACACTCCTTTAGATCAAAATATTACAAAATTCTGGGTACATTATCTCACAAAGTTAACAGTTAGGTTGACAATCTTCTGAGACCGTATTCTAGTCGCTACAACTTTTTAAGCCCTTACTGTACCATCCCATAAATCAACCCTATACTAACTAATATTATAAATGCGAAAGTAAGTTTGTTTGTTACCTTTTCACGCCTAAACCACTGAATCGTTCATCCTGAAATTTTGGTTATACCTTGTCAGGTGTACAGAAACGGACATAGTGTACCTTTCACCCCAAAAAAAGACTGTTGTCGACGAAAACAACAATAACGTTCCTATGAGAATAGACGGCGCCACGTGTCTTTCCAATCATGATTGAATTATATTATTAAGAAACTTTAGTAGTGTGTTAAGAGTATATTTTATCTAAGTACCTAATATATTTTGTGACTATAGAGTGTCGAAAGACCGAAAAAAATAAAAAATAAAGTTTGTGAGGATGGATGGATGGATGTTTGTTACTATTTCAAGCCAAAACTACTGAACGGATTTGAATGAAATTTGGCACACAGATAGACCATGACTTGGGTCGCAGACGAAGTCGCGGGCATCATTTAGTAAATTAATAAAGATTCGGCCGTTTTGCGTGGATATGACGCATATTTTCCGCAACTTGATCCTTTTTTCTTTGCGTCATGTTTACCGTAAATAAATGTATTGATTTCTTTCTATTACCTTGTTATCAGCGGTCACCAGCACCGCGGTGCGGTCCAGATGCAGCGCCAACAGCGGCGTGACGTCAGCCGCGGCCGCCAACTCCACCGCCACGCCGGCGATCACGCAGCGGAATCGCTCCGAGTCCGCCCACGAATCATCCAGATCGTCGAGGTCTGCATCAAACAAATAAAATTCATTAAATGCCCTTCCCACCAGTACCTGCGACCACATCAGAACTTTTGTAAGAAAAGTCGGTTTAAATAATTTATTCTCATAAAGAACACAATTATTTATTAAAAACCTGTGATGTGCCACTGCAAAGCAAAGGCCTCCCTACTCATTTTTCATTTTCATTTATCTCTATTTAAAAATGCTAAGGACCCGTTCTTGTAAATATAGACCTTAAGAACACAAACCGAAATAATAATATTCTAATACTCTATTCTATTAATATTTAAAAGAAAGTAGGTTTCTAAGGATGATAAACTGTAACAAAAGGTTATGAAAGGTTATATTAAAACCATACAAAGACAATTGTTTTATCGTGAAAGCGTATTTTCGCTCGGTGTACTCGTACCACAGTTCAGCTTTTCTAACCGACAAGAAAATTTTAGATTTCAACTGCTAATAACTACGAGACTTTTAATGCTAGAGTAATAGTTGAGGATTCAAAAGATAGGTAATATTTGTACCAATTTTGAGGCAGGATATAATTCGCTTATGACGTCACATCGCGAGTGCAGGCGCAAGTGGGCGCATTCGTGTAGCGCAAAAACGTGTTTAGCTAGAACATTTATTCGGGTGTCGTGGGCAAAAGTTGACAAATCACTACCAAGACCTAAAGCGAAACAACAAAAATATTTGCCAAAATAGTGTTAAAACTGCATATAAAGTTGACGACAGCAAAATAATACGAGGGCGGGTCAATAAGTCCGTGACTTTTTGAATTTCTGACCTCTTTACTGAAACAGCAACACTGCTCCTGTCAACAAGCATCTGTCAGTTGACTCCTGTCAAAATTTAAACTTGCTGCGTCAGTTAGTTTGTGTTTGACAGCTATTTTTATCAGAATACTCACTAATTTGAGGAGAAAATGGAAAAAAGTGAATTTCGTGTGCTTATTAAGCATTATTTCTTGCGAAAAAAAACCATTACCGAGACCAAGGCTAAGCTTGATAAATACTATGGGGACTCTGCACCATCGATTTCAATGGTAAAAAAGTGGTTTACTGAATTTCGTTGTGGCCGTACAAGCACTGAAGATGCCGAACGTCCTGGACGCCCAGTTGAGGTCTCTACACCCGAAACAATCGAAAAAATTCACGATATGGTGTTGGCCGACCGAAGATTGAAAGTGCGAGAGATTGTGGAAGCCGTAGGGATCTCGCATGGCTCAGTGGTTTCAATTTTGAATGATCACTTGGGCATGAGAAAGCTTTCCGCAAGATGGGTGCCGCGTTTGCTCACAGTCGACCACAAACGCAATCGTGTAACAACTTCACAGGAAGGTTTGGCGTTGTTTAATCGCAATATGGAGGAGTTTTTGCGCCGTTTTGTAACCGTGGACGAAACATGGATCCATCACAACACACCAGAGACCAAACAACAGTCAAAACAGTGGGTTTCTAAGGGTGAATCGGCGCCGAAGAAGGCCAAGGTGGGTTTGTCAGCCAATAAAGTTATGGCGACTGTTTTTTGGGATGCACGCGGGATAATCCACATTGACTACCTTCAAAAGGGAAGAACAATCAATGGGGAATATTATGCCAACTTATTGGACCGATTCAATGACGATTTGAAAAAAAACCGACCTCATTTGGCCAAGAAAAAAGTTCTTTTCCACCAAGACAATGCAAGGGTGCACACATGTGCAGTTGCCATGGCAAAAATCCATGAATTGGGCTATGAATTGCTCCCTCATCCGCCCTATTCTCCAGATTTGGCTCCGAGCGACTACTTCTTGTTCCCAAACCTGAAGAAATGGCTTGGTGGAAAAAGATTTGACTCCAATGATGAAGTCATCTCGCAAACAAAGGCCTATTTTGAGGACCTCGACAAATCATTTTTTTTGGAACGGATAAAAAAATTGGAGAAGCGTTGGACAAAGTGTGTAGAGCTCAAGGGAGACTACGTTGAAAAATAAAATTATTTTTTTATCAAAAAATCTGTGTTTTATTCCAAAAGTCACGGACTTATTGACCCGCCCTCGTATTAGTGCGGTGGCGAAAATCATACCGAAAATAGTTTTTCCTTAGTGCATAAGTGTTCCAGTAGAGGGTGGAGTCCAAAGCTAAAGCATGCCAAACTTGTAAAAAAAAAAGTTTATAAAAGACATTTCATAATGTTATACAGGGTTAGTTTTCAAAGACCAGCCAAATTTAAGGATGTGGTACAGACCATCAAACTGAACAACTCTCTCCATGGGACCAATATCATCATCGCGAAAAAATTATCAACTGTCCCATACAAAACTTCAATACCTACTCGACCCAAATGTATAGGACCGCTGATTTTTTTTTCACGATTACGATATTGGTCCCAAGGAGAAAATTGTTCAGTCTGATGGTCTATACCACACCCTTAAATTTGGCTGGTCTTTGAAAAATAACCCTGTATAACTAGGTACTAGAAATGAAAATTCGGTATAAAGTTGTTCGCAAAAATCGAGCAGTACCTACCCCTTCCCGAGAATTTCAGATATCGTCTTACAATGGCCGTAAATCTTGTCAGAAATGACAATAGAAGAACGCTTGCATCATAAGAAACGCAATGAGCATAAAACTTCAGTGCCGAGCAAATAAAATAGCTTTGGCAGTATCAGAAATTGTAAGGATATCTGTTTCAAATAGCAAAAAAATCTAAGATGTCTCATATCGGCCGTAAAACTGCTCGGAATCGTAAAAAAACGACAATCGAAGAAAGTTTATTTCATATTATGGAACACAGTGAGCCTGAAAAAACTAGTTATGAGCGAATACAAAAGCTAAGGTAACACCGGAAATCTTAAAAAATAGTAGTTTATGAAACTGTTGCATAATGAAGAGTATTAAAATACAAATGTTTTAATACCTAGTCATATGCACAGTTTCATACACTACTTTATCGACTCTCATATATTGGCATTGAGCCTACTAAATAAAAGATCAAAGTTTCCCACGAAATTCAGTGCAACAAAACGTATGAATGCCGCCAAAACCCAGCACGTCACCGCGCATGCGCTAAAGCGGGCACTGCCACAGACAAGTAAAAATTGGAATCAAAAGTTTTTTGTAATGCTATAAAATTGGCGCATCCGGTTAAAAAGGTTCCATTAGAAAAAAAATATGATGGAAACTCCTTGATGAACTTCTTGGATTTACCCTGTATCGTATTGGTAAAAAAGTTGTTTTATAAAATTGGAATTGAAATTGGATTTTTTTGGAGTTGGAATGTGGGGTGAGGCAGGGTGGATTGAGCTCACCAACACTTTTCAGCCTTTATGTAAACGAGTTGATTGGCGAGCTCAGCAGTACCAGGGTCGGATGTTATATAGATGGTACCTGCGTCAATAATATCAGTTACGCGGACGACATGGTACTGCTGAGCGCATCAGTCTGCGGCTTGAGAAAACTGGTTGCTCAATGTGAGGCGTATGCTAAAGTACATGGCTTGGCATACAACCCCAAGAAGTCGGAGGTCATGGTCTTTGAGGCTGGGGGTAAAAGTCCTGATGCAGTGCCACCTGTGCTACTTTCTAATACACCTTTGCAGAAAGTCTACAGGTTTAAGTATCTTGGTCATATATTGACTCCCAGCCTCAAAGACGATGATGACATTGAACGGGAGCGGAGAGCGTTGTCGGTTAAAGCGAACATGCTGGCTCGCAGGTTTGCACGTTGCTCTCTTTCTGTTAAAATCACGCTCTTTCGAGCCTACTGTACTGTTTTTTACACGTGCAGCCTGTGGGCTAGATATACGCAAACAGCGTACAGCGCTCTCCGCGTTCAATATAACGATGCGTTTAGGATACTGGTGGAGTTGCCACGTTTCTGTAGTGCGTCAGGGATGTTTGCAGATGCGCATGTAAATTGCTTTTATGCGTGTTTACATGGTCTCTCATGGAATGTCGCAACGGTGACCAATCGTTATTTATTGTATTGTTTTTATTAAGTGTCTCTGTTTACTAACATAGTCGAAAGTTTTACTAACAATCTTGTTGAGTCTTGGTTACTCTAATAAAGAAAATTCTATATATTCTATAAAATTATTTTGTTAAAGAAAAAGTGTTATAATATGACAATATTTTTAAATTTCGGTATTTTGTTTATAAAGTATGTCAATAAGAACTCGTTTTGAAGTTTATAATTCGTACTTTACGATATGAGAGTAGATAATAGTTCATTATGATACAAAGTGTGCTATGTTGGACATTACACTCGAGGCGGTATTATTAGCGCGAGCCGCTGGCGAGCGAGATAAGGCGAGCGGGATGAGGAGTTCTCCTGGTACTTCACCATCAAGTCCAGTTCACCATATGCATTGTGACGAGCATAAATTGCTTAGCAAACATATAAAAGTAATTGAATCGCATCCCGTGAAATACTTATTGCTGAATAGTTCCGGTGGCTTCATTATCTGTGGTCTTTATCATCAGTTCCACTACAGCAAATAGTGTTTTCCAAAAGCAAAGGTACGAGTTACTATAAAAAATGCCCAAATGACTATAGGTGTGCCTATAGTTTGGAGAGTTCCCTCGATTTCTCCAGGATCCCATCATCAGAACCTGATCTAATAACAACGGGACCACCTGGGAAGTATACCCTTTGAAACAAAAAAATATTTTTTCAAATCGGTTCCCGGTCGGTCTTAGAGTAATCGGTGAACATACATAAAATTATGATTTCGACTAATTGAGAACGTCCTCCTTTTTTTGATGTCGATTATAAATGCTAGAAAATGTGGATGGGTCAGGTGGGTGGTGGGATGTGGGTGGGGTGTGGGTGTGGTGGGTGGTGGGTGTGGGAACAGTGATCGGAATAGGTAGAGCTAATATACCTTAAGTTCAAAGAACGGAGTCAAAAAAAGTGGAGACTTCCGCACGACAATTTATTTTTGCGGTATATTTTTTCAGAGTTTCGGGACATCACTTAAGTACCTTTAATATAAATTTTATTAATACAGTAAACTAATTGAATTCATTTTCCTTTTTGAATGACTTCAAAAACAAGGAGAACGTTGTCGACAGCGTAAAAAAAAAAAAACAACTTACATTAGTAATGGTTTCTTTGAAGAAACCTTTTCAAATGTAAGAAAAATATTTTTAAAGGCTCCCAATAGAGTAAAATTGTTAAAGGATTTTTTTCCGAGCCTGCCATTGCCACCCGAGCCCGTCATAACAAGGTGGGGTACATGGCTAGAAGAAGCTTCGCATTATGCTAAATATTACAAACAGATTAAAACTATTGTAAGACTTCTTAGAAGCTCTGATTCTTTGTCTATCAGGTATGCTAAAACAGTACTGGATAAATAAAATTTAAAACTGATTTAGATTGTATTAACGAATATTTTAAAATAATTTAAATTGATTTAAAGGAATTACAAGTCTAACTTTTTGTTAACGAAATCTTTCCACATATTTGACGAAGCAAGAACCATTGTAAGCTGGTGTTCGTCTGAACCAATTAAAATAAAATTAGAAAACGTTATAAACAGAAATCCCGATCTAGATCCATTAAGAGACATTTGTGACAATATTGAAAAAGGATTTGACCGTGAAAATGAATCATTGTCGTACTATAAATATACAACGTACCTCTAACTTCACTTGATGTTGCAAGGTCCTTCTCTACCTATAAATGGATTTTAAGTAGAAAAATAAATCATTTGAAAATAGATAATATGGAAAAACTCCTCATAATTTATTTTAATTCTCCGAACGAAGATCAATCTTGCAATGACAAAGAAAACTCCGTTCCTAATGAAAACTGTACCGATTCAGATTAAGGGACAACTTTCAACATCAACGGAAATATTAGGTCTTTACCTATGAAATTGCCGTTCTGCAGTACTGGCCATTTCAAATCAAAATAATTTTTGTTTGGCTAAGAATTCTAATTTCAAATTAATTTTATTTTAAAAACATGGATTTTTTTTTCTAAAAGTAGTCATTTCTTTATTGATTAGTGTTACATTTTCATCGCATTTCAATCTTTTTCGTCATCATGGATACGTTAAAAATTCGAGTAATTATGGAATATGAGTACCGTCGTGGCAGCAACGCGGCACAAGCGGCACGCAACATCAACGACGTTTACGGAGCTAACACTACAAACCAACGCACCACCTGTTATTGGTTTGCTCGCTTCCGTTCTGGAAATTTCGACCTGAAAAATGAACCTCGCGGTCGTCCGAAGACTTTGGTCGACAATGACGAATTAAAGGCGATTGTGGAAGCTGATGATACACAATCTACGGCTGAATTAGCAGCAGCTTTCGACGTTAGCGTCAAAACAATATTGGTCCATTTGCGTCAAATTGGCAAGGTAAAAAAGCTTGACAAATGGGTGCCCCACGAACTCAATGATCGCCAGCGCGAAGTACGCGTCGAGACGTGCCTTGCACTGCTCAACAGACACACAAATGAAGGAATTTTGAACCGCATTGTTACCTGCGATGAAAAATGGATTCTGTTTGATAACCGTAAGCGCTCAGCAAGTTGGTTGGATCCTGGTTCAGCACCTAAACAATGCCCTAAACGAAAACTTACCCCTAGAAAAGTGATGGTCACTGTTTGGTGGTCTAGCGCCGGTGTGATTCATCACAGCTTCTTACCAAACGGGGTGAGCATTACTGCAGATGTGTACTGTGAAGAACTGAACACAATGATGGAGAAGCTGGCGCATCTCCAACCAGCATTGGTCAATCGCTCGTCTCCGCTGCTCCTGCACGACAACGCGCGACCTCATACTGCACAGCAGACGGTCTCCAAGTTGCAAGAACTGGGGTTGGAAGCTCTCCGTCATCCGCCCTACTCACCAGACCTTGCGCCTACAGACTACTACTTTTTCCAGAATTTGGATAACTTCTTGGCGGGAAAAAAATTTAATACCCGAGAGGCAGTACAAAATGCCTTTGAAGAATTTGTTGCCTCCCGTCCAGCTGATTTCTTTAAGAAGGGCATCAATAAACTGCCACTGCGATGGCAAAGATGCATTGATTGCATGGGTGATTACTTCGATTAATACAAATAAAAAATTCATGAAAAAAATTCGTTTAAATTTTTTCATACAAAACGGCAATTTCATAGGTAAAGACCTATTAATATTCTGACTGAGTCTTAAGATTGGTGACGTTCTTAATTACTGAGGTTGATTTCTGTTTACGTTTAGTTCCAATAATTGTACAAAATGAATAAATGGTATGAAATCTATAACATTTTTTTTTTTACTTTTACCTTGTTATTGTTAGTTATATAATTATTAAAGCTGGTATGTAAATTACTTTAGTTTCCGCGCTTACTTACATCGTTCAAACGCAGATAATGAGTTTACATTTTGTTTAAACAATATATATCGGGCATACTCTTGTTTATAAAACAGAAACAGGAAATGAATTGGATAGTCGTTTTAATTTATTAATTTTAGTTGTACTTATGTAATGTTCTGAAACCCGGGGCATTAGTCCCGAACACATATTTTGTCAAAAAAACACTCAACAGCGAAAAATAACTTTATTTTCGGAAGTCTTTGGTTTTGTATTTTCGTTTCTTGCCACCCTACTTCCGAAATTGAATTATTTTTTGACTTTGCGAGTGTTTTTTGGAAGTCTCTGTTTTTTGTAAAAAAGTTTTTTGTGCCCTTAATATTTCGCATTTTATTTTGTTTTCTTTGTATGGTTTTCTTAATTTTATCTTGTCAAACTATTAATTGGGTCTGCTATAATATTGGAATCGCGTACTAATCTTTGTTCCGATTCTTGTATCAATTAATTGTGCAGCCACTGTTGGAGAACCAATAAATAAATAAATAAAAGTATTTAGTGATTTATGGTGCAAGTGGTGTTATTCTGCAAAGGTACTCACCGGGGTCGATGTTAAGGCCACAGAATACAGTTTCCGACTTGAACCCGTGCGCGGAGTGGACGCTCTGAAGCATGTTGCATGTGGTTTCAGTACCGGCACCGGCAAACACATCCGATAAAACTGTATAAAGTAAAAAAAACAGTATTAGGTATTTGTTTATAATTCAAGATTAGTTTTTTTTTTAATTCAAAACTATGATTATTGTTAAGTAATTTTATTAATGTACATAATAAACTTATTAACATAGTGGAGTCCTGATAAGAGGGTGCAATCAGAAAATTGGCAACGTCGAAAATATCTGTCAAATATTTCGCAGTTTTGATTCGTTTGTCAACTTTACTAAATTAAATGACGAAATATCGCTCTATAGTGCACTAATATATTGATAATGAATTGTAATAATTAATATCTTCGTACTGAATAATGCCAACTTTCTGAATTCGCCCTGTTAATTTACGATCAATTTACAACTTAGTTACAACGGTATTGTTCTTCTTCAACCCTACGCGATTTATTACTTCGCTTTTGAATACTTAATTTTCCAAAGACCCTCATAAAGGATTGGTTCAAAAAGAATCGACTGTAACAGAAAAAAAAACTTTATAAAACAAGCTGTTAATTAACTAAAAAGTACTAAATAAAACTTACATTACTAAAAAAAAAAAAAAACATTTAAAAGTTGCGGCTTATGCGGTGTAAGAAGGACGCTCACACCCCCAAGCTTTTAAAAATATATTAAAGTTTTATGTTAACGTACGTTTTATTTTGTACTTTTTAGTTCATTAAAAGCTTGTTTTTAAAAAGGTTTTTAACTTACATTTTATTTTGTAGCACTAGATTTTTTTAAAAATTTTCGTTCTATCTATCACCTTGTTTTGAAAGGTACTTGTAAAGACAAATCCAACGAACCCAAACGCGCCTTTACACAAGTCATGGTGTGAAGTCATCGGAGTTGCACCATCCAAGTCATGCCACACGGACTATTACTATTACTTAGAACGGGCTATCAGCATAATTTAATAAATATTCATAAAAACCACTGACATACCCTCTCGTCTGTTGACCACTGAGGAAATGTCTCGTATGGAGCCAGTCCTAAGTACAGCAGCCAGATAATGGTAAACTTTAGAACGAGCTACCATAATTGTATGCGTATATTAAATTTTGTGTCTGCTGTTGATTGTTGAGGCGTTCCCTCAACTTGAGCCAATCCTGGGTGCAGCAGCCAGGTCATGGTAGACTTTAGAAGAAATTAACATAATTAAATACGTGTATTAAATTTCGTGTCTGCAACGTTGACCGTTAATGAGATCCTTCGTCTGGAGCCAACCCCGGGTGTACAATCATGCATCATAAAAATGTATTGTCTTCGAAACAGAATCAACGTGTGAAATTTCAACTCCTTTGGATAAGACGAAGTAGTTTTTTTTTCTGCTTGCAAGATTTGGTCCGAACATACATAAAAACATTGCAAGTTAATTATAAGCTTGTAAAAAGGCAGTCTCTTCCTAAACTAACCTTTCATCTTGCTGTTTTCCGAGGGCATCTCTTCGTCGGGCAGTTGGTCGAACACACTGGCGGTGGTGATATCGGTTTTCTCCCGACACGACAGTACGTTCCGGAAGTCACGTGTCGAGAGAGCCAGCGTTGCACCAGACTCGCTGAGCCCTGCAACAATTCAAAACTCAATCATTTATGGCATTCAAAAGATTAAAATCCTAAATTCAGCCTACCGCGTCAAAAGATGGTCGAGTTTATGTTTCGCTTTGACACCTTTCACACATGTTTATTCATGTGCGTCTGATACATACAATGTCGCAGAGATTTTACTTGATTGTCTTGGATACGCTATTATTATTGTGTGAAGTCACTCTTCGCAGTGTGGACACTTTTTCGTGCGATTTAGTACGGAGAGAGCAAATCTAACGAATTAGATCTTTGTTATATTCCACAATATGTACATAGGTGGTAACTTAATTTTTTGTTAGATCAATATGGACCCTGTCGGGGTCCAGAATAGCAGAGAGGAAGCTTTAAAAACTTACCAGTCTTCTTAACTAAACTTAATGTTCTTAGATTTTTTTAATGTAATATGAATGAATTTACAAATATAGTTTACTGTATAAGTAAATAATTATAAGATAATAGAGCACTTAGATTTTATCCTTTAATTATTCGCTGCAAGACTTGCCCACAAATAAATGCGGCAGCGCATGCGGGAATGACCAAGCGGTATAAGAATTACAGAGGTAGCCTTGGAGGTTATAAAATCTGACAAGGATGTGAGACCGAAATCAATAAGCAATTACCGACCTACGTGAGTAATTTCCACTCTTGATTATAAAGATAAAGACAGGTACTTTAATTAACAAGTGTGAAAGTCTAAGGGTGCATTTCACCAATGAAACCGAAGGCGATCAGCACATCTAAACCGCGTTCAAGCGCTGACAGAATCAATATTCCACAACAATGACGACACTGACAGCTCTTAATCGCTCGTTTAGATGTACTGATTACTTTCAGTATTATTGGTTTCTTTTTGTCTCTCCAAAATACAGGTTACTCAGTGATTTAGCCAGGTGGGCAACGATTCACCCAACAATTCGTTGTACGTACACCATATAATTAATAATGCATACTTTGTAACTCCCTCATGTACACACGGCTACATATCAAGCTATACATTTCCATTATAAGCTGACCTCTCATTGAACTGAAATCCTATACAATGCGAGATCAGCTCATACTGTAAATGTATAGCTTGATATGTAGCCGTGTGTACTACGAAACCTTTATGTACCTAAATAAACAATAATAATAATTAATGTTTAGATGTTTTAGACATAAACTCGGGACTCTAGGGTCCCGGACCTTTGGACGGCGTACGAGGGGCCGACGTCAACTCGCAGAGGCCCCTAGATAATTTTAAGCGTTGAGGCATCAATCTACGATTATCCTTGTATGCACTATGCCAGTGCACCCAAGGACAACCCCTGGTTGGTTCAGGACTATTACAGAACGTGGGAACAAAACATATTGGGCTATGGGTTTGGGTGGCTATAGTGGATTGGTAACCTTGAACTATGGAAGGACTATGTCCCCTGCCTGATGAATGTTATGTAATAAGCGGATAAAATGACAGGGGGTGACTTGCACACTCAATAATGGGCCCCCGGAAACGGCCGCTAGCACATAGTGACGTAGCAACATGGGGGCAACGCTTTCTGAGGTGATTGAGGAGTGGAGAGCTATTCCACAGCTATTAGGACAATCCCGGAAGTACGCTCAAGATCCCTAGCAGCATCTTACTGGAATATTTCTTTCCTCCGAGCTCGTTTGCTCTTGAGAACCTCCACTCAAGCCGGCCAATAAAGGCAAGACAGATAAGAGTAGAGATGGGTAATCACCCGTGTTAAAACCTACTAGTGGGTTAAAACCCAGTTATCACCCGTTTCATTCCACCCACTGGGTGGTTTGGCCGGGTGAAAACTAAATATTTCAGATTTTTATATTCAAACATGTAACACGCTAGAGACAGCCGGTGGCAGGACCGAGAGGGGGGGCCCGCGCGCAGCCATCCCAGCGCCACTTCCCCGCTCAGATTCTCATTCTAGTTTACCTCGTTGGATAGAGTGCGTGCGTTTTGAGTTAATTTTGTGTTTTTACTTACAACCCGGAACTGTTTTATTGCGATGTAATCCTGCTTTTGCCTGAATGACCTTTGACCTGAACACATTGACTACGATTTGCTTATGAACTGGATTTATCAACACTAGAAAAGAATCTACGTAAGTAAAAGAAATATTACTTTAGACTAAGCTTAATTGATTTATCCTTACGAAAATCGTAACCACATTTTTTTAAAATTTATGCAGTCTTATGAGAAAAGAGAGATATAGGTGCCAATTTTCTTGTACACCGAACTAAACTATCACTAAAATTCCTCACTTTTGGCTATGACAAACTTATAGCTATTCTGCAAAAAAAATTCTCTATATTTAAAAATAATTTTGACGCTACTAAAATTTAATTTGACAATAATCGCGACTTCACGTGGTACTTGTTTGCCCTACCTCGTGTTTTTTTTTTGAGCCGGAGGCGCGCATGGTTTGCAGCCTCGACGGGTTTTATATGGATTTTTTCACTTTTTGTATAGAAAATATGAAAAATTATTACCTACATGTAGAGTTTTAGGAGTTTGAGGTTTTTATAAAGGGGGTCGAAATTTTCATTATTTTTGCGATAGGACACACCATGATCTAGATATAAGTAAAATAAAATAAAAAAAAGATACAGTACTGTTTTTCCACCTGAAGTTGACAACAAATTTTATTCCACACCTTTTTAATCGCGATTAAAAATAGATTTAGTTAGACAACCAAAATTGTAGGTTAAAAACGTCAAATTCAGAATAGCTAAATTACTCTTTTCACTAAATTACTAACTCAGTGCTGTCAAACTAACATATAGTTAAGTTGTGTCACTTTAGTTTATTTCAGAATGGGAAATGGTCGTTTGACGGGAATAAACTAAATTTTTGTGATTTTTAGTCTAGTTTAGAGAATTTTGTGACAAGAGAATCGGCACCATTTAGTGCTTTTTGTATATGGGTTTGTCTGTCTGTTACATGAGAAACTAAACTTACTTTGTAGACATTATAGTATAATTGAAACGGACTTTAGTAACGTAATGTGCACACATAATATGTGATGTCCGTCTACGAAACCTTACATAGGTAACTTATTAAACTTCCTTGTTTGAGGGCAACATGGTGAGACCAAAAAATCAACTGATATGGAAACATTTTCGAGAAAGTGAGAACAAATCGGCTACATGAAAGTATTGCGAGAAAAAATACAAAGTAGCCAACTTGCAAAAAATGGCCCGACATTTACAAAAATGTCCGCATTGCCCCGAAAACTGCAAACAACAGTTGAGGACCAATATATCGCAAAGTTCGTCAGTATCTGCAGTCGGAAACACGATTTTGCAATCAAGTGATAAAGAAAATGAGAGATCTGAGTCTGAATTAAATTTGTCGATTGAGGGTAGTGCATCTTCAGTGAGTCTGACAACAAATGTAAATAAAGAACATTTACATTCATTATTAGCTGAGGCTATTTATGTATCGGGAACATCCCTTTCAATAGTAGAACACCCCCTCTGATCAATTTTTTCAATGAACTCCAGTCATTGTACTAATTGCCTACCAGGAAATCTATTTCTACCACCATTTTGGACAAAACATATAGGGAAATGCATCACGAGTTAATAGAAAACCTGAAATCGCAAACATGTTTGCACTTAAGCTAGATGGTTGGTCAAATTGTAGGAATGAAGGAATAATTAATATAATAATACCAGAACCTGTATTTATTAAAAGTACGGCAGAAAATCGACATACAAGTGATTACATATGTGGACAAATTTTAAATGTATTATCTGAGTATGGAACAAATAAGTTCGCTACGATGCCGATGATAGGAGATAATGCAAGTAATATGCAGAAAGCTTTTCGTCTCGTAAAAGACGTTCATCCTAATATAACTCCTATAAACTGTGCTGCACACACTTTACATTTTCTCTGCAAAAATATTATCAGGATTGATGTAATAAATGCTTGTAAGAATATGGCAATTAACATGGCTAAAACTATAAAAAAAGTCAAGTTTTAACATCTTTACTTGCAAAAATTGTTAAAGAAAAAAAAGCTGGTGAAACTTTGAAGTTCCCATGCGATACCCGATGGGGCAGTTATTACACCAGCTTTAAAAGTATCGAAAACACTAAAGCAGCCTTGCAGACTTTAGCTGTACATGAAAAAGCAACACTTTTACCTGCAGAAGAAAAATCAGCGCTGTTGGATGTTTTTTTTTGGGAAATGAATCGACAATGGAAACTTATTATGGAACCTATTTCTGATGCAATATTTCAATTAGAAGGAAATGAAAAAAATATTCATAAGGTATTTTTGACATAAAAAAATATGAAATCGAAATTACTCTTTAGTTTACCGGATGTCACAATAATAGAAAACGACAAAAAAGATGAAATATTAATCAATGTCGACGAAAGAATCAGTATGTCACAGACCAAGGATCTGAACTTGACGAAAGTCAAGAAGTCGACGCTATGGAGTTCATATGCGAAGTAGGACAAAGTATCGGTTTAAATGTCATGACCAACTTGGCATCTTATAGAGCAAGAGATGGATTTTGGAGTCGGAGATTTCTGTGGGCTAACATCAACGATGTAAGCGCATCAATCTGGTGGAAGGGAATATGTGGATCTACTGCATTAAGCAAAGTCGCTGTCCGTATACTTACAGCACCGCGCACTTCTGCTGCTGTAGAGCGGTCCTTTAGTGCTCATAGTAAAATACACAGTAAAAAAAGAAATAGACTCACTATGGAAAGGGCAGCAAAACTAACATATATAACATACAATTGGAATTTGTTGCACAAGCACGTGGATGATTTAAGTGATAACACTGAGGACTGCTTGCCTGATTCACTACCAATACAGAAATCTTCAAGATATAATATGCAAACCACGCCGCTACGTACAAATAGCTCTAAACCACCTACGTCCGGCATTAACAATTTTCAATTTTGTTATTGTGACCGTGTTTCTAATACAAGTCATGATGATTAAACTGTCTACTAAATTGTTATATTTTTTCAAATAAATGGTAAATGTAGGTATCTGATTTTGTGCTCAGGCTTTTATTTTTGACAAGCTAGTAGTGAATTCTACTTCCCACTATTAAATAATTAACAATACCCATTTTACCTAGTAAAATGGGTTAAAACCCAAATCACCCAGTTTTAACCCAAATGGGAAGAATGGGTTTTAACCCACTACCCATCTCTAGATATGAGGAACAAGACTTTTCCCGGGAGATAAGTGTCCGTGGGGTCGCTACTGCCCAACAGCTCACCACATGCTGTAACAGTAAACTCTACCTAAACAAAGTAAACTCTACCGGCACAGACCCAGAGTTCAGGAGCGCGCAAGCCCCACCACGACGTCAACGTAGAGATACGGCGGTGATTCGTGGTGTAATTCGCCCTAAAAGTGATCAAAGTTTGCGCCAAGATGACAGTACCAATTATGAGAGACTTACGTTCATAGGCGTCTTCGGTTCGCTCCAAAACATGTGAGGCATCTACCTGCAATACAATAGGATATCGGAATCATTTTTACACGTAATATTAAAAATATCCTAGATGGAGTCGATCTTTCCTATCTGACTACCCCTGAGAAGATATGGCGAAACAAAATCTGGGGTCAAAGTCTCTTTAAAAGCCCAGACATAATCATGACCAGATGTATGAACGTATACGAGGCAAAAGGAGTATGTAAGGATCGTAGCAGGTGGCGTTCTGTAGTTTGTGCTTAACCCCCATGCGAAGAAGGCGTGAGTTTAGTGAGTTTTTGTATAAATGTATGTATATATGTACATAATCTTGGTCAGACCATGTAAGGACCGTGGACTTTACAAGTCTGAAATGGTCTTTTGAGGAAAGAACCACACAGATGTGAGTGTACCAGTACAATCATTGCGAGCATTTGTCAGTAATCGTGTAGCTCTATACAATAGGCTCGCCCCCTATTTTTCATGAAACGTAAACATAACTGGCGAAATATGGGTGTACCTATGGTTAGGCAGAGGCCTAACCCTTTGAGGAAAACAGGCGGGATGTTATGTGAGCTCAACTCAGAACTTTAGGAGCTCAACGACTCGACGAACTATACCAAAGAAAGGATAATTGGGTAGGTCGCATAAAGTACTCAAACTGCCAGACCATCATTAAAATGAACAGAGAAAAATAAGGTAAAACAATGACCCACATAGTACTCACCGGGCCCTATCAGAATACCAGCGCTGTGACATCTATTTTTATATGTCGTAGCATCATGCTGAGATAGGGGCCTTTTGGCCTGATACAAAACTTACTGTTTTTATTTATTATTTTTTGTTTTTAAAAGTGTGTTTAGTTTAGTTTGTGATATTCCTGTGTGAGTCCCAATAAATACTCTTTCTTTCTTTCTTTCTCACATTCACAATAATTACAGTAATCTAATACTACGAGGTAAATATTCATGTTATTTCGTATATAATATTCATCTATGTTAATGTGTATATAAAATGGTATATAATGATGATTTTGCGTCATAATTATAATGTAAAGTTTTATGGTTTTATCACAAGGCTTAGCAGAGCGAGCAGTTGAATCCCTAGCATTTTTGTCCTCTAAATAATCAGAAATTGGATTACTGGAATTGGGAAACTGGGTTTCGATCGTCACACACATTTAGTTTCTTAAGTAATATTATTTAAGAGTACATCTAGTCAGCGGCTAGAAGTTAGAACAGATAACTATAAATTGTATAAAACAACGTCACTTTTCGTGTGTGTGTCCTTTCTTCTAAAACTACACAGTGGATTTTAAAGAGATTTTCACCAACATTTAGAGAATTGATTCCGGAAGGTTTATTTGCATACTTAGTTCCCACGCAGCTGAGATATAGCACAGTAATCTCGATGTTTTGACATGCCACTACATCGGTAAGTAAATTGCACCCGTGTAATACAGTGATTTATAAATTGCACCCGTGTAATACAGTGATTTATAAATTGCACCCGTGTAATACAGTGATTTATAAAAAAAACACTTACCGTCTTAGGCTGATCAGGTTCATAATCATTCGAAATGGCGCCTTGTAGTCGTCGCCGTATGTCGCTCGCCGATATGTCATTCTGAAATACATATTTGTAATATCAATCATTTACGATGCAATCTACTTTTTCTTGTAGAAGGCCAAATAAATATGGATGAATTGTGTTAGCAATGATATGAAAGAAAAGGGAGTGAATGATAGCGTGACAGTAAATAATAGAGATTGGACAAAGACGCAAAAGTGTTACGTCGACCCCGTGTAACATGGGATAAGGGCAGGCATGTACTTTTTCTTGGAGAGTTCTAGCAGTGTACGTCATAAGGGAGCGTTCAAGTATTACGTAACGATTTTTGACCCCCCCTCCCCCCATGTAACGCGCCGTAACGTTTTTATGTACCCCTCCTCCCCCCAGTAAAACGTTACGTACCCACCAAGTGACCATTTTTACCTAAACGTCACAATTATGTGGCGTAAAGTACGGGAAAGTCGCTAAAATACCTTTGTTATTGTTGACCGTTCTGAAGGGTTAAAAAAAACAATGTTACGTAACGCGTAGTTGAAAACTGTAAAGCATCGTAACGTTTTACAAGACCCCCCTCCCACGAAATTCGTAACGTAATACTTGAACGGTCTCTAACCTAGGGGAAGCTTATGTCCAGCGTTAGACGTCTTTCGGCTTCAATGATGATAGAGTTTATTTTCGCGGACATTCTAAGAAGCATGCAAGCAAGAAGATAACTCCAATTAATACTTACTTTTTCTAAGTAGACCCGACCGCGGCGAGGATCTATTCCGTGACGTCACTGGTGTGCCCGCAATTTATATGCGTCTTTTTACACATGGTCTAATAATTAAGTAAATTTTCCTATAAATACTTGGAATGATCCGGTATACCTGGTCGACATCCTGCAGCTCGAGCAAAGTGGAGTGCGGATGCGTGCGCACGCGCAGCTTGATGGTGACGCCGCCATAGTACTGTAGCAGCTGCTCGCCATCCGCCGCCACCACGGGTGCACACCACTCTAGGTATGGCTCGTCTGTGGGATGCGGACTATGTGAGGTTTTGCGGATGGTACTACTAACTGATATGTGAGTTACGGGTTGTTTTGGTATTTTCCTTATTTTAGAGGTTATACTCGTATGGGTTCAAATCCGGGCAAGTACCAATGTGACTTTTTCAATTCACATGTAGTTTCTAAGTTTATAGGAGAAAGAAAACATCATGAGGAAACCTGGACTTATAATTAATATAGGTGTGAAATCACCCACCCGTCGTGAGCAAGCGTGGTGATCAATGCTCGCGCCTTCTCTGTATGAGAAGAGGTTTTTGCTATGCAGTGAGACAGCAATAGGCTGGTATTATTATTATTTGAATTAGTTCATTTTCTTATTTTTAGGTCATCGTAACACTATCTCGCAGCGAGCACTAGTTGCGGTAAGTCGTCCAATGTATCAACCTTTTTGTAAAATTAATTATTTGCTTACCTATTATTTGATTCGTTTTTTTTTTGTCCTTTATTAAAAACCAGGTTCTTAATAATTAATTACAATCTAGCCTATGAGACTGATAAGCAATTTTAATCTAACTTAGTTTTTTACGTGATAATTATTTTAAAACTTAGAATAGTATTGATTGTACTTTACAAGTCCGGTCCACTTTCTTAGAGTCTGATATAATGATATAAACACTTTATTCATGTGTTATTATGTGTGTCATTTTCACTATTATTTCTACACTAACTCAAAAGGTTTTGTTCGTTTTAGTCTTCGCACTATATTTGTTTGGTCTAACAGCTGAATTGCCTCGATGTTCACATGTCGGTGGAGTCGGTGTTCATGGGCCTCAGCAATTTTTTGGATTATGTTGGTGACTGGTTCCATTTTTAGGTCACGATGGAGGTCGTCATTTCTTATATACCATTTGATTAGTGACATAGTATCCTATCTTCTGACAGCTTTTTTTTCATAGCACATTGAAATCTACTTAAATTTATGAAAGTTAGCCATGACTTGAATATTTTTAAGGTTACGAAAAAAAATGGTAAGTGTCTTTATAACATCACTTGTATGCCCGTCTGTCACAGATGTTTTTCTCAAGATCAATGCAACATAGGGCTTTGAATTTTGGCATAATGTTTAGGTTTCGGTGACGCGCACACATTTTGCCGCAAAAATAATAAAAAAATATTTGCCTTTTGTTTTTTCTGGGGTCAAATCGATTCTATGTAAAAAATGTATTAACAACACCATGTTATTTAGATGTATGTATAGTTTAGATTGTTTAGAGGCTAGCGCAACTTTATTTGCTACGCGCAATAAAACGGTAACGGCGCAATAAACCCTATATAGTGCGAGCCCGACTAGCTTATGGTAGGTTTTATTTTTAACCGACTTCAAAAAAAGGAGGAGGTTCTCAATACGACTGTATTTTTATTCTATGTGTGTTAGCTCAGAACTTTTTTCTAGGTGAACCGATTCTTTTTTTATTTCAAAGCTGTTGCTTCTCATAATTATGGTCCCATATAAATTTTATCAAGATCTGATTAGTAGTTTTTGAGTTATCCTTAAACTGCGTATTTTTCTCCTTAGTTTATATTGATGATGTTTTAATAATTTCCTGTCACTGTTATTTACATATCAAGTAGTGGTATACTAATTTGTGTGGGGTAGGTACCACAGCAAAAAAGTGAAAAATAAAAACACTTTTACAAAAAAAATAACCGACTTCCAGATAAGTCACTAAAAAGTAAAAAAATAACTTTAGTTTCGGAAGTCGGTGGCAAAAAACGGAAATACAAAACCAAAGACCAAAATTAAAGTTATTTATCACTTTTTTGGATTTTTTTGTAAAAATGTTTTTATATTCATATCGATTTCTTCCGTAGTAGTGAGTATTAAGTTTGTCGAGTACCGTTCTCCTTAGCGAAGGTGAGGATGGGCGAAGCCACGGAGACGGGCGGCATGGCGTCGGGCGGGAAGCGCGCGCAGTGCGCAGGCGTGGAGTAGTGCACGGTTGTCTTAGGAGGTACCATGCACCACCACTTGGTGCCCGCGCATTCCTCTTGGGCCTGTAATTTCATTAGTATCGGGCGTTAGGAATAATTAAGCGTTGATAGATTTTGTCATTTAATTTTAATTAAATCTAATTCGTTACTTAAGCATAATTTAGATACCTACTTTACTGATATTTGTACGCCGTCAATGGCAAATCATAGTGATCTCATCACATCGAGATACATATTTCATTTACAACACCCGTTTTTGTTTCCACCTATATTTTACAAAGAAAATCTTTGACTTTACCTTTGCGTGCGAAGAGGAGGAGGCTTCGTCTGGAGAATGCACAGGTTGCGCAATGGCCAGCGTTAGGCGCGTGTGGTTTTGTACCACGAACTGCGGACAAGGGTCCTTAGCCACCACCACCAGCCAGCGGCCGTCCTGCTTCATCTGAGTCACCACTATCGGGATCTGAGGGTGAGGTTAAATGCACTCGTATAAGATTTGTTAAACTTGACGTTTTATAACAATAACAAGCAGTGTGTATTTTCCTATCGGCAAAAATAACGAACTTCCATACAAACTTTCATCCCCTGTTTAACCATTTTAGGGGTCGAATTTTAAAAAACCCTTCCTTAGCGCTCACCTTCGTTATAAAAGGTTTAGAGAGGGCTTATCTACTGACTGAAACTGCAATTGTATGTCTAAAAAAGACGGTAAAATATTATACGAGAGTCGTTCAATGTACTCGTATTCTCGGTATCGGCATGAAAAATACGTAAATTTCGCTCAAACGCCCACGTTTCGCGCATGTCGGCGTTTCAAACGTCCAGGCGACTATAGCAGCCTAAGACCGCGCGTGCGCACCGGTCATTTCTAACATAAATGTAATATCTTGAAAACTACCGAACTTATACCTTAATAAAAAATCGTGTGTGTAGCTGAAACCATACAGAATCAACAGGTGTTAAAACTACATTACGACTTCATAGTCGAAAGAACTGTAAAAAAATGTTAAACTAAAAATATGTGTTGAATTTCCGTAAAATATTTGTTCTTACTGAATTTTTGTACATTAGTTTGTAGTTTGTGTCAACTAACCCTATTTATTAGTAAACTAGACTATCTAAGCTTTTTTCGATACCCATATGTCCTTACTTGGTTTGCTCAGAGTAGCACAATACACCAAAACAAACACCCCATTCCCTCAACAATTTGATACCTCCTGCGAGGTCCAGAGTGACGACATAAGGGTTCTGCCACATGTGTGATTACAAATAGGATTTAAAATATTTTAGATGATTATTGTGTAATTATATTTGAAATGATAGGCAATCATTTGTATGCAATAATTATATATATTTTACAACAATTCAGTACCTGCATACCAAAAGAATTGGAAATAAAACGAAGCGTGTGTGCATTTAACATTTGGCCGAAGCCTTATCGCCGCCTATCGAAACCGTCTACGGCAACTATGGTTGCCTAACAAAATGTCTTGCGGAACGAAATTAGATTACTGGTGATCTTGAACTATCTTCATAGTATTAAAACGTTCTGAGCGTTTTTAAATACTAATAATTAACTTATGTCCATATTACAAGCATTACATAATAGATTATTTAGTAAAAAATACGTAATTTAATACGAAAATGCCGGCGCGTAGCGTGTCGCTACGGCCTCAATTTTTAATAACGAGTTTAACACAATAAAACTGATTCAAAACCTATGACACATAGATATTCGTAAACCTCGAGTAATGAGGATTTTTACGGTATATAACACTAACACATTGGGTTATTAATTAAGTCACCAACACATAATATCTAGGGAGCGCGCATCGTTCGTAAAAATTTTTGAACAAATTGACGGAGCGCTGACTTTCAACCTTTTTTTTTTACAAAAAATGTTTATGGTCGACACAGATTATAGCATACTATTGTACGCGGAAATTAATAAGGAGCCACCTGGTGTAATTTTTTGGCATCTGTACAGTGTGCCCACGGTACAAAACCGATTTAAAACGTAACAATCGACTAAAGCCAACATGGTAGCTGGGACGTTCTTGAGCAGAGCAGCTCTAGCTAATTTAGTAGCTGTAGATGTTTCAAAAAAATATTTTAATTTTTCAATGTAATTCCCCATTCTCTCAATGCATTTATTACATCGCGAAATTAACTTTTCAATACCCTGTAAAAAATAAGTTTCCACTTTCTCTTAAAAATGCGCATTTATTGCCACCTTGAGCTCTTCATCGTTGGAAAAACGTTTCCCCACGAAGGTCTTTTTTCAAATTAGGGAACAAATAATAATCACTTGGGGCTAGGCTAATAATCAATGGGGCTTTTAATCATGATCTGGCAGATTGAGTAATTTATGTGGCCTACCCAAATGTCCTTTCTTTGGTATTGTTCGTCGAATCGTTGAGCTCCTTAAGTCCTGACTTCCTGAGTTGAGCTGCACGATTACTGACAAATTCGTGCACTGACTGGACAGGTACACTCAATCTGTGTGGTTCTTTCCTCAAAAGACCATTTCAGATACCAATCTACATGGCCTTCACATGATCTGACCAAGATTATGTCTGGACTTTAAAAGAGACTGTGACCTCTGAGTTTGTTTCGGCCTTTCTTCTCAGAGTAGTCAGTAAGGAAACGCCGACCTCATCTAGTTTAAAAATATGAATGACGTGTAAAAGTGTTTGTACAAACCTACCACCACCCTATGTGTCACCCTATGTAAAATTTCTACTTTTATATCTGTAATTTTTATGGTGTACATAATAAAGAGTATTCTATTTTATTCTATTCTATTCTATTCTTACAGAAATAAAATCATTTATCATTTAGGTCCGGGTTATAGGGTGAGTAGTTAATTTCTTCGAAACCACAATCTCGCACAGCAGTCTTGGAAACACTCGCCGTGTGGACCGAAGCCTTGTCGTGAAGAAGCAACACACCGGTGGTCAGTTTACCCCGTCTGTTTTCTCTAATTGCTTCCCTTAAATTTCGTAAAGTGGATGCGTAGGATGCTGCGTTTATGGTCTCATCTTTTTTTGTGTACTCAATCAGCAATATTCCCTTTGAGTCCCAAAACACTGTGGCCATGATTTTTCCGGCTGACGGAACGATTTTGATTTTCTTAGGGGGCGCAGTGCCCTTCTTATGCCACTGCATGGACTCCTGCTTACTTTCAAGGTCATAATGATGAACCCACGTTTCATCTCCAATAACAATTCGATCGAAAATACTTGATGGAACTTCACCACAGAGCTCTAAAAATCGCCTACAGCACTCAATTCGCAGTTGTTCTTGAGGCGCCGCCGTGAGCATTAGCGGCACCCATTTTGCACTGACTTTTGAAAGGTAAAGAAGGTGATGAAGAATAGTGTGCACGGTACCAACGGAGTGGTGGGTCAACTCTGCTATCAATTTCATCTGCATTCAGGCATCCTTCAGTACAAACTTCTCAACTTTTTTCTTGTTTTCTTCGGTAGAGGCAGTAACCGGGCCGCCCGAGCGTATGTCATCTTCAATACTGCCCCTTTTAACTTCACTTGACCAGTTTTGAACCGTAGATAACGAAGGTGCAGAATCTTGGTAAACAGCCACCATCTTTTCGTGAATAATTTTTTGACTTTTTCCTTGTTTGGTAAGGAATTTATTAACAGCGCGGTGCTTGAATTTCTTCAATTTTGTCACGTTAGCCATTCCAATTGTCGTTGGCTAAAGATAACAAGCAAACTAATGATCACAACTATATGAAATTTTACCTTTATACCCTTACATTTATTAATTTAATTTTACCTTTAAACCTTTATGATTTGACTATTTAAAATTAATGGCATTAGTCATTAATTTTAATTAGTCAAATTAGTACATCATTAGTAATCCACCCTCATACCGAGAATACATTGAACGCCCCTCGTACATGCAACCACACCCCTGTTTTTGGCTGTTTCTTGGAAATGTCAAAGGCATTCGACATAGTGTCTTGACATCACTTTGATAGCATTAAAACCTAACACTATTTCTAAATATTAATACTTACCTACTTTAGTATGGGTAATTGATACAGGCAGAATAGTTGACACCGATACAATTGCCAAGAAGAACAAAAAACGTTTATCATTGACATATTTTGTACTTTCAAACATGTTTGTATCTCTATGTAGTCTGTGCATGACTGCTACGTATTTAAGCTTCAAGTGGGATGTCACATATTTTTGCAACATGAGCGGCTTTCAGCTAATAAAAACAAAATGAGAAACTACAATCATTCGGACGCTTGTCAAAACTGTGCATGTCCATTATAGTTTTATTTATACTCTTTGAGCGGCACTGATTGCGATATAGAAGAAAACTCGAAACATTATTCTGTCAGGTTTTTATGCTGCGAAAGTACTGTCAGATATTTTCGATCACAACGATATATCACATACTTCTTTAACTGCGTAGGCAGATATTTAAGACGCAAGACATGCCCGTTAATAGTGCATTCTATAATTTGGCGTCGTTAGTTTAGCCATAGTTTTGGTGTTCTTTCGATGTCAAATATTTGTGCCTTCTACAAATGATCACATATATTTGCCTTCAAATATTAATGGCAGGCCAAAAAAAAAAAAAAAAAAACGAAGATTAAACACATCGCCCACCCACACAGCTAACATTGAACACCTAGAGCCTGTTCAAACCGAGAAAGTGAACACCAAATAGACTCCGCCACCTCCATGTAGTAGTAGATGGCGTCGAGAACTAGGTACCAGGCCCTGTTTGACTTATTGTGAGTCTGAGTCTGGTGATAAATTCACGACTAAAATGTTAAATAGCAAATGCGTTAAAATAATTGCAGTGAACGAAGACACTTATAAGTCTTTTACATAGTTATTGACTGAAAATTACTTTTTCTGGCACTCTTACGAAATCAAGCAGGACAAATACATAAGGATTATTGTGAAAACTTTCACTTCACATGACAGAATGAACAGGTTACCAGATTGAATGTGCAGCAAATGAATTGAGGTGGAAAAATAAGAAGCCTGTGGTGAACAAGTTTATTCTGACTTTCAGAAATAGACCCGAGGAGGTAAGAATGGCAGGCGCTCCATGTAAAATACTGGTATTCAGCTCCATCTGGTTAGACTGGAAGCTGACCCCAACGTAGTTGGGAAATGGCTAGGCAGAATGATTGATGGTACTAGATGACCGGGTGAACTTCGTACCACGTGAGTTCGATACAAAATTTCGATGTTTCGGCTCATCCTTTAGGTTTTTTTCAAATTTTCTGTTTTCCTACCGCCAGGTATAATGAGGCGAAAAAAACAAAAAACAAATCGGTCGGGCCACGGCATTTGATTTTTATATATATACCAGCTTCTGCCCGCGGCCTTGCCCGCGTGGATGTCTGAATTTATGTCATTGAAAATATTTTCAATTCCTTAAATCTCTTAATGTTTTGTGTTGGTACTCACGAAATTCAATAAACATGTGAATTTTTAAATCATCCCCTATTTTACCTCCTTGGGGAATGATTTTACAAAAAAACGCTGAAACACTTAATTTTTTATTTCTTACCAAACGCATAAATTTGAATTGTCATATCCCTAATTTAAGAAATTCTAAGTTTCCCATACAATCTTTCATCCCCTATAACCCCCCATAAGGATTATTTTTTAGAAAAAAAGTAGCCTATGTCCTTCCCCAGGATGCCATCTATCTCCTTGCCAAATTTAATCGAAATCCGTTCTGTGGTTTAGGCGTGAAAAGGTAACATACAGACAGTTACTTTCGAATTTATATTGGTATGGATCGATAAAGTCTATCTATTCATACACGAAATATACTAAGAGATACACCCATCGCTGGCATAGAAAGCATGTTTAAAAAAAATATTAGTTTATTAAATAAATACTTGACGCACATAACAAATACTGGCTTTTTCTTATTTTTGGAACGAAGTTCTTTAGCTTGCGGTAGGAGTAAACTTGTAGAAATTGTCGATTTCTACAAGATCACTCTTACCGCAAGCTGAGTAACGAAAATTATAGAAATCGTCACGTAACGGAAAAGCGATATACGTATACCCCCACCATGTGACTTTTTATTATATATATTAGATAGAGAGAGAGAGAGTGATACTTTTCATGGTTTTCTAGGGTGCTGAAGCCAATAGTCAGGTCAAAATAAAGTTTGAGTATTTTAAAGATAGAGTAAACTACGATGTAGTACGACTTAATACGACAAACTTAGTTCCTGACGGAGGTGCCCCGACACCACACGTTTTTTAACATCCATTACACTAGTTTTTAAGTAGTATTTATTGTCATTGAATGGAATTTGAATATACGTAAGTATCTTAGATAAATAAATAAAATACCAACCGATTTATTTTTGGAATCAATAAGCGCCACCGCTCTCCTAAACGGAGGCTGCCCCAGTCGTATGGGCACAGCGAGGCGTGACGGGCACGAGGTCGCGGTCAGAACGAGGCACAGGTACATTCGCAACTCGGCCGGGTCACCACCGCGCCAGCGCCCGCGCAGCCAGAACTTACACAGTTGTGTGCCGGAAGCAGAGCTGGAATTGTGGGTACGGAGTTAGTTAAGACTAATAGAGTACTCTTTATTATGTACACCTTAGGAATTACAGATATAAATGTAGAAATATTACATACGGTGAGACAACGGGGATCTGATCGCTAAAAGCGATCTTTTAAAGACAACCTTTGTATGGATTTAAAGGAAGAAGGAGAGATAATACTGCAGGTAGTCTGTGGTATACCATTTACATATACAAAAAATACATGAATATGCATATACTTGTCTATACTTACAGGGTGAATTTTTGAGATGGGACAGTCCGGGCAAGTACCTTAACTGTTGTAGCTACAGGAAACTTAGGACACCGTCCTTATCTTTTTGAGACAACTTAATCTGCATTAGCGTATTTCGAAAAAAGTACAGTCAATAAGAAAATGCGTAGTTTTCACAAAAACATTTTTGATCCCAATCGATTTAATTACCTATATGGACATACAAAACTCAACAATTTCAACTATGTAACTATAACCAACTTCAAAACTCAACCAAAATGTTTCAGCAAAAATGTAGAGAAGCAGCAGTTTTTGTTTTTACCTTGTATATTTGAACATAATCTTATCTTACTATAATGTTTAATGTAAAAATTTGGTTGAGACTGGGATATTTGAAACTCAATCACGCTTTAACCGATTTGAACAAGTTTGGCACTCAGGTAGAATAATATTAGTCTCCCACTGTCCCACTGCAGCGCAAAGGCATATTCTCATACAGAAAAGGCACCAGCATTGATCACCACGATTGCTCACGACGGGTTGGCGATTTACCTACCTACCTGCCCTATCTACATACCAACCCTACCTGCCTCCCTACCTACTTATCCTACCTACCTACCCTTTGTTCCTGCCTACTTACTCTACCTACCTACCTACTTACCCTACCTACCTACCCTACCTATCTCCCTACCTACCTACCTACCCCACCTACCTACCTAACCTGCCCTACCTACCTACCTACTCCCCTACCTACCTACTCCCCTACCTACCTACCTACCCTACGTACCTTCCTACCCTACCTACCTAGCTAACCCGTCAGACGTTGTCCTGTCAATTTTTTTCCTTTGGAATTTTGCTATTTTTTTTTCTTTTAAACCATCCCAATAAAGAGTTGAACAAAACAAAAAAAAAAACAAATATGTCAAGCTGTTTCTGAGTTTTTGGGAGATTAACGAACAGCAATGCATTTTTATATATATGGATAAGTCCAGGTTTTCTCACGATGTTATCGTTCACAGATGTCAGTAATCATCAAAACTCAGAAAGTACTCAGTAGGTCTGGTCTTCGTCTTGGTCTGGCCTGGTAGTATGGATCAGAAGCTATTTTCTCTTAAAGATACGCAAATCTACCTACAAGTAATTTTTTAAATAACAAAATAGAAAATAAATCACAATAACGTGAAACCGGATTAATTGAAATCTACAGATCCTACTACTCGTCAGTCGCTTCCGATCTCCCCAGCAAAAGTGTCACCCCTTCTAATCGCTGCGTCACAATGGTCACGTGATCGTCCCTGCTTTGCCACTTGACAAATCCTCTAAAGGATTAATATATTTGACAAGTTTTGATCTGCGTACAATCGTACATGTATTTGTCATACTTTAGTCGAAATAGATCTTACAAAGATATGAATTATGCGCTCCTAATCAGACGATGGCTCACTCATTGGAGTATCCAAAGTGTTCCTACTCCATACATTTGAGGGCATAAAGACCGGGACATATTGAACTGATCCTTTAAAACCTTGTCGACTTTCTAATGACGTACGCTTTTTCTTTTTTTTTCTTTTTTCATTAATACCTGTGATGTTATGAATGACGTCTGCCTCTGTTAGGCAGAGGTGCACCAAGGAGACCAGAGGTCACAATCCATCTTCACCAATATCTTATATATCAGGCAAAATATACCACTTATATAGTAAAAACAATGATCATCACAATATTAACACTAGAAATAATGACAAACTACGTGCTCCTTTTGACCGGCTTCATAAGGTTCATAACTTTATTGTTGGGTTTGGTACATAAAACCTGTTATAACAAGCTTCCGTCTTCTTTGCTAGATTTGCCTTTTAATGCATTTAAAGTTGAAGTAAAATTTAGCCTTTGTTCAATGGTATACTATTCTATCAACGACTCCTTATACGATAAGAATAGTTAGTCGCTGTGATTAACTCGAGATAATGTTTATGTTCTTTCTCCAGAATTTGCTTACCTACTGACAGGTTGTACGAGTTCATATAATTGTTCATTTTATTTGACTGTATAAATTTATATTAATCATTTTTGTTTATTATGGGCATGATCTACTCATTGCAATGTTTTTTTATGAGATGTATTGCATAAGTGGTTAGCTAGCGACCTCGACAATTAATCATATTACTCTTGCCTGAGCAACCAGCGCGGCAGCAAGCTCGTCATGCTCCCTTAGATGTCCCTGCTTGCGGTAGCGTCAGAAGTCGGGTTGCCTTATTCCCTCAAATATGGCGAGGGGGGTAATGGCTGACCATTGCGAGTAACTCGTGAATGTTTGCTGACCATGGTTTTGCTATTGTTATTAGTAATTAACTGTTTATTTATTTTACTACGCTTCGAACGCCTGCCTCATTGGCCTAGTAGTCGCAAGCGCTATTGCTGAGCATGAGGTCCTGGGTTCAATTCCTAGGTTGGAAAAGGGTTATGGAGTTTTTCGATATGTAATAAAATTTGTCAGTAGCAGCCCGGAGTCTGGATTTGTGCCCGGTTGGTCACAATAGACTCGCCCCATATTACATGGGAGTAAAACATAATTGGCAATATGTGGGTATCCTATAGATCAAAATCAAAAGTCCCGGTCAAAGTGCCCGCGTGGTGTATTACGGCCCACTCCCTCTTACCGGGAGGAGGCCTGTGGGCTAGCAGTGGAAACTTTATACCTATTAGGGCAAAGTACTCTAATCAACTGGACGAATGTTGTATCATCGATTCGAAAAGAAAGTATTTGGTGTTATGTATTCTGCAATGCTAACCTGCTGTCTTTAGTCGGCGGGACCTCTGCGAAGGTTTTGGGGTGCAGTGTGATGCAACCCTCTATGTCGTCCGGAACTGCGATTGCTGAAACCTGCCAAAAACGAAGATCTCACATAAACAAAATAATAGTAGTACAAAAAAGAAATTATTGGGCGACTGATATCGTTTCTGTAGTCAAATTGCAACCGTGAGAAGTAGAAAATCTACAATTTGATGCATAAGTTTTTTATTGTTTCATACATGTTTCTACATGTACCTTCAATCAACTCAGCCTATCGCAGTCCACCGCTGGACATAGACCTCCCCAGGCTGCGCCACACCACCCTGTCCTTCGTCTTCCGCATACAGGTTGTCCCAGCCTCCTTCTTAAGGTCATCGGTCTATCTTTCTGAGGGGCGCCCCACACTACGCTTCCCGATACGCGGTCTCCACTCCAGGACGCGTCTTGCTCCATCGGACATCGGTCCTTCGACAAACATGGCCATCCCACTGCCACTTCAGCTTGCTTACACTGCAAGCTATGTCGGTAACTCCAGTTCTTTTTCGGATAACTTCATTTCTGATTTTAACCTTCAAAGAAACTCAGCGCACAGCCCGGGCCATAGCGCACTGAGTGACCTTAAAATTGTGGACCAGCCCGACTGTAAGTGTTCAATTGTCCATGTTGCAACACCGTGTGTCATAACCGGCAGGACGCACTGGTTGAAGGCCTCCTTATTTGAGTTTTCAAACATTGCGGGATCGGCGACAAGAAGACTTGCCGAAGTTTTTCAAACGCTGCCCTGTATCTTTCTATCGACTTCTTTCTCAAAGTTGTGTCTACCTACCTGGATGACTTGCCCTAGGTAGACATACTCTTTCACAACTTCTAGTTGCGACCCTTCGATGTGGTTTGGGCTCGGCAAGCAAGACGTGTGAATTGTATATGACTTTCGTCTTTTTCAAATTCAAGTCTAGGCCAACCCGCTGAGCCTCCCTTTGGGCTGTGCAACATCTGGTCTAACTGTTCCAGCGTCTCTGCCATTATATCGAAGGTAAAGAGAAGGTGGAAGAATATATATTATACTCGCCGTTGATACCCCGTCCAGTTTAGTCCAGTGTCTTGAAGACGTCCTCCAATTTATTGGTAAATAGTTTCGGGGAAACAGTTTTGGGGATACCACATCCCGTGTTTCACCCCTCGGAGTAGTTGGATGGGGCTGATTTACTAATTCTGGACCAGGACAGTCCCCATGGTAGCGTCATACAAACATCTCAACACATCGATGTAGCGCCATTCAATTCGACATCGTTGCAAAGAGGCCAGAACTGCCCATATATCGATGGAGCTTTCTCGTAGAATATAATAGAATAGAATACTCTTTATTATGTACACCATAAAAATTACAGATATAAATGTAGAATGTAGTCCACAATTAATGCCACACACAGCAGCTGGTTGTACTCCTCGGTCTTCTGTACAATTTGCCGAACAGTATGGATGTAGTCTAGGGTCTATAGCTCTTTATTAAGGTTGTGTCACATTTTTTGAAGAACGGAACCACTGCTCCTCTGCTTCACGCCTCGGGAGATGTACCCTCTTGGATCATGGAATTGTAAAGACTCGCTAGCCCGCCCGCTTTAAGGAGCTATGTCGTTATTCCGTCATCACCAGGTGCATTGTTATTCTTTAGCTGCTCAAGAGCCACCTTATTCTCGCAATGGTCGACTTCATGTCCTCCGTGTAGTGGCGCGTTAATTCGGGTAGATGGCCATCTGCACTATGTCCTGCTAAATTTATAGTCCGCGTTGAGTTTAGTGCCCGCAAAAATCCTGGACTTCTGATCAATAGCAACCTTGATGTCGCGGATGTCGGAGCACCGACGGTCGCGTCAGCTTTCCAATTTTTAGGTTTGAGGCCCTCTTATCTGACGAAGACGGCTGCGTGAATGGTAATTCTCGTCTTTCTTATGATAATAAGTCAGATAGAGTCTCCGAGGAAAGTTTGGACACCTTACTTTTCACTGTGAAAGGTCTGCGGGACACGTCGCGTACTGCTTTGACCAACTCGTCGGCTTTCTCGTCAACAATGCTTGTGGTTTCCAGCAGGGCGAAACGATTTTAAAGTTCCAGTTAGAACTTCTCGGATACTAGAGTGGCTTGGAGTAACGTAGGTCATATGGTATGCCTCATCATGCGGATTCGCTCAGCTCGATAATTTATATTAGACTGCCTCGGACAAGACTGTGATCGCTTCCGGTATTAAACCGGCATCTCCAAATATGTGCTTCTTATCCGTCATGATGAAATCTACCTCGTTCCTTGTCTCGCTATCCGGGCTCTGCCAGGTCCGCTTCCTTTGAGGTGAGGTGACCAGGAAGCTAACAACGCCTTGGGAGAGATGCTCACCTTCACGGAAGTATAATAGGTGGCCTGACTCCAGGGTTATCGTGTCCTCCCCCTGTCTTCGGACTTCAGATAATCCCGGTATATGCCAGTTAATGGGACTTAACTCTACGTCAAGTTCGGCAAAGTCATGGTCCAGCCTCATGGAACGTCCATTACGTACGTACGTGTACTCGTCGTTGGTAGCCTGCCGTGACCCCGGCGATTCTTCGCCCTCCCTGTCGCGCCATTACCGTGAAGGCAACCTTGACCAGGAATAGTGGGACCACCGGGAACGGAGGGCCCTTGTTTTGGCACTTTATTCATGAGAGGTTTAAGCCCATAGTCACCACCCTGGGCAAGCGGGTTGGTGAACGCCGAGCCAATCCTTCCGAAATGATGACGCTGCTACCCATAATCGCTCCGGAAACTTTAGATTGACCTATTGGATGGTTAAACCACCATCGGTCGGTCGCCAGTGCCTCATCCGTCAGTGGCAAGGTGCACCGCGCGCGGCATGTAATCCTTACATATTACAAAACATGTTTTTTGTATAATAATAATACATAAGTGAGACCACTCGAGATAATGTACCATAAAGCAGAGTGCGGTGTTTACCCCTCCCCCCCACAAGGTAGACCGTTGACCAGCCGATCAATTCTGTAAAAATCTCACCGTGAAAACTTAGGTGGAGTGAGTTGTCAATGGTGTCCATCTGTAGCATCAGGTGGAATGACAGGTCACTTCACCGAAGCTTTCACGGTGAGATTTTTACACGATAGACCAGCTGGTGTAGATCGCGAGAATCGGCTGAATGTGAGCAGTATAAGACCGATCATTGTGGCGACGCTTGGAGGAAGCCAAAGTCCAGCATGGGACGTCTTTCGGTTGAATGATGATGATGTTGGATAGCATACCTGTATGTCAATGTCGAGCCTGTTGATGAGCACGTAGGACGATGTTACGCCAAGCACGTTAATCTGCTCCTTGATCTCGTAGTACAGCGTTAGGAGCGTCACCTAGGGAGAAATCATGGTGAATTCTTTACATTTTGCGGTTTTCGTTCGTGGTGAGTTTGAAGCTTCGGACAGTTCAGTGGAGGTCGAAAGTCCAAGGTTGAATGTGACTTGCACGTTATAAAACGACAATGTATATTTTTTCCATTTGACAGCCAGATCGTTTCAACATTAGTAAAGTTAAAATTTACCGGGAATGGTGTTTCACGAACAAGAAATGAGTATAAAAGAGGAAGTCTGAATGTAGCAACTGTGACTGAAGAGTTGTGTGGAAATCGGTATAGCATAGGGCATGTGGTGCGCAGGAATGAGGAAAATGTGAGGAAAGTTGGCTGTAAGAGCACGGGAAGACCAAAGAAACGATGGATGGACTGTGTGAAAGATGATATGGCTAAGATAAGTATGGAAGAATACATGTTGCAACGACCCTAAATAAATATGGATAAGAGCAAGAGAATGATGAATGATATGATGACAGCTCGATCGTTCCAACATTATTGAAGTTTCAATTTACTGGGACTAGGAATTGTTTTCAAAAGTGGTAAAGCAATTATTGTAAAAGTTATAGTGTCACCTTCTGGTTGCACAGTATGGCGAAGTTGGCGGCGTGGTCTAGAGCCACGTGTCCGGGCGGCAGCGTGCCGTACCGGCCCGGGTCCTCTGAGGAGACCTGTAGTCGAGAGCTCACGAACGTCTCGCGCCCCAACTCGATGGACATGAAGAACGGTTTCTGAAATAGAACTTAACATAAAACACATCACGCTTGCATTCCCCGAAGGGTTAGGCAGAGCTGTACGTATAGTAAACCCACACTTTGCCAGTTATGTTTAAGTCTCGTGTTATAAGGAGCGCGCCTATTGCCGTCAACAGGGCACAAGACCAGACTCCGGGCTCCTACTGAGAAATTCCTAATGGAAAAACTTAATAACACTTTGCCCGATCTGGAACTCGAACCAGGACCTTATGCTCAGCAGTAGCTCTTGCGACCACTAGAACAACGAGACAGACCAGGCAATATTATAATAATTATACATTATTATAATAATTATATAAGGCGGAGACGACCATACAATAAATTAATCTTCATATATCTAATGACGTTCCCAGTCTGCATATAAAAATTCAAGGTGCCACAGACACACACATAGCGGTCAAACTTATAACACCCCTATTTTTGCGTCGGGGTTTAAAAATAGGCGCGTTGATATAAACACGAACGCTGGGAATAAACGTAATAATTAATTATATCATTGTTTCCCCTCGTACGCCCCAGTAGTTATTACAGAACATACTACCCTTTGGAATGGGCAACTAGATTCATCTTTCTGACTGACCGAACCCTTGACAATTCAATAGTGCCTGTAATTGGTTTATTTGAAATAAATGCTTTGAGTTTGAGTTTTATAAAGTCACGCGTTATTTCCCATGGGGGTAGGCAGACACTACTCGTTTTGCTTTGCTTACGTTCATTACAATATCAATTACATTATAATTTTTGAACATTTGTATTTAAAAAAACATTTAAAAATATTAAAAAAATCGTAGCCAATCGGCATCGAGAACAGGATCCTTTTGCTTTGCTTACGTACATTACAATATCAATTACATTATAATTTTTGAACATTTGTATTTAAATAAACATTTAAAAATATTAAAAAATCGTAGCCAATCGGCATCGAGAACAGGATTCTTTTGCTTTGCTTACGTACATTACAATATCAATTACATTATAATTTTTGAACAGTAGTATATAGAAAAAAAAAAAAAAAAAATCGTAGCCAATCGGCATCGAGAACAGGATCGAAGCTGCCGATACACGATGGACAGGGCTCTAGTGATTTCCAAATCAGCTATATACTATAGACGCCTTGTAGACTATAAAACATATTCTTATTGCGCGTTTTTATACACTATTACTATAACACGCCATTACAAAAACTCGGCCGCAAACTAAACGCGGAGACATTATCATTTTAACAACATGCTAAACGGACGCAATGATACACAGTAAATGTTATCTCGCAACGCCCTGTACACGAAAGAATACACCTATCATGAAGCGATATGAATATTATATAATGAACTTTCCTGGATTATTAGTGTATATTATAAAATTGATGAAAATGTTTTTTTTTTAAGTTTTGTGATATAATTATTATTTATTATTGACGTATTTCAAAGTTTATTAATTGTATGATTTGCATGTACAAAATTAAACAATTTACATGTTATGAATTTATGTTAAAAACAGTGTTGTCATCATGCTAAACATAAAAATTATTATACTTACAATACAAGTTAAACAAAAACAAAATTAATAAATGTTTAAACGATATTGCGATTCGCCGTTTTTGCAAACAAAGCGTACGCCGCCGCCGGCCGACTGTCGCCAGAGTTCGACCGACGCGCCGTTGCTAGCTAGCTGCTAGTGTTGCTATCCCGAACTGGCCTCGCTGTGCGCGTTTAGACGTTTAGTTTTTTGAAGCGCTATATCAGCCCGCTATAGAGGCCCAAGTCAGAGCAGACATTCCAAACGTTCGCTTTGTACACATATCGTGTTAATTTTTGGCACTATACGTTTTATTAACCACCACTACTCTAGAAAGAGGATCCTCCTCTAGAACCTTACTTATTATTATTGCTCTCGAATCGCAACACTTAGCGCGCCTTCACATAAGATAGACTCTGACGTTCGTCACCGTTACTATAGTTATCGTATTCAGAAACATGATAGTTCAAGGCAAAATAATGTTACCATAGTAACACTAATAGTATTGGCGTAAGGGTAGTGAACGAGTATGCGACGTTGTTGAGGTAGGGGTATTGAACGAGTATGCGACGTTGTTGAGGTAGGGGTATTGAACGAGTATGCGACGTTGTTGAGGTAGGGGTAGTTAACGGGTATGCGATGTTGTTGGGGTAAGGGTAGTGAACGAGTATGCGACGTTGTTGAGGTAGGGTTAGTGAACAGGTATGCGATGTTGTTGGGGTAAGGGTAGTGAACGAGTATGCGATGTTGTTGAGGTAAGGGTAGTGAACGGGTATGCGACGTTGTTGAGGTAGGGTTAGTGAACAGGTATGCGATGTTGTTGGGGTAAGGGTAGTGAACGAGTATGCGATGTTGTTGAGGTAAGGGTAGTGAACGGGTATGCGACGTTGTTGAGGTAGGGTTAGTGAACAGGTATGCGATGTTGTTGGGGTAAGGGTAGTGAACGAGTATGCGATGTTGTTGAGGTAAGGGTAGTGAACGGGTATGATCAATTTTTTGTAGAAAATCTAGTTGGGAGGTCAAATTCAAACTCAAAGCATTTATTTCAAATAAACTAATTACAGGCACTTTTGAATTGTCAAAGGGTCAGTCAGTCAGAAAAATGAAGCTAGTTGCCCATTCCAAAGCGTAGTAGGTACCTATGGAGAAGAACGGGCAAGGAACTCCATGGACACTCTTTTAAATCAACATATAGTTACAAAAAACAAATTGTTTACATCGTTCATGTTCAAATTAAAAATGTGAGAACGATGTAGAAAGACGTGCAACGTGCACGTCTTTCTACATCGTTCTCACATTTTTAAAGTATCCGTAATAAAAAAGATAAAAAAACAATTTAAAAATTTAAATTAAAATAAGCCGTGGCAGCCAAGACCGTTGTGACCAGTCCCTACTGACGGCGCTCGTTCACGAACATGACGTATGGATCAGCACCATTCAGCTCAGCCATTTTGAAGGGAACTTAATGATCCAACACACACGCCACCACCAGCGAGACATTTGAGTGAGCTTGACAAACTCTCAGCCGCCAGGGCGCATTCAAGTCAATGAAAGACGAGCCTTTAGAGTTAGATTGTTAAGTCTGGGAGCGCTATGAGTAATGAGTATGCAATCTCCTATTTTAGCTATTTTTATTGCTTTAAACTTAGCGGTACCCCGCCGCGACATTATAGCGCCATTTCAACGAGCAAACCTTATCGTGCCATCCATCAATTTCTATACCTAATTGTTAGTGTTACTCAATCGAATTTGATGGCTCAACGATAGGCATTATTGTTGACTTTTTAAATGTCCGCTTTGCTTTTTTGCGTTGGGGGTTTTTTATTTTTTTAATTTATTGAAAAAAATTGAACTTAGTTTAGTTTTGTAAATGAGTTAACAGTTGTGAGCGTTTTTCAGGGTATATTTAGACACTACATCAAATAGCTTTGCAGAATCAGCTTATCGTGTTGCCACTGTGACTGTACCTAACGGACCCCAGTCTGATAAAAATTTCGTTTTTCCTAATTATGCTAATATTAGTATTTAGGTCGGTTTCCCCCTAAGGGGAAAAGTCCGCACCCCGCCTCCGTACGGCCCTGTAGAGCTCGTCTCCAGACTGGACACTCTCCCACCGACTGAGATTAAATGAATTCCCAAATAGAAAGAAGTCCGACGCCTTGATTAATAAGGCAAGGAAAGGATTGAAACTAATAGTCACAAAGACTTAGGAATTCATGAGTATTAAAATACATTGAATGTGGTTTTAGAAATCTAAATAATAGTGAGATGCTAAGTATATTATTATATAAACTTTTAAGTAACCCATACGCTAGCGTAACAGGTATTTGGTTAGTCGTAACTCACAAGATACCTCACATCTACACTCAGAGTACTTAGAGCAACATTTCCATAAAGTGACGCAAGTAGCTTTTCAGCGACATCTCGTCAGCATCATGCTCTTATGGAGACATGGTCCCTAGCAGTTCTTTCGAACTGATAAACGTGACGAAGCGGCTTTCCCTGCGGTAACCGTACGACCGTCCTTGTCTAGCAACGGGGCGGCCAGTTTGAGCGGCATTGCGTCGGCATCATGCTCTTATGGAGACATTGTCCCTAACAGTCCTTAGACTGGTTATAAAATAGATGTGGTCCCCCCAAACCCCTGGAATGTCACTCTTTGCACAACAAGCATATCTGCAAGACACGAGTTATGTCACTTTAACCGAATTATTGGTCCGAGTTATAGAATACAAAAATCAGGAGTTACATTATAGGGCTAGAGGATCAAACCTCAACAATTGTTTAATTAATAGAGTTGTGGATCAACTCTCTTGGAGATTTATAGACAGTCCCTAAGCGTCCACCCTTCACCACTTACTAGTGTTTGAGCTGGGGAGAAGAAATGGCGCAACAAACGCCCCAGCAACAGTCTCTGTTTGATAAGTTATAAGAACCCATTAACTAATAACTCTATCGGCCTAGGATAGGCCCATTCTGTAGCAAAACTCATTGCGATCGTACTTGGTGCACACCTAAGTGGTATTTCGTCACTTCACATTTCCTTAATCTTTGCCATTGAGAGAATGCCTTGCAGTATCCACCGCACAGAACATATGTCGTTCAGCTTTCACCGCTCAAAACATATTATGTCGTTCAGTTCACATAGGTAGGTCACCGCACAGAGCATATGTTGTTCAGTGTCCGCCGCACAGAGCATAAGTCGTTCAGTTTCCACCACTCAGGACTCCGTATTCACGTGTCTCGATAAATAGTGTCGATTTAGTATTTGGCATACCGTAGCCGGTTGTAGAGTTTTATCGAGATACGGTCCCTAGCGTTCCTAGAACGACTATCAATTCAGTTTGTGATTATATATGAAGTCTACCCCCACAACCCGGAAATGCGCATATAGCAAGCCTCACGTAAAGTGTTCTGTAGCCAGGCCTTTTGGAAGCGGTAATCATCACTAACGTTTGATTGATTTATAACGTAATTAAAGATCGGCTTTATAGCCTAGTTTGTATTAGATGAACTGTGCATTTATGGTTCTGCCTTCTATATGTGGTGCGTCAGTTAAGGTTCAACAGTCTTCAAGAGTCTAGAGCGTTGGTGCTCATTGTCAAGTCTGGCGGTAGGCCTTCTCCGTTTCTCTATAACTAAACGTAAGTGACAATATCTATCAAAGTACGGATTAGGACGTAGTCACGTAATACAAGAGAAAATAGCATTAATTATAAACTACGATACTAAATATTATTAAAGTTCACACTTACCAAATATCTCCTTGCAGGAAATTATATTATAAATCACTTACGAAATACTGCACGTATTACCAGCTTCACCTCGGGCACACCTCACTGAACTCAGTTGTCTAGCGTACCCTACGTCCTTCGGTACCTAACGTGGTATAACCCACTATCAACTTAATAAATAATGCTCGGTCCCTTACTGTCGTAATCGACTGGCATTACCTAAGTCTCCTAACTTAATTACCCTGGACTCTAGTGTTTGCCGCCTCTCGCGATACTCAGTTAACTCTATCGTCTCGCGGTCCTAACTCAAAACCTCGAATATCGCCTAACGCTGCCCGTGGTTTTAACTCGACTTTTTGACTATCACTTCCCGTGGTTCTCACTCAACTCCCTCACACTCCCCGTGGTTGTCCCTTGACTTTTAGACTATCACTCTCCGCGGTTCTAACTCCACTGCCTAACACGCCCGCCGTTGTAACTTCACTGCCATTCCCTAAGCGCCCCCATGCCAGCTACCAGCCCCTGGGTTTTTTTAATAACATAGATCCAAATCGTCGCAACTTTCGCATATTAATACGTTTTTGTACAATTTGTTCCATTGTTTTAAAGGCTCCCACAAATAGGCGCGACGCGACAGCACGACACAAAGGCGCCGCTCATTGCGTGGCACGCGGTGCCTTTGTGTACGCTGTCGCGTCGCGCCAGTGTGCACGAGTCTTAAGGGTTCGCTCAGGCATCGACTTAGGCCGGCCAGATGTGGTGTATTTTATGTGTTTCTTTAGAATTACTTGAGTTATTGCATCTTAACTGACGTCGAATATTGCCTTTCGACTAATGGCCGGCCCAAAAGCCATTCATAATACGTTTCAAGGAAACAAGATATTTACTAATTAGGGTCGCACTGACAGATCATAAAATAGATATTTAATGTGTTTCTAAGAGTCCCGAAATCGTGGGAAAGTTGCAAACCAAATACAACGGTTTGCTATTAATTATGAATAGGTGACAGACAGTCACACCACCATTGCATTGTATCTAGAATTAAATACTGATCACAAAACGAATCCAAACACGACATATCTGTTATTATTTTATGAAGAGTGTACTAGTGTGCTGGATATCCTGGTTGCAGCATCAGCTCATCGTGTAGCTACCATTGCATTGTATGTAGAATTAAATACCGATCTAAACAAATCGAAACACGACACATCTGCTATAATTTTTTCAAGAGTGTAGGTACTAGTGTGCTGGATATCCTGGCTGCAGCATAAGCTCATCATGTTGCCACCAATGTATTGTATGTAGAATTAAATACTGATCAAAACGAAACCAAACACGATATATCTGCTTTTATTTTTTCAAGAGTGTACTGGTGTGCTGGATATCCTGGCTGCAGCATCGGACCAAGAATTCCATAATCTTGTATATTTATATAGCGTACATGGGTGTTTCAAATTTTAGGTCACACATATGTTTGAAAGTAAAGTAAATCCCCATTATGCGTCTAAGGTCCTTACCGCAGCTAACAAAAGAGCTGATTACCCTGAAACGGCTGGACTGATTTTGATAAAACATGTCTAAGAACCATAGCTAGAAAGCCTGCTTTCAAATAAAAAAAAAACGCATTCAAATCGGTTCACCCGTTTAAGACCTACGGTGCCACAGACAGACGACACACACATAGCGGTCAAACTTATAACACCCCTCGTTTTGCGTCGGGGGTTAATAAACGAATATAATTATGTGTTTTAGCGTTAAAGGATCAATTAGTCGAACTTTAGACGATAGACGAACTTATGCACCGTGATGCGCGCGATTGATGGCTAATTTGTAGGCGCTTATTTAGCTTATAATAGTTATTCCTCCTACACACATTCGGAATGTTAAACCAATTAAACAATGCCAGTGCGTTATTTTGGAGCGTCGAGATGGCCCTGTGGGTAAGGCCTCGCCTGTCATGCATGAGGTCGTGGATACAGATCCGGGCAAGTAACAATATGATTTTTAAATTCATATGTACTTTCTGAGTTTATCTTGGACATTACTGTCATCGGTGAAGGAAAAACTGTAGCTTTCCGGGCGGTGCGGCATCGTAAAAGCGTAGCGTCATCGACAGTACGGAACTTGTGAATAGCTATGTTGGTTTCAAATGCTGAATATACCTGTATAATGGCTGAAGGCGGTGATAAGGCGGTTCCGGAATGCAGCTTGCAGAGCGGCGCGGCGTCGTACGAGCGTAGCGTCATCGACACGGGGGAGGCGTTACACAGCAACACTATGGGACACAGCTGGACCTCCAGGCTGCAACCACCACCGGCGCGCACGGCTGTGTAGCGAATCTGTACGGAAAGATTACTTTTATAAATATGGATATTGGGTTAAAGTTGAAGTAACCTGCGCTTGAGCAACAACTATATGTGGTACCGGCTGCTGTCTAGTCACGCTATGGTCTTAGGTAGTCTCTAGGTCTGAAGTCAAATGATCAGGTCAATAACAAGTTACAGTTGCATCGTTCGCACTTACCGTAACATCGCACCGCGGCTGTATTGTCGCTGGCTGCCACTCGCCTTGCCAATGCTTGTGCACCACCGAGTAGGGCCACGACGAAGTCGCGTGACGAGCCGAACGCTCCAACCTGCACAGACACTCTTGTAAATATAGTTTTTGTCATTGTCATCATAAGCATAACGTATATTCTATATCAATCGCTATTGCTAATGAACAAGACGCCTGCGCACATCACATGCGACTAAGTAACTTAATTTTATCCGTCTCATTACAAAACGTGTTCTAACGTTTTTAAAATATGATTGACGTGTAAAAGTGTTTGTACAAACCAACTAACAGACATAATAGTTGTGTATAAAACTGTTGTTGAGTCTGTTGTGTTGATATTGTTGGGGTAATAAAACACGCGTGTGTGTTTAAAAACCGAGACGTAGGCGTAGGCGAGGTTCTTAATATTATCACACGAGTGTTTTAATACCTAGTTATGTGCAGTTTCATACACTACTTTATCTACTCTCATACCTTGGGATCGAACCTACTGAATAAAATATCAGTTTCCCATGAAATTCTGTACAACAAAACGTATGAATGGCGCCCAAGCCCAGCACATCACCGCGCATGCGCTAAAGCAGGCGCTGCCACAGACAAGTAAAAATTGGAATCAAAACTTTTTGTAATACTATAAAAATGGCGCGCTCCGCATATGCGTTCCATTAGATAAACATAATTGATGGAAGCTCCTTGGTAATATTAATTTCTTGGATTTGCCCTGTATCGTTTTGGTAAAAAAGATGTTTTATAACATTATTTTGTTACAGAAAAAGTTTTATAATAATTGATTATATTTTTACATTTCGGTATTTTATAAAGTCTGTCAATATAGACTCGTTTTGAAGTTTATAATTGGAATCTTACGTTATGAGAGTAAATAAAATAATTTATCTTTGTGTACTAAAGTCGTTTAAATCTTCATTCAGCGTTCTTCCAAAACAAGGTTTATCTTTAGGGTCAAGTTGAAAAGATCAAACCAATTTTGTATTTCGCAGCTATTTCACTGATTAATCCAACAAAGTTAAAGTTCTAATAACAAAACTGACTTTAAAACCGAGTCTTAGTTGTTAATTTTGTATTTCAAACTTTACCTCAGTCGGAATAAGGTTCAACAATCAAAATTGGCTTGATGTTTTAACCTGGGTCTAAAAATAAACTTTGTGTTTTAATAAGGCCGAGTACCTGCATTTCAAAGAGAAAAGACAGTCAGATGGGAGACGGAACAGCTGAAAGTTTCAATCCTCTATAGTGATGGACTCAGCTAAGAGCGTGCATTCTTAAAGTTGGCAACGTCGCAAATAGCTGTCAAATATTCACCTGTTTTTATTATTTTGGTAGTATTACTGTATGGAAATATGTAATAATAATATCGCTCTATAACGCACTAAAATATTAATTATAAATTGCAAATAATAAGACTGAATTAGGTGTATTAACAGTTTTAGGTGTTAAAAGGGTGCTTAAAAACCAAATATTCAATATTCATTTTTCAATATTATTTGTTGCATTTCAAATTTTAGTGCAATATAGAGCGATTTTTCATAGTTCCATACAGTAATATTGACAAACTGATAAAAACAGGTCAAGTATTTGTCAGCTATTTGTCAGAATGCACACACAGCCTTCAGGGGTGGACAGCGCTCCAGTATCACAAAGTTCTCCTTATTTTGCTTTTTTTGTTCAAAAATATATACTTTACAAATGTTGACTAACCATTTCCTGATATCCTTCATGACGTCATCGATGTTCATGACGGGCGACCGTTTGTCGAACACAGACGTGTCGGTCACGCCGTAGTGCATTGGAATCGCCTCCCGAGTCACCGGGCTTCCTAAGCTCCTGTGGATACAATCATCATTATGTAGCATAATCAGCCTATAACATCCCCACTGCTGGGACACAGGCCTCCTCTCTGTGAAAGCGAGTGGGCCGTAATCCACCACGCGGGACCAGTGCGGGATGGTGGACGTCACATGTCTTCGAATTTTCGGTTCTAGGACATGCTGATTTCTTCACGATGTTTTCTTTCACCGTTTTGAAAGTTTTGTTCATAATTACATAAAAAATCAATGAGAAAAACCATATCATTTCTTTATTTATCATTTAACCAGAACAACATAAAGCCATTTACACTGATTAGACACATTATGTACGGTACCTCATAAAGGCCCACGTGCACGTTTAGTCGGGTTAAATGAATAAATGTAGAGTTTTTCAACTCGGAATTTAGTAATTAACATTTTAACTCTTATTACGCGTTACACCACTAAAAAGTAACACCGGGTTAGTTAACCAGACATATGTATGTTTTGAGTTGGGAACATTGCAATTCAATCCACGAAACATAAAATAAAATTACGATGTCTGTGCCCATAAATGTGAACCGACCAAAAATTAATGAACAAACATTGAACGAAAATTGAATACCCAACTCTTTTACACTACAATAAGATACATAATAATTTCTTGACTGCGCTGACTTAAAATTGAGCTATGTTCGGCTGGCAGAGTGTTACTAACAATTATTTCACACAGGTCATGTTGGTCTGTTTATTAAGCTCGAAGTACACTATTAGCACCCAGGTTATGTACCTTAGTCATTGCTGATTAGTTATTTGGACCCAAACAATGAAAAAACTACGTTCACAGTCACGGGCATAATAATATACTTTGCACTTACGCGACTATAGCGATTTCCTCGTGAAATAACGATTGCAACTTTTAGAAGACTTATTTCGTAATAGTATGTATGGTTTTGAGAATACTTTAAATTTCTACTTTCACTTTAGGAGGAAATTGCTTTTGAATCTTGCTTAAGTGTAAGGTAATTATGCTCGTGACTGTACATACACCGGCCCTTCTTTTGTATGGAACAACTGTAAAATATTAAATTATTCCTCTGTTAAAGAAGTATCTGGCGTTGAATAAATCTGACCTTAGACAATTACAATCATAATAAGCTTTAAGGATGAGATCTATAGAGTGAACTTAGACTTTACTCAAGTACAGTGGCGTTTCATACGAACATGAGCCTTATTCCTATAAAGTTAATGTGCATTAAATATTCCTATTGTGGCAGCACGCGCGTCTTGCGCGCACGCCGCACCGCATTACACTGGCGGTCAGAACTTGAGCAAAGGCGAAGCCCCCGTCAGGGGGCGTGGTGAGGTGCCAAGGCGTTATGCCCTCCGGCCGCGGCTTCACCTTCGGGACCCGTAAATACGGGCCCCTCATAGTGTGCGCAACAGATACTGTTGGCTTATTGAGCGCGCGTAGCGACGCGCGCCCATGTGAGTGATTGCCATTTGTTTTCTGTAGGCGCGCCACGACGCTAATACATAGCGCCGCTTTCTTCACGTCACCTCGGCGGTCACACAGCTGAGCGCCAGTGCTGACCTGTGCTCACATTGATAACCTCGGTCCAACTAGCTAAACATACGATGTTTTTGAGTATTACTTCGTCGCTATTGGCGGAAAAATATTTCATAAAATTGTTATCTGCTTACTACTTCAACCCATCTAACTTTGTACATAGGTAGGCTTAGTGTTTAATAAATAAAATCATTACATCTCCATATAGTATTTAATGCCTCTACTGCCTTATCGCCAAACTATAAACAACTGTGATTAAACGTCTCATACGAGCATTAACTGTATACAAAGGGATAAGGTTCATTTCCGTATGAAACGCTGTTGTGCTTAGCTTGAGTAAAGTCTAACTTCGCTTTATAGATCTCAGGCTAAGTCTGAAATTTTGAAACGTGGAAATATCGACTACTGATGTCATCAAGGCTTCCATCATACATTTGCATATATTTATCGTCCTTGGCTTAATAGATTATTACAGTCAACTGATAGTTTAGTGACAATAAAATCATAATTTACTTTATTTTATAATAAGACACTTACATGGCTGTTATGCTATAAAGCATAAATTAAGAAATATTAATGTAACATATTTTATAAGTTATTACTATGGAAACAAAAGAAATAAAGGATGAATCTATTATTACTACTTTTAGCTGATTGGACCACCTTAATATTATATTCGGATGGCGCAAGTAATGCAAAACATATCGTCAAAGGAATTAACGCAACTGTTGCACTATTGGACATGGGTGATGGTCTACCAAATTGTTGTCGGAACAAATTTTGGCTCGAAGGCAAATAAATGAAACAGCACCTAATTAGGTTACACACTTTCAATATTTCTATCACAATCTGAATAATTTTAAAGGACATTGCTTCATATTTTCAAAAAATGTGTCTGCTCAACAATGTATATTATAACGCAATGAATGTTGTTGAACTGTCACAATGAAAAGCTATTGCTACTGAAAGTGTGTTAAGCAATTACTCCGCTGGTCATACAAATTGTGTGGCGTACTGGTTATATGTTTTTCATCCGAACACCAAATTAATATTTCAAAATACCCGAACAAGTTGGAATTGATTTTGGATATCAGAATCACAAAGCGAAGACAGCGAGCGTCTTTTCGTGCAAAAACTCGCTGGATGTGGCCAGTCTAGGAAAATGACTGACAGCATTCAATAGGTCAGTAGAGAAAAAAAGTCGGCTTTTCACTTCCCTTGGAAAAATATCGCGCTGTCTCGCTAATGCAAAGTGAACTTTAGCCTAATAGAAATAGGGTATATTTTGTATTGGCACTTTACACACTTTACAAACCCACCTATATTGGAAGGACAGAGTATGCCTAGCAGAGGTGGTGCCAGGCGCCTGCAAGTGCGTGCTGGTGCCGCGACCCGGCGTCGTCTGCAGAAGCGGCGGCTTGAGCGGCTGCGGCTGCGGCTCCGGCGACGTCGGTTCCTCGCTCGTCGCCTGAGCTTCAGTTGCTATCAGCACCTGGAGGAAGAAGCACGTAACATTTGTCTTATAAGCGACATCAAAAGCTTAGTCCAAATTACGATCATCAAGAAGAGAAGAGAATTCTCTGTTAACGTCTTGGCATTACCAATTTTGAATAGGAATATTTAATTATTAAATTATAATAACAAGGAAATAATGAAAAATTGGTTTAACGTCACAGAAACATGTTCATATAAGAAAGTTAACTCAAATAAATAGTACTTAGTACCAAAAACAAAACTAATCTATAATTACGTGCACAGAACAGAAACAGAAATAGTTGGCAAAAGCTAAATTAAAATATGATCATAAAGAACAGGAAATTTTCCCTTAGCCTGTTGCCATTGACTTTTGAATAGAAATCCGCAGAATCACTCGCGTGAATTCGGAAATTATCTCAAGGGAACGTACTACCATGACAAAATAGTAGCTTATTCATCAAGGGGATAAAGCAATGTGTTATGTCACGGGCTCTATATTGCTCGGCCAAGACGAAGACACCTTTATCCCCGAGGAGAATACTCTACTTTCCACACCTTCTGCGTGGTAATTTCGGAAATCGGTGGCAGAAAACGAAAATACAAAATCAAAGACACCGACTTCCGAAATTCAAGTTATTTTTCACTTTTTTAGTGTTATTTGGAAGTCGTTTTTTTATTGTAAAAAAGTTTATTTTCACTTTTTAGTTGTGGTGCCTACCCCACACAAATTCGTATACCACTATTTGATATGTAAATAACAGTGACAGAAAATTATTAAAACATCATCAATATAAACTAAGTGGAAAAAATACGCAGTATTAAGGATAACTCAAAAACTTCAGATCAGAACTTGGATCAAATTAACATGGGACCACATGAAAAGAACCAGCTTTCAAATAATAATAAAAAATCATCTAGAAAAAAGTTTAGAGCTAAAACACATAAAAAAAAGGAATGCCGTCGAATTGAGAACCTCCTCCTTTTTTTTAAGTCGGTTAAAAAGCAATTCGTTTTCCATTTTTTGTAAAATTCGAATGTTTATTTTGCCGCCCGGCTGTGCCGAGTCATGTTGACTAGTCTGACTCAAATTCTCAGGATAAGATGTTGTTAGCAGACTTATAAAACACACTAAGTTTCATTTGTCTAGCTTTTATAGTTTAGATTTTATTAATACCTACCTAAGATACGTTGATTTGTGATCAGATTTAATGTACAGCCAAGTCAAGTAACTCTACAAGGCCGCACTCTACAAACCTAAGTCCTTATTATCTTGGTCAAATGTATGGCCAGACCTTTCCATTTAACTATTGCATGATACAACATTAAGACAAATGTATGGCCAGACCTTTCCATTTAACTATTGCATGATACAACATTAAGACCAGTGACTTAATTTCTTACCATAAGCCCGTAGGAGTGTCTGCGACGGACTTGAAACGGTCAAGCCGTACATTTTGACCAAGATGTAAGGAGTTAGGAGCTTGGCTCTGTATTAGATCTGATATCTTTTTAACAGTGAAAGCGATAAAAGTCTTGGCGACATGAAATGTTTTTGGTGGGATTATTATTACTTTAAGGGTGCCACGTATCAGCATACAATATTGCTATATAAGATTTTTTTAGCGCGTGGCCGACTACATATTAGAAATTACGCCGTTACCTGATTCTTTTTCAATATATTTGACAAATATTCACCAACAGCGCCTCCCTATCAACGTCATTCGAGCGCCAAGAGATCCTTGTAGCAGTATACTCACGTCTGTATCGAGCGGCAGGTGGGAGTGTAGCACGTAAAGCGGCCACATGGTCGCCAGGATGCGCCCGTCGCTGCGCCCGCGCACCACGCGGCACCACACTGACACGAACTGAGAGTCGCCTTCCGTTGGCACTGAGGTTTTATAAACAATAAATCATTATACAAGGTGACGGAAAAAATATACAATAAATTATAAGTCGTGATAGCCCAGTGGTTAAGGTTCTGGGTTCAAAACCAGGCAAGTACCAATGTGACTTTTTCAATTCTTCGTCCCTTCTAAGTTTACTTTAAACATCACTGATATCAGTGAAAGAAAAACATGGTGAGGAAAAATATACGTATAATTAATGTAATCTGAAATCACCAATTCGCCTCGAGCAAGCGAGGTGGTTGGTGGTTAATGCTCGTGCCTTCTTTGTATGAGATGAGGTCTTTGTCCTGCAGTGGGGCAGTAACAGGCTGGTATTATTATCAATTTTCAAAAGGGGCAACTAGAGTAATAGTTGAGCATTCAAAAGAAAGGTAATATTTGTATCAATTTTGCGGCAGGATATAAATTGCTTATGACGTCACATCGCGAGTGCAGGTACATGCCACGAACCCTATTTTTCATTAAGTGTAATACTTGAAATTCGTGTAGCGCAAAAACGTCTTTAGCTAGAACGGTGATTCTGGTATCGTGCTCAAGAGTTGACAAATCACTACTAGCATGCGTAGTATGATCACTTCTATATCTACACTACGAAGAGAAGACAAATCACTTTCTTAACAAAAAGTCATTCTTTTCTTGAGTTTTGACATCGCGCCGTAGAAATCTTTCTACAAACTGTCATTTTGTCGTCAGTTTCTTCAGTTTCTATAGTGGCCATGCTACACATAAGACCTAAAGAAAGAAAGAAATAGAAACAAAAGAAAGATTTACTAAAACAGGGTTAAAAATGCAATATGAAGTTGACAATAGCAAAATAATTTCAGATTTGTCTCACATTAGCCTCACATCTAGTCAGAAATGAAAACAAAAAACAATCGAAGAATGCATTTTAAGGGATGCAATGAGCCTAAAAAAACAATGCCGAGCTAATAATATAGCTACGGGCGGCAGTATCAAAAACCGTAAGAGAAGAAAATCTATTGCAAATAGCAAACAAGTTTAAGATGTCGTCTCGTGTCTGCTGTTAACCTGCTCGGAACGGAAAAAGAACACCTTTTTTTGTCACTAAAAGAAATACATTAAAAATATGACACACATATTTTTAACGTATTTTTAGGGTTCCGTACCTCAACAGGAAAAAACGGAACCCTCATAGGATCACTTTGTTGTCCGTCTGTCTGTCTGTCAATACCCTTTTTTCACACAGTCACAATCTTACAATTTAAATGTATTACAAAGAATTTATCCTAAATCCCAAACTAGGCCTAGGCCTCTATTTTGGGGTCAGTGTTCAGCCATGGGATCCGTTACAAGACAGCATTTTCTAGAGAAGTGTCGCCACATAATTGACACGATATTGATAAAGGCATGACGGTAAGTGATATGTGTAGCGGTACGGTAAGATCATGCAATACTAAAATATTTAAAAGAGAATGAAAAAGGTAAAAATAATTAATAACCTAATAGATACTCGTAGTTTCAGACTATGTTGTGGTGGTATGATTGGAGAATGAGTGAGTGTGTGTCAGGTAGAGTGTGAGAGCGAGGGTGAGTGTGCACTTGTGTATATAGGTATGTGTGGGTATTTTTGTGAAGTGGTTAGATACGCACCTTTTGTATGTAGGGCGGGAAAGGTAGGCAGATATTATAATTAAACCCTATGTGATGAACTTTAGTAATTACTCTGTCTCCTGGTAATCCAGTCTTTGAAGCCACTCTGAAACTTAATTTTTATTTCGTGTCGGCTCGATTTAGCCATGTTCACTGCTCCCAAAAGAAATTGATAGCTGCCTTCTGGTATGCGTCTGCCTATCGGACATGACCGTGAGGGTAAAAGAGATATTATTTTAGTTATTACTAGAGTTCGACATAAAACTGTTTTGGTTCTTCTAACTATCGATCTTCTCTAAATAAATAAAATTAAAGTATTGTTTGTCGGCCGAAAACGGATATGGCGAAAATGTAAGCGCTTTCTTCGGATTATACTGAAAAAATTATGTTATGTTTGACGTCATAAAACATGCGGAATATTTGGACGATGATCTTACCTTTAACCAGCCATGGAACATTCTCCTTGGGGCATTCCTTCAGCGGAATGTCGCCTGACCAGCACGTGTTCTGTGATCTGAACTTTATTCTGCAATTACACATTTAATTCAATGTAAATTAAGAGATTGCAATTTATTACTAAAAAAACTGAGTGCCCGTGACCCACCGGCTAAAACGACAAACTTCCATACAAACTTTAATTCCCTATTTAACACCTTAATGGGATGAATTTTCAAAATTTCGCCCTTAGTACTCATCTTCGTTATTTGAGGAACTATTGTACAAACTTTCATGCTTATAGAGCCAATGATTTAGGCGATGCGTTATCTGTATTTAAATTTTCTTATTTATCATTCAATTTAAACAATGATTTAATAAAAGCACCTTACTCTTAGGGTGAAAAAACCTAACCAAGAAGAAAGAAGAAGTGAACTACTACACTCAGAAACACTAGAACTACACTAGAACTAAGATATAGTAAAGAAACTTCATGCTTCGTCAAGTCGTAAAAACCAGCAGGGGCGTTAGTTATTATGTCAAAGTAATTACTTGAGCACCATCTCGCACTCGGCGCTACAGATGACGCTGCTGCCAATGCTCTCAGGATTTATTTCTCCAGAGCTCACCGTGTACCACTGCGGCGTGTCTAAACCGTGGGAGCGGACCTGCACATAAATAACATTCATTGTAAACACCCACAATTTTTTTTTTTACAAAAATAGGCTACCGACCTCCAAAAACATCACTAAAACGTGAAAAATAACTTTAATTTCGGAAGTCGGTGTCTTTGGTTTTGTATTTTCGTTTTTTGCCACCGACTTCCGAATTTAAAGTTATTTTTCACTTTTTAGTTGTGGTACCTACCCCACTTAATGCATGCGTTATAAGCAAGATGTAAAATCTCAATATTTGCACGGCTGAAATTCCGAATATAGTGAAACCCATAGATCTTAAGAACTTATGTTACCTACCTATATTCTTGCAAATAAATATATCATTCATTCATTCATTCACACAAATGCGTATACCACTACTTGATATGTAAATAACAGTGACAGGTAGTTATTAAAACATAATCAATATATACTAAGTGGAAAAAATACGCATTTAATAACTCAAAAACTCCTGGTCAGAGCTTGATCAAATTTATATGGGACCACATGAGAAGCTCCAGCTTTCTAATAAAAAATCGGTCGGAAAAGCGTCCTAAAGCAATTGTGACCGTCGTCGGCAGTTATTGTCCTTTCCCTCGGGAACAGTATTTTTTTCTGGATGAAAGGTACTTATGTCGTTTTCTTTACTCCTGACAACGTTCATGCAAAATTTTATGATGATTGGTTCAGTGGTTTAGGCGTGAAAGGTAATACACAAAAAAAAAAAACTTTTGCGTTTATAATATTAGTTCGGATTAGGATTAGTAAGTTAGGATTAGCTTTATTACACTGAAATAAATAGCAAGATAATCATGCTACCTGAATCAACTTTTAAATGATGTTTGTCGATTTTAATCAAATTAATGTTTTTATCTTATTGAAAACCGAAAAATAACGCCGCAGTTACATTACGAATACGTTACCGAATAAAGGTTATTGCATCTTAATTTATTCAAGTAAACATTAATATAGTATTACGCCGTCATTAAGCTCCCTGTATTTCATTTAAATAATTATAAATAATTATTTGATGTAACTCAGTTTTTTTTGCACTTCTGATCATTTCCTTCACTTTCATTCACTCTTTTTGGTCTATGGTCTTCGCAACTTAGCGATTGTCAAACTCGATTATAGTTGTGTCAAAATTGTTTTTAAGTTTAGAGAATCTTGTCTGCAGAATGTAGCTTTTAAGATGCTCTGAACCAAAAATAAGAAATTTTAGTGACAGTTTACGAGTAGTTTGTTGTACAAGAGAATCGGCACCATTGTTACCATATAGTAGTAATAGGTATGTAGTATTAACAGAAGTATTTCCACTAGGAACAAATGGGTCAAATCGAAACACTCACATATGCAAAAGCGTTTATATGAAATCAAAGCATGGTACTCGTGGTGGTTACTCATGAGTTAGTCGAGACTGTCGGCTCGAGACAAGTGGTTACGTTCTAAACGTGTAGTACATGGAGTTAAAAAGTTTGCTCAACAACCTAACATCCGTTGGAGCGTAGCTTTTGTATCTCAAAAAGTTTCTAGTTGAGGTACTGGTCATCTTTATACAGTTACGTGACGATTTGAATGCCCATGTGACGATAGAAAATGGAGGACTATTATAAAAAAAAAACATCTTTGTACTAATTACACATGTTTGCAAGAACAAAGATATCGTTTTCTCTGACCTTATACAGCAGGGTACCCCTCAGCATGTTGGCTAGCACCAGCCGTCCAGACAAGTGCATGTGCCTACTGGTGCCCGTCTTCTTGACCTTCACGTGGAGGAACGTGCCTTTGGGGAACTGCTTGCCGTTCTCCGTTTCCTGAGTCTCGATCCTCAGCCGGTTGGTCCCCGCAATGAATGGTATACCTGAAAAATATCAGGTATACACACATACTGTAAAACTTTTGTTACAAGTTACACATTTAAATAAGGTGTAACAGAAAAACGCAAGGTCTGAAAGTTTATAGAGAATCGGCTTCTGAATCGAATTAGTAGTTTGTGAAACTGTTAAATAACCGGGGAATACCTAGTTATGCGCAGTTTCATACACTATTTTATCAAAACTCATGCAATTTCATCAAAAACACAATAAAGAATATCGTGAATAGCCCCCAAATCCGAAATTCTAACGCGGGAGTGCGCGCTACAACAACCGATCAGCTGTTGCGATGACATGCCGCCATTACCTCGTCAGATAATGTAGAAACAGCGGTTGGGCGAATCTATTATGCACATTATTCGAAAATTTTGGACTTGGCCTTAGACAGAAAACAGTTTTTATTATTATTTTCATTTTATCTATTTAATTGATATTATTATACATTATTGTTACTTATTATTCTACTGACCACTATATTATCTCTATCAAGTTGCGTAATTAAATTATTTTATTCGTTAATCGCAACTAAAACCGAGGAAGTGATAAATAACAGTTTGGTCGAGCTGTACACGAATAGAAATTATCATTTTTTTGGTACAAGTGTTCATACGATTTTTTAGGCTCTTGAGGTATTTCAGGTTCCAAATTTTAATCACCATGAAGACCAGCGTGTTCTAAACAAATTCAGTACAATATTATTGCCAGGTGGAGCGTAGGGCAGGGCTATTATGACTTGCTTTAAGTAAGGTTTGCACGACACACAATTTGACATTAGCGAGCAGGTGGTGTGAAAATTAATTTACAGATATTTTTAGTCTTATAATTCAATATTCTAATTTAATCTGAAATGTTGCTTTTATTCTGTTGCTCGTCGTATATAAAACATTTCGGTTGGGGGGCGAAGATAGAAAGTTTATAAATCGTAAAATGATCGCCATCGCGGCGGTGCGCAGCCCTATTGACGGACATCAAACTGCGGATGATAAAACAAGAGCGCGCGCCGTCTGTTTATTACTCGGCTTCTACAAGTTCTAGAAGCTGGTCTAGTGGATCGTAGTGGCAGCGGTTAGATTCGTTCAGAAATGACCCTTTTTGACCTGGTTATGACCCATGCCTGGTCAAAAGGTACTATTTATTGTTTCTTTCGAATACTGAGCTTTTGGTTTTAGTATTACAGCGTATGATTTTTTGCGTTTTAGTTATACAAACTGTTTAACTTTCTTTTCTTTTTGTCTTAAACTGGCTTAACAAACGGCTAATTGGCTGTTTTGACTTTGGAAGGTGGAGGAAAAAGGTGAAAAGATCCTCCATCGAAAACGGAGGATCCTCTAAACAGACGAGTGTTGCGTGAATGCTGGTAAAGTAACGTTTTAATACGGGTCCCCTATGTTGTTTCGAACGCCGCTATTGCGACACACGCTGTTGCGAATTATTTTTCCACTGCCTCACAGGTTCGAAAGCTCATGGACTCGAATGAAGTAGTCGCGAAAGACGCTGTTTCGAAAAACATTTTCACTGCCTCATACGCTCGAATGCTTGTGATTTCGATTTATTGTTGTTAGCTTTGTTTTAATTTAAACTGGCATCGAGTAGCCGACGGAGCCCCGCTACGCGGGGCTCCTACTTCTGGGCGGTTTAAAAAAAAATAACCACGAAGGGGACGGCGGGGTCTTTCAGACCCCGCCATCCCCTTCTAACCTAACCAGTCCGAGTCAGAGTGCCCCAAGTCCCGAGCTCGCTTCGCTCGCTCTTGCATCCTATCCTACTGTTAATATTAGTCACCATTTCATTATTTATAGTACCTCGCCTATGATTTCTAGTAGCAAATAGTTAGTAACTATTTGCTACTAGCAAATAATGCTGCAATTTGCTATTTGCAGTGTAGTATAGTGCGTAACTTTAATATTAATATTAAATGTTGATGTTGACACCGAATTTGTTGATTTTATTTAATTACTGCTTAAATACTTTTCTGTACACTTTATGACTAAATAAATCGAAATCACAAGCATTCGAGCGTATGAGGCAGTGAAAATGTTTTTCGAAACAGCGTCTTTCGCGACTACTTCATTCGAGTCCATGAGCTTTCGAACCTGTGAGGCAGTGGAAAAATAATTCGCAACAGCGTGTGTCGCAACAGCGGCGTTCGAAACAACATAGGCCTGCCTTTTAATACAGACAATAAATCTGCCAGCCTTTTTCCAACTCCGTTTAGGTCGGCTTTCAGTATAACTGGATACAGCTGAATACCAGTATTTTACATCGAGGGACTGCCTATCTGACCTCCACAACACTGGGTAACACGATACCCCTTGGTAAGACTGGTTGTCAGACTTTAGGGTTTCTGACTACGTAACGACTGCCTAAGATCTACGAATGACAGCCGGGACCAACGGCTTAACGTGCTTTCCGAGACCCCGAGGGGTCCCGATATGTAATGGATGGTCCCCCATCCACGGACCGGCCTCAGCCAGCGTAGCTTAACCTTCAATCGACCCGTGCGGCTATTATTATTTAGCCACGAGACCCTAATAATAACAAAATATGCTGGTTATAGTGAAATCTTCCCCGTTAGAAGATTAATGCTATCTATAGCTAGCTTCAATAAATAAAAATATGCAGCATTCGCATTAAAGGTATATGTGTATCACCTATCAAAATTTCTTTGCCAAACATACTGAATAATGATATACGTTTGCTACGCTTAATTATTTAGGCATTTAATCAGGAAATCCAGGGGCTGTATTATGAAGTATTAATGCCATCATTTTTCCAGTGTCAGAGAGAGACGAAGCTATACATGACCGAGAGCACCATCCCTTTTTCTCAACTAGTACTTACTGGCGGACCACTTCCAATCAGCTGAGGGGTTGGCGAGAGCAAATCGCAGTCTCTTTTGAGCCGTTGGGTAGCGCCATCTGTAATGCGAACCGGTATTTAGAAATACCTACATAAATCCATTTGAAAATCAATCAATTTTAATGTATTAGTAACAGTTACTTTGTTCAAAGTCAAAGTCAAATCGTTTATTTCAAATAGGCACATAAAAGGCACTTTTGAACGTCAAAATTTACAAGAAATAGAATTTATTCTAGTTGCCTCTTCCAAAAGGTAGTTTCGTATGGAGAAGAATGGGCAAGTAACTCCACCGTTACTCTTTTAAAAATGTTTACAATATTATGTATACATTAATTATATAATTATATGTGAAGATGAAGCACCTAGAATAAAATTACTATACCACAATAGGTAAAAAGAATTAAATATAACGCAATGACAGGTAAATTAATTATGTGATAGATACATGGTGCTCACATATTTACAAATATTGAAAAGTAAATGATTTTTCCAAAATTTTAACAAGTAATCATTTTGTGTAATAATGTAAAATGTACATAATGTAAAAATCAATGTCATAAAAATTATAAATTATACAATTAAATTAGCAACCAGTTTGATTTTGTCTAGATTCTAGATTGTCCTATGGAGCAGGACCAGCATGTTTCCAAGCATTCTTATCTAGGATATAATCCTCTAATTTGTAATAATTATGCTTCTTTATAAAGTGTACTTTTAATATGAGTTTTAAATTTTCTTTCTTAATATAGTTTACATAGTTATATAGGGTACATCTTAAACCATCGTTCTGTCTCTATCATCTTAAAACGATTGACAAAAACAGGACGTTGTTTTAAATTCGTTTAACACTACAACCATTTAGTGATTTGTGGTGCAAGCGGTCCTAAATGATTTAACGATTGTTTGAGTTGTTCCTGATGAGTGAGTTCCTCACCTGTAGGCGAGATGGCCCCCGGAGCCCAGTGTCACCATTTCGTCCGTATCCTCCTGGCCCAAAAGAATGGCGCAGGAGCAGCTGTTGTGTATCCACAGCGACACGCGGCCCTCTAACGCGTGAGACGCCGCCTTCACCACCTCTTGCGTACTCTTGTTGGTGGTTTCAAGTTTCATGGTGTCGTACTTCAATGGTGGTTGGCGCATGTACTGCAACGATAGGAAACAATTATTTCACCTAACATTTTGAGCCTCCATTCCCCGAAGGGTTTGCCAGAGGTGTACCTATAGTACACCTACATTTCGCCAGTTATGTTTAAGTCCCGTTTAATAAGGGGCGAGCCTAATACCATCACCCGGGTGCAAATCCAGACTTCGGGCTGCTACTGAGAAACTCCAGATAGAAAAACCCAATAACGCTTTGCCTGACCTAGGAATCGAACCCAGGACATCATGCTCAGCAGTAGCGCTCGCGACCACTGGAACAAAGAGGCAATCTTAAATACATATTTGTCATGTAGAATACAAATGCGCTAACTTTCATTTGATTTAGCGCTAGAGGTATTGACTACATACAACAACAAGAGAAGAGTATTCTACAAGAGTATTCTATTCTATTCTATTCTACATATCGCGTCCGAACTACCTTTTTCGAATCTTAAACGGTCCGAAAATGATTGACATAGTTGTCATGAAAAATGTTTATCGTTTTCTAACTTGAGCTTGACCGGACAGAAAGATAGTAGAAGCAGAAAGTAAGAAGGCTTGACAGAAAGATAGAAAGCGATCGTCTAGTCTAGATCATTCGGCGTGACGATCCCTTTCTATTCGGACTCCACAAAAATGTTAGTGACTGTGTCATACGTATACGAGCTACGTTCGACGAACGCCTACTTTGGATTCAGTCAACGTTCCCACAACGTTGAAATGTACGATGTTTTACTGTGTTATGTTGGGATCACTGTCCAATATCATAGAGCATCTGTTTAAACCCTATGATTAGTGGCATGCTAACGTGTGAACTAATATTTTACTGTTAAATATGGTACAATGTAGCGCCGAGTTAACGTCCGCTCAGTGTCGCGCGTCAATATAGTTCAAGTTGTGTCACTTTAGTCTATTTCAGAATGAGAAATCGTCGTTTGACAGGAATAAACTAAATTTTAGAGAATTTTAGTCTAGTTTAGAGAATTTTGTAACAAGAGAATCGGCACCATTGTTTACTTAAAAGGAGGCTTCAAACACGTTTAAATGTAATGTAATTTTATATTTGTCACAATAAACTATTTTGTATTTGTATACAACAAAAAATATTACCTGCTGCTGCTGTGCTGTCTGGACCTTAAATATGACCACCCGATCATACCCAAAGTGGTCTATATCGAGCGACATTTTTAGATGTTAGACTTTTAAATCAGTGATATTTTCTAAGATATCCATTTTAATGATTAGAAAATGCACAACGTATCTAACGTATTTAATTGGATAAGAAATAATACTGTATTGTTTAAAATAGCTTCGTAAATAAACCATGTTTTTTTTGTAATTTGTAAAAGATAAAAATGGTTACTGTGGGTTATGCTTAGGAGATAGACATATACAATAACGGACTTTTTTGTAGATCTTTTTAAGATATAAAATTCCGTAGTACATTAATTTGATCTATCTCGTAAGGTTTAACCAGCGTTTGCAATGTAAGCGCACAAAAATATGTTTTTTACGACATTACATTACAAATCCTTGAAATACTCAGGTTTTCTCTGCTATAATATACACTCGAGAGCAATGAATCCGGGTCACTTAAAGAATGTTAAAAATCTCGGAAACTAAAAATGATAGGTTAATGCAATAAATTGTATTTAATAGACAATGTAATACTCCTTAAATGAAAGTAAAAAAGATATGAGTCACCATACATTTTATTAACACAAAATTACATAAAGAAAAAAACTGCTGATCTCTCCTTAAAACAAAAATAGGAAACATGAAATTTTTGAACTTTATTACGATTTTCTTGAATTTTAATACTTCGTATTGCCTCCTCGTGCTTCCATTACTGCGTTTACGCGGTTTGGCATGCTGTACACCAAGTTCCTTATACGATTTTGGGGAATATTCTCCCATTCCTCTGTGAGAGCAATTTTGAGCTCACGAAGCGTGATTGGGGGAGGGTTTCGTTGTTTTACGCATCTGCCTAGCTCGTCCCAAGCATGCTCGATCGGGTTGATATCCGGGCTGCGCGCTGGCCACTCCATACGAGTAATGTTCATCTCTTGAAGGTAGTCATTCACAATCCTACCTGTATGAGGTCGGGCATTGTCATGCATAAATATAGCATCCTCACCTAAATTGACCATAAATGGACCAACGTGATCATTGAGGATTTCTTCCACATATCTTACGCTAGTTAAAGAGCCGTTTTCTATGATCACCAGCTCTGTGCGACTTTCAGAAGAAATTCCGGCCCACACAAGTACAGACCCACCACCGTAGGCTACTTTTTCTTCGATGCATGCTTGCTTGAATCTTTCCCCTGGTCTTCGATACACTCTGTGTCTTCCATCGTGCTTGTAGAGCATAAATTTTGATTCGTCGGAGAACATAACTTTTGACCAATCTTCAATACTCCAATTTACGTGGCTCTGGGCATATCTTAGTCCTGAAATACGATGCCCACGCTCCAGTTTAGGGCCGTTTGCAGGTCTAAGGGGTTTTAAGTTAGATTCAGCAAGCCGACGTCTTACTGTCCATGCACTTGGGTTACTTCCTCCGAGGCGTCGAAACTGATTTGTGAGTTCAGTTCCTGTGAGAAAGCGATTTCGAAGCATGGTGTTCACCAAGTATCGGTCTTCTCGTGCTGTGGTACATCTGGTTCTGCCCGTTCCTGGTCTGCGTAGGTTAGAACCAGTTTCTTCGTAACGTCGGAGAACTCTTTGTACTGTTGACAGCGACACACCGACAGTCCTGGCTGTATCGCGCTGACTCCGGCCGGTTTCCAGCATTGTAAGTATTCTGGTGCATTCTTCAGGCGTAAGCGACATAATTTCAGCTTGAATAATGAATATAGAGCACTATCAACATGGTTTATGTACCCACATAAATGACAGATTACAAACAAAAGCAAAACCAAATGCTGTAATTTCGTAGTTCCATCTTCGAAAGTGGCCCTTTTTCAAATTTGATTTTTTTATGATATAACTTTACAATAACTAAGAAGTTTTAATACCTTCATTTAAGGAGTATTACATTGTCTATTAAATACAATTTATTGCATTAACCTAGCATTTTTAGTTTCCGAGATTTTTAGGATTCTTTAAGTGACCCGGATTCATTGCTCTCGAGTGTACATGTATTATACATATAAACCTTCCTCTTGAATCACTCTGTCTATTGATACATTAAAATCCGTTGCGGAGTTTAAAAGATCTGAGCGTACCGAGTGTTCAGACGCGGGAAGCGACTTTGTTTCATACTATTTAAAGATATGTAAGAATGAAACCTACACTACATTTACAGGATGCTAAGAACTGACCTCGTCGTAGGCAATGTTCCAGTCGGTGACAAGAGATCGCAGGGTCTGAAGCTTTGGCACTTGCATCGACATAAGTATGCCGGTGGTCATGACACGAGAGCGAGCGGTCAACAACGAGTCCTTGGCTGATATGCCGCTCTGCAGACGAAACTCTTCGATTACCTCCTCCATAGATCCCGTTGAGCAGTCTAACATTTCGCAACTGAGGACAATGACAAACTATGTTAAGTATATGATTTTAGGTACGAAACGTTGATGAATGCATGACTGTGTGAAAGAACTTAATGCTAAGGTGTAAGTATAATTATGCATTTAAGCTTCGGATGACGTGCAAGATATTTAAAAGGTAGAATGATAGTGGCTTTTGAACGACAGAATGAAAGACGAGAATCATTGTTTTTTTTTCATATGTATTTTTGTGCTTTATGAGTTTATTTACAATAAACCAGTTTTGTCATATTATATTTGGTTCTATTCCTCTGACCTCAGCCTCTATTCCTTCATCAATGACATCAAGGGCGAGATAAGGTACGCAGTTAGTACGCGTCATCACCAGTGATCGGAGTAGGTAGATTGATTTTTAGTACTTGTATCATAAATGCACACAGAAAGAATAACATGGATAAGCCATTTTTCCGGAAAGTAATTCCGGTATTTCCGGATTCAATTAAATATTGTTAATGTTGGTAGTGATATTATTACTACTCAATTCAAAATTTAAAGGAAGGTTTTCACAACACAGTAACAAACAAAGATGCGCACTCTACGAACCGAAGTAAACGAGTGAACTACCTGGCATGTCGTCGGCGGGCGTACGCATTGTTCTGATAACCGGTTATTGTACCACCCATGATCCTTTGTTCTGATTGGTCGTTGGGTTTTGTCAAATCGTGACAAAAAAAAAATAGGAAGAATAATAAAGAATAAAATTGCTCATTTTATTACAATTCTTACCTTTTTTTTGAGGATGGCAAATCATCAAATGACTCCTTCCACTCTGGCAGAATACAATTCCTACATAAGTTCCGTTTTTTTTTTTTAATAATCCACCAATTCCGGAGGAATGTCCATAGTAATATATACGTTTCGGATCAATGACCCCAGTTCAATCTACCTACGCCGATCACTGGTCATCACTCATCAGTTAAGGTAGGGTAACAAGTACTTTCGCTTTGAAAGGTATTAGTAGATCTCTAATTTTGTGGTCAATATTATACCGAATAAATTTTATTGCTAGTTTTTGTTTATTATTCAATAATCATCAGAATGACAGTCAGTCGGCGCACAAAAGGGGAATCTAAAGTTACAGCGTGCCAAAGTTGTAAAAAAACTTTAAATAAAGTATTTACATACCGCTCCAAAATCTTAAGGGATGATATTTGGGACCATTTACATCACAAAAAAAGTCTGCTGCATGAAATATTCCCCCACTACTGGAGCAGCTGATGCTCATATCTCTTATGTACTAAAGGCAAACTATTTATTTCATTTACATACACATCATTTACATTCTTTTATATTTTTTGGATTGATTCACCGAGATTGCGGCAAAGCCCGGCAGATATTAACCGTACCGTCTTTGACAATGTATTTCAGATTATTATTGTGTGTTCATGTGATATCAATGTATTCGTCATGATAACGTCATCCATAATCGCACAGACAAAACCTTCAGTTTCCCCGAAGGGGTCGCTCAAACGCAGCCAGGATACAGACGCCAAAAAGTCTACATCAGGCCCATGGAGGGAAAAAGCGTCCGTGGAGCTACGCAGTAAGGGCAAACTATTATTTTTATTTATGATTTTCAGCCGGTATAAAATAACTTGTTCAAAGTAACGCCACCGCCCGTACTATATTGGTGCTGGTGTAATAACAGGCACTCGAGACATATCAGCTTTATCCGTATGTTGGCAGCACATCTGCGCTACATCTGGAAAACTAAGGCCAAGTGATGCTGTGTGCTTTGTTATCTTTTTTGTATGCGCGTGTTTCTGTGGCAAATACACCTATTTTCCTTTCTTTCTTTTTATTATTCCACCTAATGCTAGGAATTGACACTATTGACAGCTCACTGTGAGCTATCTTCACCTAAGTTTTTACGGTGAAATTTTGACAGAATAGACCTGCAGTTGTCACTAGGCGGCAACGATCACTTACCATTAGAAAGACAAAACTTAGGTTTATTAGGTGGGACCACGTCGTTATCATGTTTATGCATCAAAAAACCGGTCAAGTGCAACTCGAACACCGCACAGTGCAGGGATAAATATTAGCGCATGCACAGTATTGATTTTATCGACCGTAAAAATATGATTAATATCATGTTATTTCTGCGGCTGAAACTAAAATATTCCATATCTCAAAAAATGTTGCCTTAAATAGCAGTCACTTAGAATCATCATAATCATTTTAAATCGCTTATGTGGATTGTTTTTTCTTTGTGCCACGCTAAACATTATTGCGTAATTTAATTACACCATTAATTAGCGGTGCACAGAATATACTCCTTTCCCATTTTCATCGATATTGTGCAGTCGGAAAAGCGGACTTGACGAAATTATACGGGTTCCGTTTGTGCCCTTTGGCTACGGAACACTGAAAAATGACTACAATGATGATACACTCACGATAGCTTAGTATCCACAATGAGTAGTTTCCCAGCAGGCGAGCCAACCAACGCATGCACCGCAGTGCTGCGCGTGGCGAGTGTGAGCACGCGGTGAGTTCGCATCAGCGGCTTGGACACGTAGTAGCCTTCTATGTACGACACGTTGCTGAAAAACAGAAACAGGATAAAAAAAAAACTTTATTTATGGAAGTAATCCATACTAATATTATTATTTACTAGCTTTTTCCCTCGGCTTCGCCCGCGTTTATGTCGGAAAATATCCTACGAGAACGTACTATCAGGCAGGATTTAAAGTATGCTATGTGGTAATCCAGGTTATACACTTTCTGTGTGCCAGATTTCATACAATGTTTACGCGGCGCAAGCCAGTGAAGCTCCCAATCGGCATGCTTTTTTCCGACATCTTCAAAAATCATCGTCATATTTCAGCAAATTTACACAAAAATTCAATTAAATTATTTCAGGTCCTTGTCTCATATTAAATACAAAAACAATACACAATTTTGTAAATTTTATATAGTGTCACTATTGTGCAAAACCTTCCTCATGAGTCACTCCGTCCATTGGTGAAAACCATATGAAAATCCGTTCGGTAGTTTTTTAGTTTATTGCATTTAGACAGACAGACACGGTGAGGGGACTTTGTTTTATAATATGTAGTGATGGAAATAATCCATACTAATAATTTATGCGACAGTAACTCTGTCGGTCTGTTTACTTTTTCACGCCTTAACGGCGCAATGGATTTGGTATGGTCTATCAGTGTACCAAATTTCATTCAAATTCGTTCAGCCGTTAAAACAGACAGAGTTCCTTTCAATTTCAATATTAGTATGGGGTAGTGTACTAATTTGCGAAAAGAATCAATGGTATTTTCACCATTAATTCTTGGATTTTGAATATGTCTCAAAAATGCTATTGGAATATTGCATTTAATACGACTTATCTCGACTATATTATTTACCGTGTTTACGAGTAGATATTGCTACCAATCGTGTCCGGAGTTAAGCTAGCCAATTTAAAGTAAAACTATTTAAACCTTTAATTTGTAACTTTACATCAAGGATTATTTATTTACTTTTTAAGACTTGAAATTGGTCAATGGTCGTTGTTTAAGTAATGTTTCAACGAATATCATGTGTTTTAAAGTCGTTATGACATTCAGTTAAAACTGCATTGTAAGGTTCATTCAATTTCGCTCATTCTTTTTTCATCACACTAACTTTTTTTTGTCAGAAACTGGAATCCCTGCAACTGAATACGCTTAAAAGTCTAAGTATAGCTAAAGTAAAGTCTAAGTACGCTCAGTAGATCTCATTGTGAGTCACCTGGTGAAAAGAGGCAGTGAGTTGTGTACGTGCACGTGTATCTTGGCGACGCGCACGACGGCCTTGGTGCGCGGCAGCAGGCGAGGCGCGAAGTACGAGTCCACGCGCAGCACGCCCGACAGCTGCTCCGCTGTCACTTCCGACGAAGCCTTCACTTTGTGGGTCTCTTCTGGCTCCGATTGCGCCTGTAAGTTACGTGTATAGTATTTTTATCTCACAAAGCGACGCGCGCTTTACTTGTGATAAACAAGTGTACCAACACGCTGTGAGTGTGTGTGTAAAGACGAGTAGCGGCAGCATATAACAAACACACACACACACTTCCGAGTTCGCCATTGTCTCAGACGGTACCAACAGCTGCTGCGCTTACACACACATTCACAGCGTGTTTATCTCTTGGTAGGCAAGGAAAACGTCGCTTCATGAGATAAAAATATTGTACCTAACCCCAAAACAAAGTGATTTCCATATTTTATGGTAAGTTTTCAGGTGAAATACCCGTGTCTCTAGCTGTGAAGTGGGTGTCGAAACAAACTTACCGAAGGATCTTGTTTTGGCAAGAACTTTTTCATGACGAACTCATACGGCGGCGGCACCGGCTCAGGATACACGCACGCGCGGAACCGCCACAGTACCGCGAACACCGTCGCTGTTCACAGATTATAAATTCAAATATACACTGCTACAATGTTTACCCAGTAACTGGGTTGTGGAGGTCAGATAAGCAGTCACTCCATGTAAAATACTGGTATTCAACTACATCAGATTAGACTGGAAGCCAATCCTGACATAATTAGGAATAGGCTGGGCGAGTGATGACTGATGCTACGAGGATATTTTGGTGCTCGAATGTCGTTGACAGGGCGGCGCAGTTAGTAAACATTTAGAGCAATGGTTTTGTGAAATGTATTGAAAATAAAAAAAACAAGGTGGCGTCCGTTAAGATTTTTGCCAGGCGCCAAAATATCCGTGTACAGCTATAATAATAATTCATTTAATTCAGATATAGTGCATAAATTATCTAAAAATAAAATGATAAAAAAAATAAAAATGCGGGGCAGTCTTTGGGGACTGCCGATGGAAGTGTAAACTGAATAACTTGTGAATTGTATCCTCGAAGCGTGCGGTGACGATGACGCGGGTTTCACGCTTTTTAACCGATTTCAAAAAGGAGGAGATTATTAATTCGGATGCTTGTATGTTTTTTTTTATGTTTGTTCGGGCTTATCTACGTCATATATAGACGGATTTGCAAAATTCCTGTTTTGTTTGAAAGGGTATACTCCCGAGGTGGTCCCATTGTCACCAAGTCAGAATCTGATTAAGGGATCTCATGGAAATCAAGGGAAATCCTCAAATTTTATAAGCACACCTATAGCGATTTGGGTATTTTTATAGTAACTCGTGCATTTGCTCTCGGAAAGCACCATTCGGTGAAGTGGAACTGATGATGAAGACCAGAGGTGGCCACCGGAACTACTCAATAATAATTATTTCAAGGGTTGCGATTCGATGACTTTATTATGGTTGATAAGCAATTTATGCTCGTCACAATGCATATGGTGCAGTTCCTTTGGTTCTTACTTCTCCTCAACAATTAACGTCCCTGTATCGGAAAACGGAATATTTTGTAAAAGGTGATGAGCAGTTGACATTTTTAGGCTATTGTAACTATTTTAACAGAGAAATTTATAAGTGACTCACTAAAAGTGAAAAATTAAAAAAACTGTTTTACAAAAAAAAAACAACCGACTTCAAAAAAAAGCACTACAACGTAAAAAATAACTTTAATTTCGGAAATCGGTGGCAAAAAACTAAAATACAGATCCAAAGACACCGACTTCTGAAATTTAAGTTATTTTTCAATTTGTAGTGTTTTTTGTTTCTGAAGGCGGTTGTTTTATTTTTGTAAAAAAGTTATTTATCTCACCTAAAAAGTACACACATATACATAGTATACATATTGCTCATGGAAAGCGTTTGGTGACGATGACGCCACCTGAAAAGTGCTCAATGCGCCTAAAGAAGTTTTCACTTCAATAAAAAACACGCTACAGGAAGCCAACAATTTGATTGACTGATGAAACTTCACAGACCTATATAGTATTACGCTTAACTAATTAATTTGACTCGGGCATATCTTACCAGATCCTCGCACACAGAGGAGGCGCGTGTTCCGGCAGTGGGAACGTTATAGAATGATTGTACTATCCTTTTTGGACCGAAGTAGGAGTTGAATGGTAGAAATCGTCACGTGACGAAAATGTGGTATGCCCCTACCATACGATTTTCTCTCTCTCTCTTTATTATATACGAGTGTGTGTGTGTGCGTGACAGTATCGCGTAAGGAACTACGTTTCTGACGTATGATCACCCACCGCACACGTTTTTCTAACGTGGTCATCATTATATGCCTTTATATCAATTAATTCCTCTTCTAGTCTTCCATACTTATCTATGTAGGCGTCATCTCGGCAGTCACCCTCTTTCTAGCCATATTATCGTTCACACAGTCGTTCCATCGTTTTTTTGATCTTCCCCTACTCTTGTAGTCATCCACATTCATACTTCAAACTTTCCCCAGGATGACAACCAATTTCCAAATAACTGTTCAGTCACCCGTTCCAGTTTTTTACCTGGTGGAGTAACAGAAAGCTGCAGTTCCCGCGGCTCGCCGACTGGCAGCTTGAAGTACGTATGCGGCTCCCAGTGGCCCAGCATCGAGCTGTACAACTCCAACACGCAGTCTATCTCCTTGTCCTAAACATTTACAAGGAAACACAGCTTTTTACAAATCAAAATCAAAAGTCATTTATTCATATTCGGCTGAGAATCAGCAATTTTTCAGCTCAAAATAACATGACATAGTCCGCCAAAACGTGTGCTTTAAATCCCTACCTTCCTAGTGCTTTAGCTGATAAGAAGCAGTGTTGCAACAAACTCATCCCCAACAACACAGCAGTCTGTTACGATAGAAGAACTTGATTCTTACAATAGTATGCAAAAATACTAATGTGAAGATTGGTATTATTTCTTTTTTGTGTGCTCTAAGCTCGGTCTCACCCAGTCCAAGATAAATAGCCCAATTTGAAGGTAACTGGCGCGCGTGTATGACAACATGACAAGAGGACCAATTTGAAGGTAATCGGCGCGCGTGTATAACAAGAGGACCAATTAGAAGGTAACCAGCGCGCGTGTATAACAAGAGGGCCAATTTGAAGGTAACCAGCGCGCGTGTATAACAAGAGGACCAATTTGAAGGTAACCAGCGCGCGTGTATAACAAGAGGACCAATTTGAAGGTAACCAGCGCGCGTGTATAACAAGAGGACCAATTTGAAGGTAACCAGCGCGCGTGTATAACAAGAGGACCAATTTGAAGGTAACCAGCGCGCGTGTATAACAAGAGGACCAATTTGAAGGTAACCAGCGCGCGTGTATAACAAGAGGGCCAATTTGAAGGTAACCAGCGCGCGTGTATAACAAGAGGACCAATTTGAAGGTAACCAGCGCGCGTGTATAACAAGAGGACCAATTTGAAGGTAACCAGCGCGCGTGTATAACCAGAGGGCCAATTTGAAGGTAACCAGCGCGCGTGTATAACAAGAGGACCAATTTGAAGGTAACCAGCGCGCGTGTATAACAAGAGGACCAATTTGAAGGTAACCAGCGCGCGTGTATAACAAGAGGACCAATTTGAAGGTAACCAGCGCGCGTGTATAACAAGAGCACCAATTTGAAGGTAACCAGCGCGCGTGTATAACAAGAGGACCAATTTGAAGGTAACCAGCGCGCGTGTATAACAAGAGGGCCAATTTGAAGGTAACCAGCGCGCGTGTATAACAAGAGGACCAATTTGAAGGTAACCAGCGCGCGTGTATAACAAGAGGACCAATTTGAAGGTAACCAGCGCGCGTGTATAACAAGAGCACCAATTTGAAGGTAACCAGCGCGCGTGTATAACAAGAGGACCAATTTGAAGGTAACCAGCGCGCGTGTATAACAAGAGGACCAATTTGAAGGTAACCAGCGCGCGTGTATAACAAGAGGACCAATTTGAAGGTAACCAGCGCGCGTGTATAACAAGAGGACCAATTTGAAGGTAACCAGCGCGCGTGTATAACAAGAGGGCCAATTTGAAGGTAACCAGCGCGCGTGTATAACAAGAGGACCAATTTGAAGGTCACCAGCGCGCGTGTATAACAAGAGGACCAATTTGAAGGTAACCAGCGCGCGTGTATAACAAGAGGACCAATTTGAAGGTAACCAGCGCGCGTGTATAACAAGACAAGAGGGCCAATTTGAAGGTCATCGGCGCGCGTGTATGACAAGAGAGTCAATTTCCGTAATTTAAAATTTCCAAATGTAGTCGCTATCTCATTTCAGCGATAATCAATGTTAAAAATATACAACATTGTATGAAAATTAGAGGTATTTTAGACAGATTGAGACTGAGATTATGATGTGAACGTTCTCAAAAATGCGAGAATTGCCCCTCTGATGTATGAACGTGGACGTAGCAAAAGGAGTAAGACTCGTAGCACGAGGCGTTCTGTAGTTTTTGCCTATCCTCAAGGACTTGAGTAGAGTCGCTATAACGGATGTAAAAATACGCTTAATGAAGCGGAGTCACTTGTTCTTCCTATCATTGTGATAATTTTTTGTACTAGGCCATACCACGGAACCATCGGCTTATGGAAATATTAAAAGTCTAAGTTACAATTTTCTTTGACGTTTTTTTTTACCAAAGAAGCTGATAATGTAATAACTTTTAATACCCCCGCGACCCCTGTACCGTTGCACTATAAGCACAATGTTTTTCTTGCATTACATTGAGCGCTACTGTAAACAGCGATTTTTCACACCAAAATTAAAAGTAATTTTACAACAATTAGTTTTGTGCAATGTTACTTAGTTTGATGTACAGAATCCGTTGTTGATGGCTATGATAGGGGTTTTGTTACATTCTGTATGTATAGTTCATAATAACCTGTCCCGGCATGGGGAACGCCACGACCCTGGTGATGGCCCTCGGGTGCGGGTAGCGCCACGAGACCGCGTCACCACACAGCATCACCTGGTACGCCATCGGCAACTGACCTCCACTCAGGATCTTGAACGCACCGCTCCTGTAATTCATAGCGTCAATTATTGGCATGAAATGAAACTCATTTGTATCAACCTTAGATAAATGATTGGTCTCGCTGCGCTCCACTAGATACCGCCGCCGTACTTGTTAAATGCGGCAACAAATACTACGCCGAAGGCGGCGTACCCGAGCCAGTCACACTGCAAGCTGTGTGTGACGTATACGTGCCGAATGTTTTATTAAATTTTGGGCATAATCCGAAGTAAAATGCCAGTTTGCGTAGAGAAACTGTGTAAAAATAATACTACAAGAAATAAGGACACTGGGATCACATACCATCATTAAGTATCGTATAATTTCGAAATTTCAACATAAAATAACATGAACCCTAAACGCCATTCAGTGTTGCCGCGTATACAAGAAACAAGTTCCCCGTGGTTGAGATTATTATAATGTGAATTTATTGTTTTTCTACTTTATTGTATAACCTATTTCATTTATCTAACCTAGTTATTCTACATAATTATACTTAACCTATTACTATAAATTGTTTAATGTTTATTTTTGTAATCTATACACATAAGGTGTAAAAATGTTAGCTGACACTATTTCAAGGGGTGATTCTATCCATGAAACTGAACAACTTTTCCCAAGGAACATGGGTCGAAAAACTAAAAAAAAATCGTCTTCCCAGACAAAATGCGCAATCAGCTGATTGACTTACATGGGAAAGCAAAAAAATAATAGTATTTTCGACCTACGGTCCTGAAATGTAAACTTCGTGTCTGTACATTGATATACATACCTTCCATTTTTCTAAAGAAGAAACCTATACACAAATATATATTTATATTCGCTTTTAATTTATTGTTCATTTTTAAGTATTTTCTGTGCTACATTTATAACTTAACTAATAGACCACAGCATAAAATATTTTTCCATTAACTCGGATAACAGTTGACAGCTGGTAACAAAATTCTCCACGCACACTAGTTGTCAATGTCAACTGACAAATGTCAAGTGATGATGTGTTACACACACAACACCAATGAGTTGCCGCATTCACAAAGCTATTGTTTTTAGATAGCGCGGTATCTAGTCGAGCGCAGCGAGACCAATCATTAATCTAAGGTATCAACAATTTTTCATTTGGAAAGAATACAGAGATTCCTTAAAAAACACCGTATTTACAAGCTTTTATTTAACTTGCCTTATTAGGCAGTATGTATTGGTCAAATCTTACAAACTGAATTAAAACCAGTTCCTCTTATTCTACGAAGTTGAAATTTTATTATGTTGATTCTGTTCCGAAGACAATACTTTTTTTTTATCTAAGTCTTTTGTCTACTCTCTAACTACTCACAAATCAACACCATAACAGCTCTGGTCTATATGGCCTGTATTATTTCGTATATCAACAAACAGTATTTAATACGGTTGGTTATAAAGCAATTCGACTATTGGTAAGCGTCGGGATTTTTTATAACTAAACTTTCGAAACAGCTACTTACTGCTGTTTAATAGAAAATAATTATGAATATTGTAAGATGCATCTAATAATTTGTAGTTAACGGTTAAGTAACAGACGATTTCAAACCTGTATTCCTCGTAAGCAGGGGAAGTACACCTCACAGTTCTAAGTTCGTGAGTTGAATCTATAAAGACACATATTCATGGCAAAATCAAAAAATATTGTACCTGAGATCGTCCTTATAGAAGTGATCAGAATCATCGACTTCTGACGTGAATAAGGACGATGGGTAGGCCGATAGTAGTTGCGGCTCTTGTCGCGATGTTTCTGACGTGACGATCTTCAAGGAAGTCTGCAGTTTGTTGGGGACTGCCTGGCGCCTCTTGTACGTAGCGTCCGGGTTGCCCACGGGCACGGTGACCAAATGCTGGGAAAAGACCACACCGTTGTTATTACTAAACAAACCATGGATCATAGACAAAACAGGGAAAATATGTGCTATAACCCCTGCCTCGCACGGTGTTTACAACTTGACTAAACATCGAGATTCTTTTGCTATAGGTAAGTTTAATATTCATTTATTATACACATAAGCCGTACGGAATAAATTCACTAAACGATGGGGAAAACCGCATCAAAATTCGTTTTGCTTAGTTTAGAAGAACAACGCGGTCACATAGACAAACACCAAAAATAACTATAATTTATAATTAGGTATAGACAATCATATTGTAATGTTCCTAATGTTGGGACTCAAACATTCTATCTATGCGAGAAATTGCGCCAACAAAGAGAGAGGCTTAAAGCCAGTGAGGTCTGAGATATCGGAAAGACATGGGTATTATGCCGCATCCAAGTTTTGAACTTTGCTAGTTCACTCATCAATTTGGTCAGGTTCAGGTCGCGCAAAACTTACGAGCTCACGGAAGTTGCAGCGAGTGGCTGCGCAGTATGCATAATATAGATGTCCGAGGGAAATCTCTCATCCTCACTCAACTGTACCTTGCGCGGTTTCGTTTTTGGGCCTACGTTCAGAGGGCTCTTAAAGTTTTGCGCGCACTGTAGTTCTGAACTTGTTGCTGCCCGATTCGTGATGATAACGCATGAGTGGGAAGTCAGACTAATACACACATCAACACGGTCTAGGGATATTTTTAAAAAAGCGAATTACTATCAATGTGTTAATTATTTATATGACATGTATATATTTAAAAGATACGTTATTTAATATTCTACCATTTTTTAATAATGGTTAAGGTACTTAGATTAAAATTTCAGGATTTTATGGAAAAAAATGAAGCATAGACGGAAACCGTATATGAATTAACTTTTAATTTGTGAGTAAAAACTGAAAAAAATAGAAAAATCATTTAATTTGTGTTTATAAACTTGAAGTTAGTAGTCTGAGAAAGCGCCCATGATGTTCATAACACATCGGCAACGATTCGGCATGCTCAGAACAAGGTTGTCAATGTCTTGCTGCGGAATATTGTCCCATGTCCTTTTGAGGTGCGCAAAAAGTTGATCTTCTGTAGCCAGATTTTCAGGAACTTCCTTCAGAGCTCTTCTTTGCAGCATATCCCACGCATGCTCAATGGGATTTAGATCTGGCGATTGAGCAGGCCAGTCTAAGGCCCTAACATTGTGTGTATGTAACCAAGCTGCTACCGTTCTCGCCGTGTGTACCCGGGCATTGTCGTGCATGAGCAGGAAATCTTGCCCCATTTGTGTTCTGTGGGGCAAGATTACGGGCCCCAGCCCCTGTTGGACGTATCATTCTGCCGTCATATTGCCCCGCACCCAAACGAGATCCGTCCGTCCTCCAAGACGAATTCCTGCCCAAACCATAATTGTTCCTCCTTGGTATGGGTGAACTTCCTGAGGGTTCTGAAGACGGCTCCATCGTCCAGGAACTCGCCAAACACGCGTCCGTCGTGAATCTGGATGGAAGCCGAACCTGGATTCATCCGTGAACAGCACACTGGACCATTGCTCACGGCCCCAGTCCACGTGGTTCCGAACCCATTCTAACCGTCGTCCACGATTGCCTCTCCGTAAGGGTGGGACCCGGAGTGGTCTACGAGAGCGTAGATTGCTTTCATGCAGGCGCCTTCTTACAGTTTGGTCACTTACAAGCACTTGGTGTTCCACTCGCAGCCTTTGGACCAATTGAGTGGCCGTTGCATTTGGTTGAGCTCGCGCAGTAATTTGCAAAAATCGGTCTTGTCTGCGGGTAGTGATGCGACTTGGCCCCCGGTGCCTCTCCGCTACTTCACCTGTGGCACGATAGTGTGTCCACAATCTTGAAATTACATTTTGGTGGGTCCCTATGGCCTCAGTAACTTACGCTGAACAGACCAAGCTTCCAGCATTCCCACAGCTCGTAACATCTCCGCCCTCGTCAAATTTTGGCGTTGCATGGCTACAATACCTCAATTTTAACTTTATCTTTCGTTTAAAAATGAAAAAAAAACTGTAAGTAAACGTAATTCGTATTGTTTTCTAAATTTCGCACAAATGAAAATTCCCTCTCCTACACATCAAGACATTTTTATGCCACCGAAATAAAAGAATTTTCAAAAATTTGAATTTGGAATTAGTCTGAGATACATTAAAACAAATCGGTGTATAAAAGATTCCAATGCGGCCAGTACTTTTCGAGTTATTTAATTGAGTATGAAATATCCCTAGACCGTGTTGATGTGTGTATTATAAATGCAAAAGTAACTCTTGTCTGTCTGTTCATTCACGCCTAAACCACCAAACAGATCGTGAAGAAATTTGACAGATATGTAGCCTGGGACCTGGGAACTACTTTTCATCCTGGATAACAAAAGAAGTTGCGGGCTACAGCTAGTAATAAATAAATTCACGCTGCAACTAGCGACAGCAAATAAATTGCGCAAACAGCTATTCCTTTGCATTCTCTGAGTTGGTGTAGTTCAACTTTTTTACTGGTGATTACTGATAAATGCGTGCACTGATTGGACAGGTCAGTTTAAATCTATTAAGATTTTACTTCAAAAGACTCACCAATCTACATGACCTATCTCCATAATCTATCGGACCAAGATAATGTCTAAACTTAAAAGACACTGACCTCTGAGTTTGTTTCGGTGTTTCTTCTCAGAGTAGTCGGATAGGACACACCGACTTCATCTACTTTAAAAAATATTATTAATGAATACAAATTTATAATCACCTCTCGTTCCTTAAACACCTGTTTGTACCCGTTCTGCAGCCTGTTCAAGGCGGCCAGCTCGGAGGGCCTCAGGTCGATGGTGACGTCCTCAAGCTCGACAGTGATCTTCACTGTGGGCTCGCGCGCAGACAGACCGCCCTCCGCGCGCCGCCACGCCTCCCAAAATGCTTCCCCTTCCATACTGCAGACATTATTTTAATACTTCAAATTATTACGCTATTTTAAAAGAAGACGTCGTGAGTTCGTGGCAAAAATTTAAAAGAGTATTCATAGATGGTTCGGTCATGTTGAGAGGATGAATGGAAGGCGAATAACAAAAGTTATTTATAAGGCAGATGTGAGTGGAAACATCGCGAGGGGAAGCCGTAAAAGGACATAATTATATGTTTTTCAGAAAGGTCAGGGGCGTAGTACTCGCAGCCGCGTGCGTGTATGACCAGCATGCGCAGCATGGCCACTATAGAAACAGAAAAAATGGAAGACAAAATGACAGATAGTAGAAAGATTTCTACGCGCGATGTTAAAATTCAAAAAAGGAATGACTTTTTGTTAAGAAAGTGATTTGTCTTCTCTTCATAAAGTAGACATAGAAGTGGTCATGCTACGCATGCAGGTGCATGAATGAAAACGAAGCAAAAGGACTATGTTAGAATCGGAGCAGGTGGTGTTGTTTCTGTGTTGCAGGTGGTCTTCTGTGTGTTCTCCACGGGAAAAGGGTGTGAGAGTAGGTATGTTATATGTATGTATGTTTAAAATAGTCGAGCCGAATGTGTTATTTTTTATAGAGTTTTTAACCTACTTCAGTATGTAAGTTGTGTGTTCAGGAAATAAACATAATAAATATACCGGGTAGTTCATCAGTGAAATAACTTGCGACATTCTTAATACATTAGGAAGTCCTGTTCGAACCCAGGCAGGCACTTTATTGGTGTAATTTATTTCATCACCACTGCTCTCAAAACGGTAATGGAAAACATAGTGAGGAAAACGGTATTTCCAATAATCAAAAATTCAAAGTCTTGCAACATCCACCAAGCCGCATTGGGCAAGCCGCAGTGTAAAATCATTTATTTCAAGAAGGTCAAAATTTACAAGTTTTTTTTAATTGATTCTAGGATGATAGATAGGACAAGGATGGGCAAGAAACTCCACAGTTAATATTTTAAAATGTTTTATAATATTATAAATACATTACTTATACCTGGAATAAAATTACTAAACTATGATACATAGGTACAAAGTAACAAAAATTTAGTTATGACAGGTAAGTAATTATGTTGATTTTAACAAAAATAATGAATCAGTATGTGAGTTAAGGTAATCAGAAAATGTAGAATTAATGTCATAATACGCTAAGAGTAATACATACCCCAGCACGAGCGGCTGCAACACCACATGCCGCGTGTCCCCGGGAGGGCCCGCAGTCACCAACAGCGCAGTGATGAGAGCCCTCCCTTGCACTCTCTCAGGCCTGGCGTTGGTGCACACCTGGAGAGATAAACTATCCCAGCCCAGGACGCCTTCCTGACCGCTCACGCTGATCTGACCCGTTTGGATCGTTATGTTTTCAACGCCTTCGTTTACTGTGAACATTCATTTCCATCACTGAACGGTAATTAAACGAATTGAACGGTAATCGTATGGAGGCTTTAGGAGTGTGTTGGGGATTAGTGTTTTTTCTGTTATAATATTAAACCTATAGTACTGATATCCTAACGACAGTATGCGCTTCGGGAATCATCGTCTATCTTCGAAACTACGAGCCCGGAATGAAGAGATCTAATATTAATAAATAACAACCATGGAAGTACTTGCCTTTTTTGTATCCATATTTACAAAATTATAGATTAATAACTTTATGAAATTCCAAAAAAGTTTTCTTTATTATTTGTAAGTTTAATATTAATGTATTATACACGTAAACCTTGGAATAAGTTTTCCAAATGCTGGTGAAAACCGCTTCAACATGCGTTGTGTGGTTTAGCAGAACGACGCGGTCATACGAAAAGCGACTTTAATTTATAATATGTTTAGATATAGATCGCCGAGTCGAAAACGCCTGGAAAAGCTACTGGTCCATGATGAGGACGATTTACCCTGAAGCGCAAACTCATCGACATGTGTATCCCGCCCGTCCTAACTTACAGTGCTCACACCTGGTTGCTCCGAAGTTTTCCGAGTCGCAAAAGTCCCGCCTTGGAGTCTACCAAAGATCGATGGAACGCATAAAAGACAGGACAGAATTCGGCTCACCACGTTGCGTTCCAAAACGGGTATAATGGACGTAGGCAAGAAGGCTGCCAGGCTCAAAGGCGATTGGGCGGGTCACATCAGACGCATGCGCGATGACCGCTGGGGAAAAGTCTCCCCACAATGGGTGCCTGAAGATGGACGGCACCGCCGAGGCCGGCAAAGAAAGAGATGGTGAGATGACCTGGATGCGTACCATGAAGGCTGGTTTGATGAAGTGCGCGAAAAAAGGTTCTGGAAGAAGTTGGGGGAGTTGTTTACCCAGCAGTGGGATAGAATAGGCTTAGTAAAAAAAACAGATATAGATAAGTAACTCACTCAATTTGTTCTTCAATTCGTACAGGAAAGGTTCGGAAGATTCCCGCGTCTGTGTGTAAGGTCGGATAATGTTTCGCTTCAGCTGTAATAAACGATTACGTTTACGCACAATTTTATTGTCTTAAAAATACATTGATTTGCTAGCTATAGAGCAAACGAGCACAGAGCATGTTCAACGACATCTGCAAATCTTCTATTTGCAGATGACGTTGAATGTTAAACTTTATTTTAAGCGACTTAGAGTGCAAACAGGACTGCGTGTGATGTCTAAGTTAATGTTTGTACAATTTTTCACTTTATGACACTATAAGGTGTACGATAATTTCATGTGAACAAAGAATCTTCATCACTGTGTTACATTTATTTACTAAACTATACGCATAAAACAAAAAGAACAAATAATTATTGGTTTGCGTGCTCTTTATCGTCATTCTCTTGCCCTTATCTCAATTTATTTGTGGTCGCGGAACATGTCTGTTTAATCCATAACCAGTCACCCCCTTTCCAGCCATATCGTCTTTCATACAGTTTATCCATCGTTTCTTTGGTCTGCCGGGGTTATTGCGAGGTTTTTAATGAAATTAAAAATAATGATATTCATAACTTACGAGGCGGATAATGCCAGTGATTCTCAGCAGCTTGTCAGTGGACACGGTTAATTGCACCGGTCGCTCGATGTCGAGGCATATGGTGCCTCGCGCGCTCATGTTCGACGAAGCGTTGCCACCTGTATCAAATGATTATAGTTTACTGTCGTACACTCAATATTTCACTTATTTATATACATAATTGTAAGCAACTCATTCTTAATTTAGTTTTAAGTTTTGAATAACGCGCGAAACGAAATGGCAACCCGGCGCAACGCCACGCAGGCATAGTGTATGCTTGCCTTGTACGCATGTGTTCGCGCGCTCGCCAGCCGACGCTTGGCGACGCGGTGTGGCGCCGCGTCATTCGAAAGTGTGCGTTTTATAACACCTTTGTGAGCGGGTGTGTGGATTTGTTCAGGCGTTCCCGCCAAAATCGGTTTAGTAGTTACGCTAGTTTTTATAATATGTGTAGTGAACTGTAAATAATGAGCGAGTTTTTGTGATCTAATAATATACTCTATAAATCGGTAACTTTGTTTCTGTATTGTTGAAATCCCGCCATGAACAACAATAAAAATATTAAATTCATTCATTTTTTTTTTTCATTTTCCTTTGATTCCCTATTTTTTTTTTGTTATTTCACTATACCATTGTTTAGCGGTGCACAGAATACACCTCCTTTCCAATTTTTATCGATATAGGTAGTGCTAAGTCTCCGGGTAGACTGGCTGTGTAAAATGACAAAATTATGAGAGCCCTGTTTATACCTACGGAACGCTTAAAATGACAACAGTAAAGTAATTTAGTTCTTTTTACAAGCTGTGTGCCCGAAGGGTTTTCCCACTTGGAAAAGTAATGACATTCATACTTTTTTCGCCTATTTAACACCTTTAAGAGTTGAACTTTCAAAAATCCTTCCTTAGTGCTCACCTTTATTATAAAATGAACTCTTGCACAATATTGCATGCTCCTATTTGGACCCAGAAATATAGGCTGTGCGTTGTCTGTCATCGAATGACTAAGATGTTTATGAAGTAGAAGATAACCTGCAATGCCATTCAGTAAATCTCTCACCGTGAAAACTTAAGTGAAGTGAGCTGTCAGTAGTGTCAATCCCTATCATATGGTAGAATGACAGCTCACTTCACCAAGTTTTCACAGAGTTTTTTACAAAATAGACCGGCTGTAGTTTAAAAGGTATTGAAACCACTCACTGTTGATAGGGGTGACGAGCTTGAAGGTTGCGAGCGCGGGCGGGATGTCCGTGGTAGGGTCGGGGACGCCCTTCGCCGTGGACAGTAGCACGGCGTGCCATTGCCCCTCCGCACCCGTGCCGAGCGCCACCCACGCGTTGAACAGGGACAGCTGTGGACGATCTCATTATTTACTAGCTGACCCAACAGACGTTGTCCTGTCCAAATTTAAATAATTCATACAAAAATCATATTGAAAACACTATTTTCAGTATTTCACGAATTTTAATTTTTTTAGGTAGGTACGCTAATCTGAGCATAACAACATATATATAACAATACTTGGCCTGGTTTATTTAAATAACGTGCAAATCGAGTTTATGGAAATGTGATATGCTATACCTGTAAACTTTTCTGTGTTTTCTTCCTCCAATAATAGACGTTGGGTTGAAACAGCGTGACTTGCAGGAGCGGCACAGTACCTTGGACCTGTGTTACACATATAATTATTATTTATAATTAATAAAAACATAAAAGGGTGGAAAAGTAAATTTAAATAAAATCATAATAATTCAAATTCAATCTATTTAATTTCACATAAACCTAAATGGGCATTTCTGAAACTTCAGAATCTAGGTGCATAATATGTTGAATCCCGAGGCGATGTGTATAGTGTACCATCTTCTTCATTATACATTGGATTTTAAAAGTGTGCGTGGATGCGAAATCGCGGAGTCATGTTTATTTACGCGACTGACATTATGTTCCCCTCACTTCCATGTAGCTGACTTTTTTTTTTGAGATGAAATACTTCCCAAAGATCGTTCCCTAAGGTTTTGGAGCGGTATGATATTACTTAAGTTTTTTTACAACTTTGACACGCTGATAAGATAAGATAAGATAATCATGTATTCGCTCAAACATGAGCTCAATGATGCAAGAGATGTTAAAAGTAAAGATAAATCAGATCATCACGTTTGTCTTGGACAATGGCATGCGGATATTCATAAAATAATGTGAAATGTCACTCTTAGTCTAATTATTTTAAAATGTCCTGATAATATAGATAACTAAAAATAATAAATTAACAAAACATAACCAAAATCTCCTATCTAAAAACTCATTCAAATTATAACAAGATTTATCTGCTAGAAAATTCATGATTCTTTTTGAACGCTAAGTCATTTATCTGCTTGCAGCTTTTAGGTAAATTATTATAAGTTTTTGGAGCCATGCAAAAGGCACTTCTCCGCATAAGTGTAGAAGGGCAATTATGTGGCTATATTGTTGTAGAAAAAAATTACTATTGTCACGTCTATTACGAGGAAATCGAACTGCCATGCGAGAAAAGAGGATAGGGTTGAATCTTAAGAAAATTGCCTTTTCTAATATAAAAAGTGAAGTTATTGTCAACATTTTGTATGTCGAGTTACTCCGAAAGATAACGCTGTAACTTTGGATTCCCCTTGGGTGCACTGCATTCACTGACTCATTCTGCTGATTATTAAATAATAAACCACTACTAGCAATTAAACTTATTCGGTATAAAATTTACCGCAAAAATCGAGCAGTACTCTCCCTACTGTTAGTGTTATCGGTAATTTTAATTTGCATTAAAACGTACAGTGCATTAAGTAAGAAAAGGCATTGGCTTCTGTAATCTTCGTGTTTCCGAATTAGCACAAACGTCGCAGCACAGAGTAGCCTCCCACGGAGGCAAAACTTCTAAGTTTGTACTGCCGCGCCTTTTAGTAGTGCACCTAACATTGCGCGTTTGAATGAAGTTTTCTCTCTGTCGGGTAATCGGGTTACCTACTTCGGTAGCAGATCGTCGTTCTGTCACTCAAATGTGTAGAAAACGTTTTTGGAATTGCATAGAGTTGTTAATCTATAATTTTGTAATTACGATAATAAATAATGGACAATGCTTCCATGGTTTTTATAGTTCTATATTAGATCTCTTTAACGCGCGTTCGTATGTACGAAGATAGACAACTCCCGAAGCGCACACTTTTCTTGGGAAAGCTGTATGTAAGTGTATCTCACCGTTAACCTCAGCTTCATATATCCGGTGCCTGCATCGCGCCGCAACTCGTTGAGGCTGTGGCCGCTGTCGTCAGACTGGGACTTGGCCTCGGCGTTCTCCTTTTTACGAGTTTTCACGGGTTGCTGCTTTTGCTACGAACATTACGAAGCGTTTATAAAGAGGAGAGACAAAACAGATATAATAATAAATAATATAGAAATAACCCCTAGCACCTGCACATTGTTCTACGAGCAATGTGCCCTGCCCACTGGCACTTGAGTTTCGCAATTCTTCTGGATATCTACCTACCCGTAATGACTCCATATTGGCCACCGGTGTCGGGGCCGCCTTTGAGGGATCTATGACATCCTTGGCGGGCGGGCGCAGTGCGGCCACCTCGGCACTATCGTCATCCGCCACGTACAAACTCAGGTCGATCACGCCCATTGTCACGAACACCTCCAGGAATTGCGATGCATCCCCCCTTAGAAACAAGAATATAATAAAAAAAAAGTTACTAACTGCCTAACAAAACCCGACTACGACAAAAACGCCAAACATAAATATTATATATAAAAAGACATCACAAACATACAAATTCAAAATAACATCGGTTTTAAAACATGGAATCTATACGATTTATGTTGTGATGTAGGCAGGAGGCCCATGTAGATACAGTCGAAGAAACTATGTATTTGGTTTACAAGCAGCACATTTACAACTATTATTTGTTTATTTATGCCTATTTGACGCAGCAGTCAGGCAAACATTGATCTTTTTTTTGATAGTCGTTTTTGTTTTTTATTTTGCAGAGTATGCTTTTAGTCTGTACTAAATAAATGTATTTTCTTTCGTTCTTATTATGGCTTACAGACTTAACATTATTGTAACAACAATACATAACTAGATTGCTAATTACAAGCCTCCACGGATAGTAAATGTAAATAGTTTGAAACAATGTTGTGTGTGTAACTGTGTACTGAGTAGTCAGTAGAATAGAATACTCATTATTATGTAAACTATAAAAATTACTGATATGAATGTAGAAATTTTACATAGGGTGACACAATGGACGGTATTATCGCTAAAATCAATTATTTACAGGCAACCTTTATAGCTTTACCTTGTTTTTCTAATAGCTCAAACACGGCCACAATAAAAAATTATATTGGCAGTGTAGTGGAAAGACGAGCATTTTTGAATACCTTGTTCTGTTGACTGTACTATATTCTGTTCTAAAAGTATCTGATAAAAATGTAAACAAATGGATCAGAAAAAGTTCCTGTAGATGCCAATTTGTAGCGCCACTTATAAATTGAATGCTTTGATTTGATTATTTGAATACTTAAACCCTAAATTCTCATTTTAAATCAACTTAACATGTTTTTCAATTTTCAATTGAGGTTAATTTTATAACCCCAATTTTCGTCGGTGATTTTTCAATTACGATTTAAAAATGTTATTCTTTGCCTGCATCATCCTACTGCTGGGCAAAAGCCTCTCCCCATGACTTATAGCTCTTTCGATCTAGGGAATTAGCCCTTATTTTTTTTTTTGGGTGGTAAATCATCAAACAGCTTCTCCCGCTCAGGGCCCCAATTCTGTATGGTAATTATTATTCCCCGCGTAATCTTACCACGTCAATATCATGTTTTGTAGAAACGGTTTCATTTATTGTATCATAGAGAATACGTTATTAGGAGATTTCGTGGTTAGATAAGAAATTGACGTGGTTTCGAAGTAAGGAATCGTTAAGTGGTCAAGGTGAATAAGGGCACTGGGCGGAGCGAGAGGGCGTGTCAGACTTTGACTGACTAAAACCCACCCGTGTTCCTTCAGTTGCCTGTGTGCCAGGGCCACGGTAACTCTTTCGAACAATCCGCAACCCCGGCAGGCTGACATCTCTTTGAGGCGCGCGTAGAACACAACGCGCCGTCGCCCCGGGCCTGGTCCTTACTGAACGGCGAGCTGCCCATTGCTCGCCGTCCGCAAGCCCGCGCCGACGGTGGCCGGTAATCGGCTTGGGATTCCCGACGCCCAGGGCCTCTCCTGCGGCGATTAGGGGCGTGAGGGCACAACGATTGCCTCTCCCTCACGTGCTCCACCTCCTCCTTCGCGAGCATTACTGCTTCGTAGAAGGAGGTCATTGCTACCCATGCCGTCTCGCTCTTTACCATGGCCTGGACCAGGGCCGGACGCGAGAGATCGCTGCGGCCAATCGCCTCCGCGAGGACACGACGGTGCTCCACCGTATGGTCCACCGTGTCCTCCGGGCGATCCACACAATGGTAACACCCGGGCGTTTCCTCCCGCCTTATGCGAAACAAGAACCTCCCAAAACAAACATGTCCGGTGAGGACCTACGTCAGGCGGAAGGTGAGGACGCCGTGGCGCCTCTCAATCCACTCCTCAAAAAGGGGAATTACCGCCGCAATTGTGGCGTGCATAATAATGTTATTCAAACAATAATTGTTGAAAAAATTGGTGAGACATAAAGTTGAAACCCCCTAAATACAGATGAATGTTTTAATTCCGTTTACTGACTAATTGTTTACACTATCATGACATACTTTTCGACAGACCATATTTGTGATCGTTTTCACTCACGTTTCCACAAAGACCACGGTCGACCTCTTCAAGGGCAAGTCGTCCGTTAGTTTTGTCCTGGAGGAAGAGGCCGCAGTCTCCACGCCGGAGTCGGACGCCATGCGACTCTCATCCACGTTAATGTCGTCTGGAATCAATAATAACAAATACAATTATTTTTCTCTCGAAGTACCACAATAACTTTATTAAGGTGTTTGATGGTTGTACAGCAGCAAATAATTGACCAACTGCCAAGCTAAGCCAAGGTTGTAGTTTGGAAGTTATATTCATAAGATGCAGGACTTACATAGACACAACCTTGTTGCCTAGAAAATACGATAGGTGGGTATAGTCGACGTCTTAATAGGGAATATGGTAATTTATAACTTTTTCATTATTGACGTGAAACCGTCTTTTTGCTCGGTGTACTGGTGGTAAGTCCAATATTAATTTCTGACCGACAAAAACATGTAAATTTTCAACCGCTAACCGCTGCGAGTGCAGGCGCATGCGCGCGACCCTCTATTTTTCACTATGTGTCAAAATTCAAATTCGTGTAGTGCAAAAACGTGCGTAGCTAGAGGTGATCCAGGTGTGCTGCTCAGGAGTTGACTACATACTACCAGCTACCAGGCTAACATGACAAGCGTGAGATCGCTCTCTTTCTCGATTTGTCGAAATTTGTCTGCGATTTAACGTCATCTATGACCACGAATAAATAGTATACGCGCTTTCTTTCATCTGGCGGTCTCGTTGCGCGCAGCTGCAACGTAGTGTCCTCTCCTATCGCATGGGATAGTTATCTCGGACCTCTTTGTCGTAACTTTCAGCCAGCGGTCAAGTCGCGCTCAGCTACAACGCTGCGTCCTCTTCTATCGCACGAGATATTTAGCTCGGGCCTCTTTGTCACAAGTTTCCACACGCATAAAATTTTCACCTTTTAAAACTCGACATCCGTCATTCAGGCCAGATCTTTTACATACAACCCTATATCATCGTATTCGCAATTAAATAGCACTCATTTTGATATAAGATTTATTTACAAAACAAAAAGGTGAAAATAACTATTATCGATTTACCTGTTATAGGTACCTGCCAACCCAGTAGTTACGCCAGGAAAAAGATAGACAAACCAACGTTTGTACATTCTATAGGCTTCATACTTTCGGTTGGTATTAAATTTATTCATTAAACTCATGAGTGCAATATTTAATAAAAAGTAGTTTTTCAATTTTTTATTAATCATACGAGTAGTCTGGCCAGGATTTTTTTAGACAACCCGAGATATATTTTCTAATATATAAAATTTGATATAAAATACTTTTCATCCATTATACAGATGGGTGAAGGTCGTTTCTAGTGCGAATCCTCTACTATAAGGGACTTCGCTCCTGACGGGGATCCCCGACCCCACGTTATTTTTTTATTGGAAACATTTTTCTTTTCTTAACTTTCAGATATAATAAATAGCCTTACTTTACGTAACCAATTTAAAAAAAAATATTATTGATTCTTTATTTTAATGTAAAGTAACTTTTATCAGATTTCTTTTCACGTAGTTACCTTTATTTTGAAATGATTACTTCCGAGTTGAATAATTGGGTACGTAGTGTAGACAGTATAGGTACCTATCTCGAGCTTGGAAGTTGAAGGGCACGACGACACGGCGACGCGACGTTGCCACATCGTGCGGTACGGAAAGCCGGCTAGCAGCGGGGGTAGACGGTCAGAGACCGTTAAAAAATGTTCCCATACACTACCGATAGATAGAGGTATTATTTTTTGAGATTACACAGTTGATTGATTGTTGATTCCAACTGACGATTGACACATTATCGCTTGTTAGTCGCGGAAACGCTACTGAACTGGAATGAACATCGCGGTCGTCGAGTGAGAAAGACGTCGCCGTCCGTGCGGCCGGTTCGCGGTAGCGGAGCGGCATCGGAAGCACGAAGCTCGACACGGCAACGTCACTCACGGTCACGCGACGACCAGCGCGCAAGAATTTTTACCAAATTATATACGCTAATGCGTAGAAAAAAAAACTTATATCCTTCTTTTTTTTTCTTCTTCTTTTCTTAATTTTTATTATTTAAAAAAAAGACCCGAGTATAGTCACAACCACGTGCATCTCAGGAAAACTGAATGAACTTATTTGTATTCTTCACTCATTTAAAAAATGTATACACATTGTCTCATTAGCCGAAACATAGATAAGGTCAGAAGACCAAGCCCAACAGTTTCGAATAGAAAATTCTACTCACTACTACAACTTTAGAGCCAATGTTGTCGGTGGGGGTGTGTGAGGAGGACATTCAGTGTCTGATCGCGTCGGAGTTAAGACGTCGCGGAACTGTACTCGATTCGTTGTGCTCAGTTATTGTGTTAATTGTAATTTGGGATTTTAATGAACGCAGTGTATCGCACCCAGTGTGTTTTCATTGCACGAAACCCATCTTCTGCACACATGATGTCTGAATCTAATGGAGTAAATCCTGACGATCCTGCATACACATCTACCCAAGTATGCTTAACTTTGGAGTGATCTATATGCCTGGCGACTTAAATTTTAATGATTTTCTTTTCACCTATGAGAGTCAAATTTAACAAAAAAAAAAAAAAACTATCATAATCGGAGACACAAACATAAACCTACTCAGCTCTGACAGTACAACTAGACGATATAATACCATTCTCAACGAATCTGGCTATAAAGTCATAAACAAAATAGATCCAGGATATTGCACCCGATGCCGACAGCAGCCCGAAGTCTGGCTCTGTGCCCGGTTGGTGGCAATAGGCTCGTTCCTATTACATGGGACTTAAACATAACTGGCTAAATGTGGGCCACCAGTTCCTAACTCTTCGGGCAGAAAAGGCGTGATGTTATGTATCTACCAAAAAGTACAACATTATTACCGGCTATAGTTCCGACGATCTTCGCTTCGCTGGCCTGATTGGACTCTGACTGACTGATGAACATCGCGTACGGACACACGTGCTTGTCGAATCCAGCCGAGTCGGTACCGATGGGATCATCAAACCTAACAACCAAACAAATATTTTTTTGAATAAAACTTAAGTAATTATAAGTATTAGTAATTTGAAGTAACTTTTACTTGCGGATTCGCTTCTGGGTAGGGAATTTTTGAGGGATTAATAATAACTTGTGTAAGTCCGGACCACCAACCATGATGCATTTTTTTTTTTACAGAGCGTTTACTTGTTCGCTGGGACATCGACGCGCCACCTGTTACCTTGGATCAATCAGTACATGATTCTGAACCCCTCCGTTGAAATATTTCGTCAGCTATCAAAAAATAAAAATGGGCTGTTTCATAGAAAGGTGCAATACCTATGCGGTCATAATGTATAGAACAGCAAATTTTGGTTTTGATAATCAACGAAGTACGTATAAGCACGCTACAACCATGTGCTGAATACATAGTTACAGTTTGCGCGTCCTGTCCCTGTCACCTGTCACCCTGTAGAGAGGGGTGAAGCGAAGTGTGGTTGGTTGTTTGATATTATATTGATCGAGTTTATTTTGGACGTTACTGACACAGAGGAAAGAGGAAACTTGAACTTATAGTTAGCTCGCAGTGGAGTCCTTCGAAAGGTCGTCACAAGATTTATTGGTATCATATTACGGTATTATCATCGATAAATTATGTCACCCGAATTTCAAGATTTCTGCAAACAGGTGGTTATATTTGTGAAAAATTTGCAATTTTAATTTAAACCTTATCTATATTATTAAAATAAAATTCTGTTCGTTGGTTAGCGCATCGCTTCAGCACTGATTTGGCAAATATTTGTTTTAAAATGTTTGTAGAAAAAATTGAAAAGTAGAATGTATGGCAATAGACGAAGACATTTTTAAATTTTCGTCCATGAGAACGTTATAACATGCATGGTCTTAAAAACAAGGTCTGGCATTCCGGGAGTGACACATGCTTACGTCACTATCCAGTTGCTACTTTATTGCAACAAAACACGAATTATGGAAACATTTTCAGTCACCATTCTGTTAAAAGATATATATAAACCATATAAATTGTCGTTTAATTTTTCTTATCAAACGAAACAATTCAATTTAAACAATACCAACGTAATTGTTAGTTAAAACGTCTTTGTTTTATCGGATTCGCACAGGTAATAAAGGCGATTGGGGAGTTATTATTACACACTACTGGTAGCACAGCGGTGATGACGTAGGCTTATGTCATCCCCGTGACCGGAATGCTATACCTGGCGAAGTATATTATTATACCATGATAACGTGCACGTATTTCCATATATTTTATGAATGTGAATGTGGTCGTTCACGATAACATAGTCACGCAATCATACGGAATCATAAAATCGCACATTAGCCCTAACATTAACCTTTTTGGTACAGCGGTGACGCACACACTGTTTTTGTTAAAACATTAAACGTTTTATATTTGTGTTTGCACTTCAAGAAAAAAATAAATGCCAAATAAATGTAATTCTGTATTTCTTTGTAACCTGGAGTCGCCCATAGCCTCGAGGAAGTCGGCGCTCAGTTGTCTGACCAGCAGGTACTGCGCTATGCTGAACTCGATGCTGCAGTCCGACACCAGGTTCAGTTCGACCGCGGGGCCGCAGGTCAGAACGTCGCCTATGTAAAACGCGGGCGCGAAAATGCAGCTGAGTTCCACTCTGAAAATAAAGTGTATTATATGTACAATTACAGTGATTTATTTGTACTTAAATTGGAAAGGGTTTGAGAAACATTTCTGAATGATGCCCCAGAGAAACATACAGTCGGTAATCTTCGTGTTTCCGAATTAGCACGAACGTGCGCCACGGAGTAAAAGCTTCTAAGTTTTGTACTGCCGCGCCTTGTAGTAGCGCATCAGCCATAGCGCGCTTGCTTCTCTCTGTCGGGTTACCTACTCCAGTCTCAGATTGTCATTTGTCATTCAGAAGTTGTGAAGTTCTTTGGAATCGCACAGAGTTGTTAATCTATAATTTTGTAATCATGGTATTACAAAATAAGTAAGTACTTCTATAGTTTTAACAGCTCTGTATTAGATCTCATCTAAGCGCGTTTGTATTTCAGAAGATAGACGATGATTCCGGAAGCGCATACTTTTCTTTGGAAAGCGGTACGAATAGAATGTGCTGACATAAGTACATCAGTTTGCAAAAAAATAACATTTATGTGAATCCAATCCAACAAGGCTGAGATGCTAGGCTATTAGTTGTTATTTTAGTAAAGACCAATCACAACAACTCACATATTGCTAGTGCACTGATCAGAAACTTGACTAATTTGAATAAAATCAAAGATTTAGATCGCCCGACCGCTTCAAAAGACAATCACACATAACATAACATAACATCACGCCTGTATTCCCCGAAGGGTTAGGCAGAGGTGTACCTATAGTACACCCACATTCCGCCAGTTATGTTTAAGTCCCATGTAATAGGGGGCGAGCCTATTGCCAACAACCGGGCACAAATCCAGACTCTGGGCTGCTACCGAGAAATTCCAGATGGCAAAACCCAATAACACTTTGCCCGACCCAGGAATCGAACCCAGGACCTCATGCTCTGCAGTAGCGCTTGCGAGCACTAGACCAACGAGGCAGTCAGACAATCACACCTCCCTTTTTAATTGAATACTAATTCATAGTCTCACTCACTCATACTGAAAATCATATTTATCGTTCCGCGCGGGATGTGCGAGCTCACTCTTCTCAATATGGACTCTTTTCCGCGTGAACTACGTATGGTGAAAGCAAAAGTTACGATTTAAAACTGTTCATAAAACATAGTTTTGTGAAATACTTACGAATGTAAAATGGGCACCATTTGAGGCATATCGATTCTCTGGCTCCATTTCAAAGCCGGGTTCTCAGTACCCGTGCCCTGTGTGGACTGAGCTTCTGCCGCCTGTTGACATACAGAAATCATTTGTCTTGGATCGTACGCGCTGCTCGGGGTGCACGATGGTTACGTCCTTAATACAAGGCTATATTAAATTTAATATAGCCTTGCATTAAGTGTCGCTAGCTAGTACAACCACAACAATCATACTATTAACACTTAAACTACTGGAAAGTTTGACCCTGTGGTTGTCCTTGGTTACCTAAAACTGTAGGGTCCTCAAATATTGGTTGCTGTGGTTTGAACACGCGATGAAAACGAAAAAAGATATGATTAGATGTCTTTTTTGTCAACGGTCCAGTTTGTTACTTGAAATATCAGTTCTTAAAATCATTTTTTTATTTGTTTTATTTCTGATTTACAGACGTGATGGGTATCGATACTTAAACACCATAAAAACCAAAAAAATACAAATTTTCTATACTCGCACTTCAAGTAACTAAACTACCTACGGTAGTCGAACATTTTTTTTTTGTTTTGTCTTTTATTGATATCAATACCCATGACGTCCGCGGGGTCTCGCTAGCTAAATTAATTTCACCCAGTATACCTACTGACTTACCTCAGCGAGTGTAATTTTCTTGAACCTGCTGGACTGGACCGACACGCTCTTGACGATGACCTCATACTGACGGCCATCGAAGCCACGGTTAGCCCCCAGCCAGCTGCCTTCCGAGCTTGTGCTTACTGTACGCCTGCGAATTTTTTTAATGGTTGGTTTTATTAGATTACATTTTAATATTTAATTTTTATTTAAACGGCGCAAATATTCCAATGTTATTGGGAGTTATATGTTCGAGCCGTTTGTGGTTGAAACAGGGCTACGGTGTCCGAGTGCCCACTTGTTTTTTCGGGACATTGCCAAGCGGTTGGTCGACTCTTCGCGTGACCAGCAGGCTTAGCATGACGCTTTCTATTTCTACGAAGAATAGACACAACTCTTTCTATACAAAGTGACATTTCGTTTCTCCATTTTTGACATCGCACCGTAGAAATTCTTTTACAATCAGGCATTTTGTCTTTCGTTTGTAACGAGCCTTGTCTAGGTTTTTTTTTATGTAGACTATTTCAGAATAAAGTTTTCTATGTCACACTGTCAAAATCACACTGACAACTGAAAGTTGTCTAAGGAAGTGAAGACAATTTGATTTTGTAATCACCATGCTAAAGACAGTAGAAAACTTTCAACGCAACGGCCACAAAGTATATACGGTTATCTACAATATCATGATTTTACAGGAGAGCATTTTGAACGAAAAACTGTGATAATTAATAGAAGAGCAAAGCTATCTTCTCCTATTTTACATTATTTAGTTAATAGGGCATTACCAAAGAAATGGTTAAAGCCAATATTACTGTAATATATTTTAATTCCAAAATACGGTCCGTCGACACTTTGAGAAATATTGTTGTAGTTGTCTTTATATACTCGTACGTGACTTTAATATCGCTATAATTCAGAATCAAACAGAAAAAAAATCCTATGACAAAACAATGAATTCTGAGTCGAATTATGTAAAAGAGTGAATTTCGTAAAATGTGCAGTTGTCTCTTTCTTCATTGCTGCCGTCGTACTATCTACACGGAATGAAAATAGAATGAATATATTAATAATACATAATAATACATACCTGCATATAGGGTTATCTGGATGTGGATTGATAGCAATTTTTCCGACCTGAAAAATATAATGTTTGTATCTCAGTTTCAAAACAAACTTTCTACTTTTCGAGCTTAATTTTTGAATATTTTTATGACTCAATGGCACAAAAATATTCACCAGTTTGGCAGCAACATAAATGAAGTTCTTTCTCACTAAGTGCCCCTAGAAAGAGATCTAATTCCCAATACGCACAGTACGCACAAAACGACTGTAGCAAGCAGGTTGGCGCTCCTCTATAGGCTTAGAGGCAATAGGAAAAGAAGTTTCGTATCATATTTTGATGACGGTTCATAGCCCTTGTTTGCATTACGTGTGCATATATTCCTAACTTAGTATTCGACGGAGTCAACAACAAGAAGCAAGGAATGACATGAGATAATATGACATATCGCCTACCGTGGTATGGTCTGTTTCAAAAGTATACTATGTTGAAAAAGTTAACAAATGGATCAATTACAATACAATAAAAAAATGTTATTCAAATAATAATTGTTGGAAAAAGTGGTGAGATATAAAGTTGAAACCTAAATAAAGATGAATGTGTTACTAGTCCAGTTTAGTGAGTGATTGCGTAAGCATTTAACCTCAACAGGGTCTGTTTACACTTTTATCAGGTACTATTAGAACTGACCATAGAGACGTATAATTTACCTACATTTCAACAGTTATATTTGAAGGTGTAGCTAGAGTGCGGTCAATCGACGTCTCTCGTTGAAATCGACCTCTCATATCCATCCAGTGTGGTGCATTGCTGCCAGATTAACTTCACTGACCGACTATCGATTGTGTACCAAGGTATACTTCCAAAGGACACTGCAACCGTAAACTGCAGCGAAAACTGCGACCCAAACGCTATGACAGACCGCAGCGACACGACTGGTTTCTTTCTAACTCTATAGAAACAGCAACAGGTGGCAGTGTGGCCATCTAAGAAGCGGTTTCATAGAGTCGATTGAGCGACGGTGCCGCATCGGTTTGCGGTAGCGATCGCCTTTGGAGAGCACCTAAAATGTGATCAATATCGACTGATCTACACCGCAATCTAGCATCACCTTAAGCAAGGAATACTTACAGAAAATATGATGGTGTCATCCGATTGTGTGCCAGTGTCGCTTTCTGCCTGCTCACCAATGACGAGTAGTCGTATGCCACCAGCGTTCAGGTAAATGTATGGCCATTGCCTGTCCGGTGCACTGCAAATATTACATGCTAATTAATTTTATTTATAAACTAGAACATTACTGTATTAAACAGTATTGCTCTCAAGTGAACGTAGAAAAACGACAGTCGGAAGAGAGACCTTGAATAAATAAGAAAAAATAAAGAAAGTTATCCGAAAGTAGACAAAAATCCAGGTTTGATATTATGAATGGTGTACGGCAACGTTTACTATGTTATTGACGGATTGCTTACGTCACACAAAGCATCAAATGAACAGAGCGTACCTGTCGTCTATCTCGCTAGCCAGCGGACAGAACGCTCGTGGCGCCATCTCTCTGATTAGACACATCAAATTGTCCACGATGCTCGGCTGAATGACGGCTTCCAACGGGGCTAGCTTTGCGAAAACCTCCCACATGTAATCTACGCCCTGAAATGAATATAAGGGAAATATTTAATTGATTGTCTAAAACTTATGACATTTTACTTCCACTTCCGTATTTGCCAACAATATTTAGCTGACTTATATAATTACGTCAATACCATCGTAAAGTGGCAATCTCAATGCAACCCATGCGACAAGTTAAAATATTTAAAAGACAAGTTTAAGGCGCAGATATACGACTTTTAATGATTTCAAATTGAACATCACGTCTAAACGAATAGTCTAATTTGTTTGAAAAAAATATATGCTAAACGACTATTTTTTTCGTAATTTGATATGTGAATATTTGAAATTATATTTTTATAACATAGTGTAATTTATTTGTAAAGTAATGTCTAACTCGAACACAAAAACGATAATCACGCAAAAACTATCGTGCGTATTTTCATGAAATCTGCACCATCTAAAAGACAACTTAACTACCCAAATGTTTGTATACGGCTTTTATTTGTATTGTGTTTGATTAATCAAGGTGGGTTGTTTTTGCGAATAAACCTGATGCGCGTTGAAGCGGGGGCTCTTGCGGGCGACGGGCGACAGTGCATCGCTGACCAATGTCCGGGTAGATGCTAACGCTCTGTGCAATTTTATTCGCTTAAAAGTTTCGCATGCTCATGCCCACTCGCTCAAGGTCGCTGGTACTTATTGTCGCCTTAAAACAAATTAGGTTGTAAAACTGTCCGTAGGTAGTCCGACGCGTTCGGCTGCTTGCAGCGCATTGAGCGATGAAGTGCACGGATTTATAAATTAAACAATGTGTTGGAACGTGGAAGTCTGACATCGTTCAAAACAGATTTAGTTCGTTTATAAAAATATTTCTAGATTATATCATGCGTCTGTCTCATTTATTTGTCAGTTTGTTTATGTTTTGTTTTGCAATTTTATTCAATATCAATCTAAATATTCATTATTATTATTCTCTTACAAATAATTTATTTTATTTACATACACACATTGATTGCAGTACAAAACTGATTTACATCCGTCACCTCACACTTCAAGTTCAGTTGGAAACCAGCGTCAGGCACTAGTTGTCTGACATTTTTGCTGAACTGGACCTATTTGGCGCAACCGCAAGGCCGACTTTCCTGAAAATCTCTCACAACGCATTTTACACGTTTTATTTTTTATTTGTATATATTGTGTTGTGTGCTTTGTAGTCTGTGCTACATAAAAGTATTTTCTTTCTTTCTTTATTTCTTTAAATGGGTACGTTTCCACGACAAGACTATTATTTCGAAGGGTTAAAAAATGCCGAATTGGATACAATAAGTGACCTAGGTGATAGGTTTGATCGAAAGCTAACGTTTATTTCACACATGGACTATATAATAAAAAAGTCCTCTAAAATGCTACGATTTGTTATAAGGAATTCCAAACAGTTTAGGTGTTCTAAAACCAAAATTATACTTTATAATTGATTACTTCGAAGCATATTGGAATATTGTAGCGTGATCTGGCGTCCGCACTATGCCACTCACTCGTTGCGTCTAGAACGCGTTCAAAGGCGTTTTCTATGGCACCTGGCGTTTTATAGCGGATTAATTTAAAAAAGTACGTTCGCACAGTAACAGCCTGAAACACTTTAAAATGGTTTCGCTAGACAATCGCCGAAACATTAATGACGCAATGATTGTTTGCAAAGTAATGAACCATCAAATTGACTGCACACAAAACACAAACAAGACACAAATATTGCACAGCTTTAATCTCCGGGCTCCTCAAGAATTCGTTGCACTCCCATAACACCACTCAGCCCACCGCAAAGAAGAACGGTTCTAGGCGCCAACTCTCCCTATGCAAGGTTATGCAAGGTCGTAAATAGCTGCAGTGATCAAATCGATGTGCACTTCGAAAGTTTGGGCAAATTGTACGCCAAATTTTTTAAATACCTTCCTAAATATGTGTGTGTTTTTACATAATATAATAAGTACCTTATATTGTTATTGTCATTATTTACACTTTTAGATACTTAAGTAATAGAAAATCATAATTTTTTGTACAACTTCTTTACGCACGCGGAGTTTTCCTGTAAGTGATTGTAGCACTATACTAAAGGTTACATGCGAAAGTGTGTATGCAAACACACTTTCGCATGTAACCTTTAGTATAGAACCTGTGTGAACAATCGTTGGTGAAACAATACAGTAAATAAATAAAACGGACTAAGTTACAAGATGGGTCAGACTGACTCACAAAGACAGGATTTAGCTATTAAAAATGGGATATTAAAATTAATTATATTTGTTATAAAAGTAAATAAGTGATATTTATTTATTTATATAATGCATTCATGTCGTTTACAAGGTCTTGTTACAAATATAAGTTCCGTACATGAACCCTGCTAGGACACCGCAACATTATGTTTCTTAAATATAAATTAAATTATTATTGCATGCATTATTATATAAAGTTATTAAAAAAAAAAAAAAAAAAAAATATTGTCATCCTTACATTATTAATTTATTTATTATTGGATGTCTTTATTATATTTCTACATTATTACATTGCGTCAATCTTCAAATAATCAACAATATTGATATTACAGAATGACAATTTGTTTGGATCTCATTTAGGCTATAATAACAGTTCTGTATTAGGTGCATTTTAAGTGCGTTTATAAATTTATTGTCAAATTCTATGTCTTTAATCTCATTGGGTAATTTATTATAATTTTTTATGCATATTACAAGAGGTCCTGAGTGAAATCTAACTAGTTTTGAATTCGGCAATGCTAATTAATTTTTTACTCTTAAGGAGCGTTGCAGCGGTCTTTGATTCTTAGCTAAAGGGAATAACGACGCATGTTTTCTAACAAACTTGCTTACTTCCATAATGTAAATGGTTGTTAGGGTGAGCATTTTATATTTGATAAAATAAGGTTTACAGCTCTGCATTTAGTCTATATTCGCAAGAATTCTCACACATCTTTTTTGTAAAATAAAGAGTTTTTCTACGTCAATGCAATTTCTCCACACTATAATGCCATAGGTTAACCACGAGTAGGCGTAGGCGTAGTAAGCTGTCATCGCTGTTTTTTTGAAGTCGGTTGATCTTTTCAACCCATTCAAAGCATACGCGAAACTTGCAACTTTGTTTGACACAACATTAATATGTGCCTTCCAATTTATATTAGTGTCAACTGTCAGACCCAAGAGTCTAAATTCATCGACACACTGGAGCGGTATGTCATTGAACGAGTAGCAAATATTCAATGGACTTTTTTGATAAGGTCTGTATTGCATAAGTTTTGTTTTAGAGAAATTTATTTCCAAATTGCGGTCCTTTAGCCAATTTCCTATTTTTATAAGTATATCGTCCAGTATTAAATTTATTTTGCTACCTCGTCACACGGAAACGCTATTGAGATGTCGTCAGCAAAAAGGAAACTCTGGACATTTATTTCTCTCGGCATATCGTTGATATTGCAAGAACAAAGTATAAAACATTTCCACGCAAACTTACATGAGTCTTTTCCCGTAATTTTGGATGTAGCTCTTCTCTCCAGCTCGGAGGCAAGTCAGATACCCTTAAAAGAACAACGAGTTATTAGTGATTATATTTAGATATAAGCTTTCTACTAGACTATAAGCCTTCTTAAGGTAACTAAAACTAATAATTTCAACTCAATTACCGTAACCCCTAAAAAAGCTGGTCATTTCTCTTGGGGATTATCTTCTTGGATTAAAAAAAAAAACTGATAAGTTCATTGCGAAAACGCTTGCCACAAGTTGAAATAATCAGTTTTGTTTTGGCAAATATTTATATTTTTTTTATCAATGTTGGTACCAGTTTTTCCATATGTATGTAATTGTGGACAAAATGGTCCCATGCAAAATTCACATAGAAACAGTACGTTCTCAAGATCGGCTACTAACTTGCTGACTCGTTATAAATGATTATACCACGGCGTCTGCTGTATTCATGCTAATAAAAAGAACAGGACAACAAAATTATATTTATATATGAATTCATCTAAGAAAAAGAAAGCCACGCAAGAAAGTGAGGAAGTTGTTACAAATAGTCACTCAAATATCAACTTACAAATTAAAACGCTAAAGTAGATAATAGATAGTTGATTAAGCGGCATTACATGCACATTATCTAAGACCATCGATGTGCCCAATGGGGTTCCAACTCGGCAATAATTACGACCTTTTATACATACTTTCATCCCCTATTTACCCCTTTAGGAATTAAAAATATCCTTCCTTTGCTCATTTTCGAACTTTTGTGCAAAATTGTATGCTTTAAGACCCAACGGTTTAGGCTGTGCGTGGCGTGTCAGTGAATTTAAGATTGTTATTAAGTATATTTTGGTGTTCAAGTATTGACTGTTAGCAACAAACTCACTGCGCCTGGGTGATGGTGACGGACAGGAAGTGCGCGTCTTCTTCTGCGTTGCTCGGCTCGCGCGCCTCCAGCACGCGCCCGCCGATCAAACCGGCCGTCCACTCGTCGTCAATGTCCCTGAGAACAATGTTACTTACAGTACTCGCCCGTTGTATGCCTCATCGAGCCTAAGGCACCTGTCCCCCGCCGACGAGGAAGCGACCTAGCTATTGACTATTTTCTCGCTCAAGAAACGTAAAATAGATGTAGGGTCCGCTATGAGTGAAAGAGAGGAACCACATCAAAACCGGAGTTTTTATAAAATTCGATGTGACATATTGACGACCGCGTACTGTAAATGTAAATGATTTTACGAAACATGTAAAATAATCGTTTACATTGATTAAATACGGAAATTAAAGAACTTCCAACGGTCCGCTTCAGAAGGGCTTTACCGAGTTGGTTAATTGAGTATTCCTTCTATACAATAAAAGAATTCCTTCAGTTTAAATTAAAATAATCTAATCGTGTATGTACCAAAATTTGCATGTCATTATGTTATGATTAAATATGTTAAGCTACTATTATACTACCACTGTAAGAACTTTTGTAACCGTATTTATCTGCAAATAAATCTTTAACTTTGACTATGACGGAAAATGTTGTGCGGAATGTTGAGAGTGTGCCTGTGGATGGCTATAACAATATGGGAAAAGCAAAGAAGCGTTAGTTAGACCTTGGGGACGGGGGGGGGACGGGGGGGGGGGGCTGCGGTGACTACAGAGCTGTAGGCTACAAAGACGTATGGAAGAAAAGACATGCTGCGCAACTCCATTAAATTATGTTCCACGAATTGCATGATTTTTCCTTGTCACAGGTGGTCATATTTTTTTGAACCCCTTCCCCTGGTGTGACATATTTAGCAATTTTATATAAAATATAATATTACTATGGATAAACTTTGTAATATTAAAAGTTTTTTGTTAGAGTTGGAGTTTAGGGTTTTAACACTTTACATACATACATGTGACGTCACGAAGCTTCTGACTCACCTTCCCCCTTGTCACACGGTAATCGACATCGTATGATCGGGGGAGGACCCTTCCCTGTAACTTAACGGGTAACCTTCTAGGGATGGCCTCTAAATTGGGATAAGAGTAGAAGGATGATGTTCAATTACCGATGAACTGACCAAGATAATGTATGGACTTTTTTTGACTGACCTCTGATTTGTATCAGTGTTTCTTCTCAGAGTAGTCGAATAGGAAGCACCGACCTCATCTAGTTTCTAAAACATTATTGACGAGTAAAAGTGTTTATATAAACCTACTTACAGAAATAAACTTAATTTATCGTTACCGTTTAAAATATTTGATAGATGCGGAGGCCAGCTTGATCTTGAGCTGGTTGTACTCGCTCTGAATGTCCACGGTGCCGATGACGTCATCGATATCCAGCGCCAATTTCACGGTCTCCGAGGCCAACACCAGCGTCACGCGGCTCACCACCCATTGGAACCAGAAGAACGTCTTCAAGTCACGCTCTGGGAATTATATTTTATTACAATACTAGCTGATCCGATAGACGTTGTCATGTCCAAATTAGTATAGTTCATACAAGAATCCCGTAGAAAACACCATTTTCAGTTTACCCGAATTTTCCAATTTTCCGGGCTTGTTTTCCAAGTTTTCTTTCCATAAAACCTAATTCAGACTATTACGAAGACTTTAAAATAAAAAAATGCCAAGTCGCAGATGGTTTGCTTAAATAGCTGTTTTACAAAACAGCTCCGTTATGTAAACGTCCGTATGTAAAGCTCCGTTAGTTATGTGGATTGCCACTACGTTACGTTTAACAAACCATGTTTAGACGTAACGCAGAATAGCTTATCTGTCGTCACAATAAGCGTTTGTTGGCTTCCAATGCCGAATCGGTCGCAGTAACTAACATAGGGCACCCTGATCAATTGGTTTAGGTTAGGTTAGAGCTGTGACCATTCACGCGCGAGCCGAGCGAGCGAAGCGAGCAGTGTCGTGGCAGCGGCCGGTGAGCGCTACTTCCAAGTTGGTCGCAGTTACTTGGCTATTTAGTATTTTTAGGACTGACTTTCATAAAATCTTATTTACTCTATCATTCAAATTATCCATAAAATCACTATTTTCACTTGAGTTATGGTCATTTTCACTTATATTACTCGTTTTATTTATTTCTGTTTCGGACGCCATTATTGTTGTTATGACACACAGGGCCACTAGCAACAAAAATCTGCAATCTGACGTTACATTTCACGCTGTTTCATATAACCTCTAATCGTTAGCCCGTTGCATTGATAAATGCAAAACGTTTATGCAATTCTGCGTGTTAAAGTTCAGTAATTATGGAGCTATTTTGTAAAACGGCTAGCGGTTGTGTAAAACAACGGATTCGACAATCCATCAGCGACTTATATACACAAGGTCTTTCAAATCAAATCAATGTATTCGCTGTAGTATTGGTCTTAACATTAGTAGGTACAGTAGCAGTCATAAGTCGAGTAGCAATCTCACAGAGCCAATAGATTGACACTTTGGTTTATCTCATGACCTTCTTTTGCACGACTCATGATGCGAAGCATCAGAGAGTGCTTTACGATCGAAAAAAAAATTTTGCCTCGTTTTGGCGGCTATTTTTATTATTATAGCCTTGTTAGTTCACGGAATCAAGATATTTTGCATACTATTGTCGAGATAATTTAATGGAGATTAATTTCATACTTTTTAAAAATTGATTTACTGCAATAGAATTGGAAAAAACACCAAAATAGGTCAAACAATATTCCTTTCCGTCATGTGTGAAACCCGGAAACACTGTAACTTGTGAAAAAATCCATTATTTGAGTTATTTTTTTTTTTAAATTCTAATCGACGATTGTAGGTCACGAATGCGAATGATTAATTAATTCAGTGTCGTTTAATTGCAATTAATAAAAAACGAAAACTACAAGACTGTATATCTGTATATATCCATAGAAAATTAACTTAGGGATGGTGATATATCTATAGATATTATGTACATTTATTCCACCAGGGGCGCTTGTGCTGGGCACGCCACAATTGCGGCGGTAAGTCCCCTCTTTGAGGAGTGGCTTGAGAGGCGCCACGGCGTCCTCACCTTCCGCCTGACGCAGGTCCTCACCGGACATGGCTGTTTCGGGAGGTTCCTGTTTCGGATAAGGCGGGAGGAAACGCCCGGGTGTTGGCATTGTGTGGATCGACCGGAGGACACGGTGGAGCATACGGTGGAGGTCTGCCCAGCTTGGGTGGAGCACCGCCGTGTCCTCGTGGCGGCGATCGGCGGCGGCGATCTCTCGCGTCCGGTCCTGGTACAGGCCATGGTACGGAGCGAGAGGGAATGGGAAGCCGTCACCTCCTTCTGTGAAGCAGTAATGCTCGCGAAGGAGGAGGCGGAGCGCGTGAGGGTGCGGCAATCGTTGCGCCCTCACGACCCTAGTCGCCGCAGGAGGAGACACCCTGGGCGTCGGGAGTCGATAGCCGACTCCCGGCCACCGTAGGCGCGGGCCTGCGGACGGCGAGCAATGGGCAGCTCGCCGTCCGGCAAGGACCAGGCCCGGGTCGACGGCGCGTTGTGTTCCACGCGCGCCTCAAAGAGATGTCAGCATAATTGACGGGGTCCGACAGGGCCGATGCCTGCCGGGGTCGCGGATTGTTCGAAAGAGTTACCGTGGCCCTGGCGCACAGGCAACTGAAGGAACACGGGTGGGTTTTAGTCAGTAAGAGTCTGACACGCCCTACCGCTCCGCCCAGAGCGGGAGAGGTCATTTGATGATTTCCCACCCAAAAAAAAAAAAAAAAAAAAAAGGGGCGCTTGTGCAGTACCTTCTTCCTACTACAGCTGTTTTTTCGGCAATTAATTTTGAACGACTTACGTTTTTTTTTTTTTTTTTTATTTATTTCATAATTAAATGAGCATTATGAGTCGTGCCCTTTTGGATTTTCCAATTTTAATAAGTAATTTCTATACTATAAACTCACACACTCACATTCGTTGGCAACTGATTGTAGTTCATAAATTACACCAATAAGGTATACAGCATGATAGCTTAGCAGTTATCATATCCGGGTAGGCGCGTTAATGCGAGCCGTGGGTTGAAACTCACGCGCTGTGATAATTTTTTAAATGTTTTAGTAATTACTCAAATAATCACGCCATTGACTATAAATAATTCCTTGTCACGTTCGTCTTATTCCCTTAATTCTTATAACATTTTGCTGATTTATTCGACATGTCTTTACGAACCGTTCGCCGTGCACTCCACGCTGAAGGTTTGCATCATCGAAAACCAGCTCACAAACCATATTTGTCAAAAAAACATAAACAAGAACGTTTACGTTTTGCTCGAGAAATACGGAGCCTTCAACTGGGACAAGACTATATTTTCAGACGAAAAGACATTTAAATCCAGCCAAAAAGGGAGACTTAATTTATGGCGTAGGAATAATATACGATGGTGTGAAGAAAACATACTCCCCAACGCAGAATCAGGTCGAATCACTGTTAATATGTGGGGATGGATGAGTGCAGCAGCGCCAGGGGAACTTGAATATATTCCTCCACGCGACAACAGCTCGACTTACGTTGAAGTATTAAGTGATTTCATGTTACCCACTGTGCGCAACGTTTATCTTGCTGATGAGCTTAAGGAGATAACTTTTGTCCAGGAGAATTGTCCCATTCATCGAGCGAGCACTGTGCGTGAGTGGATTAATAAACACCCGGAGATAAAAGTTATTCCATGGCCAGCACGATCTCCTGAACTCAAACCCATAGAAAATCTATAGGGTTTGATGATACAGCGATGGGAAGCATGGAATGAGAGATCTGATGAGCAGTTGAAGTTGCATTGCATGGAAATATGGGAAAATTTAAGAGGAACAGATATATGTTTCAATATTGTAGAATCCATGCGTCAGCGTTTACTTGATTGCAGTCATATTAATGGGGGTTATACAAAGTATTAAGTTACAAATTACAAATTGATTTTAGTAATATTAAAATTATATTGTGTCATATTCGTAATAAGGATTTTTTTGAGGTTTAGTTTCAATCTTCTTTTCGTAATGAAAATGAACACTTATGCTATAACCACAATAAGTCCTAATAAATACGATTTGTTAACATTGAGGTTATAAATATAAAGTTAAAACGAACTTACTAGCAGTAGATAAAAACTATACTGAGTAATTTAATTGTATTGTGACAATGAGTCCGTACTTTTTATATTTAAAAGCGTAGATCATAAGATTTGCTAGTTGTGGTTTGTTAGAGTAGGTACCCACACAGAGTAGTAATTAAAGCACAACATTATTATATTATTAAGATACAATATTTTAAGCAAGGCAGATGTGAGTGGAAACGCAGGGAGGGGACGTCCTAGGAAGACATATAGTGACCTTACTGGTCATGTTCTTCAGAAAGGTCAGGTGCGTAGTACTCGCAACCGGCGTGCGTGTATGACCAGATTATGAACTTAAACGAGACAAAAGGAATATGTAAGGATCGTAGCAGGTAGCGTTCTGTAGTTTCTGCCTACCCCCGTGGGAAGAAGGCGTGAGTTTATGTATGTATGTAATATTTTAAGCCTGATTGTGTCGTAGTTCACTGACTACCTACTTTACTTCAATAAATTGTTCTGAGAAAATAAACTGTTTTAATTAGTTTATTTATTTATACTTTATAAAATTATAACGAATAAAGATGTTGTTGTAATCACTTTTATTCTAAAAATATGTTTTATTCTTATCCCCTTATTTCAAGAACAATATAATACTAAAAATAATTACTTATTACATTTTTGTTCTCGTTTATTAATTTATCGAATATTAAAAGAACAGACGAAGATTATTGTAGAAGAGAAAAACTAAAACTATCAACTCGAGATTGCAACCCAGACCCATGTTTCATAATACAATACGTTACGCTACCAGCTATCAGTACTTGATTAATAAATATGATTTTTAGTAATCGTATGAACCAACCAAGGTCATACATAATCACGTACGCTGTGTGTATGAAAAAGCGACGGCATGTTTTTTGTTTCGTTCGACGCCAGTAGTGTGCGTTCTGCGTTGATACATCACTTATACACACATATATAATAGGTACAGCTTGTACCGCGTGTTCACAGCAATTCTATCCTTAGCGTGCTACTGCACTCATGACCGCTTACTGTACATGAAATAGATCCGTAACACTGAGTCATAATCCTAAATCGAAGTAAATTATAAAATTGCGTTAAGATAAGATAAGATAAGATATTTATTTCGCAAATATGGGTACAAAACACGGTGACATAAAACATATAATTAGCAACAGCCATATTTCACCAGAAGGCATGCAAAAGTACAGATACAAGAGTGATACTAAGAACATAATAATAAAGTAATACAATTTCCATAATAAAGGTTGAATAACTATAATTCAAATTTAATTTTGAAGTGCTTCAATAGTAATTTACATTATACACAACAGGAATAATAACGTTGCGAATAGTAGGTACGTATTATTTATCGTGCATGTGTGAATTTTATATAAATTTTATCAGTGTTGATTTAATGTAATGGTATTCCATTACACTGAATTCGTCTGAAAAATAATTGAATTATTTATCTATTATTAATAAATATTCAAACGAGTAATTTGTTACAACACAAACTAAATATAATAATGATGAACGAAAAGCTTTTAAATTTCTTGACGAAACTTCACAGACTGCTGATTCAGCCTTATTACAAAAAGCGGTTTAACTAAAAACCCAGGTTTAAATCTCTATAAACTACGGTTTAAACAAAATTGATATTACAAATCGTGGTTTTTCGAAAAACCGTAGACCATTCCATGGTCTAACGCTAAACCTCGGCGGCCCCTAGTTTAAACGATCAAACCATGGTCTAAATCGTATCTGTCAAAGTTTCTCTTTTAGGTTATAGCATTTTTTTCATTGTGTTGTGTTGTTTTTAACCCGAAAATGGATATTAACATGGCCAATATAATTGATATTGAGGATATTGAAGCCGCTGAGTTGCTAGGAACACCACGCCGACACAACATAAATCGTGTTCGAATAAATCCCTTCGTAGAATTATCCGATGAAGATTTCAGGCAAAAGTATAGGTTTAATAAACGTTATGCGATGAAAATAGTGAACTTATTAAGAGAAGATTTGACTAGATATGCTCGAGGATGCTTAATAATGTTAATTTATGTTTACTTACTTTTTCCTCGGTACTCCAATTCTCAGATCGTTTTTTCTTTTTTTGGTCCATAACGATATAATGTTAAAATTAACATAGAAGGCACAAAGAGGCAATTGTTCTAATATAGACTTTGATAATTTAAAAATTCCAATGCTAAATTAACTTTGTTCAACTTGCGATAGTTTTGTTTAATGTTATGGTTTCATATATCGCGCCAGAATGTTACGCTTCGTTACACGTACTTAGGTGTATTATTAGTAATTAATACGACACTAAGTAATGTGCTCAAACCTATACTAAACTACAATCGACGAAATAACGAATGTTCCATGCAAATTAACACTCTCAATATTTTTAATACTCCTAATCATCATAATAATCATTAGCGTATTAACAAAGTTTTATTTTCTGAGCATACGGAACGTTGCAATAGAATGATATCACGGTGAACGAATAATATTTGTATTAATCTGTGGTCGATATGTAGACAATGGTTCAAATGACGGTACTAAGAAGACCATGGTTTTTTTAAGTTTTGTAATACGGACAAATTTAGACCATGGTTCTGCAGATAAGCCTGGACTTGATAGGACAGGTTTAAACCAAGGTTTATTTAGTTTTTTTGTAATAAGACTGTGGGTTTAACGGTATAGAATAGCAAAGTTATCATCAGATTTCTGACAGTCGCCATGAATAGTAGGAAGCCGAAAATCTGCCAATTTCAGAATATTGGTTTAAAATGGAAAAGACAACAAACAAAATTTTCACAAAGTTGAAAAAAAAAACACACAATAAAATAAACGTGCAGTGAGCCGCAAACTATGCGTTGGTATTAATTGGTTGGCCGTCGGGTAATAAATAATAATACAAAAAATCGAACTCACCTGTCTTTATCGAGCGATCGAATATCGTCATCAGTTCAGATTGATTCTCACTCGTGTCCTCTGATGGAGATGGTATTTCTTCCATTTCCGAAACTGACCTGAAATCGAATACCAATTATTACAAGAATCTATTGAAATCTATCACATACCGTAATAAAAATATATAATAATTTCTGGCATAAAAAAAATAACATATGCATAAAAACTCGAATTGATAGTAAAATTTATAAAAAGCCGTTTAATGTAGGATGGGACAAGCACGTAGGAGAATCTCATAGGAGGGCTCGGCTTAGTTTTAGTAACTGGGTTCTTCAGGGGAAGCCGCGCGCGGAGCCGCAGTATTTAAATGTGTGTAACACGGAAAGAGTTTAAGAAGAAATTGAAATGATGCCAGGATAATACTGAGCAAATAAAATAGGCATACTGGCGGCAAAACATAAGGCTAAAGATTTTAGCAGTTTTTGGAAGAAAACGGGGCACTTGAATCCTAGGCCGAATGTTTCTGTGAGTATCGACAGTGCAGCAGGGGATGAAAATATTGCGAATGTTTCTAAAAAGCTGTTTACAGTAGAACCAATAGTAAACCAGACGTCAGACCTGGTGAGAAGTAATGTCGAATTATGCCATTAGACGTGAAGAACGTTATGAAAAAGATGAAGCGAGAAAGTCACCAGGTCATGACGGTTTAAGTATACAACATCTCCGTTATGCGGGTGTACACCTGCCCAGAGTACTGAGTCTATTGTTTAATTTTTGTATATTACATTCCTTTATTCCGAATGATATGATGAAAACGGTAGTGGTTCCAATAATGAAGAACAAAACCAGGGATCCATCTGACAGGCCTAATTACCGGCCAATATCATTGGCCACAACCATGGCGAAGCCCCTTGATAGTCTCATAAACACGCAACTGAGCGAACACTTGCAGTTTGGTTTCAAACGCAATCTATCAATGGAAATGGCAATTATGTGTCTGAAACAGACAGTAAGGTACTATACCGACAGGAAGACACCAATATATGCGTGTTTTCTTGACCTTTCCAGGGCCTTCGACCTGGTTTCTTATGATATTCTTTGGCATAAACTGCTTGAAGAGACCGCTGTGCCGAGAGAGCTTGTATCTCTTCTCAAATATTGCAACCAAAACACACAGTGACACTGACAGTATTGTTATCAAAAGAATGCTGTCAGATGGGTCAACACGCATAGTCAGGAATATCAAATGAAATGCGGTGTTAGGCAGGGCGGGTTGACCTCTCCGAGTTTGTTTAACTTGTTAATAAACCAGCTGATCGGCAGGCTTAGCTGAGTCATGGCTCAATAGATGGAAGAATGGTTAACAATATTAGTTATGCGGACGACATGGTTCTGTTAAATTGAACCCGTCAGTTAGTGGACTCAGGAGACTTCTGGGTCAAATATAATGGACTCAAATATAATGCTAGTAAGAGTGTTCTCATGCTATCCAAACAGGGACCTAGGCTCCCTCTAACGTGCCGCCAATTAAGATCGGTGGGTCGCCACTCGTGAGGGTGTCTAAAGCTAAGTATTTGAGTCACATAGATAGGAGGGCGTTGGCATTCCGCTGCAACATGTTGGCCCGCAGATTCGCACGATATGCCACAGATGTAAAACTGTTACTTTTCAGAGCCTTATGTCAGTCTTTTTACACGTGCAGTCTGTGGATCAATTTTACGCGGCGGGCTAACAGTGCCCTGCGTGTTCAGTACAACGACGCTCTGAGGGCAGTGTTTGATTAAGCCCGGTTCTGCAGTGCTTCAGCAATGTTTGCGGATGGGTCTCCCTTGTTTCATCGAAAAGACCTTGCCAAATTATCACTTCCCAAACAATTTTCCGCATAATTTAATTTGCCAAATTATTACTTAGCAAAAAATCTCTTCATAAATAATTGTAAATGTAGTCAAATATTTCAGTTGGTTTATCATATTTTACGCAAAATAAAATAAGCCAAATATTTAGTATCGTCAGTTTTCAATTTAACATTTCTATTGGTGGTTTAAAAAAAAAATAACCACGAAGGGAATGGCGGGGTCTATCAGACCCCGCCACCCCCTTCTAACCTAACCTGTCCGAGTTGGGGTGCCCTAAGTCCCGAGCTCGCTTCGCTCGCTCTTGCATCATATCCCACCCTTGCTTTTTTACCCTTGAATAAATGATTATATTAAAATAAAATTGCATTTTTTAAATAATTCCCAAACAAACTTATTTTTGCCTTTATATTTTTTGTCATAACAAATCATTAGACCAAACATTTATTGTCTAAAGATTGTTTGCTGTAATAAATCATTTGATTAAAGACCAAATGCCTTAATGACATTATCCTTGGTAATATTCTACCAAGTAAAAATTTGACCAAATGAAAATGTGCGTACTAAAATCATTCCAAACATTGCATTGGTATAAAAAGAGGTTGCTAAAATTTGTTTGGGTACTGAAATTTTGGCAAAATCTTTTCGGCAAAACGGCAGGATCCCGTTTGCGGATGCTTCCATCGATGATTTCTTCGCAGTCATTAAGAAAAGAACTGCATCGATGACGAGTAGGGTCCGTGGTAGCACCATCACTGTCCTCAGAATGTCAGTGTGCAAAATTGATGGTCCGTTTACTGTGTAGTTACTGGGTAGGTGTACATCTGCACAGGAATAGGAAATAGACTAAGTAATTAATATTGTGTAACGTGTTTTGTTTACAAACAAATTACTAATTACTAACACTTTTTTATTTTAATTTCGTGTGTACTACTAACAACCCTACTAACGCTTTCTTTCTTTGTAATTATTATATGGACTGTATGTCTGAAATAAAAGAAAATAAATAAAATAAAAAAGTATATTATGTCACTCGGAAATAGTGCAGCTTTCTTTCGGTGAAAGAATTTTTGTAATCGGATTAGTAACGTTGTGGCTACTGGCAAGAAATAAAACAAAAATAAAGACACCGACTTACAAAACAAAGCGGGTTCTTTTTTTCCTTCCTCGGAATAAGATTCTTCCAGCCAAAAGAAGAATCATTCAAATCAGCTAACAATTGGCGAAGATATCGCTGAACATGCATACAAAAATATTCAGTCGAATTGATAACATCCTCCTTTTTGAAGTCAGTTAAAAAGAACAATGCAAGTGCATACTGTATGAGCGATCGATGAGAGCCGCTCAGAGAGGCGGAGGAGATGTCCGTCTTGGCAGGCATCATCGGCGGCCGGTTCAGCAAGGCGACTATGTGAGCGAAGCAATGTAGCGCTGCGTCCACAATGATGACCTGGAAACACAATTATAATTATCAGCTACCAAACATCATCTATCACTTGATACAATTAAAAATAAACAAATATGAATTTAAATTGGTTTTGTTTTCGACGGCTTTAAGCCCACAGTAAGCGCTCTAAACAATTTTCAACCATTTCTCTAAACCTGTGTTTGAATGTAAAATCTAATTCATAGGCCTGTCACAGTAGACACAAAAATCGCGTTAGTTCACAAAAAATTGCACTGTAGGTACTGATTTTTTGGGATGTTGTTAGGCTAGATACCAATAGTGATAAACCAAGCTCGCAGCTTCGAAAGACCTGCGCTAACTGCGTGGTGCTCGAAAAACCTCGAAATTTTCGGAGTTCTTTCAGTTTTTGTTGACTTGATAACTTCTAAAAGGTGCATCCTACATTATGTATAAGACACCCTTTTAAATTATATAAAATTGCTACACATTGGCTGCAGCCGTAGCTCTGTCGGTCCAATAGAACCCGAGATACAGTACTTTAAACAGTGGTAAAGTTTCCTTAAAAAAAAAATGGTAAAGAGTCAATAAATTAAATTATTTTAGACAATGTAGAGAGTGACATATACGTAGGATGCACATTTTAGAAGTTTTGAGCCAAAAACAGAAATAACTCCGAAAAGGGGATCGCACTTTTTTTTTTTTAAATTGAGTCTGTTTTCATCCCGGTTCACCATTTTGATTATTTTTCAAAATGGCGTGTCATTATAATACCTATTTTATGGATAGGGAAAAAATGTCATGTGATATAATGTCCTAAACTGTCCCATTACCTAGATAATTAAAGTTAAAAATGGCCATAATGAGCGCAAATATTTTCGTTTCATTCATATCAAAAGCGGGCGATTGAAGATACAAAGCGCTTTTTCTGTTGAAAATGTTATGTGATGTTATTATCATAATGAAAAGTAATTTTAAATCAATGTTAAGTGCATTACATTTTCACCTCTTTAAGTAGAAAGCTTAACTGATTCGAATTGCTTGGTTACAATGCGTATACTTGATCGTATAGTTGTCTCAGATGGTCACATTTAGTAGTTTGAATACCATAAGTACATACAGGGTGGTAAGAAGAACTTCTTCGTTCTTCAAGCCACAGGTCCATTAAATTATGTACAAAATATTTTCTTGAAATAAAACAGGTGCATACTATACTATCATTTATTAAAATTTAGTAGCAATATTAGTTTACTATACCATACACTACATACATTGTTTATTCTCTCTCTTCACTCATATCAGATAACCTGAATATTTCCTCTAAAGGCAGCAGGAGGATGTAAAGCACTCTCTTGATGGCGGCCCCATGCCATGTACCAAACTATGCACAATCACATGTGCAATTGTAATAAAAATAATAATATTTCAATGTGATTAGATTATACAACTGAAGTAATAATCATAATAGTGCACATCATTCATTATCTGACGAAGCGGTGTTCAGCGTTAATCAATGTTTTTAATATAATGACATGAAAATATTTGGACTCATTAAAGCTATATTTAACTCTATTTATCTCGGTAATGTGATATTTTAAGATATCATGATATATGACATTTTTTGTTTCTCTATATGTCCTCTATCTATATATATATATATATATATATAGGTATAATCGTGCGACGCCATTTAAAAAAACAAAAAAATGCCGGACTTAAGCGAGGCCAATAGGTTTAAAGCCCTTTCGAGCACCACGCAGTTAGCAAAGGTCTTTCGAAGCTGCAAACTTGGTTTTACACTATAGGTATCTATCCTAACAACATCCCAAATAATCAGTACAGCGCAATGTTTTGCGAACTGCGATGTTTAAAATGACTGGTCTGTTAAGGCAATCACAACCTTCGATTTGAAATAACTAAGTAACTATATTCTACCCTTTTTTTCTATTATAACTAATTGTAAAATTTCGTGTCTGGGTGTGAGTTCATTTTCAACGTGTGATTGTATGTTTTAGGTTTACTGTAAAACACATCATCTGTATCGACTCATACAAATACGATCGCTAAAAATAAAACAACAATTAAAATTGACATTTCACAAGAAGTACGTTTTATTACAAAAAACTCTAACGCTGTTTTCACGTAAAAGACTATAAAAATATAGATAACTGTAAATAAATATTCATCTCGGTTTATGATCCCAAGATAGCTTTAAAAATTATGAATTTCGTCATACATAGTTTCGCAGAATACCATACGCCTGGGGACAATCAAAGGAGAGATGCATTAGAATATGCCACATTCGGGAAAACTGTATGGTTAGTATTTACATTATAATCGTAGGAGTACCTCGAATGATATCGGTCACTCACTGTTCAAGCGTTCGGGAAGGAAGACAAGTCTAGAGCGAACGCGAGATTGATAATAAGCGGGCTGCTCGCAGGCGCACTTGCCAACTGCAAACGAAATACATAAAAATTACCACTTGCCTTCCTTTCTACCAACCAAATATGGTAAACTCAGACATTAAGAATGAATTTTGGGACTTGGGGAAGAGTTACGCTAAAATAATTATACCTGCCGGAGGTAAGCAAGACTGCGCGAGCGCTCCAGCCCCCCAGCCGAAGTTAATTGGAAGAATTTCGTGTGATTTTAGTCAATAAGCGACAAAGTCCTCTCCGCGGCGGTAAGATAAGAGCTTAGATAATCATAAAACATACTCAAAATGTCTGCTCTGAGGAAGCTATCTTTTATAAGCTTGGGATCACAATATGCTAATGTAGTGTTGTAAGAACTTGTTTACACTATTCAAACTGATTGATGGAGACACGATAGCGCGAACATGCTGATTTCATGCATATCGTAACATATAATGTTTTTATTTCTTATTTTTAATATATGTATAGACCTGCATCTTGAACGACTATACACACTTTTTACGGAAGAATCTAAATGAGATTCAGACAGAGGGCTCACCGAATTATAACATCCTATGAAAACTTTGTCTGTAAACATTAACAAAGAAATAGTTATTTATGATACTAGTGCGGTAAGTTGGTTTTTACAAACGAGTCCATAGTCACGAGTTTGTAAATATCAATTTCCGCACGTGTGTCATACAACGTTTTTCAACACATTTGCGAGAAAACAGTACAATATTAATATCGGATTCCTTGCTTGAACACATTTATTATTACTTTGTTTATAAATATCAGTCGGAAAGTCGCAACAATCTTTGACTTTTCTAATATGAAAATTGCGCGAATTGCAAATGGCGCTACGTGCGCCTGGTGAAAATTAGAACTACATCTTTTTCTATTTAGTATTAAAGTGAGACAAACGTATTGAGCAAAAGCGCTTCCAAGGAGGTTCGATTATTCAGCTTATTTATCCTCGTAATGTGAAACTCCTTGGTGTAGTTCTTATATATATTTTTATGGAAATTAAAAATAAACCGTAAAGGATACGCACGGCACTATACGACGGAGTATGCGGTAAAACAGGTACTTGGGTGTGAGTACCTATTTTACCGCACGTTCCGTTGTATGGTGCGTAATTTTTTACTTTCGAACTATGTACACAGGCATCGTAAATGCATTTTTTGAGCAAATGTGTTGAAAATGTCTTTACTAGCAAAAAAAACACTGTTTTGCATTTTAGGGAATGCGGTAAAAAAGCGGCGAAAAAGTATTCGCACTTTCTTTACATAAAAGAAGCCTGAAATGATATGCTTTATTGTCTAAGTGTTTTACATTGCCATCAGCAAAATATTTAAGAAATTGTCTTGCCATAATAGTGATTATAGAAGGGGTTAATCCTATCATATTTAATAAATTAGCGTCAAATGTTAAAGATCTTCCAAATGATTAAAGGTTGTGTGTTTTAATGTTTGACGAAATGTACATTAATCCACAAATTAATTATAATGAAGGGAGGATAAAATAAAGCGCATATACAGCCTCCGTTCCGTCGTGGGTAAAAAGAACTTGACTGATTCAATAAAGGTAAAATTGCTGATCATGCACTAACTTTTATGGTAAAAACCATAAAAAGTAATAATAAGCAACTTGTAGCCTATTATTTCACAAACTGCCTAAATGCAATAGTGCTAAAATCAGCTATAAAAGAAGTAGCGCATGAAATTAATTCTGCTGGTCTAAAAATTTTACCTACGGTTTGGGACCAAAACCGGATAAATGTATCTGCTTTGTGGGGGATGCCAAATGGTCATATTTACGAAAAAGGTAAGGATTGGCGACATGATATTTTCATTGTGGATAGTGTATCTATTATACCAATTGTTGATGTTCCGCATCTTATAAACGAAATAAGAAAAAAAATACTCATTAAAGACGTGACCGACGTAGATTTTAATAACAATGATAAAGGAAAAAAAAATAAAAAGGAATACTTTCCAAAATATTGACGAAGCTGATAAAATTGAAGGAAAGTTTAAAGTTTTACACAGATTTACTGAGGTACATGTTTATGTAGACCTAATGAACAAGAATATGGTTTTTAAATAAATTTTGTAGAAAGGAGATGTTTGATTCTGGGCTACCACTGTGTACACTACATAGATAAATAGGAAAAAAAGGGATTTTCATAAAAATACTAACAAATTAATTTGAAGAAGAGTACAGGCGTACAAAAATGATCATATGGGAAGTTTTTAATATGATAACCCTATTTTTAGGTTAGCCATGAAAGTTGTGTTTTACATGACGTTTGACAACTTTGACAGTTTTAAGTTTCGTAAAGTGACGTCTTTCTTTGCTTTGACTTTGAATTGGACGTGTTTCGGAGATTTTTGTGATTCGTTTTTCGACCCAGTTTACTACTAAGGACATTGACTGATTGCTTCTCTGTTAACCCCAGCTTTGTTACATGGTTTCTGATTCACCTGTGTTTTGGGTTTCGTCGTGTATGTGGTATTCTACAATAATAAGTTGCACTAGGATTGCACTTATTTCATTATTGCTGCCGCAACCGAGTAGAATATCCTGTAGTCTTATTTCATTATTATAACGAAAACCAGGTATTTTCGGAATTCGTGTTGTTTTTTATCGTAGATATTCCAACAAGTCAATCAAATGTCATTGTCAAAATGACATTTCGCAAATTACTGATCCACCATATTTACGTTGTGTGGCTCTCCTTGACAAAGTTAATTTGAATGTACAGTCGCCAGCAGGTCAAGCTACACGAAACTGCTAAATTTCTCCAAACGATTATAAACCTTAAAATGTTGTTGGTTATGTTCAAAATCGAATGAGAAAATCTGACAGCTTGTGGTAACTTGATGTGCTGACGACTGTACATTGAAACGGGGATCCCTTCTTTTCGCATAATGTTCTTTGTCCTAATATACTTCGGCATAACGATTTTGGCACAATTTGTTTTGGCATAATAATACTTTGGCATATTTTTTTTAGGCATACATTTTATGTTGGCATAATCATCTTAAAGACTAATTTGTTTTGGCATAAATTTGATTCGCATAACGTTAGTAGGCATAATGACTATTAGCATAATAATATTTAGGCATACAATTAATATAAATAACAAAAACGGGGATAGGATGCAAGAGCGAGCGAAGCGAGCTCGGGACGTGGGGCACCCCGACTCGGACAGGTTAGGTTAGAAGGGGATGGCGGGGTCTAAAAGACCCCGCCGTCCCCTTCGTGGTTATTTTTCTTCAACCGCCCAGAAGTAGGAGCCCCGCTAAGCGGGGCTCCGTCGGCTACGCCTTATAAATAAAAAAGGAATGCGTAAATAAATTTATGCTTTAGGATATTATGGTTAAAAAAGTTATGCTTTTGAACTTTATGCTTAATAAATTTATGCTTTATAATATAATGCTTAATCATAATTACGGTTAGAGAAATTATGTTTAAAAAAATTATGCGTAAGCTGTTATGCGTAATTATATTATGCGAAAATATAATTATGCCAAACAAAATTATGCTAAGTTATATTAGGTCTTACAATTTTATGCAAATGGATAGGGAATCATTGAAACGAAGTAAAATAATAGAAAATTAATATTAAAAAACAGTAACTACTTATATATTGTATAGCGATATTTACAGATAGTGTACATGGTGCTAACCCAGGCACCATACATTTCTGGATCATCTCCTTTTAACGAAGACCCAATCGCAAACTTTTTTGGCAGAATAAGAAGTGTAGGCGCTCGAAATGTGTCACCTAACAGCATTTCCTTTGAAGGTGCATAAAGCACTTTTGCTTAATAATTATCAGCAAAGATACCACCATGTGGAGATGACAATTAATGAAAACACTGACAATACTATTGCATAAGAGTATTTAGAAACTATGAAATAAAACGAAACATTTTTTAATAAAAGTGTTTTTTTTTCAAACAAACGAAATAATAGTGATGGGCTGACTGTTGAGTTTTGCCAATCAGCTGACGAGCTATAGTGACTAAACTATTGGGTATATTTGGTTGAATCTAACATGCAGACTGGGAACGTCATTAGATATATGCAGTTTAATTTACTGTCGTCTCCACATTGTATACTTACTGATTAATAATCATAATTAAAATGTTCTATTTGTACAAGTTATTTTTGCTAAGAAACGTCGTTCTTACTAATAATAGGCTCACGTTTGCCCACTATCTCACGAGATATGATATCACCAGATGTTTTCCTGAAATAGTCATTACATAACTTCACGCTGTATTCCCCGAACGGTAAGGCAGTGATGAACTATGCACCCACATTTCGTCAGTTATGTTTAAGTCCTTTGTGACAGGGGGCGAGCCTATTGTCATCAAGCTTAAGCATAATCAGCCTATAATGTTTCCACTTTTGGGACATAGGCCTCCTCTCTTCGAGAGGGAGTGGGCTGTAATCTAACACGCAGGCCCAGTGCAGATTGGTAGATGTCACAAGTTTTCGAATTTTTGGTTCTAGGCCATGCCGGTTTCCTCACGATGTTTTCCTTCACCGTTTTGAGAGCAGTGGTGATAAAATTATTTACACAAAGTAAAGGAACTGCCTGGATTCGAACCCACGACCTACATGTCGTAAGTTGGGACCGTTACCACCGCGCAACCTCTGCCATCAACCGGATACAAATTCCTTACCACTGAGAAATTCCGGATAGAAAAACCTAATGACCCTTTGCCCGATCCAGGAATCGAACCCAGGACCTCATGGCTTACTAGAGCAACGAGGCAGTTAAAAAAATCAATAGTCATATTAACAAAGTACACACCTGGTCCTGTTCGAGACGTACCACGATCGGGGGGGTGTCAGCGTGGAGGTTGATGCCTAGGGACACCATTGGCCCCTCCTTGATGCTGATCTTTTCGGTGGGGATCTCTGCTTGCTGCTTCGGCGCTGAACTACCAGGCTTCTGAACACAACATTATTTATTTCATTTATATTTAATGGGTATTAGTGTGACAGAAAAGCATGAACCGTAAAAAGAAGAAATTTGGTCGGTTATATCATCCTACAATTTCGGTACAAAAATTCTCAAGTAGATTATTAAATGAATGGCCAGTAAAAATGTTGGAATGGGCAGTTAGGTAAATAGTTCAGCAGTTCATAGTTTAGGATGAACGCGCGAGCCGAATTGGTCGCAGTAACTAAGCCAGGGAGGGTAACCCGACTAAATGGGTTAGGTTAGGTAAGAACTGTGACAAACCGCTGAAGGGGCCGGCGAGCGCTACTTCCACGGATTTCTTACCGACTAATTTCGATCGCTTCTCTCATGCACTGCGCGCACCTTTATGATGACACCACTGATGCACGTGCCGCGAGCTGTCTCTTTCGCACTTATACGTGGGTGAATAGTTATTAAATACACCTTCCACGCACTTTAAAGAATGAAGTTTCTCTTTTTATAGTAATTGAGCTCTTAGCTACACGCATATCACTAATTATACATGATTGATATCAATGTTTGAGATGTATGATTTCTAAAAAATAATAATAAAAACTTCATTGTTCAAGACAGCATTACAAATCCAAATAGCACTAGCCTCAACACAAGGATCCCCTGTGTCGTGGAGACTAGTCTCTTTCGTCTGACAATTCAAGGATCCACTGTGTCGTGGAGACTAGTCTCATTCGTCTAACAATTCAAGGATCCACTGTGTCTCGTTTTACAATTCAAGGATCCACTGTGTCGTGGAGACTAGTCTCTTTCGTCTAATAATTCAAGGATCCACTGTGTCGTGGAGACTAGTCTTCTTCGTTTTACAATTCAAGGATCCAATGTGTCGTGGAGACTAGTCTCTTTCGTCTAACAATTCAAGGATCCACTGTGTCGTGGAGACTAGTCTCTTTCGTTTTACAATTCAAGGATCCACTGTGTCGTGGAGACTAGTCTCTTTCGTCTGACAATTCAAGGATCCACTGTGTCGTGGAGACTAGTTTCTTTCGTTTTACAATTCAAGGATCCACTGTGTCGTGGAGACTAGTCTCTTTCGTCTAACAATTCAAGGATCCACTGTGTCGTGGAGACTAGTCTCTTTCGTCTAACAATTCAAGGATCCACTGTGTCGTGGAGACTAGTCTCTTTCGTCTAACAATTCAAGGATCCACTGTGTCGTGGAGACTAGTCTTCTTCGTCTGACAACTTTATCAAATAGCACTAGCCTCCACACAAGGATCCCGCGTGTCGTGGAGACTAGTCGCCTTCGTCTGACAACTTTATCAAATAGTACTAGCATCCACACAAGGATCCCGCGTGTCGTGGAGACTAGTCGCCTTCGTCTTACAATATTACAAGAAAGAAGGTAGGTACATACATTTGTCGGTAAGATTCTTTTTTTGTTTTTCGATTTTGTTCAAATAACCACTTTATGATTCTTGGATTAAACTTTAATGTTGTGAAAACCAGGCTAGCAAGGTTTTTGTTTTGGTCAATCTATGACTTATTTTAATACCATCATTTGAAGGACTTGTATATCTTGAGGTTTTTATACAGGTATCAATGTTATGAGCCTATATTCAGTCCCACAACTGGGCAAAAATAATATTATGTAGGAATACATTCTTTATTTTAAAATATTTATTCAAGTAATACTAAGAACCAACACGATTCGAGGTTAAAATACTTACATCAGGAGATTTATGTATACTGAAACAGAAAATGTTATATTTATTAATATTAGGTTCTGCCCAAAACTTTGGTCCACGTGGAAGTCAAGAATAGCATAAAACATACTCTATGGCACTTGGCAATAGTGTAAACTTCTATCAGTGTAAGAATTTTTGTAATCGGATCAGTATTTCAGAGTTTACCTCTTACAAATAAACCAACAATTTTATCTTTTTATAATTTATTGTTTTAGTTGAACTAATGTGCCAAGAAAATAAGGACCGAATTTTAAAATTGCCTTTTAACAAAAATAAAACATGCTTAGAATTAAAAACTAAATATTTGGACACAATATTTTAGATTGGTCAATGTAACCAAGCTTCATATTACCTTCTGCTAAATATTTTCAATATAATAATTAATAATAAAATAAAATTAATAATAATATAATAATTACCTTGCAGACGGACCGCGTACAAATTCCTTTAATGTTGTCGGTTTGAAGTCCTGTCCAGACGTGAAGTACTTCGTTTTCTGTTGAAAGACATAGCATTATTAACATTTTAAAACACGGTACAGCTAATTTGAATAAATCCTTAAATTGGACAAATAAACTTCATAAAAACAAGTTTTACACACCAAATATCAAGATGAAACCCGAACTATTAACGACTTATCTCGTGTGGAACTGATCCTGGCTGCAGCATCAGTCAAACAAACATTTTGTACAGATCACTTCTTGACCAAATGTTCAAGAAGTGAATGTGTGTTCATAACATGCCTTCAACGTTCTCACTCTTGGGACATAGGCCTGGTCTCTTTAAGGGGGAGTGGGCTGAAAGGTCACGCGGTCCTAGTGGGTCAATGTCACACGTCTTTTTTTATTCTAGAATGTGCTTGTTTCCTCACAATGTTTTCGTTCGCCGTTTATTGAGAGCAGTGGTGATGAAATTATTTACACAAAGTAAAGCGCCTGCCTGGGTTAGAACCCACGCCATACAACTCGTAAGTCGCAGCCGTTACCATTGGGCCAAGACTGCTCTCAAATTACTAAAAGTATTGTCATCTAAACGAAATGAGCATATACATTACGGTCGATAAACGCAGACAAGTCAATATAGATCGCTTCAAATCACAATCGAAAGTCGATCGATGAACGTAATCTGGCTGCCCTGTACCACTGGATCGATCTGTATGGTCGATGGCATCAATCGATTGCAATCTAGTTGCACCGTAATGCCGGGTACAGATTGGTGAAATGTAACACACACACACATTGCAACAGATTCGCCTAGTTTTTGTGTCAATGCTAGCACAGATAGAGGAGGGCAGCGCCGCAACGCAACGCAATCCAAAACTCACTTTCGTATTTTTTTTATACGCGAAGTACAGGTGGACCTTCGAACAGTTTTGTATGAAAATGCGTTGCGGTGCGGGCCGTTCCAGATGTAATGTGCGCTTGGCTTTACATTTCATGTTGCATTACGTAAATTTAGACGGCTCATTTGTGTTACGTTTCACCAATCTGTACCCGGCATAAAAAGTCCTAAAACTAAAATATATCATTAAAAGAACGAACCTTATCTACAGCGGCTGTTCTTCCTTTCTTCGCCTGCTGTTCTTTCACGGATATTGTTTTGTACTGCAGCGACTTGGTGACCACGGACACCGTTATGGTGGTGGTGACCAGCTCGAGCACAGTCCTCCGCATGGCGAGCTTGAAGTAAAAGAAAGAAAAACTGTTTATAATAATGATAAAACAATTAGATAGAAACAAAATTTAAAAAAATAAACTTTTTTACTATTTTTTTGCCACCGACTTCCGAAATTAAAATTTATATTTATATTTCACTATTTAGTTATGGTACGTATCCCACACCAATTGGTATACCACTACTTACTAGGTAAAGAACAGTGATAGGAAATATTATGAAATACATAATATCGAAGCTTACTCAATAACTAACCAAGCAAAGTTAAGACTGCACCGTGCAGAATAATCCAAAACGGTAGTCACGGTTAAGTCGATATAATCAATACTATTACACTAATTAACATAAAAATTATGTAAAGAATACCATAAAGAATATGTTAACGATTATTCCAAGACAAAAATAAAAAATATTGTGTAGTTTAATAAATAAAACTACGTAAAGTTGGACAAAAATCTAAAAATGGTATACTCGTATTTCGATAAATTTTGATAATAAACTGTTGAATTTTTAAACAAACTTCAATTTATATTAATCTTAAATGTTGAAACTACAATTCGTACTTTTTATATTTTCTAAATGTCTCCTGGTAATTTTAGTATTTTTTTTATTAAAAGCATCTCAAATCTGCCATACATTATTTCTATGGACGCGCGGTGTTGAATAAAACGCGACGTATATCGCTCGGGAATTCAGTCGACCACGGGAGCTCAGAGAGAGGTCACGTCTCATTGCGGAGCAACGCGCAGGGAACACGAATTCGCGATTTATCGTGTACGCATATCTGCTGCAAGCAGCTAAAATAAGGTAAGTCATATTTTTTTTGCCTTTGTGTTTTACCTATTACGCATATCTAACATTTACTTTTATTTTTTCGACTGTTCAAAACATACTTATTTAGGTACCTACCTAATTGTTTTATAATTGTTTTTAGAAAAATGGGCAAGCGTAAGGAAAGGTATTATAAGAAGAAAAGTGGCGCTCTTTTGCGGAAAAAAACCGTGCCTCGTAAGAGGTATGTATTTCAATTTTGTGTAACTTTGTTCTCTATAATATATTCATTTTAAAATCCAAGATGGCGGATGCAAATTTTTCTCAAATATTCGATATGGGTATCGTTTAATAGGGTTTTGGGGATACCGATTGTAAATTTGACATTAATTTTAAAATTCAAGATGGCGGATGCAAATTATTCTCAAATATTCTAATTAATGTGGTGCTGTTAGATTTTTTTACTATTTAGTTCTAAGTTATGCTTTATAATATTCAAAATTTAGGTCTTTACAACAAGTTATTTTTTATTTTATTATAGTCTTTACAACAAGTTATTTTTTATTATTTATCGACCCAAATTTACCGTTTTTAGGAGCAAGTCCGGATGGAATTTTAGAAAATGACAAAATTGTAGAAATTAAATGCCCTTACTCAGCCAGAGGCATGAGTGTTGACGATGGTATAAGAGAGAAAAAAAAACTGGAAAAGAGACAAGGAAGGACCTGTCAATGTAAATAAAAAAACATGATTGGTATTTCCAGGCACAAGGACAATTACACGTTACACAAAGAAAAACATGCATATTTGCAGTTTGGACTGAAGTGGACATGAAAGTTGAACTAATAGAGGAAGATGAGGAATTTTGGTGTAAAATGGAAGAAAAAATTAAAATGTTTTATTTTGATTGTTTAATGCCTGAAATGATTGATTCTCGGTTAGATAGGCAAATGGAAATTAAGGAACCTAAATATATTCTTGAAGCCATAAATCAAAAGAATATTAATAAAAAATCGAAGCGAAAAATAGTTGATAATGAAACAGCAAAACGCAAAAGAGAACTGCAATAAAACACACGTACAAATACCATGTTACTCTAAGCTTTTGATTGTATAAATTGTTTTGATAATTGATTGTATAATTGATTTATTGTATATTTTTTTATTAACTATTGGATTTTTATTAGATACTAGCTTTACCTACTCACCTACCTACCCACCTACGCTACCTACTCAGCTATCCTACCTACCTACCATAACTATCTACCTACCCTACTTACTTACCATAAACATGTACCTACCCAGAAAAAATCCAACAACAACGCGCAATATTCCTTGCAATCCGATGAATGGTACACGCGGTGACATATCAACCTATACATTTCCAGTTTTAGCTGACCTCGCATTGTACAGGCTTTTTGTACAATGAGAAGTCAGCTTATACTGTAAATGTAAAGCTTGTTATGTCGTCGAGCGTACATAGGAACGCATTAAAGCACAAAGAAACATTACTTTTTTATAATCTAAATTATTAGATTTTGTTTTGCAAATTACGCATAAAGAAACAATATTTGCCTTTACAAGTCACTCAATACAACAACTCGATTTTTTGAAATCCTGAGTTATCTACTTTTTCGTGCAACTACAAACGGTCTCAAGAAAACTTGTCATTGTGTGCGAGACGACGCACACCACTAGCAAGCCGCAGTAAATATCTATTTGCAGCCCGCCTAGTTCGCTCGGTACAGTCTTAATAAAACTTCACCGCGCAAGCTTTCTCTACCAAATGAATAAAAAAGTTTCAAAATCTGTCCAAAATTGACGAAAATATCGATGAACATACATAAAGAGGAGTAACGGTGGAGTTTCTTGCCCATTCTTCTCCGTACGAAATTACCTCTTGGAAGGGGCAACTAGAATAAATTCAAATTTTGTGTACATTTTGACGTTCAAAAGTGTCATTAATGCGCCATTTGTCTTTAATAAAGGATGATTTTAAAAATTCCAAGTGTAATTTACCATATAACACAATTCTCAGTATTGCACGGTAATTAGGTCCAAAAACCTAATTTAAAGAAGAGAAAGAAAGAAAATACATTTATTTAGCACAGGCTACAAAGCACACTACACAACAAATACTCGACTATCGAATATTAGAACCGAGACTCTTAGTAAATTGTTGTCCGTGGATGGGTTACCATCATTACATACCATGACCGCTCCGTGCACGATTCATGAATGACAGCCGGACCAAAGGCTGTTATTTGATAGTCGTTATAGAGTAACATCCCAGGGCCACCACACGTCACGTATTTTCTGACGAACGGAATGTGGACGATTGAGTAGTGTTAGTATGTACTAAGAACGCATGCCTACCTGCTAGCTTGCTGAGACGGCCAATTCTCAGGTATCAAGTAATCAAGGTACATAAAAACATTACTTACCTCACGTAAATTCTCCAAGCAGATTTTCACGTATATTTTAAGCAATATTCTTAAAAATAAGTCGCCAATACTCCCAGACACTTTCCATCGGCCAAATCCGGAATGCCAGATCTTGTTTTCTTAGATTATGGTTGACCCCAATCGGGCCTTGACATCGCAATCTGTCTCACTCAGTCTCATGCGCGTGGATATTGCCCTCGCGCTCCTACCCACAGAGGTATTGAAATTGAGTTTAGGGGATGAATGGCCCCTTGGATCGGTCTGTCTTCTTGTAAAAGGTTTTAAAATAGTTGTCTGGTATATAAAAAAGGAGCATCAGAATTTTCGTGAAGTTAGGTAATTATTTTGGGAGCTTTAAAGCGTCTGCAAAGCAATACGGCCGACGCAAAGAGTGTCTGGGAGTATTGGCGACTTATTTTTAAGGATATTGCCTAAAATATACGTGAATATCAGCTTGGAGAATTTACGTGAGGTTCGTAATGTTTTTATGTACCTTTATTACTTGATACCTGAGAATTGGCCGTCTCAGCAAGCTAGCAGGTAGGCATGCGTTCTTAGTACATACTAACACTACTCAATCGTCCACATTTCGTTCGCCAGAAAATACGTGACGTGTGGTGGCCCTGGGATGTTGGACTATTACGGGTTGTCAGAAGCCCGAAAGTCTGACAACCAGTCTTACCAAGGGGCATCAGATAGGCAGTCGCTCCATGTAAAAAACTGGTATTCAGCTGCATCCAGTTTGACTGAAAGCCGAACCTAACATAGTTAGGTAAAACCTGCGCAGGTGATGATGAAGCTTATGAAAAATAGGAACAAAGCCCCACCTTGGTAACCCTGAGCTTGGACTTGAGCCCCGCGGACGCGCCCGACCGCTCCGTCGCCAGCAAGTGACTGACGTCCGACACGGGGGCAACGCGCACCTCCAGCGTGTAGCACGACACGTCCGCCAGCTTGATCTTCCACGGAAACGAATCCTCTACCAACTCTGAAATTACGACAATCAATTTCAAAGTCAAAATATTTTATTCCACTTAACCTACATGGGCACTTATGAAACCTCAGAAACTTTGTGCACGGTTCCAATTGGTCGTTGCCTATGGAGAAGAGCTGGCAAGGAACTAAAGTGTAACTTTTTTAAATAATTGGCTTTTACAGTGTTTTCAAATAACACTGATAATAAGTATGGCCTCCCAGGTCATGATTGTACGCCTGTTAAAAAGTAACGTAACGTGAAGTAAAGTAACGTAACAAAATACATAATGGTCAACAAATCGAATCATCTATGAGTCTACAAGGCCGACAACGTTGTCACATTCACATAATAGAAAAGAATCCATGAAAAATAAAAGAAAAACGTGTGCGCTCGGGGCATCCCCGTCACGAACGAAATTCCTTACGCGATACTCACACGCACACACACATTCATATATTAGAAAAAGACAGAGAGAGAGAGAGAAAGTCGCATGGAGGGGACATAACGCTTTTTCGTTACGTGACGATTTCTACCAGTCAACTCCGTCAACCCGTTCACGAACATGACGTATGGATCAGCACCATTCAGAGCCACCATTTTGAAGGGAACTTAATGATCCAACACACACGCTACCACCAGCGAGACATTTGAGTGAGCATGACATACTCTCAGCCGCCAGGGCACATTCAAGTCAAGAAAAGACGTACCCAGTAAATGGTACCTGTATAGTAGGTACACACTACACATAATGCTCACACATGTGCTATTCAATTATATAATACTAAGAGATTGAATTTATACAATGCAAAGATAGTTTTTACAGTCTTCAGCAGATCCAACAATATTTTCGAATACTAATCAATTAGTTTATGCGCCCTTGTGGAGCAGGACCAGCGTTGAGCCAAGAATTTTTGTCAGCGATGTGATCCCCCAACTTATAATATGCTTGGCTGCATAGTGTGCGTTTTATACAAGATTTAAATTTTGTTTCTTTCAGTTGGAGGATGTGGGGCGGTATTTTATTGTAACATTTTAAACAGTACCCCATGAAGGATGAGTCTACTTTACCCAGTCTAAAAGCTGGTTGAACTAATTGGTCCTTATTTTTACCGTCAGTCTTTCATCTCTTTTTACTGAAAATATTTAAATGTTTCATTACGTACATGATGTTTTCATAGATAAATTGACAAGGTACCGTCATAATGATAATATCTTTAAACAGTTACCTTAGAGAATCGCGCCTGCGGAGGCCATATATTGCTCTGATGGCTGTTTTCTGCAGAATAACAATAGACTCGATATCTGCAGACCGTCCCCATAGTAAAATACCGTAAGACATGATACTATGAAATTAACTGAAATACGCTAGCCTCGCGGTATCTAAATTAGTAAATTGAAGGAGTTTTCTTACAGCATATGCTGCTGAACTTAGCCGCCTTGCAAGTGATGTTAAATGAGGACCCCATTGCAGCCTTGAGTCGAGCGTGATCCCCAGGAAAACATTTTTATAGACGAATTCTAGTTTCTCTTTATTCCATACCATGTCACAATCACTACTTTTTACATTCGGTAAAGCAAATCTTATGCATTTAGTTTTTTTCTCATTTAATACTAAATTATTAGCAGTGAACCAATTTTGTACCTGCAGTAGGGCGTTATTTACGTCTCAAGTTTTAATGCACGTACATTTATCTTAAAAATTAAGGAAGAATCGTCAGCAAATAACACTATTTGTGGTTGGGTTTTTAATAAAAAGGAGTAGATATATACTAAGAAGTCAGTTAAAAAGAGGAAAGGACTTAATACCGAGGCTTGTGGAACCCCCATTTTCAAATTTTAACCACTTAAGTTGACACCATTTATTTGAACTTTTTGTTGTATATCATTTAAATAAGATTTCACTAAACTTAGCGCAAGTTTACCTAGTCCGTAATACTCAAGTTTTAAGAGTAAGGTTTCGTGATTAACGCAGTCAAATGCTTTGGAGAGGTCACAAAAGATTCCTATGGCCTCTTCCCACGCTGTAAATATGTTTTTTAATAAAGAGTCAGTCGTACAACGTCCTTTGGTGAAACCATATTGCTGATCGTGTAAGATTTTGGTAGTATTAAAATGATTAAGCATTTGATTGAGCATTACCTTTTCGAACACCTTGCAGATACCGGCAACACGGATACTGGTCTATAATTGTCGTTTTCTATAAAAACCTTAACGAACCTCATTTAAAAAAAAATGTTTATTCTGCACAAACAAAATGCACATTATAAATAAATGACATTAAATATACACATACAAAGTAGCCAAAAGCCTCGTATAAAGTCCTATATCATTAAATTCCTATTCATCTCTAAAAAGTATAATAAAAATTTGTATTTGCCCTTTAATTTTAATATAAGTTGTAGGTAGTATTTTGATCCAAGCGTCGTCGTCGTGTCAGGGGAGGGCTAACGAAAACGCCAAACAGATGAGTCTTATAGGCGTCCCCCGACGCGGTGGTTTTTAAATTTTTCTTTAACTTTATTTCCTGCTTTTTAAACTTTATTAAGTACTAGTAGATACGCTACGATCGACTCGTGCTTCGCCACAATCTGCACACTGTATGTATTTATCCCACAGTGAAGCTAGTCAAGTACTTACTAATTTATCCTCATTTCTCTTTATTACTCCATCATCAGACCCTGATCACCATCTATCTATAACCTATTAATTAAGACCATTTCAATGAGCCCAAACACGTTACCTCTGCTGTAAGTTGGTGAGGGAGTTGGGTAACCTGCAAATTCCAGGTGATACTGCAGCCTCAGTACAAGGTTACTATATTCTAATAACACTGAAGTAACAATACCAAATTTCGACTCGATCAGACCTGTGAAAGATGCTCACATTCATTTATCAACTAGAAAAGAGCTGATAGTCTTCAAACGGCTGAATAGATTTTCTTGAACAACAACAAGAACAAGAACATTATTGGCCAAGTCACCTTTCAAACAAAACAAATAATAAATAAATCGGTTAAGCTGTTTGGGGGCTACAATGCCGCAGACAGATAAACACGTTAATCTTATAACACCCTAATTTTTCCGTCGGGGGTAAAATATATGCTTAGTAAAGCCGAGAATCACTTGTACTAGTTGTGCTCCCCATTATTGTGATATTTTTCTTGTAATGAACCTTGGAACGGCGATATTGAAGGTCTAAGTTCCATATATTTTTTCAAAAACTAGTATTTTTTTTATATTATAATTTAATTTTAAAGTATTCCCGCACAACTCCTGCACCGTTTCATGCACCTTTTTTTAAGGTGGGAAATCATCAAATGACCTCTCCCGCTCTGGGCGGAGCGGAAGGGCGTGTCAGACTCTTAATGAGTAAAACCCACCCGTGTTCCTTCATTTGCCTGTGCGCCAGGGCCACGGTAACTCTTTCGAACAATCCGCAACCCCGGCAGGCATCGGCCCTGTCGGACCCCGTCAGTGATGCTGACATCTCTTTGAGGCGCGCGTGGAACACGACGCGCCGTCGACCCTGGTCCTTACCGGACGCCGAACTGCATTTTTTCGTTTCATGCACCTAAAAGCACTATGTGTTGCGTGCGTTACATTGCGCGGCGATTTTCATACCAAAAATAAGTCGTTCCCAACAATACTTTTTGCTCAATGATACTAAGTTTGATGTACAGAATGCGTAAATAACGGCTATGTGATGGGGTTTGCACACTGCATAGTCAAGCTTGTAATTGCTTAAACACTATAAGGTTGAATGTCACTTGCACGTTATAAAATATCAAATATGACCAAAATTTACAGAAAGGTTTTGTCAAAAGCCGAGTATACATACCCATAAAGATTTTCTTCCTGGATTATCAAGTTTTTTTATTATTATTTATAAACGTAATAACGCTTTCGAATCTTTTCAATCAATAATTCGTTGAGTCCAATTATCAGATGCATGACAAAGGTGTTCTGTTACTATCTTAGAAGAAAGAAAAAATGTTAATAACTCACTCTCTTTTATGTATGTGGGTCCGTCTTGTTGCAGCAGCGACCACACCCCCTTCGTCATAAAGTTTGATTGTATCGACAGGCGACCGAGGCTGAAAACCAGAAGTATTTTTACAAACAGTGGAAAATATTATGATTATTTTACGGATTCATATCGGTACATCATCAATCTCTTGCCCTTATCTCAATTTATTTGAAGTAAGGATGTAACTACATTAAAAACATCAATCACCATTATAAGGTCCGTAGCGTCCTCTTGTAGCAAATATTTAAAAAATTACCACGAAATTAACTAGTTTGCGCTAATATATTATTCAAACTTTATATACTCGTAATTTACTAAATTCTGTATTTAAACTAAAAAACTTAATTGAATTTGTTAATAATTGTGATGCGCACTGTTGCCAGCTGATAAATCTAATGAATTTGGCGTTTTGTCGAACTGTCACTTTGATCACAAATGTCTGGCGTTTGGTTAGGAATTAAATGTACCTACTTACTTAGTTTGGTTTTTTTTACCTACTTAATTTTAAACAAACTTAACATTATAAGCCATTTCGTTTTTCGAAGTTATACAATTTTTTATGTTCCGTAACAAAATTGGAAAACGGAAAACTTAAGGGATCACCTCAGTTATAACGGCTGTCCGTCCGTTCGTCTCTCGGTCTGTCCATCCATCCGTCCATCCATCCGTGCTCATTGCCGTATCCCGACGCGCACTTGGCCGGTTTTTTTTAATTTTCAATAACCGAATGACAGCCCTATGAAAGTAGGTAAGAATTTTGAGCTCTGTTAAGAAGCTTTCCTTCTGCTCGGTTTTTTATTCATGTGGTATTGGGGCCGTCTTAGATGTAATGTTGACGTTCAAAAAGTGCTGATTGATAGTCAAGAGGCAACGACCAAAATGTATGGAGCAATTGTGCCTTTTTTTTCTTGGCGACCATTAATGAAACTGCATAAATTAGGTAGAACTTGTTTTTCCTTTTATTTTTTTGATGTGGAACATTTATTGGCGCGCTTCAAATTGGGGGTAAGATCGACTCGTATTGCGCGACGGCAAACGCGGCCGCACGGCCGTTTCACATCTGCCGGGCGTCCCGTGACGACCACATTTTTTTTTATATTTTGTTCTCATTACAATCTAGCCTATTATCTAATAAGTAATTTAAATAAAACTAACTTAAACTCCTAAGTACCTATAAATATAAGACCTCGGACTGATTTTTATGCTTTAAACAAAATATCGTTTATGTTATTTTGTACCTAGTTTTTAAAGTTTCATTAAGTGCCGCCAAGAATAGAAGGCACCGATTTTGGTCACTGGCATTTGAATAACCACTGCCCATCACGACGATTTTGATTGGACGAGGTGACAGGCAAAGGTTCATACCTTGTCCTACGGAGTGCCCCAAAGTAGCATTTTGGGTGCTATATTGTTTTAAATATATGTTAATGACTTATGCAGAACGTGCCTCCCCAACTAGAGGATCTTTTTATATGCATCACACCGTGGTTATAATTGACGGATATCAACATGGAATAATGTTAAAAGTAGCGCAGAATTGGCACTACGTGAAATAATAAAATAGCTCAACATAAACCTACTTACCCTCAACTGTACCAAGACATCATAAATATATACCATTCGCCATCCGTCAGAGCTCCGCACCAGACCACACCCTTTCGATAATAGCGCACACTTGTTCACAACTGTCATCCTCGTGCCAATGTCTAACTCTCACGCGTACCGATCACGTCAAATACCTTGGTGTTCAAATAGACTAGCTCCAAATAACATAAATGTTCAGATTTCCTTTGTGCGAATAGGTACGAGTGATTCCGTCTAGCTGGTGATACCACATTTCCCACGATTTACGACAAAAAACAAAGGTTACGCTGGAATAAACACGTTGATGCCCTAACCTCGAGAACGCTGAGACTAATATATACGCTCAAGTCACTTAGAGTTTCTGCAAACCCTGATACTCTATAAATGGTGTTCTATGCTCTGTGTCAGTCCGTTCTTGGGTACTGCATCAATATATAGGGCGGTGCAGCTAAAACTAGTTTTCTTAGAGTGGAGAGAGCCCAGAGAGCAATACTGAAAGTGATGCTACGAAAACCTTATCGCTATCCAACAACTCAACTCTACTCAGATTGTAAGGTACTATCAGTTCGTCAGCTCTCGGTGCTGCAATCCGTTCTCGGAAGACACTCGAGCGTCCCTCCGTCTGATTACAATAATCGAACCAATATTCCTCCAAGTACACGATTCTTCACATTAAGTACACTAATCTACAAGAAAATTCATAAAAAACGAAATATACTCGATTGCAATAAATTTCAATTAAAAGTTAAGGTTATGGAATGGCTACTTGAACAGGACTATGCACAAACTGAATCACTACTCAAATACATTGTCTAATATTGCATTACTTTGAACTTATATTTGCACTACTCTCATACAAAAGCTCACCACACATCATAAACACATTCATCTATTAATATTACATAGGTTTTTAATTGTTATTTCTATAAGATTTTTCCCTATTTTTCCTTTGCCTTGAATATAATAATTGTTTAAAAGTAAATCTGACTGTTAACACGAACAATAGGCTGGCACAGGCCGCCATTGTATAATCCCTATTTTAAAGTAACCTCACAGCTGAACACTGTCTTTTAAGATACAGGTTATCCTAGTTTAAGGGGCAGGGCTCACACAATCTGTATACAGACTTCTGCAGCGTAGTTAGCATCTTGCTAATCAGTGTATACTAATGTGTGTTTCTTTGTGACAATAAAAGTATTATTATCATACCAGATGCCAATCACGCGGTGCGAGGCGGCTGCGTGGCGCTCCATGGCGTCGCACAGCGTGGCGCAGTCGATGGCGCTCGCCGTGCTCATGGTCACGTACACCAGCGCCAGCCCCAGCTCTACGCTGAGCAGCATGCTGCGCAGCCGCTGGTGCAAGGCGGTCAGGCGCTCCGCAGACAGCCACGACTCCCGCGGGTTTTGTTGCTGTTGATTATTTTAGCTCATTAATCTTATGGCGAACGCACCATTGTAGCCTGCGAAATTCAAATTGTCTTACATTTTTTGCTAATTGTGGCGCTGCTTTACGTATGACAGTCAAAATGTTTCGCGACCGTAAAATATATGAATGTAGTTACAGAATTAGGACCATTAAAATCATCAATGCTTACTCTCAAAATTCAAATCACCCTATTGAATGACTATTACATGCAGTCTTGACATTTGAGGCCAATTCTAACTTAACTTGTATTGATGGTACTATTGTACCTCAACGCATCACTTCTTTAAGGAAGATCCGTCAATGTAGCTTATTTCGTTAAAATATGACGACTTGCTGCAAGTTTATTTCGAGAGCTATAATGGATGTTTTAATTAAAAACAATATAGTTAATTATTTTATCATATTTACCGCGTAATGAATTTTGATCAACATACAACGTAAAACAGCGGTGCAATTTGCAAAAAACGTAAAAAATATATATGAATTCCGCGGGCTTCGTAATTGTACTTTTATTATCATCATCACAATCAAAATAGCCCGAAAGTTTCACCCATATTAAAGGTACTATGCCGTGTTAAAGCCATCATTGTTATGTTGGGAAAAAGGGATGGTGCTACTTGTGTTGTACAGCTCCATCTCTGTCTCACACTGGAACAATGATAGTTTTAACACGTCATAGTAGGGACCCCGGTCTCAAATCGGTTCTATCAAACTTGTAACATAGCTGGCCAAATGTGCGTGGTTGTGAGCACTAACAATCAGTGGGATATTCTCTTCAAAAGTACAGTCTGTGATCAAGTGGCATTTAAGTTTCTTATATCTTCGTCAGTTTTAAATTATATCCTTCACCAAGTCCGGACACAGAAGCTCCGGCCCCGAGCAAACTTTTGCGTAGAAAACTAAATTTAATTACAAATTAAAATAATGATACAATTTTGTCTCTCCTAGATACAGTTTTCTCAGCGATCTAGCCAGGAGGGCAGCGATTCACCCAACAATTCGTTGTACTACTTCGTTCGTTCGTTGTACCTACACCATGTAATTAATAATGCATACTTTATAACTCCCTCATGTACTACAACACCTTTATGTACTTAAATAAAAAACATAATTGTACAAAAAAAAACTTGTATTTCAAGTAACTACAGTACCAGCGGCCGTTGACCCCGTAGTCAGTTGTAAGTACTTGAAATAAAGAGTTTTTTTTTGTTGTTTTATCGTAATTGCCAACCCGTCTTGAGCATGCGTGGTGATCAATGCTCTTAGCTGCTCTGTAGTAGAAAAGTGTTAGGCTGGTATAATTATATATATTGTAATTAGATATCGATAGCCACCACGTCTACGGTTTAACTAGCTTATGTATTTTGACCCTGTATAGATTACTTTGACTGTATAGATTACCTTAGGCGTGGGAGGTATTTTGATCTCCTTCTTCTCGCTGGGCTCGCTGCTGGAGCCGTGGCTGCGCGAGCGCAAGTGCACGAGTTCGGCACCCATACCAGTACGGCCGCCGCCGCGCCCGCTCGACGACTGGGAACGCACTCTTATATATAGTAGGCAATGACATTAACACAATTTTACAAAAAAAGATACACTAAATAGGATGACACGTGGATGTAAGACGGCATGTCATTATTATCGGGAGCTAAAGAGACAAGCTTATGTTGCTTCCGTTGACGCCGGCACGACACTGTGTTCAGAGGCCGTACTATGACGTGTTAAAGCCATCATTGTTCCAGCGTGAAAGAGAGACGGAGCTATATATGACCAATAGCGCTATTCCTGTTTCTCAATGGAACCATGATGGTATTAGCACGTCATAGTAAGGCAGCAGGTGTGCTAGCTAGCCAAATTTTAACATGCCACTTTACGAACGCGTAAAACCTATCTAGCTCTTTTTACTTATAATATCATTGATTGAGATTGAGACATTACAATAATTATGATGCTATTAGTAGGTTATAGGGTCGACTAACGTGAAAGCGATGCGACGTCGCAACGCTAGAATTCCCAGTATTTAATGAACATATGCTTCGGGAGACGTCGCTAATTTTGCGTTAAGTCTTCGCATCATTCATGTGTGTCAACACATAAGGCTACTCTATAGAGATTCACTACCAATCCACAGTCTGTCGTGTCGAAAGTAACACATTTTCGATTACCTGATTTACCTTCCCGTCGAGAGCAAAATGAAATATCTATCGTCTACTTGATTCAAACTGACAAAACTTTCGGGTTTCGGATTTGTGAACAGCGTTGAGAAAACTCCTTCGATAACATTGATTGAAGTACGGAAGAGGATCAATTGGACGTGAATAGCTTTGCTGGTCTACAATTCTACGTTATAAATTATTTTTTGAAGATGCTTATTTATGATGCAAATCGTCACGCTGTATGACAGGGCAGATGTTAAATTGTAGTAAAAGAATCAGTTTCGGGAACTGACCGGTGGTGTGGAGCGGCGTCGTACGTTTATTTGCAGTGCAGCCTTGCCCCTCATTGAGGTAGACAGATGATACGCGTCTGTGGAAGAACAATGCAATGTATACAACACATACATTAATATCATGATGTACTTAGTTGATGTCCGAAGCTCGTGCAGACTCAAACTCAATAATAGAAGTCTGTGTTGGCCATTTTCTGTTTTTATGTGACACATACTCTTCTTTTTTTACTGTCTTTGGTATATTCTTTGTAAGTCTCCTGCTGCTATAACTACATGTAGCAGTTTGATCAACAAACGTAGCTAACTATTCTGATTTGTAACATTATTTAAAGTTTCAAATGCTCATAGTGTAAAATCAGATTTTCGGACTTATCATGTATATACCAGACAACACAGAAATATAGCTTCTAAAGTGTATAACTTCTCTATAATTAAACAGATTTTATTGAATTTTTCACAAGTCGTGATTTTTCTGCAACATCTAGTATTTTATTTTTATTTTAGATGGGTTTGCTCTTGACTCTAGTCTAGGTCAAAGATGACAGAGACAAAGTCGACGATGGAGTGAGCTTACCCAGAAGAAGCCTGTTCACTCTCACTTTGAAGAGATTTGCGTTGTATGCGATGGGTATTAGTTAACAATAACAATCAATATAAGTATTGTACTAATAATAGCAGCCTGTTAGTGTCCCAATACCTGGTAAAGGCCTGTTCTCCTACAGAGAAGGCAGGAGCATTGATCACCACACTTGAATTTATGTATACTCTAGTCGTCCTATCTGAAGACTTGATCCTCTGTAAACACTCACCCGACTTCAAAGTAGGTTTGTAGGCGAGCCAGGATATGAGCAGTGGGTCTACAGACATAGTCAGCGGCTCCGTCACGAGGCGGCAGTAGTCGAACGACGTGTCTATCGGTTTTGTGCACCACTGGACTGCCGAGCGGAGGAATGGGCTGGAAATTTGAGGTCGACTTATAAAAACCCTTACCATATTTGTCTTTGGAGGCTACAAGGATCTTTTGGCGTCTCAATGACATCGACATAGGGGCGTCGTTGGTAAACATTTGTGAAATTATCACAGAAATTGTATTGCAAAACAAAATGGCGGTGTTGGTTCCAATTTCGACCACGCGCCAATAGAATCCTGTACCGTTGTAGAACCTTGTCACATTTTACGATGCAAATGGTGATTTCAACAATGTGACGCGTGACGCAAAAGTTGAATATTTAGTTTTACCTGTAAAAAAAACAAATGGAAACGTACAGAACGCTTGTTTTACACCTAAAACTAAATATTCAGTTTTACGATATTGATTATTGCAATCTCATCAAAATTTTAGTCCACTACAAAACGATATTACATAAATTCATTACGTTGATAAATTAATCAAAACGGCTATTACCGACATTGCTTTAGCAACTTTCTGATTGCACCCTCTTGATATTGTAGCCTTATGATTTGGTTCGAGTGCATACGCAACAAGGTGGATGCTGAGTGGGGGTCCTTCTATGCCCGACTGCCAGCCCGCAAGCACGTGCTTGTTCGTAGGCGAGCCAAATACTATTTTAATATGGTATAGCTATATAAGGTACTACAGATATAACATTTTATCGAACTTTAGAAACTGTCCCACGAGTATGAGAACAAGGACGAAGTGCTGCAAAATCAAACGTTTTTCTAGAATTCAAAGTGCACTATATACGGCCGGGTATTTACTTAACAGTTTACATAATAATCGCCCATAGGCGTAATAACAATAAAACCGCTATTGTGTCACGTTCAGTGTCCAGCAACCGATTATCATCCTATTTCATACTGTACTGTTAGCCTGCATCATCCCACTGCTGGGCAAATGATTTCCAGTTCGTTCGATCCAGGGCTAAAGTCGACCACTGGTCGTTTGTTTTCTTCGGCATCTGCCGCGACGCCATCTTATTTCGTAATCAATACTTATACCTTTTCGACGTGATAACGTCTTCTAAATTGATGAACGCCGGCTGCACGCATGAAATAGCATGTCTCATTGTCACGTTCTGCCTGAGCTAAGCGTGTAAGCGAGAGCGCGGAACAAGCAATAGAGAGGCACGATCGGCCTAAGCGTTCGACTTGTGACGCATCTATCTCTCTTCCACTCCTTATGACGTTATCACGTAAAATTATCGTCCGTAAACCGACTTTACAGACAACCATTTTTTTCCCAATTTCTTCCTTCCCTTATCCCAAAAAATCGGCTTATTTTGCAAAAAATTTTTATTGAAGTGTAATTTTTGTAATTTTATAATGTTGTTATTAGCTACTTACGTGTTTGTAGGCACGTCAGGAGCTGACAAGAGCCACGCCTGTTTAATTGCACCATCCTCTGTAATTTATTTCAGTTATCTCAATTAAGTTCTTACAGTCAGTTGACAACTTAAGAAATGATAATTAAAGTCATGCATTCACAAACTATTCACGACTGAGAGCGACGTGTGTCTTCAGACACACTGCCAACCTCGCCCGACTTCACACGATATTTCTGGCAGCATAGCTTGTAACATGGCTTTATTCTTATACACTACAATCCACTGGAGAGGTCTACCTGAGCAATTGCGCCTGCGCTAGTTAACCTCAGGTCGTATTTTCTAAGAACTGCAAACAGGACTATACCAATTATAAAGCAAAGAGACGCCTTGGCGGCCGATGGTAGAGGCGAAATTTATTAGTACTGCCTTCTCTAGACGGCAGTAATCAATAGCGGCTATTTCGTGCTGTGATTCCAATACATGCTCGCGGTGTACATCGGCGCAGGCACATCTGCACAAACCTCTCTGGTAGACCGTGTATTGCCATCATTATAACGGGTGACAAAAGACGCTTACCGATGCCGAAAGTAACTTGTACTCCATGTTATAGTATTTTTTTTCTACTGGACCATACCTGAGAACGTTGTGGTTGCGAAGATATAGAAGGTACCAAGTTTTTTTTCCATGAAAACTGTTTTTAATGTTATAAGATTATAACTTAACTTTAAATACTCATACAACTCCTGTACTGTTGAATGCACCGATGAGCACAATGTTATGCGTGCATTATATCGCGCGCTGCCGTAAACAACGACTTTTCACACCATAAAAATAAAAGTTGTTTCCCAGCAATAATTTTTGCTCAATGTTACTTAGTTTGAAGTACAGAATGCGTAGATAACGACTGTGTAATGGGTCTTGTTCCACCCTGTATTTAAGTATATCTACGTTAATGGCGGGGACAAAAAACTTACTCGGTTCGTGTAGCGCGGTGACCTTAGCCGAGAACACCGACATCATGTGCGTGTTCACATTGTCGGTGACATAGCCGTACATGGCGTACTTTTCCAGGGTGACGTCTATGGCTACTGAATCTGGAAATCAGAGAGAAGTATTTTATCTAATTGGTTGTAAGATATTTTTTTTGTTTAATCTCGGATGTTGTATAAGACAGACGCAAATTATGGAGGCGTGGAGGTTGGAAATGATCCCAAGGAAACGTACTACCGGGATGAAAAGTACTCTATCTCCTAAGCCAGATCATGATCCATCCGTGTGGCAAATTTCATACAAATCCGCCGTTAAGGCGTGAATAGGTAACAGACAGACAAACAAAGTTATTTTCGCATTTAAAATATTAGTATGGATTGGCTTGCTTATATTGCGACATCGCGGTAGGCCTAAACGGAGATGGCGGAATAAGCTGGACTCCTTCAATAAGAATTGGAAATATATTTAAATAGAGAGAAATGGAAAGAGAGTAGGGAGGCATTGGCCCTGCAGTGGGACCACCACAGGTTTTTAATAATAAGGATTCCTGAGGAGGCTCTCGTTCGGCAGTAGGATCAAGGGCATGATCCAGAAAACGGTACTTCTGGACACGGCTCATATAGTTAGGAGGTTCCTTTGTCAGGAGCCCTGACCACCGGTAGCTTGGACCCTGTTCGCGATACTGGTATTTTTCCATTTTTTATATTTTTAAATGTTTTATTTATATTTTTAATTTAAAAAGCCAGGTGCCCAGGTGAAATTACTATAGTATTAAATAATCTTATTTTGACTTAAATGTTACGAGCCTTACATTAATATCCACGCCAATAATCAACTCTGCTATCATTTTCATCTACATTCGGGCATCCTCCAGTACAAACTGCTCATCTTTTTTCACGCTTTCTTCGAGCGAAATTTGTCTTCAATACTCTCTCTGCCCCTTTTAATTCACTTGACCAATTTTGAACCGTAGATAACGAAGGTGCAGAAACTTGGTAAACAGCCACCATCTCTTCGTGAATAGTTTTTTTTACTTTTTCTTTGTTTTATAAGAATTTAATAAAAGCGCGGTGCTCAATTTTGTTCAACATTGTCACGTTAGCCATTCTAGTTGCCGTTGCCTAAGGATAACTAGCAAACTACTGATCACAACTATATAAAATTTTACCCTTAGATAATTTCATTAATTAATTAATTAGTCAATATAACCACATCATTAGTAAATCACCCTCATACTGAGAATACATTGAGCGCCCATCGTAAGTCATTCATATAAATCAGAAACAAGAATGAACGTAGAATTGAACCTTGAGGAACGCCCATGGTGACCCGTAGATCGTGCAGACTTCTGGCCATTAACATCAATCCTCTGAAATTTATTGTTTAGATACGAAGTTAGAAGGCCAAGAGCGCTGTCCATCGATAGCGGTACAGTTTCTTGTTGAGCGCGGAAGTTACGTGTGTTTAAAATAATAATTTGGGCAGATTTGTCGCTAGACTTACCCTCATCATTTAGCGCGTTCATGGGCAACGTAGTGTGCTTGAGCAGGAGGGAACGCCGCTGGTTGAGCAACGATATCGGTACTTCGAGGGCCGCCTGCAGCCGCGCCGACGATCCGCATATACTAATCTCCTCTGAACACAATATCAGTCAACTATTAATACCTTATTCATTCAAAATCACTTTTTGGCAAACCCAACAATATTCGGTGCGTTTTACAATATGATGGGCATTTAGAGAAACTGAAAACGTTATAAAAAGTAGTAATCACATGGTGTTCATAATTTGTTTTAAAGCAGCTAATTCCATTCATAAACTACGTCACACGAATTTCATGATTTTTGGCGAACGTCCTTGTTACTGATGGTCTCACCTTTGTGTGTCCCTTCTCCGGGTGTGACGTCACATATTTTGCTATTTTAAAATAAACCTTATAATAATATTGATAAAGTTGGTAATATTTTAAAGATTTTCGTCAGAGTTATAATTTTAATACTTTAGATTTATGCATGTGACATCACGAAGCTTATGAGTCGATCCCATGTCACACGATGTCACAGTTTGGTGTCGCCCCTTATTTATACAAAGTCTCTTTATGGCAAGCTCACCAAAATCGGTGCTACTAGTACTAAAAGTTCAAATATCTGTTTTCAACACAGGATCATGTTGTGGACACAGCAGCGCGCATCTCCATAAATGGCCGTCATATTGTAAAAAGTACCAATCACATGGTGCTCGTATTTTTTTTAAAGCAACTATTTTCATTTCCATGTATCACAAACACTAATCACGCTAATGACAATATTAGAAAAACCGGCCAAATGCATGTCGTACCACGCACAGTGCAGGGTTCCATAGTTGGGATGATTTTTTACGCATGTGATCGATTTTAGGATCGATTAGATAAGTTTGTATTTCACAAAAAAACAATGCATAATTTCTACGTTTGTAACTGAAAATATGCCATACCTAAAAAACTTTTGATTTCAATAGCAAAGTCACTTAGAAACATCATAATCTATTCTATAATGATCTCCCCACAGGCGTATTGATATTATTTTTCATTCCTCGGTTATATGCATGGGGAGTGCCACCCCTAATTGCTTTTTTGTAGTTTCACTACACCATTGTTTAGCGGTACAAAGGATACTCGTGCTGGCCAATTTTCATCGCTATAGTACAAAAATAGTCTCCGAGTAAAATGGACACATGGACAGACGGGACATGACGAAATTATAAGGTTTCCGTTTTTGTCATTAGGCTACGGAATCCTAAAGAAAGTGGCTTTTACTTACTACACTTCAAATGATAAGCGAACTCAACAGAGTTTCTTTTCTCGAAGAAGGCTTTATGGAGAAGTTCGTGCGTGACGAGTTTTATATCTGCCCGGGCACAGGGGCGGCTCTTGGTACCGTCGCCATTGGCGAGGCGCGCTTGCGCAGCGGTGGAGTGCACGGAGATGTGGCGCCGCGCGCACTGCCACAGCGAGCCGGAGTCGGACGGCAGCTGACAGGCGGCGGAACACACTCTGTGGGATGATAAACAGGCATGCAGTTTTCCAAAGAAAAGTATGCGCTTCTGGAGTCATCGTCTATCTTCCGATATACGAACGCACGAGGATGAGATCTTATATAGAGCTGTTACAACCATTGAAGAACTTAACTACTTTGTATTACCATGTTTACAAAATTATAGGTTAGCAACTCTCTGTAATCCCAAAAACACTTGAGTGACATATGACGATCTGAGAATTGAGTAGGTAAGCCGACTAGTATGGGCAACGAACGTATTTTAGAGCTGAGCCAGAGCTATCTCGGATTTTCCGGTAACTCTATCGCCCTCTGCCGCAGAAACACAAACACAGTTCACTACAGTCCGGCCGTCGAGAGAATGAACAGCCTGAATGAACAGCGTGACACCTGAGTGTTTCAAAAATCAAAATCAAAATCATTTATTTGCAAATATGGGTAAACAATATGCAGATGTTTTACATTCATGTAATATTTGTATATCACAGACTTAGTGTCACCATATTTTACCTTTCGTGTGTTCTGTGATTTGAATTTTGATAATGTCCTTTTGTTTTTATTATGAAAAATTTACTCCCGATTAATAGTTTTATTGATATATCACTTTTATATATAAAAAAATATTTTATGAAGAAAAAAATGTAAAAAAAATTACGCCAAAGGCTTCTTCTCCGCCTTTCTATTGTACTCAAAATTTTCCAGACGCAGACACTTATCCGTTATACACCCTACGACATTACTATTTTTTCTATAAATTATTATTAAAAACTCTTTCTATATATTGTTTATAATTATTCACATCACGATGTGACTGTAACAGTGATCCAACTCTTTACTTATGGCTTTTGTAGACAGGATTTTAATTCAAATTTGTTACTGTTTTAATGGCAATCACGTCATTTGGTTTAAATAGGCTTTTATTTTTATATAGATTCTTCTATATTTTGTGAATGTAATTGTAGACTGTAGATTTGTAGTCCTTTTTATATTTTGTTGAGTACCTGTTACTTGTTGACAGGCCTACACTGTCCTCGCATATCTATCAACACTGTAATTTGAAACATTGTACAAGCCCCTTATTTTTAAAAGAGTAACCGCGGTGTACTCGTATCTTGCCGGCTCTTCTCCATAAGTAACAACCAATTAGAACCGTGCACCTAGCTTCTGACGTTTCATAAGTGCCCATGTTGGTTTATGTGAAATAAAATATTTTGATTTTAATGTCAGTCGTTTGTATGAATTCAAAAATCGTTCCAGATTTTTGTTATTATTGATAAATTTTCTGGTGATCCACAGGATGAGTAATTGATTGTGATTATATATGTGTGCTATTAGGCGCGTTATTAATCAGCGACGCGCAGATATCGCTACATTCTACTCCTAGGTAACTTCAATGTTATCGCTTTTGGTTCCTGGGCAGCACCTCTTGTACAGGTACAATAAGTTTTACAGACGAATATATTAAAATAATCCAAAATACATTACACGAAACTTATAAAAAGGAAAACAAACAACAAAAATAATAACCATCACACAAAAATATTAAAACATTATAATATTGATACCATAACTAATAAACTCACCTATGCGGGTACATGGGTGACGTAATAACGACACTGCTGTTCGGCAGTTCTACCTCCAACACTACCGCGGCCAGCGAGGGCCGCTCCGTCAGCGAGTGGCTCCACGGGAACAGTCGCACGCGCAAGTTTCTCACTTCCAGCTTTATCCGCCTCTGTGGCAGGTTCTCGTTTAAAGACTCGTTTTCTTCCACCGTCAGTGTACGCTTGGGAAGGTCTGTGGAATAAATTGATAAATTTAATAATCTCAGATTATTTATACTCTATAGGTATGGAGAACAGGAACAAAAGTTCCTCATCCTCCAACCAGAGAGGTGTGCCTCTGGTGCGCTACTGCCTGATGTTTGATGTCGGGATGTTAATCGCACGAATAACTTTGCATGCGCGATGCAGGACTTGTGTGACGTCTGGTCTATGATGGGTAGTTCGCATGGCCACTGTAGACGACGCCACAATTCGATCGCCGCTTACGCCACTTAATAAAATGGAACCTCCGTCTTGGGAAGAATGAAGGTTATTTGAGATGCGCGGTGACGTCATGGGTTCGTAAGTCTATATTACCTTCAGTATAACGTATGTGAAAGTGTTACCTGGTGCTTGTGGCGCGTGCTCTATGTAGATGTTCCTCAGAGCCATCAGCCGGTGTATCAGGCCCATGCCCACCCTCAGGTTCACCGACTCCACCACTATCGACATGGTGCACTCTTCCACCCAGTCACTGCGCACAAATACTCAATGTTACACGATCTTTCAATTTGTAGTCATATCCAAAATGGGCTTTTTTTTCAGCTCATCGTGTGACCCAGTCACAATTTTGTAATTTTAAATAATAATGTTATTTACTGTAATTTACTTTAAAACAATATTTACATAATTTAAAAGTCTCAGTCAAGTCTCAATATATTATGTGCAAGTATACAAAAGGGGGGGGGGGGGGGATCACAGGGCGTCAAAAAATTCTTCCGCATCGCTGTCAACAGGAAAAGTGCCCAAAAGGCTGGCAGCTTTGCCACGTTGTATGGCAATGATGATTCTCTGGCCCAAAATAGGCTAGCCCTCTGGTCACGCGAAGAGTCGACTAACCGCTTGGCGATGTCTCGTAAACCAAGCGGGCACTCGGACCCCATGGCCCTAGTGTTTCAACCCTAAACGATTAACAATAATGTTGTAATATTGTTGCAACATTGTTGCGTAGGTAATTGTTGCGTTTTATTTTTTCCAATAAATGCGATGCGCAATCATTTGCTCACCTGTACTCGAAGTCCTTAGGCGGGTTATCATAGGGGTTGGTCAGCGGATTAGGCGCCGACCGTTCGTGCACGTAGTCTACGTACACAAGCGGCGCCATGGAGGCCCAAAGTTCATCGACCTCGTCTGGGTCCGGCTTCTCTGGTATCTCTTTCTCAGAGTTTGTTGTTTCTACGGTAGACTGTCCAGCGTCGCCTACGGAAATCTGATGTGGTGGAGATGTAAGTTCACTATTAACATATTAAGTCGTTAAATATTTTTAGTGTTATTAGCGGTTATTAATTAGTTCTTGGGTCCAAGTCAAGTAGCAAAAAGAAAAAAGAAGCTGCCCAAGTGCGTGTACGTGTGCGTGGTACGCACCGTGAAGTGCGTACCGTGAAGTCGGGGTGAATATTTATGCATGCACAGTATTGATTTTATCAACCCCAAAAATAAGTATGTATTTTCTATAAAATCTATCAAATAAATTAACTAGGCACAGTTCGAGTCCGCGCCATTTGTTGTTGCGAAAACGTTTGGTCACAGCTGCAACCTAACCTATTGAGAGGTGTTAATTGAACAATCTTTAGTCGGTGTTAGTGCTATGCCAGCCACTATCACGCCAATCTTGCTCTATCTCCACTTACGAGAGGTGGAGACATTCACATCAGGCTAAGCTGACTTAACGATGGGATTCCCTAACTCAGCCTAGCCTAGCGAGCACAGTTTCGTGACAAGCGAGCCCATACAACACAAGCGAGTGCAACACACAAGCACTTTCATAAAACGAACGAGCGAAGCGAGCCCACCTGCGCCACAATTCAGCTTTCACATGAGAAAAACGAGCCTTCTCCACAAGACAACCGAGTGGAGGAAGACCACTTTCAGGACGAGCGACGAAGCGAGATACTAACGACCGGAGTAAGCTGGCTTATGAGCGTAGTCGGTGCCGCTCGCTAATGTCAATTAACCAAAAAGTTTAATCATTTAAATTATTCACACGAAAATCTGACGTAACAATGGAAAGAAATTAGGTAACGGTTTTAGTTCACGCTGTTCCTAGTTAATATGCGTTCCTGTCAATATCATACATATAGTTAACACAAGTTGAAATATTAAAATGATGTTTCCTTTTGTAACAAAAATTTTAGGAGTACTTTATTTGTATTAGTTTTAAGGAAATGCAAGGACTCTTTATTTGATTATCAACGATTTATTATTTTAAACGGGTACCTATATGTTTTTCTTTCAGCTGTATGGGTGGTTTCAACCACATTTATGGGCCGAAGTCAAGTACAAGCAGTAGTGTATAATAATAACTCCCCAACCGCCTTTATTATCTGTGCGAATCCGATAATACAATGAGGTTTTAACTAAGAATTACGTTAGTATATTTTTTAATTGAATTGTTTCCTTTGATTAGAGAATCGAAACGACAATTTAAATGCTTTATATTAGGTCCTTACATAAGAAATTGATAATTGATATGGAAAAATCTGCCGTAATCGTCTGACCAGATCTTAGGAAGCTGTAGTGGATGACACCAACGCTGGTCCACCAGACTCTAACCAGAACCTATTTTTGAGTCATCTTTCGCTTGGGGCAGGATTTAGCCAGTTCTCTTGGATTTAACCACTGTGATGACCGTTTTTCCGATTATCGTATAGGAACCATTTTTCATGACAAGTAATGATACGATTCAAAATCGCCTCGTTATTGTGACGGTTGAGTAACGTGACGCAGCAGTCGACTCGTGTTTGTTGGTTTGCTTCACTTAGTTCATGCGGTACCCATTTTACAAGCTTTTCACTTTTCCAATTTGTTTCAAATGATTCAAAATGGTTTTATCACCCACACCGAAGCCTGCAGCTAACTCTGACGTGGTTTGAGATGGATCCGCTTCGGCGATCACTTTCAATTCCTCATTGACAACTAGGGTCTCCGGCCGTCCACGAGGTTTGCTCTGGAGGTCAAAATTTCCAGAACGAAAGCGTTGGAACCAAAAACGTACTGTGTTTTCTTTTACAATGGCTTCTCCGTACACATTATTAATCCTTCGAGCTGTTTCTGCAGCGCTAGTGCCACGATGGAATTCGTATTTGAAAATAATGCGTTATTTTATGTTTTCTTTATTGAGCACAGAACGATGTCAAACCAAAATTAAATGGCGCGAAAACAAATGAATTATTACATTCGAAACACAAATAGACACGCTTTAAATTGAAATAAATTTGAATATGGAATTCTTAACCAAACGACGGCTTTTTGAGATCAAAGTGGCCAGTTCCATAAAACATCAATTTCATATGTAAGGACCTAATATATATTTTTTAACAGAATGGTGACTGAAAATGTTTCCATAATTCGTGTTTTGTTGCAATAAAGTGGCAACCGGATATAGTGACGTAAGCATGTGTCACTCCCGGAATGCCAGATCTTAGTACGACGATAGTATGTGAGGTACTACTTCGTTCTCTTCTATCTGCATGAACTTCCTGACAATTCTACATGTACATTCAGCAAATGAGATAAGTATCCAAAGTCGCCGGATATAGTTGAAGTTTAGTAAGAAAACGATGAATATTTTCGAATGAAATTTAATTTGATAAATTACCAGTTTGTTTTCTATTAATTTAACTTAATTTTATTCGAAATTCATCGGTTTCTTGCTAAACTTCAACTATATCCGGCGACCCGGGATACTTATCTCTTTTGCTGACTGTACATATTTATGATCACACCTTTTTTTTGTGTCATGTAGAGGGTTTTGAAGTCTAACAATTTTAAGCTATGTAGAAGATGATTTGGGATAGCGCCAGTTTAGGAGAGGACTATAGAGACTACGCACAGTTTTTCTTGTCGCCATATTCTAGTATCTTAGTCAGAGTTCTGCTTATTTCATTTTTTTTCAGTTACTGTCTTTTGTATGTTACGTGTGTTGGGAAATGTGATGTCTATCAGGTAGGTAACTTTATTTATTTTATCTTGTAGGGTTATATCCGATCTTTTATTGTAATATATTTGTGTGTCCTGTCGGTGAGTATAGCGCGGTCGTAGTAGGGCTTATAGTGGTATTTTCTCGAACTGTTTGTGGCGCGTACTTGTATTGAGGAGTATTTGTATCTTGGATGACCTTATATATATTTGAGACCCAGTTTTTGATGACTGTCGTTTGCTACCTGATTATTTGTGTGGAAGACTATTTTTTTTGCACTAAACGTGTAGCATAAAGAAAAATAAAACGAGCATATAAAATTGAAAATTTCTAAATTAAACATATGAATGTGTTACTAATTCCCTTTAGTGGTGTCGTAAGAATTTAACCTGAGCAAGGTTTGTTTACACTTTCATCATATACTTGTGGAACAGACATTGAGCACTCACTATAGACTGCTGGGGCGTCTGTTCTGTGGTCGTGGCCGAGTATTTCTCGTCCGCGGCTACCCCGGTCTCGACCACCTTCTCATTGAGCAAATCTTCGGGCCATGTCCACGGCTCTTCAACGGATGCCTTTGGCATCGAAGCCTTTTCCAGCAACACTGTCGGCTGGAACTTGGACTGTGATGGAAAAAAATAGTTTGAGTAAAATAGTTGACGGAATCTTATTTATATTTGTATCTGAAGTTATCACCTACAATACTCATAGCATAAGCATAGTCAATGTTCCCACTGCTGGGAAATAAGCCTCCCTCTCTGAGAGGAGTGGGCCGTAATCTACCACGCGGGCCCACAGGGATGTCACATGTTTTCATTTTTTTTTTGTTTTTAGGACATTTCCGTGTTTTCCTCCACCGTGTTGAGAGCAGTATTACACAGAGTAAAATGTCTGTTTGAAAGGAATTTACAACCTACAACTCGCAAGTCGGGGTTGTTACCTGTCTATGGGTGATACATAATTATTGTGCTTGTCGTAAAACATTAAACCAAAATGCTTTAGGTTAGTTGTCCTACTCGTAGTCTGATAGTTGTATTCAAAAATCGTTCGAATTTACGTTACGTTTAGGTCGCGCGTGCGTATATACTTCTCTATTTTTCATATAAAGTGATCACCGACAATACTCACCGACTCATAGTTAACATAGCCACAGACGCACTTCCCATGCGAGCGCACAGTAAGTTCCCTGGCGCCGAAGCGCACGCGCTGGTAGGTGGGGTTACAGATGGACGACTTGAGCGCTGCGTACGTCGCGCACATCTCGAGTACAGGGCGCGGACGCTTGCGGCTGCCACCCTCGAGCTCCATTATCTGGACAGTTATCGTGTTATCTACAGTCACATCCAAAATATGATAAAATCAAGGACAGGAATAAAGAAAAATGGATGTAAGGCAATCGCATGCAGCTGAGATGGGAATGCTAAGAGGGATGTGTTACGCGAATAGATAGAATAAGAAATGAGTATGTTAGAGGAAGTCTGAAAGTGGCACTGGTGACTGAAAAGTTGTGTGGAAATCGGTTGTCATGGTATGGACATGTGATGCGGAGGAATGAGGAAAATGTCGTGAGGAAACTTTAGAGTATAAATGTGGATGGAAAGAAAGAAAGAAAGAAAAAGTATTTATTGGGACTCGCACAGGACGCGCATGGCGCATGGCTACAAGAGTAAGAGAAGAACAAAGAAACGATGGGTCGACTGTGTGAAAAATGATATGGTTAGAAAGGGGGTGACTACCGAGATGATGACTTATAGAGAAGTATGGAAGAAAAGTACCCCAAAGGAAAATGTTTGAGGTACGAATATGTAGCGTAGGTAGGTAAGGTAGGTAGGTAGGGTCGGTAGGTAGGGTAGGTAGGCATGCATGGTAGGCATGGTAGGTAGTTAGGGTAGGTAGGTATGGGTCCAGGGACGACGGACTTGTGGACGCCCGTCGCCCCCTATACATTAGGACTCGAGTTGGCGGCGCGTAGTGTTCCACGCGCACTCCTCTTAGACGTCGCAAGGGGAGTCAAACACCTCACTCCCCCCGCTCGACCAGACCGGGCCCGCAGAGGCGGGCTGGCACCAGTCGGGGGTTGCGGAAGATTCGTACGTTCCCGTGACCCTTGGCGCAGGTGTGAGATAGAACACCGGGGTGGTTTTTAGTCAGTAAGAATCTGACAGACCCCTCCGCCTCCCTAGGGCGGGGGACTTCCCTTTGGATTTTCCAACCCGGAACAAAAAAAAAATTTTAGGTAGGGTAGGTGTTAGATACTAAGTGCTACCTGTGCAAACCCAGGCCGGGTAAAGGTAGTTAAATATTTAAAAAAAAGATTTATATTTTATAAAATGGCCAGGCCATTAATAAGGTTTTAAGTCGATAAGAACTCGACATGGTTGTAGGTGTATGCTATTTTGATCAAGTAATTATAGTTTTCTAAATCTATGCAATAGACTGCTCAGGGCCGCAGACTTAAAAGGTATTTTGTGTCCTGACTTGATGAAGAAAAGAATTTGAAAACTAACAAAGAGCGAGATAAGGCAGACAAGTCTTTTATAATACTTGTCTGTACAGTAAGGGTGTGTATGATAATCATGGTAAAACAAAACAGGCACGTACTTTCATGGTTGTAACAGCTCTATATTAGATAGATTTAGTATTTCTGAAAATTGGTGATGATTCCCGAAGCGCATACTTTTTCTAGTTTAACTGTACGTATTTTTTTATGATAGTTACCTTAAACACCAGCGACACATCATCGAGGTAAGCGTTAAAACAGATGGGCAGCGGCGTGGCGGGCACGGGCGCCTCTTCCACACCCGTCTCACGGTCTGCCAGCGACGGCAGCCACGACCACGCCCACTCCGTCCAGCTCCCCGAGCGCGCCGGCTCCGCTGAGTTCGCTGACAGCGTATCTGTAATGAAATGAAATCACTTTTATTTCTGTAAGTAATCTTTTAAAACTCTTCTACACGTACATTTTTCGGTCAACATTTTAAAACTAGAAATGGTGTCGTGGATAAATATTTTTTATTTTATTTTCCTTTATTGGCCATCCAACGATTGTTTACACTGTAAATAGTTGAAATAATATCTACCATAATGTAAGGTTAGTGAATACCTTATACCTTAGAATTTTTTCCAAAACCCAGTTACTGGGTAAACCCCTTGGTTAGTTTTATCACTGTATTACCTTTTGTAACAAAAACAAAACCTTATTTTCTTAAACAGCTAGACTTTCGTATTTCCTTTGGGGGTTGGCGGTTCACAATAATTTGAGAACTTTAACAGGGGTACGTAGGGCCATAAGTTTGAGAAACACTGACTTAGTGCAACATTTTGTTGTTTTTATTGCTTGTCATCATTCTATGGCAGTTGCCATAAATTTATTTTTAAACATGGCTGTTTCAAGGAAACTTAAAGAATGGCAAAACGCATCGAACAACTCTTGCCAAGTAACGTGCCGGGGACTGTACCAAAGGGTATCGTGTCACCCAGTTCTTGGGTTGTGGAGATGAGAAAAGCAGTCGCATCAAAATACTGGTACTGAGCTGCATCCGGTTAGACTTTAAACCGAGCTGGAGCTAGGCAGATTGATTGATTTTAAAACTAGATGGCGCCGGCGTTTCTTAGCTGACTGATTCCTGAGAATAAATGGCGAAACAAACTCAAATTTCGTGGTCTCTTTTAAAGTACAAACATTATAATTATTATCAAGATATTATGTGAGTTTAACAAAGCAGGGCCATGTCTGGAAGGGTCTGTTCAAGAAAGAGCCATTGCAGCTTTGATTTGACCTGCCCGACGGGCGGCATGCGTGCATCAGTCTTCGTGTAACTCAACACTGTACCAGATACTGACATTTTGAGATCTGAGGCGATCGTATACACTCAATTGCAGTCACCATCATCATTTCAGCCGAAAGACGTTCACTATTGACATTAGAGTGAAGCGAAAAGGGCGTTCTTTTTTTCATTTTTATTTTTTCAATCTCCTGTTTTGTTAATTGGTGACCCTATACATAAAATAATTCATGCAAAGCATGAAGATCCTGCGGCTTCATCTGCAGGTGGCGCACGATAAGAGTAAATCTAACTAAAAACGATTTTCACGTTTGTTTTGTACCTACAAATATAAGAGTTCTTTTAAATGTATGGTAGCTTTGATATGTTGTTATCGCTTGAATAAACAAATGATGTGTACATAAATTCTATATTATTTAATCATTCTGAATAGATAACTCGTGAAAGAGGTTTGCATTTCGACACATTTTCAAGAAAATCGTTTTTTTTTTCACTTTTTAGTTGTTATCACACCAAAAACAATACCCGAATCTTTGTAGGTATGCCTATTATAAATGAAGAGTTCCCTCGATTTTTCCAGGATCCCTTCATCAGATCCTGACCTGATGACAATGGGACCACCTGGGAAGTATTACCCTTTCAAACAAACGATAATTTTCCTAATTGGTCCAGACGCCTTCGTGTAATCAAGGAACAAACATAAAAAAGAAGATTCCGACGAAATGAGAACCTGCTCGTTTTCGTAAAGTCGGCTAAAAAGTAAAGCTAAGCTGTCAAAACCAGGAAAGATATTCGTTTATTTCTTCAGAAAACCACGTTAGATAAGCGTACATCTCGTAAATTCGTCATTGCATCACTGAAAAACATAATAACCGACCTTTACAGTGGTTCGTGCGCCAACTACACGCAAATGAATAACCACTTCATCATTTTTTGTTCTTTAGTCTCTACAATACCATAATATTTATGTCGGCAGCATTGGCAAGGTACTAGATAAGATAGATAGTTTGGACATAAAAAACGCTTTAGAAGGTATTTTCACAGATTTAACAGATGTTTCCTGAATTGTTGAATACAGATTAAACAAACCGGTATGAAATGTGCTCTGCAATTTCTCCAGGACAAATCTCGTCCAGCTCAGCTAATAAAGACTCTAGCAAGCTAGGATAATCCCGATGGTTGACTTGCACCAACAAGATCTTTCATTTCAGAATGTGGGAACCGCTAAACCATTGGAAGATATGAAAGAACTAACCATTTTCATCATGAAAACTTTACGAAAGTTTGTTTGACATCAAGACAAAACTATCATGAATAACGTTCAATTCATGTTTTCAACATAATTGAAGATACTCAAATAGCCTGAATGCCTTAAACAGTTACCAGCAATAACATGAAACTCAGTGAAACAGAAATCTGTTAGATGATTTGTCTTCTGATTCATTTGATTTCTGTAACAAGGTTTGTACAAACACGTCAATCATATTTTTTAAACTAGATGACATCGGCGTTTCCTAACTGACTACTCTGTGAAGAAAGGCCGAAACAAACTCAGAGGTCAGTCTCTTTTAAAGTCCAGACATAATCTAGGTCAGATCATGTGAAGACCGTGTAGATTAGTGTCTGAAATGGTCTTTTGAAGAAAGAACCACACAGATTGAGTGGACATGTCCAGTCAGTGCACGCATTTGTCAGTAATCGTGGAGCTCAACTCGGAACTTAAGGAGCTCAACGATTCGACGAACAACAAGGAGACAACTTTCAGCAGTTTGAGAGGTTCCCTTGCCACACTCGAGCAATAAAAGGCGTTTTAAGCTTATAACAGAGGATTTGTTGTTTGTTTAAAGATGAGAAGTAAAAGGTGCATAAGAACCAGGATGGAAACCATATAACACATGTAAATGTTTGACCTAGAAGCAGGTTTGCAGATTTCTATTTAGAAGCACTTAAATCTAAATTTCAAAACGTGTTTCGCTTCATGGTTCTTGTTTTAATAATATTCAATTAAATAATCAACATAGAACAGTTTATAGTTTAAGAAATTGACACCTATGTATTCGCAGCACAGAATTTCTTTGTCAAAATTTCAAGTCTAGTGCGTCACCTCAAGATGTCCATTCAGGAAGCTGAGATTTTACAATAGAGCTGTTAAGCTATGGATCAACAATTGGTAAAACAGGAAAGACAAAATTAAAAAAAGTAGAATGCTCCTCCCTACTGGACGTAGGCCTACCCCAAGCGACGTAACATCGATGTGTCCTGTGCTTCCCGCATCTAGCGGATGCCCGCAACATTCTGCTGAATTCTCCCACAAGACCCCACGAGGTGGACCTACTGGTCCACCTCGTCGGGTCTTGTGGGAGAATTGCTATACAACACACACAACAATAGTCTGGTGTTAGATTAATATGCAGACATCGCAATTCCGACCATTTAGAGGACGAAGACACGCATACAATCAATCATTTTCTCAGTTTTTCGACACATTTCGTTGCAATTTCGAGCAAATGCAACACTGTGCCGCTAATCGGCTGGTCGAGCGTAAGCGCACTCAAGGAACTTACTTTTTGTAAAAAACGGACTGTTTGTGCGGAGGCGGACAGCGGCCGCGCGTAGCTTCATCAGTCGGAGCAGTAAGACTACAAAGTCCTTTACCAGTTATTTTGCCTGTGACAGCAACCTATTATGAACTTTATAACAACGAGCATAAAGATCACTGTGATGCAAAATAAGAGCTGAAAGGACTATAATTGTTCTTTGTAAAAACAGCGCGCAGCAGCTGGTAGTAACTAGTACTTACGCAGAGGCGCCGGTGAGACGGTCTGCTTGGGCGGAGGCGGCGCCTTGCCCGCCGGCAAGGGCACCGGCCGTTCCTTCAGCAGCCTGAGCAGTAGTTCCAGCTGTTCGTTGCTCACACTCCACGCTAGCTTGCCAGATCGCAGCTGGACGTCCAAACTGGTCGCGCGGCGAGTGTTGGCTGATATCAGCCGAGTTAGCACTCTGGAAATGTAACAGAGATATATTTACAGAGACGTGACTTTAAGGCCCGCTTGCACTACAAATCACTCAATGCATTTAGCGCTACACGTATTTAATGTGTCGTTCTGTTTCTGTCAATCCTTTGAATATGATAGAGGCAGAAAGATGTTTTAAATTCGTTTAGCGTTCAACGTATTTAATAATTTGTGGTGCAAGTCGGCCTCAGATTATGAAAACTATATTAGCTAAACATGTTTTGTGACCTTTAAAATGGGTATCACTAAGCTCTTAGGAAATCTAATATGATCTTGGTTAAACTTTGTTTCGGTTATTCGTTCTCGTTATTTCATTGTTCATTGTCAACACGGTTATCTATCTGCCTAATATGCCTGCAGTTTGTAACATTTGAAAAACGTCTGATTTCTGTTTCTTATAAATAGTGAAAAACTTGAAGAAACTGTCTGTGTTATGTTTGTTTCCTTTACTCAATAGATTCGATGAAATCTGAATAGACATTCATGCGATCTGTCCTGCGCGGTGGGGCGCATAACATAAGACTTAGAACTAGATGAGTGAAGATTGACCGGTTGTATTTTCCAAGTAGGTTGCGATGTTTGCTTTGTCCCGTCTAACGTAAGTATAATTAAATATATTTGGTTGTACCTGAGATCAAGCTGGCACCTGTACAGCAAAGGTTCCTGAAAGAACCGTATCTTGCCGTCTGCGTCAGACTTGTCGAGACACAGCGTCAGGTCATCGAGACGCACCAGCCTTCGGATCAGCGGGTGAATCTGGTCGATGTCTGGAATGCGGATTAGAGGCCATCCATTAACAACGTCACACTAGTTTTATGTTTTTGGAGCCCCGTCCTTGTCACAGGAGGATATTTGTGTGACCCCCCACCCCTGATGTGACATCACATAATTTACAATTTTAAATTAAACCTTATAATAATATTGATATGTTTGACTAAACAGTTAGTTCAGTAGTTATCTAGTACTTCTAATAATACTGTAATAGATTCTTTAAACTTTTAGAGTCGACAAAAGAGAAGTATAATAAGAATATTTTACTATATCACCAAAATATAAATCGCTTCTCTGACAAAATCCTAGACGTGGAAATGTTAATAGATAAATATCATATGGATATCTTATAATTTTGTGAAACCTGGTTAAAACCGGATATGATATTGTGTATTGTAAAAAAAAAAAAAACAGTAGCCAGTGCATACAATAGATCCTCAATGTAGATCACGATATTTGATCATTTTGGTTTTCTTAGAAACTACTTGTACAACAAAATTAACACACACACACACACACACACTAACACACACACACACACACACACACACACACACACACACACATCATCACACAGTACACATCAATCAGATCATCATCATCATTCATCAGTGATCATTACACAGGGTGTAATGATCACTTATACTCTATGGAAAGGGGAGGATCCTCCGACCAGACGGGTGTTGTGTCTGGTGGGCAACTGCCCGACGGTCGATGTCGGGACGTTGTGTATATGCTAGTCGCACGGTAAACTCTGCTTGCGCGATGTAGAATTTGCTAGACGTCAGTGTGACGTGTAGCTCGCATGTGGCAGTGTAGATACTGCTACAAATTTATGCCCTACGTAAAAGAGCGTTGCAAAAAGCACTCCATGCGGGGATCTCACGAGGCGATTTTAGTTAATCAACATAAATCGGTTCACGAATTGAATGACAATCGCATAATGAGAACATGTTTTAAGCAACAACTTGTCGAACGTGAGAACGATCCGTTCGTCTGGTTACAAAAATTGGACTATGTTGCCACGGAGCAGCTACTGATTGTTCCCTCATAATATTTAATACTTTCGGGTTTTTGACTAACAAACACCCTACACACTCAAACTCACACCATCATTCTACCTCTCCTTACACTTCACATGCACACTACACATACATTACAGGATACCTATTTCTATTTTAATTCTTTTTTTTGAAGTGATATCTTCTTTAGGCGCGTTGAGCACATTTGGGTGAACAAAAATCATGGAACCCGCGTCATCGTCACCGAATGCTATCCATGAGCTATATGTATACTGTGTATATGTGTACTTTTTGGGTGAACAAAAATCGTTAAACTCGCGTCATCGTCACCGCACGCTTCCCATGAGCGGGTTTACAAGTTACTTAGTTTTCACTTCTATCGGCAGTCCCCCAAGACTGTCCCTTTTTTTTTTGTTTATTTAATTTAAACAAGTTTGTTTTTTTTTCCCTTCATCAATATTTAATTTGTCTCTAGAGGTTGAAAATTTACCACTGCAATGTTAATTAGATTTAATTCGGGGTAAGAGCCCGGTGATCCGTCACACAGGGCATCCTAGTATAGTATGGACGCCAGCCTCTTACAAAGGATCATATCATGTGTATTGTTGTCGAAACGCTTGTCCCTATGTTTATTAATATGTGAACGTTTGTGAAGGGAGAAAATAAAGATATATTATTATTATCATTTCTGTTTTTTTTATCGTGCTTGTTAGTGATCCTAAGATTTCCATTACTTTTCTGTTTTTACCCTTGCGAACCTATAATTAGCTGTGTTATTTATACAACCGTCATCCTTCTATTATAGCTGTTGTACATAAATAAATAAATAATAAATATTAAGTGCAACACAATTTAAAGCGATATTATATATCATTTTATTAAGTGGTCTACATTAATTGGTGAAAACAGAAAAATATTTGACAGCTATTGGCGGCGTTGTCAACTTTCAGAATGCGCAGTAATACGGAACAGAAATGATCCCCAGGAAATTTTAAAATCGTGTGGTCCGTCGTATCATTTCATACCTGCAAAATTCGGTTCCCAGTTGGCTCCAGCGCTGTCTACGGCCAGATGTTTGACGTTAAGCGAGAGCACGATGTCGTCCTGCACGTACTTGACGATGAGGTGATGTACCCTCAGCGCGATGTTGCTCACTATGCGCCGGACTAACGCCTGCATGTACCCGGGCGGCGCTTCCACCACTTGCGCACTTCGGCTGTTTTATAAAAGAAAGGATAAATACTCACCAAAAAACACATATCCTAACCTAAAGGCGCGGCCACGCATTCAATTTACTTGTGCAATTTGTAATTATCACAAGCAAATATAATATACAAGCCTGATTTAAACGGAGCGATTCAATTGCCTGTGGCATAATTTGCAGCAACAATAAAAGTGACACCGTAGTGTTCAGACGATGCAAATCATTTATTGATTCTACATATGTTATTGTGTGCCACAGGAAAGAAACTTCCATCATGTAAATAGGACTCAAGACGGCAAGAAGGCATGTGCCGCGCAAACTGTTTGCTACTTTGTGAACGCCACACATGCTGTTTGCTTAAAGCTTCGTAGGTACAAGCAGCTTGCGCATGCATCATGCAAGTCCCTGTGCGTGTGGCCATAACACAACCGAAATAATTACATTTGGTTGGGCACATCTAATTTATATTTTGGTTAAATCTAATTTATAATAATCTCGTGCCAGTATTTGTTATCGAACTCCTCCGAAACCACTTGACCGATTTGTATGTTTTTTTTTTGTGTATATAGGTATTAGGTAGGCCTGAAAATAGGTCGTAAAGTATAGTTTATACTGCTGCGGGTGAAACCTAGGGGCGCAGCTAGTAATAAATGATAATAAAAAATATTTTGGTAAAATACGACCGATGCATTAAGAAACGTCCCCCTTTCTCCTGCAATGACTTTTTAAGTCAAGTCACGTGGTTATGTGCTTGCCTGGGTGCAGTTCTTAATATCGAGCATTATTACCGTCTGCAGTCTTAAACATACATTAATAAAATATTTTGCTCCATTTAAATTAACACCGTGGCTTTTTTCCGAAAGTGATGCAGTCACACTCATGCGTATGATAACAATTTGACATTGAAAACGCCTTTATCTCGTTGCAGTAAGGGCGGTTGTCGTAGTTTAAGTGTTACCAGATCGTGTGGTTGAAGTTGCAAAATATTTTATTAATCAGTGTACTTACTGCTTGCTGCTTAAGCAAATCAAATATATGTTTATTAGTATGCGAGTGCTTTACTAATGCTCAATCATTTATTGCACTTCACAATGTGTACTTAAGTGGTAACTTAATTTTTTTGAGATCATTCTAGAGAGACCATGTCGGGCGCAGCAAAATAATAGTAGTGAGGAAGCTTTAAAATCTGAACTTATGAGTCTTCTTAACTTATATCATGTTATTAGTATAATTTTTCTACCTTGGTGACGACGCCTGCGGAGTACCATCGGTTGGGGCAGGTGGGTTCAGGCTGAGGACACATTCTGCAATAAACATGACGTTCTATAAGCAAAGCACAACTACCAAGTAATCACATTTTTTAATCAGCGTGCGTATGCACGGTCGGCTGAAAACTTTGACCATCCTACGCACCTAATCATATTTAAGATGCAAATGGAAATGCCCAAAATTACGCGTCAAGGACGTACCTACTACAGCAGCGATATGGTATGTTCCAAAAGTAGCTGATGAGAATGTAAACGATCCATTTGTTTACATTCAGAAAACGTACCTGTGGATGCCAATGTGTACAGCACAAGCAGATCGAGTGCTTGGATTTGATTATTTGAATACTTAAACCCGAAATTCTAATTTTAAATCACCTTAAAGATGTTTTTAATTTGACTCTTTAATTGTGCTTAGTTGTATAACCTCAATTTACGTCGATGATTTTGCAAATACAATTTATGTGATTCAAACAATAATTTGTTGGAAAAAGTGGAAAGATAATTATAAATTTGAAACGTTCTTAATACTGATGAATATGTTAATTCTTTTTTAATTCTTGCGCAATCACTCGTTAAAGGGTATCATTTGCGCAAAAATTTTACCTGAACAGGATTTGTTTAGACTTTCAAATACTTTTGTAAAAGACTATAGACAGCTACATATTCACAAATAGATAAGGCACAAGTTCAATATGACAAAGCCCAAGAGTGATCAGCACGTTGGTAAGGATACCGACCTATAGTATCGATGGTGACGACTATCGGCTCGGACATGATCTTGGTCCAGGGCACCTGTATAAGAAGCTCGTGGATACGACCGGAGACCAGCGTGAAGGGCAGCGCCACCTCCTGCTGCAGCACATCCGCCTTGAGTACCAGGTTGTGGAGCGTCACGCCTCCACCCCATAGCGACACCTGCGGAACATTGTACAAGTTAGACTATACTTCATCATGATTTCAGCCGAAAAACGTCCACTGCTAGACATAGGCCTGAGACCAACTAAACGTCGCTAAATCAACCGGCCCTCTGTGCTTGTGGCTTCCAGCGGATTCCTGTGGTCTTCACAAGGTTATCGATCCACTTTGTGTAAGACCTTCCAACGCTACGCTTTTCCTACGCGATCGCCACTCTAGAACTCCAGACCACGTTCTTAGACCATGGAAGTATAGGGGCCATCCTACAAAGTCACGCCTGTAGTTCCGGAATGGGTACGCAGAAGTACCACGCTAAGTTCCTACAGTGCGCGGCAGTTAATATAACACTTTTATAAGTTTAAAAAACTTTCAACTCTGTGGATCGTTGTCTTTATCACTCATACCCATATGTAATCATAGAATATAATAGTACTCTTGTTATGTGCACCATACGAATTACAGATATAAATGTATAAAAATTATGTAGCGGCGGTCTGGTCTTATCGTTAAAAGCGATATTTTATAGACAACCTTTGGATGGATTTATATGGGGAAGGAGAGACAATACTGCAGGTACCATTTAAATTATACAATAAATACATACATAACGTATTTACTTATCTTAATATATAAATATTTATATACAATAACTAGCTTTTGCCCGCGGCTTCACCCGCGTTGAGGTCGGCTCAGCATTCACGCTTGCTACCACTTACAAAGAAGCGATCCGATGATAAATTCAAGTCTAGTATAAGCGAAGGAAGGCACAAGTCAATATTTATTAGTAAAAGTTGAGAATTTGTAAACTGGCCAAGTTGCATTGTTGCAAGGAACCTAACAAGCGTTCTATCACCTCCGCAGAACTAGGCACTCATCTAGGTCTCGATTCTTTGATCAGCGAATATGACCCCTTTTTACATGTAGGTATGTTTTTGGTGTGGTTTAATTAACACCACTGCTAGCACGTCATCTTCCATATCTATATCTATAATTCTAGATTGGGTGACCTGATATTTATTTAGGTTTTCGAATTATTCCGTTATTGTCCGGAAAGTGCTCACTTGTCCAAACGTCAACAGGGGAAGTACATATCAGTCGGTGGACATCACCGTTATGGGGCTTAAAGGCACATATTATAAATTAAAGTCGCTTTTCGTGTCTGTCTGTGTGACCGCGCTGTTCTTCTAAACTACGCTACTGATTTTGATGAGAGTTTCACCACAATTTAGATAATTTATTCCGGAAGGTTTATATATAGTGTATACTACATTCTTAATAAACCAAAATATAATAAGGAAATCTCGATATTCTGTTAAGCGTTAAAAACCGCGCGCAGCAGGGGCGGATTCTAACAAGGCCTTGCACATGACAGGAATTCTAGGAAAGCATGTGGCACTACTACAAAGTAGAAACACATTGAACTTGCCGAAATTATAACATACAACCTGACCCGACAGACGTTGTCCTGTCTTATCTATGAATATCATAATTATTTCGTTTTAGTTTTCACTAAAACTAAAACTATTGACTCATTTACCAACCGATCCATCTGTGTTAAACGATATTTGCAGCGCGCATTCTGTCAATCGCTGACAGTTATTTCATACTACTGACAGTTATGTAAAATTAATATTGGCGTTAAGTTTTCTTAAATTTTCTAATGTTCTTTCTTTCTTATGAACCTTCTCCTGACAATAATTAACACAACGAAAAAAGAATTAGCGAAACTGTTCCATCGGTTCACGCGTGATGCGATGACCAAGGGAAATAGAGATTCGTTTTTATATATTAAATAGATGTGGTTCAAGGGGGATGCGCTCAGGTAGCCTTTTTGTTTTTGTTACATTTTTTGCAATTTGCAGGTCACTGTCAGGTTGTATGTTAATTAAAATATGATTCGTGGCCGTAACAAATATGGCTTCACAGAATTATAACCATTAGAATCAGCAATACAACTCCTTAAGTTAGGATTGGCCTCAAATGTCATGATTTCATGAAATAGTCACTAAATAGGGTAATATGAACTTAGAGAGATGTATTGATGATTTTTATGATTATAATTCTATAACTAAATACAAGACTTTGTTCGGTGAATCATAGTAATAAATTAAATTGTAAATAATTCGAAGTAAGCTATTTAATCATGTTAAATCATTATCTACTAGCGACCCGACCCTGCTTCGCACGGTTTTTATGACTTGACGAAACATCGATATTTCTTTAGTAACCCTCGAAGCAAAAGTGTGTGTGTTTGTCTGTGGCATCGTAGCTCTTAAACGGGTGAACAAATTTGAATGCGGTTTTTTTTTACTTGAAAGCAGGTTTTGTAGCGGTGATTCTAAGATATGTTTTATTAAAATCGGTTCTGCCGTTTCAAGTTCATCAGCTTTTTTTTGTCGGGTTTTTTTTCTACCTATTATTATATGTACTTTTGATAAAACATTTTATACACATACACTTTCCGGAATAAATTCTCTAAATAATGTTGCAAATCACATCAAAATCCGTTGCTGAGTTTAGAAGAACAACGCGGCCACACAGACAGACACAAAAAGAGACTTTAATTTGTAACATGTACCTTTAAGCCCCATAACGGTGATGTCCACCGACTGATATGTACTTCCCCTGTTGACGTTTGGACAAGTGAGCACTTTCCGGACAATAACGGAATAATTCGAAAACCTAAATTAATATCAGGTCACGCAATCTAGTAATAACCAAGACTAATGATGATGACTCATCAGATTGTTGTGTGGTACACGATATTTACACTTGAAGTGTTTGTTGTCATGCATCAATATTTTTAAAGATTCATTAATAAAAGTTCAAAAAAGGCTTTCATTACTCCTTAAGTCATTATCATTCCCTTGTCCTTCTCCTTAAGTAATGGACATGGTGCAAAATTTTGTAACATTACGTTAACAGATATTGAGGATTTAAATTGTAGAAAATATTAGATAAATGGCTGTTTCTCTAGAACAAAAACACCCATCAACCTTGTATGTCTAGTTTCTTATTATATAGTACTAGCTTTTGCCCGCGGCTTCGCCCGCGTGGTTGTTGGAAATTATCCCACGGGAACGTACTACCGGGATAAAAAGTATCCTACATGTTAATCCAGGTTATAAACTATCTGCGTTCCAAATTCCATCCAAATCCGTTCAGTAGTTTTTGCATAAAAGAGTAACAAATATCCATCCATCCATCCTCACAAACTTTCACATTTATAATTTTAGTAGGATTCTATTCTGTTGCAGTTTATAATGTTTGTTAGTTGTAAATCTATATTGCAAAATGGCGTTGGGTGAGTGCTTAGACGAAGCGAAGGCACTCCATTAGCGTGGCCTAGACATAATTATATCGAAACTAAAGTCACATTGCCACGGCTTTGGCGAAGCGTATACTTTCGACGTATGCATGCGCTACAACTAAAACTGCAAAGTGTGTCATATTATCTACTTAATAAAAATCTAAAATTCATTCACTGACTGACAACGCCCAGCCTAAACAGGGGGTCTACTCATAAACACTGTAATCGTCGTTGTTATTCATTCTTAGTTCGGTCTCCGACCTAATCATTATGTCCGGAGTTTCGGCCGAAGTTACGGTTATTTGATAATCCGCATCACTTACGGACATAATGATTAGGTCGGAGCCCGAACTAAGAAAGAATAACAACGACGATTTGACAACTGTCCCTACTCCCGATATGTATTTGCCCGTCTGAAAAGTTCAATTAGATACCTGTTTTGATATTCACTTACTTTCGGACGGGCGCGTATTTTCATTGAAGGACTTAGAGAGTAGACCCCCTGGGATAAGAAGCAAGAAGTTTTGCACTACAGTTCCTTAAGTGAAAGTGAGCACTAAGTAAGTATTTTTTTAATTTCAGGGTTTAAATAGGGGATGAAAGATTGTACGGAGTTTCGCCATTTTTGCCGAAGAGAAATCCCATCGGACACACGGCTTATATTGTTATAATAGATAATTACCTGGGCATCAGCCGGTTTGAAATCCCTCACATATTTGTCCACATAGCTTAGCAGGATAGGTGTTACATACGATTCTATTTTAAACATCTTTCAAGGTGGCCGCTAAGCTTTTGTAGTCTGCATCGTGGGTTGATTTTTACTGAAACTGATAATAAACAAATGCAATAAATATAATGAAGTAATCATGTATGGTTTGTAATCAATGTCTCTTGAAACATGAATCACATTTTGATGAAAACATGTAAACATACACATACATAAACTCACGCCTTCTTCCCATGGTGGTAGGCAGAAACTACAGAACGCCACCTGCTACGATCCTTACATACTCCTTTTGCCTCGTTTACGTTCATACATCTGGACATACACGCACGCCGGTTGTAAGTACTACCCACCTGACCTTTCTGAAGAACAACAAAAAACATGTGATGAAAACATATGTCTATAAATTATGCCCCTTCTTTGCATTACATAGTAATGTTATTAAAGGGGAAAGGTCACGGTAGCCCGCGAAATTTTATTATTTTCTTACGGTTTTTGCAATTTGCAGGTCAGTGTCAGATTGTATGTGGAACAAAATATGCGGCAAGCGTAACTTAACCAGATGGATCGACCCGCGCGGTTGTTATTACTTGGTCATACTTTACAATAAAAATAAGATTAACGTAATGTATGATGCTTTAATTTGCCTAACTTCGTTTTAGTTGCATTAGGTAAGATTTTTTATACGGTACCTACCAGTCAAGGCCAATCTTATTGTGATGGAAAGTATTTAATTTTGGTTTGGTAAAATGGTAACCAAGAAACTACTGTAATGAGGGCAGAAAGTAAACTATTCCATGACTGAAGGGACAAAAAATACACAGGGTGGCAGGGACATCGACACCAACCTGTTACCATGGATCCAGTACATGATTCTGATCCCCGCTGCGTTTAAATTTTCCCTGTAAGTTTGTAATTTAGAATACATGTTTCTTACTAACCCTTGTTTTCGTTCTTGCAGCTACTAACATCTACCACAAAGTGAAAAATTCGACGGCCCGCCACTCGCCGTCTCAACATGACGCTGGCATAATAGTCGAAACCGGCTCAATTGCCAAGGATAAAAAAAAAAATTAAAAAAAAATTCGTCAGTAATTTTAATTTTAAATTGCGTTTAGGTTTAGGTTTAGGTTTGACCGCGTAGGTTTTGCAGTTTTATATGAAAGAACTTTTTTTGTTTTGATAGCCGACTTATTATGTCTACGCTAGGGGTCTAGAATCAGTGTGCTGAATTCATGCGTACAATTTGCACGTCGATGTCCCTGCCGCCCTGTATTCCTTAGTGAGAGTAGAGGTACACTTCATCCGCCTTGCTTTTACCCAACTATCTTAGTATGGAGGTACTAAATAAATTTATATTCTGAACTAAGGTAGAGTTTCAAGCTTAATCTAATAAGAGTTTGAGGTATATTTGTAAGGTAATGAATTGGAAACCGTTAGGTTGCACTGCCTTTTACAGAACCACCCTCAAGGCTCAAGCATTACTTAAAACTAATTTCAACCAATGAAATGGCTTTAATTTAGTTTTAAGTAATGCTTCAGCCTTGAGTGAGGTTCTGTAATACGAGCCTTAGTCTCCTGATACTATAGTGTGTTTCAGATCTCGAACAGCTAAGACATAGTTGTGTTTATAAGTCCACCACATTGACAGCTGTCTAGTTTAGAATATTTCCTGTTACACTGCTTCAGTCTTATTACAAAACAAGGTTTTTCTTCAGACATGGCTTAAACCATTGAGCATGTTTTTGAAATAAGAACCTAACAGAAATCGAAATACAGTTCTTTTTACAAAACTAATAACTTAGTCCGGTCTTAGGTTGCCAATTTTGTATTAAGAACTTTAGAAAAGTCGGCATAAAGTTTGAAATAAAAAAACAGGCTCGAAAATTTCGTCTCGGGCTAAAGCTAGATCGTGTTTTGTAATAAGACGGCTTTGTCCTTACCCACTGCACTCAAAGTTAATTTGAAATTAAACCAATTGTTTATATTGTTGTTTCCGTTTTAGAACCAGTTACAATAATATGACCTGTGGTACTGTGGTGCAAATTTTTCTTAACCTATTGTCCACCCCAGTCTGATTAATACCACGGAGAACCCATGTTATTTATTGTGTCCTATAATGAATTAAATAATTACATATAAATTATATTTTTAAATAGTAGAATATAAAAACAATCAACAACATAAAAAAAAATTGCCCACCAGTATCGGGAGTAGGGTCCAAGCTACCGGTGGTTAGGGCTCCAGAGGCAGGAACCTCCTGACGACGCTAGCCGTATCAAGGAGTACTGCCTTCTGAATCAGGCCCTTGATCCAACCGCCTAACTAGAGCCTCGATTGATGTTGATCGAGGCTTTCGGCCATCAGGCCATTGGTCGATACGACAATCGGCACAATGACAGCCGAGCTCACACTCCACATGTCAACCACCTCGTGTGCTAAGTTGTGATATTTAATTTGTTTCTCTTTCTCAGCTTTCACGATTTTCTCATCATGTGGAATGGTAACACCGATATTCATTGTGCGCTGCGCTAATCAATCTACCATCAGTATATCAGGCTTATTGGCGACAATAGTCCTGTCAGTAATGATAGATGGATCTCAGTACATTGTGACATGGTAATTTTCGAGAACTGAGTCAGGGCATATACTTGTTATACAGTACTTCAGAATCCACAAGTTTATATTTCAAAGCAAGTTAAATAAAATTGCAAGTTAAATAATCCTGGCTACTTGGTTATGCCTGTACAAGTACTCGCCGTTAGACAAGAACAACCAGAGATAATATGTTGCTGAACTCACCTGGACGGTAGCATGCCTCACACACGTCAACCATCCTGTATTTCATGTGACTGGTAGTTATTTGTCAAGATAACTTCATCCAGAATTGCTACAAAATCTTTAGTTTCCCCAAAAAGGTCACCAATGCATAGCCAGGATAGGGACACTAAGAAATCTACACCGAAGAGCCAGATAGAAGCACCCATGAAGCTCCTTGCTATGCCATACCTCCTTGCGGTCATCAGTAGTAAGAACGGCCAAGTAAGTTTGTGCCATTTCTCTTTAGTCTTGGAGAGCGGGGTGAGCCCTTAGTCCACTGCAACCAGATCACAATGCATACCCTCCACCTCGCGACTGTCACACCCTTCGCATTATTTTATTATTATGTACACACAGTAAAATACATAGGCACATAGGGATACATAGGGTTCGTTTTTTTTATTTCATTGCACGACCCTATTCGTCGTTGATATTTGCTTGTCGGTTTATGAGCTGGGCGCTGGGGGCACGGCAATTGATATAGAACCAAGCAGTCATTAGGTTAATCAGTTTGCTTTATGGTTGGTGAAAATTGCAAAACGTTGCAAAAATTAAGTGTTTTTATAGATAGTCGTTGTGATAAGGAACTAGGTATTCAATACTCGAAAAGAATTTCATAAGCCACCGTGGTACGTGGATAAATAAATAACACACAAAATCTGCCGGAAGTAATTCATAAACTAGTAAGCCTTACCTAATAAATGCCATAAAGTTTCGGGAGGAGACGCTATTGGATTTTTACTTAAAACATTACTTTCACAGAAATTTATCTACAATTTCCAGTAATGTGTTGATAAAATAGGTAAAACCAAAATAAACACCGCACTTCAGTTTTTTTCTATCTGTGGTGAACTTCAAAATTCACGTCAATCTGTCAAACACACTGACAATGCAATGCCAACTGGATTTCGTTCAGAATTATTAGGAATATCGGAATGAGGTTAAAAAAACTGAAAGCTCGTCATAGGTGGCAGCACTTTTGTATGAGACTTGGAGTGGAGCACTATTAAATGACGAACTAAGGAAAAGGGAAGCGTCTACCACTGGTAAAAATGCAGCTTGGTAGAAAAGACAATAAATTATTAAAGTTTTATAATTTACAGGATATCTTGTATTTGTTAACTTGAAGGTAATTTTTTGGTGAAGACTGGAAGCGTACCTACTACAGGAATAACCTGATTAGAGTTGAAAACTAACTCGAGTAAGATATTCCCGACTAAAAAAAGATAGAAGTAAAAATTAAGTAACTTGTAAACCTGCTCATAGGAAGCGTGCGGTGACGATGACGCGAGTTTCACGCTTTTTGTTCACCCAAAAAGTTGTCGCAAACAATTCAAACTCCCGCACTTCCGGACGCCGCCGCGTAGGCCCTCCCTCTCGCTTTAACGACTATGCACTCGGGGCATAAGAGAGGGAGAGCGATAACATACCGCGTCGCTAACGCGTCCCCAACGCTGGGGCAGTTCACGCACAGCCTCGCTCGAAGGTACACACGTACACTTCCCGACGAACCGCCGCATACGTTCGAGCTCTAACTGACACGCGTTGCCATTAACGGTTTATCCTATTTTAAATAGTTCCCGTGACAGTAATTACAATATTTGTGTACCTTTTACCTGTTTACCTCGAATATACGACATTTAGATTACACAAGTGTTTGATTCCACAATCCGCTTCAATCCAGTATGGACACATTTACGAAAAAGTACAATATACACAGTACCTATACATATAGCTCATGGAAAAGGTTCGGTGACGATGACGCGAGTTCCATGATTTTTTTCACCCAAAAAGTGCTCAACGAAACTAAAGAAGTTTTCACTTTAAAAATTTCAGAGATGTTAATTCTAGCACTGATTTAATTATGATAATATAAACACACACACTTTTTCTATAATATACATAATATCACACCACAAGTGTCTGTTGTAGGTAATAAAAATAAATATATAATAAAAATAAATAGGTAATAAAAACAGAAATAATTCTCTTGGGAGCATCATCTGTTTACGAATGTCTGCCTTAAGAAAAATAAGAAGCGGATGATTTTACTTGGATTAACTTACTTAAAGATACATATCAAATTAATAACTTTAACTTAATTGACCTACTACTAGTTATCAAAAATAAACTGATGAATTTACGAAAAATAAATACGAACTATCTGATGACTAGGTAGCATGGTCCCTGAGCCTAGCCTATTCCAAAAGGAACAAAAGAAAAAAAATCGACTGCTGTCTTGATGACAGCTAGTTGACAGTTCGACAGAGTCATGAGAAAGAGCAAAGAGACACGATACGTCATACGAAAGAAAGGTCGATGGGTCTGATGGGTCAGTAAAAATGTATTTTTACGGTTGATTTTAGATGTCCGTCATGGTTTTTGCTCTTTGCCATTAAATGCTATATGCTATGGTTTTGTTTGTATGCATGTAAGTTACTTTTATCTCATTAAAAATATTCCGACTAGGTACTTAGTTATAAAATATTCCAGCAATGTTTTGTCGCATTTCCAACCATTTATTTTTGTATTGTATTTGGAAATACAGTTATATAATAGATAAATGCGCTGTTGGCTACATGAAAATATGTTATATGACTATTTTACGATGTTTGTTCAGGGAGACATGTTTCGAACAATGGTTGTGTACCGATTTTTCCAAGCTTACCTTGTGTTTTATTCATACTGTGTTATCTTACCAACCAAAAAGTTCAGTTTAAACCAGAATATATGTTGTCATAGTTTGTTTAATTACGTTTTTTTGCTTGTTATCTAATAAGACACAAAGATGTTTGTTTTGTTATGATACTTGTTTACCATACCACAGTTGGGCCATAGCTTCTTTTATTATTTATCATTATCGAGAACTGGTAGACATTTCTATTGCTTGTTGTTTGAAACAGTCACTCAGCTTTGAAAGGAGAGCCCTGTATAAAAAGAAAGATTATACATATCAAGTGCGCAAAAAAACATAATCAGTTACTGTTCATTTGCACTGGCGAAACATTTACATAAAAACATGTTGAAAACTCTGTTTTCTGTCAATGTATTAACCACATATAATATGCATTGTCAGACAACTTGTTGCATGGAAAATTGTTCAACGATTCATTATGTGTTGACATGTTTTACAAACCAATTTAATAACATACAGTTTCTGTATAAAGCTTGCAATATGTTGTGTCATTACTTATTTCGATGTTTAATGACTTATTTGGAAAACACTAAACACAAGTTGCGTGATGTAAACAACCAGCAATGCGAATATCAAACTTGACAAATCCCTATATAAACATGTCCTTTCAATAAGATTTTAGTCATGGTAAGTGCATCTTATCCTGAAAGCTGGCAAAAAATTACTCAGTTTCATGTACTTAGTGCAAATGCAAATTCAACTAAACAAGTTGTGAGATTTGTTTCATACAACATAATATCTAATGTTTTTGGGTGCAACTGCATAGTAAATAAAGCTTCTGTAAATTGAAATACTTATTCAGAAATATAACTATTTGGTAACTAAATTCAAAATTTCTTATTATATAAATTTGGTACCTTTACTTAATAAATGTCAGAGATTTCTGCTAAAGCCAAATTTTGCTGCTCACTATAATAGATTTGTCTTTGTTTCATTAGACTGTGATCATCACCATCATCTTGATCCTATCATAATTATTTATTTGTGGTTGGCGTTGCTTGTCATTTTTTTTCATGCACCTCTATCAGCTATCGTCTTAGTAGTAATCCCCCTTTGGCATACCAGCCTTCACAAAATTCATTCAATGGTTTCCTTATTCTTACAGCCTTCTACATCAGTTCAAAACTTTACCCACAGGCAGGTGTTTCTTTTTCCTTATCACTAAAGTATCCTATAACAAAATCCTACCTTCACCTTTTCCTTCCTTCCCTGATCTTACCTTTTTGTTAGATTCTTAAAAATAGCAACAAATTATCTATGACAATAGTCTTTGGAACAGTCTCGGGATACATTTTTATTGTACTATGTGCCAAGAGATGTGTAAATAACACATTAAATATAATGTTCTTATTTAATGTCGTCTTCATCATCAGTGCTATAAAAGATTACCTACTCGTCTTGTTCCACACATAACTGATTGAAACTTCCAACTTGTGGTCAAACTTAAGAATGTATGATTATTATAGTACCATGTAAAAATACCAGAATGTTGTGGATAGTAACATAATGATTGAACTATTAATTATTTTTAGAGTCCGACCGAAACACGATTTTTGCCTCTATTTCTAGTTTTGTTCGAAACTGAAACTGAAATTTACGTAGGTAGTTATTATAGAGAGACTGACACAATTTAAAATCAATAAAGTTTAGAATTATAAAATACTGAACAAATCACTCCATTTTTAGAATGCACTGAAAGTAAAAATCATTTTGCAAAATAATAACCAACTTTACAAAAAGTCACTACCTACTGTATACGAGGTGGCAGGGAGATCGATGCGCGACCTGTTACCATGGATTCAGTAGGTACATGATTCTGGACACCCTGCGTTGACAATTTTAAGCCAGGTATTAAAAAAAAAAAATGCAGTTCCATACATTTTGACCGCGTAGGTATTGCACTTTTGTAGGAAACAGCAGATTTTTGTTTTAATAACCGATGAAAAGATTCAACGTAGGGGGGTCCAGAATCATGTACAGAATCAATGGTAACAGGTTGTGCGTCGATGTCTCTGGCAGCCTATGTATCTAGTTCTGTGTGCACTGCACTAGGTATGTTGCCAGTTATGTTTAAGTCCCACTAAAAGACTTGATCCTGATCGTGTCTCCGAACAGCTACTGAGAAATCCCTTATGTTTCCATAACCACTTACTGCGCACTTGTCACAATCATAAACCATTTATGATTAGGCTCATAGACCAATGAGACAGTCAGTCAAGCAATCTACCACCGCTAAAGAACGCTTTCGCCCACTTTTTAGCCGAAAACGAACTTGCGGCCGACACCGATTTATTGGCCCAAGCTGACTGAAACCGTAACTTCGGTCGGTCTCTAACTACTCTAACTAATTGCATGTTATTTTATATTAGGTCCTTACATATGAAATTGATGTTTTATATGGAAAAAGCAAAACTATTTCTTTTTACATTTTTATTTATTTATTCAATCAAGGTAGGTACCGTTGTGATCTATGCACTTTTGCAATTTTATAGGGAGTTCATTGATTTCTTTGCTGAAAAAATTGCGGGAGCGAGAATCAACAAAATCTTTGAAGGTGTTTTGGACTGCCTCATCTGAATTGAATTTTTTTCCAATTAAGAAATTATCCAAATTCCGAAAAAAGTGGTAATCGGTTGGAGCATGGTCCGGGGAGTATGGTGGGTGACGGAGACATTCCAATCCTAGCTCCTCTAGTTTCGCCACCGTCTGTTGTGCAGTGTGTGGTCTAGCGTTGTCCTGAAGCAGCAGTGGGCTACAGCGGTTGACCAATCTCGGCTGTTTAACGGCTAGCTTTTCCATCATGGTTTCCAATTGTCGGCAATACAGATCTGCCGTAATCGTCTGACCAGATCTTAGGAAGCTGTAGTGGATGACACCAACGCTGGTCCACCAGACACTAACCAGTACCTTTTTTTGAGTCAACTTTCGCTTGGGGCAGGATTTAGCCGGTTCTCCTGGATTTAACCACTGTGATAAGCGTTTCCGATTATCGTATAGAATCCATTTTTCATCACAAGTAATGATACGATTCAAAATCCCCTCGTTATTGTGACGGTTTAGTAGCGGGACGCAGCAGTCGACTCGTGTTTGTTGGTTTGCTTCACTTAGTTCATGCGGTACCCATTTTTCAAGCTTTTTCACTTTTCCAATTTGTTTCAAATGATTCAAAATGGTTTTATCACTCACACCGAAGCCTGCAGCTAACTCTGACGTGGTTTGAGATGGATCCGCTTCCACGATCACTTTCAATTCCTCATTGACAACTAGGGTCTCCGGCCGTCCACGAGGGTTGTTCTGGAGGTCATAATTTCCAGAACGAAAGCGTTGGAACCAAAAACGTACTGTGTTTTCTTTTACAATGGCTTCTCCGTACACATTATTAATCCTTCGAGCTGTTTCTGCAGCGCTAGTGCCACGATGGAATTCGTATTCGAAAATAATGCGATATTTTATGTTTTCCATAGTGAGTACAGAACGATGTCAAAGCAAAATTAAATGGCGCGAAAACAAATGAATTATTACATTCGAAACACAAATAGACACGCTTTAAATTGAAATAAATTTGAATATGAAATTCTTAACCAAACTTTTTGAGATCAAAGTGGCCAGTTCTATAAAACATCAATTTCATAAGTAAGGACCTAATTAAGTAAATAACTTTAACGTTTTAAATAAATATCGTGCAATTCTATACGTCATATAATAAAAATGTTTGTGTGGATGTATGTTCCGGATTGGCGCAAAAACGGCTGAACAGATTTGGATGTTTGGCACACAGATAGTATAAAACCTGGATTAACACATAGGGTACTTTTAATCCCGGTAGTACGTTCCCGTGGGATATTTTTCGACATACAAGTGGGCGAAGCTGCGGGATAAACCTAGCATTTAATATTTATGATAGTTCCTTTCAAAGTTTTCTAGGTTACAAGTTTCTAGTTATTTATATTATTTTTGACTGACCAAAATTATACTTATTAACAATGCATTGTCTACATTTTTCGAATAAAAACTGCTAAAGCGTTTGAATAACCCTTGCAGCAATAAAAAGAAAACAGTATGGATTTACCTCATCATCGTCATGTGCTTTTTCTCAACTATGTTCGGATCGGCTACCAAATTTACTATCCTCATGAAGGACACCTTAGAATAATAACGAAGGACACATTGTTTGCATGAAGTTAGTTTTCAAATAATTGTGTATGTCTATTGGGAGTGATTTTAATCTAAATGTTGAGTTACAACTATAGGTACCTTAGTTTGCAGAATTTCGATTGCTTTCTGGTTTATTCGATCATTGCATTATTTGATATTTTGCATGTCAAACAGCTATAAATGTGGCAAAATATTCATATTTTTGTAATTATTATCAAATCAGTTTTTACCATCTGTAAGCTAAAGTTTGGGGGAACATTTTAAACTATAAAATATTTCAACTTATAATGATTTTGTTTCAGGATGCAAAACTAACAACAGAGCAAATTTCATGTCAACAATAAAAATAAAAAATTAAGCATAACAATAGCGCGTCAAGGATATTAGTAATGCATGTACAGAACGCTCTTATGAAACTTAATGTAGCTAGGCTAGTTTGAAAATTTAAATATGATTTATATAAATGTAAGACATATCCATAGAAAGCTATGCTGAAATTGACAAATAGTTTTTACAGATATTTAGTGTTTACATGTGAGAAGGTTAACAAGGCACATGTGAGGAGATTCTCGCATTTGAATTGTGATCGGAAGACATGTGGTACGGAGCGTGCGGACATAAAACTAACTGCACAGTTCCATTCGAGCCTTCAGTTACGACAACACGGCTACGGGAAGAAGCGGTTGAAGATCAAAATACCACCTTTGAATTCTAATGAGTGCAAGAAATATAAGCCAATGAGTGACCAGTTGCAACCATCAATTAATCATGCAAGCTATGGAGGACAATTTGACGTGTAAGTCATTAGAATATTATTGTATTTTATTATTTCCACTGTTAAATAGATTGGCGGGTTTTCTTTCACATGGACTCCTACAGGGATGAGTAGTACAGTCAGCATTGAATTTCAATGATCATTGTTTTACTTTTATTATATCTTGTCTACATTGACATAAAATTATTTGTTGGACTGCTTTTCAGCATTTCATACAGACAAAAGCAAAGAGTTGGTGTTAATTTTACATCTGTTCCTATTCTTAATAATGATTGTGATGAAGAAATTGAAATGAACAACTTAATTAAATTGGCAATGAAATTAATTACCCAAACTTAACATTATTTTGGCTTTGTTGTTTTGAGTGAGAATGCTGTTTGATAGACAACTTCTACTTCCACAAGATTTTTAAAGGATTCATATGGTATTATTGTATGTATGATTATGTTAGATACTACGCATGAACGTATCCTTCAGTTTTGTTATTTCGGTATGTTTCATAAGTACCTACCTACTATTATAATCTAAGAAAAGTAAAGGTTTCCATAAAATCTTTTACTGCTTCTTTTCCTAGTCTATCTTAGTTAAATTAAGGACGGTGTCGTCTGCAAAAGTAATTATTTCTCCATTACTCAGTATAAATCTTGACGAATCGTAAATGTATACCTGCAGGAACCACTACATTTACTACAGCAAAAAAAAATCACTATCATTCCCTTTAAATTGTATTTCTTTAAAATGTTGCCATTGGTTCCTTTTAACGTTTTTCTCTGGAATCTATATAGATAAGAATCTACCCAAGATGACTTACAAGTTCAACCTGTCTAAGAAACAGGGTGTTACTAATAATACTGCCCTGTGGTACACCATCTTCAATGTTCTCTTCTGTAATTGAGTAGTACCATAAAGGCGGGTTACTTTAACTGTTTTTTTCCAAATAATTTTCGAAATTGATCTGTAGTTATAATTCTGATGAAATGATTATAATTCTATAAAGCCATATTTGGTACGGTCGCGAATCATATTTACATCACCATACAACCTGATTCTGTCCTGCAAATTGCAAAAAACGTAAGAAAATTTGAATTTCACGGGCTACCTTGGCGCATCCCCCATAATGTCAAAACTTCAAATAGCGCGAACATGTAGTGACGTGCACTCGAGTCGGTAAAACAGTTCCGCAAGTACGCGTCTATATCGCCATCTATTAGTTACCGAAGGAACTACGACGTTCGGTTGTGTGGTTGCGACACGGCGGGCAGTTCAAACATTTTCTCGATTTGGGCCAAAGTTATGCCCCAGGGTCAAAGTAACCCGCCTGTAGCGGTATTGACTCTTTTCTGTTAATAGTCACTTCTCGTCGTTCGTCTCTTTTTTGTGTTTCATTCTACATTTTTTTAGCAGTATGCGCACAAATCAAAGACTTCAGCCAAATCTAGAAAGATTCTCAAAACATTTTTTTTCTTGTCAAGACTGGTTACTACTGGCTTCTAGCTAGAATATAATAGAATACTTCTTTTAATATTTTCTTTTCTTTATAATTTACTGTTGTTAATTTAATATAATATATAATTTAGTTATAAAAAAATAATTGTTTTGTGGAGTGTCAAAACAATTAAATTAAATTGTGATAGAATTTCTTTGCTGTGAAATATGAATATCTGTAGCGAGTGTTTTTCCTACATTCACTAAATATTTAGTAGCTTGTTGTAAAGTGAGTTTAAGAGATGGTATACACAGTGTAATTGAAATAACTGTAAACCTGAACAGGGATGGTGGAAGTCATGATTATAATGAACTTTTAGCTCCATACATATTTATGTTCGCAACGCTCAAAAAAATCTAGGGAATAGCTGATTATTTTTCGCGATTTCTGGTTTCAGGATTCTTTCCATTATAAAAGTTGTTCATAACAATGAATATAAAAATCTTTCAGGTTTTCAGTTACTTATTTCAATAACACCTTGTATATGTATTTTTTGTAATAATTCTGTGGTTCTAGTATTTTTGTGTAAGTATTGTATCGTTTTTGCACCTATCGCTTTTTGGAAGTTTGTAAAATAAATAAAATGTTTTGATATCGTTTAAGGTTATCTATCAGCTGTAGTATGAATCTGTCGTATGTTGTTTTAGCTATCGGTGTCAATTTTTTTATTTAGTCTGGCTCGTTTCTCTCGCAGCTCATAAATAAACTTGGTGTTATTCATGGCTTCAATACTGATCTTATTTGTCGTATCACACGCTTTACTGACCGACCCCTTGACAATTCAAAAGTGCCTGTAATTGGTTTATTTGAAATAAATGCTTTGAGTTTGAGTTTTAGTTCGAGGGTCGTGTTCTTCTTCCTTTCGTTGTTTATAAAAGTGACCCAGTCTGGTATGCTCTGTTCATTAGTAACAGGGAGTCTACTCTTTAAGCACGAAATCTGTAGTTTCGGCCGACGTTACGGGCGTTTCCTACTCCTTATTATCTATGGCCATAAGATTAGTTTAGGGCCCGACCTAAGAATGAAAGACAATACGATGTGACAGTTGTCCTTACTCCCGATGTGTTTTTACCTCTCCGAAAACTTTGGAGTGCACCCTACACCCCATTTATTAATGGGGTGTAGGGTGCACTCCAAAGTTTCAAAGTACTTTCGGACGGGGCCTTAAATTCGTTGACGGACTTTAAGAGTAGGCCCCCAGCTTCGAAGTTAGGCTTACCACAAACAATTGTTTTTGTGAGGGACAGAGTTTTAGAAAAAGTGTGATGTGGGAATGTTTCTGTGTGAGTTAGTATATCTAGTCAAGTGCAATTAGAATATAAAGTACAAAAAACTGGAACGAAGTTTATAGTGGTCGGATTTTCATAGGACTTAGAGGTAAAAAAATATGCCCTTAGTTAAAAATAGATCACGCTTGTATCGTGATAAAAGCCTGTTTTTTTTTAAACTACCTATTTTATTTTTTACTTTTTTGTCTTGTATATTCTTCATTTAGTTTAAGTCTAAAGCCAAAAAAGATATGACTTGAGCGGTTTACTAGTAGCCACTGAAGAGTTCCATTATCCACCTCCTGGCTCCGTCATCAGATCAGCTCCAAGATACTAAATTATAGTTTTGTCATCCGAACTACATACATACAAAGTTTCATTTCGACACAATTAGAAGTAGGTAGGTTAAAATTCACTTCTAAGAGTTTTTTACATTGTTAGTTACAAGTGAAGCTAATAAAAGCAGGGTAAAATAAAAATAACAATTGACGCCGACGATTTTTTTTTTAATCGTCTATGTTAATGATAAGGAAGGCCATTTATCTCATTCTTTTTCTAACTCAACCTAAGAATTATCCAAGTTTTTAAGATAAACTAGCTGCTGCCCGCGGTACGCTCGCCTGGATGTCGGAAAATATTCCACGCGATCGTGCTACCGGGACAAAAAGCCTATGTTACTCCCTAGAACATCAGCTATTTGCCAGTGAAAGTCCCTTCATAATCGGTCCAGGAGTTTCGGAGATAAGCCGGAACAAACAGATAGACAGAAAGAAAGACAAAAAAAAATAGTATTTTGTTTTAAGTACCGTATATACTTTCATATTATCTACTATGCATTTAGTAAAAAGCTGTTATTTTGACATTACAAACAGACACACCAATTTAATTTATTTGTATTTATAGATAAATAATGCAACAGTTTGGTTTTCTTGAACATTTCTATTCTGTGTTCTACATGAAGAATACTAAACGCTAAAAACATTTGAGTGCCACAATACAGCGGGCGTGACTGTCAAATAATGGAATCAAATATAAAATTAATGCTATTCTAAAAAAAGTAACTAAAAAATAAAATGATAATAATAATGTGTGAGAAAAAGCAATCTTCTTATAAATAATTATGTTTCAATAACACTACAATCGGAATAATAAATTAGGTACTTATGCATTTACTTGTCAACAATAATGTCCTCATTTTCATTTTCAATATGCGGAGTTGCCTTTTTCTTCTGTTTTAGACAGCCAGAGCTACAACATAAATGTATCTATATTTAGGTAGGTAAATAAATATAAGCAATGGCATGAAAGTAAAGGCATGTGCGAATGTAGGAAGATAGTTGTGCACGAAGTTCTGTATGATAGCAAAACAGACGCTAATAATTACATCTACGCGACGAGGTCATACTACTTACGTACCAAGAACAATACCCCACAAATATGTCAATGATAGCATTCAAGTATTTTTTGAAACTCTAATCCGACCTGCCCCTATAACGATGTAGTGTGGTTATATTACATTACAATACTCACCTCGTCTCTGCATTTACGACTCCAGAATCTTTGTTATTTGATATTCTCCTGAAACAGAAATAATAAAATTATTTAAAGAAAATAAAAGTATGTTTAATATAATTAAATTATATTTATTTGAATATTTTATTTAGGTACCTACACTAATTTAAACTTTCGATAGAGATTAATGATCATTTTATATCGATTAATATACGTTACTTACCTCAGTAATCTATTTTTTTCCAGTACCTATAAAGTGTTTTTTTTTTTGTAATTTGGATTTCCTAGCCATTTTTAGCACGAAACTTTTAAGCGAATAAAATTGCACAGAGCGTTAGCGTCTACCGGTGACAGTGGTCAGCCATGCATTGCCGCCCGTCGCCCGCAAGAGAACCCGCTTCAACGCGCATCAAGTTGATTCGCAAAAACAACCCACCTTGATTTATCAAACACAATACAGACAAAAGCCTTATACTAAAATTTGGGTATTTAAATTGTCTTTTAGATAGTGAAGGTTTCATGAAAATGCGCCCGATAGTTTTTGCGTGATTAATGTTTTTTTGCCCGCGTTAGACATTACCTATTTTACAAATGAATTACACTATGTTATAAAAATATAATTTCAAATATTCACATATCAAATTACAAAGAAAATAGTCTAGTATAACATATTTTTTTTTCGAAGAAATAAGGCTATTCGTTTAGACGTGATTTTCAATTTAAAATCATTAAAAGTCATATATCTGCGCCCTAACTTTGAAAAAGTGTCAGCTACTAACAGTAATAGACTTTCTGACTAACTGACCGACTCTTTGACAATTCAAAAGTGCCTGTAAAATAATGGTTTAATTGAAATAAATGCTTTGAGTTTGTTTTTGAGAAACCTTAATCTTAATATTCGGTATTGCAGAGATAAATTGAATTAATTAAAGAAACTCGGGATTACATAATAAATAACCCATGGAAGGTTAATGGAAGAAGATAATCATCTCTATCACTATTGTCTGGTGCTGTGTCCACATTAATATGTTACGGTATTTTTTGCGTTCCGTACCCAGAGGGTGCCAATTACTAAGGCTCTGCTGTCAGTCCGTCTTTGTGTCACACTTACAGGGCTGTATCTTTTGATTCGTAATATGTAGACACTTGAGATTTTTACAGAGTATGTACTATTATGGCCGCTATAACAAAAAACAATAAAAATAAAATTAAGTTATAAATTATAAAGGGGTCCATAAACGCGTTTTTTCCGCGTTTTCTTACACATTATTTTTTTATTATTATTAAAGTATATTAAAAGGAAATAGTGTTTAATATTGTACGGTGGTACGGAACCCTACGTGTGCGAATCCGACTCGCACTTGGCTGCTTTCTTTTCAATTCGGCGAATATAAAATAATCGTGATTTGAAAACTGAAATTTTAATCGACTTTCGTTGCTTCAGCAGCATCCGGTTAGTTTGGAAGCCGACCCTAATAGTACCTTAATATAGCGACCGATAACGTGTCAACTGCCTAGTTATTGTTGCACATCACTACAAACATTTACTTCTGAGGTAGCCATACAACAAAGCAGTACGGATTAAAAAAAAATGTTATCTATTAAAAAAAAATAGCTTGAAATTATAACATTTATATGAACAAGACATAATGATATAGTTTTTAATTACATATATTATTCGTTAATAGGGCAAATAAACTATTTTTATCATAAATTCTTCGCCACTTCAAAGTTACATCGTCATGTCGATCACGGCCTGTCAGGAACGTATTCTCTCAGCGCAGCGGCCGAACTGTAATTATTGTTAGTCATATAACCTCCCCCTTTTTTATTGACTGACACTGATAGCTGTCTCTGTCTGACAGCACCTGACAGATCTATATTCAAATGGTGGTGGTTGAATAATAATAATTATTATTTTACTGCTGTGATTTGGACATTATTTTGCGAATAAACGTTTGACTGGCATTATTACGGGAAGGGCATCCCGATAGACCGGTAAGTACGTATGTATTTTCTACTATCTAATAAATAATCATTCTCATTCTTCTTCGTGTCGCTGGCACGACTTTTCTCAAATTTTGTTGGGCCAAAACTTCGCCACTTCCACGGCGTCATCGGTGGCAGCGCAGAGGCTACTTTGACTGCAAGTTTTGGGACACAGAGGGCAGGCAAGATAGAAGGTGGAGCATAGTTTGCGACATAGCTCCACATCCACATCCAGCTGCCGTTCCATCGAGGTATCCCCATTTTAACAGGTTGGAGTACATCTTCCCACTTGTGTCCAGAGACGGTTCAGGGACTTCCAAGTAGACCACGGTAGGTCACATCCTTCAGGAAGATGCTCCTTTGGTGGTAGATAGTAAGTGGGAGAGGGAATAGTGTCTTGCCATAGTTTGCAAGCTGTGCCTGCTTTAGTAATCATTATTTTCTTTACAATGACACTGACCCCCAGCAGGCCCTATCCCGATATATTTGGGTTCGGCGCAGCATGTCCTCTTGTTTCTTACATCTGTGTTAGCCGTCATCTTAGCAGTCAAATCCTACTATAGAATACGAAGGGGTACCGTATCATAGACAGAGGTTAAAGACAACAGCATTCTGTCAATGTTATTGGTAAACTTTTGCCACTAACCGGGGTCCAGTCCAGAATTCGAAATAAAAAACACCCAATTGCTCGACTCGGAGGTCGAATCTACGACCCGACGCTTAACAGTCGTTCTTGCTGTTTGCAACCATATTGTAGCATGTTATAATAGAATGTTTTTTTACAGGTTTAAGATGTGACCACAGCTACCATGAATGCAGGTTATCATATAATAAATCCACTGACTGTACCGTTCGTTCAGAGGCCTTGCAAACACCTGAAGTTTGTGTCACAATTCTGATCAATCTTAGTATTTTTTGAAAATCCGGTTGCATAGGCTGAATCAAAGCAAACTCTGCGGAACTCATTTGTGATGTAATCGAATAAATGAAAACAGTATTTATCAGTGTTTCATTTATTTTTATTCAATACGTTTTATGAGGCATAAATACCTACTAATTTCGCGCATCCCTGTAAACAAACCTTCATTTCAAAGGTTTTATCTTGAGTAACTTTACACTAGCTTCTGCCCGCGACTGTATCCGCGTGAAATTTCGTATTCTCCCGACCCACCGCGTCTAATAGCATGCCCACGCTTTTACTTAGTCTTCGCTTAGCGTTCTTTATTACTTTTTTTCTTTTTGCTCGTCTCCTTCGAGTCCTAGCGTGAAGTTAAATAGCCTTCAAGCGTGTTCAAACAAATATATGCACAAAAAAAACTCTTCAGCCTTATTATTATTAGTATAGATTTCAGAGCACCAACTTGTAAAAAAACCTTTTCTTATTAAAACCTACTTAATGCTATAAAACTTTTTCCCCAGGTTCTTGATCATATAAACAATCATATTTGAGTGTGAGATCATGTTAACATTATTATAATGACAATATTTTCCGTGCACAAAAGATAAATTTCTCAGCCCGAAGCACAGAGGAAACCAACCCGCCATAAGAATGAAGATATTGATATTATGTATAACTTACTAATACGATGTTTAGTAAAGTAAATGTTCTAATCATTTGTTTATTGTTCAGTACGGCAAGTAATAATGAGGAATGGCTGCGGCAGACGGGTGAGACGGCATCGTCTGGCGAGGGTAGAAGGACGCCACTTAATATACCACCTGACTTCAGGGTGTGGGAAACTGTAGGAGGTGGGCGAGATAATAGGCAGGGTTTGTATTATATTCCTTTCAATCTAGGTTCCAAACAAACCTATAAACATACAGATTTTTCTAAAATTATTTTCTTGTCTAGCATACTCAGCCTATAATGTTCCCACTACTGAGGCACAGTGGGCCGTAATCCACCGCGCGGGCGCAGTGCTGTTTGGAAGACGTTACAAACTTTCGAATTAGAATTTTTTGTACTATTAATTATTCTCAAATGAGACGCAATACAGTACGCAAAAACGAAACTATTATACACACAGCCATTTTACTCAGACACTTGGCATGGAAGGTGTATTCTGTGAACCGCTGAAATTACGAGGAAAAAAATGCCAAATGTACATTGTTCTTGTACTTATATAGAAATGTTCTGAAGCTGCATTGGAAAAGCTGATCACAGTCACTGCTTACAGAATGACTGTTTTCCGCAGGTCCGTCGCTGAAGTTCAAGGTGCTGTCGTACAATTTGCTAGCTCAGTACCTGCTGGAGTGCCACCCCCACTTGTACACAAGCTGCTCGCCGCGCGACCTCAAGTGGAAATCCAGGGCTGCACGACTCTTCGATGAAATCACCAGTTTGTCACCCGATGTAAGTTCTTATTCACAATCTTTTTGTATGAGGGCTTTGATGACATGGTCAAATCTTGGAAGCAAATTTTTGAACACTTTCTTTTAGGCTATCAAATTAAAAAGGGGTTCGAACATTTTTCTATGGAAGCTGGCATATCCACCTGCGCACCATTTTTTTTTTTTTTTTTTAATTTTTCGTGCACTTTGAAAGTAGTATACCATATATACTAGGGACACCTAAACAAACAAAAAATATCAAGTAATATGGTACCCTAAAGTGTCACGTTTCCGATATTTTGGAGGTAAACATCGCATCAGAGAACTATGAATATCGTTAAAAATGCAGTAATTACATGTGTATACGCGTCCATTGTATTCCAATATTAGTTCCCAGGTTGATTTTTCTATTTATTATAAAACAGTAAATATTTGCATGAAAAAGTTAAAAAGTTCGAGTTAAATACCTACTGGTAAAATTTGCGATGTGATATGATTTAGTAACTTAATTAATAAAAGTAGTTTTTTGTGACTATATTTAGCAAATATGTGATTAGTTAAATCAACCTGCGAACTATTATTTGAATGCAATGTATGAATGCGTAGGCATAGGAACACACATAATTACTGCATTTTTAATGATTTTCGTGGTTCTCATATGGCGATCTTTACCTCCAAATATATCGGGAACGTGATACTTTATGGTACCATATTACTTGATATTTTTTGTTTGTATAAGTGTACCCTACTCACATAAATTACATTCAAAGGGCGCGGAAGCTATGAAAAAAATAACAAAATGGCGGCGAGTCGGATATGCCACAAAGGTTCGAACCCCTTTGTACTCATTCAGTTACAATGACAATACATTTAACTGGTAGACATGAGCTGATGCTGCAGTCAGGATCGAAACCGCCATATTACTATCACTTTTGATCCTTACTTTGAACCTTAAATCGCTGTTCTGAATGGGAGAAATAACTTGAATACTCATTTGTTTCAGATACTATGTTTACAAGAAGTACAATCGTCGCACTTAGAAAGTTTCTTCTCAAGGTTCGAGCAGATCGGCTACACCAAGGTATTCAAGAAGAAGACTGGGCACCGGCATGATGGTTGCGCCATCTACTTCAAGAAGTCGATGTTCGAACTGCAGGGGCATGTCGGTGTAAGTACATAGGCCTCTCTCAAGTTGCACCCTATCTCGTTTCTCCGGTGTATTTCAGCCGCTTATTTAAAGGCTCACACGTTACAAATAAAATTAATGTACTGTTTAAAAGGCGTTGGTACAAAAGGTAAAATAAGGGAAGAAATAACCTAAAATATGACAATGTTTTAGTGCGGTAGCAACTCTTGGGTCAATGAAAAATGATCCCGTACCTACTGTGATGTGGCATTATAAAAGCTACGCTAGTAGGACCAAAATAACAGGAATTATTTTCAAATAAATGTTGATTCACACTTTTATAAATCGTTTTTAAGTTCAGCTCTACACCCTTCCAGGGAACTTTTATATTAGTTTAGTACATCACTCCGTGTATTAGCTTCTTAGTCAGGCAACTGTTTCATATGTAAAGATATGAGATAAGTGTAAACATCTCCAGTATCCACGCTGTGCGCTCTATAATTCCAATACTCGTGTGTGAGGTCACTGACTTCTTTAGGAAACTGGGGCTCCATTGTGTGTACATCTCAGAATGTTGAATGCCAAAATTGACAATGCTAACTCCAGGAATAAAACTTGACATAACCTTTCTATTCAGCTACGACCTTGTCCGGTACAATCGCGGAGACAACTAGTTCAGCTGTCAATCAATTGATTTATAGCACCATTGTCACCAAGTCGCGCGTTCATATTATCAGCGTGGCACATTCATTGTTTATCTAAAACTGTATCTGATAGTACTTATTATGCGCACACGAGGATTTAAATGTGAATGTAATCTTTATCTACGGATAAATGTATGCTATTGTATATTATGCTCTGCTGTCCTGATACGTGTGTCGTTTTGTTTGATTAGTGAACTCCCTGATATTTTGTCTCGGGTTCTATAACGCTAACACTGTGATATTGGAAGTAATCTTGCTATAGGTAGCGATCGAAGCAATGCTGGTGCCAGGCGATAGTATATAACACACATATGCAAATTGCCTTAAACTCTTGATTGTTTGCTCTCGAATGCCTGCGATGTTTGAATTTTGCTGACAACAAACATGGTCCTTTTTAGGAGCATGAACTCTGAATGACCGTCGATTTTGATAGTGATTTGTTAATAGCAATGAGGTATAATTGTTACGCAGATTTTTACTGCTACTTTAGAACATAAAAAAGAAGCTTTTAGGCTGTAAAAACTGCACTACACTACAGGGAAAATTCCCCTTCTCATATTGATCGCGATAAATCATACGCTAACTGCGTGCTTGCTATTTTAGACCATAAGTTAATTCTTATCAAATTAGAATTTCATGGCTGTTAGAAACACTTGAAAATCAAAGTCGTTAAGGTATAAATGCAGTTTCTAATTGCTAGAATAATAAAGAATTTGCGTTATCAGTGCTCTGCTATTTAATTTATCGTTACTAGATATATAATGGGAAATTAAATCACCATTACAGCCGCATCGGGCTCAGCGCATCACATCGCATTTCAATACATAATGTATGCTATTGTTGAGCTCCCTAAGTCCTGAGTTGATCTACACGATCACTGGCAAATGCTTGCACTGACTGGACTGGACTCAAATTTGTATGGTTCTTTCCTCAAAAGACCATTTCAGACACAGATATACTTGGTCCGCACATGATCTGACCAATATTATGTCTGGACTTTAAAAGAGACTGACCCCTGAGCTCGTTTCGCCATTTCTTTTCAGGGGTAGTCAGATAGGTAATGTCGACTCCATCGAGCTTATTTTAATATTACGTGTAAAAGTGATTCCCTTAACCTATTTGCAGAATAAACAATTTTATTTCATAAACGTGCGTTGCGGCCCTTGATGTTCATGTTCATGTTCTTGGGTTCATACAAAATGTGTGAAAGTGATGTAGGAGGATTTTTGCGTTGTGGCGCGGCCCGTCTTAATGTGCGCCTGCTTTTATGAGACATTGACATAAATAAATATGAATAGTGCCCGTGTAGTGGTGCGTGAACAGCGTAGTTGTTATTATTGACAGCCTTTTTGGGCTGTTATGCTTGCAAGCGCGACTGCTGACCCGCGGCTTGGGTTTGATTCTCGGGTTGAGCCAAGTGTAACCAACACTTGGCTTTCCATCAGGAATATCTCAGCCCTGTCTAAATTGGTCCACGGTTAATGTCAATAATAGGTTTGCTTCTATTATTGTGGGTTTCCGTTTAGGGAAAGACAGACGTGATAATGATCTGAATGTGCTTATTCTAGCGAATTATGATATTTATAAGCTACTAACTTCTGCCCACGACTTCATCCGCGTGGAATTTGTTGTTCCCCCGACGCACCGCGTCGCATAGCAACACCCGCCCGCGCTCTTACTTCGTTTTCGCTTAGCGTCGCTTCTGAATTTTTTCTTTTTGTCTGCCTAAGAGTAGTAGCGTGATGTTAAAAAGCCTTCCTCAAGAATTGGGCTATCAAATGCGAAAATAAATTTTCAAATTCGATTGGTCTTTCCAGAGATTAGCGCGTTCAAACAAACAAACTCTTACGCTTTATTATATTATAAGTATATAGATTGCTTTGCGCTTAATGTTTAGATTTAATATTTTATCTACTATTGGTTTACCTTCCTAACGACAACTCAAAGCAATTAATTCGGTTAAACCATTCACAGGCACTTTTGAAATGGTCAGACGGTCAGTTAGTCAGACAGAAAAAGCTAGCCATTCGAAAGTGTACTAGGTTCCTTTGGAAAAGAACAGGCAAGAACCTCCATGGATACTTTTAAATCAAAATATTGGTTACGTCAGTCGATCCATGTAAAATACCGATATTCAGCTGCATCTGGTTAGACCGGAAGCTGACTCCAACATAGTTTGGAAAAAGGCAGCCACATGACAATGGGTTACATCATTCATATTAGAATTGTACATATTTGTGAGAAGGATGTAAAAAGACGCATAATTACGTATCAAAAGGATACGACTTACTAGTAGTTCGACGTCAACTTGTTTTCAATTACATGCTTTGTTTGAGTCCGTTGTAATAGCATACAGTTTTGCAATAATAATATTTATAATCCCTACGTATCGGAAAGTCCTAAACGCAAGTGGTCCTAATAGTAAAACGACCTATAATCAAAACGACACTTTAACAAAAAGTCCTATTAGCAAATCGTCCTACGAGCAGTTTGTCCTATTAGCAGAACGTTCTATTTATAAAATACATTAATACTGACAAATCACTATCGGCTTTATCTTCATGGCTCTTTATAGCATTTATTGAAAGGTATTAATTGAAACCCCTAAAATGGAAAAAAAGAAGACCGTTCGTTTTTTAAACCAATTTTAAAAAGAGTTTCTTTATTTCGCCTGTATCCTGCCGTATCTATGGTTCTGGCATAACTTTCACAAAATTAAATATGCACCGTTTCCATATATTTGTTTTTTTGTTTGAAAGGGTACAATCCGTTTTATTTTATGTTTGTCCCATTTATATAATTATTGCTTCTGCACGAATCCAATATGTATTACATAGCAGCAGGCTCTTTCCACACTGTGTTTGAGGCCAGAACTGCCCAAATTTCGTTGGAGTGGAATGCTTTCTCGTAGTCCACAAATGCCACACACAGCTGCTACTTGCACTCTTCGGTCTTCTGTACGATTTGCCCATTAGTGTGGATGTGGTCTTCGGTATTGCAACCTTTTTAAAAACCGGCTTGTTGTGGCAGCTAGAACTCGTCAAGTCTCCTCGTGAGACAGTTCGTAACTACTCTCGATAACAGCTTGCACACGTGGCTCAGTTGTGAGGTGTGTCGACAATTGGATGGGTGACGGTAAATAAACACGTCGCGCTAAATTCGCGTAGCGCTGGAAATACTTAGAGGCCAGAGTAACCTGGCCTTCCTTTATAATCTTCGCAGATAGAGAACGGAACAATGTGTGGTAGCCGCTTAGGTAGTCGCTTGTCAATAGCTATGCCTTCAAAATACACTGGATCGCAAAAATTCCGGGTCGCTAATAAAAACCGTGATATCTCCGTAAATTATATACCTAGATCGCTAGAATAAATAATATGTAGTAAGCAGGTTACTAATGCTCGTTCTAAATCTCTAAAGATGTTTAATTTGTATAAGTTAAAGATTAAAAAAAAAATAACTGCTTTTGTTTCAAACCGAGCTGTTATTATAAATGGTTCCTTGGATTGATCAGAGTATTCAGTGCAATATCATATCGTTAACACCAGCATGCGTAGCATGACCGCTTCTATCTCTACTCTACGAAAAGAAGACAAATTACTTTCTTAACAAAAACTCATTCTTTTTTTGAATTTTGACATTGCGGCGTAGAAATCTTTCCACAATCTGTCATTTTGTCTTCCATTTCTTCTGTTCCTATAGCGGTCATGCTACGCATGCTGAAGAATGTACACGGATTATTACCATGGTACAAGAAGGAAGAAGGCAGCGTAGCACTGCTAGAACAGTAGGAATATCTTTATCAATGGTCCAGAGAGTACTCTAGCGATTTCAAGAGACCGGTATGATCATCAGGAGACCAGGAAATGGCAGGCCAAGGTGCACAACTACACGAGAAGACCGATTCATCGTGAGCACTATGTTAAGAAATCGACATCTCACGGCTGTTCAGGTCCGAAACAGTCTTCAAGAAATTCACCACAACAATGTGAGCTCTGATACGATTCTGCGACGTCTTCGTGAATCTGATGTAAAGCCTTATAGACCAGCAAACGGCCCCAAACTGCTCAGAGAACATCGAGTTGCCAGGTTACGGTTTGCTCGAGAACACATCCGATGGACAGATAAAGATTGGTCCAAGGTTATGTTTTCCGATGCGTCCAGATTTTGTTTATTTACGCACGACGGGAGACGAAGAGTATTTAGACAACAAGTAGAACGGTATCATCAAGCGTGTTTTGAAGAAAAGGTGCCATTCGGTGGAGGATCAATAATGGTTTGGGCTGCGATATCTTCAGAGGATCGCACGGAGTTAGTGATCATAGAAAACGGTTCTCTGACTGCTGTCAGATACGTAGAAGAGGTTTTAAATGAGCATGCTGTTCCTTTCTTAGTGAATATGGGTGAAAATTCCATTTTTATGCACGATAATGCCCGACCACATACTGCTCGTTTGGTCAATATGTATATTCAAGACGTCGGTATTACCTGCATGGAGTAGCCAGCTCGCAGCCCAGACTTAAATCCCATAGAACATGCATGGGACGAGCTCGGGAGATGCGTGAGATAACGCTCTCCTGCTCCCGTTACCTTACACGAGTTAAGGAATGCGCTAGTGGAAGAATGGGCAAACATAGACCATAATCGTATTAAAAATTTGGTTTACAGCATGCCACATCGTCTTAATGAAATGATACGGGCTCGTAAATCTTTTATTTTTTAAGATTTACTGCGAAGTGTATTTTTGTTGTCATAAGTTAGAAGCGAAATTTTCTTATTTTTTTGTATTTAATTAAAGTTATATAGTGTACAAGTTTTCTACTGAAAAACTATACGAAATAAGTGATCTACTTTCAGTTAGGAAATTATACATCATATCCACTGTCCTAAAAAAACATAAAACTCTTTCATTTGATCCAAAAGTAATGACGATAAAAAACTTTTTTACAAAAAAATAAACAACCAACTTCAAAAACAAAACACTACAAACTGAAAAATAACTTTAATTTCGGAAGTCGGTGTCTTTGGATCTGTATTTTAGTTTTTTTGCCACCGACTTCCGAAATTAAAGTCGTTTTTCAGTTTGTAGTGGTTTATTTTTTGAAGTTGGTTGTTTTTTTTTTTGTAAAAAAGTTTTTTTATTTTTCACTTTTTAATGAGTCGGCTATTAATTTATCTAAGTTACAATAGCCTAATGTCAACTACTTATCACCTTTTACAAAATATTCCTTTTCCCGATGCAGGGACGTTAATTGTTGAGGAGTTCTCCTGGTAAGAACCAATAGAACTGGAGCTGATGGTGAAGCCACTATCAGCACCATTTCACCATATTCATTGTGACGAGCATAAATTGCTTAGCAACCATATTAAAGTAATCGAATCGTAACCTGTGAAATACTTAGAATTGAGTAGTTCCGGTGGCCACCTCTGGTCTTCATTATCAGTTCCACTTCACCGAATGGTGCTTTCCAAGACCAAATGCACGAGTTACTATAAAAAATACCCAAGTCGTTATAAGCGTGCCTGTAAATTTTGAAGATTTCCCTCGATTTCCATGGGATCCCTTCATCAGATTCTGACTTGGTGACAATGGGACCACCTCGAGAGTATACCCTTTCAAACAAAAAAAGATTTTTGCAAATCCGTCTATATATGACGGAGTTATGCCCGAACTTAAAAAAAAAAAAATACAAACATCCGAATTGAAAACCTCCTCCTTTTTGAAGTCGGTTAAAAAGGCGAAATGACTTGATTGCACAAGTACCACAAACTAAAACGAAATTCGCGGCTATACAATACCAACATCGATCTGCTCAACTGTATAATAGGGTAAACAAACAAATATACATAATTATATCCCAACTACATGAATGTAAAACAAAACTAACAGACTGGATAAAGCCATTTACATACACATATACAGAGTCACTCCTACAACACATGACCTAACATACACACAGCCACACCACTCACAAATGTCAGTCACTTTCACATCACATCACATCACATCACATCACACCACTCTCACACTTACACCCCCACACTCCTCCTACTTCACAAGCCAACACAAACATACTACATCTTTTGTAAAATCACCTTTTATCCTACCTAAGAAAGAGCGGCGTCTTCTAACACAGGCATTATCTGCTTAAAAGGAGGCGCTATTCACCAACAAAATGTTAACAACTATGGTCAAAAAATTAACATTTTTGTATTTGTACAAAACGTGTTACACATTTTTTATATATATTAATCAGTCATCTACAATATACTTTAGTTTCGCAAATTAGTCATGTATTTAAGAAACTATCACGCCATTTATTAGCGACCCGGATTTTTTGCGATCCAGAGTATATTACCGTGTTGCCTGAAAAACGCAAAAAAAAAACAATTTCGTTTTTTTTTAAGTTTTTTTTTTATGTGTAGTGTTTCGAGCAGAAGATAAATAAGATCGTTCCTTTAAAAATCTTATATGTATGTGTGGTATGACTGTACCTATTCCGTTCTTTTATTTATAGAACCATTTGCTTGTAGGACGATTTGTTAATAGGACGTTTCGCTAAATTGTCGTTTGAACTATAGGTCGTTATGCTATTAGAACCATTTGCGTTTAGGACTTTTCGATACGGAGGGAAATCAACGCCTTATTTATTTACATAAACCTGTTATTGCGTTACACCGGTGGCGACTGTTTATTCGTATAAATTGCTTACGATTAGAGCATGGCTAATTGTTAAAAGCAAGTACATATTTCTAAGTATGAACACCTTCAAAATCATCATCATCGCCAGCCCGACTTCATCCACTGCGTGTGCCATGCTCCACGCTCCACAGTGGAACGAATATATGGGAGGCGTTGGACATATGCATTTCTGAGAAAAATGCTCATTTTATTTAAAAAAACAAATAATGCCATCGTATGTAGTCATCAATTGCCTTCAAAACTGGTTCTCACAAATTTCTTTCTATCTGTCGTATTACGGGAGTTAATTGAGAAAATGAGAATTTTTTCTTTGAAAATGACTGAATCGAGCTCTCTGCCGCCTGATTCCGCCCTCGTTTCAAGTTGTGGGCTGTACTACCGTATTACGCATAGCAAAAGCTAAATTTACTGCTAATAAGACACATGGTGCGCCAAAGGTGCACCTTCTGACATGTAGGTTCATGTATTTTTTTTACTGAATCGAGCTCTCTGCCTTATGAATCATATCCTGTTTCAAATTGTGGTCTTTACTATCCTTAGAATAATAACGCATAGAAGCCGCGTCTAGAACAAAACACGAGCGATATCGTGTGTCCACTTCATTTTCTTTGTGTGCGTGACCTGAATGTCCTGAAACCTCAAACACACACAAATACAGCATTCGGTGATACCATTACCAGCCCGTAACTCACAAAAAAATGAGAAAACGCAGTAGTATGTTGCTGGATCAAACCAAGACAAGTATTTTATATTATCAGGAACTCGATAAGATGAAGATGATTTTGCATGTAATAAGCAGTGATCGGAGTAGGTAGATTGATTTTTAGTACTTGTATCATAAATGCACACAGAAAGAATAACATGGATAAGCCATTTTTCCGGAAAGTAATTCCGGTATTTCCGGATTCAATTAAATATTGTTAATTTTGGTAGTGATATTATTACTACTCAATGTTATTGTACCACCCATGATCCTTTGTTCTGATTGGTCGTTGGGTTTTGTCAAATCGTGACAAAAAAAAATAGGAAGAATAATAAAGTTTAAAATTGCTCATTTTATTACAATTCCTACCTTTTTTTTGAGGATGGCAAATCATCAAATGACTCCTTCCACTCTGGCAGAATACAATTCCTACATAAGTTCCGGTTTTTTTTTAATAATCCACCAATTCCGGAGGAATGTCCATAGTAATATATACGTTTCGGATCAATGACCCCAGTTCAATCTACCTACTCCGATCACTGGTAATAAGACATATTTTTACGGAAGGTAAAATTCAATTTATTTAAATATAAAAGGAAATAAATGAACCATTAATCGCATGAAGAATTGGATATCGTTCAATGCGTTTAGAATGTTTGATGTGTGATGTGTTATAATAATATAATCGGCATGTATTAATTGCTGACATGTAAAAAAAGTATGAATGAGAAAATTACAAAAATGAAAAACATGTTAATCGATAATATTGTAATCTTTATTTTACCACTCTTCGAACCAACGTTTTATGCTTATCATTTAAAAACCTTGCAGTTGCAACTGCTTCCTAAAGAGTTTCCGCTTTGACTCAACGTCTTTTATAGTATTTTCTCTTTTTGAGATATAAAAAAGAAACCTAAAGCCAAGTTAGTTTCTCGAAACCGGCAAAATGTGGTATCGTATTCAATAGCGTATGTAGTAGTTACATCAAAAACAATTATTTTTGCTAAACAATAATAATTGTTTTTGATGGCTAGGCTATGACTATGGCTCAGTTTTAGTTGCCTCACTTTTTGCAGTCGTACTAGGTTTCCATGCGTTATTATTCTAATTTACTATCATTATACATATACCAAGAGCTTCATTTAGTGCTAAGACTGATTTATATATTTTTAACAATAAACATATTTTGTCCTTATTATTTAAAGTAGTTTCGTTAGACTTACAATAATATGATTCACATGGACTGTGTTGTGGAATAGATATTAAGAGTATCGATACAAAATATAACTTTCCTAAGAACCCAATTAAAGGAGATATAGGTTATTAAGAAAAGTCATTAGGGAAATGGTTACTTAATGGTTTACACATTATAACTAATGCAGTAATGACCACTAACAATCTGCTTGAAATAAACGAATTGACTATGCCTCATTAGCAAATAGGACCGTGTAATATTAATCAATCAATGAGGGTACCTGGTTATATTATAAATAGGTCACCATAAGTACCTTTAAAATCAGTTTTGATTTGCTCCTCGTGTAGTCACGTTAATCTCGAAACTATTTTTTCAAAGAACCATGGCGAACTGGCAAACATTTTTTTATTGAATTTTATTTTTGCGTCTGCCTATGTAAAATATTTAAAAGTACAGAGTTTGAATTCCTGAACAGTTTTGTCTCCAGTTATACTTTTATAGGAAGTCAGGAATTCACGATTTTCCAGTTTGAAGTTCTAGAGGTTGTCTTGTCAACAACAGACCCTAATCGAAAAAGAATTGTAGAAATACCTACTTACCACTTAAAATATCATTGATAGAAATGCATTTTTACAGCAAAATAAACTACGGACAACGTATTCCGAATAAGTCTAGCCGACCGCGACGTGCGAAGGTCCGCCATTTGGCCCACATGCGACGTAGGTACGTAAATAAATGTTCAGAAGAATATTTATTTAATAATCTTAGCCAACTATGGTTGCGACAGTTAAATACGAGTATATATATGATTAATTATATAGTAGCGGTAGGATATAGGAGAATAGACCTCATTCCACCGGCCCCCTTCTACCATCGGACATCTAGGCGCACTGCAAGTTACCATCCCTACCTAGTTGCTATTCCACCAATTCGCACTAAGCGCTTCCAAACATCTTTTATAATGTGCACAGCAAAAGAGTGGAATTGTCTACCTGCGCCTGTGTTTCCGACCGCATACAACCCAAATCTCTTCAAAGTAAGAGTGAACAGACTTCTTCTGGGTAAGCTCACTCCAGTGGCGTAACTATAGGGTGGCAGGGCCGGCAAAATGCCACGGGCCCACGGCCCGACGGGGCCCCCGGGCCGAGAGGGCCCCGGCCCGAGAGGCCCTCGGCCCCAGAGGCCGCAAGCTCAAAACTAACCTAACATATTTAACTTTTTTTTTAAATTATAAAACTTATTGGTATAGGTAAGTAAGTACTTACAATCAATTAAGGAACTCAATGGGACAAGACAGGCTACGTAACTTAGCTATTCTGTCTATTGAACATTCTATGGCCCGATCTTTAAACTTTAATGATGTTTTTGATACTGTTGCGGAACAGAAATCTCAGAGAAAACATTTTTATTAATAAATATATTGTTATTTTATTATAAATAAGTACTTAATACCTATGCTTTTGGAAAAAAAATATATTATATATTTAACTAAAACGCACACAGTAATACTGTTAGGTAACTACTTCAGTGATTTATTAAAAATTAAATTACAACGTGACGATTTTTACTGGGCCCCATCCAATGAATTTGCCACGGCCCTCAGATGGTTTAGTTACGCCACTGGCTCACTCCATCGTCGACTTTGTCTCTGTCATCTCTGCCCTAGACTAGAGTCAAGAGCAAACCCATCTAAAATAAAAAAAATAAAAAAAACAAACAAAATAAGTATATTTTACAATATTTATTCCTCGTCATCCCTAAACAGAATGTCTGTTCTAACTAGATACCTTAGTACAGTCTTTGTATGAGCGCAACATCCAACAGTTCGTCTTCCAACTAAACAACTACAACACTACTCTACTATTCTTGCTCGACCGGGCACATTATTTTCTATTATAATCCTACTAATATTATAAATGTGAAAGTTTGTGAGGATGGATGGATGGATGTTTGTTATTCTTTCACGCAAAAACTGCTGAACGAATTTGGATGGAATTTGGAACACAGATAGTTTATAACCTGGATTAACACGTAGAATACTTGTTATCTCGGTAGTACGTTCCCGTGGGATAATTTCCGACATCCACGACGGCAAAACCGCGGGCAAAAGCTAGTGTAGGTATACATAATATTGTTTTCTAGAGACATGGCGTGACTTTATTTCACCTCTTATTCAGGTAGTGTGACCACTGCCTCTAAGATTGTACTCAGCCGAATTAAGTCGCTCACTGCATACTTCAATACTGTACCCGCCGTGGAAACCGTGGTACATGCTCGCTACGTTGCATGCTGGTACACACGGCTACACATCAACCTAGATTGTTGGACTTTGCACTATAAGAAGTTGAACGCTGTGGATCGTGCGAGAGGGTGCGATATGTTTTCGTTATTTCGTCCCACTCACGCACGCCACCTGAGGGAGCGCAGAGCACGCGCTACTGCCGCCACCATGCGGCATGCGGCGCTCTATTCTTACTATACTATACCTATAAAGCTCGTTGGGTTCAGATATAATAAATATGGGTTATTGTTTTTCGATTTGGGCTGCGCCTGTAAGTGTGCACTAATACATCGATTAGGTATTATTATCAATTATTGCAAACTAGCGACCTGCTTCGGCTTTGGACGGGTGCAATGTAGATGCTAATGTGGTGTCAGTGTGGAGTGATTAATAATATTCTGTTACTAAATACATAAATAAAGGTACTTTACTACTTTTATTTATATATTTAGTAACTTATTGGATTGATTTATATGCACGCGCCGTGCCCCCGCCGGCCGCTGCCACCGGACGGACTTTCGGCCCGACGGCCGTTCTGCCCCCGCATTTTAAATCCCTGATATTTTCTAAGATATTAATTTTAATGATTGCTGTAAAGGGCAATTTTGATCTACATTAAATGCACAAAGTATCTAACGTATTTAATTGGATAAGGAATAATACTGTATTGTTTAAAATAGCTTCGTAAATAACCCATATTTTTTTGTAATAATGTAGAGGATAAAAATGGTTCCTGTGGATTATCCTTAGGAGATAGACATATACCATTGCGGACTTTTTTGTAAATATTTTTAAGAGATACAACTTCGTAGTACGAGTATATTATTTTGATCTATCTGGTAAGGTTTAGCCAGCGTTTGCAATGTAAGCGCACAAAAATATGTTTTTACGACATCACATTACAAATCTTTGAAATTCTCGGCTTTTATCTATTATAATATGCATGTATTATACACATAAACCTTTCTCTTGAATCACTCTGTCTATTGATGAAAACCGCATTAAAATCCGCGTAGTATAAAAGATACAGCCACACAGACGCGTGCGTGTGCGTGTTGCTTACAGACGGCGGGAAGCGAGTTTATTTTATACTATGTATACTCCTTTTGAAATAAGATTAGAAATTTAAATAAACCTTTTTTTTTTACAGTCCGTTTAACCGATTATGACTTCTTTTCCGAGGGCATAAGGAACGCATTAAAAGCAAAAACGTGGTTACAATACCAACTGTTTACTGCCATTTGTCATGCCACCAACGCAATATGAGTGAAAATCGGTTGAACGGACTGTAAAAAAGGCTTTTTTTTAGTTTAAATTGGAGTTTAGAGATTTCTAGCTTTTCCCCACGGTTAGCACGCGTGTAATTCGGAAAATACTTAATTTCGGATTTTCATACAAACTTTAAACCCCTATTTTACCATCTTATGGTTTGATCTTACAAAAACACTGAAATATATACCTATTTTATTTTCAACCATAAAGCTAAATATAAACTTTCATACATCTAACTTCAAAACGACGGATTTTCATACAAACTTTCTATCCCTTTTTTTACCGCCATTGATTTTATATTAGGTCTTTACCTATGAAATTGCCGTTCTGCAGTACTGGCCATTTCAAATCAAAATAATTTTTGTTTGGCTAAGAATTCTAATTTCAAATTAATTTTATTTTAAAAACATGGATTTTTTTTTCTAAAAGTAGTCATTTCTTTATTGATTAGTGTTACATTTTCATCGCATTTCAATCTTTTTCGTCATCATGGATACGTTAAAAATTCGAGTAATTATGGAATATGAGTACCGTCGTGGCAGCAACGCGGCACAAGCGGCACGCAACATCAACGACGTTTACGGAGCTAACACTACAAACCAACGCACCACCTGTTATTGGTTTGCTCGCTTCCGTTCTGGAAATTTCGACCTGAAAAATGAACCTCGCGGTCGTCCGAAGACTTTGGTCGACAAGGACGAATTAAAGGCGATTGTGGAAGCTGATGATACACAATCTACGGCTGAATTAGCAGCAGCTTTCGACGTTAGCGTCAAAACAATATTGGTCCATTTGCGTCAAATTGGCAAGGTAAAAAAGCTTGACAAATGGGTGCCCCACGAACTCAATGATCGCCAGCGCGAAGTACGCGTCGAGACGTGCCTTGCACTGCTCAACAGACACACAAATGAAGGAATTTTGAACCGCATTGTTACCTGCGATGAAAAATGGATTCTGTTTGATAACCGTAAGCGCTCAGCAAGTTGGTTGGATCCTGGTTCAGCACCTAAACAATGCCCTAAACGAAAACTTACCCCTAGAAAAGTGATGGTCACTGTTTGGTGGTCTAGCGCCGGTGTGATTCATCACAGCTTCTTACCAAACGGGGTGAGCATTACTGCAGATGTGTACTGTGAAGAACGGAACACAATGATGGAGAAGCTGGCGCATCTCCAACCAGCATTGGTCAATCGCTCGTCTCCGGTGCTCCTGCACGACAACGCGCGACCTCATACTGCACAGCAGACGGTCTCCAAGTTGCAAGAACTGGGGTTGGAAGCTCTCCGTCATCCGCCCTACTCACCAGACCTTGCGCCTACAGACTACTACTTTTTCCAGAATTTGGATAACTTCTTGGCGGGAAAAAAATTTAATACCCGAGAGGCAGTAGAAAATGCCTTTGAAGAATTTGTTGCCTCCCGTCCAGCTGATTTCTTTAAGAAGGGCATCAATAAACTGCCACTGCGATGGCAAAGATGCATTGATTGCATGGGTGATTACTTCGATTAATACAAATAAAAAATTCATGAAAAAAATTCGTTTAAATTTTTTCATACAAAACGGCAATTTCATAGGTAAAGACCTATTATAATCACTGAAACACGGGTGGCGCAATAGAACGTGCATATTGCGTCATCTTTTTTCGCGGGGTAAACAGTGCGCAGGCGGGGAGAGCCTAGTGCGGTTGGATACTGGCACTCATGGAGTTTTAGTAACCATGAGTCACTTCGACGGGAAGCGTCGCGCTTTTTGTGTTCGCACGTTTTACGAGAACGGTCGTTCATACATCTCTACAAGGCGAATGTATTGTTCTGAATATGGATTAACACACATTAATGAAGCTCCGAGTGCAAATTTAATTAAAATATGGATAAAGCGTTTTGAAGAGACCGGTTCCACGTTTAAACCACCAGCAAAAGGTCGTCCAAGAACGTCTAGGACCACAGACAATATTGAGAGGGTGAAGGAGTCAGTAGAAAAAATCCGCAAGTGCCTACTCGGAAGCGATCGGCGGCTTTAAACTTGTCGCGACGAAGTTTACAGCGAATTTTGAAGTTGGATCTTAAACTGCATCCTTATAAGCTCCAGTTAACACAGGAATTAAAAGAGGCCGACTTCGGAGCAAGGTTACCATTTGCTGAAGAAATGCTTGATCGATTTTCCACTTTTGATAACATCCTTTTTCTGACGAGGCTCATTTTCATTTAAATGGGTCCGTAAACCGACAAAATTGTCGCTATTGGAACGACGAGAATCCAAAAATGAAACATCAAAAACCACTGCATAGTTCGAAAGTAACGGTATGGGCAGCAATCTCAAGCAAAGGAATTATTGGCCCTTTCTTCTTTGAAGATTCACGAGGACGAAACATCACCGTTAACACCGACCGCTATGTTACGATGTTAGAGGGATATTTGACTCCAGAACTTGCGAGATCGAGAATAGCGAATACGAGGACTTGGTTCCAACAAGACGGAGCGACCTGTCACACATCAAATGACTCTATGGCGGTTGTGAGACAGATGTTTCCTGCAAGACTAATTTCCAAAAGAGGTGATATCCCTTGGCCCCCTTACGTAGCCCTGAGTTGACGCCTCCTGACTTTTTCTTGTGGGTATACCTCAAACATAAAGTATACATGAACAATCCGAGGAACATCAGTCAGCTAAAGGAAAATATCCGTGGGGAAATGGCAGCTATCACCCCAGATTTATTGACAAGAAATAGTCGTAGAGTTTTCACAAATCTGCGTTCGCGTTTAGAGGAGTGCCGTCTTCGAGAGGGCCGTCATATAGATGATGTTATTTAAAAAAAATAAACTACATTTAATTACCTAATCATCCTATATTTTATTTCAACTATACCTTTTGTATTTTTTTTTTAGCCTATACTTAATAAATGCACGTTCTATTGCGCCAACCTGTATTTCTTCATTTTTAATCAAAATAATCATAATAAGATTTATCATCAATTTTAAACTGTTTTCCCTTTTTACAACACAACGAAGCAATCAATACATCAACGTAATTTTGCATAGAAGATTAATTGTGAAACTATTGTAGCGAAATTTTTTGGCAAATATAGTGCATCTGTGTGCGTAGGCGCAATGCAAATGCTGCGATTGGCCGATGCCACGATACTCAGTCCCTTTCCTACAATTCTCTGTATTGCTGGTAGCGTAGTTATGGTTATTTAGGGTGTACGACTGATGTGGAGCCGTGTGTACGTTCCCAAGGGGAATAAAATTAGATCCCTGTATTCTGAGACAGGAAAGTAAATATTATTTCTGTCCTACTCTGTTATACTTTGAAAATTGGATGTTCTCCTATTCATATTAAGTGTCCCACGAACATCGCTTGCAACTCACAATTCGAGACAAGTGCAATATTCGTTGAATATCGCTATCTCTGTTTGACAAAAGAAGGCGTGCGGCGAGTGGGGGACAGACGCGGTGCGCAGCCATGTGTGTGTAAGTGATAGCTCTTATTAGCTGTACTTACTATTCATTCATAACGTCTCGAGTCGAAGATATTTATATTTATTAGTAAACCTAAGTTTAGTAATAAATATAAAAAATAAAAATAAAGGAAACAATGAACATAGGTACCTAAGTACCTATGTTCATTATTTCCTTTATTTTTGTCGACTACTTTATAGAATCGTTAGTGAATGTACAGACTAGTAATGCATTTTTTGGAAATTTCTTTACTATGCCGATATCTCAACATATTAGGATAAATTCTCGATATCTAGGCCTTGTAGAGAAAATCTAGCAGATCAGATACGTGATACCTAATCCTGTATATTGTTATCGAGCGTGGCCTTTTTTCTTTTTTGGGTGCCTAATCGTCAAGTGACCTCTCCCGCTCTGGGTGGAGCGGAAGGGCGTGTCAGACTCTTACTGACTAAACCCCACCCGTGTTCCTTCAGTTGCCTGTGCGCCAGGGCCACGGTAACTCTTTCGAACAATCCGCGATCCCGGCAGGCATCGGCCCTATCGGACCCCGTCAATGATGCTGACATATCTTTGAGACGCGCGTGGAAAACGACGCGCCGTCGACCCGGGCCTGGTCCTTACCGGACGGCGAGCTGCCCATTGCTCGCCGTCCGCAAGCCCGCGCCTGCGGTGGCTGGGAGTCGGCAATCGACTCCTGACGCCTAGGGTGTCTCCTCCTGCGGCGACTAGGGGCGTGAGGGACACAACGATTGCCGCACCCTCACGCGCTCCGCCTCCTCCTTCGCGAGCATTACTGCTTCGCAGAAGGAGGTGACGGCTTCCCATTCCCTCTCGCTCCGTACCATGGCCTGTACCAGGGCCGGACGCGAGAGATCGCCGCCACGAGGACACGGTGGTGCTCCGCCCAAGCTGGGCAGACCTCCACCGTTTGCTCCACCGTGTCCTCCGGTCGATCCACACAATGCCGACACCCGGGCGTTTCCTCCCGCCTTATCCGAAACAGGAACCTCCCGAAACAGCCATGTCCGGTGAGGACCTGCGTCAGGCGGAAGGTGAGGACGCCGTGGCGCCTCTCAAGCCACTCCTCAAAGAGGAGACTTACCGCCGCAATTGTGGCGTGGCGTGCGTGGCGTCCGCGCGTGGCGTGGCGGGCAAATCAACTGACGAACGGCGCTAGAGTTGTCAGACGCACGTCGCGTAAATACTTACAATAACATTGTTAGGATATTTATTATTATTGGCTTTATTTATTCTAAGCCTGTGTATTATGTTTATTTATTTCCTTTAGGATGGTGTCGACATTAAAAAAGTAAGGCTTCTTCTGTGTTATTTCTGTATTCCCTAAAAGAAACTTCAAATATTGTTATTACTTACTGAATAATGAATACAAGTCAAATAATAAAAGTGTTATGCAAAGTCGGTAGGTATTAGTAAAAGACAAATATTCCAATCATTTATATTTATCACATAAATATACATAACTGGAATATTTGTCTTTTTTATTGTCCGTAAATTCATATCGTTCTGAGCTAAGAATAATAATAAAAAAAAACAAGGATTTTTTAAATAAACATTTATTTAGTTGTGTCCTTTCTTCATAGATTTTTATATATTCATATTTTTTTTAATATGAATCGAAACGTGATAAACACTTATACTTATACTTACTGTGAGATACATCCCAACGTTCGGAGTCCATGTCGGCAAAGCAACCAAACCACCAATTCGTAAATAAATTTCCAAGTCCGTAAACAAAACAATGGTCGTAAGAATATAGGTTACTCGATACCAATTATTCAAACGCAAAATCTAAATCCAAGTTCATAGCACAGCTCAATAGGGAGTGTCAGAAAAATATAACAATACAATTTGCAAACAACAATAATTATGCACGCACGCACAGCACAGCTGATAGCACAGAGTATATAATTATGTTCTGTGGCAGCGTAAGCCAATTTACGCCACAGTATACGTATACTATTATCAGAACATTTGAACTACCGTCATTTGCGTAAACGTATCGTTGTAATATAGACATTCTGTGGCTTATAATGGAGCATGATGGGCCAACGTGTAAATCGTGACACTGACAACAAACACCCCGCCCGCGCCTCGCATGCCCGCGTTGCGCTAGAAGAGTGCAGCGGTACACACAGAAGCTATCGTGCGTGAGCAATACGATCACGCACACATTGATATTTCCTTGACGCGAGATGGCACTACTAGCTATCGCAAAACTATGATGAATTTGAATGTGTTCCGTAATTCCTAAAATGATGAATGAAAATTTAATGTTTAACGATTTTTTTGTCGATAATTTGTAACTTGATAATGTAAGCTATGTTTCTGCAGAAACAATATTATAAATATTGTTGGTTATAATACAGAAAAAACAGTATGAAAACATGTCATTTAAGCTGTAAAAATATGTGAAATGCAATTCACTCAAACTTCATTTTAGATAAGTTTAAAAAAATATAAAAGATGTAGGAACCTAGATAAACATTGTCTAAATCCCTTCGGATTTAGACAGTATTTATCTAGGTTCCTACATCTTTTTTATTTTTTTCAGCATAATATGGTGGAAATATGCTGAAATTGTAAATAATATGGGAATTACGTTTGTATGGACAATTCACCCGTCGTCACGCTCTTATCAGCCTCAACCATACTAGCGACATTGTTTTCTAAACCCATCTTTGCTCTAATAATGCTTAATATTTCATTTGCATTGCAGTATATCATGTAATGACGATATTATACACGAGCTTATATTATCGTCTCATCCACTGCTTACAAGCATTCGTCTTACAATAAATAAGTTCGTAAAAGAATCATCTTTTACGAACATCTTTTACGGAATCTTATGACCTAACGGATTCCGAAAAGAAAGAAATTCGGTTTCTTTCTTTTGTTTATGTCAATGATTAAGAAATATAGAATCCGAATCGAATAATAATGACGAAGATGATGATGAGGAGGATGATTAAAATTTAATGTTTAAATGTTCTTATGTTTTGGTTATAATAATATTTATATGTGTATTAAGCTTATAAATAAATAAAACTGCCGATTTTTTTTTGTAGGTTATAAATCACATATCAGAAGGTGTACGTTTGGCTCAACATGTGTCTTAGAAGTAAATGCAGCTCTTGGTGTGTGTAATATGATAGTACAGTCCACAACTTGAAACGAGGCCGGCGTCAGGCGGCAGAGAGCTCGATACAGTCATTTTCAAAGTAAAATTTCACATTTTCTCAAATAACTCCCGAAATACGAGAGAGAGAAAGAATTTTGTCAGAACAAGTTTTGAAGGCATTTGATAATTAAATGCGATAGTATCATTCGTTTTGCAAAATTAGTTTTTTTTTTCTCAGGAATGTTCAACCTCTCCCATACATTCGTTCCGCTGTGCGCTCATGTGCCTCGTCCGATGTGAACCCACCTTACTCTGATAATCTTATAAACCTTTAGGTTTAGTTGTTTCCTAATTTTAGAGCGATACATAAAATCATTATCCCCACGGGGTAGGCAGAAAGTACAGAACGCCACTGCGTCACACTTACAGTGCTACAAGTATCGTTAGGCGCCTGAATGACGATAACAGTGTGGCGACAAAAGAATATTGGTTTTTGGCTTTTGTGAAATTGTCGCTGAAATTGTAATGTCAAAAATATGGCGGCGTACCTTGCAGCGTTGTAAACTTAGCGCTACCGAGTAGTAACAATGTTAGCGCTAAGTTTGCCGGTCCGTCGAATGCGCGTCCCCGCCTCCCAACCGCCTACCGCATCGCTGAGTCGCCCTCTCAGAACCGTTAGCACCGTCATCGCAAGCGCGTGTGATTATTACTTATTCGGCACCTTAATATGGGTTTTGCTGACGGTCAGCGTCAGCGGCAAACTTAGCGCGGACGGGTTGAACACCATTTGTTTCGTCTGCATTCAAATATGTAATTACACACGTGCGCCTGTTACGAGAACTACGCACCAGATTGGTGACACTAACTCACAAAACTTCTCCTTCCACAGGTGGAATTCAACCAGCCCGAGCTTCCAATCCTGAACCGGGACAACGTCGGGATCATGGTGAAGTTGGCGCCCTACGAACTGCCCGACTCGCCAGTGGTGGTAGCCACCACGCACCTGCTATACAACCCCAAGAGGACCGACGTGAGGCTGTCGCAGATGCAGGTCTTCCTAGCTGAGATCGACCGCTTTGCCTTCTATGATAATGGGAGAGAGTAAGTGTAACTTTAATACCAGCCTTTTTGTCGCACTGCAGGGCAAATTCCTCTTCTGATATAGAAGACACGAGAATTGGCACCACGCTTGCTGAAGACGGGTTGGCGATTTCAGACGTATATTCACTACAAGTCCAGGTTTTCTCACGATGTTTTCCTACACCGATGTCAGTAACGTCCAAGATAACCTCAGAAAGAACATTGAATTGAAAATTTCACATTGCTACTTGCCCTGATTTGGACCAACGACTTCGAAGTGTTGAACTTTAGATACAAGTTAAATCCGTATCGTACGCAACGAATGTCTATGGAACGTGTTCGGGGCTTATGATACTTTGGACGAAAGATTATAACCTGTGGTCCAGTACAGTTCCGTCCAACCCTAATTTCGACCACTAGCTGAGGCGCTAACACGAACGCGCGATGTATACGTAATGTTAATTCGAACGATTTTTTAATCCAAAATACAAGAAATCCTATAGTCTTTTGGTATAAATATTTGCGTCAAGCATAATTTGTATCACCCACAGATATGAATCAAGTCTTAAAACTATGTAAATACTATCTGCGAACGAGTATTTTCAACTTGAAAATCGTTAGAATTTACGTCACTTTTACTCCACTCGTTCGTGCTAGGTCCACTAGTATCACAAAATTGTTATAAACGTGACTTTGATGACGCTTGGGTACACAAGACGGCATCTCAAGCTATTTATTTACAGTTTTACTTGATCTCGCATTGTAGGTATAGGCTTTTTGTTCAATGAGAAGATAGCTTATACTGGAAATGTTTGGCTTGATATGTAGCCTTGCGTACTAGTGCTGAGCATTTTACCAGCTCCTTGGTTATTTGATGAACTGTGTCTGTCTCTCTCTCTTGTCACATGTTATTACATCAGTACATTTTCTATTGTTTTCAGATCGGGACACCTTCCTATTATATTGACGGGCGATTTCAATTCCACACCCAACAGCGCTGTTATAAAACTGTTAGATCGAGGACATGTGAGGTATGTCATATTTCTATGTATTGTAATATTTACTGAATTAGGACATATACGAACTATGCATTACATCTGAGGTCACACAAATCCACTGAAAGAAAAATAAAATTGAGTGACAATTGATAAATAACAAGTTCCCTTCTATTTAAAAATATATAAATGTTGTTAATATAGAATTTCTAAACTTTAACATTGCGCTTCGAGTTCATTGCTACGAACACAGAGACGGGAGAACGAATGAACTAATTTACTTGAATCCACAGTGCAGGCCCATACCGGGACGGTTCAGATTGGAGGCGGATAGGCGTGACTGACAACTGTCAGCACCTGTCAGTGATCCTGGGCAGACAGCAGGGCCGCGACACTAACTTCACTAATGTCAAGGTGAGCCACACCAAGATCGTGGAAACTATAACGAATTGAATCTCAAATGCACAGTAATTTAATTTTAAAAATAGGAATTCAACCCGTTTTCAGCTAACTCAATGAAACCTAGTGCCTATAATATGGGTATATTTTGTAAGAAATCAATAAAAACCTGATATCATTTTAACTTTCATATATTTGGTAGCAACATAACACAAGCTAACATTTGTGAACACATTTAAATAGGTCAGAACCTTAGACGTTATACTATTTTCACAAATATGTCCTCATTTTATACTTTAGATGTATTAGTTCAGTACCTAATAACAAGGGCGATACCAAGCTACATTTTACACAGATGTTACATAGAATAGCTAAGAAATATGGTTTACTCATCTATATATATAAAAATGAATCCCTCTTTCCCTTGGTCACGCCATCACGCGTGAACGGCTGGACCGATTTCTCTAATTTTTTGTTTGTTGTGTTCGTTATTGTCAGGAGAAGGATCTTATGAAATAAAAATATAAGGAAGTTGATCGGAACGTTACAAAATTTAAGAAAACTTAACACCAATATTAATTTTACATAACTGTCAGTTGTTTGAAATAGCTGTCAGCGATTGACAGAATGCGCGCTGCAAATATCGTATAACACAGATGGATCGGTTGATAAATGAGTCGATAGTTTTAGTTTTAGTCAATAGTCAAAACTAAAACTAAACGACATATGACATTCATAGTTAAGACAGGACGTCTGTCGGGTCAGCTTGTCTTTATATAATTTGTGCAGAGCTTCTGGTTCACAACTCACCCAGTACTATTTTCTAGTTGTGATATCCTTATGTATGTAAATAAGGTCCAACTGCAGCGGCGGGAACTCTTAGGCAACTTAAAATGGCGGACATAGGACCCTGGTAAAGGTCTGTACCGTCGTCGTACAGTGAGCACAGAAAGTCCTTGGATAATTTGGCCGGAGCTCCTGCGTTACAGCGTACTAGCTCTCTTTGACTTACCAGCCGGAGTTTCAACTTTACAGTTTACCAACTCCTTTTGGCGGTGGATCTTTTTAGTAGCTTAATATTTCGGCGGTCACCTGAGGGTCATTACCGTTAGACAGCTAGCAAAAAGAGTCCACTGAGCCGAATTACAAGCAGTTTTATAATCTTCAGAAATCTCAAACTTTACCCGCCATTTTCGAACAATCACAGAACGTCATACAGTTTTGGCTGAATATCAGTTAAACAAAACTTATGTAGTGGGACTACTTTACAACTTAAGGGGGAAGCGCTAGGGTAGGCCTCGAAATTCAAATTTTGTTACGTTTTTTGCAATTTGCAGGTCAGTTTTAGGTTGAATTTTGATTAAAATATGATTCGCGACCGTAACAAATATGGCTTTACAGAATTATAATCATCATGATGATTTCAATTCCGATCGAACGACATTGGAATTTTGACGTTTCGTACTCTTGAGCTCGACGCTAGCGCCAAATTGTGTTCAAATTGCGTGTCCATTTTGAGGAACTAAGTGGAATCGGGATCGGGTTTGGCGTGCGGTAAACGCTACTCTTGAGTTTATTTTGACGCTGTGTATTGCGCTAATATTACGTTGGGATTGTTTCTTGATTGTGATTTTTCCAATAGCAAAAGTGTTACTTTTTAGAAATTGTTTTGCGTTTTAAGTGGTTTTCAGTAAGTAATAAGTGTATAATATGGGAGGATTGGTACTAATATACAATGTTTTACGTAATTTCCATAAAAATCTATTTAGACAAAGACGAGATGAGCGTCGGATGATGCGATAAACGGACAAAGCGTTTTCTATGAATGAAGACGAATTTAAAGCGAAATAGAGTGAGCAAGGATTTTTTTGAGGTAAACTTATTGGGCCTAACTAGGACGATTTGTCATTGTAACTGAAATAGGAATACTTTTTATTAAGTATGTAGGTACAACCAATCTTCGTATCCTTTGCCCGACTATGTTGAGGTCAGCTTCCAGTCTTACAGGATGCTGCTGAATGTATGGTACGGTATGTATGGTACGCATGGAGCGACTGCCTATCTGACCTCTACAACCCAGTTCCAAGGTACTACGATACCCCTTGGTAAGACTAGTTATCAGACTTTCAGGCTTTCTGACTACCCGTTACGACTGTCAAAGTTTTACAGATAACAGCCGGGACCAATGACTTTAGGTGCTTTCCGAGGCACGGAGGAGTCTCTATATGTAATGGATGGTCACCCATGCACGAACCGACCGCGGCAAGCGTAGCTTAACCTGCGATCGACCCGTGCGGCTGTTATTATTTAGCGACGAGCTTTTTATGATGTACAACATAATATAATCGTATAAAACATAGACCAAGTAAATAACTAGGTACTTACCTCCATTGACAAAACAAAAATATTTCACTAATTCAAAATTTAATAAAGTAAAACATTACTTTAAATAATAAAGTAAATATGATTCTATATTTACTTAAAGTTTTATAAGTATAAAACTTTAATATTAGTTAAGTAACTTAACGGACACTAATTATATCTTACTTAAAAGGAACCTACCGCGAACAATACCTATAAGTTAATGTTATAAACAAACTTGCATTTCGAAATCACTTCTAAAACCACTTGACTTAAGTTTTGAAATTGGCGAACATTTACGCCGTCTTTTTTTTGGCAGTGAAGGCAACGATCCTACCGCATGCAGCCTATAAATTTTATGATTTTAATCATTTTCTTACGCCCAAATGAATTTAATACGTTACAATTAATCAAATAAACAACTATTTATATCATATTTATTTATTAACCTTGTTATTTGAAGGATAAAGTATTATAAAGCCCTATTACCGATTTATCGTAATGAGTTTAACAACACTATTGCGACCCGTAACATAGCTAACTTCACGTGTAACAAAATAATTGCGGAACAATCCCAATTTCAATCCAATGTTGACAATATTGTTTTCAAGAGTACCGAAACACGTGACTGCAAAATTAACATTGGAATCGGATTTGATTTCGAATTAAAATTAGTTTGAAGGGTAAGCCCGCTGCGGGGCCCTGCGGACCGACCAACCGGACTTTCACGAACTTATCGATGTTATCTTGTAATTATTATCATAATATGTATTCCTTAGCTATACAACTCGGAGTACAGCACCGATGCACCGCCCGGCGGGCAGAGCACCACGCTGGCGGACCAGTTCAGCAGGATGTTCAACAGCAATGACATTTGCCACTCGCTCCAGCTCGGCTCGGTCTACGACAGCCGCAGCAGCGCCACCACCTTCCAGGACTATTGGGTCACCGTCGACTATATTTATTTCAGGTAAGTTGTGTAGTGTCAATCGTGTTATAGTCTGTACCAAAAGTATCTTAATAAATAAATAAATACTTAGTCTTGTCATAAATATTGTCACGAAGAATAAAAAATCTTTTTTATTGCAAATTATATTTATTACCTTTACAGTGTGTTAGTTTAATACATAAATATAAAACAATTTAAAATATAAAAAGCTTATTCGAAGTGGTCTCCATTGGCTGCAATACAGTCCTTTAAACGTTGAGGCCAGTTATCAATAGAAGCACGCACTCTTTCCATGGAAAAATTCTTCACTGCCAATCGTATGGATTGTTTTAGGGACTCCAAATTATCATGGCGTTTAGAGCAAGCCATACTCTCTAAAACTGACCATAAATCATAATCCAGCGGATTAAGATCGGGACTAGACGACGGCCAGTCTTCAGCTCTGATGAAGTCCGAAACGTTCACTTCCAACCAAGACTGCGTGGACCGAGCTTTATGAACCGGCGCCGAGTCTTGTTGGAAGGACCATACCTGGTTATTGAACATGGTGTTGTTAAGGAGCTTAACTACCTTCTCAATAATGGTATCTTGATACACTTGTGCCGAAGTGTGGGAAGCTTCCTTAGAGCTTTGAGCATAAATACGGTCATTTTGTTTGTTAAAATGTTGCTCAATTGTAAAGATTTTCTCATCCGTAAACAATTTTTTTCTGTGACCTCCCTTTGCGTACCGCTTCAGTAGTTGTTTCGATTTTACCACCCTATTTTTTTTTTTAATTATTGGTTAAAACATGACCAGTGCGTCTTTTATAGGCTGCAAGTCCTAAGTCATCTTTTAAAATACGCGACATGGTTCTGGGTGCTATCTTCATCACCCGAGATAAAATCTTTTGCTTTCGGACAGGATTTCTTCGAATTCTTTCCCTTACTGCTTTAACCACCTTTTTCGTACGAACACTACGTGGACGGCCAGATCTTTTTCTGTCACAAATAGAGGAGGTCTCATTGCACCTATTAATAGCCCGGTACACAAACATTTGACTAATACCAAGCGTATGGAGAGTTTTAAAAATTGCATTTGGCTCCATACCAACTTTGTGTAATGCAATCACAGCGATTCGGTTCTCTTTATCACCCCACTCCATTTTAATATCGCAAAATATTGTACAATGTATTGGCGCCAAAATTAGAAAACACTATGAACAATCGTATAAAAATGACAGATTCCAAATTCAAATGTAATATCTTTCTTATTTTTAACTGTAACAGTATTTATGGCCAGACTAAGTAATTTATTGTGGACCAAACACTTGTACACATTTTATAAAACTACCAAACTGCGTGACAGTTTGTCGGCAGGATTAGCGCGCGTCTTAAAACATTTGGTATCAACAATCTGATTAAACATCATAAGTACAGATACTTTAAATGGACGGTAAGAATATTATTACTATATCAGCGCGAGCCGTCGCCGGCGTGTGTACCGGCCGCGGCTACCGTCGCGCTTGTTGTTTCAAAAATCCTAACTAATATTATAAATGCGAAAGTAAGTTTGTTTGTTACCTTTTCACGCCTAAACCACTGAACCGATCATCCTGAAAGGGAATTGCGCAGTTTCTTAGGGTGATCTGGCTAAGCGTGGACAAGGTATTTATTAATAGAAGTCTTACATTTTAAAAACCACTTATATATAGGAAATCAAATATTTTAACAAAGTTGTAGCAAGATGCACGAATATGCTTCAACTGGCATGTGAATAATTTAAACCTTGCCGGGTAAAATCTTTCTTAAAATCTTTCTAATAAGCGTATTACGAGGGCGGCACTGAAAATTTCGGGAATCAAGGAAGTGACACAACATTACTATTTAAAAATGTATTTATTGCTTTTCGAAGTATTCTCCGCGAAATTTGACACATTTTTCCATACGATGGAAACAATCATTGAAGCAACCATTCCATTCGGAAGTTGGGGTCTCCAAAATGGCCGTTTTGAAGGCGTCCACAGCTTCTTCAGGTGATGAAAATCTCTGTCCACGCAATTTATTCTTTATTTTAGGGAAAGTATAGAAATCATTAGGGCTTAGGTCGGGGCTGTACGGCGGATGGTCTAATAATTCTATGTTTTCTTGCTCTAAAAACTCTTTTGTTCTGTGCGCGGTGTGAGAACTCGCATTGTCGTGATGGAGGATGATGCGGCGGTTGCAGTTCTCTTTACGGAGTTCAGAAACGACCTGTGGCAAACAAATGCTAGCATACCATTCTGCATTAACCGTTCTTTGTCCCTCAAGAGGAATAGTCGTAACATGGCCGGTTTTGGAGACAAACGTGGCCACCATTTTTTTTGCAACACTCCGTGAACGAACAATTTTTGTTGGCTTTAACTCATTTTCGAACACCCAAACTCGTGACTGGTTTTTTTTGTTTCGGGTTCGTACGCGTATATCCAGGATTCGTCACCTGATACGATGTTGTATACAGCATTTGAGGATCCTGCGTGGAATCTTTCGAGAGTTCTGACGCACCAAGAAACGCGAGCCGCTTTTTGCTCTTCACAGAGCGAATGCGGTATCCATCGGGAAAACAACTTTTTTAAACCCAATTGTTCATGCAAGATTATTTGTATTTGACTCATGCCAATGTCTAAATTTGCCTGAATTTCGCGGTATGTCACATGTTGATCTTCCTCAATCAGATTACGCACAGCATCAACGTTTTCTTGGGTGACTGCAGTTTTTGGACGACCTTGACGGGGATCATCACTGAGCTTGACACGTCCACGTTGAAATTCAGCAAACCAGCGATAAATTGTGGTTTTGGATGGGGCTTCATCACCAAATGCAGAAATCATCCGGTCAACACACTGTTTTTGTGTTAAACCACTTCGAAAGTCATAATAAATCATCGCTCTTGAATTTTCACGAGTCAATTCCATTTTCTCAACGACTAAATAAGTTTGACAAAACCTTGTGACAAGACCGAGAATCTTTTTTTATATAAATAAATGGTATTCAATTAAAAAGATTTTAATATGACAGGAACAGTGGAAATATTCCATTCCCGATACTTTTAGTGCAGCCCTCGTATTTTCTATAATCTATTATTTACCAGAAGTATTTTGATATAATCTGATTATTTACACATTATAGGGTTGTATTAGGGTGGTTAAAATAAAACTATTCGTTTTCATTTGTTATTTTGACTTTATACAGGGTCATAAGCAATTAAAACATTGTCTAAAAACTGAGCAGGCGGTGCAACATTATGTTCGTGCCTAGCCCAGCTTAAATACCAAATAATAGTCGTAACGTGAGCACAGCAACCTGCCGTTCTTCGGCCGACAGGGCAATACCAACAATGTTCTTTTATAGCGTCTCTGCCCTGCAGATTATTATTACCTACATAATATGTAGACATAATATATTTTTCGGCTTATGTGTCTGCTTTGTGTTTTTCCTCTTAAAAGTATGCAATTGCATGTCACGGGTAGTCCTCCGTGCACACTTCAATTGTATAAGAACCGTCCTTCCTTTCTTCTGCGATGCATCACATCAACGACACAATTAACACATCGCATTGGTTCCTCATTCTCACTCGAAGTACGTGTAGCAGAGGAGTTCAAGTTCGTGCCGTGGTTGTCATTTAAAGCCGGTTCGAGGTCCTTAGTAGCGCCAGGTTCAACGTGAGGTGCAGATTCAGTGTCCGAGGGTAGGGCCGGGTCATCATGAGGAGCGGTATCAGAGTTCATGATAAAAAAAACAAACGTTCGAAGCAGCGAGTAAACAAAATAACCTCCACAGTGTACGACAGCAAACCGAAAGGAATAGTTTTTTCATTGTTGTCAGATGAAATTTTACTTGAAGTAATGGATGTTCGATATGTATCGATACTCAAGTGGGCCGGTACAACGGGATTTGATTGCTTTTCAATCGATTCAACAATATATACAATCCACTACTGTAAGTGGATAAAGGTAGTGAGTATCGGATCAATTAATGTACAATCCTACCATAAAATCGTAGTGGTCAGATCACACACATACAAATCAGAAAATCAAAGAAGAACAATCAAGAAGAATCAATCATTTGTTTAATTAAATCAGAAAAAATGAAAATCTCAGGAAACATACTATTAAGGCGGGCCGTTATTTTCCACGGAACAGAAAAAAACAGTGGAAGTGCAATGCCACAAACTCACAATAGGAACCGGTGTCGCCAAACTCACAAAAACAAACTGATAATCATACAGTCCACTATAAATAAACAATTCGTTTGATTTGTCGTTTTAATTTTAGTCAAAACTAGCATAAGTCACAGATCCTTCATCTGAGTCCTTCCTTCCATCTGAGTCCTTCTGAATCCTTCACCTTCAGTCTCTATAAATTGGATTTATTTTGTTTTATTGCAAAAAGTTTTTAAATCGTTTTGTAATCTATAATCAAACTAGATTCGATTGCCGAGTAAATTCCGCTACCCGACCATAGATGGCGGTTTTCTCAGTGGTCGCAATTATAAACTTCAATGCGTTGAACACTTGAAAAATGTCGGAATAAAAGCATTGTACAATTCACGGAACAGAAAAAAACAGTGGAAGTGCAATGCAACAAACTCACAATGAGAACCGTTGTCGCCAAACTCACAAATAAACTGATAATCATACGATGCACTACAAATAAACAATTCGTTTGATTTGTCGTTTTCATTTTAGTCAAAACTAGCAAAAGTCACAGATCCTTCATTTGGGAATAAACCTTCAGTCTCTACAAATAGGATTTATTTTGCTTTAGTGCAAAAAGTCTTTACAACGTTTTGTAATCTATAATCAAACTAGATTCGATTGCCGAGTAAATTCCGCTACCCGACCATAGATGGCGGTTTTCTCAGTGGTCGCAATTATAAACTTCAATGCGTTAAACGCGGTTTACATTCTATACCATTGCTACTCAACCATTTCAAAACATATTGAATTTTAAATTACTTTATCGATATCGATTTCTTGTTTAATTCGAAAAAAATAAGACTCGTTGGGAGTTCAGTAAAACTGTAGGACAAATAACGTAGTACGTATTATTTAAAAATAAAATATTTAAGGACTAATATAAATTAATTACTTTATATATATTAATGTGTTTTACATAAATTAATAAATCCCAAATAAATAAATACTTACGCTGAATGTTTTCAGCGTAAGAATATTACGCTGAATTGGTATTGTAATGTTTATAATAAATATTAAATAACTTATTTTCTTTTATCGATATCAATCGATAAAATCAACATCCGACCAGACGACATCACTAATTGAGTAGCGAAGAACTTTCGAGAACGAAATAGTGAATACATTCAAACCAAGATAAACTTTATTTTAATGATACAAGGTTGATTTTAACTAGATGTTCTATTAAATTATTAGTGAATTGAAATTAACTTAGATTTTATTAGAAAACAAATAAAATCTTACTTATCGATGGTACGAAACACCTCCATTTATAAGATGTTTTCTCCTACTATCATTTTTGCGCTCCAAAATGGAACAATACGGCATAGCTACGGAAAAATAAATTTATCGCGAGACTAGCGACTGACGCGATGTTAGCCCGACTGGGATCAAGTAAGCGTAACAGGGCTTATTTGTGCCACGTGTGCCACGCCTACTTTGCACTTCCACTGTTTATTCTGTTCCGTGGTTCCACGTCACTCACACTACATAAGGTATAAGTATACAACAATTATTGATGCTCGAACATGAAGTTCATCCACAAGTGTACGACAAGAAGGTCAACTAATTATTAATTATTGCATGTTGCGACAATTTAATTAAGCAGTTCAGTTAATTTACTCTTTAGTTTTCGCTTGCTAATTAAACTATTATATTTTCTTAGCCAGTCGATTATTGAAAAGTGTAGGGGTCAAATACTTATTGTTTCTTTTGGCAATCTGAAGTAGTTAAGTAAAGTGTTACCTAGGTTAAAACCTGTTCCAACTTTATCTCACCACTTTTGCTGACAATTATTATTGCTTAAAGAATATTATGGGATAGTAATTGAAAAATCTTTGACGAAAATTGAGGTTATAAAATTAGGCTACATTATAAAATGAAAAACCTCTTTAACATGATTTACAATTTGAATTTCGTGTTTAAATATTCAAATCGGAGCACTCAATTTGTAAGCGGCATTACAAATAATTGTCAACCACAACAGATTCATTTGTTTACATTTTTATCAGATACTTTTGGATCAGACCATAGATATAGTTACGGTTAGAATTCATTTATTTCTAAAGATTACAAATCACTTTTACAGCAATACATACTAAAAACTAACTTAATTTATACATTTTTGTTGTCCAGGAGTACTAGGAGCTTATAGTGTTAACATTAAAAATATAAGAAGGTAATTGTTAAAAGTTTTGTGTTACGCGCGGTGCGTTACGCGGCCGACATGCGGTGACTCGTTATCAATGTTTAGATGTTTGAAAACTAAGGACTCGTTTACACTAGAGGCAAATGAATTATATTAGTTATATTAGTTACGGCTAGCATGATGGTGACTGTTCAGGATTATATCATTCAGCGTAACTTATATAATGTTATGTTTCAGTTGCTCCAGTCCTTTAAGATTGGTGGAACGCTTGCGGCTGCCTACGCAGGGGGAGTGCGAGGTACTGGGCCGCCTGCCCAACCACATATATGGCTCCGACCACCTCGCGCTCGCGGCCGCCTTCGAGCTCAGTCAATACCGCTCGACCTTACAACGGAGACAATAACGTTCTGTGACACTGCGGTACATTTTATACTTCTAAAAGATCATTTATGCGACCAATGATTGGTATTATCGACCGTATTAATAACGTGACTCAGCGAATTGAATACTTAAGGCGCTTGGCAGACGGCGGCCTTGTCTCCGCGGATGACCGCGAGAGATGGCAACCGGCAAGCATCGGTGGCGCGGTCGTGTTGTCTTCCGTGTGCGTTATTCATAGATGTCCATACCTTCTATCATAGCGGACATGTGTCCGCGAAGAAATAGCCTATAGTCTGCTCAGCGCTTTAAGGTCCATATCTGTTTTGATAATAAGAGAGCGAGTACAGGTAGCGGTTAGACTAAGGGATTTAGCTGGAACAAGATACTTACATAGTTTAATAAATGGCTGGCCATTTTGATGCCGCTGCGAACATTACGAGTAATTACGGCGTTATTAAACCAGTTCTTCTCTTTCTGTAGCTTAAAGCGAGTGACACTTCAGCTATGAGTCTTCAAACAAAACAAGTTACATTAATGGATATAGAAAAGAAAAGAAAAAAAACGTCTTCGAATACCTTGTTACCTATATAACGTAGTGCAGGACTTAAGATTCTTGTCGTCTTTAATAACACTAATCGTTTGTTGATATACTTCTTAAGAAAGTATAGTTCTTGCAAGACTGCGCGCGTGGTTTCACTTGTATTTGTATCTACGTGTACATGCACATAGTGATAGAATGCGTGAGCTCGCGCTGTTCACTTGTTTTCGGGCCATTTACACATTGACACGCATACGATTATACATAAAGTACCATCTTTACTTTACCACAACCAAAGGCCACGCGCGCTCATGAATTGCATGATATATATGTTATGGTCCAAGTGATAATAAGGGCATTATTCACACTGCCCGGGCAGCATATATGTAGAGTCCAGTAACTTGTCTTAAGGATCGGTACAAAATGCAATATTACTTACTGTCTTAAGAGAATTTAGGATGCAAGAGCGAGCGAAGCGAGCTCGGGACTTGGGGCACCCCGACACGGACAGGTTAGATTAGAAGGGGATATTCTTTTTAAACCACTCAAAAGTGGGAGTCCCGCCAGGCGGGGCTCCGTCGGCTACGCCTTATTATTATTGCCATTCAGAAATAGGAGGGCTCGCCTAGTAGTAAATTCAATTGGTGGATTTTGTAGACGAAGAAGCCACATTCAATACTCAGATGGTGAACTCTACATATCGCTCATTTGGAGAAACAACGACGTAACTGGTGCTTTTGAAATATAACAGGAGAGTGATTTAAATTGGATATTTTTTTGTAATGGGGTTTGACATTTCAGAACGAGACGGTAAATTCTAGTTCTGAAATGTTGATAAGTCCCAATACATATTAAATATTTCAATCGTCTGCCCCTCTGAATTTTTTTTCGAGCACAAATATCAACAACTCATTTTTTGGAAAAATTACATTTACGTCGATGTTTCTCCAAATGAGCGATATATGCTGCCCGGGCAGTATGAATAATGCCCTTATTATCACTTGGACCATAACATACATATATATTAGCCATGTTTGTAAGCTGTGCTTCAACTTATTAATGTTACGGCAATAAAATAGATTTTGCCAGCTCATACACAAGACTAACGATTTCTGTACATGCAGTGTGGCAGAGACATCGACGCTCCACCTGTTGCCATCGATTCGATACATGGTTCTGAACCCCAAGCGTTGGAATTTTGCGTCTGTTTTTTTTTTTTATACTGCTGTTTCCTATAAAAGTGCAATACCTACCTACGCGGTCAAACCAACGAAAAGATGCAACGCAATGGGGTTCAGAATCATGTACTGTTCCGCGTCAATGTCACTGCCACCCGTGTTAAATGTCATAATCAATTTACAATTTTGAACTGTTTACTGAATATCGTATTTGTCTTGTATTTTAATAGTGTCACAGAGATAAATGTGTTAAGTATAATATTGCATGCCTATACACGTGAAAATAATTGTAAATGCCGATATCAAGGCTCATGGCTTGTCGTCAGACGAGAAAGCAACGATTAAATTTTTTTTTTTTTATGTGCGTAATAGGTAAGTCGTGTTATGGAGAATTCTTAATATTCATGTTTTGTAATTAATATTTTGAATGTTTTTTTTTTTTTAACTTTTATTAGTGACTGTCGTAAATTCAAAGAAAAATTACAAAATCAGTCCGCATGAAACAACTAAGTACTTGACTTATTTAAACTTGTCTGACGAGCTGGATAAGGCGATAATAAAGAAATCAATGTTTTATTAATATTGTAAAATAATGTACGATAAGAACAAGCGGTCAAGCCTCTTACCTACCGGCTAAGAGGAGCTGCGTCTTTAGTTTGTACATTTATGATATCATAGCTTTGAAAGCAGTAGTTGGTATTTTAGTGTAATTACACATCAATAATTTTTTTGGGCTTTTCTATAAATCAAAGAACAAATATGGGTCCGATTTCTTCACATTACATTTGTTCAGATTACGTTCACTCTTGGGTCTTTATAAATCAGCAGCTGGTATTTGTTTTCTTTTAGAGCCGCCCCTTCCCCCCCTTCTTCATAAACTCGTTGCTAACACCTGTAACTAAATTGTGTAATATTGACCATTCTTTAGTCTCTTCACTTACGTAGTATTTATAAAAACCTTAGGTATAAATGTCGTGTAGTTTTAAAAAGGGGGGCAATCATGTGCATACTGTACCTAACCACTTAGATAGGTGTTATAGCTTCTTCTCCGTATTATAATGTTAGCCGTACGTACGTGTTAGTACACGTGGCGAATTATAGTTGGAGTGCGCGTGTGCGAAGAAACACATTCGAATAATTTGCTCTGTCTGTTTATGAAGCCGTGTTCACGTAATTGTTGTAATATATTTTATTCTATTTTATAGATTTTTAATGTGATGGAAAGAATAAATGGTTATTTTATAACATGAGGCTTTTATTTGGCAGGTTTGCTTGTATTTGTTTTAAACATCTGGATTTCAAACAAGCCGACGGCTCACTTGGTGGTAAAGCTTTGGTTTCTAAGAGCAATGAACGGTCACACGATAACGGCTGTCCGAATACAGAGCATTTTGTGACACCTTATTGTTAAAGATGACAAAAAAAAGACAGATTTTCTTGACGGCCGTTGTAATATGACGGAACCGCTTTCCTAGGAAACCAATGCTTAAGAGGTCACCGCAGACCGCTGCCTATCAACACCTAGATTTTAACCGATGAATGAGAATGTGTGCTTGCTTCGTTCAGTCAAGCGTTTATCGTTACACCACCGGTGGTGTCACGGGGAATAGGTAGTGATTCCTGTCATTCCTATTCATAGGCAGCGGTCGGCGATGACCTCTTAGCATTGAATACCTAGGAAAGCAGTTAGAGTATTAGTGATGTGCAGCTAATTTATCCACAATATAATATTAGGTTGGGGAAAAAGTCTTTTCGCATTATAGTATGTATGAACTTGTAATAAAATCTCTTTGGCTATACTATCTGTATCTGGCTGGTTTTGGTATCATTGAAAGTTTAAACTTTAAAGAACATAACTCCAAATTCAAATTAGGAAAATGTGTGATTTTCATTTGTTTTTCGTACTGTCAAGATGAGTGAATCTAATGACGAAATTCGATACATTTTAAAATTTTACTACAAAAAAGGTAAAAATGCAACGCAATCCGCAAAAAAAATTGCGATGTTTATGGACCTAGTGCAGTGTCTGTGAGAGTAGCACAAATTTGGTTTACGCGTTTTCAATCCGGAAATTTTGATGTCAAAGATACACGTCGCTCTGGTCGCCCTATTACGGATAAAATGGATACCATTTTTGAAAAAGTGGAGCAAGTACGGCATATCAGTAGTTACGACGTAGCTGAAGAGCTGGGAATTGACCACAAAACAGTTTTGGCACATTTGAAAAAAACTGGGTAAGTACACAAAAAAGCTCGATATTTGGGTACCTCACGAGCTCACTGAAAGAAACCTAATGAACCGTGTAATCATTTGTGATTCTTTATTACGACGTAATGAAACCGAACCATTTTTGAAGAAGCTGATACTGGTGATGAAAAGTCGATCACGTACGACAAGAACGTGCGAAAAAGGCCGGTCAGGCTCCACAGACTGTGGCGAAACCCGGGTTAACTCGCAACAAGGTGATGCTGTGTGTGTGGTGGGATTGGAAGGGCATTATTCATTATGAGCTGTTACCACCAGGCAGGACCATCGATTCTGAACTCTACTACGAACAACTGATGAGATTAAAGCAAGAAGTTGAGAGAAACCGGCCGGAATTAATCAACAAAAGGGGTGTGGTTTTTCATCATGATAACGCTAGGCCTCACACATCTTTAGCCACTCAGCAAAAATTAAGAGAGTTTGGCTGGGAGGTGTTAATGCATCCGCCGTATAGCCTGTAGCGTATATCCTGACCTTGCACCTTCAGGTTAACATCACGAGAGGACTGCCAAAACCACTTGTCGCGGTATTTTGATCAGAAGTCCCAAAATTTCTATAGCAATGGGATCATGTCCCTACCTACAAGATGGCAAAAAGTTATCGAACAAAATGGTACCTACATACTTTAGTTAAATGTAAATAAACTATATTAAAAAATGTTTTGAATTTTCTTAAAAAATGCGAAGAAACTTTTTCCCCAACCTATTACGAGTATGATACATGGTAAAATAAAAACATTAAAAAGTTAAGTTCTAAAATACAGGTCATAGAGAAGGTTCAATCTTGTATAAACGCAGCCTATTATAAGTTGGGGGATTACATCGCTGATAAAAATGCTTGGCTCAACGCTGGTCCTGCTCCACAAGGGCGCATAAACTAATTGATTAGCATTTGAAACTACTGTTAGAGCTGCTGAAGATTGTAAAAACTATATTTGCATTGTATAAATTCAATCTTTTAGTATTGTATAATTGCGTAGCACATGTGTGAGTACTATGTACTACTATAAAGCTACCATTTAGTAGGTTTGTCTTTCATTGACTTGAATGTATCCTGGCGGCTAAGAGCATGTCATGCTCATTCAAATGTCTCGCTGGTGGTGGCGTGTGTGTTGGATCATTAAGTTCCCTTCAAAATGGTTGAGCTGAATGGTGCTAATCCATGCGTCATGTTCGTGAACGAGCGCCGTCAGTAGGGACTGGTCATTTCTTAGCTGCCACGGCTTATTTAAATTTAATACGAGGGCGGGTCAATAAGTCCGTGACTTTTGGAATAAAACACAGATTTTTTGATAAAAAAATAATTTTATTTTTCAACGTAGTCTCCCTTGAGCTCTATACACTTTGTCCAACGCTTCTCCAATTTTTTATCCCTTCCAAAAAAAATGATTTGTCGAGGTCCTCAAAATAGGCCTTTGTTTGCGAGATGACTTCATCATTGGAGTCAAATCTTTTTCCACCAAGCCATTTCTTCAGGTTTGGGAACAAGAAGTAGTCGCTCGGAGCCAAATCTGGAGAATAGGGCGGATGAGGGAGCAATTCATAGCCCAATTCATGGATTTTTGCCATGGCAACTGCACATGTGTGCACCCTTGCATTGTCTTGGTGGAAAAGAACTTTTTTCTTGGCCAAATGAGGTCGGTTTTTTTTCAAATCGTCATTGAATCGGTCCAATAAGTTGGCATAATATTCCCCATTGATTGTTCTTCCCTTTTGAAGGTAGTCAATGTGGATTATCCCGCGTGCATCCCAAAAAACAGTCGCCATAACTTTATTGGCTGACAAACCCACCTTGGCCTTCTTCGGCGCCGATTCACCCTTAGAAACCCACTGTTTTGACTGTTGTTTGGTCTCTGGTGTGTTGTGATGGATCCATGTTTCGTCCACGGTTACAAAACGGCGCAAAAACTCCGCCATATTGCGATTAAACAACGCCAAACCTTCCTGTGAAGTTGTTACACGATTGCGTTTGTGGTCGACTGTGAGCAAACGCGGCACCCATCTTGCGGAAAGCTTTCTCATGCCCAAGTGATCATTCAAAATTGAAACCACTGAGCCATGCGAGATCCCTACGGCTTCCACAATCTCTCGCACTTTCAATCTTCGGTCGGCCAACACCATATCGTGAATTTTTTCGATTGTTTCGGGTGTAGAGACCTCAACTGGGCGTCCAGGACGTTCGGCATCTTCAGTGCTTGTACGGCCACAACGAAATTCAGTAAACCACTTTTTTACCATTGAAATCGATGGTGCAGAGTCCCCATAGTATTTATCAAGCTTAGCCTTGGTCTCGGTGGATTTAAAATTATGTATTAGTTTATTATTTTTGTTTTATTAAATGTAAATGTGTGTATTTTATGTATGGGCCCTCAGCTGCCTGAAATAAAATGATTGATTGATTGATTGAATGGTTTTTTTTTCGCAAGAAATAATGCTTAATAAGCACACGAAATTCACTTTTTTCCATTTTGTCCTTAAATTAGTGAGTATTCTGATAAAAATAGCTGTCAAACACAAACTAACTGACGCAGCAAGTTTAAATTTTGACAGGAGTCAACTGACAGATGCCTGTTGACAGGAGCAGTGTTGCTATTTCAGTAAAGAGGTCAGAAATTCAAAAAGTCACGGACTTATTGACCCGCCCTCGTAGAATACGAGACAGATTTTACCTAATAAGAGTGAGATAACAGACAGACAGTTTGTCAGGTATCATTAAAGCAAAAATACTTTATTAAATCATAATTTTGAATATTAGCCTTGTAACAGCTAGCATCTACGTCCGCGCGCTATGCGCGCGGGCATACAACTAACACTGCGAGGTTTTTTTTTTTTTTTTTTTTCCTAATTGGCAGCTCGTAGTTGTGACCACTAAGGTCCTGGCTACTTAACTGGGCAAACCTGTGGGTGCCTTAAGCTACTAACTTAAAGCCTCCAGCCAGGGGCGAAAAATACTTAAAAATTAGGTGACCGCACGCTAAGGGCACCCCCTGTGGGGTACGAACCTCGGCTTAGGGCGTCACTGAGGGGAGGGCAGCAAGATGGGACAGGCTGGATCTAAATTATATTATTATTAACTGGGGAATTTAAAACTACAGGCTCAGCTACGGCGCGGGCTGGCGCGTCGTCGAGCAAGGGTCGGGGGGGGGGGGGACAATTACGTCGGGGGCGGGCGTCGCGTAGGACCTCGGCGGCGAGGTCGGAACGATGGCGGTCTGTGTTTATGTACTGTACTGGTGGCCCTACTGCTCTCCTGGAGGAGGGTTATGGGGTCATCGGGGTCGGACAGGGCATGCCTTGGACGGCGGGTACGACTAATGCGGGAGGGGGCATATCTGGCAGCCTCGACAACCAGAGGGTTGCGATGTGAGGCCGCGGAGTCGAAGAAGCGCTTGAAAATGCGCTTCATGAACTGACGGATAGTGGGGATTTTAAGGTCGAGATGGAGGATCTCGTTCCGAACGAACCAAGGGGAGCCGGTTGCCCTACGGAGGAACCGGTTTTGGAGGGTCTGCATCCTATGGATGTGGTGGGGTTTCGAGTGTGCGAAAACCACGCTCGCGTAAGTCATGATTGGTCGAATGCACGCTGTGTAAATGCGCAATTTACACTTGAGTGACAATTTGCTGCGTGCATTCAATAGGGAGTGGAGTCTACCGAGAGCGAAAGCGGCGCGCGAACGCGCCTGCTTTATGTGCTCACCGAAAGAGAGTCTATGGTCCAGAGTGACACCCAAGTATTTGGCTCGCTTCTCCCAAGGGATAGGCTTGCCGAACATGGTGATCGGACGGGGAGGGGTGAGGTTGAGTCTCGGTTTCGAAAATAGAACCGCTTGACTCTTATCGGGATTGACTTCGATTCTCCACTTCCTAAACCAGTCACCGAGTTGGTTGACTGTGGTTTGGAGAGTGCGAGATATCGCGTCGGGGCTTACGCCGGTGTAGTAAATGGCCGTATCGTCTGCGAACAGAGCCAACTGAGCCCTTTTACTTTTGGGGATATCGCTGGTGAAAAGCGTAAAAATGAGAGGGGCGAGCACGGAGCCCTGAGGGACCCCGGCGCGAATGGGACGGGGGGAGGATAGCGCTCCTTCGATGCGGAATCGGAAGGTGCGGTTCGACAAAAAGTCTCGCAGGATGAGCACTAGACGATCTGGCACTTTAAGTTGGTATAGCTTATATAATAAGCCATTGTGCCAGACTTTGTCGAACGCTTTCGCTATGTCGAAGAAAACAGCACCCGTCAACGAACCACGTTGGAAGCCAACGCTTATGTGTTCGACGATACGGTGGACCTGTTGGACGCACGAGTGTTGGGTTCGGAAACCGAACTGCTCGTTGGGAATGAGACCTTTCGTCTCGGCATAGTCTCTGAGACGCTTATAAATAAGCCTCTCATAGATTTTGCCGATGACATTGAGGAGACTGATGGGGCGGTAGCTGGAAGGAGCGGATTTAGGCTTGCCCATCTTGGGAATGCCGATGACAGTGGCCTGTTTCCACGCTTGGGGGAAGATGTTATTGCTCATGGCACCATTGAAGATGGTGGTCATTAGCATGATCAGGTGGGCAGGGAAAAGTTGGAACACCTTATTGGTCATTCCATCAGAACCGGGGGCTTTACGGGGCTTAAGGCCCTTTATGAGCTCTTGCACTTCGTCGGGGGTGACGGGAGGCAGAGGGCACTCGGGGTCTTCTACGGGGGGGAGGGAGGCTCTCCTTTCGACTTCGGCGTCGACCTCAGAGAGGTGAGCTTGGTCTACAGGTTGAGAGCTGGGCGAACATTGGGCCTCAAGACTGTCGGCTGGGCACTCGGCCTTGTCGACATCATCGAAAGCGATGGTATTGTCTGGGCGGATCAAGGGGGGCATAGGGGCTACTTCTCGGGATTTGAGTTTCCTCTGAAGCTCCCAGAATGCTAGGTGGGTAGGCTCTAGTTCGCTCAGCAACTTATCCCAGCCCGTTTCCCGATGCTCCGCTACACGTGTCCTTACAGCTCGCTGTAAGTAGCGCATATGGGCTCGGTTCGCGTCGCAGGGAAAGTTGCTGTACGCACGGACAGCCGCGTTCTTCTCAGTCATCAGTTCACGTACATCGTCCGGCAACTTCCAGCGACGGTCGTCCGTCGCTGGAACTTCCCTTGAACAATCGTTCAGGACTGATTGTACGTGTCCAGTGAATGAGTCGATCGCAGCCGTCGTGTCAGCGATAGAGTCGAAGAGGTCGGGGATGGAGTCTAGGTGGGGGGACGTGTTCGATTTCAGGCGTTCGCTTACTTTCCTCCAGTCCGTTACCACTTTTGTGGGGCGGGGTTGGTGGGGGTCGGGGAGGCCTACGCGAGGGGCTAGCTTAAGCACAACTGGTCGGTGGTCAGATGATAGTTCGTGTATCACCTCTATAGAATCCAACCGTAGGTTGATATTCTTTAAAAGTGATACATCGAGCACGTCAGGGGTATGGTCAACCGAGTGGGGGAAGTGAGTGGGAGTCATCGGGGCGATGACATCGAAATTTAGAGGGGTACAGAGGTCGAACAAGTGTCTCCCTCGGGTAGAGATTCTGGTACTATTCCAGGCGTGATGTTTGGCGTTGAGATCCCCCGCTATGATAACGGAGTCACTCAGGCCGAGGAGTAAGGTCAGGTCGTCAGTCAAGAGTTGGAAGTTCTCTGATTGGTTCGTAGGGGGGAGGTAGACCGATACCAAGGTGATCGGTTGGTGGCCTGTCATGCCTAGTCGGCAAATGGAGACTTCTAGTCGTGAGAGGAGGGGCGGGTCCAAGGGGATGCAGTAGAGGGATTTTCTGTAGTAAATGAGGGTGCCACCCTTGTGACACCGAGTCCTGTCGTTTCGAACAACCCGATAGTTCGCTATCGACGGCGTTCGCATGTGGGGTTTTAGAAATGTCTCCTGTACGAGGAGGACATCGATCTGGTGGTCGCGGAGGAAGGTACCGATTTCGTCGCGCTGACCTTGGATGCCATTGGCATTGAAATAACCTAACTTTAGGGATCGGGGTTTTAGACGCGAGAGGATTCCGTTATCCATTAGTGGGATTGGGGGAGTTCACAAATGACTGTAGCGCGTGCGTAATATCCGGGTACGCGTTATATATGCACTGAATGGCCTAAAGGTTACCGGCATTTCTGGCGGCAACGATTTCATTGGCCATTTGACGGGCGCGAGGGGTGAGGAAGGCAGTGAATGTGCCTGAGATCACATTGAACGGATCCATGGGGTTGGGGCCTACAGCCACGGGTGTGGTTGAGGAAGGAGCGGGCGCGACTGGGGCGGGGGTAGTGGCTTTAGGAGTCGGGGGGTTAGTAGCGAGGGGCGCGGGTGCGCGCGCGGGCGCGGGCGCGGGTGCGGGCGCGGCTAACGCTGCGACGCGACCACAGAGTTCTTTTATATGGACGCGAAGCGTTCCGCAGTATTTATATTGCGAGCAAAATCGACCCGCTCATCTGCGATTGGTCTACGTAAATTTGTGTAGGTAGCGGTCCCACATATGATTAAATAAAGAAATTGTAAATATAAACTAGCTCTTAAAATATAAGTTAATCAATCCGAATATTGTTTCATTCCATCTCCTGACAACTGGTAAAGTGGTGACCCCGACGAACAGCAACAGAATGGCAACTGACGACGAAGTAGCGACCTTCTCCTTAAAGTCACGCATACCGACGTTTTGGCGTGACAAACCACTGCTCTGGTTTGCACAATTTGAAACAGTGGTCAACCCGCAGAAGCCCGGCGATGAAGCGAAGTTCAGCCTGCTTGTAGCTCACCTCGAGAAGACGGACGTCGAGCAAATAAGCGACATCATCATGAGCAAGACACGCGCTGGCCGCTACGAGGAGGCTAAGAAAAGACTGTTGTCCATTTATGAAGAGTCAGAGACAAAACAACTGCAAAAGCTGCTCACCGAGATGGAGTTGGGAGACCAGAAGCCTTCCCAGTTATTGCGTCGCATGAGAGAACCAGCACGTGACAAGATGCCCGATAGCACCCTGCAGATACTATGGATGAGACACCTGCCTGCCTCCACGCGTGCTGTGCTATCAGTCAACGAAGAAGCTACACTCGCCGTGCTTGCAGCCATGGCCGATAAGATGCACGAGCAAACCCGAGAAGTCCATTCGGTTTGTGCATGCAAACAGCCGTCAACGTTTTCGTCACGACAAGAAAGCAATCACTCGCAGCCAGAGCCAGACCTTCGAGAGGCCATCATGCAACTTACGCGGGAAATCGCGGCAATGAAAACGGATAGATCAAGACCAAGGAGATCGTCATTCAGATCATTCCGTTCACGATCACGCTCACTGTCCCAAGGCCGACCGAATACTTACCAGCAGACGTCAGGCGATATTTGTTTTTACCACGCACGTTACGGTAAAGAAGCACGCAACTGCAGATCTCCGTGCAAGTTCAAGCGGCAGGAAAACTAGTCGCGACCTTGGCTGCGACGGGACCCGACGTTAACGAAATATCACCATACCGTCTACACGTTTGCGATTACCAACATCACTTGAGATTCCTCGTGGACACCGGAGCGAACGTGTCAGTAATTCCTAACACGAAAGGAATGAAACGGGCGGACGAAGTGTTGTATGCAGCAAACGGCACCCCGATACACACATACGGCGAGAGGAAGCTGGAACTCAACCTTGGTCTGCGTCGCCCCTTATCATGGCAATTTATCGTGGCTGCCGTGAAACAACCGATCTTGGGCGCAGATTTCTTGCGCCATCACGACCTTCTCGTTGACCTACGTGCCAGGAAACTTGTTGATAAGAAAACAGGACTGGCAATCGACGGTTGCATTGCAAGCAGCGTATCTACCCCCACTGTGCTGACTATCAACCTCACCGACCCGTACCACTACCTTCTTCAACAGTACGCCGAGATTACTTCCCCGAACTTCAACAACATGAAGAACAGCGAAGTAGAACATCATATTGTAACTCACGGGCCGCCTGTGTATAATAAAGCACGACCGTTGCCGCCACACAAATATCAAGCAGCAATGCTTGAACAAGGAATATGCCGACCATCAAAGTCACCTTGGGCAAGTCCACTCCACCTCGTAGAGAAGCAGAGCGGCGAATACAGACCGTGTGGTGATTACCGAAGATTAAATGCCGTCACCAAACCGGATCGGTACCCAATACCCCGACTTCGTGATTTCACATACCATCTCGAAGGGATGACGATCTTCTCGAAAATTGATTTAAGAAAAGCGCATAATCAATTGCGAATACGGGAAGATGACATCGAGAAAACTGCAGTCATTACGCCGTTTGGACTTTTTGAATTCCCACGGATGTGTTTTGGTCTATGCAACGCTGGGCAAACCTTTCAACGACACATCAATAATGTTCTCGGTGACATGGACCACGTCTTCCCATTCGTCGACGATATTCTCGTTGCCTCACCAGATCAAGAAACCCACAGAAAGCACCTAGAAGATCTTTTCAAAAGAATCCAAGAACATGGTTTAAAAATAAACGTGTCGAAATGCGTATTCGGGCACAAAAAAACTGGAATTCCTTGGCTACATACTGACTGAAGCTGGCATTCAACCCACAGAAGATCGTGTGAAGACAATATCTGACTATCCTGAACCTACCACAATTCAAGAATTAAGACGATTCCTCGGTCTATTGAACTTTTATAAAGAAAATATACCGCACGCTGCACATGTTCAGGAAAAACTATACAAATATCTACGAACATGCAAGAAAAATGACAAGACCGAGGTGAACTTCAACAACGAAGATAAAGAAGCATTTCAAGCCTGTAAGAACAGTATCAAGAACGCCGTCACCTTATCACACCCTTCAGTTCACGCTCCATTATCACTGATGTGTGACGCCTCAAACACCTGTGTAGGAGCCGCGCTGCAGCAACGTGTCGGAAACAACTGGAGACCACTCGGTTTTTACTCAAAAAAACTAACAGAAGCGCAAAGGAAATACAGCACGTTCGACAGAGAGCTACTGGCGATCTACGAGGCAATACGGCACTTTCGACGCATGTTTGAGGGTAGAGAAATAACGGTTTTCACGGACCACAAGCCCTTAACGCATGCACTACTGCGACTAAACAGCAAGACTGAAACACCGTTACGCACGAGGTACTTGCACTATATCAGTCAATTCACAATGAAGATATGCCATATTGAAGGAAAGGACAACGTTGTGGCCGATGCATTATCAAGAATCGAAGCAATATCCACTCCATCACCAATCGATTACGACGAGCTAGCTCGACTTCAACACAGCAACAAGCAAGTGACTGATATTACGAAAAACAAAACGCTCCAATTCGAACGACTACGTCCACTCAACGCAAGCAAACCAGTTCTGTGTGAAACTTCAAGTGGCCACGTACGACCTTACCGGCCACCAGAGCTACGAAGAAAAGTTTTCGACGCCATGCACGAGTTGAGCCACCCCGGCACCCGAGCAACTAGGAAGATGATCACACAACGTTTTTTCTGGCCAAACATGAACAAAGACATCAGTATGTGGACCAAATGTTGTATAACCTGCCAACGAACTAAAGTGCAGCGACACACAGTTTCGCCGCTAGAAGAGTACCCACCAGCAGATCGACTGTCGCACATACACATAGATATCGTCGGACCACTACCCATATCAGATGGAAGACGGTATTGTGTTACCATCATCGACCGGGCAACTAAATGGCCAGAAGCATTCCCAGTCAGCGACATGGAAGCCAACACTATCGCCACGGCCGTCTACGAAGGGTGGATAGTGCGATTTGGTTGCCCAGAAAGGATCACAAGCGATCAAGGCAGACAGTTCGAATCACATTTATTCAAAACACTGATGAATAGAATGGGCATCGATAAAACTCGGACCACTGCCTACCATCCGCAGGCGAACGGAATGGTTGAAAGGTGGCATCGATCATTTAAAACAGCACTGACGGCACGCCTACATAACTCAAGCTGGACGCAAGAATTGCCAACCGTATTACTGGGACTTCGCGCTGCAATAAAAGAAAACGCCGATGTGTCATCAGCAGAAGCCCTATACGGTAAACCGCTACGGCTACCCGGCGAAATGTGTGGAGAAGCGTCGATATACGCAAATACAAATACACACTTCAGCGACGTCATAACCAACGCAATGAAAAAGATGCAAGCGGTCCGCCGCAACACCGATCGCCGTGCAATGTTTATTCATGACGACCTACATGTATGTACGCACGTATTCATACGTACCGATGCCTACCGCCGACCGTTGACACCAACCTACGAAGGTCCGTATCGTGTCTTGAAGAGACAGAACAAGGTGTATACAGTGATAATCAGAGATCGTCAAGTAAACATCAGCATAGATCGACTGAAGCCTGCATTCCTGCCTAACACCGAAGAAGCAGCAAGTCGTACAGGCGAACAATCGACATACGTCACGCGATCCGGCCGCACCTCAAGACCTACCGTACGTTTCGCTATATAAACATTACGTCCGGCCGAGACGGAGCACGGCCGCGCACTAGAGCTAAAAGTGAAAGGCACACACAGCGCGAACACTGCGTCCATGCATCTCCGTGCAAAGTGAAAGGCACACACAGCGCGAACACTGCGTCCATGCATCTCCGTGCAAAGTGAAAGGCACACACAGCGCGAACACTGCGTCCATGCATCTCCGTGCAAAGTGAAAGGCACACACAGCGCGAACACTGCGTCCATGCATCTCCGTGCAAAGTGAAAGGCACACACAGCGCGAACACTGCGTCCATGCATCTCCGTGCAAAGTGAAAGGCACACACAGCGCGAACACTGCGTCCATGCATCTCCGTGCAAAGTGAAAGGCACACACAGCGCGAACACTGCGTCCATGCATCTCCGTGCAAAGTGAAAGGCACACACAGCGCGAACACTGCGTCCATGCATCTCCGTGCAAAGTGAAAGGCACACACAGCGCGAACACTGCGTCCATGCATCTCCGTGCAAAGTGAAAGGCACACACAGCGCGAACACTGCGTCTATGCATCTCCGTGCAAAATACGTCACCGCAACCGTGCCCTCCGAAGCGAGACACCACTCGCATTGTACGGCGCTTCGCTGGGGAGGAGCTATGTAACAGCTAAGCTAGCATCTACGTCCGCGCGCTATGCTCGCGGGCATACGACTAACGCTGCGACGATTTTTTTTTTTCCTATTGGGCAGCTCGTAGTTATGACCACTAAGGTCCTGGCTACTTAACCGGGCAAGCCTGTGGGTGTCTTAAGCTACTAACTTAAAGCCTCCAGCCAGGGGCGAAAAATACTTAAAAATTAGGTGACAGCACGCTAAGGGCACCCCCTGTGGGGTACGAACCTCGGCTTAGGGCGTCACTGAGGGGAGGGCAGCAAGATGGGACAGGCTGGATCGAGATAATATTATTATTAACAGGGGAATTTAAAACTACAGGCTCAGCTACGGCGCGGGCTGGCGCGTCGTCGAGCAAGGGTCGGGGGGGGGACAATTACGTCGGGGGCGTCGCGTAGGACCTCGGCGGCGAGGTCGGAACGATGGCGGTCTGTTCTTGTGTACTGTACTGGTGGCCCTACTGCTCTCCTGGAGGAGGGTTATGGGGTCATCGGGGTCGGAACGCTGCGACGCGACCACAGAGTACTTTTATATGGACGCGAAGCGTTCCGCAGTATTTATATGGCGAGCAAAATCGACCCGCTCATCTGCGATTGGTCTACGTAAATTTGTGTAGGTAGCGGTCCCACATATGATTAAATAACGAAATTGTAAATATAAACTAGCTCTTAAAATATAAGTTAATCAATCCGAATATTGTTTCATTCCATCTCCTGACAACTGGTAAAGCCTTATATGTGACTCGATTCACAATTCTAGCGAGTTCACAAAAGATTTTTATGGCATGTGGCACATCATTGGCATGAGGATAGACTAGAGAATTAATGAGGGAGTTGGAAGATCCCGCTCGCTTTTGTTTTATTTTTTGTAGCCATGTAAGCAGCTGTAACATGTACACCTTTAATTTAAGTTTTATCTTTGCGAGTAAATTAAAATTAGATGACTAGTGTCAATAGTTTTATATTTAAAAGTACTAAACAATACGCATCTAAATAATAAAAAAAATCAGAGTCTACACTTTTTACTTTTTTATAAATTGTATTTGAATGTAAAATTTGGGTCTTTTTTTAGTAAAAATATTTTTTACAAAAAAAAAACAACCGACTTCAAAAAACACTACAATGTGAAAAATAACTTTAATTTCGGAAGTCGGTGTCTTTGGATCTGTATTTGAGTTTTTTGCCACCGACTTCCGAAATTAAAGTTATTTTCACTTTGTAGTGTTTTTTTTTGAAGTCTGTTACAATAGCCTAATAATGTCAACAGCTCATCTCCTTTTACAAAATATTCCTTTTCTCGTTGCAGGGACGTTAATTGTTGAGGAGCTCTCCTGGTCAGAACCAAAAGAACTGCACCATATACAGTGTGACGAGCATAAATTGCTTAGCAACCATAATAAAGTAATCAAATCGCAACCCGTGAAATACTTATTATATAGTAGTTCCGGTGGCCACCTCTGGTCTTCATCATCAGTTCTACTTCACCGAATGTTGCAATCCGCGAGCAAATGCACGAATTACTATAAAACATACCCAAATCCCTATAGGTGTGCCTATAAAAATTGAGGATTTCCATGAGATCCCTTCATCAGATTCTGACTTGGGGACAATGGGACCACCTCGAGAGTATACCCTTTCAAACAAAAAGGAGTTTTGCAAATCCGTCTGTATATGACGAAGTTATGACCGACGATACTAAAAAAAAAAAATACAAACATCCGAATTGATAACCTCCTCCTTTTTGAAGTCGGTTAAAAACAGTAAAAAGTCGATAAAAAAAATCCACAGGGCATGAGAGGTGTTAAGGGGTCTGAAAGGCTAGCAGATGACCCAAAAGTCGACCTTTTCAATTTGGCACACGATGCACCAAACTCCCTGTATATTCTAGAGCCCAAACAAATTGCACTCTTGTCAAACATAGTCGTTCAATGGCGTTTTTACGAATTGTTCTGGCAAGCCCATTGAGTAACTTAAATATCAAGGGGCAAGCCTGTTACTTTTAAAGTTTCATATTTATTCATATTATTTCTAATGTCTAATGCTACTTTACAAGTATCTGTAGGTAATGCACATATTGCCTGGATACAAAATTTTTGGGCTTTGAAAACAGTTTCTCTTAGTGGCATTCCCCCAAAACATTTTAGCATAGTATCTTAGTGTCGAACCAACGTAAGCGTAAGAAGGGTAAGCAGACAGTAGGTGGTGCATTTTGATTTATTTACCACTTTATGAAGCACATGTTTCTTCCATGTCATGTCTAAATCTTTGTGTAGTCCAAGATAAGAGATGGATGTGGATCCCATACAAGCTTGGACCAAAAATGAACACAAATAAAACAAAATGTATTATGGAGCTATAATAGTGTTTCATGGCCCTGTATATATAAGTTCATTTTTAAACTTTGTGAAAATATGAACACGAGACCCGACACAAAACAAGGGACATGAGACCGTTCCCAATTCTGATGAATTCAAACCTGTCAATCGCAGATTAACCACTGTCTTCGAGTGAATTATTTGCATCTGTGATATTTTCAGTCCTGTTCTAATTGTATAAAATTACACTCGAAATCGTTTTGTTTTATACCCATTGGTTACTAGGTTTCAATAACATTATTTTGTTCCTCCAAAGCATAATATATCTAACACTAATTTATCATTATTAGTTTGGTATTTCACAAAATATTAAAAATAAATAAAATAAAAATCTTTTATTTACAGACTACATAGGCCCACATTGTGTTATTATCTAAATTATCTTAGAAACTATGTGTATATTTAGATAAATAGAACAAAAAATTAAAAGTGGTAATATATCGGCCACAGATAGTTGAACTTTGAACTTCACATGAAACTTTTGTTTGAATGTTAAAATACTGAAATTTAGACAGGCTAGAATGTCCATTTCAATACTCAATTCTTTATTGCATTCCATATGTATTACATAGATGGTCTAAAAATGTAAAAGATCAATATGAACCCTGTCGGGCTCAGCAAAATTAGGAGAGGAAGAGAGCTAGCTAAGAAGCAATTCAAACTGTTTGATTGGGTGATCAAACAAACAATGACAAGATGAGTTTAATTGGGTGTATAATTATGTATATTTATATATTATTAGGTTTGTGTATAGTGTATTAGTTATTTTTATTTTATGTATTGCACATTAATAATGTAGGTAATTATTATGAAATTCTGAAAAGTATTTTTATTATTATTAAATTATGCTATTATTTATACATTCATATTTTCATATTTATGTTTGATTTTCTATATTCTTATTATATTATACCTATATTTTACAATGTTTGGTGAATAAGAGAATAATTTTATTTTGCAATAGATTTGTCATCTAAAAACTCATTTACTGAGTAGTATGACTTAGATTCCAATTAATAAATATATTTGTTTTGCTTGTACTTCTCTAATGTCATTTGGTAATTTGTTATATATTATAATGGACATAACTAAAGGGCTAGTTGAGTGCATTTTGAGTCGGTATTGAGGTATGTTTATTTTGTTTTTGTTGTCGAAAGGTGTATCTTGTTTGTGTTTCTTCGCAAGTGGTGTAAAAATCTGGGTGATTTTTGACAAATTTACATAATGCTAAGATATATAAACAGGGAAGTGTGAGTATTGTGTCCGGTCTATGTTGGTTATTATTCGAATTAACTTATTTTGTAAAATAAATATGGTTTGTGAATCTGTACTGTTACCCCACAGCATGACCCCAGCTAAGCCATGCCTGGGTATATGCATAGTAGTAGTAAGTGACAAGTGCAGTTTGCAGGTTGGTATTCTTTTTAATTTCGCGTGTGGCATAAGAAAATTTGGATAGTTTTGCTCTAACTTTCTGTATATGGGGTTTCCAATTTATGTGGGTATCTATAGACAAACCGAGGCGAGTAAATTCATTTACTTTTTCCAGTTTTGCATTATTAAAAATGAAATTTAGTTTTAATGGGGATTTTTGATGGGGATGAAAAGTGATTCATTTTGTTTTGGTGAAGTTCATTTCTAGATTATGGTTATCCATCCATTTTACAGCTGTAGAAAGACAGTTCAATTCAATTTTGTCTTGGTTTTTAATACACCATTTTAATTTTGATTTAAATATTTTCCGCATCTTTAAAAATAGGGCCGCTACTGGGTTGACTGGGCCACATCCAAATTTTAAACTTAATCTTTGCTTGGGTGTGAACTTCTTTCACATGTTTGTTCTAACACACCTTTATTTTTTCCTATAATGCCCCTTGAGGTCCTACTACTACCTACTATGTATATTTCCTAATTGCGTTGTCTCTTCATTATTTGTTCCTATAAAGTCAGAGCGCCTGCAATATCAGTTTACTACTGGCTGAATATGAAGATTATTTCTGCCATCTTCAATTTAGCTGTTAAAAATTGTTATTGCAATTTTATTTTTGCAGGTACCTAGGTAATATTCTGTGAAATGTGTTGTGAACATAGAATTTATTTAACACTAAAGACTTTTATAAATATGTATTGCTTTTTTAATTTGTTCTTCAGGCAATGTTACAATAAATCTGACCACAAACGAATCATATCAATATACATTTCTTTCAATGAAAATAAAAAAGCAACTGCATCTATTCTCATACCCTAAACAACAGGCTAAAGGCAGGTCCCATGAAAATGCATTGTAGTTGTTTATTTTCAAACAAAAAAGATGCTGACGACTGAATAAACAGCCATACCATGACATTAGTCGACCAGTTTCACACAAAAGGTTTGCCTAAAATTTTTTACTTTGATATTAATTGGTGTACAAAAATAGTTTATTTACTTACCTATAGCATTAAATTGGGGCAATTTGAAGTTAATAAAGATAAGTTTTATGGTTTTAACTGAGCAGGTCTGATTTGTTTGGCGGTATTACCCGTTTTTCTGATTTCTTTGATAACGTGGGCTAGTACTTCCGGATCAACGCCCAGTTCACACAACCTTACGCAAATTGAAAGAGTTTTTGCGTCTAACCCCGTGCGGAGGAGTTGAGATATCCTATACATCATTCGAAAAGTTTCATCCGCATCCACGTAGGAATTCTTTTTTGATTCCATTTTGATTTCCTGAAACTGTTATAAGCACTATTTATTATAGGTAATTTTATTTTATTAAAACAAGCTCCACGGTGAAGATAAAAGTATCTATCGTATTTAAAATGTTAGATTTACCGTTTACAGAATTGAATCTTGATAGAGGCTTTTACTTCTTCATTTAGTAGGTAGGACGAACAAGTTAGTTATTTTAAAATCTTCCAATTTCACATCAAAACGTGTATTATCTATGACAAGCACTGTTCTTTTGTTGTACACTTGACAGTGTTGCCAGATGAGGAAATTGAAAATGTGGTAGTGTTGCTTCAAAAACACGGATTTTCAACAAATGCGGAATTTCTTGTTTAAGGCGAAACCTTCAGGGCGGCCCGCGAAATTCAAATTTTGTTACGTTTTTTGCAATTTGCAGGTTGTATTTTGATTAAAATATGATTCGCAACCGTAACATATATGGCTTTAAAGAATTTTAATCATTAGAATGAGCAATACATCTCTCTAAGTTCATATTACTGTATTGACTGACTATTACATGAAATCATGGCATTTGACGCCAATTATTATAACATATAAATCTTAGGGATTGGCATACCTACAAGAAAAACGTGTATTACCTATACTTTACTGAGTGGATAAAATGGCGGTTAATAGGGCAGCCCATATTGATATTTCTATTTAATAAGATCGATTATATTGCAAATGGGGTTAAAAACTGAAAGCTCGTCATAGGTGGCAGCACTGTTCAATGTCTTCAAATCGCCATTGTTGTGTATGTTTTTACTGTTGTGTCAATCACAAATTAAACGAAAATTGGACAAAAATGTATGCGACTTGGAGTGTAGTTCAACTACAAGTGGAACTAAGGAAAAGGGAAGCGTCTGCCACTGGTAAGAAAGCAGCTTTAGTAGAAAGGTAAATAAATTATGACCGTTTTATAATGGATGGGTTGTTTTGTTTGTTTTACTTATAAGTCCTTTTTTTGTGGAAGACTGGAGGCATACGACAGGAATAACTTGATTGGTCTTCGGAACTTCTGTATAGATCCATAAATGTATACAAAGTTTACTTAAGTATTCTTTGATAATACAGTATGTGGATTCTTATCTGGCCCGTCATCTGGCTCTAATGGTGTGCTGGGAAATATTTATATTTCATTAAGTATTGTAAATTCCTCATCTTTATATTGCTCTTCACAACTATCAAGGGTTTGAAAATGGCTAGGTCCAGCATATTGATCGCTATATGTACCAAAACAAAGTTTTTCTCATTTCTCTGTAACAGATCAGCAGGTCAAACTACACGAAACTGTCAAATTTCTCCAAAAGATTTTAAACCTTAAAATGTTTGATTAAGTTCAAACTAGAATGAGAAAATCTGACAGTTTGTAGTAACTTGATGTACCGGCGACTGTACCAAACAGCCAGCGGATAAAATGGCGACCCGGCCGCAAATGGGTATTTCAATGACGCTAGGAATGAAGGGTTGCCACTATAGTCACTGTCAAAATACTGTTAACCTTTTTCACTTACGCAAAATTAACAAAGTTAAAAAGAGATAGCAGTATTTTTATGTTTTTGGCGTCGATATGCCTCATATTTGTATAACTGTTTTTTCTTTATTTTCCAATTCCAATTTTATATTAATGGCTCCATCGTTTTACCGATGATTCTGCCAATGTCAAGGTTGAAGGAAACAAAGTGTATTCGCTGAAGTTAACCGGTATTGACTTTAGTATAATTTTCCTAATTAAAACTGGATCCGTTTGAGTAGACTGTGGACAACACAAAACATTTGTTAGTAAGCAGACAACACAAATGAATTTTTTTATGAGACGAACACTGAACCACCTTTATGATTTGGTAAATTTAAGCTTTATTTTAATCAATAACATACATTTTTGGAGTGTTTTAACTAATGGGGAATCAACGAGTGGCAAGAGGAATGGTATATTAATAGGTCTGGGAAAATGAGGAGGGAGCATATCATAAAGAGGTACCAAAAGATTACGACAAGAGAAAAATATGTGCTCAAGAGTACCTTCTTCCACACCACACTCGCAAAGGGAATGATCCCGAATGCGTAGTTTAGCTAAAAACACTGGAGAGCAAACATGTCCCAGTTTGACACGTATAATAATAGTTGTGCTTAATTTATTTAATTTCTTATTTTTGACAAACCAGGGCTTAGTTGGGATGTTGGATTGGATACTGCCATAATACTTGCCCTTAATTGCCCTTGTTTTTTGCCACAGATCATCCCAAGACCTCATGAGACGTGGTTTTGCCAGGCAACGGACGTCCCGAGCCGGTATGTTGGTAAAAGACGTACAGCCTATCCGGATAGACTGCTTAGCATAGAAATCAGCTGCCTCGTTACCAAATATGCCAATATGTTCCGGAATCCATGCCAAGACAGTTTCCAGGCCAGATTGATTTAACTTATAGAGTATTTCCTTAATTCTAAGAATAATTATAGAATTATCTTTGCTGCGAAATGGGATTTTCAATAAATCTTGGAGAGAGCTGAGAGAGTCAGTAAAAATCAAGGATTTATCAAAATGTTGTTGATTGGCATCAATGTATTTCACTGCCTCTAATATTGCTAGGGATTCTCCTGTAAAAGTAGAACACTCAGTCGGACTCTTAAAACTTAAAACAATGTTAAACTTAGGTATGAACACGGCTGAACCTAAATGAGATCCTTCTATTTTGGATGCGTCTGTGAATAACAAAATACAATTTGACCATTTTTTATTTAAAATTTTATTAAAAAGGTTGTTGGGATTGGGACTCCGTTTATGTATACCAAAATCAAGAATGACTTTGGGTTGGTATATCACTGACTCATAAGGAACCAGAAAAAGGGGATGATTATCCAATGGCATAACTGGAGATGAAAGAGACTTATTACTATTGAAACTGTTCACTAATAAAGGAGGAGATTTATTCCTCCAATAAGTTGAAGCTTCGATAGAACGAGAAAGAGGACGAAGAATACTAAAAAGAGGGTGTGAGGGAAATTGAGATGCTACCAAAAAATACCTATCTGCTAGGAATTGTCTACGAAGATGAAGTGGAGACTCTACACATTCCACTTGAAGAGCATTAATAGGCGATGATTTCATTGCACCAGTTATAATGCGTAAGCATTTAGATTGCAGCTTATCCAATTTATTCAGAGCCAATTTACTGCAGGGTTCTAGTATAAAACATCCATAGTCAAAGTGGCTGCGAACGATGGCATTATAAAGAACTTTTTGAGAGGATGGATGAGAACCCCAACGAACTCCAAATAAAGATCTCAAAACATTGATGGCCTTCTCACTCTTATTAAATATGAACTGTAAATGATATAAACCTGTCATTTTGGAATCGAGAATAAGGCCCAAGAATTTAACCTTATCTTGAATTAAAATCAGTTCTCCAGCAACAGAGATGTTAAGTGGAGGAATATTTAGTCTACGGGAAAATACTATGGCTTGACACTTAGGAATAGAGATGTCCAGTCCATGATCTGAGAGCCAATCATTCAAGTAACTAAGAGCAGAGTTTAATTTAATAGCACCATTGGACAAAGAAGAACATTTTATGTATAAGGCTATATCATCGGCATATTGCAGTATTTCGCAAAAAGAATTAACGGTTAAGTCAAGGCTAGCAGTGTATAAATTATATAGGATTGGGCTTAAGACAGACCCCTGCGGAAGACCCCTCCAGAGAACACGGGGAGACAGGAGATCGCCTTGAGAACGTACACGAATAGAACGGCACATAAAAAGATTAAAGATGAAATTTACCAGTCTCACGGGAATACTCAGCTCAAGCATTTTCTGCCTGAGTAGCGGAAGCTGGACATTATCATATGCCGACGAGATGTCAAGAAAAACCCCAATAACGTGTTCATTGTGGGAGAATGCAAGTCTTATTTGAGAGGTAAGAATACTTAGACTGTCGATTGTACCCATACCTCGTCTATGTAAATCCAAATTGAGAGTTGGAGAGTAAACCACGGCTTTCAAGGATCCATTCCAATCTGTTTTTTACAAGATGCTCCGTAATCTTTGCCAAAAACGACGATAAGGCGATAGGTCTATATTTTTTCGAAAGATTTGGATCTTTCCCAGGCTTTAAAATGGGAATTATAATTTGTGTCTTCCATGCCTCAGGTATATTTGCAGATAAGAAAATTGCATTTATAATACATAAAAGATATAATTTTGAAGATTGGCTAGTTTTACAAATAAAGGAATACGTGATACCGTCTATGCCTGGAGAGGAATCTATAAGGTGATCTAAAGCACAAGTAAGTTCTGCAAACGAAAATTGATCATTCATTCTGTCAGATGAAGGAGAGGGAATCATACTACAAGGAAAGCAATCTCAATGAGGTACAAAGGGGGGGGGCAATCTATTAACAAAATTATCGAGTCAGGTAGAGGGGTCATTTGATGAAATAGTATGATCCTTGAATATTCTTCGGAAATTATTAATTTTACGCCATACGACAGTTAAAGGGGTACGAGGAGATAAGGATTCACAGAACCTTACCCAACCTAAAGCCTTCTTCTTGCCTAAAAGTCTCGTGGCTTTAGCCCCAGTTTTCTTATAATCAATATAATTTTCCATACTTAAATCCGCTGCATATAAATTTTCCGACTCGTTGCGTAGACGCACCGTGGTGGTACATTCTGAATCCCACCAAGGGGGAGAAGGGATGCGACCACGAGACGAGTTCTTGAGAGGTATAGAAAGATCGGCAGCTGCAAGCATACAGGAAACAAAAGCTTCATAGGCCATCAAAAAATTTGAATGATCTATGGAAGGGAGACCAGATAATTTGGGAGTCTAGTGCTAGAGAATACTTGTCCCAGTCTGCATCTGATAGTCTATATCGCTGTAAGGGAGGAAGGGCATTGGAAAGTGGTCGCTGCTGTGGGAATTAGGTAACACGGACCACGAGAGAGAATTTACTAGGGAAGGAGAAGATAATGAAAGATCAGGTACACTATTATTTTGACCAGGAGGTGACCCTGCGAGTCGGAGATCCATCGTTTAGTAGGCAAAGATTGATGTCATCCATTAGATCAACCAAAATAAATAAATAAAAAGTGAGCGGATGTGTCTATGTAGTGGGACCCCCACATTGTTCGGTGACAGTTAAAGTCTCCCACTACAATGAGGGGGCTCTGTATGGAAGAAAGAATATTATTAAGTTCTAATATCACTGTACTATTTGGGTGGGGGATATAGCATGAAACAACGGAGATATTAAAGACTTTCACTGCAACTACGTGGATTTCGTCGCTGTGAGCAGGAATATTAATTTGAGAGAACGGAATGGATCTTGAGACTAGCAAGGAACAACCTGCCCAGCCATCCGCCCTGTCGTCCCTAAGGCAGGAAAATCCCGGAAACCTAAACACGGAACCAGGAACCAACCAAGTCTCCGAGACCGCAAGGAGGACAGGTTTATAGCGATTTGTCAAATAATTATGCTCATGCTTTTTCCTACGAATGCTTCTATAATTCCATTGGAGGAGGGTTGAGGAGAGCATTTTTGTTTATAAGTGTTTGGAGAAGTTGTTGTAGTATATTAACGACGTTGTTCGGTAGTCCATCACTAAACTTACTGATGATGTTTATGAAGGAGCAGGCAAGGATCTCTATCAAGTTATCATTAGGAGTGAGCATAGGAGTGGTTTCTTCCATGGGAGTAAGCAAAGCACAACCATTTGGTTGAGAGAAGGAAGGAGTATTTGTAATATCTCTATGAGCATACACATCACAGGACTTACCTAATGGAGTTCTTGGACGGGGGAACGATAGACAGTCTTTGTGTAGGATTGAGAGACAGGTTGAGCAGGGGAGTGTGGGGGAGATTGTAAAGAGTATGAGGTTTGTTGGGAGAATTGCATTTGCTGTGACGGAGAAAATGGAGAGGAGGTAGAGGTGACATCAGAATATAGACGTTTAGGTTAGGGGAATCTCAGTGCGGCCTCAGAATACCTAATATTGTCCTGAGACATAACAATTTTATTAGATTTTTGTCGAGAATGTTCCGGGCATTTAAAATCAGTCGCCTTATGAGCTCCTCGACACAAGATACAAGTTGACAGATCGTCAGTAATTGAACAACTGTCGCCGGAGTGTTCCTGACCACATCTAAAGCACCGAGGTTTTGAGCGGCATTGAGTAAGGATGTGTCCAAAGCGACAGCAATTTCTGCATTGTATTGTTGGCATTTGATATGTGCTTACAGGAAGTGACGTTTCATAGCAGAAAACTCTCTCAGGAAGTGTTTGACCAGTATAGGTTAGAACAACTGCAGTGGAAGGAATCCAGGTAGTGATATCTACTTTTTTATATTTAACATTCAAACGACGGGCCCTGATTACTTCTCCACAGTTGGGACGAGTTCTAATACCTTCCACTAATTCCTCTAAGGTCCAATCTGTTGGAATATTACGGACTACTCCCATCCGGTCAGCACCTCCTCCATCAGGGGGATCATCATCATCTCCCGTTTCCCTCATTTTGAATGAGGGAAACGTGAATATAGGCACTTACAATAGTAACACAACATGCAACAAGACACACACACAAAAACCAAACAAGTTTAGGCACTCAAAACAGTAATAAGCATAAAATTCACAAATAATTCACTCAATCACGTGTTTTCAACCTTAACACCGAAATGGCAAAAAAACCCTTTTCTTTACATGAGTCTACTGGTATCAAAAACAACAATGGTGCCGATTCTCTTGTACACCGAACTAAACTAACTAAACTATCACTAAAATTCCTTACTTTTGGCTATGAGAATCTTATAGCTATTCTGCAATAAAATATCTCTAAATTTAAAAATCATTTTGACGCAACTAAAATTTAATTTGACAATCGCGACTCCACATGATACTTGTTTGCCCTACCCCGTGAATATTTTTTAGAGACGGAGGCGCGCATGTGTGGCAGCTGCGGCGTGTTTTATATGGAATTTCTCACTTTTTGTATGGAAAATATTTAAAAAAAAAAACGTACATGTAGAGTTATATGGGTTTAAGGGTTCAATAAAGGGGGTCGAAATTTTCATTATTTTTGCGATAGGACATACCGTTTTCGAGATATAAGCAAAATAAAAATTAAAATACAGTACTGTTTTTGCCCCTGAAGTCGAGGTGTTGTGGTTAATCTTAGTTCATGACAACTAATTTTATTCCACACCTTTTTAATCAGATTGAAAATAGCCATGATTAAAAATAGCCAGATTTAGTTAAGACAACCAAAATTTTAGATGAAAAACGTCAAATTCAGAATAGCAAAATTGCCATTTTCACTAAACTAATATAAACATTTGCTAATTGCTATTACTCAAACTTTATTCAGCATAACTGTGTTGCTTGGGTGCAGTGTACTACATGAAGAAATATATACCTTCGTTAAAAAATATTTGAGCGTCAATAACTACAGTGGGCGCGATTGTAAACAAGTAGAGCAAAACATTAAAAAAAAATAAGAAAAATAATATTATAATAATAAGTATGTGAGCTACGAAAAACCTTCTGATAAATAATTATATTTATATAACACTAACATCGGAATAATAAATTAGGTAGGTATGCAATTACTTGCCAGCAATAATGTCCTCATTTTCAATGTGCGGAGTTACCTTTTTCTCCTGTTCTATCAAACTCAAAGCATTTATTTCAAATAAACCAATTACAGGCACTTTTGAATTGTCAAGGGGTCGGTCGCTCAGAAAGATGAAGCTAGTTGCCTCTTCCAAAGTGTAATATGTACCTACCTATTGAAAAGAACGGGCAAGAAACTCCATGGACACTCTTTTAAATCAAAATATGGTTACAAAATATTGGTTACATCATTCATGTTGAAATTATGCATGTGAGAATAATGCAGAACGTTAAAAGCGTGCGTAATAAAAAGACAAAAACAATTCAAATATTAAATTAAATTAAAATAAGCCGTGGTAGCTAAGACATGACCAGTCCCTACTGTCGGCGCCCGTTCACAAACATGACGCATGGATTAGCACCATTCAGCTCAACCATTTTGGAGGGAGCTAAATGATCCAACACATGCGCCACCATCAGCGAGACATTAGAGTGAGCATGACATACTATCAGCCGCCAGGGCACGTTCAAGTCAATGGAAGACGTACCCAGTAAATGGTAGCTTTATAGTATGTATGTATATAGTACTCACACATGTGCTATGTAATTATACATTATAAAAGATTGAATTTATATGTCGCAGCGATGGCATCACCATGGCTCCATCTTTTATTTTGATTAAGAAACTAAGAAGCTACGTCAATGTAAATTAATCAAACGGAAACGTCAAGTGTTACACTTGGGTAAGGTCGATACGGCTGTGGTGACATTTAATTGACAGCCGTCACATGACTGACGGTAGACATCTGTCAGTCACCGAGATCTGTCATCCTGTGGGATATATGACGGTGACGGTGAGAGCGGGCGGACATTATTCTGTGAGACGCAAAGGCGAATGGTCGTGTTTTTACTGTCACCACGTGCTGTATCGAATTTACCGCGTTTCCAATTCGAATCTGTTCTGATCGGCTTAATCGTTGAACATTTTGGTAATTAGTGTGCGTGAGCTAATAAATACACCGTTCTTACAAGTTTTCGGAGTATTATTTTTAATCTACGGCCATGTGTGACCATACTGATAGCGAGGGGCCTCATCTAACCTCGTTATCAGAAGTGGGATGTAACTCTAACGACCCACATGGTGCGAGTGGTGAGACTAACGGGAATTCGGGTAATAACGAAACACGTGCTTGTAAAAGTGACGAAAAATGGCTTCTACTATTAGAACAGCAGAACCGCAATTTTCTGGCTGCTGTACGAGCAATGAAAACATCATCGTCAGGCACGGATCGCCTTCGCCTGCCGGATTTCGACCCAGAAAAACAGGACGTTGACTCGCGTGCCTGGGTAACAACTGCTGACATGTGCGTGACCGATCAACATTGTCAAGGCGCATCGTTAATAATCGCGTTGAGTCGCGCGCTCTAAGGAGAAGCTTCAACTTGGCTCTCATCTGTGTCTTACCCTGGCATGATATGGAGCAAATTCAAGGCGCTGTTTGTAGCAAGCTGTGGGAAACTAGGCCACAGGTCGGTGCATTGTCGCGCTCATAAGGATCTGAAGCCACGAGAGGATCGGTTTAGACCCAAAATCCCATACAACAACCAAAGCTCGGGTAACGAGTCCGCAGGGAGGTCTGACCGGATTACCTGCTTCCAATGCCATGAACAAGGACACTATGCATCCAACTGCCCCCAACGAATCAGCTAAGAGGTGGGCGGCAGTGCTGCAGCTGATTCTTCTAAAGATAAGCGAGTGGACGTATGCATCGTCGGTGCACCAATTGGATCTTGACGTCATTCTGGTGAGCTGTATACTTTTGATTATGATTCGGGCGCCGAATGTTAATTAATTAAAGAATCTGTTTCATCGAAGTTTACTGGTAAACGATTTTATGATAGCGTGACTAAGACTGGTATTGGATAAACCTCTGTAACTTCGACTGTACTGATTTTAACTCTTGTTGAAGTACACGGGATAGTTTTCGAAGTTCTTTTGCATGTTTTACCTGACCATTGTTTGCGATATAGAATTGTGATTGGACGAGAAGTTTTAGCTCATGGTTTGGCAGTATACATGTCATCGGACAAATTGAGATTTCAGAAGCTTAAACTGGTTGAGACTTGTGACGTGATCGATATCAACGAGACTAATTTTGACTTGATTGACACTGACGTTCCTTCTGAAAATAGAACTCAACTGTTAGACATTATGAAATCTTTTCAACATTGTTTTATCACTGGTATTCCTGCCTCCTCTGCTAGTATTGATCCTATGAAAATACGTTAAATAGACCCCCTAAAAAACCGTCAATCGACGCCCTTATAAACTAAGTCCGGAAGAACGACCGGTTGTAAAACTTAAAATTGAAGAGTTGTTGAAGGCTAACATAATTCACTGAAGCTCAATACACTCAACTCGGAAAAGCTAAATTGAAGTTTTTTTTTCTGTAGGTGACTTTGTTTTGTTCCAAAATGAAGAGCGCAATCAGACCAAGCTTGACCCTAAGTATAGAGAACCGCTAACTCAAACTGAACTTACAAATACGCACATGACCGAGTACGAAAAATGCCTGACGGTGACAATCATGACGACAAAGACTCTGACACTGACAAAATCGATGAGATGAACTATGATGATGAAGGGGATGGACCTTCGAGGAATCTAATTGACGAAGGGGATGGACCTTCGACGAATCTAATTGACGAAGGGGATGGACCATCGAGTCATGTGTTGTAAAATAGTATGCAAGTCGCTCAGATCGCATGCATGTCCATGCCATTCGTAGGCGTAGGCGTAAAATCGGGCCTCATTTCCCGTCGCAGTGCGGCCACAAAGGTGTGTGGCGTGCGTTTGGCTTGGATATGTAGGTGCTCGCTGATGATACCGCCGGATGGAGGCGATGTGTTGAAATGGGTACCGGTTGGAGGTAGCCCAAGTGGCCGGATGGAGGCTTAAGTGTTGAATTGTAGAGTATTGCATACTGGATAACATTTGAATGCTTTTGAGTGACTTAGTAGAATTTTGACTTTTGCTCGACTGCTTAATAATTTTTTTTCTTTTCTTGGAGAGATTATTGATTATTTGAGATAACATTGGCTAAGCTTTGCATTCTGTAGTGTCAAAACGAATAGTGTTAAACCCTCATGATATTTGCAATGAACTATTTTGTTTGAGTACCTATAATCCCGACTCATTGGTCAGGAAAGCCGAGCTAGAGAATTTGTACTGTGCGAAGGTATTTTCTTTTATTTCAGAATCCACACACGAGGACGTGTGAGTTGTCATGATGGCCGTGTCGCAGCGATGGCATCACCATGGCTCCATCTTTTATTTTGATTAAGAAACTAAGAAGCTACGTCAATGTAAATTAATCAAACGGAAACGTCAAGTGTTACACTTGGGTAAGGTCGATACGGCTGTGGTGACATTTAATTGACAGCCGTCACATGACTGACGGTAGACATCTGTCAGTCACCGAGATCTGTCATCCTGTGGGATATATGACGGTGACGGTGAGAGCGGGCGGACATTATTCTGTGAGACGCAAAGGCGAATGGTCGTGTTTTTACTGTCACCACGTGCTGTATCGAATTTACCGCGTTTCCAATTCGAATCTGTTCTGATCGGCTTAATCGTTGAACATTTTGGTAATTAGTGTGCGTGAGCTAATAAATACACCGTTCTTACAAGTTTTCGGAGTATTATTTTTAATCTACGGCCATGTGTGACCATACTGATAGCGAGGGGCCTCATCTAACCTCGTTATATATATAATGCAAAGATAGTTTTTAAAATCTTCAGCAGCTCCAACAGCAGATTCAAATGCTAGTCAATTCGTTTATTTGCCCATCTGGAACAGGACCAGCGTTGAGCCAAGCATTTTTATCAGCGATGTAATCCCCCAACTTATCATATGCTTGGCTGCATAGTGTGCGTTCTAGACAAGATTTAAATTTCGTTTCATTCAGTTGAAGTATTCTATGCAGCCAAAGCTACTACATAATAATGTATTTCAGTTTAAATGATAAATAATTTTATTTCTTTAAGTAGGTTTGTACAAACACTTTTACACGTCAATCATATTTTTAAAACTAGAAGAGGTCGGCGTTTCCTATCTGACTACTCTGAGAAGAAAGGCCGAAACAAACTCAGAGGTCACAGTGTCTTTTAAAGTCCAGACATAATCTTGGTCAGATCATGTGAAGCCCATGTAGATTTGTGTCTGAAGTGGTCTTTTGAGGAAAAACCACACAGAATGAGTTGACCTGTTTAAGTTAATACATTTAGGCACCGGTATGAAAGTAAAATTCATGGGCGAAATTAGGAAGATCGTTATGCATGACGTTTTTTTTATTTTTTTTATTTTAGATTCGTTTGCTCTTGACAATAGTCTAGGTCAGAGATGACAGAGACAAAGTCGACGATGGAGTGAGCTTACCCAGAAGAAGCCTGTTCACTCTCACTTTGAAGAGATTTGGGTTGTATACGGTCGGAATCACAGGCGCAGTTAGAGAATTCCACTCTTTTGTTGTGCGCATTATAAAAGATTTTTGGAAGCGCTTAGTGCGAATTGGTGGAATAGCAACTAGGTAGGAATGGTAACTTGCAGTGCGCCTATACTAGAAAGGTTTAGGTAGTTCAATAAAGGTAAACAAAACGTAAAATGGTTTTTTTATGGTTGACACTTTCTTGTTTAAAAATACGTTACAACAAAATTAAAGTTATTTGCGATTTATACTATAGTTTCCTCTTTTATTAATGTATGTTAAACTTTATCATTTATTCGTAAACTATACTCTTCGTACAGGTAATTGCTTGAGCACATTTTTTTTGTTAGATTTATAAAATAGTATAATATTTCGTAATCTGTCTATTCTAAAGAGCCCAAAAAGACAGGTTCCCTAAACCTTTTAGAAAATACAACGAATTAAACAACGTTGCTAAATTGAAGAGTACACCTGTTACGTAGTATGGCAATTGAAGTAGCAGATATTACGTTTAGTCGGTTAACCAGATGCCTTTTATTTTGCCACCACCTACCACCTACCACTGTGAGCGCAATTCAATTTAGTTAATATGGGCTCAAGTTAAAGGGTTTGTAGCCGAGAAAAATAAAACTTTTAAAATGTCTGACCTAAACATTCTTTTGCCAGAGGCTTTAGCTAATGTGACTGCTGAGAATTGGAAAATTTGCGAGGGTCATGTAATAAAAGAAGAACAGAAAATGTTTAAATTAGACAAAATAATTGATGATACCACTGAACGCTTTATTATTAATGTGACAGATAGTTCCTTAAATTCAGATTCAGAATAGAGCCTATTATTATGGGACTCAAAATAATATGATTTTAACATTTGAAATAAAAGGTTTAACATCTATGAGTCATGTGGTTTTTTTTGTTTACCTTTATTTAACTACCTAAACCTTTCGAGTATAGATGTCCGATGTAAGTCCGCAAAACAGACGAAAAATAATTACTTATATCTCCGCAGTCGAGCTCATACTACTTACGTACCAAGAACAATACCCTACAACTAAGTACTATGTCAATAATAGCATTCAACTATTTTTTAAACTCTAATCCGGACTGTCCCTACAACGGTGTAACTAGTACCTACCTATGGTTTTTTTACTAGCTTCAAATGAAAATATTTCATATAAACCTAGGGCACTTTTTGCAACGTCAGAAGCTAGGTGCACGGTTCTATTTGGTAGTTTCCTATTATGGAGAAGAACCGGCAAGAAACTTATGTTAGAAGTTATGATTTTAAATATAATTGGATTTTACAAAGTTTTCAAATTACAGTGTTAATAGGTGTGGGAGGACAGTGTAGGCCTGTAAACAAGGACCAGGTACTTAACAAAATAGAAAATAGTCTAAAAATTTACAATCTACAAGTTAGGCCTACAACGTTCTCACATTCCCAAAATATAAAAGAATCTATAAAAAAAAATAGCCTATTTAAACCAATTGACATTGATTGCCATTACAACTGTAACAAATCTGAATTATTAATATCCTGCAGTCTACAAAAGCCATTATTAAAGAGTTGAAATTATAATTGTAGGTATATTATGTCAAATAATGAGAAGATTACATAAAAGGTGAAAAAAAAACTGTAATTTGGGAGCAGCTAAATCACATAGTGATACCGTTAATGAGGTACCAGGGAAGCCGAAGGAAGCTGGAAGGGCAGAAGGAATTATTGCAAACTTCCTTGTCTTCAACATACCTAGTCTTTAAGTCGAAGTCAAAAGTCAAAGTCAAATCATTTATTTCAAATAGGCACGTTTGGCAGTTTTGAACATCAAAAATTACAAAAAAAAAAAAAAAAAAACTATTTGCCCCTTCCAAAAGGTGGTTTCGTATGGAGAAGAATGGGCAAGAAACTCCACCGTTACCTACTCTTTTAAAAATGTTTTACAATATGATGTATACATTAATTATATAATTATATGTGAAGACGATGAACCTAGAATAAAATTACTGTACCACAATAGGTAAAAAGAATTAAATAGAATAGTAGGGGAGCCCACGATGAGAAATGGAGATTTACTCGAGCGTCATAGAGACCTGTTGGGTTGCAAAGTTTAGATGATAAGAAGAAAAAAATGTTATATAATGTATACCTTTCATCGGTGGGGGGAGCGGCTATAGATTTTCAAATAATAATATGTAAAAAAATACTGTTGCATGGACATACTCGAGCGCGTCAGATATTGATAGCATCAATGTCCTACGTATTTTAATATTGTACGTATGTTAATCTGACCGTTTGCATGATGCGGGTGGTCGTAAGTAAGGGTTGAAAATGAAAAAAAATAAAAAAAAATCGAGCGCGTCAGATTTTCTAAGACGATGTTATGTGAACCTAAAAAAAAGGTCTCATTCATTAATCTGACGATTTCGATGTGACGCAAACTCGTGGCTATTATTATAATGCGCAAAAAAAAATCGCCATTTTGAAATACTCAAGCGCGTCAGATTAAGATATATATGGTTCATCTTTATGTCCTAGACGTGCTGTCTCATAATCTGACGATTATCTTGAGGTATTCGCCTAATCTGACAAAAAAAAAAGCATGTTATTCAAATTTTTAACACCATGTTTTCTATAATAAAAGCAAATTACTTTTAAAAAAACACTCGCTATGTCCATCATCTATATATTTCAAATAACAAAAAATACCAATATGGTAGGTAAGTATTCAGTCGGGTATGTAAAGAACAATGGCAGCTTCCCATACATTGTTTTATTTGAAATTAAAATATTTTTAGATCTTTAAATGAAAAATACATTATAAAACTCAGCGTCATTTTCTGAGCTAAGTAGTTTGTGTAAGATTTTTCGTTAGAGAAGGCGGAGATTAATAGATATTCAGTGTTGAACTTCTGAACAACATAGGACAGAGCGCAAGCTTCTGGTCAAGAGTTGTAAACTGTCAACGGTTGTCAATGTCAACAACCAAGCTATATTTTTTCCTTTTGACTTTAAATAGGTACTAGACTTTTTAGTTCAGAATTGCCATAACATTTGATATTTTTCCCACTTTACTACAATATGCTTATCTAAGTAAGAACACAGAATAAACTTAGATATAGGTACAACAAAATAAATGTGTTACCTATTCATTTACTCCATGTTAATATAATAACAAACTAAAAATGATAACAGCACCACGACAATTACGCTGTACCTACTATTTAGGAAAATAAATATAAAATGGCAATACTAAACGAATCCAACCAACAATTTCTTAATCTTTTAGAACGAACTAGTCAAATGACTTTGCGTTAAACATATTTTTTTTACTCGGCCTTGTTTAGATAATGTGATAGTTGAAAAAAACGTATATAAATAATTAAATTTCATTCGTACAGGTGTCACTTTTAGACTGGCAAATTCTTATTTGATTGTTCTTCATGAATCCAACTATCTCATTCTTTCGTACAGCGCTATTCTTTTTTTGCAATTCCTGCCATTGTTGGCATTGGCCGCTTAAAAAGCTGACCACCCATGGTCATGGCAACAGAAACCAGAGTGGGGACGGAGTGAGAGAGTAATAAATAGAGAAAGAGTGACAGAGGAATAGAAACGCGGAGAGGGGAATATATGCATCACGCAGCTGCACGCATTAAACTTTATCGACGATTTTTTGTTACTTCGGCTGGTGGAAATCGTCAGATTATATATTTTTCGTTATCCTTGAATTAGTTCCTTTAAAATAAAAAATAAAATAGCCACGCTCGAGAATGTCGAGATGACGTTTTTTTTTACAACTTTGTAGCCCTCCCCTTTCTTTAGGTCACTCTCAAATGGTCAGATTAGTGGAATATACACTTTTTAGCATGTAATTAACTCACCCTACCTTAATCTGACGCGCTCGAGCATTTCTGATGATCATTTTTTTTTTACTAATCTGTTCGTTTATCCTTGACGGGCGGCCATATATATCGGGCTCATATTTGGTTGAGGTACTTAACCGGGTACAAGGTATCCCCCTGTATATTAATCTGCCGCGCTTTAGTAAATCCCGAAATCCCTTCATGGGCTCCCCTACCATAATGCAATGACGGGTAAATTAATTTTGAGATAGATACATAGTGCTCACATATTTACAAATATTGAAAAGTAAATGATTTTTCCAAAATGTCACAAGTACCTAATAATTTAGTGTGTGAGTTAAAGTAATTACATAATGTAAAAATCAATGTCATAAAAATTATACTTATAATATGCTTATGCACGCCTCATAAGCAAAGCGCGTGAGGTAGTGCTCTACTCTCGCCTTACAAAGTTCAAGTAATGCCTTGAGCTAAAAATGTTTGTCTCTAAAGGGTGAATTTTTGGTCGCTTCAGTGATAACTATGAACCTTTGAAAAACTGCTTTAATTTTGTTAATAAAGAGAATTTTTTTTTTTTTTTTTTTTTTTCCTTATCCTAGGGTTCAGCAATAGGATGGACCCTAATCTTATTACAATCTAGCCTTATAAATAGACTAATAAGTAATTTAATTATAACCTAAGCTATTAAATTGTCTTTACTAAGAATGTGTCCTATAGCACTTTTCTTATTGTCTCTATTAAGGCGAATACACTTCGTTCGTGTGTTTGTTTGGCACTTTTGTACTTTACACTATTCACTAACACTAAACACTAGCTCGAACGGTTTTGTTCTTTTAAGTCTTCTAACTATGTTTGTGTGGTCGAGAAGCTGGATTGCCTCGACGTTCACATGCTGATGAAGTCTCTTATCGTGAGCTTCTGCAAGTTTCTGGATCACTTTTTCGATGAACTCAACTTTTAGGTCCCGGTGGAGGTCATCATTTCGTATGTACCAAGGTGCATTTACAATTTCCCTTAGCACTTTGTTCTGGAATATTTGTATAATTAATATATTGGTCTGTTTGGTGCAGCCCCATAGCTGAATACCATAAGTCCAAACTGGCATCAGGACTTGTCTGTATAGCAACAATTTGTTTTGTACGGACAGCATGGAGTTTCTTCCAAGCAGCCAATGCATTCTTTTGAATCGGAGGTCGAGTTCGTCTTTTTTCTTCTTGACATGGGCTTTCCAGCGTAGCTTTGCGTCAAGGGTCATACCGAGATACTTGGCTGTATTCTCGTATGGGACTTGTTTATTGTTAATGTAAACAGGAGAATACTGTTGCTTTTTGTTGGTAAAATCTATGTGAACAGATTTGGATTCATTAAGTTTAATCCTCCATTTTTTAGTCCAGTCATAAACTTGATTGACAGCCGTTTGTACCTTTTCTACTGCTTCTTCGTGGCTGTTTCCTACAGCCATTATGGCTGTATCATCGGCAAAGGTCCCAATCGTGTTTTTCTCTAATTCAGGAATATCGCAAGTGTATAGTAGGTACAGGACCGGACCTAACACACTTCCTTGCGGTACGCCAGCTTTAATTTCTTTCAGTTCTGAGTAGGCGTCTTCTTGTCTTATTCTAAAGACTCTGTTCAGAATGTAGGATTCTAATATATCTGCAAACTGCTTTGGTAATAGGCTCTTCAATTTATGTATAAGGCCTTCATGCCATACTTTGTCAAACGCTTGCGCTACGTCCAAGAATACAGTAGAACATACTTTCTTGTCTTCAAGGGCGTTTTCTATTACATTTGTGATCCTATGCACTTGATCGATGGTAGAGTGTTTTTCTCGAAATCCAAATTGGTGCTCTGGTATTATGTTTTTGCTATCTATTATTGGTTTAAGCCGTTTGAGTAGCAGCTTTTCAAATAGCTTGGACATGATTGGTAGCAAGGAAATAGGTCTATAAGATGATGTTTCGTGAGCCGGTTTCCCTGGCTTAGCTATCATTATTACTTCGGCCACCTTCCATAAGTCTGGTACATATTTAAGCCTTAGTGCGGCATTGATTAGAGTCGTTAACTTAACCAGACCCTTTCTTGGGAGGTTATGAAGTACTTCTCCTGTTATTAAATCGTAACCTGGCGATTTTCGTGTACTTATATTACGTTTAATTTCTTGTGCGACTTCTCTCGGTGTTACTAGTTTTATGGTAACTTCATTTTCTGATATCACCATATTAGCCAAAGTGAGATCATCAATGATTTCCCCATCGTCGTTTGGTTGAAAGATATTTTCTAGGTACTCTGCAAACCTCTTTGCTTTTTGCTCGTTAGTAACCGCCCATTGCCCATTTCCACATTTGATAGGTGGGACTTGGGTAATCGGCCTTTTTAGGTGCTTAGTAGCCTTCCAAAGGGAGTAATCTGTCCTTTGGTCGTTGCTTAGGCTCTGAATATAGGTTTTGGTTGAGTCGTCTTTAAAGTCTTGGATTAGTCTTTTTACTTTTTTTGTCAGGTTATTTAGTTTTCGTTTATCATCAGGGCACCTAGATTGATGCCATGTTTTTCTCTGTCTTCTTTTCTTCATAATGAGCTGCTTGATTTTGAGCGGGTATGTATTTCCTTTCGTCCTCTTGTTGGAGTCGGGTGTATTTTCCCACGCCGCTTGCTGGATGTGCATTATGAACTTTTCTACTTCGATGTTTAGATGTTCGGGTGTTTTTAATTGTATTTTAAGGTCTATTTCATTATTCAATCTAGTCTTGAAGCTCTCCCAGTCTGTACACTTATTAACGAGAGTGGGTCTGGTTTCTTTATACAAGATGTTTTCGCTAATTTCTAGAAAGATTGCGGAGTGATCTGAGTTCATGTCATAGCTTTGTTCCGATTTTATATAATTGGTTGATAGATTCTTAGTTACAAAAAAATCTATTAAGTCCGGAATTTTATTTGGATCTGTTGGCCAATAGGTGGGCTTCCCAGTTGATATGACATCACATTTCAGCTCTTTTATGGCATTCAGTAGTTCTTTGCCTTTAGTAGTTGTTAGTCTGGAGCCCCAATACGTATTTTTAGCATTGAAGTCACCTCCTAAGATAAATCTACTTCCAAGACGAGTTAGAAAGCTCATATAATAGTATTTTTTTATCATATACCGAGGTGGACTGTAGATGGCAGATACTGTTACAGGATATTTTTTTGTTTGTAGACAAATCGCCACTGCTTGGATGTCTTTCTCTTCATATTTAAACTCTTCATAGTGCTGTAGGTTTTCTTTTACAATAATGGCACTACCGCCTCTTGCTGAATTGTCTGGATGAAGTGCATGGTATACTTTGTACCCTTTAAACTTAATGTGAGATTGCTTTGTGAAGTGAGTTTCAGATATCATGCACACATCAATTTTTTCTATGTCTAATACTACTTGTAACTCGTTCTGATGTTTTTGTAACCCATTTGAGTTCCACGCCATAAGTTTTAGTGTAGTATTCATTTTTTTGGCTTAAAAATAGCAGCTTTGTTGCTGTTTTCAATTTTTTTCAATCTCTCGTCAAATGATGACATAAACTTTAAGATTTCATCCAACTTTTTGTCACTGTTCATATCAACCAAAGGCGCCTTGGCTATGCCTGTAGCTACTTGGGCATAAGACACGTTTTTAGTTGTAGTTTTAATAGTGCTTTGACTTCGTTTGAGCTGGCTGGGGCCTACGACTCTTCCAGTAGATGTATTTTGTTGAGGGACAGTAGTATTGCCCTTTGATTTTTTGTTTCGAATCTGCTGGATTTCTTTGGCTACGATACATCCCCTGTAGTTAGCTGGATGTGGAGCTCCACAGTGGACACACTTTGGCTTCTCTTCTTTTGATTTTTTGCAATCCATCGTCAGATGTTTGCCTGTGCACTTCACGCACCTCGGTTCTTTGGAGCAGTACTTTTGCGTATGGCCATAAGCCTGGCATCGTTTGCACTGAGGTACCAGTTTTGTGGATTTTATCGGTTGTATTTCCACATTACATCCCAATACAGTTTTGATGTTATATATTTTGCTGGTTTCTTCCTCATTTGAGAATGTCAGCATGAACATGTTGAGTGGCTCTTTGGTTTTCCAACTCAATTTGTTGACTGCTTCTAGAATTTTGTAGCCTTTGCCACGCAAGTCTTCAACAATTCTCTCCGTAATGCATGTGAAATGCAATTTTTTTGCCATAACTCTAATTGGTCTCTCTTGCTTGTTCTCATAGGAGTGCCAAAGGCAATTGTTTAGTGAGAGAGCCTTTGTAATTGCTCTGTACGAATCTTCGTTTTTGGCATTTACTTTGACTGTATCGCCGTTCATCATTTTGATGCTGAACGCGTCAGCTGATTGGCTTTCAGATAGAAAATCAAAGAATTTCTGGTAGTTCTCGATACCATCGACTACAATAGGCGGTGGTAAAGGAGTTTTGATTGTTTTTTCCTTACCTTTATTCTCTTCACTTCCGTGTTCATGCAGACTGGATTGGGCGGGAGAGGTGTTCAATTTTCTTTTCTTCCTGCTTTTTTGCCTTATCCATCCAGTTTCTCGAGCTAGTTCTTCTTCGTCCGTGGTATATTCAACACGCGGAGGAGAAGTCTCAGTGGCGCTTGTAGCGGTTGTAGTAGCTGATTTCGGTGGGTTATCCGCTTGATGTTTCAGCTGTTGCTGGAGATTTTCTATTTGACTTTTTAGATCATTTATGCATTTTTGAAGCTCTTCACGCTCTTTTCGTTCTTCACAAAAGTGCTTGTACAACAGCTGTTCAGTCTCTGTTTTTAAGTTTACACTAATGGGGTTCAATGTTAGTTTTTTCGAACCCATTGTAGAATTAAGCGAGTATAAACTTCGCCTTAACTAAAAATATTCACTGACAGCCGTCAGCATTACCTACACAATAACTAGGTCGTTGCGGTGCATCCGACTGGACGGCGTTATTTTGATGCGTAAGCACTTTTACACTGTGGTACGTGCGCGGTCACATGTAACACAACTGCTCTAAGCAAAAATCGAACGATCAATTGTGATAAAGAGAATAGAACAATATTTCGACCGCTCGTGCAGTTGGCAAGTTACGAAGTGTCAACTTATATAATTTTTTTAAAACACCGCACCGCCACGATAATTTCGCCTTGTCAAAAGTTATAGGCAATGTATCTATGTTACCACACGCTGCTAATAGATTGTCGGCAGGCGAGCCTCAACAGTCTCTATTTACTTCATATCGCACTTGTAGAATAATATTCACACACAAACGTCAAGAAAAAACACTAGTTTCAACACTCATGTTATTTTCAAAAGACATTTTGCTTTTTAAAATAATGAAAAAACTGTATAAAAATATATTCTGTGGACGTCCGTGTGTCTGTTTGTATGGATCCTGGTGTGGTCACGATAACTCCCGAAAAACTTAACTAATCCAGTCCATTTTTTTAAACGCTTCAGTATTATCGAAAACTAAGTCCTTTCGAAAATCATGGTCTAATTTAATGTAGTTTAATTGTAATTAGTATTATAAAAATACGACTGGACATTTCGTTCGTTGTATATTTTTTATAGAATTGAATGAGATTATGAGGCGTGCAGTTTTGGATGTTCCAATTTATTTTTATTTGATCTAGGTTTTGATCTTTCCATCGCTAAGTTCTGTAACCAACTTTGGCAACTTGTTATGAAAGCGGATACTGTTTATAAGAAATTACTTGCTTGTTTTATTTCATCTAAATTTGGGTATCACAATTTCATTTTTACTACGTGTATTTAGAGTCCTAAGTTATAAGTCCTAAGTTTGGCTAACATACAAAATACTTTCTAAGATACGAGTATAAAGAGAAGGCTGAGTCAGTATATCAATTTCTTTGAATTTGTTTCTAATGCTGAGGCTACATTAGCGGGCGAAGATTCGTGTCGAGTTGGCGCGCTAAAACATCGTAGGGCTACGCGATGTTCTTGTCTACATTAGGCGGGCGAAGATTCATCGTGCCGGATTGTGTTGTTCTCTGTTGTGCGGCTGAGATTTATTCAAAATGGAGGAAGTAGTGGCGTTGCATTATATGGGGTTACTAGGATTCCATATAATTCTCTCCGTTTCATAAAACTGAATGAACTCCAACACTTTTTGGTCACTCCACTCCATAGTGTATAAAAAACACAAGCACGTCCGTCCCGCTACAAAGTCTGGATGACACTGAAGTAAGGGAGGTGTAGCCACCCAAGCGAATGTTGTCGCGACAAATCCCTTTGATGCGCGCCAATTTACAGTACATCGTCTTCGCCCGAATACTACGCGATGCAACGATCTACCCTGCTACACTAATCGCGTTAACACGAATATTCATTCGGAATGGACATATCACATTATACTGGGATCGATCCATCATCACTGACAGGACTATTGTTGCCAATAAGCCTGATATAGTGGTGGTGGATCGAATAGAGCGGCGCGCAGTGATCGTTGACATCACGATTCCGCATGACGGGAACCCCGTGAAAGCCGAGAAAGATAAACAAATCAAGTATCTTGACTTGGCTCGCGAGGTTGTCGACATGTGGGACGTGGACTCAGCGATCATTGTGCCGATAGTCGTAACAGCCAATGGCTTAATAGCCAAGAGCCTCGACCAACACCTGAAGAGGCTCTCGTTGGGCAGCTGGATCAAGGGCTTGATTCAGAAGGCGGTACTTCTGGACACGGCTCGCATTGTCAGGAGGTTCCTCTCTCTGGAGCCCTGACCGCCGGTAGCTTGGACCCTGTTCCCGATACCGGTGGGCTACTATTTTTTATATTTTTAAATGCTTTTATATGTTATATATTCTAATGTTTAAAAATATAATTTATATGTATATAATGAAATAAAGGAAATAATAATAATAATAATTTATTTGAATAACAAAAGTACAATTATTTTGAAGCCCTGAGTCCAGAGCTAGGTATATAATACCTGTATTTCAGGAGTCAGTTTCTTCTTCCTTAATTTAATACATAATTCTTATTGTATGCTATAATTAATAGAAACAGTTAGACTTTTACAACATTAATAAATAAATTGACACATGAATTTAAGTTTTGAATGATTAATATTAAAATTGACAGTTATTTACATATTCAAATTATATTATGATTGAAATAATTTAATATAAAATAAAAATAGTTTTAAAAATTACATTTGACATTTAAATACAATTTGAAATACAGTATACATTAATTAATTAATAGGAACAGCCAGACTTTTGCAACATTAATAACAAATTGACACATTAATTTAAGTTATGAATGATTAACATTAAAATTGATAATTATTTACATGTTCAAATTAAATTATGATTGAAATAAATTTGATAAAAACAAAAACAAAACAAAAAACAACAATAATAATTAAAATTACATTTGACAAAATAAAAATAAAAAGAGAGTAAAAATTATGCTGTATCAGAGTATGAATTCGAAAAACAATGAAAATGAGGCTATAACTGTGAGTGTGAGTGGTGGGGTTGTGTAAGGGTGAGAGTGTGCGTGTGAGAGTAGTGTGAAGGGGTGTCTAGGGTGAGAGTGTGCTTGTGTAAGATGGTGTGTATGTGTGAGAGGTTATGGCTGTGTAAGTGATTTAGAGTGTGGATATACCATAAATGCTTTACATCCGCTGCAATAGATGTTCGGTTTTTTCATAATCATGTGAAAGCAACCAAGTTTTCAATGTTTGTCTTGTTTCATGGATTGTTAGTGGATTTATATTTAGCATCGTATTTAACACGTTAGCTGCGGCACCAATTTTTGCATACTTTCCGTTCCTGCGGCACGAGGTATAATCGGCCCGTACCGTGACCAGACGTTAGGGCGACACGCGGTCTATTAGACCCCACCTCCTTTTACAGACTAAAATCCATTTTCTGGCGCGAAATCAAAGATAAATGAGAATTTTGGTCCTTATTGATATAGACAGTGAATTGATGAACCCTAATCCACCGTCGCCCCGGGATCTGATGGCTAGTTTAGGAATTATTAGCAAAACAAAATATGGGATCTTATACACCTCGTAACGCACTGAAATAGGGCAAATTTTCGCTGCGATTAGTGATGGGAAAAATAATATCGACGTTTTTAAACTGTCTTAACTACGCAACGACTTGACCGATTTTGATCAATTATATCTCATTAGATCGTTTTAAAGGCAAAACCTGGCAAAACAACACAAAGCTATCAAAGGATACATTTTTTTTTAAATAATCTAAATTGTGCTTGAAGGCGCCATAAAGAAAAAAAAACCGGCCAAGTGCGAGTCGGACTCGCGCACGAAGCGTTCCATTCTATACCATTAAGAGGCACCTATTACAGACTTATTATTGGAAAATAATGGATTACGGTTTATGCATAAGGTTTATCTTTCTATTTGTATATGAAAATCTTAATGCGGTTCACAGAATAGAAAAAAAAGGCAACCAGAAGTAGAAAAGAAACTGTCCTATTTATTCTGCCTCGGGCTTTAAAAATACAATTATTAGAACTTGAATTAACATTAAAAAATCAGTATCAATATACTTTTTTTATAAAAATCTCAATATATATGTTGTACTTATTTATGAGTGTTTTTCATTGAAACAGGGTAGACAATAAGATTTTTTGCACTGAGTGCACTGAGTCAAAATCTTTTTGGATTTTTTATCAGCTTCACGAGATGGTAAAAATGTGCGTAGTTTTTGGTAACAACCAACACATCTTCTCCTTTTTTCACCCTTTTCGAGGCAATGGCGTGCGCTTTCAGGTGCTGAAAAATAACAAAAATGTAAAGATAACGTAATACAACTGACATTGTTACTTAGGTTAGATCGTAGATGAGAATAACAATGATAATGTAGGTATAACTGCATCAAATGAATGTGTTTGTTTTATACTTAAAATGTTGAAAGAGTAGGTAGGTAAGGTAGCTTAAATTCAGAATAATTAAAAGGAAACAATAATAAATAACTTAATAATGACCAAATGTCAAGCTTAGTTTATGAAAGCTTCAACACGTTGACTGTCAAGAAATATATGTAAATATAAATATAAATATATGTACTTTTACCATCGTACAATAATATACTCCGCCTGGTGCTCTCTTCCGATCACGTGACATATATCGTAAAATTTACATAAGTCGAATCTAACACACTTAACAAACTTGGTGATTAAAAATATCCCTTTACATAGGTATTTTGTTGTTTTTAACTTTTTAGTATTATTGTAATAGCGGCCTACATAATTTGAGAAAACTTCAACTATCTATCTATCGCGACAAACGGACAGACAGCGAAGTCTTAGTAATAGAGGGTCCTGTTTTTATCCTTTCGATACGGAACCCTAAAAATCTTTAATATTTATATACCTACTTTCAAAACCTAGACAAAGAACTACTGAAATATTAATTATATTACTTACCTGTTTTGTCAACGGCTGCTTTGCGTTTCTTGTGGAGTTTTTCACTACCTACAAAAATATCAATTAAGTGTTAAGTCCTAATAATAATAACATTATTATCACGATATAGAATAATAGGTAATTCTAGATATGTTGCAAAGTATTAGGTACGTCAATAATCGTTATTACCAATAATATCTTTAGGTATAATATACTTAAGTAATAATATCTTACACTTACTTTAGGTACATAGCTACCAAGATAAGAAAAAACTAGGTACTTACTGAAGATTTTTTCATTAAAAACTTACCTGTTTTGGCTCTGTTTCTGGGTTTTTTTAAATTAACTTCTTCCGACATCGTTTAGACATGTTCGGCGCTGTAAAAGGACGTGCTCTCCAATCGACGGGATGCACAACACTGGTCGCGGGAAGCTCGCGTTGAGTGCGGTACGAGGTCAGGGGGGATATGGGACGTTTTAGCCTCGTTCCGCACTGCATTAAAATTATATTAATTCAGTGCGGCACGAGGCCTAAGACATCCGGTACCAAGGTAGGTACACCACCGAGTCCGGAACCATTAGTGATCTCAAATATATATTTATCTCTTTCCTACACTGGACCAAACCAAAGCTATGCCATTCGCACGACAGAGAAATTCACTTTTTTGCTTGCCGCACCACAGGGAAGTTGCATCAGGGGTGATTTAGGCCTCGCTTCGCACTTAACGTGTTAACTTATTATATAAGTAGGTGGCCTGGTGGGCACGCTGTCGTCTAGCAGACGCTGTGTGGCATCGCACAGGCAAACAGACGTCAGGTATGGTTCATTTATTTTTGTGTTTGTCACTATATGGTGTGTTAGTGTGTTGTTTGACAACAACCTGCAGAATATAAGTTTGCCTCACAGTGAGTACTTTGCACAATTCATATAATGTCGCAGTAGGAAAGAAGTAGGGTTTAAATGTCATAACTTTTAGCAAGGACCTTTGAGCTCTTTCTAGGTGTATCATGAAGGTCTTACATGCACCACCCCAAACCACGATACAGTAGCTCATGACTGATACCACCAGTGCATAGTATACCCTGCGTAATAATTCAAAGTCTGCCACATGTCTCAGCTTTTTGAAAGCCCAAATTAGTTTCCGGATTCGAGTAGAAGTGAGATCAATATGTTGCCTCCAGCTAAGTTTTTCATCCACCAGTACGCCTAGATGTTTGACTTGTGTAACTCTGTGTAAAGACAGACATGAGCAGTCTCCGTTTATGTGAGGTAAGTTGCACGTATGTAACTTAATGTTTGTGTCTGGTGGTTGCATTTTAGAAAAGTGGAATTGTACATATGTCGTTTTTGAGATGTTTAGAGTTAAAATGTTAGCTCTAAGCCAGTGTCCGACTTTGTGTAAGCCTGATTCGGCGAGCTGTCGAACCTCGTCCCAAGTGTCCCCATGAAATATCAATGCTGTGTCATCAGCATAGGTGAAGACTTTACCATTCTCAACATATAACTCGCACAAGTCATTTATATAAACGAGGAAAAGACTGGGCCCGAGTATACTGCCTTGTGGGACGCCGTAGGTTACCCTGGCATCAGAGCTAGTGTAGTCTTTTATTTTAACTTTCTGTGTGCGGTCATAGAGAAAGTCTTTGAATATATTTAAGGCATTTCTACGAATACCAACCCTATCCAATTTATCCACAAGAGCGGGAATTGAAACGGTATCGAAAGCCTTGGCTAAGTCGAGAAAAACTCCTACACATTTCTGTTTCGAATCAAGTTTACGCGTGACATGGTCTATCAGTTGGCTAATCGAGTCTTCAGTGCTCTTTCCTGATCTAAAGCCATATTGGGCGTCTGATAGTATTTTGTTGCGTTCTAGGAAATTGATGAGTCTACTGTTGAGCGCCTTTTCCAGAATTTTCGACATACTTGTTAAAACAGAAATGGGCCGATAGTTTCGAACATTGTCTTTCGCCCCACTCTTGTGGACAGGAGTAATAATGGACTTTTTAAAAACTTTAGGGAATACACCTTGTTTGAAACATATCTCGATCAGCTTCGTTAATTGGGGGATTAAAGCATGCTTAGCTAATTTGAGGAACTTAGCTGGAATAGAGACCCATCCAACGGCACAATCATTCTTTAAGTTCATTATTAGTGATTCGACTTCGGCCCCATCAGGGGGGAGTAGAACGATAGAGTTGAGAGTGGAGGGCACACTAAAATTATATGGTGTCGTAGTTTGCATTATAATGTCATTTGCAAGCTGTTGACCTATGTTTGCAAAGTAGTGATTTACCTCATCTACTACCTGTGATCCACTTTCAGTTATGGGTATCAGATTATCAGCACATGAGTTTTGATTTTTTGTATCAGTTATAGATTTGATAGCATTCCATTTGTCTTTGTTGCTTTTAGCATTTTGTAGTAAAGACTTTTCGTGGCTTCGTTTTAATTTTTTGAGTAAAGAGTTGCAGAAATTACGGTATCTCTTGTATGTCGTTTCCAGAATTTGATTTTGTGGTTGTTTAGAAAATTTTCTGTGTAGTTTGTCTCTGTGGCGGACACAGCGCAATATGCCAGGGGTAAGCCAAGGCTTAAAAAGTCTTTTTCGACAAGGTCTAGTGAGTACTTTTGAATGCTGTTTCACCGCTTCAGAGATTGTCTCAACAAAGAGCGTAGCAGCTTCATTCGCATCCGTGTCATTATTAATAAATGAGAAATCAACTGTTTCTAGGTGCATAATGGCAGCCTTGTAGTCTATGCTAGTGTAGAAGTTCTTAGTGTTATTTTGCTGAACAGAGCAGTGTAAACAGAGTAACACAGAGTCGTGGTCAGTTACTGTAGAATGTAATACAAAAACTGAAGCAGGAAGACATGTATTTAACATGACATGATCCAAACAGTTTTGTAGCCTTGTTGGATAGATATTTGCTGGTAACAGTCCTAGTTCCGCAGTCATATTTAAATAAGACGCACTATTTCTGTCTGTATTGTTTGTTTTTATATCAATGTTAACGTCACCAGCGATAACAATATTTTTTGTTTTTAATGGTCGTATGATATTATCTAGTGAGGCTAAGAAGTTATTTGTGCAGTATATTGAGGGGGACCTATAAACAGCAAGTATGTTAATGTCTGGAACAATGTTTATTAAGAGAAATTCTGCGGCTATTGACTCAGGTTCGTCAACTGTGCATTTAATATGTTTTTTTATATATATTACAATACCACCATTTTGGTTTAAGCATTTTTTTGAGAAATGAAGTTCATAATTTTCCAGAATGGGGAGAGGCTTATCATCTTTTATCCAGCATTCAGTCAGTATAATGATGTCAATTTCAAAAGATAATCTATATAATTGTGATTGGAAACTATCAAAATTTTTATATATACTGCGTATGTTTTGGCAAATAACTTTTAGAGAGGTCACAGAGCTCTCTATCATTACGTTACACGTTTCTATGTCGCAGCAGTAACTATCAGCCACAGAGACAGTGTCTACATCAGTACATATTATATTATTAGCCATTTGAATAGATATCGGAAACTATATCACAAATAAATGTTATAAACGCGCAAAATCGACAACATGAGCGAGTGAATATGTATGTCAGGATCATTAAATTGTATGAACGGAGTCTTTTAAACGTAGATCTTAAAAAGCATATTTGGTATATATTGATGTGTGTGGGTGATGTATGTATATGAGTGTGATGTGACGTGAGGAGATTGTGTAAATGTATAATTTCAAAATAGCTCACAACCTGCGGGAAACAGGTGAACCAAACACATAATAAAATAATAATATCTATAATACAACAGATATAAACGGTTAGTCATTTGCACAGGTTGTTGACGTCAGCTTCATTTTTAATCAATATTTGTTTTCCACCTTCATCTTTTTTTAGATAAACTTTTCCGTATGAAGTCCAGCAAAACTTGTAAGAGTTATCCTTGGCAAAAATTCTAGCTAGGTAAAATAAGTGCTGAGCTTTTAGTGTTAGACTTTCCGCTATGTATATAGGTTTTGCTGGACCAGATATTTTAATATGGGTTGTGTTCAGTTTGTTTTCCCTGTTTTTCTTATTAAATTGCCGGACACTTTTTACTATGTCATCCTTTGTCTTTAATCTAGCGAAATCAACTATTATCGATGATGCACCCTCCTTTTTGTTTACTCGGAAAACGTCCTTAATTTCATGTTTTTGCAGAGGGATTTCAAGAACAGTGGCCGTTTCGTTTACAATTTTGCAGAGGTCGTCTTTGGTTCCGCCTTGTACTTTTGGGATATTTCTAATTTCAATTTTAGATTGATTGCACATCCTCTCTAGATTGTCCACTCTATCCTCAAGCTGGTTTATATAGGAACGGTCTTCTTTTCGTTCAGCTTCGAGTTTTTCCGTTTTTAATACCATTTCATCGTATTTTTTTGAGATGAAGTCAATGGTATTTTGGATAGCAGCATTTTGTCCTATAATTTCGGATAGCGATGCTTGTAGAGACTCGAACTTGCTGTCTGTTTTATCAATATGTGATTTAAGCATCTCCATAAGCTCGCTGTCGTCTTCTCGTTTTCTCTTGCGAATATTTACATTTTCAGTGTCGACAATTGATCGGTTAGCGATAGATTCGGGTATTGGCAAAGTATTTGTGCCGGTACTTAATACTGGCCTACTTGCATCAGATGACTTCGGCGGGGTACGACTTAGTTTCGGCATTGTGTTTATTTTCAATGAAAAAAATAATTATTTGTATCAATGCAAATAATTTAAAATTTACCTCCAAATCAGTGTAATTTTGGTGGCACGATTCAGATTAACAAAGTAGAAACAAAAGTAAATCCAAAAAGAATCGCAGATCACCAGGAGCGAACTTGGTCACCGTCTCGTGTAATTCCCTCTATTAGTCCGCCGAGCTAAGTAGACACACGATAATGAATTGAAATTTTGGTGTAGCTTCTCATTAAGGGCATTACTTGCAAGGATCGTAGCTGCGTTCTGTGACCATATAAGGTAGCGTTTTGGTCGCTGAGAGCGCTCTGACTCACCCGCTGCCGACGAATGGGAGCCACGCGCTGCGATGACTGTGGCAATGATTCACTGTTGTTTACTTGCTTTGTGATTATCTTCAGTGGTCAATCTGTTTATTCACTATTTTTGGTTTACTGGTTGATAAAATATCAATTTTTTATTTTTATATTTTATGTGTATGTTACAATTTAAATTCTGCGTACTGTAACAGAAATTTTTCGTAGAAGAAATAGTACGATAAATCAATTTATTTCCTTGGGGCTCCAAATGCGTCCGACTGCGAGCGCGCGCGGAGAAAGAATCTAGCGATGGTTCTTAGATATGTTTTATCAAAATCGGTTCAGCCGTTTCAAGGTAATCAGCTCTTTTGTTAGCTGCGGTAAGGATCTTAGACGCATACGAGAATGGGTATTTACTTTACTTTCAAACATATGTATGATCTAAAATTTGAAACACCCATGCACGCTGTATAAATATACAAGATTATGGAATTCTTGGTCCGATGCTGCAGCCAGGATATCCAGCACACCGTACACTCTTGAAAAAATAATAGCAGATATGTCGTGTTTGTACTTGTTTTGATCATTAGTTAATTCTACATACAATGCAATGGTGGCAACATGATGAGTTGATGTTGGAGCCAGGATATCCAGCACACTAGTACACTCCTGAAAAAATAATAGCAGATATGTCGTGTTTGGATTTGTTTTGATCAGTATTTAATTCTACATACAATGCAATGGTAGCAACACGATAAGCTGATTCTGCAAAGCTATTTAATGTAGTGTCTGTAAATATACCCTGAAAAACCCTCACAACCGTTAACTCATATACAAAACAAAAATAAACTAAGTTTAAAAAAAAAAAAAAACCCCAACGCTAAAAAGGAAAGCGAACATTTAAAAAGTCAAAAATAATGCCTATCGTTAAGCCATCAAATTCGATTGAGTAACACCATATATTTTAATTAGGTATAGAAATGGATGGATGGCACGATAAGGTTTATTCGTTGAAATGGCGCTATAATGTCGCGGCTATTGCATAACTGTCACCTACATCATCTATCTTCGTGAACATTAAATTAAGTATCTAGTTATTTCAGTTAAATAATGTACGGGTTTTGCTACCGACACACCCAGACACACTAATGAATGTCACGGACAAACTTTCAACATTACGGCTAGCCACATGAAATCAGTTTCATGAATGAATGAAATATCTTCGGAATGTAAACATTCACATTCATTCTTCAATGCGGAAGATTTTCAAATAACATTTAGGAGTAGATTATATTAAATTAACTTGTACCTACGTAACAATTAGTTTTTTTTTAACGTAAAACCGTAATCCAATTTCATAGCCGATTCATACCGGTGTTATTTAGTTCCGACATTGACCTAATGCGCAACCGTATGGTATGACGCGAAAACTGTAGTAATAATGAGTTTATTATTAACTTCACCGTCTATTCCAAACCCGCGCTGTTAATGATACAAACCAACTTTAATTGTCCACTTATAAAACCGAGTTTTTGTAATTAGGTACGCAAATCTGAGCAAAAAACTGTCCAGTGTAAAAATAAAACTCAGCAGTCACAGACACGGTGATAGGACGCGCTCCGTAATCCAGGAATACTTTACGTACTCTGAAAATATTTTAAAATATCTAACGTTTGAAAGAGAGCGCTCGTCGACGCGAGCGCAGCGAACGCTCCAGCGAAAAAAAAATACGCGAAACGATATAAACAAACGCGAATCGAACTGAATGTTGTGTTCAGCTCGTCTCTACCTGTGCAGATAAGTGTTTTGTGTGAGTGCGGGAGTGAGTGGTGGAGTGAGTGCTGTAGCGCTTTGTTATCAGTGAGTATTATCAGTGCACCATGTTCGCGGGAGGTGGCGCCGGCTTCCAGAAGCAGTCAAAGCCACCGTGGGAGAGTACCAACACCAACTCCGGAGCAGACATCCCGTACAATCGGTGAGTCCTAGTAAATAACTTCTAAGGGCCTGTAACAACAAATGCTGCTTTTATTCATGTTTTGTAAATTTTATTTTCTTACGTTATTTTTCAAACGAGCTTTTTGTTACTGCAGGAACTATAGAAAAATGTTTCAGAAATTTGGAGGATTATTGTGTTGTTTTCTATTTAGGATTTTTATTAAGTAGGTATAGTTTGTGTTATTTACCTAGCAACACCTAGCTTGAAACATTGTTTACGAACAATGAGTGAGTGAAAACCATAACATTATGGTAATTTTACAGGTTTATCAGCAAAAAGTAGTTAAGGCAAGTTTTGTTTATGTGTTAAAAGGCAATAGGAGAGTAGTCCAATTTAAAAACTATGTTACGTTGTGCGTTTACGGCGTGGTTTGTTTTTAAGTTTCTGAAACTTTCAGACAACATTTACTTAACTCACCTATCAAAATAAAGATAACACTCTCGTTCGAAAAGAAGTTGAGGTTGTAGTGTAGTCTTAGGGGCGCTATGGAGCGAGGACTGCTGGGGTGGAAGCAATAAATATATTGAGTATCGAGTATTGACTTGCTTCTCAAAAGGTAAGTGGTTTCTATAGCCAAGGTAAACCCGATACTGCAAAAAAGTTGGAAATTTCTAAAAGATGTTTTTTTCTGTATTTACTGTCCCAAAATTTTTTTTTCATCATTTTGTTTTTGTTTTCTTTGCTGCTAACTGTATACTGCAAATCCTACTACTCCGCCTCTAAGACGACCCACTGACCGAAGTTGATGAAGAAAGCAGGTAAGTTATTATTCGACTATATCTTGCTGTGTTTACAGGAACTAGACTTAAAACACGGTTTGAAAAATCTTTTCCCTCTTTAATATTTAGGTTATAATTTATCTATGATCTACAGATCTATAAACTAGACTAAAACGGCGTTTATTTAGATCCTTTTTTCCCTTATCATCTAGGTTTATTTACTTATCTTAGACTACTATAAAACTTGATACTTACCTACCTATGAACTAGATGAAAACAACGTTTATAGAAATCAATTTTTCCCCATCAATATCTACGCAGCTATGAAATAGATTAGCACAGTGTATAATAAAACCTTTTTATTCCCCTTGAAAATCTAGAAATTGAACATAAACTAGTTAATAGACTTAAATACCTACATACCTACATGCTACATGCAAATGCCTACATGATGCAAGTTTCTTGTCTGTGCCATAAATATCACAGGTTGCACAGAATTATAACCAAAATCAAACCCAAGAGAACCAACAGGGCTGGGACCCATGGGGCGGCTGGGGCAACTGGAATCAAAACCAAGGTATAGTTAGGATGGCCAACTCGGAAGTATACAACATTAAAACCAGATTATTTTTATTAATTACCAGATATTGTTCTATATGACGGAGAAGGTATGTCACTCTCGTTATTATTAGCCATATTTTAACTACTGTGGGCGTACTATGAGAACTGTTGGTTATTGCGCAATAGAAAAACCGTTTGCAGTTCGAATCAAATTATAATTTAGGAACAAATTAATCACACTAGCGAATCACACACTGTAGGTAGACGACATAAATATACGGAATGCGCGGCAATTTCTATACGTGTTCACTGCTTACCCGCCAACAACAAACTCTGCATTAACTCTGGTCAAGCCTTATGTTTATAGACTCTGTTGAGCGCTACCTGGCGGCGCTGGCGTCCTGATTAGTGTAAGTCAAACGATTGATTTAACGTATTTTCAACATATATTTACAATAATTGGCAATGTAATATTGTAAATAACATCTGCCTAATCATCACCTTAAAATGCGATTACTTTCATCATGTTTTTCATACCCTTACTTTTTTAGAACGTATCCCACTAATAAAGTCACAATTAGTATTCCGCTTTTCGTATTCAAGATTGACCACGACACGTCTCCTTAGGCAACCCCAGAGAAAAAGGTCAGGACGCTTCGCAAAATCCTTAGTGATCAAAATGGTATTCGTTACTTATTAATGATTTGTCAGAATAATTGGGTCGTTTTTAGGGTTCCGTAGTCAACAAGGAACCCTTATAGTTTCGCCATGTTCGTCCGTCTGTCCGTCTGCAGCTTAGCTCAGAGACTCTACTAAGAGTCTCTGTATATCCATGCCAAATTACAGCTTTCTAGCACTAACTAGAAAGCTGTAATTTGGCATGGATATACTTAATAATCACGCCGACAAATTGGTTAATAAAATCATGTTTTTTTTTTTAGGGTCCCTCCGGCGCACACGTAAAGTGGGGATGTATTTTTTTCTCGTCTCTCCTACGGTGTGGGGTATCGTTGGATAGGCCATTCAAAAATATTACGGGTCTGTGAAAACCATTTTTCGATTCAGGGACGCGATTGCATAAAATTAAGCTTGAAATTGCTAATTTTTGTTAGAGTCAAGTGTTCCCCACTGCCAGGAAAAAATCACGGCCGTATATATAATATAACGTAATTAAAAGGAAAACTATCACAGCTAAGTAGGCTTCTCAAGTTTACGAGTAATAGTCGACCAACTTACATTTGCAGTTGGAACGTATGGGAGAATATGTTTTTCAACTACAATGTTAAGTTTGTTCTTGGGATAAATTCATCCCAATTAAAGAAAGAAAGAAACATTCTTTTATTTGTCACAGAAACACGACACACAGAAAAGATAATTAGCTCTAACGGAACTCTTCATTGTGCGTAGTCCGACACGACTTGGCCGGTTTTTTTTAATTTGTTTAAGAACTTCAGGATAACATTACTGAAATATTGCGGTGGTCATTGGTCATGGTCTTATGAACTGTGCATAACGAATTTGCTGCATTTTAACTAAATAATATACTTACTTAAAACAACTACCTACAAAATTTGGCGTCAAATCATAATGGGGTTAAGAAAAGTTGCACAAAGCCTAGCTGGCCACCCATCCTGTAGTTACAATAAAATTACATTACAATTACGTTACAATTACATTACAAAAAGGTATTTTCGCAAAAGTTAGGTTTGTTACAGTCACTATCTATGGACAGAATGATAGATAATGCTTATGCAGAACTCTTTAATGTTGGTCCTTAGATATGACAGATGATATCTATCAGTTTTGGGGGTAGCTCATTCACTAACATTGCTACGTTGGCTTACCAAAGTAGTTTGTTACTTTTGTAACTGCAACTGTTTTCTTTTAAGGCTCCTATAAACAGGCGCGATACACGACAGGAATCGCGCCTGTTTATAGGAGCCTTTAAGGTAAACGAGTTGGGTACATAATGCTTTTGTTCCACTTTGTGGTGTTTATTATTAAAATGTTCAGACAAAATGTTTAACTTTTAAGATGGATCGGAAGTGCTTTTGTATGGCCGCAGAAAGTGCCAAGACATCTAGGATTTCGATTTTCTACAAAAGTTAAATACTTAGAATTTCATAAAAAGATATCCTATGGCACTGGGGAAACAGTGTTACTTTCAACAAGCTAAAGAATGTTTGTAATCGCATCAGGGCTTCCAGAGATTACGATCAAAGAAACAATTTTACAACTTTCTAATATAAAGTTTAGATGAAAATGTGTAGTAACGTTTTCGTTCTTCTAAGCATAATATAGAGGTTTATTTATATGACGGAGAAGGTACTTGTCTCTCTCGTTATCATCACCCATATTTTAACTACTGTGGGCGTACTATGGGTAATGTTGGTTATTGCGCAATAGAAAAACCGTTTGCAGTTCAAATCATATTATAATCTACGATCAAATTAATCACACTAGCGAATCACACACTGTAGGTACACGACAAAACTATACGGAACGCGCGACAGTTTCTAAACGTCTTCACTGCTTACCCGTCAACAACAAACTCTGCTTTGCATTGTGCGCAATCTTACACCACCCTACCCTACATATTATCTTTTTTAGTAATAATATCTTTATTTCCCAAAAAATACAGATAATTGTACCTAAAATTTACAATTTTAGAATTAATGGTAGGTAGAGGACATTTACATTAAACATTTGGATGCTGCAGAAATCTGTACACAATAGATTAAACTCTGTCTCATAAACTAGGATATCCTGTATCTTAAGAGACAGTGTTTCGCAATAAGGTTCCATTTGACATATATGTATAAGTGGACTGTGTCGATTTACCTTCAGAAGGGAAAAAAAGTTTTAGTTTAGTTTTAAAAGTTTTTATCTTTAAGCAACATTAATTTATAAATAAACCCAAAAGTGTATAATAATAACGATATTATTACTTTACATAGCTGCCTCCTTGGTCAAGTGGTCATAAACACTACCTACTAGTGAGTATGAGGTCCTGGGGTCGATTGCTAGGTCGGGCAACGTGTTATTGGGCTTTTTCCACCAGGAATTTCTCGGTAGCAGTCCGGAGTTTGGATTTGTGCCTGATTGATGGCAATAGGCTCGCCCCCTATTAAATGGGACTTCAATAATACTCAAACTCAAACTCAATGCATTTATTTCAATTAAACCACTTACAGGCACTTTTGAATTGTCAAAGAGTCGGTCAGTTAGTCAGAAAGTCGAAACTAGTTGCCCATACCACAAAGTAGATCTCTTTGGAGAAGAACGGGCAAGAAACTCCAAGGACACTTTTTTTAAATCAAAATATTATAAAATCCTTGGTACATTATTCTTGTTGCTTCTATATGTGAGACAATAGTAAAAAAAAAAAAATACAAGTAATGAAAATATAACATTAATACTTAAAATAAACCGTGACAGTTATGAGATGACCAGTCTCAACTGACGGCGCCCGTTCACGAACATGACGCGTGGACTGGCAAAGTGATGGTGTATTAAGGTACCTACACCTCCGCTAACCCTTCGGGGAAAACACGTGTGATGTTATGGTATGGTCTTCTTAGGGTTGATTTTACCAAAGTCAGATCTTTGAGCCGTGGAATAAACTTCCTACTTCCTTCCTCGAAAAAATTTTCCTTTCTTTTTCTTTTAATTCGCGTCTAACAGTTTTTGTATGAAAACAATAAAAAAGTCAGAATTTATTCACGGGAAAAGATTGGTCGATTTCGCCCTTAGCGTGTTAAAGGCAATCATTACGCGAAATTGTGGTAGCCTTATTGCATAATTTCTTATCACCCAATTTACCAGGCCTCTCTAATTAAACTTTTTATTAAATCGTGTTTATATGGATATTTAACTACTCACAATAAGTAAATGATGATCGGGCGGGTATAACTATAGGTAATCGAACCTCCTAAAAACATGAATAATTGTATCGTTTAATACTAAAAAATGACTATTCCAAATAAAACTTGAAACTAAACGCATTCAATCTTGTCATTGAAGGCGATTATTTACTTTAGGATTGTTTTACAGCTAAAACCTAATATTTCTACTTACTTCGTTATTCTAAAGTGGTGCAATGATGATAAACTATTTCCATTTTTAACTGAAATGGAGCATCATTTTATTATGTGGTTCTGCTGAGCACTATTTTATTAACTTCAAGTAAGTAAGACATCTATTAAAATATTTATTATTTAGTTAAAAAATATTGATATTTGTTTAGCAACGGAAGTTCAGCAGCTGCGATAATTTTAATGCACTTGTTAACAAACGGCCATTTAATTCTTACTCTTAATATTTTCGTTAATAATAATATTTGTGCGCTACTCTCGACCATTTTCCGTACTATGAAAAATAGGATAATAGTAATAGTAATAAATAGGGTTATAGCTCCATCTATTTTCACACAACACAACATCACGCCTATATTTCTCAAAGGGTTAGTCTGAGGTGTACAGTAGCACCATCTGGCGTGGGGTTGAGGGAACACGTTTAACGGGTCACTACAGCGCCATCTATTCACGATGCTTTGATACCGCGAACCCATTGCAGATAAACCCGAACAAAAGCTTCTAATTACTGTCACTAGTTGCCAGAATGCTATCGAGTTTAAATAATTTATCCGTGAAACAGAACTTTTATTTTCAGGCTCTGTCGAAAGCTACGCCAAAGATATCAATAAGATTTTTGAAAATGAAAATCTGTTATTTAACTAAACCATAAACTCCAAACCTGCTTATCTATTCTGAAAATGCCCGGGCTCCGAATAGTATTCATTTCTAGGTCACTGGAAGATCAAAAAGATTTAAATTCAAGATTGCAGATTTTTCATATTAAAGTTTCATATATATAAGAGTACTAGCTTCTACCCGCGGCTTCGCCAGCGTGGATGTTGAAAATTACCCCACGGGGAAGTGCTAGTGGGACAAAAGTATCTTATGTCCTAACCCAGGTCATGGCCTATCCGTAACCTACCTATCGTCCAAATCCTGCCGTTAAAGCGTGAAAAAGTAACAGACAGACAGGCAGATAATAAACGCTACCTAAATATTACCTCAAGATACGGACTCTGACTAAATTCCAATTTCTTAAGTCTTTAGAGGCATGAGGAACAGGGTGTAAAGTTCACTCACACCTCCATAGAAACGGGAAGATCCTCCGACCAGACGGTTGTCGTATCTGGTGGGCAAATGCCCCACGGTTAATGTCGGGACGTTGTAAATATGCTAGTCGCGCGGTAAACTCTGCTTGCGCGATGCAGGATTTGCGTGACATCAGTATGACATGTAGGTCGCATGTGGCGATGTAGATACCGTTACATTATAAATGTTGATCGCGCGATAGACTCTGCTTGCGCTATGCAGGATTTGTGTGACGTCAGTTCTTTAATGCGTAGTTCGCATGTGGCATTGAAGATGCCGCCGCCACAACACTTGAAAAAGTAGTAAAAAAAAAAACAATAATCGTGTGAATTTTTAAAATCAACCCCTATTTTACCAAACGCTGAATGCACGTAATTTTTATTTCTTACCATAAACATAAATTTGAATTTTCATATCCAATCAATCTGCCCGCCTTTTCCCAACTATGTTGGGGTCGGCTTCCAGTCTAACCGGATGCAACTGAATACCAGTATTTTACAAGGAGTGACTGCCTATCTGACCTCCACAGACCAGTAATTGGGTAATACGATACCTCTTGGTAAGACTGGTTGTCAGACTTTCGGGCTTCTGAAGACCTGATGTAACGACTGCCAAAAATCCACGAATGATAGCCGAGACCAACGGCTTAACGTTTACGAGGCACGGGGAAGTGTCGGTATGTAAAAATGGACACCCATCCACAGACCAACCCTAGCAAGCGTAACTTAACCTGATGGATCGACCCGGGCGGCTGTTATAACTTAGCCACGAGCTCCTCACATGTACTTACTTGTAACATAACATAACATCACGCCTTGTTTCCCTGAAGGGTTAGGCAGAGTATACCCACGTTTCGCCAGTTATGTTTTAAGTCCCATGTAACAGAGGGCGAGCCTATTGCTATCAAGTGAGCACAATAAATTCTCCGCACTCCGGGCAGCTACTGAGAAATTCCTATTGGAAAAATCCATTAATACTTTGCCCGACCTGGGAATCGAACCTAGGACCTCATGCCCAGCAGTAGCGATGGAGACCGCTACTTACTTATAAATGGAAATATTAGTTCAGTTACATATTTGATACATCTTGATACCTTGGTTGAGATTGACACCGGTGACGACAATGATTCATTAAATCTATTTGTAGACATAAGTATACTGGCATTATCAATGTCGCTTATCACGAGCCTACGCGAAAATCGGGATGTCACATATTACAGATACACCTCTACCTCAGAAAGATCTTATTTGACTCTGTTGGGGGATGATTTTGGAAAAACGAGATACATGTGTCTCATAATTTTAATTGAAGAGTATGTGTACCATTTTCGAGTCAATCGGCACAGAGAATAAAAAGTTTCACAGAAAATTCAACCCCGCATTTTACCCTCTTAGAGGTGGAATTTCGAAAAACCCTTTGTTAGTGGATACTTACTCTTCATAAAAAACACACCCTCCATATTTCATGTCTCTAGGACCAGCGGTTTAGGCTGTGCGTTGATATATCAGTCAGGACTTTGAATTTTATTTATACAGGGTTATTGGTAAAACACCACTCTTAAGGGGTCATTGTACTCATCATTATAAACAACTTTTACATGGACCAAACCAGAAATCGCGAAGAAGAAAACATATTTTCCCTACATTTATGTTCACATAACACGTGAAAACGTAGGGGAACAGATGATATTTTTTGCGAGATTTCAGGTTTGGTCCATAGTAAAAGTTGTTTATAATGATGAGTACAATGCCTCCTTAAGAGGTTGCTGGTGTTTTACCAATAACCCTGTATAGATAAATTAATGTTGGCACTCCATGTTAACAGTCATTTAGGGTAATAACTATCATAATCTTGAACAGCCTTCGACTGCACGTCAGTTCTGGATTAGGATCGTGACCGAAGGACGTGACTGGGGGGGGGGGGGGGCAGTGGGCGGTGGAGAACAATGCGACACTGTGCTGAAACACGCGTTCTTAATGTAGGTACTACTGTTATACATATAATTATACATAATAGAAATCTATAGAAAAAAATACCTGAAAACTCGAAATAAATATTTTAATTTGTAATGTTCAAAGATGATACGAAAAGGCTGCGAGAATTGAAAGACACATCAGGAGTTTCTCAAAGTCATAGCTGTCTGTAAATAAAGACGGCAAGTTTAGGGAATGCGTCGGTCCTTCAATTGAGTTAAATAGGTCCTGGACTGCAAATTCGACGAGTTGAGCTGGTCTAAACCTAGGGTTGGCGCAATTCCTAACCACCTTATCTTTATACTTGGAACTAACAAAATGTCGTATTTTCATAAAAATAATATTGAGAAGAGAGATAACATCAGGTAAGATAAAAAAAATATCCGAAACACCGCTGCTCTTCATACAATGCCAAACTATTTTGTGACGTCTTAAATGAGGGTAATGCAACTTTTTGTCAAAACTAAAGAAATACACTGGCCAGAGATGCGTCCAATGCCAATAATTGAAAGACCTTCTAGTCAATATCAACTTTTACTGTGGCAACCAAAAACTCTGACCGGCAAATTAAACTTACGATCATAAGAAGAACGACTATTACTTCAAAAAATATAGAGGGTTCTTTCATTACTATGCCAAACCTGGCAATAGCACAAAACAAGCACCAAGCCTTTATAAAAGAAACTACATGTTGCATAACTAATGAAACTGAACAGCTAGCTTAGCTTAAATACAGTGGTAAGTCCTAGTTTTGCATAGCAGTGGTTTAGAATAGCTTTATAAAGTCGGCTATATCGTTCGTGGGCCGTGGGTGACCCCGCCTGGCGTCAAAAGGTCAGGGTCACAGGTTACTCGCGAACTTTGTAATAAATTTTAATTATACGATTAGATTTTGGGCAGTTAATCGTTCAATCGAATTAGTTTGTTAGTGTTAGTTATTTGTTAATGTGTGGATGAAGATAGGATGCTTAGTTTTTCACAATTAATGATGTGGCCGATAATTTTGTAACTATATGTTTCGTTTCAAGCCCGTTCTTTTCCATAGGAACAGGAAGCTACTACGGAATGGGCAACTAGCTTCATCTTTCTGACTGATTGACTCCTTGAAACCATTTACAGGAACTTTTGAACTGTTCAAAAGTCCCTTTAAATGGTTTAATTGAAATAAATACTTTTAGTTTGAGTTTAAAGATTCGATTTGCGTTGAAATTCTGAGTCGACCACCGTGTTGGTGGCAGGGACCACTTCTGGCAGGGTCCTACCGATATTTTTTTCATAAGGTTTATCTGTGAAGGTTGCCTAATAAGTAGGAATGTTGGACAATAATTGATCTGTGCTTTTAATATTAGCCACGAGCCCTATTTTTGTATTATAATGTCACGCCTGTATATCCCGAAGGGATAGGCAGTTCTGTCTTTGTATGTTGTAACCCCATGTAAAAAGGGGCGGGACTATTGCCATCAACCAGCCACATGCCCAGACTCTGGGCTGGTATTGAAAATTATGAAATTAGCCCAAGGTGGGCAAATTTCTCTTTAGGTGGTGACAAGCCATCTTGGTATTGAGAAGTACTGTAAACCGTACGACAGCGGTAAAACTTTGACCTTGAGCAGCGGGGTAATTGCGTAACACACTAACAGTAGGAATGGCTTTTATTTTGACGGTTCAACAATATCCATTGCGTTATTTACGTTGTCGGGCAGACAAGTTCTTCAAACATATGAAGCAATGGATTAGCAATATCCTTCAAATTGATTCAGATTGTGATTGATAGGGTGTTATGCAACTAGGATGCTGGCCTAGCGAAGTACGCAGTTTCAATAGAATAAGAGACCTACTTAGACTGGCTTTGTTACCACAGACTAATAAAATAGAATAAAAATAGTTTCACACACATTCTGTAACAAGTAAGTTAGTAGAGCAATTACATATCGATCGACATTTATTTTTGTACTTGCGGAAAAAATATCTGCATATTAACTGGTACCGATTGCATGGTAGAATGACCTCAAGTCACGAGGTCATTCTACCATGCAATCGGTCGTATCCCTGACACAGTTACCTAGCAGACACCATAGGACATCGTCACATATTACCTAACCTAGGACGTTGTGACGCAAATGACTTACTTTTTTAATAGGTTTTAGCATGAAACTTCTATTTATGCGCCACTAAAGGAATGGAATATTTCTTAAAAGCTTTCGCTTTCTAGAAACTTATTATTTCTAATTATTTTATTGCAATTGGTTATATTATATTGCAGATCTATTGATCACTAGCTGTTGCCCGCGACTTTGTCAGCTTGTCTATTTAGTTTCATCATTTTTTTAAACTTATATCCAGCCTGCAATGTTACCGCTCTATCTCTCTCTGTCAAATTTATTTAAGATAGGTTCAGTCGTTTAGGCTTAAAAAACTGACAGACGTAGAGAGTTACTTACTTTCGCATTTATAATATTAGTATACCTAGATGGATTATGATGAAGAAGATGAGAGGATGACCTAAAAATGACATTAGGACCACTTTGGATGAGAGTAGCGGCAGACAGAAAACAATGGAGAGAGTTGGGGGAGGCCTTTGCCGTAAGGCAAACCGAATTAATAGACATTTTATAATATAAGTGCAGTTTTGTCTTTTTAAATGTTTAATTTTTCTTCTTTAAATTACTTGTGCACAGTTTTATTTTTATCTAAAATTCCATTTAAGACACAAAGTGTAAAAATGCAAATATTTCGGAAATAAAGGCTTTATTATTTATTATTACTCGTATTATTAGATGGATTATGAATGCATATATACATAAACTCACGCCTTCTTCCAATGGGGGTAGGTAGAAACTGCAGAAAGCCGCCTTCTACAATCCTTACAATATAGGTACTCCTTTTGCTTCGTATACGGATTATAAATTAATATCCTTCAAAATCCTTCGGATTGTATAAAAATAATTGTAAGATCTATGTAATTAGTGACATAAAATTATAGGGCGACATTTTCGTTCAATTGTGCGGGCGGCAGGACCGCCTGGCGGAACCTCTTGGCGGGAGCGTCAGTTGCTCGCCAGCGTGTACCTTGGGACTGTCAACAATGAAAAAAAACGCTCCATAATTTTATGTCATTTAATTGCCTAATGTAATTATGGCTTTACAACATGAGCTAAAGAAAACGATGTTTCAAGAAGTCCCTTCCACATAGATCGCCATTTGTTTTAATGAACTAAATACACGGAAAACCGATGAATACACGAACTGAGTTGGGTTTCTAGTAAACTGTCGTTTATATTGCAATGTGTGATGCCTAGAAAATGGAACTGGATGGGCGTTCCCGAGTTGTTGCATGCCTGCATGCCACGATTATTTTATACGTAATTACTGGTTTGATTTCTTAAACACTTGAATGTATGTCGTCTGAATAAAACGTCATTATAATAGGTTTAGAGGGATAAATTGCTTAAAAAATAATGTTCACGTATGGTCATATACTTCATAATTTTTTTTTACGAAATAATGGGAATTATTACGTTTGAAATAATTTTGGTAGAAGGTGGGTACTTGTGGTAACCACAGTTGGTAGGCAAGGTGATTATTATTTTTTCTTGTAAAGTCAGGGTTACTTATTGTAAAGCAAATTCACTCCCACCTAAAATTGCCAGTAGGTATATTCATAATACAACTCTAATTCTTTGACAAATGAAATCGCTATAACGCGGCATATTGACGTAGGGTGCCATTTTGCTTAACAATTAATTTCCCTGACTGCATCTACCTAATAAGTCTTTTTAAGGATTTGTTGTTCTTAAAATAATTATGTAGGTAAAATTAACATACCTATACTCCATTTGAAATAAGATTAGAAATTTAAATAAAGCTTTTTTACAGTCCGTTCAACCGATTTTGCTTTATATTGCGTTAGTGGCATGACAAATGGCAGCCGCAGTAAACAGTTGGTATTAGAACCACCTTTTTGCTTTTAATGCCATTTTTATGCCTAAGAAATAGAAGTGAAAATCAGTCACAGGAAATTATTAAAATATTATCAATATAAACTAAGTGGAAAAACAATGCATTATTAAGGATAACTCAAAAAGTACCGGTCAGAACTTGATTAAATTTAAATGGGACCACATGTGAAGAACGAGCTATCAAATAAAAAAGAATCATCCAAATCGGTTCACAGAGAAAAAGTTCTGAGCTAACACACATAAAAAAAACGTACAGTCGAATTGAGAACCCCGTCCTTTTTTTGAAGTCGATAAAAAATACATAGAATTTAAAAATGTTTAAAAGGAGATTGTTCTGCATCCATACATCTTTCGCCCCAGTACCAAAATTACTTTGCTTGTTCTAAATTACAAGTATATGCCCATGAAGACAAAGTTTTTATGACGGACCACTTGCAGAAAGCATTTATTTAAAAGGAAAACAAACATTTTGAGGTTATATTTAGTAAGAAACAATCCTTCCAATACTTAGAAATACTTGCTAGTAAATGCTTGTCACTAATGTTATTTCTATTGCCTGAATGTGGCTAGCTAAGTTAAGATATCCAGTAAAACATTTAAGTACTTATGTATGTACTTACCTATCTTGTTTGGTGTTAAATAAAGTAAAAGTAGCATTTTAGTCATTTGGTAAATTTTCTAGTTTTTGTATTAAAATAGGTAGGTAGGTAATTTTGAATAACGGCTCAATACGGACCATCGGTAAGTGTGTCCAGAATTTTCTTAAACTTTCATATTTTATTGAGACACGAACTACAAAATACGATCATGAGGAATGTGGCCGCTTTTCTTTAGACCGAATATTGTTGCTTCGTGTCTCGTTATTGAGCAGTTATTCAAAATTCCTTCTCAGTCACGAGATGATATTATTTTAAAGGAGTGGCGCTAGTAGATCCGTGTGCGCCTCTTAAACGTACAAATTACCCCAGGTCAAGTACAGTACGATTCACGAAAGATGACCACAAATGGCGACCGTCTGCGCACGTACACTCATGAAGAAAAGACTTAAGACAAAATAATATTTTAATGTTGGTTAAATAATTGGTTAATTAATATTTAATAATAATTTCCGCCCGCGCCTCACCTCGCACCTCCAAAGGGACCTAAAATATGCCTTCTGCGCCGTGGTCATCTTTCGTGAATCTTACTGTACGCCAAGTGTACAGGAAAAAATCTGGTCAGAACAATAAAATTTTTGTTGAGTACCAAACTGTAAAAATGCGTGCTAGTACATAAAAGGGTATCAAATCCTACAATTTGAACAACAAGCAAGACAAATATAGCACTAAAGCACTAAAAATATCTCGACACACTCAGCCAGTCTACATTTCAGAAGCACTTACCCCAACTGCCAGGAGACTCCTCTACCAATCTAGAGAGTTAAAAAAGAAGTACGACTACAAATTCTGCTGGGTTCTTGTTATTCTTGAAGAGATCGGAAGATAAACCAGCAATATTAATTAAATCCACTGAACAAATCCAAGGTATTATTAACGATATTACTACCTCCGTTTTGGAACTTTGACTAATAGTTAAGATTAAGTTGCCTGCATGTCTGATTTTGTATTGCTTTTTCTCTTATCTTTTAATTACTTTATCAATTTTTTACTTTCTAAGGGGCTTAATTTTTCTTATTATCAAAACATCTGTAAAAGGGTGCCTACAAGCAATTTATAAACACATTATTTACTGACTACACACTAATCTCACACACAATTTGTATACATGTATGACACTGTTTTTATGGTGATTGGGAGTATCCGCTTTGTGCCGCCGACACGGTCTTCTGTATAATAAACTACAAACAACATGGTTGGTTTATCAGATATTTTGGAAGACATAAAAAAAAACTATAAGTGTTGGCATTGCACACAGCATAGACATTCCTGGAAACTGCAAAAAAGTATTTGGTGTATCTAATAAATACAAAATACTAACTCAAAATATAAGAAGCTTGAAACATAATTTCGATGACTGTCAGGTCTTACTAAATCGACTGGAATATAATTTGATTTCATTATTTTGACTGAATGTTGGCTATCTAAACCCGCTGAAACAATTAACCAAAATGGTGGGGTAGTGATCTACTATAAAGAGCATCTGGAAACTAAAATCGTTGAACCTATAAGCAATGTTGATGAAATGAACTGCCTAGTTTCTACTATAAAAGAATGAGCTCGCAATAATTTCAAACTATAGATCGCCTGCATTCAAAAATATTGATAATTTTCTAACCGGTCTAGATCGTATTTTAAATAAATTAAAGATTTATAGAAATATAATTTTAAGAGGAGACGTTAATATTAATATCTTAGATAATAGCAGTCCTAACTCTTCAAAATACATGGATTTACTTGCTTCAGATGGATTATTGCCGACACATACACTCCCGACCAGAAAGGAAAGTTGCCTGGATCATTGCTTTCTTAAAACCTTGGCTTTATCTAGTACTGACGTCTGCGAGTCCTCAGTCACGGATCACTTATCAGTTATCTGTGAAAAAAAAAACAATATTCATGCTACAAAACCTAAAACTTATAAAAAACTTGATTATCAGGCAGTAATCGAAGACTTAAAACAGATAAACTGGCTGTCTATCCTAACAACTGATGGCTGCAATAAAATGACGAATGTATTTCTGACAACGATAACAGACACAATGAATAAGCATACAACTTTGTATAAACTCTCTCGAAGGAAGCGTGCCACAAGACCCTGGATAATACCCGTTTTATGCCGTTGTATTAGAAATAGAGATCAACTCCATAAAAAGCTTCGCAAGGGCCCAGGAAATGTTATTCTAAAGGTTACCTATAGAACAGGTATGGGCAACCTTTGACATGTTGAGGGCCAAACTTTAGCGTGCAAATACGTTCGCGGGCCGTGTTTAAAAGTACTTAGTGCATTTTAAAGTAGTGATAATATTTTTTGCGATAGATATTGGACATGAAATAATATGACAATGTTATTATAGTACAATTTAATAAAATTACAAAATGAAATTTAAAAAAATGGTACATTATAATTAAATTGTTAAATTTGCAATTGTTACAAACTACGAAAGGTGTATGTAACACCGAAATCAATGAGACACTTGAGCTTGAATTTGGGAAACTAATCCATCGATATTTGGATTAATTCCACTGATACAAAGACGTAAAGAATTTTCCAAATTATCGTCAGTCAGTCTTGTACGATGTGTTGATTTATTAACTTTCATCAATGAAAAGAACTGTTCGCATTTATAAGTACTGCCAAACGCACAAATCAATCTTCTTGCAAATTTTCTAAGCTGCGGAAAATTGTCTTCTTCTAGGTATTTTTTGTAGAAATCGCACAACTCTACGTCTTCAAATTGGGATTTTAGGAGTGAGTTTTCTTGAATCTCGATCAACTCCATTTGTAAGTGTATTGGAGCATTTTGTACATTACATTTTGTAGGCGTAGCAAAAAAACTGAAACAGTCTTCCATGTTTTTGAAGTCGCTAAATCTGTTCGAAAATTGTTCCGACAGTAACTTGAGTTCTTCAGCATATTGAGCATAAGCAATATTTTCATACGCAGAGAGCGTGTTGAAATGGTAACTGTTACCAGACAGCATCTGTGACTCCCACAAGCGTAGTTTGATCTGAAACGCTTTCAAATGGCTGTACAAATCATTTACTAACTGTCCTTGTTTTTGAAGTTTCAAATTTAAATCATTCAAATAGCCTGTAAGATCGACCAGAAATGCTAAGTCACATATCCATTTTGGGTCACTTAATTCATACAGTGGTTTATCTTTTATTTTCATAAAGTCTGCTATCTCATTTCTAAGCTCGTAAAACCGTTTCAACATTTTTCCTTTGCTCAGCCATCTGACTTCACAATAATATGTTACGTCGTTATATTCAGCTGATATTTCATCCAAAAACGCCTTGAACTGACGATGGTTAAGCCCTCGGGATCGAATAAAGTTGATGGTTATTACTACCACATTCATAACATTCTGGAGTCGACTTAGAACACAAGTTCTGTTGGTGGATAATGCAATGAAGGACTATCAAATCATCTTTTTGCACATTTAATTCTGTTGCTTTTTCATTCAAAATTCCGATGAAACCTTTACGTAAGCCGACCATAGAAGGTGCACCATCAGTGCATACCCCAATTAATTTTGACCATGGCAAGCCAAAACTTGTGAATACCTTTTGAACTTCAATAAAAATTTCCTCTCCTGTAGTGGTTCCTTTAAGCGGCTGTAAAGCAAGCAATTCCTCAGTAACAGTGAACTCCTTATCAACACCTCGAATAAATATAGCCAGTTGAGCTGTGTCAGACAAATCGGTGCTCTCGTCTAATGCCATGGAAAATGATTCAAAACCAGCCATACGGTCAGTCAATGTTGTTTTTATATCATTAGTCATCATTTCTATACGTCGAACAACAGTTCGTCTTGACAAACTATTTTTTTCAAATTCATTTTTCTTTTCAGGACATAAAATACTGCAAACTTCTAACATACACTCGTTGATAAATTCTCCTTCGGCAAATGGTTTTAATGCCTTTGCCAATTTTGAGCTAACTATATAACTAGCTTTCACAACACTATCAAGTTGTGTTCTTTGTTTATGAAACATTTGTTGCTGTTTTTCCAAATTTGTGGTAAGCTTCTGGATTTTTCTGTTCTTAATTGTCCTGTCAGTGAGTGCAGCGTAGCATGCTTAGTTGAGTAATGCCACTTTATATTGAATTATTTCATTACCGAAATGGATTCATTACACAGCAAACAAATAGGCTTACCATTGTGCAAAATAAAAAAGAATTCTTCAGTCCATTTTTCCCTCTGTATCTACTTTTCGTTTCTTTCCACCAGACATCATTTTTGTTTACTTTTCGTTCAATAAACTTAATAAAAAACTATAGTTAGTAACCACTCAAGATGCACACAAACTCACAAGTTGACGGCTCGAGAAGTTCGCTAGGATATCGCTTGTCCAAGTTATCACCTCGGTAGCTCAAATAGAACTGAACTAACGTTCGGGCCATCCACCCGCTTATATAGGCAAAATGAAGGGATAATCTGGAATAAACTAGTTTAGAATAATTGAGAAGCAATAAATCTTTTGATGTGTCGCCCGTGAGGCGGCAAACCTCAAAGAATTTGATCGAGCAAGCCGAGTGGCGGCGAAGTATAAGTACCTAATGTAATATTTTTTTAATTGGGTTTTTTCAAAATGTCTCGCGGGCCGGATAATATCGTACAGCGGGCCGGTTGTTGCTCATATATGCTGTAGAAGGTACCGGAACACATGCAATAATTTGTTAAAAAAAACTTAAAAACTACTATTTAAGGACGTAAATCAATAATCACAAAAACAATCTGAAGAAACAATGGTCTGTAATTAAAGATGTTTGTAATTTCGCAGACCTTAGTAATGACAACGAAAAACTGCTTAAAATCAAATGTGATCCACAGAGCTCAATTAATCATGTAAACAGATACTTTGCAAATGTGGGATACTATTTAGCTAATGAAATACAGAGTAGTAGCCAGGGGTAACCTAAGACTCCCTTCATTGGACGCTCCAATATCATCTCTCTCGTCCTTCTTCCAACTTATACTGATGAAGTAAAAGCCGTCATACTGAATTTAAAACTAAAATCTAGTGTACTACATTTAAAACTAAAATCTAGTGTACTAAATTTAAAACTAAAATCTAGTGCTACTGGTTGTGATGGAATACCTATCTCAATATTAAAACTAGGCGTAGATACTTTGGTTTGGCCCATAGCAATGATATGTAATCAGGAATTTTTCCTGAAATCCTCAAGAAGGATTTGATAGTTCCTGTACACAAAGCGGGGGATAAATACTGTGTCTCTAACTATAGGCCAATATCGCTACTGCTCTCCTTAACTAAGGTACTTGAGAAGGTTATTAAAAAAAGACTAACTTGTTACCTTGAATCTCAGAATCTACTCTCAAGCAATCAATTCGGATTTAGGAAAAACAAGTCAACTAACGATGCTATAAAAAAAAATAACTTCCACCATTGTTGATAACCTAGATAGAGGAAAGAAAACCATAGCTGTGTTCCTGGATCTAGAAAAGGCATTCGACACAGCCTCTGTTCTCTTGCTTCTCGCAAAACTAGTTTATGAGTTCGTGAAACAGCTCTAAAACTACTTGCAGACTACATGTCTAATAGAATGCAATGTGTTGGAATAAACAGCTTCATGAGTGAGGTGGAGTATGTAACTTTCGGTGTGCCACAAGGAAGTGTTATGGGACCCACACTTTTTCTCATATATGTAAACGGCCTGTGTGATCTACAGCTGAGCCAGGGCCGTGTCATAGCATGTGCAGATGATACAGCCCTTTTATTTTGTGGGAAAACATGGAAAGAGGCTAACGAACTGGCTAATGCAGGGTTTAGATTAGTTTCCGAGTGGCTACAATCAAATCTTCTTACCCTAAACACACTTGAAAAGAAATATATACCTTTTAGCATAAGAAAGCGCGGTCAACCACCTCCTGGCATTATTCATTAACGTGCTCACACATGTAATATGCCGGGGGAATGTTCTTGCCATGAGCTTTCCAAAACTTCCTCATTAAGATACCTTGGAGTGATCATTGATCAACATTTAAACTGGGAAGAACATGTCTCAACCCTTACCTCTCGAGTCAGAAAACCTATATTTATATATATTTAAGAATATACCAGCCTTTTGTCGGCCAAACCTATTAATTGTTAGTGTATCTTTCGTAGTGCCAGTCTATCACAACTTACTCTATTACTGCATGAAGAGGTGCTTCCAAGACCATTCTTATTGATTTAGAACGAGCACAGCGTTCTGTTCATAAGGTGATGAGTTATAGGAGATTTGGATACCCCACTTATTTGTTATACTCGGAATTATCCGTTTTTACAGTAAGACAATTATTCATTAAAGACGTAATATTAACTCAACACAAAAATTCACCAGACTATACGACAAAAAGAAGGCAAGATATTATCTACTCTGTACCGGACTGTAAAACTTCATTTGGAAACAGGTTTTTCATTTTCCTAGGACAATAATAATTCATTTAATATATTTATTTGGAATTTTAATATTCATGCTTGTAAGTCTGAAATCTTTAAGTTTCTTAAGTCACTGAATTATGATGATACTGAAAACATACTTAAAATTACTAGATAATAAAATAAATCCCCAAAATACACCGTACACTTACTACAGATTTAAAAATAAAAGATAAACGGTATAATTACGACCTACTTTTAATTTTACTTTAATTTTACTTTAGAATTGGTATTAATAATAAACATTCATATAATGCAAAGTACAACCGAACACTTTATAAATAAACTCAGCATCTAAATTTTTTTACATATACTTTGTCAACTTTAACATCTACCTACAAAAATTAAGTTTACAATGCATTTTTTTTATGTTTACCTGTCTTAATTTAATTTCTGCTGTACTTGGCTATTTTGCCTTTTTATTAATAGCTTAATATATTTTTTTGCTATCAATATAATTATTTTTTCACAAGTCTGCGACAATAAGTACGTGCATTCCAAGAGAACGAGGAAAGCTGGTCCACCGTAGTACAGTTTATACTAGTACGGGGAACATAGTGTATCAGTTCCGTGCAATCAACTATAATAAGTACCGATACATACCAAACTAAAATTTTACCTACATTTACTGCTTATTTGTTACTAACTTGGATTTTGCAAGGTTGTTATATTGATCTGACAATTTTTTTTCATAACTGCTGAAAGTGGTACATAAAGGCCTGAATGCGCTAAAGCAACAGCTGCCTGAAGTGGGCCACGGTCGCTTGGCTCTAGTGCAGCCGTAAGATTAGCGGGGCTTTGTAATGCAGGAACATTGAGGCCCAGCAAATTGGAAGGCCTTAGTTGATGTTATTCTAGTTATATTAGTTCTAAGAAAACAGTTTGATGGTTCTGTTAAATTAATTTAATTTTGTTAGCAACAGTCTTAAATAGCTATTACTAGGTAGTGCCCGGTCCAATGTGTTGCAATGTCTTTTATTTTATTTTTTCAATGCACCCCTGTATTAGAGCAAAAACAACAAAACCAATCGTTTGAGTTTTAGCGACACTAAGGAACAGCAATTGTTTTTTTTATATAAGAATATATACGAGTATAAGACTAGCTTATGCCCGGCATGTGTTGCAATATCTTATTCATTTATTTTTTAGTAGGAACCTTCCCCGGCGCGTACACAACAACTTACTAAAGTTTCATTACAATCGGTCGAGCCATTTTCGAGTTTTTGCGAGACGGCAATTGATTTTTAAAATATATGGAAAGAAGAAGATAAGATAAATAAATCTTTCTGTACCGTGATTTTGTATAACGTTTAGAGATAAGTAGGTAATATATGAATCCAGATTTCGCAAAAAAATATGAGATATTATAAAATTAATGTGTTAGCTGAAAGTGTACTGTGTTTTGTAGTCCAAGTGGTACACTTTGATAATGTATACCTATGTGTTTTTTGTTGGGCTCGTAATCTGTAAATAATCTCTATAATAACGACGTTTTATTTCATGATTTTTCGGCTTTTTCGACGTGACCGTCTTTAATGGTGGTTAAGGTTTTATGAAGGTCCTTAGTATCCATATAAAATTAACAATACACACAATATTAGGTTAAGGCTTTTAGAACGAAGTTCCATAAAGCACGTCGCACATTTGGCAACAGAGAGCTAGAAATAAAAAAGTGCAACGTTTTGACCGTCATGACTTTTATTTTTTTACTCTCCACCGTTGTTAGCTTATTTAATTGTGTGTTATTTTTATTATTGTTACTCTCAAGCATTGTCAATTTATTTCTTTGTGCCTGTTATTTAATACATCATATAGATTTAATATATCATCATACAGCGAAAGGAACTTCGTTCCAACCGGGTGTCCCACGACACCTCGTTTATTTTACTTTTGTCACTGTTCTCATAGCCAAACACGAGCGATTTAAATACCTTTGTGCGCGTGTCAGTAAGTCAAGCGACGTTTGCGTTTGGTAATTAAAAATCCCTTTTAGTACTAGTTCATATTAATAGGTTTTTATAAAACTTGTATTGAGTGACAGTGCATGGGCGATTTTGTATGGGAAGTGGTTTGTGGACCAATAGCGATGCAGTTTTGATATTTGTGTAGGGATACCTCATCTAATCCCTTTGGCTTAGGGGCATCAAAATCCGACCTGGCACTATAGGAAAAATATACATTTAGAATTTACAGGATTTTCAAGGGCAGGTACTTTATCCGTTGTAGCTACAGGGAAACGTTCTTAGGAGACTGGTTTTAACTTGTTAAGTAATTGATAACTATATTCACAGATTTTGTAAAAATGCTACGGTCAGCTAGAAATTACATTTCTTGCGTTTTATTGTTATGGTGCCAATCGATGCAGTTGCGTATAAGGATTAAAGTACTCATCTATACCAACTGAAGTTTGAATACTAGAAAAGTCACAAATACAAAAATCCTCCATACCTTTATGTATACATTTTGTTTGGGGACAAAAAGGCCTGGGATTGAGTTGCTCCAATTTTTGCATACAAATGTTTTTTTTTTTATTATTTTTATTTTTGCTATATTAATTATTTTTAATTTATTTTACATAAATTTTGACATTTTGATAATTATTATATATACAATGTCATGACAATTTACTTTGTGAAGTATAGTATTATTACTTAATTATAGTGAATGTGAGTACTATGTAGGTCACTTTTATTTTTTATTTTATTTTTCACTTTCTCAGGTAGTTTCAATGATAATCTGGCAGTTTGAAACTGTCACCCAAATGTCCTTTCTTTGGTATTGTTCGTCTAGTGGTTGAGCTCCTTAAGTTCTGAGTTGAGCTCCACGATTAGTGACAAATGCGTGCACTGACTGGACAGGTCCACTCATTCTGTGTGGTTTTTCCTCAAAAGACCATTTCAGACACAAATCTACATGGTCTTTACATGATCTGACCAAGATTATGTCTGGACTTTAAGAGAGACTGTGACCTCTGAGTTTGTTTCGGCCTTTCTTCTCAGAGCAGTCAGATAGGAAACGCCGACCTCATCTGGTTTTAAAAATATGATTGACGTGTAAAAGTGTTTGTACAAACCTACTTACAGAAATAAAATCATTTATCATCTATGTAGGAAGTTATCGTAGGTAGAGATTCAAAAAGTACCTAGTTTGAATAGCCATTTTTCATAGTCAAAATATACTGACCGCTATGACCACCTCATAGACGCAATCTTATAACCCTTGATTCTTCACTGCCTCCTAGAAATACGTTTGAAAATAAAAAAATAAAAAAAACACAATAAGGAGACTTAAGTTTTGCATATGTAATAGGTATAAAAGACGTTATATTATAAAATACCGTCGATAAGATGATTAATCACTTCAATTTATTTTTGAGAAAGGATTTTTCCCTTTGTGACATTTCTTGTACTCTAAACTAGGTTGGTCCCATACAGATTTTTGATCCTTAAGAGAAACAAAATATAATCAAAAAAGGTTTTTGTGTAAATTATCCATTTTCTTACGGACTGTATTTTTTTTTCTAAATCTGTAAATGCAGGTTAACATATTTAACAAAAGTTAAAGACAGTCTCCAAAAAATGTTTTCTTGTTGCTACAGCGGTTTAGGTACCGCCCTTACCACCCGTCCGAATATGCACCCTGAATAAATAAGTGTATTTTTATCAAAAAGTGAGATTTTGATGCCACTTTGCACAAGGGTAAAGATGAAGTATCCTTACACAAATATTGAAACCGTATCGCTATTCGTCCATTGACTACTTTTGCGTAATATCCTTTATGTGAAAAAAAATTGTCACTAGAAGTTGCTATTAAAAATGCTATACTCGTATTGTATTTAAAAATGCCAGATGGCGCAACAAAACCTGGGAAAAATAAAGCAAATTGATATTTGTTCGAAATTTGTGTCCCCACGACAATACACGACATTTTGAAATTCGCTCGCTAATCTTTTCACGACAGCATGAACTTTTCTCTTCAGTTTTTTTTTTTTAAGGATTTGTATTGTTTCCTTCTGTCAACAGTTCTTATTGATGATATTAGAAATACGCGGAATTGCGTGTCTCGAACTTGAGTTTCATAGAGCCTTTACTTATTGCCACGATCAGCGGAGATTACCTATTGGCCATCTTGTGATACGCTGGACGTTAATTCCAGGGTCCCAAGTTCCGGCTACCACCTGAAAATTTCATTCGGATATATCGGAAGCTTACGGGCGCTAAGCGCCGGGCCACCACCTTTCGGCGAACCTGCGCAAGAACGAGCACCGCGCCGGGTACGTATTTACCCGCGTGGCCGCGTTGAGCTCACCCCAAGGGTCAGGCAAGACTATACGTCGACCGTCACCTTTCCTGGCGTCTGCAGTGTGCCACACCGCTGCGGGCTGCATCACACCAAGCCAAGCCAGGAGAGTACTGCGCTACCCCCAAGGGAAGTTAGAGAAACTTGTGACCATAGACTTATTTACTCCCTTTTCTATTTTTTTTATTAATATACTTTTATGTCGACAAAGGTACGTGGTTTCATTTAATACAGACCACGTAAACCTCCTCCGTCACATTGGCGGAGCTTATGATACGGCAACAGCAACACGATTTTAAGGGGCATTGATGTTGTGTAACATGATTTTATTATGGCTTCCACAATTTCAAAGCCTCCCTGCGAAATAGAAAAATAACGGGATCATAAGCTACTTTGAAGGCAACGCGAGCAATGCCGCATGAGAAATTTTGTTCATAAACTTATATTAGTTTTCAGTTTTGCTTTGTGTGTTAGTAAATAACCACACAAAGAGTAGGAAATAACGTAAATTGGATTATTAGTCAAGTACTTTCATTCTCAGACTTGGGGGTCTGTGTCGCAGGGTTTTTTTACCTTATAAAAAACAAGATCAATTGGCATTAAAAAATGTTAAACGACTAAGAATGTATAGAAAATTCTCACTAGCTCGTAACATTCAGTTATTCATTAATTCATTATTAGGTACCTGTTTATTATTCTCCTAGAACTTTCGTGAACTAATCAATTAATTAAAAGTTGTTTACTTGTTTTTCCATGCTTTTTGTTTGACAAGGAGAACATAAGATTTTGACGTTTCGTTTAACAAAAAATGTAGACAATAAACCTTCTTTTAAAGATATTGCGTAAACTGATGAAACAGTATTATCTAATTATTATTTTATTTATTTTTGTACCTCAATACTTCTCAAAACGTTGATTTCTTGGGTTGCCTTCATCTGATTTGCAAATGATTGGCAAAATCTGGAAAGGAGCGGCACTAGAATAGTGCCGGCACGAAAAAGTAACAATAGATTCTTCAATTTTCAAGATGCAATAACCATCACAATTTATGTAACTATTTAATGTCGAAAAATGTTGAGGGAATTATGCTCGACAAGAACAATCGTACCTATTTATTATTCCGACCTTTTCAATTACTTAATTGATATTGTTACACTCCAAGTTAAATCTCATCCATCTCTATGAAAACAAAAAAACGGACACTGATACGTCTACTACGTATTTTTTTTTCATATCTCGTATTTCCCGTATTTATTTATTTCCGTAAGTCACTTAAGTACAAATATAACAATGAAACCTTTTGGAATAAAAATCATAAATACCTAAATTAACAAACAATAAACATCATTATTATTATGTAAAAACCAAACAAATACTCAAAAATCAAGAAGACGGCTGTCAAATTTGCCCTTCCATGCAAATGAACGATTGAAGATTATGAAAACCCTGTTGAAGAGATCATCAGCTCGCCGTGCACGCCTACCGCCTTCGGACTCGTTCAGCTCCGCCCTGCCACCGCGCCGCGCTGCCAGAACCCAGTGCCATGGAGAGTGCTGTGATACTGGCCGCGGCTGCGGCGAGCTCGAGCGACGAATATTTTTCCCCGCCGACGTCGCCAAAACCCCTACTTCGGCATGGGAGAGGACGGCCACCGAGGAACTTGGGACCTAGGGGCCATCTAGCCGGGTCCCCGCTGCCGGTGGTTGTTTGCAGCGCATGAAATGTACTTATTCTACGAACGAGAACGTCATGCGCGCACATTACGGTTCTACAGAGGGGAGTCAAACATCACCCCTGTTTTCCAGAGCAGTTATGGATCTTCATTTACTACCTATCACTTTTACTTCATAATAAATAATGCATGTACCTATATAATAATAGTAGATTATGCACCAAGGGGATAAAGCAGTGTTTTATGTCACGAGCGCCATATTGAATACCGAGCAATACAAAGGATCAGCGGAGCGAGGGAGTTTTGAGTTTAGTCCCAAGCAAAGCGAGGGAGTTAAGACAAGAATCCTAAGTGCAGCGAGAGATTCAAGCTCGCCCCAGACGAAGACATGTTTAACCCCTAGGAGGATACTCTACTTTTCACAACATCAACGGGACAATAAAAAGCAATAGTATGTACTAGAATCGAAGTATTATTAAAATTACAACTATTAGGTACAGTTTGTAGAGCTATTTAAAACAATTAAAAGTTAAAGGTAATGTTTGATACATTAGACCAGTTGTGGAAAGACAAAGTTATGTTTTTATTCGGTACATTTATTGAAGTGGACGTAGAGTTTATTTGTGTATTGCTGTTGAGTAAAGTTTCAGAAACTTGGGTCTTCTGAGGATTATTTTGGATCGTTAAAGTTGTTGAAGGTGGTGCTTGAGGCTGCGGGCTAGATGAATAGTGTTCTGATGTGGATGGTTGCGGTGACAAAGGTGCCCAAGGATCAGTTATCGATGGTGTTTTTAGTTTGATGTCGTCACTTATGCGGCAGCTTATTTTATCGTTATTCTGAATAGAATTTTGGATGTAGCCCTCCGCTGCTGAATCAGATTTCCATCCACCACCATGTCTTTTAATCTGGGTCATGTCTGCTCCTGAATCCAACAATAGAGTAGCCGATTTTCTTCTGAAACAATGGCCCGTGTAGAGCTCGGCATTTGTGTTTTTCAGGTATTTCGCAATTTCTTTCGGCATGGTGCTGATCTTATTATTGCCAATGACTTGCCTGGTGCACTTGCCATTATTATAAGCTACGAAAATCTGTAAGTGTTTATAATAGAGGGGCGTCGAGCTTGGTACTTTTCGACAATTCTTACTTATTCTCCACTTGATATTTATTTGATTTTGTAACTGGTAAATTTACCAGCAACAAATCTGAATGTTTTTCGATATCTGCGATTTTAATTTTGAAGAGTTTATTTCCACGACAAGCGCCATTCACTCCAATAATCAAGGCCACCTGTAACAAAAATAGACATAGGTTAGTAAGTAGGAAGGTAAGTTACGTACTTCAATACATATTAATTTTTATGTATTAAAAGTTATACACTTTCTTATATTTGATTGACACATATAATAGTAATAATAGACACATAAACCTAACGAAGGTTTAAAATAATATTTAACTTGGAAAGAACGCAGAAATCTCTACATTTTAACTTATCCAAACATTACGCAAAGCTTCAGTAGATCGGACACAAGCGATCGATTCATGAGCCGGTCGCTGGTAAGTATAAGTAACTATGTAACTATTTCAGTTACTATAATATCAATCATTAGGTAGGTACTTACTTTTGTGGCAAATAAGCTGAGATTAGAGGTTTCATTTCGAAACGTTTCCACATTTTGAGCTGTGAAAACTTTTGATTTCTTAGCACAATGTATTTCCGATTTTCTTTTTAAAAATGCTAGTAATTCGGTGTGTCTTAATTTTAATATTCTGTTTAATGATCTGAGCATCGATTAGATGCACCATAGGCAACTTGACTTCTTTGTACATGATAATAGCTGGAAGTAGACTAAAAGCGGATCATAATGAAATTAAGTACACTATTAATGCCCGGCTAGACCCCAGGGCTTTAATGACTTACTTTAGGTTAGGTTTGCATGACAAAGGCTTTTAATCGTTATACGTAACTGCATCTGTTGGCATCATAAAAATAATACCTGACAATTGTCAATACCCGTCAGTGAGCTGTCCGTACCAGTTATTCAAAATCTGCAAGTTAAAAGTTTAGGCTAGTCTCATAATGAATGTTGTCCTGTTAGTAACTACAATGGTCAAAGTTCTTAACGCCTCGTCTTAAAAATCCAATCTATATAATACATATACGATGAGTTCACCTAATTCGTGACTTAAAACAATAGAAGTTTTAAAATTAATTGTTGTTTGATTTACAATATGAATACACTCAATCACAATTAAGATATACGTGATAAGTAGACCAGCTTACTTATGTGTCATTTTGTGATTTAAATTTGTACGATTACATCACGCATTGTTTACCCATTTTCTTACCCGCGTTATTCGGTTGACGTCCATTATGTCAACGAAAATCGTAAATCCTAAAGTTCGCGCGTGGGCGTATGAGTGGTAATACCTCCTTACTTCATCGCGCTAATTTCTAATATATCTTAAAGCTCATTATAAGCCCGAGTTTTTTTTTTCTTTTGGTGTATTGAATTTTCTTGTTAGTTTGTATAATAATTCTATTTTTGTATAATAAGTAAAATCATAATCGCAGAGAAATCGCAAGAAAGAAGAAAAAGTCACGTCATCGCGTCAGTGCTGCCACCTCCCGAAACTCGTGCTGCGCTTCGTTTAGTGCCCAAACTAATGACCGTCTCCGACATATTTAGGTTGTATATAAAAATGAATCCCTATTTCCCTTGGTCACGACATCACGCGTGAACGCCTGGACCGTTTTCACAAAAAAAAAATTTGTTGTGTTCGATATTGTCAGGAGAAGAATCTTATGAAATAAAAAAATAAGGAAGTTGATCGGAACGTTACAAAATTTAAGAAAACTTAACACCAATATTAATTTTACATAACTTTCAGTGGTTTGAAATAGCTGTCAGCGATTGACAGAATGCGCGCTGCAAATATCGTTTAACACGGATGGATCGGTTGATAAATGAGTCGATAGTTTTAGTTTTAGTCAATAGTCAAAACTAAAATTAAACGACATATGACATTCATAGCTAAGATAGGACAACGTCTGTCGGGTCAGCTTGTATGTTATAAATGTAAAACCTTCAAACCGATCATTTTCTGACACGTGTTGTTAGGTTGACGTTTTTTTGAGACCAGTCGCGGGTAAATCTAGGTAACCATCATTACAAAAGTCAGAACGTTTTCAAATTAAGTCAATAAGTCATTGTTTTGATCTTCAGGTGTTTTGAATGTATGAATAACAATCATGTTTTGATAGGAAAATTGCAATATAGCTGGATAAGAACAAAACGATGGCTTCATGCACTTGGCTCCAAAAAACGTAAACTTACTTACTTCGTAAACAAACAATATGTAACATTTCTATATTAATACTAGCTGCGCCCTGCGGTTTCACCCGTAGCGGTATGAAATATACTTTACGACCTATTCTCAGACCTACCAAATATAAACAAAAAAAAACATAGAAATTGGTCAAGCCGCTTGGGAGGAGTTTGATAACAAACACTGTGACATGAGATTTTTATATATTAGAAGATATCGCTTATTTTATGGTGGTTCTATGGTACGTATCGTGAGGAAACCGGCATGTCCTAGAACCGAAAATTTCAACACATTTAGAAGACGCCTACGGCAGTACCTCATACATGCGCAACGGAAGCTAGAAATGATCAATCTGTATGTTTCTTTTATATAAATTTGTGTTAAATATGTAGTTATCTGTTATTTATAGACGACACTCCTTTGTTTCTTGTGCAACCATACCATTTTATTTGTTTCCATAAACATCACTATATTATTATCTAAAATTATGTTTTAAACAACTATCTAATCGATTTTATTATTATTTGTTACACATACATATCTATTTTTTATTTAAATATTTACACACACTGTACAACTGATTTACATCCGTAAGACGTCCGCGTAACATAGGGTCCATCCAGTTGAGAACCAATGTCAGGTACTAGTTGTCTCGCATTTATGCTGAACTGGGCCTATTTGGCGCAGCCGTGAGGCACACAATACTGTTTCTAAGTTTTTTTTTGTTTGGTTTTGTGTGAATGTTGTGTGCCTTAACCTGGGTCAAATAAATGTATTTTCATTTTTTCTTTCTTTAAATAAACATCGTTGCAGTAGGTACTTAAGTCATACAGCAGCATAATTTTAGGTAATTGTTCCAATTTAAGTCCTAGCAGTGATATAGTGATCTCCATCCTCACTACTTAGTAGCGACGATTATGGGAGTTATTAAGTTGTACAACGTGTTACCCTTGACCCACATTGACGACCGATTACCTTCATATCCTTCGCTGCACGAAACTTCAGCACAGGAGTTGAAGACAATCATTGGACATCTGACGATTGTGTGGAGGCCGCACATCATTATTCTATAGAAATAGTTACCTAATGTAGTTATGTATGTTTTCATGTTTACGATTGATTTTATAACCGTGTTATCAGCAACAATAAGCCATGTGTTTTGTGGATGTAATGAATAATTATTAATATTTCCTTTATCTCATTTATAATATATACCTGCTTTTGCCCGTGGCTTCGTCCGCGTGTACGAGTATGTCCCACGGGAACGTACTACCGGGATAAATAGTATCCTATGTCCAAACCCAGGTCATGGCCTACCTCAGCCAAATGCGGAAGTGCAAAGTTAACATATAGACAGAAAGATAATTGCTTTTGACCCAGTGGACCGATTTTAATGAAATAAAGGCTAAATGTTATCTCATGACTGACTATGTATATTTCCAATACCTTAAATCTTTTAAAAAGAGATAGGTACACAAAAATATCAAACTTAGATGTGAATTTTAAAATCCTCTTCTATTTGAATGCCATTGGGGATGATTTTTAAAAACCTTGACAGACAGAGTTACTTTTGAATTTATAATAGTATGGATTGTTTACATTTTTAAATATTTTTAAAGAAACCATTTAAAATGTAAAAATAGTTGTCGATAGACATCAGGAACTGGGTCAACGCTGCCAATGGACAGGGCTCTAGAAAAAGGAACCTTATCTCACTTTGCTTGCCGTGTCTAGGAGTACTGCTTTCATATTCAAGCCAAAGCCACGCGATTAGAGCCTTTAATTAATTAATTATTATGAATATTTGAAGGTAAAGATCGCCACATGAGAACATCATTATGTCCTATAGCAGGTATGGGCAACCTTTGACACGTTGAGGGCCAAACTTTAGCGTGCAAATACGTTCGCGGGCCGTGTTCAAAAGTACTTAGTGCATTTTAAAGTAGTGATAATATTTTTTGCGATAGATATTAGACATGAAATAATACGACAATGTTATTATAGTACAATTTATTAAAATAACAAAATGAAATTTAAAAAAATGATACCTTATAATTAAATCGTTAAATTTGCAATTGTTACAAACTACGAAAGGTGTATGTAACACCGAAATCAATGAGACACTTAAGCTTGAATTTGGGAAACTAATCCATCGATATTTGGATTAATTCCACTGATACAAAGACGTAAAGAATTTTCCAAATTATCGTCAGTCAGTCTTGTACGATGTGTTGATTTATTAACTTTCATCAATGAAAAGAACTGTTCGCATTTATAAGTACTGCCAAATGCACAAATCAATCTTCTTGCGAATTTTCTAAGCTGCGGAAAATTGTCTTCTTCTAGGTATTTTTTGTAGAAATCGCACAACTCTACGTCTTCAAATTTGGATTTTAGGAGTGAATTTTCTTGAATCTCGATCAACTCCATTTGTAAGTGTATTGGAGCATTTTGTACATTACATTTTGTAGGAGTAACAAATAAACTGAAACAGTCTTCCATGTTTTTGAAGTCGCTAAATCTGTTAGAAAATTGTTCCGACAGTAACTTGAGTTCTTCAGCATATTGAGCATAAGCAATATTTTCATATGCAGAGAGCGTGTTGAAATGGTAAGTATTACCAGACAGCATCTGTGATTCCCACAAGCGTAGTTTGATCTGAAAGGCTTTGAAATGGCTGTACAAATCATTTACTAACTATCCTTGTTTTTGAAGTTTCAAATTTAAATCATTCAAATAGCCTGTAAGATCGACCAGAAACGTTAAGTCACATATCCATTTTGGGTCACTTAATTCAGACAGTGGTTTGTCTTTTATTTTCATAAAGTCTGCTATCTCATTTCTAAGCTCGTAAAACCGTTTCAACATTTTTCCTTTGCTCAGCCATCTGACTTCACAATAACATGTTACGTCGTTATATTCAGCTGATATTTCATCCAAAAACGCCTTGAACTGACGATGGTTAAGCCCTCGGGATCGAATAAAGTTGATGGTTTTTACTACCACATTCATAACATTCTGGAGTCGAATGGACTTAGAACACAAGTTCTGTTGGTGGATAATGCAATGAAGGACTATCGAATCATCTTTTTGCAAATTTAATTCTGTTGCTTTTTAATTCAAAATTCCGATGAAACCTTTACGTAAGCCGACCATAGAAGGTGCACCATCAGTGCATACTCCAATTAATTTTGACCATGGCAAGCCAAAACTTGTGAATACCTTTTGAACTTCAATAAAAATATCCTCTCCTGTAGTGGATCCTTTAAGCGGCTGTAAAGCAAGCAATTCCTCAGTAACAGTGAACTCCTTATCAACACCTCGAATAAATATAGCCAGTTGAGCTGTGTCAGACAAATCGGTGCTCTCGTCTAATGCCATGGAAAATGATTCAAAACCAGCCATACGGTCAGTCAATGTTGTTTTTATATTGACCGACGTCAAAAAGGAGGAGGTTATCAATTCGGATGTTTATATATAAAATATAAATATATATTTATGTATGTTCGGGCATAACTCCGTCATTTTTTTTTTTTTTTTTACGCATTCATATTTGAGGTTATGGATTTGCAAAATTCTTTTTTTGTTTGAAAGGGTATACTCTCGAGGTGGTTCCATTGTCACCAAATCAGAACCTGCTGAAGGGATCTCATGGAAATCGATGGAAATCCTTAAATTTTACAGGCACGCCTATAGCGATTTGGGTATTTTTTATTGTAACTCGTGCATTTGCTCTCGGAAAGCACCGTTCGGTGAAGTGGAACTGATGATGAAGACCAGAGGTGGCCACCGGAACTACTCAATTATAAGTATTTCACGGGTTACGATTCGATTACTTTAATATGGTTGCTAAGCAATTTATGCTCGTCACAATGAATATGGTGAAATGGTGCTGATGGTGGCTTCACCATCAGGTCCAGTTCTTTTGGTTCTTACCAGGAGAACTCCTCAACAATTAACGTCCCTGCTTCGGGAAAAGGAATATTTTGTAAAAGGTGATGAGTAGTTGACATTAGGCTAACTTAGATAAATTAATAGCTGACTCACTAAAAAGAGAAAAATAAAAAACTTTTTTACAAAAAAGAAGAACAACCGACTTAAAAAAAAAACACTACCTACAAAGTGAAAAATAACTATAATTTCGGAAGTCGGTGGCAATAAACTAAAATACAGATCCAAAGACACCGACTTCCGAAATTAAAGTTATTTTTCACTTTGTAGTGTTTTTTTTTTGAAGTCGGTATTTTTTGTAAAAAAAGTTTTTTTTATCATTAGCCATTATTTCTATACGTCGAACAACAGTTCGTCTTGACAAACTAATTTTTTCAAATTCATTTTTCTTTTCAGGACACAAAATACTGCAAACTTCTAACATACACTCCTTGATAAATTCTCCTTCGGCAAATGGTTTTAATGCCTTTGCCAATTTTGAGCTAACTATAAAACTAGCTTTCACAACATTATCAAGTTGTGTTCTTTGTTTATGAAACATTTGTTGCTGTTTTTCCAAATTTGCGGTTAGCTTCTGGATTTTGTCTGTTCTTAATTGTCCTGTCAGTGAGTGCAGCGTAGCATGCTTAGTTGAGTAATGTCTCTTTAAATTGAATTATTTCATTACTGAAATGGATTCATTACACAGCAAACAAATAGGCTTACCATTGTGCAAAATAAAAAAGAATTCTTCAGTCCATTTTTCTTGAAACTGGCGACCCTCTGTATCTACTTTTCGTTTCTTTCCACAAGACATAATTTTTGTTTACTTTTCGTTCAATAAACTTAATAACAAACTATACTTAGTAACCATTCAACATGCACACAAACTCACAAAGCAAGTTGACGGCTCGAGCAGTTCGCTAGGATATCGCTTGTCCAAGTTATCACCTCGGTAGCTCAAATAGAACTGAACTAACGTTCGGGCCATCCACCCGCTTATGTAGGCAAAATGAAGGAATAATCTGGAATAAACTAGTTTAGAATAATTGAGAAGCAATAAATCTTTTGATGTGTCGCCCGTGAGGCGGCAAACCTCAAAGAATTTGATCGAGCAAGCCGAGTGGCGGCGAAGTATAAGTACCTAATGTAATATTTTTTTAATTGGGTTTTTTCAAAATGTCTCGCGGGCCGGATCATATCTTACAGCGGGCTGGATCCGGCCCGCGGGCCGGTTGTTGCCCATAAATGTCCTATAGCATTAAATATCCTGTCAACGTGACAATTTACATATGATTACGTAACAATTTTTTGTTCGTTAAAGTATACCATCTATAACAGTATCATAATGCACCGCAATTTTATTAAATAAACTTAACATTGCTACAGCAGAAAGGAGCTATGCTCTTTTTTATTATCTAGCAGGAACACAACCAGACACTCACCACACCATCTCATAACACTTGCCAATGTCATACTCCGCAAGGCATTTGAGTCCCAATAATCAATACTTGTAACTTAAGTGCATTACGGACATCATTATGGACCCTGTCGGGCACAGCAAAATAGTCGGATAGCGAAGCTTTCAAAAACTTAGCTTATCAGTTATCAGTCTTCTGACTGAATAGAATAATACGAGTATTATATTATGTATTTTTTTAAACATAATATACCTATTACCTAGAATTAAGTGTACTTTAACTTATTTATGTTAGCACATATATTTTGTCGTTTAAATAATCGTTTATAAAATTTATTGATTTTGTCTTCTCTTTTTTTATTAATTCAGGCAATTAGTTATATTTTTTTGGACATTACAAAGGGACGTGTAGAATATATTTTTAGCCGAGAAGTTGAAATGTATAATCTTTATGTATGTAACGTGACTGTAATGTTTGCGTTTTGTTTATTTATATATTAGTATATATATCTATTTTTTATAATTCTTGATGCTTATGAACAAATTTAGCAGGCTTTTATTATGTATAAACTGGGGAGGGTTAAAATATTATAGTTTTGGAGTGTAAATTCCCATAGGCCACGCAGACGTGATCGATGTTTTTTTTTATGTTAATGATTATATTAGTGTCCATATAACATACAAGTTGTAATTATAGTAATTGTAAGCCTGAGGGTTATTGTACTTATTATTATGATCAACTTCTGCTATGGGATCTGTCCTGAAATTGTGAAAAACAATCGGCTACGCCATACATTTATACGTTCAAATATTTCTACAAAATCTCGGAAAATGCTGATTGTTTTTTTTTGCAATTAGAGTACAATGACCAATTTTTGGAGCGGAGTCGATTATCGTGAGTTGTACTACCTACGAAACTTTCTACAAAAGTCCAGTATTTTCTTATATAAATATTTTCTTGACCACAAACACATGTACCTCCTTAACGTATGTATGAACGTATAAAAGTTAAGAAATCAAACGAAATTCAGTTTCATACATTGAAATACTGATGACTTGTTTGTAATGTATCGGTTTTCAAATAACGATTATTTGTGTTTGCAGGTACATCTTTGTCGATAACTCCATCACGGGAAGGTCATGCAAGTTCACATTGAACGACAACAAACGTGCCGAAGAACACTTTTGGCAGCATTAAAATCAGCGTAGCTCTGTCTTATTTGTAATGATGTGTGTCCGGTTTCACGAGATAAACATTTGTTTACAGGTAGACCATTGCAATACACAACTTCTGGCAGATGCCACTAAAATATTGTCCTGTTACGAGCCAACCCTGGCATATTTTTGCGTTGATAGGCCAGTGCCTGTACACACAGCAGCAAAAGTGGAGTACCGGAGTCGATTGTCGTCAGTTGTACTACCTTCTATGTTATCGGGATTAGGTTCAACGATCCCTAACCCCAAAATAATTATAATAAAAAATAAAGTTAAAACCTCAACTCCAACGTCATGTAATACGAAATGTCCGGTTATTCGAAAACCGATGTTATTTGGTTACAATGTCTTGATTATAAGTTTCCAGTTGGCCTTTTTAATATTGTTGGGATATGGGCTTGACAATGATGGTAGAACTATTAGCACAAACTTTTTGAGAACAACCTTACAGACAGCAATCAAACGTGGTTGTACTGAATATTAAAAGATGTATGCAAGTCAATGATGCCATATAAAAATATAAATATATTATAGTCGGAAAAAATAATTTCCCTATCATCTACACACCATCTGACAGACACTTGCTCATACCATGTTCGTTGTAGCCATGCAGAGCATGATTTGATCAAGTGTATGTTAAAATCAGCACGCGCGGATTAGAACTTTGAAGATTTTTCGTCCAATATTTATAATCCAGCAGGGACGCACACAGCCGGACATTCACCACGCCATCTGACGGACATTGGCCTTGATTATGTTCTATAAGACCTGTGTCATATGAAGCAAGGTTCGAGCTAGTGTATCTTAAGTACAGCATGCGGATCTGAAGAGGTTTCGCTTCGTTATCCCGTTCATGTGATCGATGTTTTAGTTTAAAAATGTTACATAAATTTCCCTATTATCTAGCACGTACACAACTGGATAGTCACCATACCGTATGACAAACACTTGTCCGTATAATACACTTCTCGGTCTTTGTTAAAATTCACAGGCCCTGTTTTGTATTACCCGGCCCTGTGTCAATACAGCATGCTGATTTGAAGATTCTTCACTTTGTTACATTTTTTGTAATCCACAGAGCACGGAAGCTGCTGCTAGAGGCGGCATTGCCTACACATTCCATACAAACCACGCGTGTCACCGTTTACATATTCTATGACATAAATGACGTATATAAACTGACGGCTTTGAATACGGTCCTTGACAGAAGTTAGGCGCTTAACGCATTTTCGGCGCCACGAATTTTATAAGTACTGCCGTTTCTAGATGCTGGCGCGAGGACTTCATGCTCTGTGATGTGATCGATGTTTCAGTTTGTTAACATTAACTTCCATGATACATACAAGTTACAAAGTCCTGAAAAGGGGTCATCATTATGGAAAACTTCTACTTTGGGTATTTTATTTGCCTGTCTTCCTTTTAAAACAGAACAAGTGTGTTGGTATATTATTTTATGATATCATGTTTTTTTTTTTACGGATCACATTATGAGGGCCTGACATGAACATCGTTCCAGTAGGTACTTACGTCTAACACCAGCACATTTATAGGTGAATCACCAATCACCATCGAAGGTTACGCGGTTATCAGGATGCATAATGTGTGAACAATGACATAGTTGTTCTTATCTGACGTATTCTTTGCTGCACAAATCAACAGCGCAGGAGTTGAAGACAAGCAGTAGACATCTAACGGTAGTGTGGAGGAAGCATATAATTGCTCTGTCGAAATAATCACTTATTTATGTATATATATTTTAATATACAATGTGACGATTAGGTTATCACATTAATTGAAACCACGTATTATACATTACGTATTTCAACATACACGATTAAAATAAATAATATAATAATAAGTTCATTTATTTTCTCTCGCAATGGTTTTGCGGCACTTAACAGTTTTGAACTAGGTATATAAATTCACATTTGGAGAGCTGGTACATGATGTAGATTTAGGAATAACCTAATTGATAAATGATAAATGATAAATGATAAATGATTTTATTTCTGTAAGTAGGTTTGTACAAACACTTTTACACGTCAATCATATTTTTAAACTAGATGAGGTCGGCGTTTCCTATCTGACTACTCTGAGAAGAAAGGCCGAAACAAACTCAGAGGTCACAGTCTCTTTTAAAGTCCAGACATAATCTTGGTCAGATCATGTGAAGACCATGTAGATTGGTATCTGAAATGGTCTTTTGAGGAAAGAACCACACAGATTGAGTGGACCTGTCCAGTCAGTGCACGCATTTGTCAGTAATCGTGCAGCTCAACTCAGGAAGTCAGAACTTAAGGAGCTCAACGATTCGACGAACAATACCAAAGAAAGGACATTTGGGTAGGCCACATAAATTACTCAATCTGCCATATCATGATCAAAATTAACTGCGAAAAAAAAAACAATGACCCACATAATCCTCACATTCACAATAATTAAAATAACATACTACTTTACAAGTAAATACTCATGTCATTGTGTATATAAAATTCAACAATGTCAATGTGTATATAAAAAAATCGGACATAATGTATGAGCACCATGTAGGTTGGTGTCTGAAATGGTCTTTTGAGGAAAGAACCACACAGATTAAGTGGACCTGTCCAGTCAGTGCACGCATTTGTCAGTAACCGTGCAGCTCAACTCAGAACTTAAGGAGCTCAACGATTCGACGAACAATACCAAAGAAAGGACATTTGGGTAGGCCGCATAAACTACTTAAACTGCCAGATCAAGAATATAACTGAAACAATGACCCACATAGTCCTCATATTCTCAATAATGAAAATAATATAATACTTTTTACAGTAAATATTCATGTCTAAAATAGCTAGCAAATTAAAATCAACATTCACCGTGTAAATTTATTGGAGCAGCTCAATCCCAAGCCTTTTTGTCCTCAATATAGTCTTTCACAGTATAATAGGCTTTCTGGCATAGTTTCCGTTTTATAAAAGATTTGAATTTATTAAAGCTTAGATCTTGAATGTGGCTAGGAAGTTTATTATAAAAACGTATACATTGGCATCTAAACGAGCCACCTATTTTCTTGAGCCTGGTTGTAGGAACAATAAATTTGTGTTTGTTTCTAGTATTTATGTTGTGGATATCACTGTATTTTTTAAACAGATTAATATTTTTATGTGCATACAAAAGATTTTCATAAATATACTGAGAAGGCACAGTAATTACATTAATCTCTTTAAATTTATCTCTGAGGGAGTGTCTGGGACTTAATTTATAGATAGAACGAATTGCCCTTTTTTGTAAAACGAAAATTGTCTGGATATCGGCGGCATTTCCCCACAACAGAATACCGTACGACATCACACTATGAAAATAACTAAAGTATACTAAACGGGCTGTCTCTAAATCAGTTAAACCACGAATTTTTCTAACGGCGTATGCTGCAGAGCTAAGCTTTTTTGACAATTTATCTATGTGGGGGCCCCATTGAAGCTTGGTATCCAAAGTTATGCCTAAGAAAACTGTGGTATTTTCGGGTTTCAGCACTTCACCCTTTATGAGAACACTAGTTTCTACTTGTCTAACATGAGGTATCGTAAACTTAATACATTTAGTTTTTTTCTCGTTAAGAAGTAGGTTATTAACATTAAACCAGTTAACTACTATTGCAAGGGCGCTATTTACATTGTCAGTAATCAGCTGCTGACGTTTCAGTTTAAATAAAAGTGAAGTGTCGTCTGCAAATAACACTATATCATGTTTATCCTTTATGAGGTAAGGCAAGTCATTTATATAAATAAGAAATAAAAATGGCCCAAGAATTGAGCCCTGGGGGACCCCCATTCTTACTACCGATCCGGGTGATCTTTTTCCATTAACATCAACTCTCTGAATCCTATCACTTAAGTAAGAAGTAAGAAGATCCAGAGAGGCGTTTCGGATTCCGTAGTGGTGCAGTTTCCTGATCAATGTTTCATGAAGAACACAATCGAATGCCTTGGACAAATCGCAAAAGATTCCCAAAGCATCGCATTTGTCCTCCCATGCATCATAAACATGTCCTAAAAGTTCAACTCCGGCATCAGTAGTCGAACGACCCCTCGTAAAACCGAACTATTTGTTATGCAGTAATTTGTGATTATTAAAAAATCCTTGCATTTGATTCAAAATAAGTTTTTCAAAATTTTTACTAAAGGTAGGTAGTACTGAAATAGGTCTATAATTAGTAGGGTCTGATGTACTACCCGATTTAAATAACGGTATTATTTTACTGTTTTTCATAAGATCAGGAAACTCACCACGATCAATACAATTATTAAAAATAACAGCTAAAGTAGGTGCTACAATGTTTATTATGGACTTAGCAACGTCCACAGAATTACCCCATAGATCTGCGGTCTTTTTAACATTTAATGTGTGAAAGGTTTTAATTATATCTTTGCAGGTGACATATTTGAAATGAAATTCAGAATCACATACAGGAACGTTTTCCTTAAGTAAAGACTCTGCAGCAGTGGGTGATGAGTTTAGAGATTTAGTAGTGGATACGGGAACATCAGCAAAGAAATTTTCAAAGGCCGCGGCGACTTGGGAATCTGAATTAATTATATTGTCATCAATATCAAGCGTGTAGTTACTACAGCGGTTGCATGACCTTCCCGTTTCGCTGTTAATGATACTCCATGTCATTTTAATTACATTACTACTATTTTTAATTTTTGAACTCAAATAACGTGACTTGGCCATACTGCAAACTCTTTTAAATAATTTTGAATAATTCTTAACATATAAATTAAATTCAGCAGTGTTTATACAAGTCCGTTCATCATATAATTCATAAAGTCGTTTTCTACTTTTATGTATACCAATGGTGGCCCAGTCACTGAATGAAGCGTTACTATTCACCGATAAAGTCTTTGGAATGAATGTGTTATCAAATTGTGTGCAATACATATTAAAAAAATCATTATATAGTTCATTAGGGTCATCATTAGTCGACAAAAATGGTAATTTACTTAAAAGTTTAGTTTTAAATGTTTCCAAGCGATTACTAGTTTTTGAGGTAACAGTGATATCTTTTTTAATAACTTTTTTGTTAATATTAGGAATAATGATCAATTGTCCGCAATGATCAGAGTCTATTAAATTAATCATTTCTTTATGGGTTGGTGTAACATCTGTGTAAATGTTATCTAGGCATGTGGCACTAGTGGGAGTTATTCTAGTGGGCTCCAAAAATTGGTTAGCAAGATTGTATGACTGAAACAAACTTATAATTTTAGTACTTAACCCAGAATTTTCTAACAAATTAACATTAAAATCACCACAAGTTATGATAGACTTGTTTGAATTACAAATTTTGTGCAACACTTCATCCATAACCTTTTCAAAACAATCATACAATCCTGAAGGTGGTCTGTACACACTTAATATAATGAACTGCTCCAATTCTATACAGGCTATTTCAATTGTCCGCTCAACAGATAGGCTCACAATATCCTTGCGGTCTTTAAATTTAAGTTGGTTATTTACTATAATTAATGAGCCACCATGTATAGCATTTACTCTGCTGAACGAACTACCAACCTGGTGATTACTAAAATTGAACATGAACTGGTGGCTTTTAAGCCAATGTTCTGTCACACAAAGAATATCTATATTGCTATAATTCAGGAATAATTCTACTTCTAAATCTTTCTTCAAAAACCCTTGAATGTTTTGATGCACCAGGTTGATACTATTTAATTTTTTTACGCTTCCATTTGATTTATTATTTGCCTTTGTTACATTTTTGCAAGAGGTTGCCTCTATTGTCCTAATTTCTAATTTAAATGATGATCAATGTCATTAATTTTGACCAAATTATTGGCAGAATTGATTAACAAGTTATTGCATTGCTCAAAAGAAGCAATTTGTTTAGCCAAGTTTTTGGCTGATAAAGAAAAAAAATATGATAGCGACACAGCTATCTGTCTTCTGTGATAGTTAGAGAGATAGTATTTAACAATATTATACCTATCTTTTGTCAAATACAAATTATTACCAACATAATTGTTAGTATCAATTAAATGGAACAGATTATCATTATATGTCAAATTGTGCAATGTCATGTTAATGTCAAATCTTAAGTTATTTTCTTCCTGTGGCAAACTGTTACTATAAGGAAATGTAAACAACACAATTTTTCTTAAATTAAGGTTGCACAATGTTCTATGATATTGGAGCAATTCTCCTTTGTTTACATTTCCCCTATTTCCCATAAAAATTAATAATGTTGTTTCTTGCTTAAAGTTACATTTTATAATCTCTTTCATAATATCAATTAAAGAACAACCAGGCATACAGTAATTTATTATTGAGTGTCCTGGAAATTCATCTGTCAACAAGTGGCCTAAGTCCTTTCCAATCTCATCACAAAATAATACTATATTTATAGGTCACTAGGCCACCATATAATTAATAGGTCACCAGGCCCCACGTAGTGGCCTCATACAAATTAACAGGCAGGTAACATGTATTTCTACTACACATTTAGAACAAAAAATTAATATATGAAAAGAAAAATAAAAGTAACAACAAAAGCAGTCAAAGGGTGTGTGATGAATGTGTAGGTGAATTGTGGTGAGTGTATAGGTGAATGGTGGTGAATGTGTAGGTGAATTGTGGTGAGTGTATAGGTGAATGGTGGTGAATGTGTAGGTGAATGGTGATGAATGTGTAGGGGAATAGTGGTGAATGTGTAAGTGAATGGTGGTGAATGTGTAGGGGAATAGTAGTGAATGTGTAGGTGAATGGTGGTGCATATGTAGGCGAATGGTGGTGAACGTGTAGGTGAAAATAATTAGTAACAATTAAAATCTTAGCCGTGGGACCTTTTTGTTTGTTTCAGTATTTAACAACATTAAACTTAATTTGTGATTATTTGGTTACAATACCATAAAGTGTGTTGAATTGTTGATACCATCGCCCCGCGTGTGTCTAGCGCCTTATTATCGAGGGTGGTTTATTTCGTGCCAATTTTTAAGCTATTTATTTTGTTTGAAAAATTCATCTTTCTATTTTTAGTAAAATTATTTATTTTATCATTTTAACTACTTGTAATAACCGCTGTACTATGTGATAACATAATCGCTACTCTGTATAACCATATTAACCATGAGTACGATTGAATTTACCAGCATCACAGCCATCAGAGTCCTGTATGACGCATTAGTCAAGAGTCACCTGGAACATAGTGCTGTCATATGGGCTCCACATGAGGCTAAGTACTCAGTGATGGAGCGAGTCCAGAACAAGTTCACGCGCCACCTGTACAAGAAACTTTATGGGGTATACCCATTTTACCCTTTGATGTACCCCACTCTATTCGTACTGGGTATGGTGGGGTACAATCAACTCGGAGTGCGACGGGAATTTGCGCTGGTGTCGTACATGGTGAAACTGCTCCGAGGCATAGAGCACATCCCGAGAGTGCTGCAGCGGTTGCACTTGTGCGTACCCGTCCGTTACGTGTGGAGGCGACGGCCCCCGCCACTGCTGGTCGTACCATCAGCCAGGACCAACTTGCTGGACAAAACCACTCTGACTCGAGCAATTCGCACCATCAATTATATTCAGGTCGAAATTGATATATTTACATGCCACTGGGGTGAATTCGCAAAAGTGCTATTGTTTACATTGTGTTACAAACAATGATCTTTATGATTTTGTTATGTATTTTGTGCTTGAATTTTAATTTTGTGTGTGTGACTTGGCTATCGCATTAGGTTAAGACCTGTAATGATAGTCTTAAGGCATTTAAATAAATAAATAAATTTATAACTGTGTTATCAGCAACATTAAGCAATATGTTTCGTTGATTTAATGATTAATAATTAATATTTCCTTTACTTCATTTATAATATACTAGCTTCTGCCCGCGACTTTGTCCGCGTGAAATTTATTGTTTTATCATAAAATACAGGGTCAAATTAACATAGCTAGCGAAACTCCGCAGACGTGATGAGTATCAATATTTTAACATGATAAAACAAAAAAAAAAAAATTTTTTTGTTTTTTTTGTCGGGTCATCGTCCGCAGTTAGTGTATTCACTTGAAGTGTCAGTTGAAAAAATAATTTTATTGTGTCAGCTTTACAGACGTGATTGGTATCGATATCTAAACACGATATAACATATTTTTTCAACTCATACTTCATGTAACAATACTACCAACGGTAGTTGACCCCTTAATTTTTTTTTTTTTATCTTGCTTAGATATCCCATCACGTCTGCGGAGTTTCGCTACCTAATTTAATTTGATCCTGTATATTATATCCTATAGCTGTGGCACGTTACCTCATTTTCGCCTAGCGTTGTTTCTGACTTTTTTCTTGTTGTGCGGCTCCTATGGATCATAGTCTGATAAATAACCTGTAACCTTTCTCAAGAAAAGGGCTAATAAATGCAAAAATATTTTTTCAAATTCTACTCCAGAGTGCGCGTTCAAACAAACAAACAAACTATTCTGCTATTTGTACATCGATAGATAATGGTTTACTCAGCTACGTCCAGTCCAATCACTATGTCTGGCAAGCCGATCCCTTGGAAGAAGCAAGCTAAATACGTATTTGAGATCCTTGACCACCACCTCACCTTCAGGGAGTATATAAAAGCGGTTCATTCGCGCGTCTCCTTCGCTCTCAGTAGGCTCCGTTTTATATTGACAACTTGTCACTCAAGTGCAAATAACGCATTTATTCCGCAAGCATCCGTCCCGTCATGACTTATGCTTGCGTCGTCTTTGCACACGCTAAGCCACACCATCTCCATAGGATGCAGACCGGTCCGAACCGTTTCCTTAGAAAGCTTACGGGAGCCTCCTTCTATGTCAGCAATGAGAATTTTCATTTAGATCTTAGAATGCCGACCGTCCAGCAGTTCATAAAACGCCTCTCAAAGTGTTTCTTCGATTCTGCTATAAAGCACCCCAATACCCTGATTGCAGCCGCCGCCACTTCCTCCCGCATAAGTAGGATTCGCCGACGTCACTACCCTCTTCCAGGTGAGTAGTAAGGCCACCAATACTCTTAGAAACTACAAAACCCGACCGCTGTTCTTCCAAGCTCCCCGCCGAGGCCCGCCGGGACGACCCATTCCATTTCCACCCCGACCCTTGGAGCCAGTTCGCATTGCTGAGCCTGCAGCTTTAAATTCGTCCCAAATTAACCCGATCCAACAGTTCCTTGCTGCGCTCCCCCAGTGATGCCCTAAGCCGACATCCGTACCCCACAGGGGATGCCCTTAGCGTATGGTCACTTAGTTTTTAGGTTTTTTAAGCCCTGCCTGGAGAACCTTGATTGAAGGATTACGGCTTTTCATATTTCAGCTGAAATTTCAACAACGTAGTTACAGGTCGTAGCGTCTCTCTTCCCCGATTTGTGGCTTAATTTTATTAAGGTCAAGAAGGATTCCAACGAAATCGCTGGTAACTTGTCGGCTACGTTTTGTTCGAAAATGCACCTGAACACCTCATTTTCAGCCTAGGAAGTCGGCACCTTTTTATTTTTATTTTTTCAATCACGTTCCTTTGTTTGCGCTTCGGGCCGTATGATTTTTTGCACGAGTTCTTTCATTTCGTCACTTGATTTAAATTTATCATTGGGATAAATGGCAACAGAGCTTAGATTATTGGGTCGAACGAAATCATTTGATCCCTTTTACACCATATCGGCAAAAGAAGCATTTTCTGTAGAACCAGAGTCCTTTATCGTCTGCTTGAGCTCCGAAATATGTTTCGTCAGGTCACACTTGAAGGGCATCAACCGCGTTATACTCGTGAATGGCTTTCTGCTTGAGCGACTGATATAGGACTGCCATTTGTGAGGTTCCAGATCCCACTTTACGGCATAGGGTACAAATTTTCATTTTCTGCTCCGAGTTGAGTTTGCCACCCGCGGCAATATGGCAAACTTCATTTAAGTGCTGTTCGATGGCTGCTGGCTACTGAAAAGTAAAAGGAAGGAAGGTTTGCTAATCCCTTCGGACGAGGCTTTCATTTAATTAAGATAGAACTTCATTTACAGGTAAGTTCGTTTAATCAGTAATTAATTATTTTCTGGCCTCGTCCTCGAGATTAGCATTGTACTACTTTTAGGTCTTATGAGATTATAGTAAAATATCAAATGAAAGAATAGAGATAAGTACTTGTACCTATTCTGAATCAAATTAAAGAATAATAATACATAAATTAACTAACCAGTGGGAGTTTCTTTAATCTAAACTAATATTTTAAAGAGAAAATATTTGATGTTTTGTATGTTTGTTTTTGCAGAATCGGGTTTAGGATTTTCCGGCAAGAATTGAGATGTCAATTTTAATTCTGTTCCAGATTTGTGAATGCTTTTGCATCGCTTTACTGTATAAGGTAATTCATCTTTAAACAAGACTTTATTATTTTTTGTTAACTGTAACTAAGTTTTTAGCTATTCTTTGGAACTGCTCGAATAAAGTTAGTTATCGAATGGTTACGTTGTATACCACACAATCTTTTATTTGATTGCTTGACATCTGTCAAATCATTCTTTCAAAGCATACGAACGATGACCGATACGAGCATCGTATAGTCCCAACATACACACATTGCATAAAGCACAACACAACGTTTAGAAGCAGTTTAGATAAGGCAGTTCAATACACATAAGAAGGTTGAATATCTGGGAAGGGTTGGGATACAATGAGGACGAGATTACTTCACATGATTAAGGATTGGACGTCACTAGGTGAGTGAGTCCGATCTATATAATTATGCTTCGTAATCTCATAAAATTGTGTTGGTAATAGTTCGCCGTTACGCAGTTGGTTAGTAATGCAACGAATGATGCGAATGATCTACCACATGATCTACGAAAGCAAATGTGCCCCTCTCCCGTCTCACAAAAACTCCCCGTCTCTTCAGCCGCCGCCGCCGCCGCTGTCGCTGATGGCCGCGCCCCTATCTCACCGCTATTGTACAAAGCTTTGTCCTGCGCTGAGCGGCATCGTATGAACTCGTTCGTACTCGCTTTGTAGAACAAAAAAAATAAAGGTTCTTAAAGGTTCCAATTTAGGTTCCTGTTCTGGTTCGGATTCTAGTACCGTTTCTTTACCGGTATTTTATGAACCTTTTTAATCCCTGATTATCTGTGAGTCTACAAGGCCTAAAACGTTCTCACATTCACAAAATCCAAGAGAATCTATAGAAAAAATATATAACACAACTTAAAAAAAATAACTTGTTAAAAGCCAAATGACAAGATTGCCAAGTATAGATATGTTGAATGTGGTAAAATTCTTATCCAGTCCCTCACTAAAGAGATTTAGTAATACATTCACCATATTTTCCAACAAAAATTGTTGGAATAACATTATTCAAATGCAATTGAAAAATCATCGACCAAAGTTGAGGTGAATTTTCAAACGAAAAACATTTTTATGGTTATTTATAACCTCCTCCTTTTTGGCAGTCGGTTAAAATTAGAGTGTTGGATACTTAATATTCAAATAATCCATCGAAAGGACTCATTTGTAAGTACATAAGGTACGTTCTGGTATGTCTTGTGCTCCATTTCTTTACATTTGATCAAATACTTTTCGAGATCAAATTCAGTGTCAAGTGCGCTTGCACTTGCTATACGTAGGTCAAGCAAGTCCATATGTGCATTCGCTCGATGTATCATCCCTCGAGGTATAGAGCCGACCTTTCCTTCTGCATCTGTCTATGTTGTGGCGCGGGGCAGGGCGCGCTCGCATTCGTCTATCGTCCAACAAACTCATCTCCCACTAATGGATGCACACACGAGCTACCATCACCATGTCTGTGCTATTGTAGCCGTTTTAAGTTTCATTGGCTATATATAAGTTTCACGTACTAACCTATGTAGACTATAGGTTAGTACGTGGTAACAAAATTAGTATAAACTGAACTCATATTCTGAAGCTCCGTACTACGCTAGGCCAGATCACGGTCAAAGAGTTACCGCTGAAGAGCGTTCGACTGTATCTTAAGAAAACGTTTATGACTATTGAACTTTGTTAAAAAATAAAACAGCATTTTTATTTTTTTAAATAACAATTTTCCGCGCCAGGATTCCAACTCGTTGAATTTGGAAAAAAAAGCGTGGGTTAGATATTGTGTGAACTGTGAATTTGTGAAATGAATGGAACTTGTTTAAAAAGTTAAATTGCGGTTTTTTTGAGTAGCATCATGTTAGAAAAATCCTTACTAACCTTGATATTTTGATGTTAATAGAGTGTCCATGTAGTTTCTCACCCGTCCTTCTCCATAGAAACCTATTACGCTTTGGAATGGGTAACTAATTGAAATAAATGCTTTAAGTAAGAGTTAAGTGTTGTGTGTGATTGAAATTCACGGTGCTGTGGCGCAAACTATGTCCTCCTCCTATCCTGCCCTCTGTGTCCCAAATATGCAGCCGTAACGACCTCTCCGCTGCCACTGACGATGCCGTGGAAGTGGCGAAGTTTGGGCCAACAAAATCTAATTCACTGTCGTGCCTAAGACGACCCGCTGATCGAACTGTTAGTGGAAGTGGTTATGAAAACTCAGGCGGTGACCACACACACACACACACACACACACACACACACACACACACACACATATACACAGTGGGAGATACTGCTTACAAAGCTGGACAAGGGAAACCCCTTCAATTAACTTGTTTAAATTAATGTTATATACTGATATTCATTCCTTCTGCCCTTCTGCCTACCCTACGGGGAATACAGACTTAATTTTACGTCTAGGTACATCCTTAAATATTATCAATCGAAGTCGCTTTTCATGTCCGTCTGTGTGACCGCGTTTTTCTTCAGTTTTTTATATGATTTTCAATATTATTTAGAGAATTTATTCCGAAAGCTTTATATTTATAATGCATTTATATTTGGATTACATAATATCCACTAATAAGCAAAACAAACAAACAAACAAAAAAACAGTTACTAACTCAACAAAATAAATGACAATTTATACCTAACTACCTGCGCCCCGCGGTTTCACCCGCATAAATCTCGATTTCGTGGGAATATCATAGATAAAAAGTATCCCATGTCATAATCCAGGGCATGGTCTATCCAAGTGCCAAATTTCATTCAAATCCGTTCCGCCGTTTTAGCGTGAAATCGTAAAAACAAACACAAAAAATCAAATTTTTTCTCTGTATAATTCGGAGACTTGTAACATCTACCAACCCGCACTGGGCCCGCGTGGTAGATTACTCTCATAGAGAGGAGGCCTGTGTCCCAGCTGTGGGAAAATTATAGTGTTTCTCAATGTTTTATAAAGTCGTAAAATCGTGTGAAGCAGGGGCCTGTCGCTAGTTAGATAATCTATAATAAATCTATGTACTAATAATAAAGCTGACGAGTTTGTTTGTTTGTTTGTTTGAACGCGCTAATCTCTGGAACTACCAGTCGGATTTGAAAAAATATTTTTGCAGTTGATAGCCCAGTTCCATGGGCTACTTAACATCACGCTAGGACCCTTAGGATCCAAGCACAAATAAATAAGTCAGTATGAACGCTAAGCGAACACAAAGCAATAGCTGAATAGCGCGGGTTGGATGCGATGCCACGGGGTGGGTCGGGGGTTCAACACATTTTATACGGATGAAGTCGTGGGCAGAAGCTAGTATTACATAAAGAGCAGGAAGAAATACTATTACGTAAGTCTCTTTTCAATATACATTAAACATTCTTTATTAGCTAGAAATTACGAGATTAAGATCATCTTTATAATAAATTCTGCAGCTTTTCAAGGAGAATGTCAGTAAACTATGTTTTTAATCTTCCGAAGATAAAATCTTCGCCATATTCGCCAAATGAATTGGTAGGTACTACTGTAAACGAAATGTAGGAGATTATAATGAAGTACTATTTCATGTACCTACCTACCTACATTATTTACTCGTTTTAACACCATCTAACTGTGCTGTTACGCATTGCGTCCAATATTATACACGTCTGGTTGTTAAGAGAACTCGTAAACTAAATCGAAGTGAATGTTCTCTGTGCGACCTTGAGATCGCACGTCTGACCCAATAAAAACATAATTCTCTTCTCTCTCCGGAATGCGGCTTAATTTACGATCACTGCAATACACGGCCACGTCTAGCAAGAGTTAAAAACTAATATTGCCGGAACACTGACCAAAAAATTATTTAGTAAGGACAATAGCGCGATAACAGGTGGAGGGAGTGGGGGCGCGGCGGGGGCGCGGCGGCGGGTAAGGCGGGCGGCTCGCAGCAGCAGCGGCAGAGCGAAGCCTCCGCACTCGCGCGCTCGGCGTCGTCGCGCCCCCACGCAGTGCGCCCGGTACGAACTAGTTACGTAACGTCCTGACGGCTTGCTAACATCTGTTGAGTACGAGCCCCCGCGCGCACGCTTGCACCGCTCTCAGCGCGCACGACATGACACCGCGACTGATAGCGAAGCCGTCGCCATGGCTACCCAAGAACACAAGACCGCCGACACGTTAAAATAATGTTGCAACTACCACCACCAACTTAACTGCCACACATTCCTGCCAATTTTTATAAGTTTTTACAACATACCTAGTAGTGAACGCTTTGCTTAAATTGTGATAAAAACTGTACGTGAAAATGATTCCGTGCCAGTTCATTCGATGGGTTCACCGCAAGAACGCATAGCTGTCATAAAGCAATCATCGCTTATCGTCCGCTTTCACTGCAGCTGCCTTCGTTAGTCCTAAGTTAGGGTATGGTGAGAGCCAAAGACTGAAATGTTTTGAAATATAACAAATAGATACCGTGGACGTGAAGCCGTCGAATTTACCGAAGCTGGACCACTCAATTTCAAGATTCGCGATAACATCAGCTCGTGGGTGCTGTGGTGGCGACAACGCCATCTTCGGATGGGCGCACCGCAGACACCAAAACCAATAGAGGAAGATGATAGCTTGCCTCGACTGGCCGTAGTAGAGGACGTGGGTGAGGAGACCGGCAAACTGGATCGTCGCCGGGGAGCATCTGGCCCGCGGCGTCGCGGGCTGGACCACGAGCTGGAAGGCGAGCGTCGCCGGCTACGCCGCAAGCCGCGCAAGAAGTGAGTCAAACCCCCTAAACTTTAGCAACACTCACACCAAACTTATGTTATCATGATTCTCTTGACCTTAACCCATTTTATTAGGGGTAAGCGCAACATGTAGTTTTCTTCCTTATTTCTTTATTAATCGTAGGTTCTAAGAGGTAGTCATCCCCTTTCTAGCCATATCATCTTTCACACAGTCCATTCATCGTTTATTTAGTGTTCCCCTACTCTTATAGCCATAGACATTCTTACTCAAAACTTTTACAACAAACTTATGTACCATAAATTCTTCAACTTTCAAAATCCATCGATATCTGTGTAAGGTGTTAGTGAATGTTAATTCTTCGCATGTTGAAACATGAAATTATGGCGTCTGCGTGCGAGCTGACTTGTATTGTGTTTGTGACCAATTTAGTTCTGCGGTCGTTCTGACATTGAACAATTCCAACGTAAAAACGTTCATGTAGTGTTCACCTTGGAATAGCGAGCTGTTTGCGAAATCGGTGGGTCTACCGCATCGGCCTCCGACGACGATCGATCTCAGCGAGACCTCATTATACCCACACCTTAGCTGTTCCCAAGTTTTTTATTACAACTAAATTATCATACTGAACAATCTGAGAGACTCCTTTGAAATTTAACACGCGAACTGAACTTTTTCCGAGTTCAAAACTTATTGTAATTTGTAAATAATGTGCGGAACTCTCGGATCGAGGTTACATTTTATTTTAAAGCGTTTGATGTTTTAATTGTTCGTTCAGGGCCAGTTAAGAGATTTTATTAAAAAAAACGTTAGAACTTAGTGACTTACTAAGAAAAGTTGTCGCTAAGACGCTTTGATTAGTTAAATCTTCAACTCTAGCTTAAGTTGTTAAGTTTATTGCAATTAACTTTATCGCTTTTGTACATAGTAGTTCCTGGCGGGCTAGCATGTCTTTTATCAACAGATTTGAAGACGCTGCTTTCGTTTATCATATCTGATTTCTTTCGTTTAAATATAAAAAGACTTCTACAATGGATGCCGACACCGTTCGTTTTGTAACCAATGTTAACAAATTAGCTGGACAGGAAACAAGTCTCTTAAAAAGGCCAATCTGAACTCTGAACTTTGAATTTACGACTGTTATTCAAGCATATTTTTTTTCTGTAGGCCTAAAGATATGAATAAATAAGGCACTGCCAGCAACCACAGTAATATCGATAACGAGAAAATTGCCTTAATCGCCTATCTTGATTAAAAGACTCGTTATTGCAGTTTATTTGTTTTAAGTTAGGTAAGGACTGTACTTATAAACGAACTACCGTTTCCCGCGGCTTCGCCCGCCATGACGGTCGGAAATTATCCCACGGGAACGTACTAACGGGATAAAATATCCTATTTCATAATTCAGGACTTTGTCTATCCGTTGTGACAAATTTTATCAAAAGGTAACAGACAGAGTTACCTTTAATAATAATAATAATTCATTTAGTTCAGACAAAAATGATAAAAAAAACATTACATAAAAAAAATCAAAAACAAATTAAACAAAATTACACATTAGAATTAAATGAAATGCACATTGAAATATAAACACAGTCAAATAATAATACCAGGAGAGGCGCTAACATGAAGCTGCATCCACCTCTGAATCAAGGACAGGTCCCTCCGCTCGGACAACACCCTCAGGAGACTGTTCGAGCTACTTCGTAGGCGACTTAATAGTGAAGCGCTCCGACCTTTGCATTTGCAATTTTAGTATGCATAGTATTGAATAGTATTCGTAATATAGTCACATTAGTGTAATAGTAACTGTATTTTTATGTATTAGGTAAGTATGGGTAGTGAGATAACAAAACTTTGACCATATATACGAGGAAAGGGACCTATGACAAATTAAAACAATAGACAACTGTTCCGAAATCGCAAAATTTCACACAAATTGGACATTGCAGCCTCCTTGTGCTGCATCGTTATTAAAAATGCCAAATAACATTAATTTTATACCTAGGAGATGACACTTAATTAAGTTATCTCGGTTGAAATATTCATCATACCGAGTTCTAATTAACCTAGGCCCATTCATAGTTGTATTAATTTATTTACCTATCTAGAGTTAGAAAGTTAAAGTTATTTGTGTGTGTACGAAAATTAACAAAAAGTTAATTCTTTAAAGGATTAATTTTGAAAGACATAGAAACAGTTATCTAAGCTGCGTAAGGCAACAACAACAACAAACAAATACATAAATAACATAAATAATATAATAATCAGCAACAAAAATAACATTAATATTATTTTTAATATAAAACATTCGTCAATTAAAAATACTTCAAAATTTCTAAGTGATTTCTAAAGTTTCATAAAAAAAGTTGTTAGAAATGTAGTTACGGTTTATTGATAAATGTACGCCTTTTATTGATAAATGTACGCCTTTTATTCATAAATGTACGCCTTTTATTTATAAATGTACGCCTTTTATTTTGTGGACTGCCTCATTGATTTAGTGGTTACAAGCGCTACTGCTGGTCCTGGGTTCGATTCCCAGTTCAGGCAAAGTATTCGGTTTTTCCATCAGAAATTTCTCAGTAGCAGCCCGGAGTCTGGATTTGTGCCTGGATAATGGCAATAGGCTCGGCTCGCCCTATATTAAATAGGACTTAAGGGGGAAGCGCCAAGGAAGCCCGAGAAATTAAAATTTTCTTACGTTTTTTGCAATTTGCAGGTCAGTATCAGGTTATATGTTAATCTAAGTATGATTCGCGGCCGTAACAAATATTTATTTATAGAATTATAATCATAATAATCAACAATACATCTCTCTAAGTTCATATTACCTTACATAATAATAAGCTGATTATGTATCAGAATCAGAATGCTTTATTTGTAAACATAGATCAAATTACAACAGTGTGTGAGATGTTACAGATTGGTAGATCCTCTATGTTTTGCCCAGAGGCGTACAAATATATGTAATGTAATTACCCTATTGAATGACTATTCCATGAAATCGTGACATTGGCGCCAATTCTAACTTATGGAGTTGTATTGCTGATTCTAATGATTATAATTATGTTGTTACGGTGGCGAATCATATTTTAATCAATATACTCGGACACTGCCCTGCAAATTGCAAAAAAACGTAAGTAAATTGGAATTTTGCGGGCTACCTTAGCGCATAGCTCCTTTAAACATAACTGTCGATACTTGGATGTACTTAAGGCCTAAAATTGTGTGAACAGGCGTGATGTTTATTATTTGTAATGTATACCACATTTTTAGAGTTGGATTCTATGTCTACTTGGGTTAGTATATTGCAGTCACAAACCTGACATAATACTCGACTCCAACGTAAAAGCCAAAAGTCGCCTCCTAATAGCAGCAAAAGTGGTTATAGGGAAATCACCATAATCACCAAACAAGGCCGACGGGATGGTAACTAAAAAGATCTGTTATTAATATGTAGTCAATAAAATGCAAAATACTCAACTTCCTGATGTGATGTCGTATTTTGAGTCTTATACTGTGCAATAAAAAATTGGTAGCATTTTCCTTCAAGCAGGAATCACTGAAGAAGTCACTGTAACTAGCTCTAAGAATCTAGCCAAGTTGAATGGAAACGAAATCAAATAATGTTGAATCAAAAACTTAGATTGTATGGAAACTTGTCAACACAATGTTGATTCAAGTTTGCATGGTTGTATATAACATGTAAACGACTTGAAAACTTTCCAAATTATATTTATATTCTTATAGGTTTGCTTGAAGGTCTCTCTTGCCATGCCGTGCTCAGCCTCTTCTTTATTTATTTATTTTATCATTTACGTACACACATAACAGGTGCAAAAATACCCTTAACGAAACCGAGACTCACTTGTTCTTCTCTTAATTATGAGTTTTTTTTTGTACTGTACCATACCTGGAAACCTTCTGGTTACGGAGATATTGAAGGTAAAGGTCCAATGCTGTACTGTTGGATGCACTCTTTAGACAATGTTTTGCGTGCGTTACATTGCGCACTACTGTAAACTGCAAATGACACCAAAAATAAAAGTCTTGAAGAAATCTCTGCCAGCATACAACGATAGGAAAGTAGATAAAAAGACATGTAGACACAGATGCCAGTATTGCAAGTCACTGTACTGTTACGTGTCGATTTGCAACCAGTATACTAACACGCTGTCCCCTTCTCTCAAAGACATTGTAAGTATATTCTGTTTTATTTCAGCCTAGCATTGGGTATAAATATCCAACTGCTGGATAAATGTATCGCCTTGATTTAGTTCTACTTCATCAACCATCTATTGAGGTGGCCCAGTGGAAACGGCCACGCCTTAAAAGTTGTAGATCGTGGGTTGGAATCCAGGTAGACACTTCACTTTGTGTAAAACATATCATCCGCTACTTTCAGAAAACAGAAATTGAAGGAAAACATCGTGAGGAAACGAGCATGTCCATGAACCATATACCTAATTCGAAGACAGTTGACATTCCACAAACCCGCACTGGGCCCGCGTGGTAGATTACGGTCCACTCCCTCTCCCAGAAAGAAGGCCTGCGTCCCAGCAGTGGGAACATTATAGGCTGATTATGAAAGTCATCTTTCTGCCCTTTTCTCAATTTTGGGTCGACACAACGTGTCTTCTTATTCCAAATATTTCTAATTCAATCCCTTTCTTCCATTTCGTTTTACACGTCAATTTCCACTAAATTCTATCGTGCAACATCGGCTGAATACTTTTGCCTTTTAAAATATAAAAGGCGGAATACAGGAGCTCGTCATTTGATCCCTTTCATAGGTACATAAACAAACATCTGCTGGTGGTAGTCCTACGTATGGTCCTTTGGTTTTCAGGTCCTTTTGGTGTTCAGTCTAGACGGTTGTTTCCTTAGGAATAGGGAGCGGTATCGTGCATTTCCTTGTAAGAAAACTGCAAAATACAGTCAGGCAAATTAATTGTTAACAATGACTTAAATTATGGTTTAAGAACTTTATTTCTCAAAAAGAATTACTTTCTCTTATAGGAGAAAAAACTTATTTCTGATTAGAATAATATATTACGCGACGCGACGATTACACAACAAAAATAGGTTAGATTAGTGCTCGCTTTTAAATCCGCTAAAATGTGTTTAAATTTGTTTTTTTTACTGTCAAAGAATGACAGCTGTGATTTGAACATTCAGATAATTTAAGTTGATCATCAATTTGCTTAACAAGTACTTTATTAGTAACAAAAATAGTTTTGTCAATAATTATAGACTTGTGAGTTTTAGATGAAACGGGTTTTTCAACGTGATAACTTTGTGAGATTGTTTTGTTTTGTTTTTCAAAGTGATAACTTTGTGAGACTGTTTTGTTCTTTGTTTTTAATAATAATAATAATAATAATATTGACTTGGCTTGGGCCCGTTAATGTAGCTTAAACTAGCCAAAGAGCTAAGAAACAAAATTTGTTTACCAAAAATAATAATAAAGGTTTTATTGTTTCATAAACGTGTGTTATAATACTTAGGTAAGACACTGGATCCCGCACTAGGATACCCTGTGTCGCAGGATCCAGTCTCTTTCGACAGACAATAAGGAATATAAACTATAATATCAAATGCAACGGTTTACGTATAATTAATTAATTAAACTTAGGACTAAAAGGTTAATAAATGTATGTGTGAATGTGATGGGTGTAAGTATGTATGTGATGAGTGAGTGTGATGAGTGTGTGTGTATGTGATGAGTGTAAGTATGTATGTGATGACTGTGTTTGTATGTGATGAGTGTAAGTATGTATGTGATGAGTATGTGTGTATGTGATGAGTGTAAGTATGTATGTGATGAGTGTGTGTGTATGTGATGTGTGTATGTGATGAGTGTAAGTATGTATGTGATGAGTGTGTGTGTATGTGATGAGTGTAAGTATGCGTGTGATGGGTGTAAGTGTGTATGTGATGAGAGTAAGTATGTATGTGATGAGTGTGTGTGTATGTGATGAGTGTAAGTATGCGTGTGATGGGTGTAAGTGTGTATGAGATGATGAAAACTTTAACAGTTGAATGTTAAAAGATTTTCCGTTTCAGCATAATTAAAACCAAGTAGCCAATCCTGAACCTGCTTTTCAACGTGATGACCTTGTGAGACTGTTTGGTCTTGGTTTTCATAGACCGATAGTGCTATGACAGTCTTGGCTTTTGTAAATAGTTAAAATGTTATACATTTACTAACGTTTTCTCCAGACATTTCCTCATCGCCATCAGAGACTCTAGTCTGTAGACTCTAGTAGTTGTAAGTTCAACTACTGAGCGTGGGGTACTTGGTTCAATCCCCGGGTCGGGCACTAAGTTTTTTTACTAGGAAATTCTCACGGAACGGATTCTCTAGGAACTCAGCTTCTGATTTTTTTATCACATGGAACTTAACTTAATGTGGATGGTCTTCTCTATACACTTCTGACGACTACTTAGTGTGGATTGTCTTCTCTCTTCACTTCTGTCGACAACTTAGAGAAATAGAGACAAGAAGCTTATTTCATCTCCATTCGATTTAAAACCTTAAGAACGGAGCATTAGACCGTGTTTTCATTCTTCCTCTTGCAAAGAAAACGAACAGTAAAGTAAAAGCTCCAAAGCACACTACTCGGAAAATACGTACGTGGGTTACCGACAGCCAACCGCAGGACCTCCTTGTTACGAAGTCGGGATCTTATGTACACCCAGACTTTGAAATAAAATTGTAAAACACGTTTTACGTCTAGCTCCTGCATAATTAAGTAGAAAAAGTTTCAAGGCGAAGGTGAGAAATTATAGGGACTAGCTTCACCCGGGAATTATTCATGTACTTACTAACCAAATTATTTTTTTTTGACCTAATTTGAGGTAGGATGAAATAAATATAAGAAAAACTATGCTGTTAAGGATTTATGTGTTTATGTACGTACCTACCAGTCTGCTTAATTGAATGTTTATCAAACTCTGACAATACGCCAATTAGCCGCATTATTTCGTACAACTTTTACGGACGCTGTAAGTTGGTAGTTAATTTGCATCAAATATTACCCCTGTTTTTACTTTAGTGAAAGTTCCCAATGATTTGATAATTTATTTATTTATTTAACAATTTATGTATACATATTTATAAAGAGACAGAAAAATAGGTACAAAGGTGATGCGTTGCTTGGTTTTTTTTTCTAATGGACACTCTATTTTTCTTTCCCGGCCTGGGCATACATGTTTTGCCAACAAAATCCTTTCAGTAGGTACACATGACACAATTATTATTATTATTTATTTATTTCAATCAACTTTGGATCATTCAAAAATAGAATGTTGTATACAATATCACAATTAATAGCCGAACAAATAATGATTGACAAACTGTCAACTCACACAGTCATGTCATTCAAGAGTTGTACAGAATTGTGACGTCGCGTCGTGAACATCAAATATACAGGGTGAAAGGGATATCGACGCTCAAACTGTAACCATGAAGTCAGCACATGATTCTAGACTCTAGACCCACTAGCGTAGACATTTTTGGTCGGTTATCCAAAACAATATCTGCTGTTTCTTAAAAAAGTGCAATACCTACGTGGTCAAAATGTAAGCAGGCGTGTTCAGAAACATGCACTGAATCCACGAGTAACGGCACGTGGTAACGGGATGAGCGTCGATGTCCCTGCCACCCTGTATAATCGCCCCTAGTCGCCGCAGGAGGAGACACCCTGGGCGTCGGGAGTCGACAGCCGATTCCCGGCCACCGTAGGCGCGGGCTTGCGGACGGCGAGCAATGGGCAGCTCGCCGTCCGGCAAGGACCAGGGCCGGGTCGACGGCGCGTTGTGTTCCACGCGCACCTCAAAGAGATGTCAGCATACTTGACGGGGTCCGATAGGGGCGATGCCTGCCGGGGTCGCGGATTGTTCGAAAGAGTTACCGTGGCCCTGGCGCACAGGCAACTGAAGGAACACGGGTGGGTTTTAGTCAGTAAGAGTCTGACACGCCCTTCCGCTCCGCCGGTCATTTGATGATTTCCCACCCAAAAAAAAACCTGTATAATACATACATAAAAAAATAGACTTTAAAAGTTCATTGCATTTTATAAATTGACATTAAAAAGCAATGTAAATTTATAACTTCAGGATGGGGTACAAATGAAAACCTGTTTATTTTGATTGCCAATTGCAAAAATAAAATAAAATAAAAGTATGGTGGAGCGACGAGGATTGTGGAAATCTTCAGTATGTGACTAGAGTACCGCTGGTCGTTGTGGCGATGCCTTCAAGCCAAGATCATGATGTTACAAGGTGTCCTTAAAATAACTGAAAACATCTTATGTAACCATTGTACTCGTAATTATAAACAACTTTTACCCATTGCCATGAAATGGAAAAATAAAACCGGTGTTCCCTTTATATTTTACTCGTGTGTTCGCGTAGCACAAGCGTAAGCATAATCAGCCTATAATGTTCCCAATGCTGGGACAAAGGCCTCGTCTCTGTAGAAGGGAGTGGGCCATGGGTTGGTAGATGTCACATGTCTTCGATTTTTTTGTTCTAGGACATATGCCGGTTTCCTCACGATGTTTCGCTTCACCGTTTTGAGAGCAGTGGTGATGAAATATTTAACATAAATTAATGTGCCTGTCTGGGTTCGAGCCTACGACCCGTAAGCCGCGGCCATTACCACTGCGCCACCACTGCTTCTTCATTCGCATGAGAGCGTAACTCGAAAAAAATAGGAAAAACCTGATTTGGTTTTCGCGATTTCAGGTTTGGTCCCATAGTAAAATTTGTTCATTATGAAGAAGAAGGCTTGTAATTGGCGGACAGTTACATTATTACATTATTTTTATTCTGTTTTGTTTAGCTGTACGTCTTCCAAAGATGAGTGCTAGGACCTCTTTAGAGATTTCCAGTTATTTCTCAATTACACCTTGTATGTAATCGATAAATAGACTCAATAAATACTCTTACGGCTACCTGATAATTTAATGTCTTCTGAAAAAACATAAAAATAGTGTAAAATATTTAAACAGAAATCATAAAAAAAACCTACCAATCCTTGTAGCACTGCGATGCAATCTAATGTAGAGGTGCGCGCGTATCCGAACACTTCTAGCGATTCAATAACTTGTCTGATAGGAATAACTGCGTTCGGATATTACAGGGGAACGTTTAGTTTATTTGATAAAAACATGTTTATAAGTTCCGGAGACATGTGTCTAGCGAAGAAAACAGTTTTATGATGAGTAGGTATTTGAGCGGTCTTTTGTATGATAACGTTCTGCAGGGATTTTTATGATTTCAAGTGTATGCATTTCTTTTAATAAAATTTTGTAGGTCCGCGTAAGTGCGCGCGCTAACAGTAGTGGTTGACCAAATAAAATCTTATTTAGTATTGAAAGAATAACCATTCCTGGAGTCGGTTTTACGTTTGTTACGTGATTCATCCCTGTTATTTTCTGTCTTCTAAATTCGAAATACCTAATGCTTACCTCATAATATCGTGTCATCAACTTATAACATACTCGCGGAGGTTGCATGGAAGCGCCAAGCAGGCTAACGTGTCAACAGCATCTACTACAAAAATACTTGTGATATGAAATAACAAGTAAAACCATCAAACGTAACATAATGATTTTCTATAAAAAGCATTCTAGGCTCGACCGTATTTAAATCTAGAGATTTTAACGAACGTTCGAAGAGACTGGCGCGGCCATTTTGAATTAAATAACAAGATGGAATCAAATGAACTGGGCCAGAGCTTTCATAGTGCGTATGAACTAGTTTCCTGGCCCTAACGATTAACGAGAAAATTATAATTGTAGGTAGAAAGCAGTATGAACATATTTAAAGAGTTTTCCTAACTGTGACTCTGGGAGTGTGTGGACGTGCATTATCATGCATAAGCAGAAATTAAGCACCAAATTGGGTCCGCAAAGGAATGACAACATCTAATCGTTTCAGCATAATTAAGATTGCCTCTGATCAGTTCGGTTCTTCTGCCGATCCAAATACCCGCCCATATCATAGTTGTTCCACCACTGTATGCATGGACTTCCTGGCATGATTTTAAATATTCTATCATCCAGGGGTCCTCCAATACCGTGTATGTATAGTTTCTGGCCTCATACCAAAGCGAGATTCGTTAATAAAACACACAAACGCCACCCTTCTGCTGCCCAATTTCTGTGTTCACGAGCCCATTGTAACAGGCTCTGCGATTGCGGGGCTCATTAGGTGATACACGTAGTGGCCTTAGGGAACGGAGATTGACTGCATGCAAGCGATTTCTTATGGTTTAATCGCTTATTACCAACCCTGAAGAACTATGAAGCCTCGTAACCAACATCATCGCGGTCACTTTACGATTACGTCGAGCAGAAGGTAATTTGTATATAACGATCTTGTCTGCGTATGGTGATGCGAGCTTGCCCTCCATGTTGCTCTGCCACACTGCCAGTGATGCGGTAAAGTGTCCAAAGTCGACTTATAACACTCTGCGTAGTGCCCAGAGCGATTGCCACAGCACATTGTCGAGAACCAGTTTCCAACATTCCCACGGCTCTGATAGTTTCTTCTCGGCTCAAATGACTTCTTCTCTCTATAATAATGTTCTTTTGTATTGATTCCTCTCAGAAGTATGGCAGAGATTTTACTGATTTGGCCTCAAACCCGTAGCAGCATTATATAGGAATACGACTTCACAGAATATTTTCATCTTTAGACTGAAATTCAAAAACTATTCCCTTTTCAAATGACGAAATTTACTAAAAAAGTATCCATAGGAGTTACAAAAACATATAATTGCAAAACCAGATGTTTTGTAACTAGCAAAAACGTGTTTGACCCCTAGACACTTTTGATGTGTGTAGTTTAGAAAAGACTAGGCAGATGTTGATATTGATATAATTAAAACTCTGTTTGCTCCGATAAATTATAGCCGAAACATTAGGCACAGATTGTTCGCCGAACCTGGGCGTTGAATAGTCGCGCGAGCCTAGTCTCCTGTCCCTCGCACACTCTGCGCTCAACGCTCTCTTGGACGCAAAGCCTGACTGTGATGTGTTCGCGGATGAATGGAAGAAGATCTTGTCGGTATGTGTGGAGTATTGTGAGATGGGCGTATGTCTGTCGAGTAGTTTTATAGTTTTTAACCGACTTCAAAAAAAGGACTCAATTCGACTGCATATTTTATTTTTTGTGTCTTTTAGCTCAGAACTTTTTATAGGTGAACCGATTTGGATGTACTGCTTATTTTTTCCACTTAGTTTATATTGATGATGTTTTAATAATTTCCTGTCACTGTTATGTATTTACATAATTATCAAGTAGTGGTATACGAATTTGTGTGGGGTAAGAACCACAAATAAAAACCTTTTATACAATTAAAAACAACCGACTTCCAAATAAAACACAAGAAAAGTCGTTGTCTTTGGTTTTGTATTTTCGTTTTTTGCCACCGACTACCAAAATTAAAGTTATTTTTCACATTTTTGTGTTTTTTTTTGGAAGTCGATTGTTTTTTTTGTAAAAAGTTTTTTGTCATTGTACTCAACTTATTTGTTTGAGTCTTTAACTAATATAACTGGCTTTGGTCGATTTATGTTAAAATAAAATAAATATATTCCTTTCATAGACTACCTAATCAAGATTGAATATGAATGTGTGTCGACATTGAAAAGTAGTCTAACATCGAACTTATTATTGTATACCTTTTCTACAAGTTAATAATGGCCTAACAAGGCACATCTTTAAAATACGGGTATCCTCGGACAAAGTAATCGGAAACATTCCTCTGAGATACTTTTAAAATTCTTGCTATATTTCAGTGCACAATACACAGGAAGCCACATGATCGTCTACTGTGGTTTTCTCTCAAATAACGTGTTGAAATTATGCCTAAAAACCGATCTGATCTCAATTTTTTTTTGTTTGAATACGGTCAGGAAAATTAATTGTGTGTCAAATTGACACTCTACGTCAATTTTCTGTTTTATACTTATTCATTTTATACAACTGTGTGATGCGAATATATGGACAATTAAAGTTTTAAGGTAGTCAATTAGCTAAAGAGAGGATTATGTGGGTCATTGTTTTTTTTTCACAGTTAATTTTGATCATGATCTGGCAGATTGAGTAATTTATGTGGCCTACCCAAATGTCCTTTCTTTGGTATTGTTCGTCGAATCGTTGAGCTCCTTAAGTTCTGACTTCCTGAGTTGAGCTGCACGATTACTGACAAATGCGTGCACTGACTGGACAGGTCCACTCAATCTGTGTGGTATCTTTCCTCAAAAGACCATTTCAGATACCAATCTACATGGTCTTCACATGATCTGACCAAGATTATGTCTGGACTTTAAAAGAGACTGTGACCTCTGAGTTTGTTTCGGCCTTTCTTCTCAGAGTAGTCAGATAGGAAACGCCGACCTCATCTAGTTTAAAAATATGATTGACGTGTAAAAGTGTTTGTACAAACCTACTTACAGAAATAAAATCATTTATCATTTATCATTTATCATTTAAACAAATAATGACTACACATGACTTTTACATATATTTTTCATATTCTCATTTATCACGTTATTTAAAGTGTATTATTACGTGTGTTGTATTTACAACACACGTAATAATAAACTTTTCCCATAACAGCAACAAAACTAATTTTGTAGTCCGGTCAGTTTGAACCACTGCCTTGACGCACTATGTATCCTGCATATTGAAAAGCATGTCAAAGGGAAGTTTGAAATAAATACCGAAAGGTCCGATTCAGTACAACAAACGTTATTGGAATTTCATAACCAACCGTCATACCTGTATTTCCTGAAGCGGAAGGCAAAAGCGTATAAAAAGTGTAATTGAAATAACTGAAAACGATTCGGCAGTACGGTTTTTCGACATTTCAGGGCTGCTCCCATCGTAGCAGTTGGTCATAATGATAAGTAAGTTTGAGACTTTTCCAGATATTTCAATTAGACCAGGTAGACACACACACGTTTCTCCACTTATACTGAAGTCCCATGTTATTAGGGGTAAGCCTATTCCCATCTCAAAACGGTGAAAGAAAACATTGTGAGGAAACCGGTAGGTTCTAGAACCAAGAAATCGAAGACGTGAGACATCTACCAACCTGCACTGGGCCCGCGTGACCCTCTCACAGAGAGGAGGCCTGTGTCCCAGCAGTGGGAACGTTATGGCTGATTATGCTATTCCCATTAACCGGAAGCCAGACTCCCGACTGCTACTGAGAAATTCCAATTGGAAAAGCTCAGAAATCCTTTAGCAGCGGTTATATTTAATTATTCTTACCTATTGGGGTGTAGTAATTTTATTCTAGGTGAATCGTCTTCATATATAATTATGTGAACATGTAAACATAATATTTTAAAACATTTTAAAGAGTAACGGTGTAGTTTCTTGCCCATTCTTCTCCATACGAAACTACCTTTTGGAAGGGGCAACTAGAATCAATTCTATTTTCTTGTAAATTTTGACGGTCAAAAGTGCCTTCTAAGTGCCTATTTGAAATAAATGATTTGACTTTGACTTTTTATCAAACCCAGGACCCTATGGTCAGCACTCGCGCTTGCGACCACTGGACCAACGATACAGCGAATTGATTTTTTGTTAATTCAAAACTGGCTTTTGCCCGCGTGGACGTCAAAAATTATAGGATGAACTTACTACCGGGATGAAAGTAACCTATGTGCCAAATTTTATCGAAATCCGTTCAGCCGATAAGGCATGAAAAGGTAACAGACAAAAAGACATAGACAAAGACAAGACAGACCGACAGACTGACAGACAGACAGACTTTCGCATAAAAAAATATATTACTAGTATTAGTATGGATTCAGTCATGTCAGCAGCCTTTCACCAGCCCTCGCTCGGTAGGTGTGATCCTGATGCAATTTTCAAACCATGCAATTTTCCTCTTCTGTGACTTATGACTGATAGTTGTTTAAACGAACTTAGTTTGAACTAAAACTATTTTAAATGTCAGTCTTTTTTTTTGTTGTATCATAATCTTCTCATGTTTGGGAAGCTGTCTTAAGGTGAATCGTCAGCTGTAGCCCGCCAAATTCAAATTTACTTTGGTTTTTGCAAATTGCAGCTCTGTTTTACGTCGTAAGTTGATCAAAATGCGATTCGCGACTGTAGAAATGATATATTTACTGAATAATAATCATCAATTTCATTCCAATCGTCACACCTAAGAATTTTTCAGACTATTTCATATGAAAATATTTAGGTGGAAGAATCTGGCTACCGTAGGCGCGGGCTTGCGGACGGCGAGCAATGGGTAGCTGACCATCCGGTAAGGACCAGCCCCGGGTCGACGGCGAGTTGTGTTCCACGCGCGCCTCAAAGAGATGTCAGCACTAATTGACGGGGCCGCTAAGGCCGATGCCTGCCAGGAAAGCGGATTGTTCGAAAGAGTTACCGTGGCCCCTGGCACAGGCAACTGAAGGAACACGGGTGGGTTTTAGTCAGTAAAAGTCTGCCAGGCCCTCCCGGTCCGCCCAGAGCGGGAGAAGTTATTTAATGAATACCCATCCAAAAACAAGAAATGGGGTGAATTGCACAATTAATTATGGGCCCCCAGGAACTGTCGCTAGCACTTAGTGAAGCAGTGACAAGGGGGCAACATATCCTGAGGTGCTTGAGGAGTGAAGAAGTATTACACGGCTATCAGAACAAACCCAGAGCCCAGAAGATGGTCAAGATCCTTACCAGCACTTCCTGGAATACTTTCTTCCTCCAAGCAAGTTTGTCCTTGCGAATCTCAACTCAAGCCGGCCAATGAAGGCAAGAAAATGTGCGAGCTCTGTTCCTCGTCAGTGTTCACTCCAGCCGGTAAATAAAGGCAAGCCAGAGATGAGGAACAAGATATCTACCGGGAGATAGGGTCCATGGGGTCGCTACTGCCGAACAGCTCGCCACATGCTGCCCTGCGGATTTCTGTATCTCTCATCGTCTGGCTCCTCACGCTAGACCTGTTACGGCAAATTAAACTCTACCAGCACATACCTAGAGTTCAGAGCGCGCAAGCCCCACCACAACGTCAATGTAGAGATACGGCGGTGGGGTTATATTATCTAGTTGTCAGCGACGCCGCGATGACTATTTTCCTTTCGCAAATGTATGACATGTGATGCGTTGCTGTTTTTTAGTTTGCTCACTACTATTGATCTAAAAAGGTACCATTGTGATAATAAGTGTAGTTTGTATTGTTTGTCGTGCACTCTTTTGTTTATAATTCTGTGTCTACGCATTCACTTCCACTCTATATTTAATATCTCTTGCGTCGATGGCTAGTCTCCGATGATATTAGGCGCCGTTTGGTGGACTATTTTGTACATAATTTACTGTGACATGAAATTGATAATAATTAAGGTTGATTTTTGATGTGTAATAATTTTCCTGCAATCTGTGGGAGTGATTTCGTGAAAAGGGACGGAAGTGTGTAACAGGAAGCCGGGGAAGCGCGCGCTATTTGACTTAACCAATGAGCGCATGCGGTGGTAGAGCGGGCCATCCCATGGTACCGACCCATTTTACGAAAGGTTGGTATTGTCAGCCGACAGTGTCTGCGTGTGTATGACGAGAAAGAGAAAGGGAAACACAGAAGGATAACGCATCAGCTGTACGCTTAACATACAGTGTTGTGTATAAAGTGTGCTGTTATATAAACTAATTTATATGTGTAAACTGTATTAATAAATGTTTTTACACTTGATAATAAGTGTCTGAAAAAGTGCAGATTAATTATTGATAAAAAATGCAAGTGGTAAAAGGTAATGAATGATTATTCGAATAAATATTTCAGAATTTAGCTTGCTTAAAATTTGAGATAGCCTCCGGTCTCCACCAAATTGAACAAAAATAACTGTCTTCAATAAAAAAATGCATTACCCCTAGTGTTAGTTAAGTAAAATACAATTTTCATTAAAAATACTTTATTATTCTTCGTTACGAAAAATCATTTCAAATAATACCTGAATCATTTTTTTCAGGATATAATGTTAATGTTGCTTAATACCAAGGTGAGACGTCATATATAACACATCATATACGACTACTGGAAGGCTCGCTCGTTTTTCATGTAATGAAAATAAAATAAATGTAATGAGGGTGATAGTGTGTGATGTGTGTGTGTGTGATGATGATGATGATGATGATGTGTGTTGTATGTAATGTAATGTAAATAAGTATTGTTTCATTCTCAGAAGAATATGTTGAGTCGTTTAAAGTCCATCAAGTTTTGTTTACTCCTTGAGTTAGTCACACGGAAATATTTTATATTTATCCGTAGTCGTTTTGTGTGGTTCTTGGCAGATGTTCCGCCATTTTGTGTTCATTGTGTGAACAAGAAAGGATGTTATGATAGTAAGTGGTATCACTCCATGTTCACAAGTACGTTCTGTTTGCTGATTGCAGCATTTCTTAGAGTTGTACCTACGTTTATTGTGAAGATGTTCCTTTTAAACACTAAACGGGATGGTGCTTCACTTTCTCATCTCTTCTTTGCAATAGAACAAATACTTTGACTCATTAGTCTTATCGCAGCTATCTTGGGGTCAGCTTCCGGTCTAATCGGTTTTAGTATATCACATGGAGTGACTGCTTTACTGACTTCCACAATCCAGTTACCTCTTCGTAAGACTGGACCCCTAACGAGTGTCAAAGATCCTCGGTTAACATGGCAGCCGGGACCGACCTATTAACGTGCTTTCCGAGGCACGGATGGCTCTGGGAATCTTGGTATTTAAACATTACCAACCCATTCACGGACCGATCTCGTCAACCGTAGCTTAACCGATGGACCCATGTGTCTGTCACTACTTAGCCGCAAGAAAGAAAGAAAATCAATTTTACTGATGTTTTTTTAAACAGTTTTGTGTGCCTCACGGCTGCACCAAATATCAGTTCAGCATAAATGCGAGAAAACTAGTGCCTGACGTTGGTTATTAACTGGACCCTATGTTACGAGGATGTCTTACGGATGTAAATCAGTGCAAGCTTCTCTGAAATGACTTTGACTTTTCTCTATTATAGACAATCCCAGAAGACTAACCGACTGATTCAGTTGAATGATGTGTTTATTTTTGTCTCGTCTTGAAATTCGTGAATTCGATCTGAAAAGTTTTCTTGCACCAGTAGATCCGTTACTGTCAAGCAGGATTTATCTCCATTGTGTTTTTATTAAGGAACTAGCTTTTGCCCGCGGCTTCGCTCGCGTGGATGTCGCAATTTATCCCACGGGAACGTACTGCCGGGGTTCGCAAAGTATCTTACATGGTATAATAATATACTTCGCCAGGTATAGCATTCCGGTCACGGGGTGACACAAGCCTACGTCATCATCGGTGTGTTACCAGTAGTGTGTAATAATAACTCCCTAATCGCCTTTATTACTTGTGCGAATCCGATAAAACAAACAGGTTTTATCTAACAATTACGATGGTATATGCTTAAATTGAATTGTTTCGTTTGATTTGAAATGAACCGACAATTTAAATGGTTTATATATATTTTTTAACAGAATGGTGACTGAAAATGTTTCCGTGATTCGTGTTTTGTTGCAATAAAGTGGCAACTGGATAGTGGCGTAAGCATGTGTCACTCCCGGAATGCCAGACCTTGTTTTTTTAGACCATGGTATCTTAGATATATCCTAACCCAGGTCATGGTCTATCCGTATACCTTTCATCCAAATCGTAAGGCGTGAAAAGGTAATAGACAGAGTAACTTTCACATTTATAAGATTAGTATGAATAGTATGCATGGAAGTATGTATATGGATAGTATAGAAGTAAGTACATTCGTGTTGTAACCTTAAAGATCTATACGTATTGAAATAAAAAGTTTGGCATAAGGGTTGGATATTCAAGCTAAGACTAATGCTGCCCAATGATTTTGCCGATATCTTGCAATCATATATTACAAATAGAATGTTTCGGGTAAGGCAAGGATGCCTTTTCCGAATTAAAAATTATTAAAGCTGGCGTGCCTCAAGGTAGTGTGCTGGGTCCAGTCCTCTACCTGTTGTACACGTATGCCATACCAGAGCTGGAAAATAATACTATTGCAACCTTTGCGGACGACTCAGCCATTGTGGCGACAGGTTCATGCCATGCGGAAGCAATAAAAATGCACACAAATCACACACTCCCCACTCACTCACTCGTGATGTGTCGCTGTAAACAAAGTTCATGACTGGGCACATAAATCGAGAATTAAATTGAATGAATCGAAGTCACTTCACATTGATTTCACCAACAGGAATTGTGATTACCACCCAATATACATAAATGGCCAACAAGTGCCATACGCAAACACAGCCAAATACCTTGGTATAACGCTTGGTTGTGTATATATAACGCTTGGTAACGGGTGGTATAACCTGGTTCTTTTAAATAAAGGATAAAAAAAAGTATTGAAATGTAAATGTTTAGTAAACAACATTTTTGATTTTACATCCTTTGATAGTGCTTTTAGTGGGCTGGATATACTATGATAACATTTTACACACGTATGAAAGTCACTCGCTTGCGGATAACAGGATTAACAACGCCGCTGGCAAAAAATCGCGTCAGTTCCACAACGTCATGTAGGTATCGAAGACCTGCGGTAAACTCAAACTCTCCGCTCTGCTTACACGGTTTACTATTTTCAAATAATCTTTTTTTAAAGTAAATATTAAAACCGGGAACTTACCGAGGTTCTAGTCGCCTGAAACTAACCTGATTGAAAGATTAGCATCAGGCGACGGTGAGGGCCAGTCTAAGAACCTTGATGATTTCCCGGCCAGATATTTCGTGTTTTTAAAGTGTCTCGGAAAGAAACCTTGATAATACTTCTATATTTGAGATCGACTTCCACTAACCGTTTCCTAATAGTATCTGGAGGCACATTAGCACCCTTTTTCACCAATAGTTCCTATCCACAACGAATAGATAACCGTGGTATCTGTTTTGAAGTTGTATGTTGCTTTTTTCTTCAGCGGTAGGTACACATCTTACTCAATTTATCGCGGTCTGGTCAATTTATGTTAAGTTAACCTTGCATCGGCTACTTTTTTTTATCCAATTACGTTTAGATGGTATTACTATTTTAATCCCAAAACATTTTGTGATAGGGTGCTCATGACTATTTAGCTATTACACTAACAATGCCAAAAGTGTTGCCGCAGTGCATCAAGGGAGCGATGTGTTATGCACCGCATCATTCCGGCTTCATTTTCAAATATCCAGGAATATACGTAGATACAGGGTTTGCATAGTCTGGGAATACATAATGTATATTATGTATATATATATGTGATATTCTGCATAGTCTGAAGAGATATGCACTTATGCAGAATGGAATGCAATGTCGTACACAAACAGCTGGCCATACAACCGCGCACGCGCCGTTAGTATTTTCAACAAAGTCGGGTAGTATCGGTTATTTTAAACAGAAACAAACGTAGGTACTTAATGTTTTTCGAATCTAATACTTGGCAGTCTCATTGAACTATGCCATACATTTCATACACATGGGCTGTATTTAAACGTCTAGCGTCTTTTTGGTTCGATCGAAAAATAGAAGGAAGTATGAAGATATGTATTGAATTTTATTATTAAAATCTTCAGTACCTAACTGATATTATTCTTGTAAGAGTGGTTTACAACATGAATGATGTTGCTTGCCAAATGATCACTAAACGGCACCTAATTAGATTCTTTCAAATGCTTAATAATTATTCATAATATTTCTTGCATCAAAAGATAACATTCTAAAATAAAAAATACAATATACTACCTGTAACCTATGTTTAACAAAATAAATTATTGATTGATTGAAAAAGTTAAATACTTACCTATACGAGTATAACAACTTCGCACCTAACTTCAGTATGTTTTTATATAATGTTGGGATTTCACGTTTTCTATTCCGTTTGAATGTGTTGCCCGCCACGCAATAAGAACCACATTCTACGAACAATATTGACCCCATGTCCTAGCCTATGCGATCGTAACGTGAATATTAATAAAATAATAATATTCATTCGAATTTCAGCACTTTTTGAACGTCAAAACTACATGATACAGTACCCCAGTGCACCCCAGTGGCCGCCCTTCACCACTTCCTAGTGTTTTAGTTTGAAAAGGCACAAGAAACTCCCGAGAAAAAAAATCGTCGCGTTCATTTGTAACTCAGTTGTTCGGAAAACCCGAACGCGGCGAAGCGTTTGGGTTCGCCGAACTATCGGTTATATTAGGTCACAGCCTGGGGACCTGGTTCTAAGTCCGTCAACAAAGATACGACCGTGCCCTGCCGAAAGTAGTTCGGTACTTAGAAGTTAATCCTAGTCCCGACTAGTTAACTTTTCGGACGGGTAAAACCACATCGGGAGTAAGGACAACTGTCAAATCGTGTTGTCATTAATTTTTAGTTCGGGCCCCTGACTAATCTTATGCCCCTAAATGATAAAGAATAGGAATTGCCCGTAACTTTGGCCTAAATTACGGAACTCGGTCTAAGGGATCGTACTAGGCCCTCTGAATCATCCATGCATCGCGCTGTGGCAGATGGAACGTGACAATGAAGCTAGAATGAGACGATAGATGGATTAGAGAATTGTGGGGATCAGGTAAACTAATGAGTATTGCTTAAAACTATATTAAAGATAGTAAAAACTAGTTACTACTTAACATAGAAAAGTACCTATGCCGCACCAGAAATATATAAATAAAAAAACCCACTAGTTTTTCCCAAGTATTTTAGTGTTTGTCAGCACCTGCCCGCGTTTAAAATGACTGATGGTAGAAAAAGTTCTTTGGAAATCTGTCATCAATCTATCATTTTGTCTATTCTTCTGTGGACAAAATCAAACTGGTTACTAATTTAATTGTATAATTTATAATTTTTATGACATTGATTTTTACATTATGTACCTAACTACTTTATTTTGGAAAAATCATCTTCTTTTCAGTTTTTGTAATTAAGTGAGCACCATGTATCTATCACATAGTTAATTTACCTGTCAGTGCTTTATTTTTAATTCTTTTTACCTATTATGGTATAGTAATTTTATTTTAGGCGCATCGTCTTCACATATAATTATATAATTAATGTATACATAATATGTAAAACATTTTTAAAAGGGTAACGGTGGAGTTTCTTGCCCATTCTTCTCCAAACGAAACTACCTTTTGGAAAGGGCAACTAGAATCAATTCTATTTTCTTGTAAATATTGACGTTCAATGATGTGACATTTATTTTTTGACGTAACCCTTTTCTCTGGCTGTCATGCTACGCGTGCTGAAACAGGTTAAAATCCAATTTGAACTCCTTCATATTGAGTTTAACCGCTTCCCAGTGCTGTCGCAGACTGAATGGCTATAAACTTGAACCGATTTTATTCCTATTTTTAACCGACTTCAAAAAAAGGAGGTTCTCTATTCAACTGTACGTTTTTTTATGTTTGTTAGCTCAGAACTTTTTTCTGGGTTAACCAATTTGGATGATTATTTTTTATTTGATAGCTGGTGCTTCACATGTGGTTCCATTTAAATTTGATCAAGTTCTGACCAGTAGTTTTTGAGTTATCCTTAATAATGCATATTTTTTCCACAAAGTTTATATTGATGATGTGTTAATAATTTCCTGTCACTGTTATTTAGATACCAAGTAGTGGTATACGAATTTGTGTGGGGTAGGTACCGCAACTAAAAAGTAAAAATAAAAACTTTTTTACAAGAAAACAACCGATTTCCAAAAAAATACACTAAAAGACGTGAAAAATAACTTTAATTTCGGAAGTCGGTGGGCAAAAAGGAAAATACAAAACCAAAGACACCGACTTCCGAAAAAAAAAGTTATTTTTCACGTGTTTTTGTGTTTTCTTTGGAAGTCGGTTGTTTTTTTGAAAAAAAGTTTTATTTGTATTGAAAGTGGAAGATATTCCGCTTGAAATATAGCATGGTTGTGACTAGATTAATCAGCTTATAATGTTCCCATTGCGGGGACACAAGCCATAATCCACCTCGCGGGCCCAGTGCGGGATGGCAGATGTCACATGTCTTCGATTTGTTTAGTTCTAGGACATGCCAGTTTCCTCGCGTTGTTTCCCTTCACCGTTTTGAGAGAACTAGTGATGAAATAATGTATACACAGTAAAGTGCCTGCTTGGTTTCGAACCCACGACCTACAACTCATAAGTCAAGGCCGTAGTGACTGTAACAGGTTAACAGGAACTGTAACACAAACACATTGCGCCTGGACTTGAATTCAATAAAATAATCATTGTTTGAAATAGTTTTCCAATTGAAGCTTTACCAGTTTGTCAATACTGCCAGTTTCCAATACTAAATCCCTGGGGATTTAACCCCGTCTGACAATATGTCGTTCACAGTTACAATCGCTCGCTACTATCCAAGAAGAATTATAAAAAAAATATTTGTTTGTTCCGTTACCCTGACACTCCATAATCGTAGATGCCACTAAGTAGCTCGTTGAAGAAAGTGCACTGATTACTCTAACCTTGTTAATCGGAAACGGAGAAGACAGACAGAAACAAACTTATCGGTATTTCCTTATCAGAATCTATAAATTAACCTAATGAATGAAAGCTGTTCGGTGAAAATCAATTATTTTACAAATAATAGGACACTAACCATTTAGAACCGTGCACCTAACTTCTGAAGTTTCATACATAAGTGCCCATGTTGATAAAAAATAAATAATTTGCAAATTGAATTTAAAAAGTATTGAGGTAGGTACCACATTATGAAAACGGCCGCTTCGCTTCAACGCGTCGCGAAAAGCATTTCCAACGTTATGAAAACGGCGGTTTCACTTTTCTACTGCCGCCGCTGTGTCGCCCCTTCCCATTCCTAGATATTCTATTAACGCTAATAGTAGAACAGTACTCGATAACAACGGTCGTCGGGTCAAGGCGTGCATTCATGTACTAGGAATTTGATCGCTACCTTCCAACGCAGGATGGTGTGGTATTGAAAGGTAATTAGATGGGCGGCAGACCTTACCGCACTGTGCTCAATGACTCTATAGCGTGTCAGAGAAAGGGAACGTAGCTAATAGCTCCCAGTTGAAATGAAAATGAGCTGTGTAGTTGCACGGAGTCTTTTTTTTAACTCTGGTTGTAAAATTCATATCATATCTTCATGCGAATATTCCCCGAAAGCGCATGCAGAGGGGTATGGTATACCTATATCTTGCCAGTTATGTTTAAGTCCCATGTAGTACCTAAGGAGCGAATGGGGCGACCCTATTGCCAATTAATCGGGCACAAATCCAGACTCCAGGACCAATTTAACTGAGAATGCGACGTAGGTAAGATTACAGAATTGTCACTTATCCACGACAGGTGCAGCTAAATAAAGCCGATTTATGAAAAAACTTGGGATATTGACGAATTGTCGGATTGTCACCTGTCGCGGGTCGGTTTAATTAAATAGTCCACTGGTCACTACTGAGATTTTCCTATCAGTAAACTCAACAACTGCACTTTGCTCGACCTGGGAAACGAAACCAAGATGTTACCTGTGTCGCTAAGCACTTTCTTCTTCATATCTGCAAGATATTCTACTTAATGAAGGCAATATTTATTTGATACTCGAAAAATGTTATTGATACTTTTTAACCATCATAAAATTTCTAGGCTTCTAATTATGATCGCCTTTTTTAATAAATAAGCCTCTTTTGAATTAACTAGCCTTTTTTTTTAATTTTTATCTTGGTTACTGAAGTAAGCTAGAATACGAAACAAAAATTAAAATAATTTGGGAATCGATAACATACATATCCCTAAAGAACAGTAAATCTATATATAAAACTCTTTCTACCCATGTCCGTTATAGACTTTGAAACCATTTAGTCGATGTGCCCCAAACCGATTTCATTAGAAAGTAAAAAATACGAAGATTATTTTAGACCACTAAAACAATGCTTAAAGGCACATTCGGTACAAACATGATGTTCAACGAAATTTTTTTCATTCTCATCAGAAAGTTTAATCTTTTGTGTCCATACCAGGTTGTAGAAGTAGAAGCTAACCTGACCTGTTATGTTAGCTAGAAAACGACTCCCGCCTATGAAGTACCAGGCTGTCATAAATAAGTAGGAGCTAAACTTGCATGAAATATTAGGTAGAAAACGAATCACGCCCAGGCTGTTATCTTAGGCAGTATATGTTACTTGCTCCAGAGTTGGAACGCCGAAAAATATTTATGTTTACACACGTACCGAAAAAACTCAAAATATTGTTTATCCGCTAGCATTAAGATAAAAAAGTTAATAAATAAACAAACTTTCCTTTTTTTAACAAATAAACAAAATGTTTTTCTTATTTTAGCGTAGTACCACAAGCCGGGTATTTGCTAGTATTTTTATATATCCGCACGATAGGTATCGTCGAACATTCACATTTATGTTAGCAGAAAAAGAGAAGTCAATAGAGTTCATAACCGGAAAGCTCTTTTATCCGGTTATAATAAGAGGAAAAAGGAACTTTAAAGAACCGGAAAATAGCATTATGGATGAATAAATTATCGTAAACGGACTTGTCTTTCGAAGTTAGGAAGTTTTTTACTTGTTTGTGATTTATTTACGTGTTGCTTTTGACGGCCACCGTGGCCCATGCACAGTTAGGGAAATTAATTGATAAGCAAATTACTACCCTTCCTCAATTTGTCGTGTTTAGCCAGTTCATACAACTGTAAAAAATAGAGTTGTGATTTGAATATACGAACTATTTAAGTTGCATAACAAATAATTTATCTGACAGTACCTTGTATGTCAGGACCTTAATAACTGATTGAGCAAAAAAAAGCTTGCATTTTATTGCCAAAAATGGTCTTACCCGGAATACACTGGAAATTAAAAATAATTGCTTCATCTTGGAATCAAACAAGCAACCTGTAGCGCCAAACTCCATCTTTCAGTCGCCAAACGAGCTGTAAAAATATCTCGCGTATCCGTATTTCAGTCTTTAGCTATCTATATATAAAACAAAGTCACTTTTCATGTCTGTCTGTGTGACCAATTAGTTCTTCTAAACTACACACAAGATCTTGATGCGGTTTTATCCATCTTATAGAATTTATTCCGGAAGGTTTATGTGTATATGTTATAAAACACATTTATTATTACTTATAATATATATATTTACTAAAAATATATATAATTAAGTAACATTTAAAAATAATAAATAATAAGTCAAAATTAAAGTCAAAGTTAAAACCTTTATTGCGAACTAAGTGTTACAATGTTGGTGTTATGATAGTGTTACTTAGGACTTAGCAGCCTTTTACAAGCATTGCAATTATCATTCGCCTGCCCTTATCATTCTAAATTAGCGTGCATTTCACATTATTATTACTTAATCATTTCTTTTATACAATAAAAATGAGAAATTTTAGTTATGTCAAAATTAAATGTCAATAATAATTAAATTAATACAGTTATTCAGCAATATTAATGTCATCAAATAGGATATACTAAATCTTATTGTTTGTATAGGACAGATCGCCACTTTTGTACAGGGTGTCCCATGGGAAATTTCAAACTTTAAATATGAATTAAAAGATTACGGTTGGCGGGATGGGGGCGGAGCGAGCGGTAACAGGAGCGGGGGTCGTGCGGATTATTTAGTAGCAATGGATCGTTGGTCCGGTTCGCACCGCGCTTACGCTGTGGAAGCGTATATTCAAAGCAACGAATCGCCGACTGTGGCAAATTATCTCAAAGTTTGGAACCATCCCGTACCCACCAAGGTCGCCTGACCTCACGCCCTTGGATTTCTTTTTGTGGGGCTTCTTGAAATCTAAAGTATACGACCCGCCGCCAAGGAATTTGAGTCAACTCAAAAGGAATATCCATACTCAAATAAACCAAATCACGTCAGAAACGTGCAAGAAAGTTTTTCTCGCGATGAAGCGTGCGTTGGAGGAGACTGTACGAGCAGATGGGCGTCATCTCAACAGCATCATTTTTAAAACTTAAAATCCGCATGATTTCTTTATTCATTTCTATCATTAAAAGTTTTCTATAATCATAGATTTTTTTTTCATTAATTTTTTAAGTTTGAAATTTCCCATGGGACACCCTGTACATGAGAGAAAATCGTTATTTTGCGCAAGACTCTAGATATTCTTTTACTGAGTAGAAACATTAATGGATTAGGTGTAGTTTTAGCCTTTTTTTGAATATTAATACTGATTTTTCAGTTTTAAACATGTTGGGCAACTTATTATATATTTTTATTGCCATATAATACGGGCTATCACTTAACATTTTTATTCTTGAGGATGGAGCGCATAAACTCTTTTTATGGCGAGAGTTGACGTTGTGCGTATCTTCTACTCTAGTGAACTTGTCGATATTTTTAAAAACAAATACGCAAATGTCAAGTATGTATATTGACGGCAGAGCTAGAATATGATATTTTATAAAGAATGCTTTGCAGCTCTCCGTATTACCTATTTGGGCCAAAATTCTTAAACACTTATTTTGCATTATTAATAGTTCATCTACGTTAACACTATTTCCCCATAGCATGATGCCATATCGCAGCAATGAGTATGCGTATGCAGAGTAAGCAGCCATAGCTGTTTGTGTGTTAGTGCTTTGTTTAATTTGAAAAAGAGCATAAGAGAATCTAGAGAGTTTTGTTTTTATATGTTCTATGTGTGACTTCCAGTTAATGTGTTTTGTCTCTGTTTATGCCAAGTAGGCTAAATGTATTAACTTCTTCTATTTGCGTGTTTCGGAATGTTGTTTTTAAATTGAGAGGTGGTTTCTTGTATGATCTAAATTGTATTATTTTGGTTTTATTGCTATTAATTTCCAAGTTGTGGATCTGGAGCCAAGTATCTACAGTTCGGAGGGTATCTTGTATTTGTATACTTGGGTTATTTACATTTCCACACTTGATTAATATTGATGATCGTCTGCAAATAATACTGGTAAAGTGTTTTCTTTATCTAATGTTTTGGGAAGGTCATTAATATAGATTAAAAACAGTGGGCATCCTAACACACTTCCTTGTGGGATAGAGCAAGTAATTTGTTTTTCTTGTGATCTAATGGTTTTGATCTCATTTTTATCATGGTCGTAATTTTCAATTTGTACTATTTGTGTCCTATAATGTAAATATGATTTGAACCACGCATAAGCTGGTCCTTGTACGCCGCAACCATATAGTTTAGTGAGTAAGATGTCTTATAGAACCTTGTCGTATGCTTTTGTCATGTCTAGTAGTAGCCCAATTACATATTGTTTGTCGTTTATATGTTGTAGCGCTTGTTGAACGAATTTATAAACTGCTAATGTTGTTGATCTACATTTTCTAAATCCATTTTGTGCGTCGTCAAGAATATTAAACTTTTCTAAGAACATATATAGCTGAATAGTCCGCCGGTGTCGGAAGCAGGGTCCAAGGTACCGGTGCAGTGGTTTATTAATATCCTTTTTTAAATTAAGTACATACAAAATAGATTTTTAAATATTAGATTTAAAAAAATATAAAAATATTTAAAATAGTAGGCCACCGGTATCGGGAATAGGGTCCAAGCCGGGTCCGGCTCAGGGCTCCTTATAGAGGAAGCTACTAACAATGCGGGGTATATCCACAAATACCGGTTTCTAAATGAAGCCCTTGATCTGTGAACCTCCTCAGGTGTTGGTCGCGGCTCTTGGCTATTAAGCTATTGGCTGTCACGACTATCGGCATCATGATCACTGAGTCCACGACCCACATGTCGACAACCTCGCGAGCCAAGTCGAGATATTTGATTTGTTTATAATGGGGTACCCCTCATGCGTAACCATTATGTCAACAATTATTCGATCCACCACCACTATATCAGGCTTATTGGCAACAATAATCCTGTCAGTGATGACGCGTCGATCCTAGTACAATATGATATTTCCATTTCCGAGGACTGAGCCTAGCACATACCTGTAGTATGGCACTTCCGATTTCAAGAGGCTGTATTTTAGAGAAAGTTGCTGATGGATAATTCTGGCTACAAGGTTATGTCTATGCAAGTACTCTTCGTTAGCTAGATGAGAACACCCGGAGAAAATGTATTTGATTGATTTCCCCGGACGGTGGCATGACTGACAGATGTCAACCGTGCCGTCTTTCACATTAAATCTCCGGTAGTTGTCCGTCAACATAACATCGTCCATAATTGCACAATACCACATAATTAGACAAAACCTTCGGTTTCTCCAAAGAGGTCATCGTTACCCAGCCAGGCTACGGATGCTAGTAGATTTACATCGGGTCCATGTAGGGTCCGGAAAGAGCGTCCGTAAAGCTCCTTACTCTGCCATACCTCCATTCGATCATTAGTGTCAAGGCCCTTGTCGTATTATTATTACTACACGTCGTTGACATTTCTGGGGACCCTGAGATTCCTGATCTTTGGAAGGCGTACTAGGGGCCGAAGCCAACTCGCAGAGGTCCGTTCTACGTTTTTAATAAAATGAGGCACCGAGGGACAATTATCCATGTATGCACTGAGCAAAAAAAACCCAAGGACAACCCGCGGTTGGCGTAGGACTATTGCAGGATATGGAAACAAAGTTATGGGATTATGGGTTTCGGTGGCTCAAGTGAACTGGTTATCTAGAACTATTGAAATACTATTACGACTTACTTATTACTTACTTATTTTGACTATTTGAGATTATTATTTGGAAAAGTCACAGATATGACGGCTATTCAGTACATACACTCGTGCGAAATAGGGACGGGTCGCCAGTAACAGATATTCTATCTTTAATGATAAAAATTCTATCTTTAACAACAGAACTACTGCCAGTTGTTAAGGCAGTAAATTACAGTGGCGTAGTGTTACTTTGCCTGAGAGGTTGACAAGGTAATCGCAAATCCTTTGGTAAAGAACACCTAGTTGCCTTTTGGTGGCGGGCACCACTTACCTACCATCAATGGGCGTACCGCCAGCCTATTTTTATAAGCTTTTATACTTAAGGCGAAAGCGCCAACGTAGCCTGCAAAGTTAAATGTTTTTAAAAATCATTTTGCAATTTTCAGGTCAGTATCAGGTTATATGTTGATCAAAGTATGATTAGCGACCGTAACAGATATGTCTTTGCATAAACAATCATTCAAATCATCAATACAACTCTTTAAGTTCAAAATACCCTATTGAAATACTATTTCATACAATCATGACATTTGAAGTCAACTCTAACTTAGATAGTAGTAGAATGGGAATGATTCTAATGATTATAAGCCTGTAAATGTATTAATTATAGTCGCGAATCATGATTATGTTTATCAACATACAACGTGACATTGACTTCTAAATGAGGGCTATCGCGCTTGAGTTCCCCGCTAGTGGTGCTTGTGTAGAGTAAGGTCTCTAGATGTCAAATTTACTGAACGTTCACTGTTTGCGGGATTTTTTAGCACGGATTTTAACTAATGATTCATAATTGTTGTAATGGTTGTGCTATTCCTCATTAATTATGGCTTAAGATTTTAAGTAAAAAGTTGGGATCTAATTTGGTAGCACTTGAAGGAAGAACAATATTTGTCTGCTTCATGCTTGTCAATTTTGGGAACATTATATCCTAAATATTATTCATTGGAAGTTTTAAATTGTAATATATACGCACACACACACATACCTAATATACATAATATGAATTTATGTGTACTTAGACATATCCAAAACATCGAATAAAAGTACTGACATGACCTTACTCGCCAGTGGCGCCAACTGGTGAGCACAAAAACGATAGCCCGCATTGTAACAAAACTTCAGAAAATATTAATATCGCGAGCCACCTTACCACTTCCCTCTTGAATAGACTTTGAAAAAGAGTGTCTACAATTACTGCGGGCCGGATACAGCTAGCTAAGAACGTGTCTTTGTCTGTCACTTCTAGTCGATATTATGCTAATCGAAGTTATATTTTGGATCTGTACCCACTTTTCAAACGTAGCTAAAATACAGAAATGTCTTGCTGAAATGGGAAGTGCAGAGTCAGTGATTTTTGGGGTTTTCTTATGTAATCGTAATTTTACAGATTTTAGTGTCATTCTATGTAGGTGCTACTATTAACGTGACCAGCTAATCTCAAAAGTAAAATTGACTAGAAAAGAGAAAGAAGTGACATCACAAAATAAATTGCGTTTGAATTATAAGAAAACATTAAAAAAATCTACATAATTATTACCCCGAATTTTCTTCCTATTTCATCGGACTTGTTCTTTCAAGCCGCGAAATTAAAACACAATCACCTAAATCCGTTCAACCCAGTTATTTTAACGTAACAGCGGCCATAATTCGTGGTAATACAGAAATAACTACCTACCATAACAGTAGGCGAGGCGAACGCCACGTTGATAACGATCACTTGACCTTGAGCGGTGAACCGCGATGACCTTGGACTATTGTAATTAAAGGAAATATTCGTCAACAATTATTATTATTGCCGTTTCGTGTGTACAAGTGATGTTTTAGTGATTTAGTTTGTTCATGCTTAATATTATTTATACAATGGATTTGTTTCAGGGATTTAGAACCCTGTTTAATAGTTATAGTTTCAAGAAAAACGTGGTACTGTTACGACCACTTAGAAAAACAAATATTTAAAACAAAAGATAATTTGAATCTTTGTATATTTGAAACTCGTAAACGCTTTTGAGCAGCGTAAATAACGCCAGATTTAGAACATAATAGTGTCAGCTACAGTAAATTAGCCCTTAAGTAATTAAGATTATTTTTCAAAGTTCAACGTGAGCTTAGCCTCGGGGCTTGTCCAGTAAAGTTGCGACTTCCTGTTTTGATCAAAGCAGTGTTATTACTGGTCATAGTTACAGTATGTTTTGGTTAAAATAAACTATTAAGCAAGCAATTCCAGGGCACGAGCTAGTTTAAAATAATACGGCTCAGTTCTGCACATTTACTTACAATTTTAATGTTAAGGCGCGGTAGGAACCAAAGTTTATGATAATTAAAAAAAGCGCATCGCGGCAACAAATAAGGTTCAAAACAGCGATGCGTTTGATGTTAGTAGAATCGAATGACCACAAATTTATTTGCAGTTTTTTTATTAAATTTAAAAAAAATACATTTCTCAGTGGAATAATTTTTAAGTATTTCTTTAGTTGATTGAATTTCCTTTATTATCGTTGCATAAAATATGATAATTTATTCACAAAATTTCGAGAATTTAATTATATAATTATACGATTTTTTAATTTTACGACACAGTTTGTAGTTTTTTTTCCGGTTTGTAATATGTACCAATACGCCTAACTGTGCGACAAAAAACTGAGCGTTTTCCATTGTCCTACGTTTGAGCAGCGCCTTAAATGTAACTAATATGGCAATTTCCATATTAGTAACTAACTAGCTGACTTCCATGTAAGTCGCACGGGTCGATCGAAGGCTTCGCTTGCCGAGGCCAGTCCATGGATGGGAGTTCATTGATGACCATTCATTATCCATCGAGAGCCCGTGTCTCGGAAAGCACGTTACGCCGTTTGTCCCGTCTGTCAATCGTAAATCTTTGGTAGTCGTTTCGGTTAGTCGTACCAAGGGTTATCGTGGCCCTTAGTAACTGAGTAGTAGGTGGAGGTCAGAGAGGAAGTTGCTCTATGTAAAATAAGTACTGGTATTCAGCTGCATCTGTTAAGACTGAAGCCGATCTCAATACAGTTGGAATAAGGCTAAACAGATCATGGTAATTACCTTTATTGCTAATAGAAAAGAATGAAAGAAAAAGTATTTATTGGGAATAGAAGGTGCATATTTTGTCATTACATCATACGGTCAAATGCTTAAAATCATCTCACGGAGCACACTTTTTTCATCGGGTTTTTTTTTTCGGCTTATTAACAACTTAATAGCTGTAGACATTTTTTTTTTCTTGATACCAGGTTTTGGAACCGGTACCAAAAGTACAGTTGCTGTACTGGTACTTAGCAGTTCGTGCCATTTCGGTACCTGGGTATCGGTTCGGGTCGGGTACCGGTACCAAATTCAGGTACCCGGCGCGTACCACAAATCTCATATTTATACGAGGAAACTCGTACTGTTGGCAACCTTGAAGTTATTTTTCTGATGTCTAATAAATATGATTTTTACTTATTAATTTTATCTGTTTTCTCACTCTAATTTATGAAACTATTTGTTTGGTACCAGTACAGTACCGATACATATTAGAAATACCAATAGTACAGGTACTACGTCTGGTACTGGTACCAATAGTACAGGTACTACTCTGGTACTGGTACCAATAGTACAGGTACTACTCTGGTACTGGTACCAATAGTACAGGCACAACTCTGGTACTGGTATTTCAAGCCTTGGTTGACGCACACCATTTTCACACACACTCCTAGATAAGTTAAGCCTCGATTGTGAATACTATATTTTCCGTTTTATTTCAGGAACGAACTCGAGTAAGTAAAAGAATATTTACCTACTTAAGAAAGCACACCGTCACTGCCAGTCTAGAGACCACGGGTGACTCAATTTGGCTCAAACTGCGGAGAATCAAAGGTATGCTTAACTTAGATTTTTCGAAGATCATAAAGTTGTTAATTTTTTATCACAAAACTTTCAATAAGAAATTCCTCTCCTCCTGAGAAATTAATCGTTTAATGATATAGATGTATAAGTACAAAAAAAACTATCTACGTTAATTTATAATCTACGTGTACGGTCAATGGTCATTTTCAAACGAATTCCTTTCCCACATAACGAACGCATGTCACGTTTTCGAACTGTCATTTTCATTTTAAACGTTGGCAAAGACATATTCGGATTTTTTTTAAAGTGCTAGTAAGGAATAATCTTAAGGTGCTTATCATATTTATTACTTAAGTGTACATGTTTAAAAACTGTACTATGTTTCTTTGCTGACGTACATGTCTTAACCGTAGGCGCGAGAGCATTTGAATATTAAAAGAATTTGCGCTTTTGTTAACATACGTCTTGTTCGTCTCGACACTAGTGTGACGTCAGAGGCCTCACACACATTTGGTCGCGGTTTTCAATTCGCATTTCCAACAAAATAATAGTTTAAAAACATTTTAAGCGTCTTTGTTAGTCATTTTAAATAATTTACGTTTCAAGTGACAGTCTAATGCTTGCGTTTCAGTAATTAACAAGGATATTATTGAGTCTGTTCCTTTTGGACGTTTTATTTATTATAAAAGTTAAGTGCAGTTTATACTTGTGCAGTTGAGTTTGTGATTAAAAAAACAATGAATAGAAAAAAATATAGTTCGAGAGTAATTTTTGAAATGTGCAATCGTTTCAGGTGCGTGACTGTTCTTGTATTTCTTACTGCTTATCTTAATTTTAATAAGGCCTTTTTATTATTATTTACCAAAAAACAAAGTTTGTAAAAACAAACTTTACAAACTATGCCCCGCAAAACCGTTTTCACAAACAGTATTACAAACAAGTATATTTAGTAGATTCTCCAGTAGCCAAGCTAATTCTGAACCATGATTTTAATAAAATATGCAATTTCAGTAGGTATATATAACAAAAATATGACAATGCAGCAGGCGCGATAATTCTGCATCCAAGACTGGATTTAGTCTTTGGCGGAATTAAAACTGAATATTGAAATTATGTAACATTTTAACACAATTTTTTTTTTTACTTCGACGCCTAACAAATTTACCCAAAGTCAGATATCTTTTATTCATGGAATATAATAGACGTTTGCATTTCTGTATAATCAGGATGGAAAAATCGTCAAAAATCTAAATTTATTTTCAGGTTAAGACTTATTCTAGGTATAAAATTTTGGTGAAATTGGCCCTAAGTGTCCTTTTGTTTTTGTATTTATTTGTATAATTAGTTAGTTAGTCATTTAATTTAGTACCTAGTGTAAATACTTTTTTCTAAAGACACTTGCAAAGTCCCGAATGTGAAGTTTGGGCTCATCATTCTCTGATAACTCCGTCGAACTTAGTAATAAATCGAATCAATTAATTGAATTGAATTGAATTTATTGACTACATTTATTTGTCAGAATATTGTATAAAGTTGTTATGTTCATTATGTATTTCGATCATAATATTCTGCCGTTTCCGGCGTACAAATATGGTTTGTAAAATTATGGGTCATCATTACATTAACATTAATTTAGAATTAAGAGTTACAAATAATTTAAATAAATTGAACAATAGTTGTAAAAGAGATTAATAATATACGTTAAAATTCAGGTCAAGCAGATAACATATGATTTATAGGCAATAATGTCAAATATTTAGGTAAATTTTTCGTTCATAAAATCTTCAGTCGAGTAATAACATTTGCTTGAAAGAAAGTTAAGTAATTTACATTTAAATGTTCTGAGGCTGAGAGTTTTGAAGCCATCAGGTAATTTGTTATAAACAGTAATGGACATGCAATACACATTATTAGAAAACAATTTAATTCTACGCCTAGGAACATTAAACATATGCACTTTGCGGCTGGGTCTGGATACAACATCATTAAATAAGTCAAATTCATGTCTGTTTTAGTGAACAAAGATACAAATTTCAAAAATATATAGTGCTGGAAGCGGTAGTATTTTAAGTTTTTTAAATAGTGGAACACAACTGTCCAGTGGATGCGCTCCACAAATTGAGCGTACACACTTTTTCTGAGCTCGAAACACTCTTTCAAGTTCAACCAAATTACCCCATATTATAATGCCATAGCGCAAAATTGATGAGACGTAGCCATGATATGCACATAGTGCCGCATTAACACTAGCCACACGTGTTAGTCTATACAAAACGAATACAAATCTATCTATCTTCATACACAGATCATCAATATGAGATTTCCAGTTACAGTTTTTGTCAATTATTATCCTCAAGAAATTTGCGTAATCATCGTAAATAAAATAATTGCGTAATGATAGCTGAAAGACCGGATCAACTTATAATCGAATCTTATCTAATCTGACAAGACTGTCCCAACGCAGGGCAAAAGCTGCCCTCTCCCTTTTCCACACTATTTTGTCTTTTACTAGGCGCACGACGACATCGCGGCAGGCGGAGACAAAGATGGCGGCACGAGTTTGACTCCTACCGAAAGGACTGGCACTAGTAACTTATAATATCACACTCATGATCGAACGAAAAAAGTCGGAGAGAATCTCGCTAACAAAAAACTGTGTCACTGAAGTCGGCTAGCTCGCTGTACGTACAAGCCGCTGTACGTACAAGCCGCTGTGTGCACACATTCACACATTAGTCGGCCGACGCGCAACGCGATTATACGCGCGCAACCAGCAACACTCACGCATAATATTCACACATAAACGGAACTCAGTTTTGTCTTAGCGGAGTTCCGTCCGACTTTTTATGTTCGTCCATGATCGCACTATATTCGATCACAGCAACTGTTCCGTTATTGTGGCTCCAACTTGCTAAATAGAATTAATTTTTTTAAGTTTGATATGTGAATGCCACATTTTTATATGATTTAAATACCAATATTTAGCAGTGAATAAATAAATATTTATAGTTAAAACAAACACAGTATCTGTATTTAACCCCGAGGTCCAGAATAAAAGGCTTATTTATTATTTAACAAATATAATATGCCACAGCAAATAACGTCGAATTTAACATAATTACAAAACGTTTGTGGTTTTGGGTTACATTCAATTCAATGAAATTTTCGTGGTATTCCACTCGGAGCACTGATTTCAGCAGCGCAAAGTGCTGTTGAAATCAGTACTCTGGGTTAACTGAACCGTACCTGAGCACTTCTATTAACCGCACTGAAACAAAATTTTGAAACGTGCGGTTCGGTGGAATAGTTTATCAATATTATTTTCGGTCCCCGGACGGCACATACGTTAAATACATTTTTAGTGATGGGATCTTGATGGGATGTATGTATTTTTTTGTTCAAGGCATTATCAAACAAAACATATCGATACAAATCAGCAGAAGTTATGTTTTGTACCTGATAATTCCACCTTGTTCACCTGGAGCAAGTAGTAATGTTTTATTAGTGTTGCTGTCAGTAAACAAAAAATTACAGGTCTTCTCAGTTTTCTTAGCGATTTCGTTAGATCAAATCAGACAGTATTTCAACTAGGAAGAAATGTTCGAATGAACGCACTAACACCGCAGACCGCTACACACGAAATCTAGGTGTGTCAGTATGCATTGAGTCGGGGCTGTCGCATCGAGGCAGATTTTGTAATTACGTGTTATCATGTAGGTAGGATATGAAATTCATAATATTAATAATCTCTAATTCTCTCTAATTTTTCACTAAAATCGGTAGGAATTGGATAAACAATATTAATTACGTATGTGTTTGGGAAGCACGCACAAAAGTATACAGCATTAAACATTATCATAGATTACTGCTTACTTACCGAAAGACATAGAAATATTAAAAAAAAACAATATTCTAGTGCTAAGTCTGCTGCTCAACCAAGTTCTTAATTCAAAGATCTTCGGTCGTCGCCTGCCACTGTCCACTTGCCATGTCATTTGTCGGGCCAGTGGTGGATGAAAGTGTCGTTTGTTCGAAATATAAATTTAGAATCGAACATCATATTGACTGAATAACGGTGCGTTTGTTGACAAGCGACTTGCATGTTATTCCTAATTATTGTTGGATGAAGGCTTATTGGCTGTTGTGCTCATACTAATTCTAATTTCTCTAATATCTCGAACTGTATTAATAGTTTGGGTGGAGCTGCGAAAACTACACTCAAACCTCTGGAAGTGGCTCAGAGAGCCATTCTTAAGATTGCTACTTTCCGACCGATGCTCTACACAACCTTTGATCTATATAAAAAATGCAATGTCTTTACGGACCGGCCATAATTCATTCTCAACGTTTTATTACAACAACACACACAAACTCCTTTAACACTAACTCCCACATTTTGTGGCATGCTTGTAGCTAAGAGAATGTTTAAATCTTTGAAATGGTGTCCAAATAATGAAGACCAAATAAAAATCGATATTTTGGCTTCACAACATGCAAGCAATGATTAGCCGCTGGGACGCTTTTGGTATCAAAAGAATACCAGACTTTTCTAACACTAAATTGTACTCACGCGCTTAGGTATTCCCACTAAATTGTACACGTCATCTGACGCGTCGGCTCGCGCGTCGAGTGTTTGTAAACAAACCCGATAAGCGGCGTCATTTCTTGGTATTCTGCGACCGTTGTATTTTTTAATGAATGCTAGTGAGTAGGGCTATATTAAAGTGTGCGTTGTATTTGAATATACGATGTTTCCGTTTGTAGACGACTGTTTAAGATGAACAAAGACACTTTTTTCACAGATTCCAACAAGATTTTTTCTAATAAGAAAAACAGGGGTTGTCCTATATATTTTATGGTTTAAAAAACATGGTGTGTTAGTTCTTCATACGAAACATGAATAAAACCACTTACCACAGTACGATATTAATTATTTAAAAGCATCCAAAGTTGAGACTCACGACGGGTCGCTCGTTCAATGACAGCGAAAATGATATTTTTTAATGTCATAGACTAATTCCTTCTAGGGTTGTCATATCTCAAACGGTTCGGAAACAGATAACGTATGAAACTAAATCCATGGAATTGGAAAGTACCGCTTAATAGTGGTGATACAAGGATAAACAAGGATGAAAATAAAACCAAAAAAAATTGGTATGACTTTCACACCATGGGCGCAAAACTTTGAAAACGTTTTGGTAGGAAATTCACACCATGGGCGCATTGCGGTGACCTCACATTGGGATCAAAAGCGTCCCAGCGGTTATCGCTCGTTTTGGAAACACATGAACATGCTGAGCAGTAAGCCTGGCCTCCCTGCGTCGATCGGTGTCGAGAGCGATCCTCGCATTGCTGACCTCAATAAGGAACATTTTAGGATTAAGTCACCACTGTGTACCTGCATATCCGAGCCTGATGTTGTTGACCATGGTAACCTTGGAACCAGATTCACAGCCAAGGACGTTAAACGTGTTATCAACAGTATGACAAGAGGCAATTCTCCAGGTCACGATGGTCTGAACATTGTACGCCAATAGTTCGCGGGCCCTCATTTACCGAGAGCGTTGGCAATGTTTTATAACTTTTGTGTGAGTCATGCGTATTTGTCTTGTCATATGATTAAAACATTGTAGTGCCCTTTATTAAAAATAAAATGGGTGATATCGCGGACTTAAACAACTACAGCGCCGGCAGTCTCGACTAGATAGCGACGCTGTCGGAAACTACCGATCACTAAATATTAAGGTGAATCTTCAGTTGTAGCCCGCAAAATTCAAATTCATCGGTCAGCATGTCAGCGGTCTATGTTCTGATACCATGCCTCCGGTCAAGTTGAATGGAATATCGCTTTTAAGGGTATATAAGGTGAACTACTTGGGGCATCTTTTGACAGCTGACCTCAAAGATGATGAGGATATTGAAAGAGAAAGAAGGGCGCTGTCGGTGAGAGCTAATATGATGGCTGGCATGTTTGCAAGTTGTTCTAGAGTAGTGATGGGCTGTTCCACTTCGGTAATGCATCACGGATGTTTTGATGAGAAAAAGATGCATCTCCCTGGTGCACCGGGTGCGAGCCAGCCCCAACTTTATACTGCTATGTATCGCGAGCAGGCTGGACTGTTTGTGTATGAATCGCTGCTGCAAGCTTTCTGTTTCGGTGTTGAGCTTGTAGCAGGGGTTCTCATTAACATATGGCAGTGTTAGGTTAAGTTAACTAATATAATTGTTGAGAAAATTTATTATTAACATATTTGAGTCCATTGTCACTTGTTGATTTAATATAAAATTAAAATTGTAGAGGGCGAGTTAAATATTGGATAGCGGCTGAGCCCTCTAGCTAAAAGCATGGAAGCAATTAATTGCACTTTTCGTACCGATCGGCATAAAGCTCGACTACATGGACTGATACAGATAATGGACGGTTGGCTCAATGGTTAAGCGATTGACTGCTGCGCTGCGTGTCGCAGGTTGGATTCCCGCACGGAACAAATATTTGTTTGACCTACAAGTAGTTGTTTCGGGTCTGGATGTTTGTGTATGGGAGTTTGAATGTTTGTAAACGCACCCACAATACAGGAGCAATACAGGAGACAATCCTAGTGTGGGGCAAAGTTTTTTTAAATAGAATACAATTATAATATAAGTCATACTAGCTGTTGCCTTCGACTTTGCCCGAGTGAAAGTCGGGAATTATCCCACGGGAAAGTACGACCGGGTTACGAAAAAGTATCCTATAATCTAACCTAGTTCATAGTGTTCCTGTCTGCCAAATCGTTCAGCCGTTAATGTGTTTTAAATAGATAGACAGAGTTACTTCCGCATTTTTTTATTGGTATGGAGAGGATAGATGTGACTAAGGGTAAACATCGGCATCATCCTTAGGTAGCCAGGTAGCAAATTCCCAAGGCAATTAGTGCGCCACTGTACAGTATCTTACTAGCAACTGGCGTGCGTGTGTGATTATATGAGGTCGGTAGCAGATGGCGTTCTTTAGTTTCTGCTTACCTCCATGGGAAGAAGGCGTGAGTTTGTGTGAAGTTATAATAAATAAATAAACGTTTTAAACTAAATCCTAATTGTAAAATGTCAATTAGGTATCGGAAACCATGATATTAATGTGGCTAGTTTTTATGAGGCACCAATAATAATAATATATTTCGTGTAGAGCGGTCCTCCCTAACCTGAAATGCTTCGCATTGCTATCTTTTACTAGCACACACGGTTTGTTAACTACAAAAAGATGAATAAAGTTTCTTAAATGTCGTGAAATACTGACAGGATCAAATAATTAAATAACATATCATAGCAACACGCCTTGTTTCCTCGAAAGGTTGGGCAGAGGTGTACCTTTAATACACCCACATATCGCCAGTTATGTTCAAGTCCCATGTAATAGGGGGCGAGCCTATTGCCATCAACCGGACACAATCCAAACTCCGGGTTGCTACTGAGAAATAATAGATAGAGAAACCATTACACTTTGTCTGACTTGGGATTCGAACCCAGGCCCATACGCTGAGCAGTAGCGCCTGCAACCGCTAGACAAATGAGGCAGTAATCATTTAATATGTGTGTAGGTGTAGCCTAGGATCACAACTAGCGAGCACTAATATGTGTGTAGGTGTAGCCTGGGATCACAACTAGTGATCACTAATATGTGTGTAGGTGTAGCCTGGGATCACAGCTAGCGAGTGCTAAAATGTGTGTAGATATAGCCTGGGATCACAACTAGTGAGCACTAATATGTGTGTAGGTGTAGCCTGGGATCACAACTAGTGATCACTAATATGTGTGTAGGTGTAGCCTAGGATCACAACTAGTGAGCACTAATATGTGTGTAGGTGTAGCTTGGGATCACAACTAGCGAGTACTAATATGTGTGTAGGTGTAGCCTGGGATCACAGCTAGCGAGTGCTAAAATATGTGTAGATATAGCCTGGAATCACAACTAGTGAGCACTATTATGTGTGTAGGTGTAGCCTGGGATCACAACTAGTGAGCACTAATATGTGTGTAGGTGTAGCCTGGGATCACAACTAGTGAGCACTAATATGTGTGTAGGTGTAGCCTGGGATCACAGCTAGCGAGTGCTAAAATATGTGTAGATATAGCCTGGAATCACAACTAGTGAGCACTAATATGTGCGTAGGTGTAGCCTGGGATCACAACTAGCGAGTACTAATATGTGTGTAGGTGTAGCCTGGGATCACAGCTAGCGAGTGCTAAAATGTGTGTAGATATAGCCTGGGATCACAACTAGCGAGTGCTAAAATGTGTGTAGATATAGCCTGGGATCACAACTAGTGAGCACTAATATGTGTGTAGGTGTAGCCTGGGATCACAACTAGCGAGCACTAATATGTGTGTAGGTGTAGCCTGGGATCACAACTAGCGAGCACTAATATGTGTGTAGGTGTAGCCTGGGATCACAACTAGCGAGTACTAATATGTGTGTAGGTGTAGCCTGGGATCACAACTAGCGAGTACTAATATGTGTGTAGGTGTAGCCTGGGATCACAACTAGCGAGTACTAATATGTGTGTAGGTGTAGCCTGGGGTCACAACTAGTGAGCACTAATATGTGTGTAGGTGTAGCCTGGGATCACAACTAGCGAGTACTAATATGTGTGTAGGTGTAGCCTGGGATCACAGCTAGCGAGTGCTAAAATGTGTGTAGATATAGCCTGGGATCACAACTAGCGAGTGCTAAAATGTGTGTAGATATAGCCTGGGATCACAACTAGTGAGCACTAATAGGTGTGTAGGTGTAGCCTGGGATCACAACTAGCGAGCACTAATATGTGTGTAGGTGTAGCCTGGGATCACAACTAGCGGGTACTAATATGTGTGTAGGTGTAGCCTGGGATCACAACTAGCGAGTGCTAAAATGTGTGTAGATATAGCCTGGGATCACAACTAGCGAGTACTAATATGTGTGTAGGTGTAGCCTGGGATCACAACTAGCGAGCACTAATATGTGTGTAGGTGTAGCCTGGGATCACAACTAGCGAGTACTAATATGTGTGTAGGTGTAGCCTGGGATCACAACTAGCGAGCACTAATATGTGTGTAGGTGTAGCCTGGGATCACAACTAGCGAGTACTAATATGTGTGTAGGTGTATCCTGGGATCACAACTAGTGAGCACTAATATGTGTGTAGGTGTAGCCTGGGATCACAACTAGCGAGCACTAATATGTGTGTAGGTGTAGCCTGGGATCACAACTAGTGAGCACTAATATGTGTGTAGGTGTAGCCTGGGATCACAACTAGCGAGCACTAATATGTGTGTAGGTGTAGCCTGGGATCACAACTAGTGAGCACTAATATGTGTGTAGGTGTAGCCTGGGATCACAACTAGCGAGTACTAATATGTGTGTAGGCGTAGCCTGGGATCACAACTAGCGGGTACTCTCACTGTCTGCAAACGATATTTCCATGTATTCTCTAGGCGAGACTTTGATAAAATAGATAAATTACTTTTACATATGAAGTATAGTACCGCCACACATAGCATTGCTACAAGGTACTGTCGGCCTTGCAACTGCTTTATCATACTAAGGTTGAATTTCACTTGCACGTCATAAAACGACAAGGTTTATTCGTCTTTGTGACAGGTAGATAGTTTCAACCTTACTGAAGTTTCATTTTACTATGTTCCATCCATTTTACTTTGTAGTCAAAGTGACGTCTTTGCTGCCACCCTCAATGTTTTTGCGACATATAAAAGAAGAAGACTAGGAGTCGTTGTCAATTATGAGGCCGGCTTTGCAATGGTGATATTACCTAAAGTCGATCCCAATAATCTTCAAATAGAGAAACGAATACTGCTATAATGTTAGTCCGTGAATTTAAAATAATATTTCTTGATTGTGTGATGACTGATGAGACTAACGAGTCAACAGTCAGCGTCTCAAACAAAAAAATATGAGTACGTTCCATTAATTTTACAGTACCTACACACATTTTAGCTGGTAACAAACCAATAAAAAGAAATGGAAAGGAATTAGGTTTATTTGTCACAGACACACGTGCACATAAAATATAAATAAATTAAATCGAATAAAAATTCAAACCAGTGGGGTAATTACGTAACACAATAGGAATGGGTTTCATTTTGACAGTTCAACAACATTCATTGCGTTATTTACGTTATTAATAATAATAATAATAATAATAAATCTTTATTTTCAGACCAGAGATCCATAATATTGTATCTACTAACTAAAACTAAAACAAAAACAAAAACACGCTTCCTACACTTATGTCACGTATCTGAATGACGGTCTGTGTGCCGCTATCCATCGACATATTATAGGGCCATCCACCCTGCCGGCTACAGTGGCCACGAGGCTGTTGGGGCTGTCGCGCACCCGACGCATCAGTGATGCGATTCGCAGACGCAGCAGCGAGCCGACATTGAGCAGACACATTTTTCGAACGTGAAGCAATGGATTAGCAATAGGCTTCAAAATGATTCAGATTGCGATAGATAGTGTGTTACGTAATTACGGTGCTGATCTATAATCGCAGGCAAAATTTTCATAATTGTTACCACATTTACTGACTATGCCAATTTAGTTTTATTCATGTTCATAGCCGTTATTAAGTACCAGAACTTTACCATAAAACCAACTTTATTTTTATAACCCACAGACCAAATAAAAAATCAAGACATAGCGCTGCGAACAATACAGTGAAACTTGCAAAACTACTCCTTGCTCTGGGCATACACGCTCACACGCACACATTTACAACACAATTTACAACCAAACTACACCTCACTAAGTGCACACATGTTTACGAAGCCGGCCTCACGTCACTGCTGGCAGGCGCTATATCTTGATTTTATTTGGTCTGAGTTATAACCATGTCACTTGTCATCTTACGAAACTAGTTTGCCTGGCTATATCTGCCAAACAGTTTGGGATATCGAGGTGGAATTCGATTACAACACCTTCGCCCTCCCAGAGGGATTTCGTGCCTACGGCATCCAGGAATACCGATATCTATTAAGATTCCTGAAATGCCTTTCCTGATTTACTATGCGGCCTGATCTATGTGTCGCTGCAGAATTGCAGATGGAATTAACCTGGTGGTTTTGGTAGGCTATTTAATGTAGAAAAGGATTAGTGTGTCCAAAAGTAGATGAGGTTAATTTAATAAAATCAAAATGTTCTGTTTTACTACACTGTAACTGTACTGTTCGAAATACGCAGTACTGGACACTGGAGGATTTATGTAGTTTTAAAGTCAAGAAAATGTATTGTTCATCAAATTGACACACTACGTCAATTTGTCGTGTTAAAGTCATTTCATACAATTGTCAAAGAATGGCAGTTGTAATACGAATATACGGACAATTTAAGTTGGTAATCACTATACACAATTACGTGAGTTTGTTTCGCCATTTCTTGTCAGGCGTAGTCAGATAGGACATGCCAACTCCATCTAGCAATTTTTTTTATATGACGTGTAAAAATGTTCTTCAGAAAGGTCAGGTGCGTAGTACCCACAACCGGCTTGCGTGTATGACCAGATGTATGAACGTAAACGAGGAAAAAGGAATATGTAAGGATCGTAGCAGGTGGCGTTCTGTAGTTTCTGCTTACCTCCATGGGAAGAAGGCGTGAGTTTATGTATGTATGTATGTATGTAAAAATGGTTCCGATAAGTATCCTATTTTATAGAATTAACAATTTAATTTCAGAAATGTTCCTAAAAAGCTACATAAGAATAAAAAGGTTAGGTTTACTTATTTCTGCCTTTGGCTAACCCGCCGAGGAAATCAGGCGAGATGTAAAGTTTTTTTACATAATAGTGTAGTTTATACTGTAGCCTTGGTTTGCACTGCAGCCTTTTGTTGTCATCTTCCGTAGTATAACAACCAATAGACGAGGTGTGGCCGATAATAATGTTAAACCATACAACCAATTAAAATTAACCTTTCATCTAATTATTGATTTAACTATAGGATCGTTATTATTTGACATACATGTTAGTTACAAATTGATAATCCTACTAATATTATAAATGTGAAAGTTTCTGAGGATGGATGGATGGATGAATGGATGGATGTTTGTTACTCTTTCACGCAAAAACTCCTGAACGGATTTGGATGGAATATGGAACACAGATAGTTTATAACCTGGATTAACACGTAGTATACTTTTTATCTCGATAATACGTTCCCGTGGGATAATTTCCGACATCCACGCGGGCGAAGCCGCGGGCAAAAGCTAGTATTACTATAAACCCACCAACTGGTCGCCAATTTAAGTATATTGGTTATTATATTGACACAGTGTTACAAATGACATGTTAGTTACAAATTGTATTGTGTGCTATTACTATAAACCCCACTGGTGGCCAACTCCAGTATTTTAAAGAACGGTCGCATTCCAGTCTTAGCCTCAATCTGTCAAAAATACGATTCATGTTCCTACATTTTTGACATGTTTTTGACTACGACTGTTGCCGAGATGAGTGTGACTTGAATTTTAATACTTTTTAAGTATGAGAATTATCCTTATGATATGTGTATTATTCCCGTGAAAGACGTGAATTCACGTCAACAGTGAAAACACTCGAAACAGAGTAAAACACTCGCACAAAACTCATGAAACAAAAGCGTAAGGCTTAAAAACTGTCGACAACAATGTTATGTCACAGTATTTTTTCAAACTACATGGAAAAATAAACTAAATTAATCTGAGGGCCTAGCACGAACGCCCGGACTGAACGTAACGTAAATTCGAACAATATTTTGAAATGTAACGGTGGGGCCGGCGGCGCAGCGTGCGGCCGGCGTACCGTTCACAATAGTTACCTACCGTACATAAAAAAGGTTGATGAAATTATGAAGCCACTGCCGCTGATGTGCAGTGGCGAAGTGACCCGAGTTTATCAAAGTCAAAATTAAATCATATATTTCAAATAGGCACTTATAAGGCACTATTAAACATCAAAATCGAAAAAAAACAACGAAATCGAAACTCATTTGCCTTAAATATTGAAATTATGATCACTAATGTTCACGTGTGGTTCTTTCCCTAAAAGTCCATTTCAGACACTAACCTGCATGGTCCTCACGTGGTCTGACCAAGATTATGTCCGGACTTTAAGAGACTAGGACCTCTGAGTTTGTTTCGAGGTGTCTTATCGGCAACGAAACATCGACCTTATTTACCTACTTTTTTAAATATTATTATTGACGTCTGAAAGTGTTTGTATAAACCAAATTACAGAATTAAACTATAATTTATCATTATCAGAAAGTCTTAGGAACATCATGCTTGCTAACCTTCACTTACATGATGATACTAAGGATGGAAATAAAATAAGTAGGACGGTAAGCCTTCAGTGGTGTCTCTTGCTTCCATACCTTCGTATCGATCAGAACCCGTCTCGTGACACAGACCCATCACAGCAAGGTCAAAACAATCGCATGCAAAAATGTTTACATTATTTCCATCCTACATTAACCCGGCTATTAAATCTGTAGGCGTGTTGCTTCAAAAAATTATGTTATATTAAAATATTTTTCCGAAAACGTTGTGTTCGTGATTGTAGGACTTGGAGGCGTGTCATTGTGTATGTGTGTGTGACTTTGTATGGTCTAAACTACTAAGTAATGATTCGTTTTCAGTTACCTATGATAATTACACAGCTTGATGAGTGAGTGTGTGTTGTATTTAAATGGGTAATTACAAGTTACTCATATTTCAAATTACCATTATTTACGAGGGCGTTTATGAGCTTCCAACGCATAATCGCTATTGTTTTGTATAATCAACTCGGATACATTCAAAACAATTTCTGACTTTACAAAAGCATATTCGTTTAAATGTAGGTACATTTATTTGAATTCATTAATTCCTCGGATAACCTAGTTGCAGCTGGTCGAAATATCTGCCTTTTTCTATTATGACATTTTCATAATGAGAATTCTGTCGCCAGCAGAAACGTCGCTTATTTAAAGCAACCGACAAAGTAGAACCCACCAAAGCTGCTTGACAGTTCAAAGTTTAGCTAACTCTGACACTTTTATGCTGCACCGGTTGACGTCATGACGTCAACGCCGGCTGCCGCTGGAAGCCAGCGCTGTGGCTTTGTCTCGCATAGGGTCATAGCATTATGCTGAGCGATAATCGTTTTGCGTGGATGTGACGCCTATTTTCCCCCAACTTATTCTTTTTGCGTTTTCTTTGCGTCATGTTTTACCGCATATTAACGTAGTTTTATTTTCTTGTCTTTATTTTCATTATTCTCACTACTAGTCGTATTTTTAACCTATAGTACCTACACGGTCTTTGTAGGTAAAGTGTAAAATCGGAACCTTTGATTAAGCAAGCGTTCGTGTTTAAAAGTAATTAAAACCAGTTTAAGTTTGTGTCGGCTAGTGTGTGTCACATTTTAAATTCATTACAAATCAGGTCATGTGTAATGGCACTAACTGCTTATTTTATTTGTGCGACGCTGAATACGAGTTATCGAGGGAATAACGGTTATTAAGTATTTATACAATAGAGGAGTTAATTAGTAGGGCTAAGTTGAGGCTAAGTAATAAGTAATAACAACCGCACGGCTCGATCGATTGCCGCGGTTGGGTCGTGGATGGGTCCTACCTTTACATACCAAGTCGGAAAGTACGGTCTCTCTCGGCTGTCTTTCGTCGATTTTTGACAGTCGTTACGGGTCGAAAGTCTGATAATCAGTCTAACCGAGGGATATCGTATTACCCAGTAACTGGTTTGTGGAGGTCACACGGGCAGTCACTCCATGGAAAATACTGGTATTCAGCTGCATCCGGTTAGACTAGAAGCCGACCCCTACATACTTGGGAAAAGTCTAAGCAGATAATTGATGAGGTATTTATAAAATGCAACAGGCACATTACGTTCATAATATTATGTATAATTTAATTATACCTGATGTATTCACCATGTTATAGGAAGTATTCGGGTAGGTAAATTAAACAACAATTCACTGTACAACAGCAGAGATCGCACGTTTGCATCGTTCGAGCGCCAGCAAGCAACTGACCACTCTGCGGGCGTGCGCCGCTACGTTAGTTTATTATGTCGGTACGCAACAATACCTAGGTGTGCCAAGTTTTCAGAGTTACCTAGATTTCTGTCTAAAGATTTGTAGGTAATGTTTGGCCACGCAACCATTTCTATGTTGTATGTACGCAGAAATGGTTGCTTAATTGGAACCAACGTCCGTTTCCACCTAAGCAACCACAATAAAGTGATATAATCGAATTACTGAGATCAAAAGTGAACCATATCGTGGTCTATATCAACAGATACTATAGTGTTACCGATATTTACCATATTGTAGCCAAAAAGCAATCGACACCTTGGTCTACACCAAGGTGTCGATTGATTTTTGGATAGATATTTTTTGCTGCACTCCTCAAATTTAGCTACATTTACAGAAACTTATCTCATATGTTCAAACTCCTAGCCTAGACCTAGCTAAACAGGACGCGCAACCTGTTACCCAGATTCAGTACATGATTCCGAACCCCCCTCCATTGATATTTTTCGTAAACAGCAGTTTTTTTTTTGTAACCGTCGTTTATTTCTACGCTCTACGCTACAGGGGTTCAGAATCATGTCTGAATCCATGGTAACAGGTTGCGCGTCGATGTCTCTGCAACCCAGTTTATATAAAAATGAAATTCTATTCATTGGTAAGCGCATCACTTGAGAACGGCTGGCCGATTAGGTTATACTTTTTACAACACTATTGCTCAAAAAATGCATTTACGATGCCTGTTCATTGTTCGAAACATTGTTACAAAGTACATTGTTCGAAAGTAAAAAATTATGCACCATGAAACGGAACGTGCGGTAAAATAGATACTCACACCTAAGTACCTGTTTTACCGCATACTCCGTTGTATAGCACCGTGCGTATCCTTTACGGTTTATTTTTAATTTCCGTAAAAAAATATATAAGAAATTCACCTAGGAGTTTCACATTACGACAAACACGTACGTGGTGCCATTTATAATTCGCGCCATTTTCGTATTAGAAACGTCAAAGATTGTTGCGACTTTCCGACTGATATTTAAAAACGAGTAAGTAATAATAAATGAGTTCAAAAGAGGAATCCGATATTAATATTGTATTGTTTTCTCGCAAATGTGTTGAAAAACGTTGTATGACACACGTGCGGATTTTGGTATTTACAAACTCGTGACAATGCCTCCACCTCGTCTTCGAACCTCGACTTCGTCTCGGGCTTACATTCGTCTACTCTTTTGTAAAAACCAACTTACCGCACTAGTATCATAAATAACTATTAAATGTTTGTAATTCTCCAAATGAAGCTTTTATTGAAAGAATAATTGGAAATGCTTTTTTTTCTCAAGTATCAAACCTACAACCCATGGCGTAGAACTGCGTGATACCTAATACCACTAAAACATAAAACTTGCAAAAAATCCACAGATATGTCACCATTATATCGGAAAATAAAAAACTGTTTCGTTACCAAACTTTAGCTTTCCATTCACCAGACAGCGCTTCATTTGACCTTGTTGGAGGGTGAACCCTAAAGAGCCCTTTGACCCTGACCCACGCGTAAAACCGTAAATAAACTTTTCAGGTTCAAAATTCATCCTTCGACGTAATTGTTACGGGAATAGATCTTATTTCGGATCGAAAGGATGTTTTTGACCTCCTGAGACCTCTAATTACCTGTAATTTTTATTATAAGCTTGTAATTACCTAAATTATTGTAGGATGGGCTCAGGCTAGTTGACTTATGTAACCTCTAAGTATTAAAAAAATGATTTGTTTGTGTATTTGCTTAGTTTTAAACTACTTGACGGACCAATATTTTAAATAACAACAAAACATCACGGGTCTATCCTGCGACGGGTTAGGCAGAGGTTTGCTAAGTACCTATTGTAATACATTCACATTTCACCAGTTATGGTGCTAATTGCGCCATTTTAAATGAGTAAATACATATAACAGTCAATAACAAGGACGAAAGTCAAATGTCTTCAATTTTTCGAAGATTGTTTGAAGATTATGTTGACCACTATTTACGGTGCAATCATATTGGAGTCATTTATTACTGGTATTAAAGACTAATATTTACATAATATATAAGCTAACAGACTTAAAATAATATCAATAATATGCACATGTACCTATATAAAAAAGAAGGAAAATAATCATAGAGCATCAAAAAATTCGTCCGCATCGCTGTCAATAGCGATGTTAATTCTTTAGCCAAAAAATAGGCCAGCCCTCTGGTCACGTGAGGAGGCAACCAAGCACTTGGTGATGTCTTGAAAAACCAAATGGGCACTTGGACCCCATGGCCCTAATGTTTCAACCCCAAATGGCTCGAACTATAACTCCCAATAATATTGGAATATTTTCGCCGTTTGAGGTTTTCCGCATCTGCAGCAGGCACCCCAGCACAGCCCGCCGTACTAGGAAGATGGGATAGTGCAAGGAGGTTGAATCATGTTGCAGCCCTCACCAAAGGCCAGCCTAACTTCCAGAGCATTATGGTCATTCCGTCTCGCCTCTTCCCATCGTCGCGTGCCGAGGTGTTGGGTTCTAAAACATCTGGCATCCCAGCGGTTACCAGAGCACGACGGATAATGTCTTTAATTCTGGCGTGCCGTGTAATCCGGCCTACGCTCTTGCTGCAAGATAGTCCATGGTATCAGCCAGTTGATAGCTTCACCGCACTGGCAGCGATGCTGAGCCTCGCAAGGAGCGCCCAGACGTAGACAAGTAGCAAGCCGGGAAGTGGTGTCACACAGCATAGTGCCTAAAGCATAAAGCCAGCAGGCGGGTACGCTCAGCAGTATCGGAGGACGTATTGATAAGATTATTCCGTACTAACCTGCAGAGCGGCTAATCCCACTGTCTATGGGAAGATGGGTTCACGAGCCGATCTTTATCCGGGCAGGCTATAGCAGGGAGGGGGCAAAAAAAAACCCGGTCATCTTTTCAGAGCTGTGGACAGAGGACAGAAACGTCGGTAAGCTAAGACTGGTAATTTTGCAGACGCTCAGGCCACCAAAACGAATGGGTAGTGTGGCTTGAAGGCACACTCGATCGTCCAAGGCCGCATTTAAAATGGATGTTACTGTGCTGCAAATAATTTCCTCAGTCTGTCCAACAGATATGGCTGCTTCCATAAAGGGGTAGAAATAAAATTTGGGCCTAAACAATAGTATCTAATCAGGGTGAATGCCGAATGTAAATTAATTTTGGAGAGTCAGTCCAAAATGTCGTTAAAGTTTTTGATGTTTTCGTGGATGAATGAAGAAAAGCTGTCTTCTGAAATTGTGGAACCTAGGACGAACAATGAACATTTTTCAAAAATAAAAATTGTTTTTTTGGGCTATTGCATTAACTTTCTACATGATCAATTGTTTATCGGTAATGTCAGAAAGGTAAATTTCATATTTTGAGGTGTTAAGGTCCAAGCCAATCGATTAAAATTTCTGTTTGAGAAGTTGTAGGTCTTCTTTCAAAACGACGTCTACATCACCTCCTAGCGTTATATTATCGAAATTATATACATTCACACATAAATTAAAACGATTTCTATTAGTAAAATGCTATTACAATATCAATGAATGTTTAAATGACAAATTTTAAATTACAGGTTGTATAAAATAATCACAATAATTATAATTATAGTAACTAACAACTAAGTAGTCAAATAAAAGCCCTCTTCCTCTCTCCTACTTTTGCTGTGCCCGACAGGGTCCACAATGGTCATATTTTTGTCACCTACTACCTAAGTTCACATGTAGAAGCAATAAATATATTAAGTATTGATTATCTAAAATACCATACGTTAAATTTTGAATTTAGTTTCTGGATAATTGGATAAATAGCCAAGCATAAAACAAATGGCACGAGAGGGTCGCCCTGTTGGTATTAGAGTCTTAACTTATAACATTTTCAAAATAAGCAAGGCTAAAGCTCACAAAAGGGAATTTAAGAAGAACCTAGTGTGTATTTACTTTGGCTTACACTAGGAAAGGATATCTAAATAGGATGGGAAGTGCTCTTTGACTTTGTTTAGGGTAAAGGCCCGCGCGCTCGGCGGGGGGCGCGTTTGACCATTGGCTTCTGCTAGTAAATTCATTCTGGCGTAAACCCTTTGAGGCTTTACAACACACACAACAGATGGCTTCCTAGCTGGCCACCATGGATCCTAGTAATTGACATAATCCCGGCAAATTTCGCGACAAAGCTGTGAGTTGTGTCGCGACCAAACACACAATAACAAACATTAGTTTTGACACTTGTAACGACAACTTCCGTATTGTAGTGTAATTACATATTAAAAGTATAATGTGACAATTTTGCCACTGTAAAAGGTAGCTACGGTTTCCTAGAAGTTCAGTGGCCGCCACATGCCTAGTGTCCGCAATTTTCTGGCGAATGACGTCACTGAAACGTTGTTCATATTATAAGGTACAACTATTTTCGTAATGTCCCTCAGGAATCATCGCATTTCCGAATACAAACGAATACTGATTTCCATGTCCTTCAATTATTAGATTTGTCGTGTATAAAAAATTTAATTCAGAACTAAGTACTTTATTGTTTGTTACGACAAAACAAAACATATATATTATTTATACGGATTTGCAAAACTGATTCAATTGTTTGTTAAATAAGATTCATTCATGAAAACGTTTATATAACTATGAAGTGCGGATAAGAGCTCCAATAGATAAAATATTGTATGAAATGAATTTATTGAAATGGAACGAAATTTATTTGCAACAATTTTAGTACATTACATTTCACTAAAATTAACATGCTAAATTATTAATTAAATAAGAGAAGCTAATAAAATTGGTACTTATATCATAATTATTTTATTAAGAATTTCAAGCACTTATCAAATTATACTTAATAGGAAAATGTCGATGTGAATCTTTGAAGTTTAGATCATCATTCACAGAATAAAATTATTTGTCTGTAGGCCATTTGAATAAAACAGTTTTAAAACGATTGATTATATATCAGTTCCCCATATGATGTTGGTAGTTTATTTTGTACAGGGTGTTTGGCAGAACGTTGAACATACGAAAATGGTGGATAGTGGGGTCATCTGCTACTTACTCGGCTCTAATTTATTTGGCCCTAGCCACCTAGTTATTTAAATTAAAAAAAAAAATATGCTTTCTTCTAGTTTCACCACTTTCTAAACTTTAAAGTGTATTTTTTATTAAAAATGGGTAAATCAGGCATTTCTTTTTTTAAATCTTAAATGTTGGCAGATTCTTATAAAATTATTGCTTTATTTAGATGTTAGCTAGAAACGCCTATCTGTCGAGCGCCATCTGGTGGTGGCGCTCGACAGAGTCTATAACATAACGCTTGATCAGAGATAAAACAGAATTTGTTGTTGGCAGTTAAGTAGTGAACACGTTTAGAAACCGTCGCGCGTTCCGTAAAGTTGTGTCGTGTACCTACAGTGTGAGATTCGCTAGTGTGATTAATTTGTTCGTAAATTATAATTTGATTTGAACTGCAAACGGTTCTTTTACTGCGCAACAACCAACAGTTCCCATAATACGCCCACAGTAGTTAAAATATGGCTGATAATAACGAGAGAGACATACATACCTTCTCCGTCATATATTTATCCTTATAACCATTGGAAAGCAACTTCTATGATAGCTGATAGTAGCTTTTCGTTGGAGGAGTAATCAGGATCATGTATTAAACGTAACAGACTCAGTGTCTCCAAGACGTCGAAGTATGAAATAAGTCGGAGTGCATTTTAACAAAACAGGATTCAAAAATGTAGTTACTTACCGGGAACAGTTAATATTTTCAGTTCTTTGAAAAGAGGTTTACATGACCATGGTCAATATATCGAGTTACAAAAAAAAAAATGCATAAATCCAAAACGCTTTAATTTGTGGGATATTTATTACAGCACGTCGCCAAATGAATTTTCTGGTCGCTGAACTTTGAATGTATAATTTAATGCTGGCTAATGAAAGCTAAGTTTTGTTTGATGGCAGATTTTGTAATTGGAATAATTAACGCAGCCAATCAGCTCTTTAATAAATGTTCGACGCGGAAAGGCGTTCACAAGCCATCGTTTCTGAAGTGTTAATGTTATTAAGTATTGAACATTCATGGCGTTGAAATTATCTTAAAGGTAATTTGGTTGAGGGCCAGGTAATTTGATGGAAGACCGAGACACCCTTACAAGGAATATTTTTACGGGGTAACATTGCATAGAAATCTACTTATCACGAATTAAGAAAGCGTGACCAGCATGATTCACCAAATAGGTAGGTAGCTGTGTGTAATTTTTATATCAAGAAGTTACAGACTAGGTTAGGAGTATAGTCCATGCTACCTTTAAAAAGATTGGCACATAGTTTACTTTGTAATCCCAATACAATTATTAGTACCACACATTCACTTTGCTCCAATAAAAAGAGTCGAGAGGTGTCATGAGACACCCGGTTGCAATGAAGTTCCTTTCGCCGTATAACAGGCACAATTAAATAAATTAACAACGATTGAGAGTAAATAAATGAAAAAAAAAGAAACGCATAGTACCTACTTTAGCAAAAGTGTCGTGTCGATCGAAAACTCGAAATTTTACACTTTTTTCGGTGCAGCTCATATTCGCTAAGTGTGCACAGTGCAACGTATGGTATGGAACTTTGTTGTAAAAAAGAACGCAATGAAAAAACAACCAGTCAACTATCAAAATAAACGAATATACAGGATATATTGGTAGTTCAGTTCACAAACGTGCAGTTTTAATATCACGTTCTGTCAATACGTCATATCCATATCGAATACGAAGAGGCAATCCAGCGAGCAGCTTTCGGAACGTTTTAATCTAGTTTTTTTAAGCGGGTAGAGCCAGGGCAACCCGCGAAATTCATGATGTTGATTGATTTTTAATTAAAAATAGTCATTCCTTAAGGTTCATATTCATATTCGTTTATTTGCGTTCCACAAGGTAAAAAATGATGTTAACAAAAGCCGTTGTAGATCCTGTTAGGGCACAGCAAAAGGTATTGTTTGTTACTTAACTAACGTATTTCAATCTAAATCGTAATAACAAAAATTTCAAAATTTAAATTATACATAAACTGAGCAATTCAATTTGGATAAAAAGTAAATAACAATAATATAAATAATAACATAATTGGTCAGCTATTTTCATAAACACTTATTATTTTTACATTTAGATAAGGTTGGATTTAGGTAATTATTACAAACACTTATTTAACAAGAGATCATATTTAGTTTTTTATTAATATTACAAATAAATTATGAATAGGAAAAGAGATCAGGTTTACGTGTATCACAATTACAGACAATTTACAGATTCAGTAGATATTTTACTTATTGTATATTTAGTAGTCTGGTAATGTTTAATTCAATAATCTTCTTGAAATACAACTATACAACTAAAATATATTATAACTTAAAACCAAAAAATACAAAATATATATTTAAGAATGTATTAATTGCTATTACGGTTTATTATTTAAGTTTTCATTTATATTATAATAGCTCTTGTTTAGTCAAAATAGATTTAATTTATTAATAAAAATATTGTATTTGTTTATATTTCTTATTTTTTCTGATAACTTATTATATATTTTTATCGTTATGACATAGGTACTTGGGGAGTGCATTTTTAATCGGGATTTAGGTATGTGTAATCTATTTTTATGTCCTAAAGTAAATTTAGTTTGTAGGACTTCTCTTTTTGTGAAGAATTCCGGGTACTTACAGAGTTCAAAATTTGATTCGGTGATTTGCATGTTTTCATATCGGAACAATTCTATTGCGTTACTTTTTGGTTCAAGAAAATCTAATTCCACTAATTGCTCTCTATGCTGTAGGTATGATGCGAACGATTAATGATATTTAACACGGATCCCTATGCCATATAATTTGTTTAGTAAAATATTGAATTGTACTTTGTCGTAAGCTTTTGTCATAATTATCAAGCAGTAATCGTATTGCATATTTTTTGGGAGTTGATGATATCGAGGGATTCTTGAAAGTATTTATAGACGGCCAGGATAGTGGATCTGTTCTTTCTGAAACCATTTTAACAGTCGTTAAATATATTGTATTTTTCACAAAAATCGTAGACGCGGTTGCACATGGCTTTTTCAAATATTTTTGATGCTGTTGGCAGTAGAGCGATGGGGCGGTAGTTATTGGAGTCAGTTTTTGTATTTTTCTTGTGTATAGGCATTATAAGGGCCTTTTTCAAGAGGTTGGGAAAAACGCCAAGAGTCCTTTCATAGTCCCACTACTGTTGCCTCCGTACTTGTTGTCCCTCTTACGTCTTTCTCGAAGTGACATTTTTGACTTACTTTAAACATTTCAAACATAAATCAAAATACTTCTTAATAGATTGTCGGCCAGAAACAATAAAGCGATTTACATAGAGAACCTGACCTTATTAGTGGCTTTGGTTTCTAGTTAGGATAGAAAAAGATAAACTGACAGATGACAATTTACAATATAAATGTCAATGTATAAAAATATTCTAAGATTATAAAATGATGAAAATAATGGTATGAATGCAGAATTTAAAGATAAAAACAATGAAAGATAATTGTAAGTAACTAAAGGTTTGCTTTACAGCGATAATCAGTGTTCAGAACTGTGAGTAAAATGAATGTTCTGTGTAATAGGTTTAGGTTTAGGTACACGAGCAGCCAAAGACATTAAATTATTATAACAATAGACGGGACATAACGAACAAAATCGAAATCCGATACATTTGTCCTAGTGGACAAAAGTCGCTCAGTCTAGTTTGGTACGCCTGCATGTCAAGACTACTCAAGACTGTCAAGTCGTATTTGTGTCCACCAAAATAAAAATATGTTCTAAGAAAATATGCTCATTTACGCATTGCGATATTGCAAATCTCGTTATGGTAAAACGACTAGACCTAACTTCGGTTTATTTACGTACTTATTTTTTAAAATTACTCGGTAATTAGAATTAAATAATTTTCATCTAAAGATCTAGAACATTTGCTAATTTTTGAATAAACGCCCTCTATTGCGGAGTAGCTTTACTAGCCTTGTAGAGATGTGATGTTGCTTATCGATTTTATTATCGATAATATTTAATGAGGTAAATAATAAATAACTCTTAAAATATAATACTGTCTGAACATAATTATGTAATTTAATTTAGATGCAATAAAGGAACAACTATTATTCGTTCAAGTAGTTTTCTGATATTTTAGGTTTTCGAATATATATAGCGAGCGGCTAGCGGATAAGATTTTTGAATACAAGAGATTTTTTTAACTAGAAAGTATTAAAACCTTAGTACCTAGTATTAATACCATTGTTGAACAGACTAACCACTGGGAATGAGTAAAAAAACACGTTCAACTAATAATAACTAACAATAATCGGTTGGAAACTTTATGGAACACAGGGACAAAAATTTCAGTTTCGCCTCTCTGTCCGACAAGCGATGGCATTAGTATTCTCAACGTGACGCCGCGCCGTGAAGGGGGATGCGTGCGTTTCATGAATTCTGTATCAGAGTTCCTGTTGTCGAACAAAAATATATTAACCGTTTAGCTTTACTTGTATTATCATTGTTTTTCTGTAGTTTTGAAGGACCTGAACAAAAAATCCAAGTTACAGTTGACTAAACTTTTATTGTTGGATAAATATATAATAATGAATAATTATGTTCGTCAAGTATTCGTAAAACGTGTATAACAATCCTCACAAACACAAAGCAATTGTTTTAATTAGACCAATTACAGGCACTTTTGAATTGTCAAAGTGTAGGTCAGTAACAACAGATTCTTTTTACAAAAAAAAAAATGGCATACCTCCCTCAAGAAGCATAAAAATAAGGATAACGTATTCATTGTTAACATTTTAAGGAGTAAGTGCTAGTTTTTCTTCGTGCTGCGTTAGAAAACAACCTCTGTCAAAAACGGACAAAAAGTAATCTTCCCTTCTTCCTTTTAAGATTGTAACTCTAAAAAATCCATTTAAATCCAAGACGGAAAAACCCGACACGTGGGATAAAGATTTTTCATAAAAAAGGACGTTGTTTAGACTATTTTTGCGTAGTGAGTGGGTAGTCACGAGGCCACGTGTAGCGGGGGTGAGAAACCATGGAACATCGTGTCGCTTATTTTTTTATATAATGGTAGAAATACACGTGTATCTTAGAAACTTTCCACCTAAAATTAAAAAGGAAAATTCCTTACTGTTTTGTATGTGTATTATACGGTGGACCCCGCGGTTTCCCGAGGGATCTTGCATTTTGTGGCATAAAAAAGCACCTATCTGAAAAATAGAGAAGATTTCTGCCGAAATCAGGTTTTTTTATAATCGGATCTATATTTTCAGAGATTACTCGTAGCCCTTACAAACATTTACAAAGAATCTTAGCTCTTTATAACATTACTAGTTTGTGCCCGTGACTTCGGCCGTGAAATTTCTTGTTTTACCATAAAACATATCCTATGACACTCGCCAATACTGTAGGTACTGTAGCTTCCCATTAGTGAAAGAATTTTCGGAATCAGATCCGTAGTTCCGAAGATTACCTCCTACATAAAAAAAGTACTTTCCTGTAAGTACTGTACTTTACTGTACTTTACAAAGTCACAAATTTGACCTGTTTGTAATATTAAGGACTAGGAATACTATATACTACTTTTTCTTGTATTGCCCGCGGAGTCGCCCGCATGGATGTCAGAATTTATCCCACGGGAACGTACTACCGGGATAAAAAGTACTTTACGTTGTAATTCAGGTTATAAACTATGTGTGTTCCAAACTACATCCAAATCCGTTCAGTAGTTTTTGCGTGAAAGAGTAACAAACATTCATTCATCAATCCTCATAAACTTTCACATTTATAATATCATTAGTAGGATAGATTATCATTATCATCAGAGTAAGCAAATATAATGTATTATATTATTAATAAAATGTTAAGGGTCTCTAGTAACTAGAATAAGTAGTAAATTGGGCAGACAGACCACTTGTCACGTAGAGCGTAAGCCACTCTAAAGTAAAGGAAAACATAGTGAAATATATTCGCATAGATCGTAGGTACAATAAATAAGATGTAGCAGTCAAATGGGTGATCCTAGGAAAATAGAGAAAAATAGAACAACCACAAATTGTGTTAATTGCTGACGATACTTCCGAATTTTTTAGGTACACACGTGCATCAAATCTTGACGACTTCAATAGCACCCTACTAAACTGTACAAAATTGGTTCACTGCGAATAATTTAGTATTAAATAGGAAAAAAACTAAACACATAAGATTTGCTTTACCGAATGGTAAAAGTAGTGATTGCGACATAGTATTAAATAAAGAGAAACTAGAATTCGTCGATAAAGCTATTTTCCTGAGGATCACGCTCGAGTCAAGGCTGCAATGGGGTTCACATTTAACATCTCTTGCAAGGCGGCTAAAATCAGCAGCATATTCTGTAAGAAAAATCCATCAATTTACTAATATACATACGAGTAGATACCGCGAGGCTAGTGTATTTCAGTTACTTTCATAGTGTACATGATACTATGAAAGTAACTGAAATAACAATCTTACGGTATTTTACTATGGGGAAAGGCTGCAAATATCGAGTATATTTTTATTCTGGAGAAGAGAGCCATCAGAGCAATATATGGCCTCCGCGGGCGTGATCCTCTAAGGGAACTGTTTAAAGATATTAACATCATGACAGTACTATGTCAATATATCTGTGAAAACATCATGTACCTACGTAAGGAAAAAAATAAATATTCTCAGTAAATAAGGTGAAAGACACTATAGGACTAGAAATAGTGACCAATAATTAGTTCAACCAGGTTTAAAACTGGCAAAAGTAGACTCATCCTTCATGGGGTACTGTTTAAAAAGTTACAATAAAATACCTCCCCACATACTCCAACTGAATGAAACGAAATTTAAATCTTGTATAAAACGCACACTATGCAGCCAAGCATATTATAAGTTCGGTGATTACATCGCTGATAAAAATACGTGGCTCAACGCTGGTCCTGCTCCATAAGGGTGCATAAACTAATTGATTAGCATTCGAAAATATTGTTGGAGCTGCTGAAGATTGTAAAAACTATATTTGCATTGTTTATATTGAATCTCTTAGTATTCTCAATTGTATAGCACATGTGAGAGCATTCATTATGTATAAAGCGACCATTTACTGGGTACGTTTTTAAAGTGAAACTTTTATTACATCGTCTCAAACTTTTTCGTGTGTGTGTGTTGCATGTCGCGTGACGGTCGGCCGCGGAGTATGGAAAAAGTTTCACTTTTACCGTGGTTTCATAAAACCACACAATCCTTTTTTTCATTGACTTGCATGTGCCCTGGCGGCTGAGAGTATGTCATGCTCACTCAAATGTCTCGCTCATGGTGGCGTGTGTGTTGGATCATTAAGTTCCCTTCAATATGGTTGAGCTGAATGTTTGTGATCCATACGTCATGTTCGTGAACGGGCGCCGTCAGTAGGGACTGTTTATCTCTTAGCTGTCATGGCTTATTTTAATTTCTGAATTGCTTTTTTTTTACGGACGCTTTTAACGTGCACGCCTTTCTATATCGTTCTCACATGTACCTATAATTTGAACTTGAATGGTTTAACCAATTTTTTGTAACAATATTTAGTTATGAATGTTGTCCATGGAGTTTGTTTCCCGTTCTTCTCCAAAGGTATCTACTACGCTTTGGAATGGGCAACCTTCATATTTCTGATTACCGACCGATTAACCGACCCCTTGAAAATTCAAAGGGCCTGTAATTGGTTTATTGGAAATAAATGGTTTGAGTTTGACAATCTACCATATATTAGGCATGCAAACATTATTATTGAATGAGTGAATCGATCTAAAATGAGTCAGGTAATTATAACAAAAGTAAAATATTTTCGAGGTATTACAGTTAAATCAGTAGCCAGCATGGTACATTCATAGTACAAAACATTAGTTTAAATATCTACTTAATGCAATGGGAATAAAAGCAGATCATCGAAACAATGGGATAAATTATTAGATAAGTCAAAATTAAATCACACTAAAAATTATGCGGTACACAAGTCGGTGTCATTTAAAAAGCCATTCTCGGAATAATATAATAACATTTAACAATTAATAAGGCCATCAGTCTCTTTAAAAGTCTTGAATTGTGTCATTTTAATTATATTATTAAAATCCAAAATAATCTGTTATTATTTGGATCAACCAGTCGCAACTGATTTACTGATTTAATATTATTGATCCAGAAAAACTGGATCATTCTGCAGAAAAACAGTAAAGAGTAAAAATTAGGACGCTCGCTTTCAGTAATACAAAGATTGAAAATAAAAGATAAAAGAGGGTTTCATACCAGCGGCAGATCACACAAAATTCCCGACTTGGTCAAGGGCAACTAATACATAAGAAACTTTGTCCTTGAAATGCGATCGTACGAACCTTTTCCCGAGTATTTCAGGATCTTAATCTAACCAGACAGGATAATATTAACGGTGTTTTATACATGCTACGTGTAACAATAAATTAATAGTGTTTAACACTGTAAAGGGTGATAGTAAATACTCATGAATAGCGTCTTTAATGTGGCATCTAAGCTGAATAAAAAAAACGACTGTTTCATACAAATATGTATTGCCTTGTTGCCTACCCAATTAAAATTAATAAGAAATCTGATTAATTTTTTGATTTTGTACAACATACTGTTCCATAGCGTACTTGTCAGTACGCATGAGTAGTAAAATATCACCCTTTAAAATTAAAACCATTTTTAGCTAAAAATATTTTTATTTTTATTAAGGAAAACATAGTTAGCTACTTAGATCTCTGTTTTGTGACGCTTGGCAGTCCAATAATAATTAAGTGGAAGTCGACATTGCTCTTTTAAAGTGGTCGCCACCGCCACCGCCGGCGAAAAATTATGCGGCGAGGCACTAACGGATTTCAGTACGGTTCACTGTTATACTCTGGGGTAAGACCAAGTGCATGAAAATATTTTTACACCGGTAACATGTTGAAGTTGGTGTCAGGTACTTTAATATTGGAACTGTCGTTGACATAGCAACAGACGCAGAAAAAATAGTTATAAAATTAAAAAAGCAGCACAGCATTCAGATAATAAAATTGGTCGTGCAGTTATAAGTGCACATTTGCACAAACAGACAGGAAACAGTCGTAGCGTTTGATAAAATGTAAGGCTTGTGTGACAAATCTATTATGTTCTGTGGTAAGGATAAGACACCGCACTCGGTAAGCTGTTTCACATTTCCGTTCATCAGTACAGTCATGGGCATCAATATGTATTCACTGAGCAAGCTTCAAGAGTGATTTTCTCCTAAAGTATTGTTTGAAATATTAATCCATGGTAATATGAAATACGTCTTGTCTTAAAGCTGCAATCTTAAAAAATCTACATATTAATAATCACTTCAAAAAAATTCACTGACACACCAAACAGCCTAAACCGTTGGGTCTTCTCGTAGAATCATGGAATTTTGCACATAAGTTCCATAATTAACGAAGGTGAGTACTACGGAAAGATTTTTGAAAATCCATCCCAAAAATAGAATGGATTTTTGAAAATCCTTCTCGTAAAAGGAATCTGTGAATGTTTATATGGAATAGAGATTTAGATTTAACATTTTTGCCAATTGGAAATCCCTTGTGGATTGTCGCTTAAGAATTTTGCCAACTGTGTCCAAATGTTGACGCTCGTGACTGTACACATAGTGAAACAGTGAGGCTGCGCCCACCGCGTATTTGAATTGAATCCTGCTTACAATACGTGGTGTCGGCTTCCTCTCTCTCCATCGTAATCAACAGCACTTCCTGGTGCATTAATTCAAACTGGGTCACACAAATGTGACCGAAAGTTATCTTCTTAACGACACTACCTAACTCTTCTTTTATTTCCTCGTATTGTTATGAACTAAATGAGAACTAAGTACTTTTTTATAAGCCTGTGTTGTCCAACTGCAGGGCAAAGGCCTCCCTACTCTCCTTCCATATCTTGCTGTCTAGAGCTGGCAAGTGTTCCCTACTCTTCTTCCACCTATCTGTCAAGTGTGTGAGCTGGCAAGGCATCCCTACTCTCCTTCCATCTCTCTGTCTGGTGCTGCTAAGTCCTCCCTACTCTCCTTCCACCTATCTGTCTAGAGCTGGCAAGGCATCCCTACTCTCCTTCCATCTCTCTGTCTGGTGCTGCCAAGTCCTCCCTACTCTCCTTCCACCTATCTGTCTAGAGCTGGCAAGGCATCCCTACTCTCCTTCCATCTCTCTGTCTGGTGCTGCCAAGTCCTCCCTACTCTCCTTCCACCTATCTGTCTAGAGCTGGCAAGGCATCCCTACTCTCCTTCCATCTCTCTGTCTGGTGCTGCCAAGTCCCCCCTACTCTCCTTCCACCTCTGTCTAGAGCTGGCTAGGCATCCCTACTCTCCCTCCATCTCTCTATCTAGAGGTGGCACGGCCTCCCTATTCTCCTTCCACCTCTCTCTGTCTAGAGCTGGCAAGGCCAACACTTTTGAGAACTAATTATACCACGGTAACAATATGAACCGGACAGCTAAGTGGAAGCGGGGCTCATTACGCAGGAAGCAGGAAGTATGATCTAAAGTATCGCCATTAGTGCTAAAGGAAAAATTGTGTCAAAAGTATTTCTAAGCCAAGCGCACAGCAAAGCCGCAACGGGCCGCAGCGCAACGTACTTTTAAACTAAAACATGCGGCTCGCCTATAGTATGCGTTGGTTCAGAGAAAATGTATGAAAGTGATGATGGAGGTTTTTTTCCAATGCGTTGCGTTGCAGCGCGGCCTACCCCAATCTGCATTGGCATTTAGTAAGAGTCCACAATACATAATAGCAATCATCATGCTCAGTGTTCTAATGAGTCGAAACCTTTGTGAACAACAACAGTCCCCCATTCATTATGAACTTTGTGGCCCTAACTCCTTCAAAATTTATTTTTCCTATATTAATATAAGAATTTATTATGGTACATATATTACATCGCCGCAGGGAGCGCCAATATCCAGCCTGCCCATCTGGCGAACGCCTGGCTTGTCGCCAAACACTATTTACGAATTTTAGATACGATTCCCTGTAATTACGTTGGTAATGCAATTCGTCTGATATAACACTTACTTCAGCTTCGAAAAAGTTTAAAGCTAAATGTTTTTACATATAGAAAAAATCTAGCAAATACAGACCGTCTATCTCGATAGTTAAAATAGAAATAACGAAAACTTTTCATGTATATCTTACTCTCAGTAAAACAAAATCCAATATTACAGAAAATTGTCAATATGATACCGGTTTTAAAAAAAACAGCAAAATTCCGCACTACCTTATAAATCTGTAAAACCTTTAGTAAACCAACAATTTTCACCACGAATCCTTTGACTCTATTCCATCAAGGATGTCACGATAACAGAGGCGTGACAGAACCTTTATTTTGGAAGCGCATCCACTCAACTTAGGGGGCTATTCGCAACAGATGTCCAGAATCAAAAGTTGTTACAACAATACGAGTTCTTCACAGGAGGACCGAGAACTGCGCTGCAATAAATGATTACATGCTTACTTTAAATGATAAATGATTTTATTTCTATAAGTAGGTTTGTATAAACAAGTCAATCATATTTTATAAACTGGATGAAATCGGCGTTTCTTATCTGACTACTCTGAGAAGAAAGGCCGAAACAAACTCAGAGGTCACAGTCTGTTTTAAAGTCCAGACATAATCTTGGTCAGATCATGTGAAGACCATGTAGATCTGTGTCTGAAATGGTCTTTTGAGGAAACACCCACACAGATTGAGTGGACCTATCTAGTCAGTGCACGCATTTGTCGGTAATCGTGCAGCTTTGTTATTCCATTGTTTAAAAATTAAGTTGCAGGGTGGCGCTCGTTTTGACTTGTTCTCTTTTAGATTTTCATCGTTATTAATGTAGAACGGCCTCGTTGGTCTAGTGGTAATAACAGTTCCCAGGTCCTGCAAATTTTTATTTCTTTTTTCATCAGGAATTTCACAGTAGCAGTTCGGAGTCTGGTTTTGTGGCCGGTTGATGACGATAGGGTCATAGGCAACTCGCCCCTAGTTACATTGAACTTAAAACATAACTGGCGAAATGTGGGTGTATTATAGGTAGACCTTTGCCTTACCCTTCGGGGAAACCAGGCTTGATGTTATGTTATTTTTATGGTTAAAAATAACGATGACGCTGATTATAGTATAGAGGTATAAGGAACAGGGTGTAATGCTCACTCATACTCTATGGAAAAGGGAGGATCCTCCGACCAGACGGGTCTTGTGTCTGGTGGGCAACAGCTCGACGTTTGATGTCGGGACGTTGTATAATGCTAGTTGCGCGGTAAACTCTGCTTGCGCGATGCAGGATTTTGAGTGATGTCCGTGTGACGCACAGCTCGCATGTGGCGATGTAGATACCGCTACAGTAGCTTTTTTAAGTAAATGAATAAGAAATAAACAAACCGACAAACAAGGTACAAACAAACCGAAGTTACTTATTATTTTATGGCTTAACTGTAGCTTTGCGAGATAATGCAACTCCTTGTGTGCAATTCACAACACGTGCGAGGCATCTGCTTGAATGTAAGATACATGCACAAACATTGATTAGGTAAAACCTGGAAATTTTTAAAGTTCCTAACCGAAATAAACTTTTAGAATAATAAATTAGTTAACTCCTTTATTAATGAGGAATCCGAAACCTCTACCTTTGGACAGAAATGACTCCACCATGCAACGCAAGTCAACTCTGTAATTTGAAACATTGTAAAAACACTTATTTTTTAAAGAGTAAGCGTGGAGTTTCTTGCCGGCTCTTCTCCATAGGAAACAACCAATGGCAACCGTGCACCTAGCTCCTGACGTTTCATAAGTGCCCATGTAGGTTTATGTGAAATAAAATATTTTGATTTTGAAACGATTATCATACACGAACAAAGAGTACTTGCATCTTCGACGTGGGTTGTGCCTTTCAGTCCTCGAGGATTTCCAAGTTTTGGACTGAGTTCGGTCTAAAGCTGGGAAATTGCCATCAAAATCTATTGGAACTTGCACACAAGAGGTCAACCAAATTAGTTGGCAATCCATTAAAGTGAAGCAAGTTTTGTAACATAAAATCACGCTTGTAATCCCTGAAGGGATAAGCAGAGGACGTGTATCGGATAAAACAACCTATCTCCACGCACGAACCGGTAAATACTGTACCACATGTCAGTAAAATAACGGTAACATGAACTTTGCTTCACCCTACTGGATTACTAACTATTGGTTGGCTGAATGGCTTCAGTATTCATACAAAATTTCCTTACTATGTATATTAAGCGTTACATCGCTTGACATGACGGCGTTCTAGCACCCGCTTACTGAATTGAGAATTTGAAATTGAAACTTGTCAAACTCTACTTGAGCATTATAGAGACTACTTCAAAGAAGTGCGCGAAATTCTAAATTTCTTAAGCTATCTGCAAAGAAATTTCGAAATTTTCCTGGCTTTCGTCTTAAGTAATGCTAAATTAGAGTTTGACTAGTGCTCAACTTCAAATTTTCAATTCAGAAACCGGGTGTAAGTTTGGGTGAAAAAGAGTTAAAAGATTTCACCAAAGTTTTACAGGGCGTTTCATCGGAACTGTACTTTAAAATATTTAGTTATTAATTTCATAAAGAACGCCAACAGCATATTATATATATGTACATTCAATATTGACTTTTAATAGTATTTAGGAAAGTTATTACCGCTTATGCTTACACCTATTACAGGTGTACATAGCTGTTATATTGAAAAACATATTAAAAAATGTTCATATAAATATTATACTTATACTGAAAAGTTCTTTTTAAAACTGGCTTTACCTTGGCGCCATCAGTATTTATCCACACCATGATATTTCCAAGATAATTAAAAATGCGGACGAATTTTTTGATGCCCTATGATTCTTTACCCTTCCCTATTTATAAACTTATACATATTAATATTTTAAGGACTGTTAGCTTTTAAATTATTTATATAAAATAAAATAAAAAACTAATTCAAATTATTTATTGCGAACTAAGTGTAGGTACAGAATTTTGAGGATGTTTACAATAGGTAGGTTCTTAGAACTTAGTTGCCTGTTAAGGCATTGCAATTTAAATACATACTCTATATCAATTTCAGTTATACAATTTCGATTATATTATATTTATTCATTATTCATACATTTTATATTATGTCATTTATTATTATAATTTATATCAATAAGGAAGTATCACAATCATTTTAATATTATTTATTATTTTTCTTCAAGGAATTCTTGTACCGAGTAATATGCTTTTTTAATCAGCAAGTCGTTTAGCTTCCTTTTAAAAATACCAATTGGATGTAGGTTCTTAATATCAATGGGTAAGTTATTATATATTTTGATGCCCATACATAAAATACTATTTCTGTGTACTGTGTGGGATGTTTTATTGCGGAGTATATTTTTAAGTCTACTACTTGTTAATGTGTCATAGCTACTGATGTTTGATTTAATTAAAATTGAGGCCTCGTAGAGCAGGGAAGGTTAATATCCTGAGGTGTATGAAGTGAGGTTTACATGAATCGGTTTGGTGTATTCCACATTTGATCTAATACACTTTTTTTGTGCCTTGAACGCAATTTATTTATTTATCAGTTGAGTATCCCCAATATAGTATGCCATAAGATAAAGTGGATCCCACATAGGCATGATAAGCAGTAAGTAGTGTGGTTAGGTTAGATACTTTTTTGAGCATGTAAAGGGCATAAGAGAATTAATTTAATTTCCTACATACACTATTTACATGTGTTTTCCATGACAAATTAGAATCTATATAGATACCTAGAAATTTCGTCCTTGTAACCTCAGATACAGTTTCATTATTGTACTCGATTGATAATGGAATTGATTTTGCGTTTTTATTCTTGAAGTTCATATAATGGGTTTTTGTAAGATTTATTTTTAAATTATTTATTGTAAGCCAATATATTATTAATTATTTTATTTATTTTATTATTTATGTACACACAGTAAAATAGATACAGATACGGCATATTAGTATTAAGTACAATGGTATAGCTAATTACTTAAGAAATTTCTTCCAGCAGACCTGCGAAAAAGAAATGTAGACAATAGTGTTTGAGAACAAGAAGAGAAGAATTTGATTAGTGACGTCTTAAACTAGAATATTAAATATACTTACATATAATACAAAAATAAATAACAATAACATATACTTAAATAAATAATGCTAAAATAAATAAACGTATATATAAATATATAAATTCTCACAGTTAAATGGAAAGGTAATGCTCTTTTACTCGGCATTTGAAATAAGAAATAGATTTTAAATCTCGAATGCTAGGCGGGAGTGCGTTCAACAATCTTACATCATGACCAGAGAAGGAATAAGAATAGTAGCTTGTTTTATGAGGATGGGATCTAAGGAAGGATCTAAGATGAAATCTACACGGTGCGTCGCTAGGGCGAGCGTAAGAAAATCGCTCACGCAGGTAGGAAGGATAAGACGGGTTGTGTAAGATGTTGAAGATGAGACATAAAATCCGAGTGTTCCTGCAAAAGCGGATCGGGAGCCACTTGAGTTCCTTGCGAAGGTGAGAAACATAGTCATACTTTCGCAGACCAAAAACGAAGCGAATGCACAAGTTTTGCAAGCGCTCAAGCTTGTTTAATAGTTCCTCAGTAGCATCCAAGTGGCAGGCGTCGGCATAATCTATAATCGGCTGAATAAGTGACTGTGCCAAAGAAATTTTAGTCTTCAAGGGCAGGAGACTTTGAAGGCATTTCAGTGAATGAAACGAGAAATGTACCTTTCGACTGACCTCATTAACCTGAGCACGCCACGAAAGATTGGAATCTATAATTACACCCAAATCTTTGGCTGTTTCGGTATAGGCAATCAGAACACCACCGAGATATAAAGGCATCAGAGATGCAATATCAGCCGCATTGCGAACGAATCTGCTACCTATGATCATGGCCTGGGATTTAGTTGGGTTAACATGCAAACCAAAAGATTGCGCCCAATCGCTGATACAAGCCAGGTCATGATTCATTGCAGCAATTGCAGAACCCGCGTCTGCTACAGTAAAATGTCTATATAGCTGCAAGTCATCTGCGTAGAGATGGTAACTAGAAGAGATTACTCTGGTAACAAAGGTTATGAAAATTTAAAAGAGGAGAGGAGAGAGAACGCTACCCTGAGGAACGCCCTCCGTGAGGCTACACCAATCAGAGAAAGACTCCTCAAGGTGAACCAGCCTAGGGCGGAAGAAGAGAAATTGACAGATGTGAGGATACCGAGTAAAATGTCGAAATTTATTTCAATTTAAAGCGTGTCTATCTGTGTTTCGAATGTAATAATTCATTTGTTTTCGCGCCATTTAATTTTGCTTTGACATCGTTCTGTGCTCAATATGGAAAACTTAAAATATCGCATTATTTTCGAATACGAATTCCATCGTGGCACTAGTGCTGCAGAAACAGCTCGAAGGATTAATAACGTGTACGGAGAAGCCATTGTAAAAGAAAACACAGTACTTTTTTGGTTCCAACGCTTTCGTTCTGGAAATTTTGACCTCCAGAACAAACCTCGTGGATGGCCGCAGACCCTAGTTGTCAATGAGGAATTGAAAGTGATCGTGGAAGTGGATCCATCTCAAACCACGTCTGAGTTAGCTGCAGGCTTCTGTGTGAGTGATAAAACCATTTTGAATCATTTGAAACAAATTGAAAAAGTGAAAAAGCTTGAAAAATGGGTACCGCATGAACTAAGTGAAGCAAACCAACAAACATGAGTCGATTGCTGCGTCACGTTACTCAACCGTCACAATAACGAGGGGATTTTGAATCGTATCATTACTTGTGATGAAAAATGGATCCTATACGATAATCGGAAACGCTCAACACAGTGGTTAAATCCAGGAGAACCGGCTAAATCCTGCCCCAAGCGAAAGTTGACTCAAAAAAAGCTACTGGTTAGTGTCTGGTGGACCAGCGTTGGTGCCATCCCCTACAGCTTCCTAAAATCTGGTCAGACGATTACGGCAGATCTGTATTGCCAACAATTGGATTGCCTGTATTGCCGTTAAACAGCCGAGATTGGTCAACCGGTCTAGCCCACTGTTGCTTCAGGACAACCCCAGACCACACACTGCACAACAGACGGTGGCGAATCTAGAGGAGCTAGGATTGGAATGTCTCCGTCACCCACCATACTCCCCGGCCCTTGCTCCAACCGATTACCACTATTTTCGGAATTTGGATAATTTCTTAATAGGAAAAAAAATAATTCAGATGAGGCAGTCCAAAACACCTTCAAAGATTTTGTTGATTCTCGCTCCCGCATTTTTTTCAGCAAAGGAATCAATGAAGTCCCTATAAAATGGCAAAAGTGCATAGATCACAACGGTACCTACTTTGATTGATTAAATAAATAAAAATGTAAAATAAAAAATAGTTTTGCTTTTTCCATATAAAACATCAATTTCACATGTAAGGACCTAATACGAGTACATATGACAATCAACCCATGCTCTAATAATTTAATAGCCTAACATTCTATGAGGTTGGATACGCTTACAAGGATATATGAACCACAATTTCTATTTGCTCTTGAGAAATTTACTGCCATAGTATAATTGGGAATTTGGAGAAATTTAGTATCATCTGTTATCATATTATGCTCGGTAACACACACCACATCAATTATGTTATTGTTAATATTATTTAAATTTACGGTAAATTCATCAGCCTTGTTTAGTAAACCGTTAATATTTTGATGAAGTACATGTATTCTGTCATATACGAAAAAAAATGTTATCATTACATTTACCATTTACCATTAAATCCAATGTACTATCAGATTCTGTTAGTTGTTTACATGCATCGTCTACATTCATTGTGTTTAAATCTAGGATTAGGTTTTGTAAATCGTTTAAAATGATATTCAAGCCTTTATTATTTACGCTTCCATACTTTTTGTTATAAATTTCGTAGGTGTACGGAAGATTCAAGTTGGAATCCAAAATATACGCATATTTATATGTCTCAACATCCATGTAGATTAAATTATTAAAGCTGTCTATTCTACTATTGAACATTAAATTATTATTAGCCATATATTTAAAAGTCGGCAGACATACTATAAAGTTCGTGTGGGTTAAGGTTTGTAATTTTTCGCGAATGAAAGTAACTAATTCTATATAATTATGCGTCCTTCTGGAATCTTCTTCCCCAACATAAATAACACAGTAGTCGTAGTAAGTGAAGTTTTATGTTTTCTTATCAAGATTATCTAATAGTTGCTATAGTCCACAATTTGGCATGCGATAGTGACACATATTAAAATTACTTAAATTAGTTCTTTGATAGATTGTGTATAATCTATTAGACGTTTCACTACTTAAAATATATATATTATTCTTTACAACCGGCAACAATGGGTTATTTTTATTATTATTTCTGTTTGGTGATGTTTTGTTTTGCGAGTTTTCAGTAGTGGATGTGCAGCAATCAGGAATTTCTAAAGTCTGTTGTTTACTGGTCTTCTTTGCCGTAGAACTAATTTTATTGCTCTGCAGTGTTTGTAATTTCTACTTTAGAGGAGTACTGGTGACTTTTTATACATCTCATTTTTTTTATTAAATCGGCGTTTGTTAGCTTCAGGGAGCTATTTTCCAAAGATAGTATTTCTATTTCTCGATGTGCGCTTTTAATTGAGACCTAAAGTTCTTAATCTCCATTTTAAGAATGTTTATCTGCTTATTCTCCTCGTCCTCCGACATTTCCGGCATACTATTTGTAGTCCCATCCAATGTTTGAGAAATAATTTCACTGGTGTCATTATGGGGTTCCGATATAGTACGTGTGCGACGGAACGTTATATTTTGTAGGAAGTCCATGATGATTTTACAAATTTAAATTATCACAAATAGTCTCAACTGCAACCGTCGGATTTGAACGTGCAACCACGCGCTTAGAAGAGAAGTATGTCGGTTCGTACACCGCTAAGCCACTTGTTCAGTTAGCAGCATAATACAATTTAAAAAAAGTAATAATGTTAATTTATTATCCAATTAAAAAAAAAACAAAATGTATCGCTTTAAATGCGTAAGTCCTTGTTTTTGTAATAGATGTCGCTAATTACAATATTGATTGCCGATCTAAATAATCCGGTAACACTGACAACAATTAGTGGTTGGTTTATGAGGTTTTAGCTAGATGGCGTTGGCGTTGTAATAACTTCAAGTCACTTAGGTGCAGTTTTTGAATAAAAAACGTTTTTTTGCCGGTAACATTTTTTGTTTAGATCACTTTTTTATCACCACTGTCTAAAAATTGATAATAATTATGATTGTTTTGTAGGTTGTTTTCTTAAGTTTGGATGTTTGCACTGTTATAACGTAAAGCACAGAGTTTATTTCGTTTTTTTAGTCAATGTTTACATACCTAGAATCAATGTTAGTATAGTAACCCGGTATTTTTGATCAATGATAACACTGTCACTGCTAGTTTACGTGTCTATCTTCACTTTTATGTATAATACATTGTTTAAATACTGGGTTTACTATTTTTTATGATTATTTAATTACGAGTACAATCACATCTAATGTTTACTTGCCAACTGTCAACTGTCAACCATCCACGTCAACGTCAAACTTCAAAAAGATAATTAATATAATTATCTTGAAAGTTACTTAGCGCAGTATATACCGTAATATTTTACGAGATATTTATTAAAATTGATATTAAAATTATTTAGTAAAGGCGCCAGTCTGACATTATCTATGCTGCTTATGAAAAGGCCAATAATTAATCAGGTCACTTTATTATTTGTTCTGACAATTTGCAAGTAAAGCTGGGTATTAAGGCTTTGTTCAGAGCAAAATGCTAAGTCAGTCTATCAAAGCAGGGTTTACGCGCTTTACTTTTTGATCATTTTTGTCTTTCATGTAGCATTTTTCATTTGAAGTGAAACGTCTGCACACAAAATGAATCAAAAGTGAAAAACTAATTCGTTAGTGACTCGAGCACTCGGCATCTTTCACTCGAATTAAATGAGCTGATGAACTTGACCGTTAATTCCTATGTAATTATGACGGTGTCGTGTGAACGTGGAATGAACAAAAATTTACATTCCCTCAAGTGAAGTTTTTGATATCAGCTTGAAACGATTGCATTTAACGGGAAATTTATTTATTCGTATGTGGGAACAACTAGACATAATAATATCTAGTATTTACCCTGTACAGTTAAAAATCTCATAACAAAAGTTGGAGAATAAAAAGCGAAACGCTTTTTGTTTGACTTTGAGTGGAATCTCAGTGGAGTAAGGGAAGAACGATAAAAGTTTATGAATACGAACCAAGAAAAATGTAATACGAGTAAGAAACAAATCACGGGAATTTCAACCTTGATAATTATTACACTTAAATGTATTGTGAAACAACAGCTTTAATTAAAAAGACAGTCAGTCAGCTGACTGCTATGGGAGGCTATATTAATGAAAAGTGTCAACGATATTCTTCAAGAAATCGTGAAATCTAATTAGAAAAAAGGTAACTATCTGAGATGTAGGCTTCATTATCTTGATAAGCATCCAAATAAAATTGTTGTAACCAGACGGTAAATCATAAAACAGCATAACCAATAAACTAAGACTTGCATTTCTTTTCAAGCTTTGGAGCATAATTTTTTTATTCAAGTATTCGCAAAATCATTTAAAAATACAACTCAAAGGAACTTCTTATTTTATTCAGTCATTTTTAGAAGTTTTAGTTTTAGTTTTTAGTTTTTAGTTTCCCTAACACTGCTTCTCCACTTATACATCTATTAAAGTTCCTAAAGAAGGTTTATTTGACGCCGTTGTACCTACTATTATGCGCTTAAGATACGGTTAGTAGGAGAGCCTTTCCGTCATATTTATATCGAACGTCATGAAAATCTGTCATTTTCACTAGTATTTGACATTAAGGTGTTAAAAACGCTCTGTAATTGGATATTACGGGCGCATGGGGTGGTCATCGTTCTTCTGCGAAACCTTAGTTTTAGTACACAGTGCACGGCCTGTGCTGTCCTTGTAAGAGCGAGTTTCCTATTTCAGACCGACTTACGACGTTAAACCTTTAGAAGGAAGAGAGGAGGAAATATTATGGATGTTTAGTTCAAAGGACGTAAAATAGACTGGTGACCGGTTTAACTAAGTTCCTGCTACTAAATGGATAGGAAAATGGTTTATCAGAAATACGTGCATCCAGTAAAGATAATTGATAGATAGATCGATAGATAGATTTTCTGTATGCACAGAAACTGAGTTCAGCGTCCGATAACTACCTAATTCAGTTATCGCACGCTAAACTGAGTTTCTAAGTACTAGCAAAATAAAACACGAAAATACTGGATGCTTAAAAATTCCCTCGATACTACGTAGACGTCTACGCCGTAGCCGCGTAGCCTCGTAGCGAGATCGTAGCGTTACGCAAGAGTGCTACGTTGCGTAACCCTCTGTTGACTTTGCAGCTCTTTGTTTCAATGTCAGAAAGAAAGCATATTTGCATGATTAAAATTGGATTGGTAATCTGCACTTATTTTACCGAATATCTAATGCAATGATTTATTCAAAACTTGTTTAGGCGCGTTGACGGATTTTTAGTAGGGGAAAATCTTATGAGTTCGCGTCAGCGACATGCTAATGTTAACAGTATATCTGTAGCTTAAAATATAAATAATTTTAATGAAATTTTAATTTTTTATACCAAAATTCAATTGAACATTTAATAAAAATCACTGTTTTTCGTAGTTTTAAGTTTTCACTATTGTCGGCAGTCCCCTTGACTACCTTTGTTTTTTTTTTCATTTCCTTTTCCTTGTTCATTGTTTTTAACCGACTTCAAAAAAAGGAGGAGGCGTTCTCAATTAGACTCTATGTTTTTTTTTTAATGTGCTCAGAACTTTTTTCTGGGTGAACCGATTTGTATGATTCTTTTTTTGTTGGAAAGGATAGGTTTGGTGATACCCCAAGGGTGGTCGCATGATAAGGAAACCAGGATCTGATGATGGCATACCAGAGAAATAGAGGAGAACCTTCGAAACTCGTAGGGGCGACTTGCGTTTGTTAATTTTTTCATTAAGTATTTTAAAGCACTACAGTTTAATGAAGGTCCGGAGTCGATCTGATGATGGAGCCGAAAGACAGTCGAGGAAATTCCTCAACGATTTACAGCAGTTACCTTGTGTTTGGGCTTGATTAATTTGTATTGATGAGAAGTTTACATCTAGATGGGTTGTGACTGTCATTAGGGGTCTGATGATAAAGACGAACGACAGTTAGGGAACTCCTCAACGGTTTATAGTAGCTACCTTGTGTATGGACTTAATTAATTTATATTGATGAGAACTTTGCACCCATATAGGTTATAAGTGCCATTACAGGTCTGATGATGGAGACCATAGACTGTCGAGGGAATTTCTCAACGACAAACAGCAGTTACCTTACAGCAGTTACCTTTTGTTGGGCTTACTTCATATGATTCAATATGCCAAAATATTCAGTTCGTGCAAAAATAATACCTAATTAAGATTGAAGTTTTACATAGGACAACCACTACCTACTAGTCATGCTTATGCGTCATATTGAGACTGAATTTATGTTGCGTAGTCGCGTCATCTCTAGGAATGCTCTTTCGGTGGTTGCTAAGCAATTTATGCTTATCACAATGCATATGGTGAAATGGAGCTGATGTTGGCTTCACCATCAGCTCCAGTTCTTCTGGTTTTTACCAAGAGAACTCCTCAACAATAAACTCCTCAACTCCTTGCATTGGGAAAATAAATATTTTGTAAAAGGTGATGAGCAGTTGACATTAGGCTATTGTAACTTAGATAAATTGTTATGTAACCCACTAAAAAGTGAAAATAAAAACCTTTTTACAAAAAAAAAAACAACCGACTTCCAAAAAAAACACTACAAAGTGGAAAATAACTTTAATTTTGGAAATCGGTGGCAAAAACTAAAATACAGATCCAAAGACACCGACTTCCGAAATTAAAGTTATATTTAACTTTGTAGTGTTTTTTTTGGAAGTCGGTTGTTTTTTTTTTGTAAAAAAGTTTTTAATCCGTTGTACTCAAGTGAAAATAAGAACCTAATTCCGAGTATTTATTGGATCACTCAAACCCGGATAAAGGAGTATTTGGCTTCTGTGGTTTTAATTTCCGCATCGGAAAAACCCATTGTGAACATTTGTCACGAGTGTATTTGTGCGTGTAATTTGTATAAGGCCCGGTGTACACACACGTTTATTTGCCGTGAAAAACGACGGTTGATTCGCCGTGTGTAAGCACGGTCGTCAGTTTTGTATGCCCTATGCAAGCTTGTGGACAGACACGACGGCACTACGGCTCGCCGCCATCATCCTATGCATCGTTCGTCGGTTTGGTTTGTCATATACAAGCTTAAACGATTATTCTGCGGTGCGGCTAGCGCGCCGTACAGTTAAGAAAACGTGCTGTGTACAACGGACTTAATGGCACTTACAATAAAGCTTGTGACATAGTATCGCGGCTCGTGAGCGGTGCGTGTCCTCGGGTCTGAACGAGGTACGCTGTGTTACCGTATTTATTTTATGATTGACCCAAGTTGGTCGCCATGGTTCAGTGGTTTAGAGATACGTTTGCAGGGCACGGCTGTGGGTTCGATCGTGGCAAGTAACAGTGTATTTTTAGTATACCTGAATAGTAGCAATGGATGGAAAAGGAATGAATAAAATCACTTGGGTTACGATCAGAATTCACCATTATTGTGGGTACCTAACTTCTGAGTAAAAATAAAAATAAACACGTACTAATCATCAGTAAGATTAGTACTTGCAGCTTGCACGTAGCGTTATTCAACGAGAGTGTTGTATAGAACATTCAACTTTTTGCAACAGTTGTTACTTATCTATTTTTTTGTTTCACTTGTATGGGTTAGTTTTTTGTACAAATACAGTTTAATTATAGGTAAAATAATGAACTATCAACCTACATGAATATAATTATGTGATATTTTGTTCTTAGAAGAAACTCAATTATTAAATGGGCACAATCGTGACCAGACTGCTGACCCATATTTAACTGACTTCAAAAAAAGGAGGAGGTTCTCAATTCGACTATATTTTTTAAATTATTTTTTGTGTTTTAGCTCAGAACTTTTTCTAAGTGAATCGATTTGGATGATTTTTTATTATTTAAAAGCTGGTGCTTCTCATGTGGTCCCATATAAATTTGATCACGTTCTGATCAGGAGTTTTTGAGTTACCTTAATAATGCGTATTTTTTCCACTTACATAGTTTATATTGATGATGTTTAATAATTTCCCATCACTGTTATTTACACATCAAGTAGTGGTATATGAATTTGTGTGGGGTAAGTACACGTACCACAATTAAAAAGTGAAAAAAAATATATAAAAAAATCAAGGCGGTTGATTTTTTATAAAAAAGTTTTTATTTGGCCAAAGAATCAGCATTGCCATACAACGTGGCAATACTGCCAGCCTTTTGCGCACTTTACCTATTGACAGCGAAGTGGACGACTTATTTGATGCCTTATTATTCTTTTCCTTTTTATATACATGTACATATTATTAATATTATTTTAATCGCAATTAATCGGTAATCGAAATTTTCTTGCCTTAAATAAATTTGTTTAAAAATTAAGGCAAGAAAATTTCGATTACCTATAATACAGGATGTATTTTTAAGATGGGGCAGTCAGGGCAGGTACCTTAACCTACTACGTTACTACAGGAAAATTATCTTACGAGACTGTTCTTAACTTTTTCACTAAGTGCTAACTGCATTTTCGGAAAAAAACAGTCAGCTAGAAAAACATCAACTTTCACATTTGTATGGTGCCAATCAAAGCAGTTTCTTATAAAGATTAAAAGACTCTTCTGGACCAACTGTGAGGTTGTAGTGCCTACTAGAAAAACCAAAAATCGCAAAACGACTTTTCTAAAACATTTCGTTAGACATTAAAGTTGATAAACTAAACCACAAATCCTATATACTATATTTACCATAATTTACCTACTAACTTTAACATTGTAGCGTCCATCTTTTCACTCTTTCCGATCCAGTTATATGCCCGGATCTGATAAAGCCTGGCGCTCACTCCACACGTGTCGTCGCTAAAGACCGATCCCACTAGATACTATCAAAGACGAGACTTTATCTTCGATAGCCTCCGACACAAGTACTAGCTAAAATGTACTACGTATATAGGTACGCGGCGAAGTAAGAAATTAAACTAATCGGGTTTTTTTTTAAATCGTTAAAAATATTAAGGCCAGTCCACGTTTCTACTCTATAGCCACTAAACCAGTTACAAACTCGAATTACAAATGAGTAACCAGAATGTCAAGCATTAGTATTTCAAAGGCTGTCCGTATACAAAGCAACTAATTATAAACTAGTTTTGGTTTCATAGGGCGTAAGTCACATTGGTATAACTTATGTGGAAAAATTTACTCTACGCAATAGGTATATATTTTTTTCCTTATAAAGTTTCACAGTTATTAATACTTCATTCACATTACAATCTAGCTCATTCGTAATAAGTAATTTAAATATAACTCTAACTGCTAACTACACTCGAGAGCAATGAATCCGGGTCACTTAAAGAATCCTAAAAATCACGGAAACTAAAAATGCTAGGTTAATGCAATAAATTGTATTTAATAGACAATGTAATACTCCTTAAATGAAGGTATTAAAACTTCTTAGTTATTGTAAAGTTATATCATAAAAAAATCAAATTTGAAAAAGGGCCACTTTCGAAGATGGAACTACGAAATTACAGCATTTGGTTTTGCTTTTGTTTGTAATCTGTCATTTATGTGGGTACATAAACCATGTTGATAGTGCTCTATATTCATTATTCAAGCTGAAATTATGTCGCTTACGCCTGAAGAATGCACCAGAATACTTACAATGCTGGAAACCGGCCGGAGTCAGCGCGATACAGCCAGGACTGTCGGTGTGTCGCTGTCAACAGTACAAAGAGTTCTCCGACGTTACGAAGAAACTGGTTCTAACCTACGCAGACCAGGAACGGGCAGAACCAGGTGTACCACAGCACGAGAAGACCGATACTTGATGAACACCATGCTTCGAAATCGCTTTCTCACAGGAACTGAACTCACAAATCAGTTTCGACGCCTCGGAGGAAGTTACCCAAGTGCATGGACAGTAAGACGTCGGCTTGCTGAATCTAACTTAAAACCCTTTAGACCTGCAAACGGCCCTAAACTGGAGCGTGGGCATCGTATTTCAAGACTAAGATATGCCCAGAGCCACGTAAATTGGAGTATTGAAGATTGGTCAAAAGTTATGTTCTCCGACGAATCAAAATTTATGCTCTACAAGCACGATGGAAGACACAGAGTGTATCGAAGACCAGGGGAAAGATTCAAGCAAGCATGCATCGAAGAAAAAGTAGCCTACGGTGGTGGGTCTGTACTTGTGTGGGCCGGAATTTCTTCTGAAAGTCGCACAGAGCTGGTGATCATAGAAAACGGCTCTTTAACTAGCGTAAGATATGTGGAAGAAATCCTCAATGATCACGTTGGTCCATTTATGGTCAATTTAGATGAGGATGCTATATTTATGCATGACAATGCCCGACCTCATACAGGTAGGATTGTGAATGACTACCTTCAAGAGATGAACATTACTCGTATGGAGTGGCCAGCGCGCAGCCCGGATATCAACCCGATCGAGCATGCTTGGGACGAGCTAGGCAGATGCGTAAAACAACGAAACCCTCCCCCAATCACGCTTCGTGAGCTCAAAATTGCTCTCACAGAGGAATGGGAGAATATTCCCCAAAATCGTATAAGGAACTTGGTGTACAGCATGCCAAACCGCGTAAACGCAGTAATGGAAGCACGAGGAGGCAATACGAAGTATTAAAATTCAAGAAAATCGTAATAAAGTTCAAAAATTTCATGTTTCCTATTTTTGTTTTAAGGAGAGATCAGCAGTTTTTTTCTTCATGTAATTTTGTGTTAATAAAATGTATGGTGACTCATATTTTTTTTACTTTCATTTAAGGAGTATTACATTGTCTATTAAATACAATTTATTGCATTAACCTATCATTTTTAGTTTCCGAGATTTTTAACATTCTTTAAGTGATCCGGATTCATTGCTCTCGAGTGTATAAAGCAATTTATATGACGTGTGTTTGATTGTTTTTCTTCTTTCAAGCAACAGTGCAAGTATATTAACAGATCAACGTATTTTTTGGGTAAAGGCTTCTTTTTATCACGGACAAAATGTACGGTTCTTGAAAAAATATAAAATACAAAATACAATACCTACGCGGTCAAAATGTATGGAACAGCTGTTTTTTTTGAAATAATTATCCTAATTTTCAACGCACCGGGGTTCAGAAAACATGGTAACTGGATGCACGTCGATGACCCTGCCAGCCTGTATAAAATTAATGCTTTTAATTTGTTCCCTACATAAGAAAAGGAACACGGAATGACAATACCTGTTCTGTGTAAGTTTGGCGTGTAATAATTATAACTATAATTATATATTTATTTACTAATTATATTTATTATTTATAATTATTATACTATAATAATATAATTAAATAACTATGGTTAGAACCACTATTAAACTTTTCAATTTATATAATAATACTACGTATTTCTTTCTGATTATATGGTACATTAAGATCTTAATATTAATAAACAGCATCACACATGCTACTGTTGCCCGTGTAGAAATATTAAGATTATATTACAATTCATATCCCCATTAAAATAATTATAAATTAATAAATAAGGTAATTTTTTTGAACAATGTTAAGTTTTATAAGTACATTTTTTTATTGTTATTTATGAATGAAATATCAAAATTATCTAATTATTGTCAAATGCATAAAAAATAAAAAGTATTGATTTTTTATTTTATTTTTACAACAATACATAACATTTTATCAATAATTTGTGTGTGTATATTGATACACACACAAATTATTGATAAAATGTTATGTCAAAACTTATTAGTTAAAAAATTCGATAACTGAATAGAAACAGTTGTCTAAAAGCCAGGCAAATATAGTTTTCCTGAAATTATTAGTGCGCAGCACTCTGGTGCGTGGAGGTTTATTGTTGAAAATTTTGATTATGTACCATTTCATTGGAATTCCTGCTATACAAATGCAGTCTCTGACTAGATGCAAGTAATTAATAAATTAATTAAATTTATTTATTTGGGTTTCTACTATTAACATATTTTGGGAATGTTTTCATAAAATGGGAACATGTGCGAATACCTTTTTATAAATACACAAATTTCAAGAATTTAAAGGGCAAGCATTCGGTTTTTTTTTAAATACTTTAATTAATGGATAACAATGCTCTAAATATTCTGTTCCATAAACAGCTCTGGCACATTTTTTATGTGCAATGAATGCACTGTTCACGTCTACTGAATGACCCCATATCACGAGGCCGTAACGCAGCACTGATGAACCATAGCCATGATATGCATTAAGGGTTGTTTCTGGCTGCTGGTTTACTGGCTATTCGTCTTAGTTTTCGATGAGCAAACAAAAAATTGTCGAGTCGAGTGCAGACTTTTTTACGTTCTTTCCAATTTAATTTTTCGTCAATAACTGTACCTAAGAATAAGTTTCATGGTACTGGTTTCACAATTTAATGATAATATTGTATTTGAGGTGGTTGTACTAAAGAATTTTACGTTTGTAATTGTACTAAGTTTGTTTATTCAATGTTTACACGTAAATTATTAGATTACAGCCATTCATTGCTTTTAGTACTTCATTGTTAGTGTCAGTTTCTAGGTCATTCCTATTTAAAGATTTTACTGTCTAAGTGGTATTATCAGCAAATAGTGTAAGTAAATGACCTGTATGGATTTCTTTAGACCACCACGCGTGCGAAGCCGCGGACTAAAGCTAGAAAAATTATAATTTGATCTCACTTACGGATTGTTGATTTTTCTTACATAGATTTTATTGTATCCTTCAAAAATTCAAAAGGGTTACGAGTACATACAGAACTACCTGGCTACCAACATTCTCGTCATTTATGTAATTTGATTCAGGGGGATTAACCGTTGGTTGAGGCCGACAATTTGGAGTTCCACGTTCAGCAGTTGACTTTAACGAGCTGATTTTAATATAAGGTGTCACTTGGGGAAGATTGCATTGACGTTTAATAGCCAGAGTTTTCAAAATTTAACTCATTTTGAAAAGTCACCTCAAACGTCACTCTAATAATAGCCGATATATTTTGCAAAAAAACTTAGCATGAAAAGAATGAAAGAAAACACGTTTATTTGCGTAAACACGACAAAGAAAAAGAACACAAACGCAAAAAAAAAAATTTGGGGGAAAATATGCGTAAAATCCACGCAAAACAGCTATCACTCAGCATAATGCTACGACCCTATGCAATTTAGAGCCCCAGCGCTGGTTTTCAGCGGCAGCCAGCGTTGACGTGATGATGTCAACTGGTGCAGCCTACGATAAGATAAATACGCAATACCTAGTTCTAAATGTTTATGTTAAAGATAAGTGTACTTGACATAATACGAGTACACGGTGAGATTTTTATAAAATAGACCGATAGCACACTATTAGAAAACGAACTCATTTGTCTTTTGACACCGTTCGAATTTCGAAAAGATATAGAAAATAAAATCTTTACTTCGTGCTTTGTCACGTTGGCAACATTTCCATGTAACTTACATGACAGCATAGATTTTTCTAGAAAATACTGAACATTATCGCAACATTTGTTGGAAAGTAACTGACTCATCGTACGTAAAAATTGTAATCTATAGATTATAAATAATCACTTTCATTTTTTTTTAAGATTTTTCCAATTTTACCGGCAACTTTTTCAAATTTTTCTCTTCATAAGAAACTGATTCGGACTATTACGAGCATTTTGAAAACAAACATTTGCCATATCGGTCCAGCCGTTCTAAAGTGATGCGCTTACCAAAGAACAGCATTTAATTATTATTATAAAGAAGAATATGCGGCACTTTTAAATAGTTATTAAACTATGACTAACCGCTTACAACATGGCTTGCATATTAAATCAAAACTATCTCGTGGTCTCCTATGAGTTGAAACTCAAGTAAACTATGTAGAGCTGTCATGTAACATCATTATTTCCTTTCCATTTTATGTCAATTTCACGGTGCAGCATTGCATAATGCCAGATTACTCGAACCGAGTAATAGCGTCCCGTTTCTCTGCAGATTATTTTCACCAAGTTATGCGTTCACACGGCACTCGCTTATACATTTTCATTAGAGAAATCGACATGATAATGTATACAGTTTTGCTTGATGTTCACTTTCCAAGGTACGTGGTAAATTGTCTCGAACAGATGATACATAAAATTGTTCCTTTAAAAATCTCTTATTTATGTGTGGTATGACTGTACCATTTCCGATCTTTTGTTTTTAGGACTATTTGCTCATAGGACCTTTTGCTAACGCTTCGTTTTGATTATGGGTCGATTTGCTTATCCACTGAATTGTCCAAAACTACAAACTCACCGCGAACGGAAACTGCAGCAGCGGGGACCTTTTGCGAACGGCCCTGGTCCAGCCAGGTACAGAGCGAGAGGGCATAGGAAGCCGTCACCTCCTTCTGCGAAGCAGTAATGTTCGCAAAGGACGAGGCGGAACGCGTGAGGGAGAGGCAAACCACATTAAAACCTGTTTATAATATTATTTTTATAGTATAGATATTTTCAGGGGGCTTGCCCCCTTGTCACGAAATCCGTAGTTTCGGCCGAAGTTACGAACATATCATTCTTATCAAACTCAAAGCATTTATTTCAAATAAACCAATTACAGGCAGTTTTGAATTGTCAAGGGATCGGTCAATCAGAAAAATGAAGCTAGTTGCCCATTCCAAAGCGTAGTAGGTACCTATGGAGAAGAATGGGCAAGAAACTCCATGGACAGTTTAAATCAACATAAATAAGTAGTTACAAAAAAGAAATTGGTTACATCATTCATGTTGAAATTATACTTGTGAGAACGATGACGATGTAGAAAGACGGGCGTAAAAGCGTGTGTGAGAGTATTCGTATTTATAGGCGAATAACTGATTGATTATTGATCACAAATATTGATGTTGTTTATTGATCTCTAATCTAGAATCACAATAAGAACGTCAGCTGTCAGATGACAAAGACATTGACGTATGGAAACGTTCCATTTCAACTATTTTATTAAACGTAAATTATTATTTTATAAATGGAAAGGTCTTAATTTAAAATATGTTATTAACATTTATTTAATTGATATTTCATAGACAGAAGTATTTAATGTAAATGGTATTTATTCTGACTTAAAAGGCCGCTTCACAAACAACGATTATAGAGTTTTCAAACAAGTAATGTTTGGTGGTTTTACATAATCAAAACAAATGTTTATTATCTTAGCATTACAATAAATGATTAAATAATAATTAATATGATACTAGTAATATTTCCCATGATTTAATATTGCAATTTAAAAGTAACAAGTTGGTTTTAGACGATTCTCAGATCTTAATGATGATGTTATTATAATATAGTATTGTACTTAAAGACTACAAATAAATACATAATAAATTGCTAAATAATCTTATGAAGTTTTAAAATAGTTCCATTATACTAGATTTGTTAATTAATACCTATATTAGAAGATATTTAGCAATTATGTACAACCGTCTCTGATTGGTCTAAAATGGCGGCAGAATGGGCGGCAATGTTTGTGGTACTGACTGGTATTATGGAGGGATTTTAATGGATTACCGCCAATTTTGAAGGGGATCTTGGTTCGAATGGTTGGACGAGTTAGGACAGACTCACAGATCCTGAGTGGTGTCCATTGTCCATAATATTAATTTGCTAAAAGCCAATGTACCTAAGGAAATCACGCTGCATAGCGAAGTTCTTCCTATATTGTAAAATGGATTGAATTATGATCATCATATTATCACTTCTAGTGAAAGATCGACTGACTACAATGTTCATGTAAGTTATGTATATAATTGATATTATATCTAATATTGATTAGTATTGCTGATCTATGTTGTGATGTAATGTGTTATACATATAGCTAATATTGCTTATGTGTGTTAAATCGAATTAAGGAATATTCATATTCTTTCTTTACATTGACAAAGTTGCTAACTTTGAGAAACGGACCGTGTGTTAACAATAATAATATGATAATGTGAAAATGTGTTGACAAAAGACTAAAACAAGCTGCCATTGAGTTTCTTATCCTTCTTCTCCATGAAGACCTAGTTTTGGAACGGATAATAGCTTTCTCACTAACGTTACCTACATATATTTATTGACAAGCCTAATTGAAATAAATGCCTGGTCTTGTCTTTCTGTGGTTTTCTTCATAAAATCCCTTCCCAACACACCATAATCATAGATACTTTCTTACATATTAAATAACTAGCCATTCTGACACTCAAAGCTTACTAATTAAGTGGATGCCAATACCTATAAATGTAGTATTTCATCCACTTTCTAACACATGCGTAATAAAAAAGTAAAAAATAAACAATTCAATAATTATAACAATTCGTGGCAGCCAAGACATTACCAGTCCCTACTGACGGCGCCCGTTCACGAACATGGCGTATGGATCAGTTACCATTTACGGACATAGGATTGTATCACTTACGGACATAGGATGTATCACTTACGGACATAGGATTGTATCACTTACGGACATAGGATGTATCACTTACGGACATAGGATTGTATCACTTACGGACATAGGATGTATCACTTACGGACATAGGATTGTATCACTTACGGACATAGGATAAGGGCCCGTTGTGTGATCAGTAGTCAAACTTACTAATAGTTAAAATGCTTTAGTTAAACTAAAGGGCCCGTTGTTTGATACATAGTTAAACATGACCAATAGTCAATCTAACAATTAGTCACTTGACAATAGTCAATAGCTGTCAAAGTTTAACTACTCTGTCTGCGCATGGTTAACTTTTATAACAAATTGTCAATTTTTTTAACTGTAGTTAGCTTAATCGTTTTTCAAACAACTTAGTTCTGTGATTTTTAACAAATTGTTAGTTTAACTAACGCATTTTAACGATTAGTATGTTTGACTACTGATCAAACAACGGGCCCGTATTAGTCCGAGACCCGAACTAAAAATTAATGATAACACGGTTTGACGGTTGTCCTTACTTCTGATGTTTTTTTCCCGGCCGAAGAAGTTAACTATAGAATGGAATAGAATTATATTTATTTGCTTAAAAACGTGGTATAAAAAAACGGTAAAATACAAAATGTAAAAAGAGCATAGATGTGTGTTGTTTACATGTATTTGGGAGTAGGGTTTAGTTGTAAGTATCAAAATACTTTCGGACGGACCCGTATTTTCGTTGACGGACATAGAGAGTAGGCCCCCAGAACACTTAAGTCTTTCGTTTACCAAACAATAAAATAAACTTATTTCTAAATTCACTTTTACAAGGCGTTTTTTAAGTATTTGAAACCAAATCCTGTCCTTGAAAAGAAAGGCCGAAATAAACTCGGAGGTCAAGGTATTTATTAGAATCCAGACGGCGCACGGAGTTGTATTAGTGTAACAAAGTTGCGTAACGTCTGGAATGACTTCGTACTAAATAATATGCCTATTATTTTAGTTGACTGCTACGGCAAGCTTTTATCTGTGAACTAGGGGTATAGTGCTACCCAGTAACTGGGTTGTGGTGATCAGTTAAGCTGTCGCTCCATGTAAAATACTGATATTCAGCTGCACTTGGTTAGACTAGAAGCTGACTCCAATGTAGTTGAGAAAAGGCAGGCAGATTCATGACACTACCATAAGCATTATAAGAATATTCAGCATATAATGTCTCAAATGCTGGGACACTACCAATCATTAGAAATGGAGACCGTAATGATAGAAACAAGTGAGCGGCACTGTATGATGGCGCCTGTGACAGCGCACAAATTATGTTTTATAGCTCGAATAAACTATAGTTCAAACGGTAGAAAGAAAGAAAGAAAATACGTTTATTTGCGGAAAACATGACGCAAAGAAAAAACACACAAATACAAAAAAGAACGAGTTGGGTGAAACTATGCGTCACATCCACGCAAAACGGTAATCGCTCAGCATAATGCTACGACCCTATGTGAAACAGAGCCCCAGCGCTGGTTTTCAGCGATAGCCGGCGTTGACGTGATGACGTCAAAACCAGTGCAGCATACGAAAACTAAAAATTAACAAAAAGATAAGAAATAAAAAGTTCTAAAAGTATATAAAAATAATATTTATAAAGTGGTAACATTCCGGGTAACGACACATGCGTCACCGCATAAGCATAATCAGCCTATAATGTTCCCACTGCTGGGACACAGGCCTCCTCTACTCGAGAGGGAGTGGGCTGTAGTGTAAACATGTCTTCGAATTTTTGGTTCTAGGACATGCCGGTTTTCTCACGATGTTTCCCTTCACCGTTTTGAGAAATTATTTAAACAAAGTATAGCGCCTGCCCGGGTTCGAACCCACGACTTACAACTTGTAAGTCGCGGCCGATACCACCGCGCCACAACTGCTCCACCGGCGGTAGGTACATCATCATTGCTGCCCGTACAACAATGGAGTATGACATCGGTTCCCTCAACCTGTTTTTAAATCGCTAAAGATATCTACATTGCCATCGTTGTATTATATATACTAGAAGCTGCCCTATTCGTTAGAACAAACAAGCACCTGCTTATGTCAGTAGTAGATAAAAGACAACGCTCAGGACCAATAAGGTCACAATATAAAAATCAACTTTACATAGGCTGTTACCAAAAATCTTTACTTAAAAAATATATTTTAACCATGGGTCAGCTTATTTAACTACCGATACATTTATTACTATTATTATTTTAGATGCGTTTGCTCTTGACTCTAGTCTAGGTCAAAGTTGACAGAGACGAAGTCGACGATGGAGTGAGCTCACCCAGAAGAAGCCTGGTCACTCTCACTTTGAAGAGATTTGGGTTGTACATTTAAAAGAATTACCAAGTAAAGTTTTTTTTTAAAGTTAACAAACTGCTACTGGACAAGTATTTATTTTATTTAATTTTATTTATTATGGGACAATAAACAGCTACAATATAAAATGTTTACAAATAGTAATAATATAGGCTCATAAGTAGTATTAATAACAATATTGCAGCCCACTACTACGCAATTAAAGATTTCGTTAATGACAAAACATTCTGGTAATGCTGTATATGCTGCTTCTTTGTGATTTAATTTACTGACATTTATATCTTTAGTTTTATCGCAATTAGAATTTTATTTAATTTGTTGACATTTGTAGTTCAATTGATTGGCATTAAGTACCTAATTCCGAATGTTTTTGAATAATATGAGTATTTTTAATAATGATAGTAATGTGGCTTAGTGAATGGAATGCTTTTTTATGTTTTTTGTCTGGTAAATATTAATTATATTAAATTAATTAATTTTGCATGCCATAAGGCAAAATGTATCGGGGCTCTCATTAAAATGTATCGGGACTCTCATCAAAATAACCATCATATCTGTATACCTACATTATTGGCAAATAAATGATTTCTATTTCTATTCCCCTCACATTTAGCAGTCAGTATTAACGGAAATTCATGAAAACGTGCAAACCTGGCTATTATATACTGATTCCATTAACAAGTTATATTTATGTGGAAACTTGTAATTGTCTTTCTTTTACATATTACTTGTGACTACTTGAATGTATTAGCTGCAGGTTTTCTTAAAACTAATAATATAAATAAATTGTAAGCTTCAACACAAAAACACAAATCATTACTGATGTAAATGTATATTTGTCTTTATTCATTACTGTGCAACTACGTTGTACGCAAAATACTCCCTTTGACGTGGAGTTGCGGACACCAGCCCGTATTACCAATCGGTACTCGTAAATGTAGGTTATCTACTTTGTGCACTATTGAAGATATAATAAATATATTGAAGTGTTGGTTCATGTATTGTGTTTCAAACATTGCATTAGTTGATTAAATAGAAATATATAAATAATAAGAAATAAATAAATTTACATGTTAAACAATATGCAGGCAACAATACGACAATAAATGTAACAATACTGGCAATACTAGTGCGTAGAAGTATTTTGAAACTGTAAAATAAATCTAAACATTGCAGAAAACTATTTTTAAACAAACTAAATAATAGTGATGGGTTTTGCCAATCAACCGGTTGGCAAAACTGGTGACTGAACAAAAGGACATATTTGATTGAATTTTTGTATTCAGACTCTGGAACGTCATTCAGATAAAAAAAATATCATTGTATCGTCGTCTCCACATTGTATATTATATGATATACAACTTACAAAAGTACAAAAGAAATACCTACAATTATCAGTAAAAAAGACTTTAAAATCAGTTATCGAAAATTCAAAATGGTAGTTCTTCAAAACAACGAAAATAATTACTAAAGCAACAAATGAAAACGTTTTAAAAGCGCAGTTAAATTAATAAATATTCATGAGTATGTATATAAACAGGTTTCCTGTAGCGGCTACGAAGTGAACATCTGTTGGCAGGTGCCATGTTTTTTATAGTGGAACGGAACAAGTCTATAAAGAGGTCAAAAGTTTTCCGAGTACGAAGATTCAATCGTGACTCCTTGCAATGAACTAAACCAATCCAATTCTATAAAAGCAATCTGTTTTTTAAACAGCTCACTTATGCAATAAATAAACATCAAAGCATTTAATCTGCAAGTTTTTATAAGAGATGAATGCGTCCTGAAGCTGAAATCAAAAAGTTTCTGTTTCTTCATTGGTGCATTTCGAATGGATACGTGCACTCTAAGAAAGAAAAACTTAACAATATCTGCGAGTCGAAATCCCTCACAATTGATTAAATATGTCAAATTTAGGACAATAGATTAGTATCACATACAATAGGCACCTTAAAAACCGTCATTAGAAAAGATGTGTACAAATCAGGGGTGCTTCTCCTCTATTGTTTAATCCTTATGGGAATGAAAACTATTAGAAAAGTTGCATGGGATAGGAATAAGAGGAAAAGCTCATGAATGGTTTGCATCATACCTAAAGGATAGGGTACAACTAGTAGAAATTGAATATTTCGTTAACAAAACTAATGAAATAATTAAAATGAGATCCGACAGAAAAGCAGTTAACGCTTCAATTCCCCAAGGGAATGTAATAGGCTGCCTTTTGTTTCTCATCTACATAAATGACCTACCTAAAATTATAAACGAACCATGTGTTCTATTTGTGGACGATATATCTCTGCTCACCTCATACCTGAACGATGACAATATAAACGCCAAATTAAACTCCCTTCTTTCTACAGCTGTAAACTGGATGGATAACCATAATCTAGAAATTAACTTCACCAAAACAAAATTAATTACTTTTCATCCCCATGAAAAATCCCCATTAAAACTAAATTTCATTTTTAATAATGCAAAACTGGAACAAGTAAATGAATTTACTCTCCTCGGTTCGTCTACAGATACCCACATAAATTGGAAATCCCATATACAGAAAGTTAGAGCAAAACTATCCAAATTTTCTTATGCCCTACGCGAAATTAAAAAAAACTACCAACCTGCAAACTGCACTTGTCACTTACTATGCATATGCCCAGGCATGGCTCAGCTATGGGGTCATGCTGTGGGGTAACAGTACAGATTCACAAACCATATTTATTTTACAAAAGAAGTTATTTCGAATAATAGCCAACATAGACCAGACAGATAGCTGCAAACCACAGTTCCTAAAACACAAAATACTCACAATCTCCTGTTTATATATCTTAGAATTATGTAAATTTGTCAAAAATCACCCAGATTTTTACACCACTTGCGAAGAAACACAAACAAGATAAACCTTTCGACACAACAAAAACAAAATAAACACCTCAATCCCGACTCAAAATGCACTCAACTAGCCCTTTAGTTATGTCCATTATAATATATAACAAATTACCAACTGACATTAGAGAAGTACCTAAGTAAAACAAATATATTTATTAATAAATTGAAACAATTTCTGCAATTTAAGTCATAAATGATAAATGATTTTATTTCTTTAAGTAGGTTTATACAAACACTTTTACACGTCAATCATATTTTTAAAACTAGATGAGGTCGGCGTTACCTATCTGACTACTCTCAGAAGAAAGGCCGAAACAAACTCAGAGGTCACAGTCTCTTTTAAAGTCCAGACATAATCTTGGTCAGATCATGTGAAGACCATGTAGATTTATGTCTGAAATGGTCTTTTGAGGAAAAACCACAGAATGAGTGGACCTGTCCAGCCAGTGCACGAATTTGTCACTAATCGTGGAGCTCAACTCAGAACTAAAGGAGCTCAACCACTCGACGAACAATACCAAAGAAAGGACATTTGGGTAGGCCGCATAAAGCACTCAAACTGCCAGATTATCATTGAAACTATCTGAGAATATGAAAAATAAAAATAAAAGTTACCTACATAGTCCTCACATTCACAATAAATAAATAATAATACTATACTTCACAAAGTAAATTGTCATGAAATTGTATATATAATAATTATCAAAATGTCAAAATTTATGTAAAATAAAAAACTAAAAAAATTAGCTAAAATATAAATTAATTAAAAGCCAACAACATTTAGTATGCAAAAATTGGAGCAACTCAATCCCAAGCCTTTTTGTCCTCAATATAATCCTTAACGGTATAAAAATCTTTCTGGCACAACTTTCGTTTAATTAATGATTTGAATTTATTAAGGCTTAGATCTTGAACGTGGCTTGGAAGTTTATTATAAAAGCAAATACATTGACACCTGAACGAGCCGCCTATTTTTTTGAGCCTTGTTGTAGGTACAACAAATTTGTGTTTATTCCTAGTATTTATATTATGGATATCACTGTATTTTTTAAACAATTTTATATTTTTATGTGCATATAAAAGATTTTCATAAATATATTGAGAAGGCACAGTCATTACATTAATCTCCTTAAATTTCTCTCTGAGAGATTGTCTCGGACTTAATTTATAAATTACATACTACTCAGTAAATGAGTTTTAAGATGACAAATCTATTGCAAAATACAATTATTCTCTCTCTTATTCAGCAAACATTATAAAATATATAGGTATAATATAATAAGAATATAGAAAATCAAACATAAATATGAAAATATGAATACATAAATAACAGCATAATAATTTAATAATAATAAAAATACTTCAAAGAATTTCATATAAATTACCTACATTATTATTGTGCAATACATAAAATAAAAATAACTAATATACTATACACAAACCTAATAATATATAAATATACATAACAATTATACACTCAATGAAACTCATCTAATAATTTTTAATAATATTGAATTGCTTGAATTGCTGCTTAGCTAGCTCTCTTCCTCTCTCCTAATTTTGCTGTGCCCGACAGGGTCCATATTGATCTTTTACTTTTTTAGACCATCTATGCAACGGCGACCATTAAACCAGGTAGACAGTTATATACAATTAAGTTTATTGCTTTTCGGCTAATTAATAATTATGCTTAATCGAAATGGTATACTGTGGTACCTACTAATAGGGAATTTAATATCAAATCTGCTGATTATAGAGCCTGCAACAGTGTGATTCTCTATTTTCTCTCTCAAACATCCCTTCGTAAATCCGCGATGAATACGATGACACGAAACGGTGAATATTTAATTGATCTACTAACGGTGACTGCCTTTTTTATTCAAAGACTTGCATTGTTTTAAAAAAAAAAACATCTTTTGTTGAAATTGAGTCACGATAACTAAGCTATAAATACTCTAACTGAACGGGTTCGATTGCATTTTGACAAACCACGATACATCCAAGTTAGTCGCAGTTACTTTGTTACCTGTGTATAAGGCATATATTACAAAAAGACGGTCAGTGAGTATCTATTAAAAGAAGACCGATTCGTATTTTCATAAAGAAGTGAACTCTACAGAATAGCGCCGCAGTACAACAATATACAGATTGAAATCGATATCCATTTAGGATTTCAAAGGACATCACCATATTAATTGATCTTTGCATCTGATATGGCAGATTGCTAATCTCATAGACTCACATAAAATCCTAATAATATAATATTTGGACCTTAAAAGAGATCATGACCTCTGAGTTTGTATGGCCCTTTTTCTCAGGGATCAGTCAGCTAGGAAATGCCGGTGCCATCTATGTAGTTTCAAAATATTGACGTGTAACAGTGTCTTAAATGATCTATTTACTTCAGAAATAAACATTTCATTTCACAGTGTCGACATGTCCGACTGACAATGGCCTTATATTATCTAGTGTAGTGTGAGCGCTTTGTATTGTGAGACTAGGAGAGATCTGTGTAATCTAGTTTGACCTCGCTTTGTCAGATTGTAGACAAGCTGTGTTGCAAGCATGGATTGTGCATACATCACTTTAACGTCTTACTTTGAAGTGATGTACCTATGTGATTACACCATTGATTGTAGCATAGGTACAACACAACATAAATATGAACAAAAAAGTTTACTAAAATGTTCTTTCTGTGGTGAATTTTCCTGATGCCTACTTTTTCAACGATGTATATATATTTTAGAACAATCGGCAAAGTCAATATAGTAGATTCATCAAAAAGAGGGCCCCAATCATATCACTTAAATGTGGACCTGGAATGACCGGCAGATTCCGACCTCTAATGATTATCATTATTCCGACTTCTGGTGATTATTATTATTCCGATCTCTGGTGATTATTATTAATAAATATCACTAATAGACATCGCACAGCCTACACCGCTGGGTCTACAAATTGTACCCAAGAGTTCCGTAGGTATATAACGAAGGTGAGCATTTAGGAAGGATTTTTCGAAAATTCATCCCTTAAAGGGGAAAGGGGGAGGGGCGGTTTGTTTAGAATTACGACAGTGTTTTCCAATGGGAAATCCCATCGGGCATTCGGCTAATCTTATTACATTACAGGGCGGCAGGGAAATCGACGCGCAACCTGTTAACCCTGGATTCAGTATAATTATGATTCTGGAGCCCCCTGCGTTGAAATCTTTCGTCGGTTATTAAAAGAAAAAATACCTGTTACAATACATTTTGATCGCGTAGGTATTGAACTTTTTTAAGAAACAACAGATTTTTTTTTGTTAACCGACGGATGGTTTCTACAGTACGGTGTTTAAAATCATTAATTAGCTGCATTCATGGTTACAGTTTGCGGATCGATGTCCCTTCCGCCCTGTATAACTGGCTGTATTGTATTTCATTATTATTGTTGTAATAATATTGCAGAAATAAAATGTGACGGACATTCTATAATTAAATTAATCGATGTAATAATATTCTTCTGAATTATGAGAATGAATGAGTCATTATTGATTTATAGCGTAGAAACAGTTCTAGAAACTAATTTGGTTAGCACTTGCACTCATGTATTTTACTGGCATGGTCCCGGCGGTAACTAACTACTCGTAAAGTCGGTTCGTAATTGCTTTACTAACCTAAAGTTAAATGTCACTTACACGTCAGAAAATGTCTAAGTCTATTTTTGCTTTAAGAACAATGCGAAAGTTCTAACCTTAGAAAGAAAAGAAAAAGGAATAATACGTTTCTTTGTCACAGAAACACGTGACAAATAAACAAATATAATAACTGTAATTAACTCTCATATAAAGAATCAAAAACTATACGTATATAGAACTAAGGATACCCGGCGTGTACACCGGTTTGGGGTACATCAATTGGATGGTTTCAAAGTCTATAACGGACATAAATAAAAACTTTATTTTTTTTGTTTTATATTTATGATTATAATAACGAACACAGAACAGAAATACTCGGCAGCAGCATGTCGTGACTGTGACAAGAAGGGTTCCACTCAGCATCACTCCGCTGAATTTCAGTGGTCACCCGAAAATTACGTAGTGAAATTTCAATTTACTGGGTATTTTTGTCAAAGCGGTGAGGCGATTGCGACATTAATTTGTACCAAATAATTTGCAGCCCGACTGACGATACTGTCAGGCTTTCACAATTTGATTTGAAACTACGACTAGAGTACAATTTGTAAGTTCTTGTTTCAAATTAAGTTTAAATTTTCAAAAGCTGTTTATATGTTGATTCAATCACGTTCGCAATGTGGAATGAACTGAATGTGAAATGTATTTTATAATACCTGTCTATAATTTTCATAGTTTTGCACATCATGAGGTCTATTATTAACTAGCACTTTGCTAGCACTTCGTTCATCCGTGAATGCCTTATACCGTGGGATATTTCTCCCACGGAAAATCCTGGGAATCAAAAATCTAAATCGTGGGATGATCGTCCCTTTTTCTTTCTTAAAATCTTTGCAAAATTTCGGCTGGTCGTTGATAAGTTGGTGAGTGAGTGAGTCAGAATTTCGATCCCTTACTCTGCTACTGTTCCTTCCTTTGTTCTGATTAGAAAAATAATATCCTTAACCTTATGTAAACATAGGTACATGAAAAAAAACATCGAAAGCATAACCTCCTCCTTTTTTTGAAGTCGGTTAAAATAGGTCATGGCGACACGAGAAGAAAAAGAAGTGACTTTACAAATTCATCATACAGCACTAAACCACTTCAACAAAACACTAATTCCACATAAAAAAGTACCACGCCACTTTGCAGTACCGAACGTTAGGAGTTAAGCCCACAAATAGCTTTAAACTCTTTGCTTTTGTACCAAGTACCGAAGGCTTACGATGCACTTGTACTTAAGCCTGGCATTATCATAATGGTGAGTACTCGTACTCTTGCTGATGTGTTCACCCATAGAGAGCTATCAGATCCTACATCTTTTGCTGTGGTTCGGAGATGAGATCTAAGCGGTTTGTAAAATACAGGCAGTTATGAAGCTAGCAACTAGAAATTGTTGATAATATTTTGTTATAGTCAGTGTGACTGTTATTAAGAGAAACCGGCAAAGAGCGAATCGAACTGCGCACCCAGGGTTATGTACCTTGAAACTTACTTTGTATGTTCTATTTTTTATTTCATCCACCTTGAATTTGCGAGCGTAGTGTGGAACCCGCAATATGCTATCCACTCACAAAGAGTCGCAAGCATTCAGAGGGCCTTCCTGAAACACCTAGCGTATACCTTCAGTAAAATATCTCCACGGTGTCCATATGAACAACGTGTTTGATGCTACGATATGCATTCTCTGCGCGCCCGTCGAATGACACAGGATCTAATTAGAGATGGGTCGTCGACGTATTTGGCGTGAACGAAACTAGACCGTCTAATTTCATTGATTGACTAGTCGATTAACTAATTAAATTCGTCGACTAGTTTACGCGTCAACTTGGATAAATTTTACGACGAAGTCTACGGTGACATAGGTGGTCGACTAGTCTCCCGCGTGCTGTAGGTAGCTAATTTGAACTTCCCTTCATACTTATCCAGGATTAGGACTGGCTGAATACCTACTGAATCACACACAAAACATCAAAAATTAAATAAATATGAACAACTATCAAACAAGTACATAAACAAACCTGTTTGTCTCGCATCGTTCGACCAGTCCATCCTCTTTCTCTTTCGCAAACGCGAAACTACCATAACGGCATCCTTTTCTTCACTTAACAATAATTTAATTCGACCCGTACAAATATCAGCTCTCCCGTCCTAGATTTAGTGTTCAAATTTGTTTGATGATTATTATATTTCAACGGACGAATGAATTTGTATTACCCGACTACGTTCTCGTGTCGATCGTCGCGTTGCAAGTTTCAGTTTATTAGCCGTCTTTAGGCGTCCACGGATTCGACTAGTCCATGGATTATCGGTGAACCGTCGAACCGTTGACAGTACATCGACGGTCGAATTAACTAGTTCGTCCATTCAACGCCCATCACTAGATCTAATGTTCCTCTACAAATTGGTCAATAATAAATTAGACTGTGACAAATTAGATGAGCGTATTGGTCTAAAAGTTCCTTACAAAATACCTAGAAACCCTGTAACTAATGTATTCTACATTCAAGCATCCAATACATATATTGCGGTGAATTCACCATTAATAGACTCAGTAGAGAGACGAATTCTTTTATAAAATTTGCACCAGATGTCGACTTATACCATGATTCTATAAGTCTTTAAAACCAAAATAAATAGTAAAGCCCCGACGCAATCTGATAATTTCATAAGTTAGTATATTTTGGAAACTCTTCACATTTTTATACTATAATTTAGAAGCTATACTTTCCATTATGGTCTCATTTCAGTTTATATTGTTTATGTCTTAGTCTTAAATAGTAGTAAGTGGGCAAAATTGCAATATTGTTCGTCTTGTCCTTTTTGTTATTAATCTTAAGTTTAAGAAGTATTTTGCCATACTTTTTAAATTTTAGAGCCCTTTTTTATTTTTTTGGGTTGGAAAATCATCAAATGACGTCTCCCGCTCTGGGCGGAGCGGGAGGGCGTGTCAGACACTTACTGACTAATACCCACCCGTGATCCTTCAGTTGCCTGTGCACTAGGGCCACGGTAACTCTTTTGAACAATCCGCGACCCCTGCAGGCATCGGCCCTATCGGACCCCGTCATTGGTGCTGACATCTCTTTGAGGCGTGCGTGGAAGACGACGCGCCGTCGACCCGGGCCTGTTCCTTACCGTACGGCGAGCTGCCCATTGCTCGCCGTCCGCAAGCCCGCGCCTACGGTGGCCGGGAGTCGGCTATCGACTCCCGACGCCCAGGATGTCTCGTCCTGCGGCAACTAGGGGTGCGAGGACGCAACGATTGCCTCTCCCTCACACGCTCCGCCTCCTCCTTCGCGAGCATTACTGCTTCACAGAAGGAGGTGACGGCTTCCCATTCCCTCTCGCTCCGTACCATGGCCTGGACCAAGGCCGGAAGCGAGAGATCACCCCCGCCGATCGCCGCCACGAGGACACACACGGCGGTGCTCTGGCCAAGCCGGGCAGACCTCCACCGTGTCATCCGGGCGATCCACACAATGGTAATTCTAGAGCCTGTAGTTTTATTATCATTAAGTGTTATAACCGTTTTCTGAGATTGTTGGTAAACCTGTAATAGGCGATTGTGTGAGTCCAAGGCTATTATTACCTATAGTAATTTGGATATATTATACACAGAAGCTGTTGGTGTACTTTAATAAATAAATAAAACTCTACGAGTATCTCTGTATATATAAAAGGAAACCGTGACTGACTGACTGATCTATCAACACATAGCTCAAACCACTGAACGGATTGGGCTGAAATATGGCACAGTGATGGTTATTAAGACGTAGGTATACGCTAATACGCGGGTGAAGGGGGGGGATTTTGTTTGTATTTATAAACTTGAGTTAATAAACTTGAAACTTGGCACGAATAGCTACATATCGTAAATTATAAAGATTGTCATTTTCTATTTTCCTAAACCACCCCCTAAATTTTAACGCGTGATTCGATTAACTCGAATCTAGATATTTATCCTTAAGACGGAAAATAAAGAATAACGTATATCAGGGTTTTTCGTAAATCTACCCAATGGAGTGAAAAGGGGTAGTAAATTTTAGAGGAGGATATTATTGCTTGGCTTGATTAACTCAAAAATTGGTAAGTACAAATAAGCTATAAGTCAAATAACAGAAACATCACAAATGATTTTTAAAACTCAACCACTTTCGGGGTGAAAAGGGGTGACACAGTTTATATGAAAAATAATTTTCTATTGATCAATCAACTTGAAAATTGACCCGAATACTTTTAGATAACAAGATAATCATACATTTTCGAAAAATACCTTTTAAAAGGGGTGGAGGGGGTGTTAAATTTTGTAGGGGAAAATATGAAATCTACGTGGATGAAGTCGCGGGCGAAGTGCTAGTCTTATATCTAAATGACATCACATCAAATTAAATACGATGAACCCTAGAAATTATTATAGAAGAATATTTTCCAGTCTAATAAGACAAGTCTAGTTTCTACCAATAATTATCTCGAGAAAATTATTTAATTATAGGCTTAAATAAGCGGGATATGATTATTAAATTAGGCAGTAGATTATGTGAAAATGTCGTTAAAGCACATGTTGCTTCATTCCGCTGAGAGTAATTTAAACCTCGACGCTAATTTGAATTTATAATAGCTAACTTTCATATTTATAACTTTTAGTATACTTACATCATTTGTTATTTCATGTTAAATGTCAAACAAAGTAAAAATTTTTTTTTTATTAGCTCGTATATGTCCCACTGCTGGGCAAAGCCCCCCCTACTTTTCTTCCACCTCTCTCTGTCTGCCAATGACCAATCCTCTATGTCTAAAAATTGTTGTCAGAGCAGCCACACCAACTGTCACCATTTTTTTTAACCCATAGTTTATCTCTTATCAACGTTTACAAATAAAAGTGTTATTGATTGAGTGTTGGCTTAGTTTATCATTTGTGATTTGAATTTATTTTAGTGCTGACCATTAAAATAAAATCTTAACAAGTGCATTTTTGAACAAGTACTGTTTTAGATTTTCATAAGTAAAAGAAGTTCCATTATGAAATGCGTTGTATTCTAATCTTGACGTTGCGACTGTTCCATTATTTTATGCTCCTTTGTACAAAAAAAATGACCCACTCACAACATAGTGCAAGCAAAACTATTGTCCGGCGATACTGAGAATCTATTGCCCACTCCACAAAGCGATGACGTCGATTGCCTCGCTGACATTTGTCAGATACCTGCATAGTTATTGTATTTCATTTACCTACACGGTTAGTGTAGGTAAACTAAAATTAGACTTAAGTTTCCATCGTCCAGAGTGATGTCTTATTAAACGACGTTAAATAAAAAAAGTATACACATTCAGTCCAAAGATAAGGATAGTTTCAGATGGAAATATTAGCTAGTTGGTCAAGTTGCCTTGAAGCCTCGAAAAATGTATGGTTAAACGCCATAAAAAAAAATGCATCAAATAAACATGAAACTACAGTTTGTAATACGCAAACGTTTTTGAATACATACATCAAAATATGACTTTTATTTGTTTGGGATTCTATTTATAGCGTTTGCTATTTAGTTTCCAAACAAGTAAAATATTTATTTAAATATTATTTCCACATAAACGACTATAAACTTTTTATGTTCGTTTACGTGGAAATAACATCAATAGGAAAAAAAGACTTTAAAAAATACATAAAACTGTATATTTTTTTTTATAAATGTCATCTCGCAGGTCAACCTAGAAGGTTGTCGGTCGCATCCGGACTTTCCTGTAAATGCTATAACAAATTAAGGTATAAAACGTATAAGCTAACCGCTATGGTGTACGGACCTCGGCTTAGGGCGTTGCAGCAAGGATATGCTGGATCGGATCAAGGTTGGATCTGATCAAAAACTCTATTTTACTGCTACTAAATCCTATACACTTATACTGTCGTCACCAAGAAAGCAACCATGTTTGTCTAGATCACACAAAGCGACAAACGTGAAAAGATTTTCTGCTCTTGAGTAATTTTGGTTCGAATAAGCTCTGTATACTTTGATTTTAGAGTTGCTTTTTCTTTGTTGGATGTGACAGGGGCAATCTGTTTTAGATAAACGAATGTTACGATTTAAGGACCTAACAATACAGTTGGTAGTAAGAAAAAAAAATATAAGTCTTTGATTCAATATGATATATAAATTGTAAAAATCATTTACTTTTCAATATTTGTAAATATGTGAGCACCATGTATCTATCTCTAACTAATTTACCTGTCATTGCGTTATATATAATTATTTTTACCTATTGCGGTATAGTAATTTTATTCTAGGTGCATCGTCATCACATATAATTATATAATTAATGTATACATCATATTGTAAAACATTTATAAAAGAGTAACGGTGGAGTTTCTTGCCCATTCTTCTCCATACGAAACTACCTTTTGGAAGGGGCAACTAGAATCAATTCTTTTTTTTTGTAAATGTTGACGGTCATAAGTGCCTTTTTTATGCCTATTTGAAATAAATGATTTGACTTTGACTTTGAATTTATGAAAACAATGTCAAATTAAACTCTAAAATAGTCCAATTTCCGTAAACCATCGTCACCTCTGATTAAGGCTGATAGTTTTTCAACCAACCAATTACAAGATTAAATGACAATTATTTGACATCGGATTTGAATTAACTTTTAATTTTGGGCAAGTCTATTCTAAATCTAGATAATGATATCTCATTAAAGAATCAGAACACTAACACGGTACGGCCGAAGCCAATAGCCATGATAAAGCAATCGTATCGATCGAGTGTTAGAGTGTCCATCAGGGATTATCATTGAAAATAATTTAGGTAGTAAATCCCTAAGTAGGGGAGAGAAGTAAATACTATATCACTGAAGACAAGACGGGGCCGGTCTTAATACTCCGCAAGTGTTGATAAGGGAACTTGAAGTTTTTGATGGCTACCCTGATGGTATCGTGGTATCGTTGAGTTGAGTCTTGAGTTCGAGACCCTGTAGCTGTACATACAAAGTAATATTGGGGTTGGTAGATGTCACATGTCTTCGAATTGTTGGTTCTTGGACATGCCAGTTTACTCACGATGTTTTCCTTCACCGTTTTGAGAGCAGTGGTGATAAAATTATTTACACAAAGTAAATCACCTGCCTGGGGTCGAACCCACGACCTACAACTCTTAAGTCGGGGCTGATACCACTTGGCCACTACTGCTGTTCGCTCTGCTCGTTGTCACTGATGTGACACCTTTAAATCTTAAATCTTTACACCTTTTCAAGGAAACGCAAAGGAATATAATATTTCTACAATAAAATGCAAAGTTGATAGTGACATACTTTTGTAGTTTCTAACCTAGCCTTGGCCCCGATCTTTTTCCGAGATAGTAATATTGCAATATTTTCACACAATCTTAGTTAACAATAATGAGCATGCTAGGAGAAGCCTTTGACCGGAAATGAATGAAACAGTATATTAAAGGTTTTATAATATGAAGATTTATCATTAAATCTCGACGCAACATACTCCTGTTACTTTGTATAAAATCAGAGGAGTAATTCCGCAACATACCTAAAATGGCAATGCCTTTCATTTTGACTGTTCAACAACATTCATTGCGTAATTTACGTTGTTGAGCAGCAGAATTTTATAAACATTTGAAGCAATGGTTTAAAAATGTTCTTCCAATTTCTTTTAATTTTGATTAAAATGTGTTACGCAATTTAGATACTGAATTAAGTGCCAAAAAAAGTCACTTCCGTTCTCCATCAGGAGTCGAATGAAGTGGTTTCCGAGCTTCCATGTACACGTAGGTTTTTGTTTATTAACCCCAATAAATAAAGTTTATGATCGTTTTACGACAAGCATTTAATTAATTCGTTTACGTTTCGTTGGAATCGGAAAATCTGGAAAACAAGTGCGAGAGATGTTTAATATTTTTTGATGACATCCTCCTGCACCCTAATCGCGTAACTCACTATCAATCACAATCTGAACCATTTTGAAGGACATTGCTAATCCATTGCTTCATACGTTCGAAAAAATTGTCTGCCAACATTTTCTGCTGTAAGCAACGTAATGAATGTTATTGAACTGTCAAAATGAAAGCCATTGCTACTGTTAGTGTGTTACGCAATTACGCCGCTGATTCCATCCCAATTTATTTTGGGTTGGCGCAGAATGACTTTACCGATGGCACATTGACTTTAAAAATTAATTCATTTAATTAAAAACTCACGTGGTCTGTCACCGCAATGTCAACGCAGCGCTTACTGTGAGCGGTCTGAGCGGCCTGAGCGGATCAAGCGGACAGTGCGGTGAGATGACGCGCTGGATAAAGTGACAACTGTAATTAAATAGTCACACTCATTTATATTATACTGGCCTTCACGGTTGTTATTTGTAAAAGAGCGATGTTTCAACTTTCTATTAAATTAGTATGTAAGCAATAATTATAGTAATCTAATATCTGATTGCAGAAGTAAGTTTAAGTTTGTATCACATTAAATGCCAAGTGAAAAGAAAAACCCTAAGCAACTACTTCCGTTTCTCCATTCATTCATGAGTAGACATGACTTGTAGGCTTCAATTATTCTACATTTTTGCCACAGGGTTGGCGTCAGTCAATATTGTAAAAAATCTGTTGATAAGTAACCCCTATAAGTTGCCTAAGCATGGCAGCAGTTTTCTAATCGGAGTCGTTACTTTAAGTGGCGCTTTAGATCCTAGTCATCGCCTGGATGTGACTGCTTAACTTGGCTTTACATTTAGGTGCCTCCTAGATTTTGTGAAAACGAAGTTAGGTGTCTAATCAATTTTACGGATGACAGGAAGGCTACGGTGGTGGTGGGTTTGAGTGAAGGGTCAGGTTGGACTGCCCTTCAAGGGGTATTCTGTACTTTATATATTAAGGTCATCTTTGCTCTCGCAAATTCAATCCTCCATAAATGTATTGGCAATATATCTGTTTACCGACCTGGCTTCTTCCTAGTGAGGATCCTAAAACAAGAGAGCGGTTACTTGATAATAAGCGAGACATTGAATGCAGGTAGCCATATTCTTTAAACTAAACATAGATAATTCGAAACTCGGACGGAAAACGGAGTCGATTCCGAGATGATTGACAAAACGTCAATTTATAAAATAAGTGAACTCAAATTCGAGTTTTTTTGCGGTCACTTGAGTGAAGGATGTTTTCAGAATAGTACTAATGCTACTAAATAAATAGGCAAAATATAGACCTCTTCCTCTCTCATACTTTGCTGTGCCCGACAGGGTCCATAATAATCATGTCTTTGTGAAACCACGTAGGTTTATATTGTGAGATGCAATAAATATTGAGTATTGAGTGATGGCAACACCAAGCTCGGTAACGCCAAGGTACTCTGCGGTATTTATTTTTAAAGGCATGTTCAGTTATGATAAATCAATACGTCAAGCGCTTACGACTAAACTATTATTTTAGTAAGTATTCCTAGATCTCCTCTCAGTTGTCTGATAAATAAACTTTAGCTGACATCGATGGAAAATTCATAATTATGCCCATTTGTATCCAATAATGTTTATGGATGACAGGAAAGCTAAGGTGGTGATAGAATTGAGTGCGGACTCAAGATATTGTGACTTCCAAGATGTATTCTACAAATACTACCTATAAACCATTGATGTCGCAAATTAAATCCTTGTCAATATACGAGTATAGTGAGGATCCTATAACAAAGACCGTTGACTTGACACAAGCGAGACATTGAATGTAGATTGCAATATTCTCTAAATTAAACGTAGTTCCAAATTCGAACGAAGTCGAATCCTAGATGATTAACAAAAAATCCCTGGCGACGCGCTCCTGCTTCGCACGATTTTTACGACTTGACAAAATATCATATCAAATCAATCAAATAATTTTTTTTTATTTCGTATGAACCAACATGGGAACTTATGAAACATCAGAAGCTAGGTGCACGGTTCCAATTGGTTGTTTCCTATGGAGAAGAGCTGGCAAAAAACTTCACGGTTACTATTTTAAAAATAAGGGGCTTTTACAATGTTTCAAATTACAGTGTTGATAGATATGGGAGGACAGTGTAGGCCTGTCAACAAGTAACAGGTACTCAACAATATATAAAAAGATCTACAAATCTACAGTAAACAAGTTAGGCCTACAACGTTCTCACATTCACAAAATATAGAAGAATCGATATAAAAATAAAAGCCTATTTAAACCAAATGACATGATTGCCATTAATTAAATTATCAAGATTACTTTATTATACAGTAAGTAATATAAGATAAGATAAGATATTTATTTCGCAAATATGGGTACAAAACACGGTGACATAAAACATATTTCACCAGAAGGCATGCAAAAGTGCAGATACACGAGAGATACAAAGTACATAATAATAAAGTTATACAAAGTCAATAATAAAGATTGATTAACTATAATTACAATTTAATTACGAAGTGCTCCAATAGTAATTTACATTATACACAACAGTCAACTTATTTCATATTAGAATTAAATTAAAATTAAATAAAATAAAAATTAAATGTCATATTTTCAATGTCTAATCATTATAGAAGTAATCAAGAAATTACTTTATCCATTAAAAAATCCGTCACACTTTAATACGTTTTGTCTACTAAAAAATTTGGAAGTTTTCTTTTAACCTTTAACTACTGAGGTGGGGGCCCCTCAGGCCTTGAGAAAGTAAATTTGTTGAATTACTCCCTTCCCTGATGGACGACACACGCGTACCTGCTAGTACCTTCGAGTTTAGTTGCGCCAAAGCTGTCAAGGGCTATGCACGTGTTTGCGCGCACAATTTCGGTAAGTAAATCCATTTTGAAATTTCTCGTGGGGCTCTCAGACCCCACCTCAGTATTTACGTAACTTTTTTGTAAACAATTTCGATTTGGTTATCGTCCTTTTTTTTGCATTAGTTTGAAATCTTTTACAATATGGAGCCCAGTACGTCGTCCGGGAGAAAACGGTCTCTCGGTTATAATAATAATCAACATGTAGCGAAAAATAGAAGAACCGTAGTGCCAGGAAACAACGATTTTGAGACATCCGTGACGTCATGGATAGATCGTGAAGACTAGCGGTTCGGAGGCCGAGGATATTGATGACACCTTTACACCGGAGCTTCACGGGCATGACTCAGATACGCACAGTGAGTCAGAACCCGAAGAACAGGTTGACAATGTTGACAAAAAAAATATCAATTTATATTTCAAGTCGTAGAAGCCGTGTTTGGCCAATGGTAGTTTTTTTATCGCATGTTAGATATCAGTACCGTAAATAGTCACTTGCTATATGACATACATCATGACAAGACTACTGAAAGGGGAATTTTCGTGAAAGAATTAGGTCGCAATTTAGTGCTACCCCAAATGAAAAGACGAGTGTTGAACGAAAGGTTGCCTCGTGAGCTACGTTTGAGTTTGGCACGTGTGCTGGGAAAGGATAGGCCTGTACCTGACGGTCAAGAAGTTGACGAAGAAGAATGTAAAAAAAGAAGAAGGTGCCACAAATGTCCTTTAAAGCTTCAAAGGAAATCTACATACACATGTTATGCATGCAAAAAACATATATGCCTTCAATGTGCAAAGCAAGTTTGCCCAGATTGTGTGTAATTCGCAATAATTGATGTCTGTAAATTTTTTGTTCCCATTATAGTATTATAATAACTGATGTGCCATTTGCTAGAAAGACTATTTAAAATTAAGATGCAAGTTAATTTGTTATCTTTTTTAAACAATTTTAATCAATAATTTGTGATTTGTGATCTCATGTGATTTTTGCCAAAAAATACTAAGTGTTTTCTAAAATTTGAAATAACAGTTAAATATATACAAATAAATTATACAAAAATAATTTTATTACATTTAAATATATCCATTAAAGCTACTTATTAAACACTAAACTCTAAAATACCTAAAGATTTGTAAATATAAGGACATATATATACGGGACTCTGAGGCCCCCACGTCAGTGTTTACGTGAAATTAAATCCACCTCAGTAGCTAAAGGTATAACGTCAAGTTTAATTCTTTCCAACTCCTCGGTAATTTATTATAAATTACTGGCTCCATGTAGCAGACACTTTTGCGCATTAAAGTCGTTCTCGCACTAGGGAGACATAGCCTACTATTATCACGCCTATTTCGTGGAAATAAGTCAGCTATGCAGTCAAAATGATCAGGGTTCAACTTTACAAACACTGCCATTTTTAAAATATATATGCATGGTAAAGTTAATATTCTAGTCTGTTAAAAATATGCAGTTTTAAAATGGACCGTATGCATCGTTTCTGTGCTTTGAATGTAGATTCTCTTTCAGTGGAGTTGTCCCAAAAGATAACGCCGTATCGTAGGTGGCATTCAACTAAACCATGGTATGCAGTCAGCAGTGCGTCCAGATTTACAATAGATGACATAGTATTTATAGCGTAAGTGGATGTGCTTAGTTTTTTGCAAAGTGACTCTATGTATTGTTTCCAATTAAGTTTTTTGGCTATTTCTAGCCCTAGAAATTTAATACTTACTATATCGTTAACTGTGTCATTATTATATTGCACATGCAGATTGCTCTTATCTGGCATGCGTTGGTTAAAATGCATTATCTTTGTTTTGCTTAAATTTATTCTTAAGTTACTTTCGTCTAAACATTTTATTATTGATTTCAAAGAAATATTTATGTCACTTTCGTATGTATATACACATTTCGAAGGTATTGTCACGGTACTGTCATCTGCAAATAGGGTCAATGGTTGGTCAATGCATTCCGGTAAGTCATTAATATATAGGTATTATATAAATAGCAAAGGACCCAACACACTCCCCGGCGGTACCCCGTAACTAACTATTCGCTCGTGTGATCAAAATATCTCGCCTTGTTTATTAGCTAAATTAATTCTATTCATTTCAGTTATTTGTCGTCTATTATGTAAATAAGACTGAAACAGGTCTAGAACATTACCCCTTATACCATAAGCCTCGAGTTTCTTCAGCAGTGTAGGATGGTGGATATAATCAAACGCCCGCGTCATGTCACAGAAAATGGCGCAGACTGGGTTTCGTTTATCTACATTATTAATGACAAACTGCATAAAATAAAAATCATTATACGCTGACGACAGTACTGTAACCATAGCCTCAAAAGATATAAACTCATATAATTCTGAAATTAACAATTCATTAAATTCTATAATTACTTGGCTTAATAATAATAATTTAAAAATCAATCTTAATAAAACAAATATAATGCATTTTAGTCAGCGAAATAAATTGGATCCTAAACAAAACATTAAGTTAGTTTATAGCGATAAGACTATACAAGAAGTAGGAACAACACGATTTCTGGGATTGACAATTGATAAAAAATTAAATTGGAAAAATCACGTTGATCAACTTTGTAAAAAAATCAGCAGTTCATCTTACGCTCTTTATAGGTTGGCTCCGACTGTCAACACAGACACTTTATTGATAGCATATCATGGGCTTGTTGAATCTGTTCTGAGATTTGGAATAATTTTTTGGGGCAATTCAACTTTTAAAGACATAGCCTTCAAAATGCAAAAACGTTGCATACGAGCTATGTTTGGGTTGCAAACTACTGACAGGTGTAAGCCAATGTTTGTAAAGCACAAAATTTTGTCACTTCCGTCTATATACATTTTTGAAGTAGCATTGTTTGTAAGACAGAATATGTATTTGTTTCCACGGTTATCGGATAATTGCGTTAGAAGTCGACGGAACAATGATCTATGCATTCACCCTTCTAGGACTGCAATGCTGCACAAAAGTATAATCTGTATGGCTCCTAAAATGTATAATAAAATTCCAAAGGACATTAAACAATTAAGTACACCTTTATTTAAGACAAAGTTGAAAAAGATGTTGACCATGAAATGTTACTATAGTATATCTGACTTCTTAAACAATAAATTTTGACATTTAAAATTTGTGACAATTTCATGGTACTATTTAATTATAATTTAATATTTTTGTAATTATAATGACTAGGTATTTGAAAACCTGTAAGATTTATACGCCTTCTATGGTATAGCATGTAGCACGTCCTTGTATTTAACACCATTGCATGCATCTATGTATTGTAATCTACTCATGTTAAACAAATAAATTGATCTTTATCTTTATCTTATCTTTAAAAATCGCCATATTTATTGTTCTGTCTAAATCCTTTTTGTTGTTCATTCAAAATATTGTTTTTTTCTAAGTATTTGTATAGCTCTTTGTAAATAAACTGCTCAATTTTTTTTTTATATAATCGGAATTATTTTAATGTGTTATACTCGTAACCCTTCCGGAATAAATTCTCTAAGTGATGGTGGATACCGTATCAAAATAGGTCGCGTACTTTAGAAGAACAACGCGGTCACACAGACAGACACAAAAAACCACACATAAAAGTGAACTCGATTTCGAGTTTGTTTGCGGCGACATAATTGAAGTTCGTTTACAGAATAGAACTAATGGCGAAGCTCAGTAACACTAAGGTAATCTGCTGTATCTTTGAAACCTCTGTTCAGATAAATATATCTAAGCTAATAAAAATAAATTGCCGCATGTATGAAGGATCATCACTTGAAAACGGCTCGAACGATTCGGCTGTTTTGCTTTGTTTGTAATTGTCAGGACAATGTATGTATGAAAGGAGTTTTTTTGGAAATTTTATCGAATATGACAGAAATAGCCTGGGTGATGCCGGGCGCGAACAGTTAGTGATAAATAAATACGTCACGAACAGCACCCTGATTGCTAACTCACTATCAATCACAATCTGAATCATTTTAAAGGATATTGCTAATCCATTGCTTCATAATACGTTCTAAAAATTTGTCTGCTCAACAACGTAAATGACGCAATGTAATATTAAATAAATATAATATTGAATATAATTGAATATTGTTGAACTGTCAAAATGAAAGCCATTTCTACTGTTATTACAGTTACGCAATTACCCCGCAGAACGTAAGTAAGAAAGAATGAAAGAAGACGGAATTATTATTTGAGAAGGTAGGATTTCCTCTCAGCTTTTTACAAAGAAGCTTCAGTTTGCTCTGATGGAAAATTAAACGAAATTTTATATTGCAAACAATAAAATAAAATAAAGCTTTATCCACCAGTTGCTTTTTAATAAAAAGATAAACAAGTCAGTAGTCGCTTGTTGCAATACTGCTATCTACACTGGCAATACGTAGTTGAAATTTATGGTTACACGATAAACCCATACACGTTTGAGTCTATTTGTGATGATGAAAAAAGAAATTACTGTGTTGAAGTAATAAAGTACAAATAGCTAGCTATTCCTTGTTGGTTGTTGGCTTCATATTTATTGACAATTTAAAAAAAAAAACCATAGTGTTTTAAGCGCCTTAGGCTAACTTCTACAAACGTTAAATAAAAATAAAATAAAACGTTTATTTATAAAAGAGACGCACTGGAAAAAATGCAGACTAACTAAGATACATTTTGTCTTAGTTGGCGTTAAAATGTTTGGAATAATTATTTAGTGCTAATGTTGTAGCACGTCAGTGCAATTTCATATTGTGATTTTAAGCCTGGAGATCAGACAGGTTCCGAACCCAGTATAGACTCCAGCTCTTACAAAGGTTTGAATCTGCCTGTAACTTCGATACTATGTACCAAAATTGTACGTTTTTGAGAGAAACAAATTACTGTTATTATTGTTATTTATCATGATTTTATTTGAATACTTTCGTAAATTTTTCAAAAACCTTGATATTTGGAGACAGCGCATTTTGCCAGATTTTTCTGTGTAGTCTTTGTATTCTCTCGATCAGAGTCGAACGTGCTCAGTTTCAAAACTGTTCGCCACGATGTCACCTAATAGTCTATAGTTCACACAAATCATTTAATAACCTAAAATCTTGTAATTTGAATGTGATTAGTTTCCAAATAGCTTCTAAGGAACGTAAAATCTCAGTTGAATAGCCCTTATAGTTAAAATCATATAGTTTTTTGGTGCGTCCAGGTAAACTAGACCGCGACCTAGCCCTGGACGTACCCTCCTTAATAGTAATTGTTCGAAAAGGCCTGTTCAACTGAGATAATAGCTCATGTAAATAACTGTGTAAAGTTGGTCTAACCGACACTCGTTCAGAGGCGCTTCACGCAAGCAACTGTGCTCTATTTTAATTAATGCGCGCATTTTACAGTTAAAATAGAGAGAGATTCGACCCTTTGAGGATTGCAGGCGTGATGTTATGTAATCATTCATTCGTAACCCACGTCACTAGGTGGGCCATGTATTCAAAACTGCTCTGTAATGGAGTAGAATGGCCTGTGACTGAATCCCACTTGCATACATTAGCACCTATCACATCGAATACCAGCGCAAGCCATTTTCCTCTTAACTGACGGCTACTTTGCCTAACAAAGCGAATGTTAATGAACTGATAATTAAACCGGCTTTAATATCGTTTTCGTGCGGGTCCTTTTGGTTACCTTCCTCAATGAGTTTTTGTTAGAGATTTTAAAACATACAAAAAGACATAAATTTACAAAAAAAATGTAGAAATTGAAAAACAGTTTCCGAATTTCGAAACCTACGTTTTTAAGTGTTGCTCGAATTTAAAACACAGGTTTCTCTCAATTTTTTGACTGTAATCTACTTTAAAAAAAACAAATAATTAAAACCATAAACGAAGGTTAATCAGCAACTAATTTCTTAATATTAAAACCATTTTTCTATTTTTATAAGTTGTATAAATATTTTAATGATATTATTGCATCTTTTTTTTATATATCTTGGTAGTCCGTTGGATGGAATTGGCCGGACACATCTGCCGTATGTCAGACGACCAATGGGCCAAACTTACGACCCAGTGGGTTCCTCTTAATGGCAAGCCACATCGCGGTAGGCCCAGACAGAAATGGCGAGATAAGCTGGATTCCTTCAGCAAGAACTGGTCCATATCAGCTTTAAACTGAGAGAAGGGGAAAGAGAGTAGGGAGGCCTTTACCCTATAGTGGGATTATCTCCCGGAAGAAGTCTTTTTCCTCACCTCTGGCTTGCCTTTATTTGCCGGCTGAAGTGAAATCAATGACGAGAAACAGAGCTCCCTCCTGTTTCTTGCGTTTATTGGCCGGCTTAAGTGGAGATTCGCAAGAGCAAACGTGCTCGGAGGAAGGAAGTATTCCAGTAAGATGCTGGTAGGGGTCTTGTCCGTACTTCTGGGATTGTCCTGATAGCCGTGGGATACCTCTCCACTCCTCATATGCACCTCAGGACATGTTGCCCCCTTGTCGCTACGATACTATGTGCTAGCAACCGTTTTCAGGGGCCCATTATTGAGTGTGCAAGTCACCCCCTGTCATTTTATCTGTGTAATTTATAAAAAAACATTAGTCAGGTAGCGGCTATAGTTATTCCATAGTCTAACCAGTAGATAACCAGTCTACTTATGCTACCCAAATCTATAGTCCAATAACTTTGTTTCCATATCATGCAATAGTCCTACACCAACCGGGGGTTGTCCTTGGGTGCATTTGTATAGTCCGATCAGGGATATAATCGTCGATTGGTGCCTCATTTCATTGAAATCGTGTAGCGGGCCTTTGCGAGTTGGCTGCGGCCCCTCGTACGCCTTGCAAAGGTCCGGGATCCCAGGGCCCCGACAAATATTAATATACGCAAAAAAATATCAAAAATATGGCCCGTTCGCATGGTCAAATAATCTTTTATTTGCCATAATATTATGCCTACAAGTCAGTAACATTTATGTACGAGTATCATTGTTGGTTACCTAAACAAAGAAAATAAAGTCGATTACAAAATCGTGAAGTAGCAGTGTAGACAGACAAAGAAAATGAACATCAGTCCTACCAACAAGCCAACTCAGCCATGAAACCAACCAGCTATCTGAACATATTTTTTTTATCGGTCACTATGATTAAGAGTTACGACCGGTTAAAGGAAGCCGGCTATTTCCAGCTCTACTGGTTGTGCCGTAACTTCGGACTTCAGGCATAAAAAGAGACTATTCTTACAAGAATCTGCAAATATGGGCGCTTGGCATGATGTCATAGATATATATGTCCTCGACAATGTTCTCCGGCCGGTCTAAAAAATCTAACCGTGAAAACTTAAGTGCTCATTTCATATAAGTTTTCATGCTGAGATGATTGTATTTATTATAATGAATCATAGATCGGCTGTTCTGCGTTACATCATAAGAAAAAAAAAATAGAGTATTTATTGGGACTCGCACAGGATTATCACAAACTCAAACAAGAAAAATAAATGAAAATAACAACAGAAATTGCAACAGCATGGTGCTGCGACATTTAAAAAAATAAGTGTCGCAGCGCTGTTATTCTGATAGCGGCTGTGATGTCACGGACAGATACAGAAAAAAAAAAAACTATTTGTAAATAACATATTATAAAACAAAAAAGTTAAAATTATTGTAATCCGCGTGTAAGCACCCGACGTACAATCAATAAAATTACTTGTCTATGCATTTAGTGTCTGTGACAAGTAAAGAGACGCAGGCGCCGCCCGGCACTCCGACTCCGGCAAATAAAATTAAATAATATTACGACGACAGTAGGATCATTAAGGGCACATTCCTCCTTTGACGCTCTAGTAAGTAATAATCTCTTGCTAGTCATAATATATCTGATAATATCTCGGAATAGTTTCCACTTTTTAATTAAAATTCATTTGAATCCTTTGAAGCAAATCACTGCCTTTGTGATTTTATATTGAAGCTGCGCTAGTTTTTTTTCACTAATATATTGGAATTCTTCGTGTTCTTCTTGATAGTTTAATTTTAAGCTTATTTTTTTAAAGAAAATACTGAAGAGAAAGATGAAAAAAAGTAGCTGTAAAGAAAGATGTTTCACGTAAAGCAAGGGCCGTATACCATTCGATTATTCTTTCAGTTACAGCTGGACTAGCAACTTTACTATGTACAGTGGACCACACATCAGTGGTATAAAAACCAGAAAAATATGACCCCTTGTTCTGTTGGAACTCTTACCTTTACGCTTGGTCAGCTCAAGGTCAAAGTGTTGGTGATGTGCGGTCTACTGTACCTACAAGATAATGAGCTCCTTGTAAATTCTTAGGTCGGCATTGGCAAATTGTAAACTGTGAGGTCAATACAGAAGGGTATCGTTATTCCGACGGCACACGACTCGCGTGTTCTCTATTATCTCATCAGTACTAAATTCAGACATTGAAATAAATACGAGCCAAAGAAAGGCCCGGTCTGACCTCGAAGAGACAATGTCGTCGCACTACGCGTACGGGTACGCAGTAGAGTCAAAACGGCTCGGCAAACTACAACATTATCGGGGCTCTTGACCTTGAAAACATGTTAATATTTTCACGCAATCTTGCACAGTACAGACCCTGAGTACGGCCGGCTGGGCGGTGTATCTTTAATGTTCATTTATATTAAGTGAGTTGGGCAAAAATATCAGAGTTGGCACCGTGCCAAGGTGTGAATGTTCCGCCCTTGTAGACAGTAAACCTTTCTGTCAAGGGCGCTATTGTAAACAGATTAAACTATATACTTCACACTTGGGTATATTGTGGAATAAAATTATATTAAAGTCACGTCTGTCGCTCATTAAGTGAAGTTACTTCGTCATGTGTTATGTCGCGAATTCTTCTCGTAAGTGTAGCCATTGTGAGAACTCGTTCAGGGTTATTTAGTTCTCTATTTCTACGGCTTTTATTTAACGTATGATAAAATATAATAGAATACTCTTTGTTATGTACACCATATGAATTACAGATATAAATGTAGAAATTTTACATAGGGCGGTCTGGTCTTATCACTAAAAGCAATATTTAAAGACAATCTTTGGGTGGATTAAAGGAAGAAGGAGCAACAACACTGCAGGTAGTTTGTGGTGTACCATTTACATATACAATAAATACATATATACATAAAGCATACGCTTATCTATGTAAATATTTAATCAAAAATAATAGTATGATATCTATATTTTTCTATGACATTAGCCTTGCTTTGGATTCTGACGTTGTTTCTAAATTGGCTACTAGGTACAATATTGATTTTAGGGTTTAGTACCCAAAGGGTAAAACGGGACCCCATTACTAAGACTCCGCTGTCCGTCCGTCCATCCGTCTGTTTGTCCGTCTGTCACCAGGCTGTATCTCATTAACCGTGATAGTTAGACAATAGATTTTTTAACAGGTGATGTATTTCTGTTGCCGCTCTAACAACAAATACTAAAAAACAAAATAAAATAAATATTTGAGGGGGCTCCAACCTGGATTATATTGATTTTACAAGGAAAATAGAACTTTATATTTTTTAATGATAGCAAATACAAGTTCCGCCTTACAAATAATTGGTTCTTTCCGCAATTATTTATATTTCTAATGATTCCTACTTTATGTTTTGTTGCAACGAGCTCAAAGACACGTCTTTGAGAAAGAAAAGAAACAAAGAAAAAATAAAAAAGGTCAATATTTTATTTGGGACACGCACAGGAATTACATAGAGTAAAAAATAAATAAAAAGGAGCATTTGTAAACTAACAATAAAAACAACAATAAACAATTTAAAAAAAAACCTGTGCGAGGCCATAAAGGCTCCTATCTCAGCATAATGCTGCGATATTTAAAAAATAAGTACCGCAGCGCTGGTATTCTGATAGGGCCCGTTGTGATGCCACGGACACACATACAGACATCCTTATATCCTACTAGGGGATTATAAATAAATAAATATTAAAATAAAATACTAAATAGAAAATAAATCAATACAAAATTGTTTAGAAAACAAATATAAATAAATGAAAACCATGATTACTCGTATGAGCTCGTTAAGTTTTGAGTTGAGCTACACGATTACTAACAAATGCTTGCACTGACTGGACAAGTCTTTCCTCTAAAGACTATTTCAGACACTAACCTGCATGGTCCTCACATGATCTGACCAATATAATGTGTGAACTTTAAAAGAGACTGACCTCTGAGTTTGTTTTGGTCTTTTTTCTCAGAGTAGTCGGATAGGAAACATCGAAGTCATCTAGTTTTAAACAATAATTTAAACCTATCAACACTCTGCAGCGTAGACATAGGCCCGTCGTTTCACGATTTCAGCAGTTTAAACTACGTCATACTTAATAATACCAGTACCCTGCTCCAGTATTGACGAATGACGAACATAATTGAGACACCAATGTAACGTAGGGTTGCCATTAAACTAAGACCGTAATTAGGGACTAAAATAAACAAAGTAAACTGTAGTATGAGGGTCATAACTATGATATCAATGTAGTTTACATCGATGACTTAAACATGAACATAATGATCTGGTTCAATGATGTTAATATGACCCATGTTGCAATAGGATATAAATATTTTACGCCAAATATTAGATTAGTACACTCGAGAGCAATGAATCCGGGTCACTTAAAGAATCCTAAAAATCTCGGAAACTAAAAATGCTAGGTTAATGCAATAAATTGTATTTAATAGACAATGTAATACTCCTTAAATGAAGGTATTAAAACTTCTTAGTTATTGTAAAGTTATATCATAAAAAAAACAAATTTGAAAAAGGGCCACTTTCGAAGATGGAACTACGAAATTACAGCATTTGGTTTTGCTTTTGTTTGTAATCTGTCATTTATGTGGGTACATAAACCATGTTGATAGTGCTCTATATTCATTATTCAAGCTGAAATTATGTCGCTTACGCCTGAAGAATGCACCAGAATACTTACAATGCTGGAAACCGGCCGGAGTCAGCGCGATACAGCCAGGACTGTCGGTGTGTCGCTGTCAACAGTACAAAGAGTTCTCCGACGTTACGAAGAAACTGGTTCTAACCTACGCAGACCAGGAACGGGCAGAACCAGGTGTACCACAGCACGAGAAGACCGATACTTGGTGAACACCATGCTTCGAAATCGCTTTCTCACAGGAACTGAACTCACAAATCAGTTTCGACGCCTCGGAGGAAGTAACCCAAGTGCATGGACAGTAAGACGTCGGCTTGCTGAATCTAACTTAAAACCCCTTAGACCTGCAAACGGCCCTAAACTGGAGCGTGGGCATCGTATTTCAAGACTAAGATATGCCCAGAGCCACGTAAATTGGAGTATTGAAGATTGGTCAAAAGTTATGTTCTCCGACGAATCAAAATTTATGCTCTACAAGCACGATGGAAGACACAGAGTGTATCGAAGACCAGGGGAAAGATTCAAGCAAGCATGCATCGAAGAAAAAGTAGCCTACGGTGGTGGGTCTGTACTTGTGTGGGCCGGAATTTCTTCTGAAAGTCGCACAGAGCTGGTGATCATAGAAAACGGCTCTTTAACTAGCGTAAGATATGTGGAAGAAATCCTCAATGATCACGTTGGTCCATTTATGGTCAATTTAGGTGAGGATGCTATATTTATGCATGACAATGCCCGACCTCATACAGGTAGGATTGTGAATGACTACCTTCAAGAGATGAACATTACTCGTATGGAGTGGCCAGCGCGCAGCCCGGATATCAACCCGATCGAGCATGCTTGGGACGAGCTAGGCAGATGCGTAAAACAACGAAACCCTCCCCCAATCACGCTTCGTGAGCTCAAAATTGCTCTCACAGAGGAATGGGAGAATATTCCCCAAAATCGTATAAGGAACTTGGTGTACAGCATGCCAAACCGCGTAAACGCAGTAATGGAAGCACGAGGAGGCAATACGAAGTATTAAAATTCAAGAAAATCGTAATAAAGTTCAAAAATTTCATGTTTCCTATTTTTGTTTTAAGGAGAGATCAGCAGTTTTTTTCTTTATGTAATTTTGTGTTAATAAAATGTATGGTGACTCATATTTTTTTTACTTTCATTTAAGGAGTATTACATTGTCTATTAAATACAATTTATTGCATTAACCTATCATTTTTAGTTTCCGAGATTTTTAACATTCTTTAAGTGACCCGGATTCATTGCTCTCGAGTGTATTTTAGAAATTTCAATTTCAAGCTAAGTTACCTACGACAGATAGCCGAAACAATGTGCAGTGAAGACGTTAGAATGCTGAATATCCGACGGCTAATTTTGGCTACTGTATGTCGCACCACTAATTAGCGTAAATACGAACGCGTAAACCAAAAACTGGGAAGCATCATACGCTTCATGAAGTGAATGGCCCTTCATTAGAGTGCCCACTCAGCGGAAAGTGCTGTAATCTCGCTCGTTCATTAGACGGTGTTAATGTAAAGCGATGTTAACGCTTGCTACATTGCTTTGCAGCTGTCGGAAAGGAATTTCTTCACGTGTTACTTTTGTAGGAGAAGTTAGAATACTTTCCCGTTGTTCTTTTTTTTTTTTGTTAATGAGTACAATTTCACGTTATTGTTCCGTTTTCATAGATGCTTTGAATCTAAATGGTTCTAATGAGGAGTGAGCAACAGCTTTTATGTCACTGGCACGAAAATAAGCTGATAATACATAACATTACATCACGCCTGTGTTCTCCCACGGGTTAAGCAGAGGTGTACCAATAGTACACGCACATTTCGCCAGTTATGTTTAAGTCCCATGTAAGAGGGAACGATCCTATTCCGATTAACTGAACACAAATCCAGACATAAATAAGAAATAAGAAAAAGAAGTAAGCAGATAATTTAAAAATAATTGGAAAATCCAAAAGTGCACGCCTCATAGTCTCATTCAATTCTATAAAAAATATAATACGAACGAAATGTCCAGTCAGGTTTTTTATATTACTAATTACGATTAAAGTAAATTGAATTAGACCGTGATTTTCGAAACGACTTAGTTTTCCATAATACTGAAGCGTTTAAAAAAAATGGAATCGATTAGTTAAGTTTTTCGGGAGTTGTCGTGACCACGCCAGGATCCATACATACAGGCACACGGACGTCCACAGAACTTTTTTAAATAGTTTTTTCATTATTTTAAATAGCAAAATGTCTTTTGAAAATAAGTGGTTTTTTTTTACGTTTGTGTGTGAATATTATTCTACAAGTACGATATGAAGTAAATAGAGACATTTTAATACGCTTTTATTAGCTTAGTACGTATGTTAGTATGTTAATATGTTAGTATGTAACGGAATCTTCGAACATGATTTTGACCCCCTTCAAAACGTCGGATTAACTCGAAATTTGGCATACTTATTAAGGACCGATGACAATTCAATATTTTAAACAGTTTGAGCCGTTATCATTACTAGGATAATCAGGATTAGCGAATTTTTGTTTTCCTGATACCCGGAGTGTCTGCGTCAAGACCAATAAAGGAAACTACTTGGCGCGCCGATCACCTATTTCTCGGATAAGTTACCGACTGTGATTAAGATAAAATTTTCGGAGAGGGAACCTGAGAACAGGGTATCTCATCCAAGGAAGGCAGTAGGCACTCAATTTAGCCATTTATCGGATAAGTTACAGACTTAGAATAAACATCAATGACGGCTCAATTTTATTGAAAATCATTGATTTTCATAGCAGGATATCAAAAATATTGTGTACTATAGTTCGTCAACTCGCTATATCGAGTATATATTCTAAAAGCGGCCAATATATACTTAAACTCTTTTAGTAGTAAATTGATGTAATGAAAATCAAACTCACTTTAGTAGTAAATTAAGGTAATGAAATAAAAAATTGAGCCAGATTTAGAGACATACATGACCTATTTATTGAGACAAACATATGACTACTCGTCAGAAAAGTCAGGTAATTTCGTACGTTTCAAGAGTTCTGATATAAAACAATATTTATCGATTTTATTTCGACTGCAGCCAATAATTATTCAAAATCTACTTTAATAGTAAATTGATGTAATTACTATCAAGTTGTTTATACATTTGATATAAAATTTCTTTCATACGTCGACAAAGTAGGTAACGTAGATTTTTCTTGATGATAAATTAACGATAGATGGTACACAATTTTATTTTATCTACGCCACACTTCGTTCACCGAGATTGCTCCCGGAACCCTAGACTTACTCACTACTCATACTCGACCCAATACTTTCTATGAAAGTACTCAGACTCACTAACATACGCTCGATCCTCAAACTTAGCCAACATTCTCACACGTCCCAATACTTGCCATGAAAATACTCTAACATACACACTGATAGAAGGATTTTTTTTTGTATCTAATAAGATTTGTTAATAGTTAATAAATGATTTGTTAGAGGAAAGGTTTTTAACAAATATTTATTAACAGTTAGTAAATCATTTATTAGTGGCTATTTTTTAGTACTAACGAAATATTTATTACTATTTAACAAATGATCTATTAGTATTTACAAAATAAAATATTAATATTTAAGAGAACACATAAGAAACGTGTTTCACTGTATTATTTTAATTGTTAAAATTACTACGAATTAGAAATTTGGTGAAACCGAATATAAATTTAAAAAACAAAAAAATACGCTTTTATTGAAAATTCAAAATAAATAATAGTTTTAAAAAAAACTAAAAAAAACGCTTTTATAGAAAATCCAACTAAAAAATAGAAAATATTTTTTTATAAATTTGATTTAAAAAAAAATGTGTAAGAATAAATGATTTTATTGTAAAAAAGCGTTTTTCTATAAAAGCGTATTTTTTTAGTTTTTTTAAACTATTATTTTTTAGCTCAAGGAATTACTTGTTCTTTGTAAGGCGAGAGTAGAGCACTACCTCACGCGCTTCGCTTATGAGGCGTGCAAAATCCACTAAACATCAATGTTGCGCCTGTTGCCATGATGGCTTGACTTTTAAACCGTGAGATTTAATAAGAGATTACATATAAAGGGGCATTCAGGAACTGGGGTTTCCCAAAGGGTCTATTGCAACCTAACGGTGATGCGGCTAAACTTCCGTGTTACATCAAACCTACCTGTTGATATTCCATCAGTCAGCATTTATACAGGGTCAAATTAAATTAGCTAGCGAAACTCTGCAGACGTGATGAGTTTCGATGAACTTAGAAAGTACCCATATGAATTGAATAAGTGACATTGGTACTTGCCCGGATTTGTACCCATAACCTGGTGCTTGGGAGGCGAGAGCTTAACCACTGGGTCATCACGACATATTCATCAATAAAGCAATTTACAACATAATCAATTTATCAGTGTTAGTGTAATCTGCTGGGATTAATAATTAAATTATTCTTGTGTGCAACGTAATTAAGGACATGTTGTAATTGTGCATAATTGTTATTATTATAGCTGAGACTAATTTGAAAGGTGCACCTAAAGGGGAAATACTACATAATAATAATAATAAGTATTTATTTCACAAAAAAACATAGCACTTTGCGCTGTATACATTGTTTGAAAAAAAAAAAAACATTATTATGCAATAGTAGATTCTATCGTTTAAACTAGGACTAGCCTGTATCTTAAAATATAAAATGCAGCACTAAGATGCAGTACTGTACCTACCTATTATACAATCAAGATAGGTAGGTATGATAATACATTATCTCTTCTTCTTCGTGTTGCTGGCACGCCAGTATTTCTGATCTATTTGGTCCAAAACTTCGCCACTACCACGGCCTCGTCACTGGCAGCACAGAGGTCACCTTAGTAAAATAGTATCTAGGTAACGAAGTAAAAAATTCACAATAAATATTTGTGAAAAAAAAAGTTGCCAAGGATATAGTTATAAGAATTTTTGTCCGTTTGTCAGTCTGGATGTATGTTCCGGATTGGCGCAAAAACGGCTGAATATACCCGGACGGTTATAACCTGGATATAACAAATAGGGTAATTTTAATCCCGGTAGTACGTTCCCGTGGGATTTTTTCAGACATATACGTGTGCGAAGCCGCGGTCAAAGGCTAGTGTTCTACTAAAACACTGGTACCGATTTCAGATGCATTAAGTTAGACTGGAAACCGAGCCCCACACAGTTTGCGAAAAGGCTCGTCAAATGATGAGATACCCTACTAAATATTATAAATGTGTAAGGTTGTATGTTTGGATGTTTAAAAGATTGGATGTTTGTAACTCAATCACGCACAAACGGCTAAATGGATTTAGATGAAATTTGGCACACAGATAGTTTATAACCTGAATTAATACATGGGATACTTTAATTTTTCACAAAGGGTACTTTAATCCCGGTAGTACGTTCCCGTGAGATAGTTTCCGATATCCACACGGGCAAAGCCACGGGCAAAAGCTAGTACATAATGCATAAAAATTAAAACACTAACACAATCACTAAAATAATAACATTATTTTCCAAAAAGGCGGAAAACAGTAATTTCGTAATAGTTTCAGCAGGGCCTTTCGGTCACATTACAAAAACTTTTTTGCAAAAAAAACAACCAACTTCCACAAAAAACACTAAAAGACGTGAAAAATTACTTTAAATTCGAAAGTCGGTGTCATATGGTTTTGTATATTCTTTTCTGGCCACCGACTTCCGAAATTAAAGTTATTTTTTACGTCTTTTAGTGTTTTTTGGGGAAGTCGGTTGTTTTTTTTGCAAATAAGTTTTTATTTTTCACTTTTTAGTTGCGGTACCTACTCCACACAAATTCGTATACCACTACCAGTAGTGGTAAAAATAAAGTAGTAGTAGTAGTTGGTAGTAATTTCCTGTCACTGTTATTTACATACCCAGGTATGTAAATAATAGAGACAGGAAATTATCGTAACATCATCAATATAAACTAAGTGGAAAAAATATGCAGTATTAAGGATAACTCAAAAAGTACTGGTCAGAACTTGATCAAATTTAAATGGGACCACATGTGAAGCACCAGATAACAAATAAAAAGAGAATTATCTAAATCGGTTCACCCAGAAAAAAGTTCTGAGCTAACAAACATAAAAAAACAAAACATACAGTCGAATTGAGAACCTCCTCCTTTTTTTGAAGTCGGTTAAAAAAGAATCACAACCCTTTTTGCCAAAAAAACCTAAAAACTCAACCGTGACGATTTTCCGTAAAACTCATGTTACTCATCGATTCATTGTTTATTCCTTCCTTCTATCACCTCGATGAGCCTCTCGCGAACTTGCTGCCTAATCGAAAGGTATTCAACAAGTGAGCTAACAATGAGGGATAGGATAGTTAACTTCGAACTTCATGACTCTGCGAATAATGGGCTACCCTTCAGAAGATGACTAGGGGATAACAGGTGGATAGGCTTGTGGGAGTTGGGGTTACGACTTTCTGTTCCCCGGGGTCATCCGAACGGGGTGAAATAATAACCTGCGGGGTAGTTGCGTAACACATTAACAGTAGGAATAGCTTTCATTTTGGCAGTTCTACAATATTCGTTGCGTTATTTACGTTGTTAGGCTGTCAAATTTTTCGAACTTGTGATGCAATGGATTAGCAATAGGCTTCAATATCATCACACGTATAGTATTGATTGCCAGTTAAAGTTTTCCTTTGATCTCTATCTTTTTTTTAACCTTTTATACTTTTAAGTACCCAGACCAGCTGTAATAATGTGTGTTTTTTTGGTAAATTCGCAACCTTAATTGTCACTGCACATTCAAAGTTATATTTCACCTAGGTACACCAAAAAATTGTTGATAAAAAGTTATAGATAACTTATTTAATGTACATTAAAATGCTTATATTCAATATTTGACACAACTAACTGTTTACACTTGGTACTGAATTAAATTATTCACTAAATTAAATAAACACAACATTATATATTATTTTATTATTAATTATATATTATTATTCATTATATTAAATTTCTACATTTATATCTGTAATTTTTATGGTGTAAATAATAAAGAGTATTCTATTCTATTATTTTTTATTTTTTCGAACACATAAATAAGTCTTCTTACGTCACTAAAGAAAAACACGTCTAGACAAAATCTTGGAAACCGCTTGCTTTTTTTTAAATGTGGCGATGTAGATGTCGGTAGTTTCTACGTCGCTCGCCAGAACTTTCTCGACCGTCCTTTTTATATGCATTTTGATAAATAAGTTCTCTTCCATTTTAAAATTCTTTTAGCTACTTCAATTTTAAACCTTCGCTGACATTTCAATTAAATGAAAGTTAAAAGCAAAGTTGAGCTCTTTAAAACCGACACCGAGCACCAGACCTGTTATTTCTAGATCGTCAGGGTATTAATGAAATTTTCAGATATTTCAAACTGTCCAAATGGAATTCGTTTTAAATATACCTAAAGGCTGCAGACAGCTTGACCAGTGCCTTCCCAATTTAGACCTAGCGTAGCACATCATCAAGCTATTCGACGTTAGCTTGATTTAGAATGTACTAAAATATTAGCTTTATTTGCTAAGTAATAAATACATCTGGGTGGGAAGGTACTTAGAAATAGGGACTTGGAACCAAAAAATCTTATAACGTTGTTGATACGTCAAAGAATTAATGAGATCAAAACAATGTCTTACGAAAACGACATAATACAATTTATTATATAATTATGATGATGATTATTATGATTAATAATAATTATTATAGTCCTGATTACTTATTAATATCATTTACAAGGCAGATGTGAGGGGAAACGCCGGAAACGTAGGGTTTCTGCCTACCCCCATGAAAAGAAGGCGTGAGTTTATGCTAATTTTAATACAATTTAATAGGTTGGGGAAAAAGTTTTTTCGTATTTGATAGGTATAAAGTTGTAGTAAAATCTCTTTGGCTGTACTGTTTGAATCTAGCTGGTTTTGATATCATTAAATAGATGACATTATAAAAATTAAAATATAAAGTAAAAACGATTTTCGTTATATTTTTGTCTGCCAAAATGAGTGAATCTAAACAAGAAATTCGATAAATGAAGTTTTATTACAAAAACGAAAAATTGCGACACAACCTGCCAAAAAAATCTTACGTTTATAGACTTAACACAGTGTCAGTAAGAATAGCACACAGTTGGTTTAAGCGCTTTCGTCCGGAAATTTTGATGTCATAGATGCAGCTCGCTCTGATCGCCCTGTTACGGATAGTCGATGCCTTTTATCAAATAGTGGAGCAAGACAGGCAAATTAGTAGTTACGACATAGCTGAAGTGTTGGAGGTTAACCACAAATCAGTATTGACCCATTTGAAAAAGTCTGAGTATACAAAAAAAACTCGATATTTGGGTGCCATACGAGCTCTTAGTATTGAATTTGTATATAGAATACGAAAACAGTTTTCCCCGACCTAATTGATGCATTCAGTTTTTAATTATATGCAAAATTATGATTTTGCGATTTTTCATCATTTTCCGATAGCCGGTTTGCAAATGTTAATTGGTACTTAATTGAAATTAATAAATTTTATGCAGGTATTGCTTATGGATACACCATCAATTTGGTATCGACGATAAAGAAATTAATACGAACATTACTTGATGACATGATAATTAATCTGCTTCCACACTGGTCCCGCCTGGTGGATTACGGCCCACTACCTTGCACAGAGAGGAGACCTGTGTCCCAGCAGTGGGAACGTTATATGCTGATTATGCGTATACTTATGCTATATATTCTTATCTGACTGTACGACGTGGCCCATCTTAAACAGTAGACGTTATACTTTAAAGAATGTTACAATATTCAGAACTAAGGCCTGAAACGATGAAGTTACAGACTTACTTTAGGCACAGCTTACAGGACGGATAAGCCGGAATTAACATAAAAAGGAAAGGCGCTTAAACGCAGGCCTGAAGAGAATAATTTTATATTGCTATTTAAAATATTAGCAGACTGCCGCAAATCTGTTGGAAGTTGTACGAGTAAATTATTTTTAAATAGTACCTGTTTGTAAGTACAAAGTCGTGAATAGGATTGTAGGAGGAACTACCTTTGGTAAGCAGAAGGACAAATGAATACGTGACGTACTGCCAGTTTTTTTATTTTTTTTATTTGGCGTTTCGCTGGTCAACCTAGGAGGTTGTCGGCTGCTTCACCGGGCTTGCCTGTGAGTGCCTAAAAACCTATAAACTAAGCGACTGTGCAGTCGCTTAGTTTATAAGATTTTCCACAGGGGGTGCCCTTAGCGTGTGCTAAGGGCACCCCCTGTGGGGAACGAACTTCGGCTTAGGGCATCGCTAGGGGAGGGCAGCAAGTGACAGGCTGCATCGGATTAAACGTTATGAGAGGCAGGAACCATTACTTTAACGCCCCCTTGCACCAAAAATCATTAAACACGTTTGACGTTTTGATTACGTTATATTCCATTAATATCTACTGATTATGTTCTATACTGAGTTTTGTTTTAAGCTTTATATTCAGTTTATCTAGACTCTATTTTTTCTCAATTGTTCTTCAGAATTGATACAAAGTTAGTAAAACTCAAACCAGTCCTGACGGGACTTTTCTATCGGACATTTTCTATTACTGTCGGGAAATAAATTGAGCAAGTTGCAACCTTTGCACTAAGTCTGAAGATTTGAAAATTTAATACATCTTACGAGATGCAGGCAGTTATTGGAAATGTTATTGGTATACTATTAGTCTTTAACGTTCTCGTATCTGTATTAAAAGGTCTTTATTAGGTTTAAGGACTTTGTGGAAATTTATTCTTTGAATGGTAGTATTTTTTATATATAAAAGCGAATTTAAGAATTTTCGAGGCTGTCAGATCAGTGTTTCTTAAGGCCTGACAAAAGCCAAATTCTGCAATATGAATATTAAAAACAATAGCTAAATCTATTTAACTTGTGGCAGCGGAAACAAATGACGAAGATAAAATAATGCTCGAATTTCTAAGCATGTTTGAGAAAATAGTTAGGTAATCTAAACTATATTATATAGAGAAAAGATTTGATGTTTTGTATATTTGTTACGCTTTCACGCTAAAGTGGCTAAACGGATTTGAATGAAATTAGACACGTAGGTAGACCATAACCTGGAGAAGGACATAGGCTACTTTTCAGCCTGGATTGCAGACGAAGTCCCGGGCAACAATTAGTTGTTTCATAAATTTTGCAATAGACTATATCGCGCATCTCTTTCTTTTCCATGCAGTCCGACAGTGACCGCGCTTTACCTCTTGCCATTATCTAGACTTCTAGAGTATTAAGTAAAGTTGAAGGGTTACTCCAGAAATTAACCATAATTTAACGTTAAAATATTTAGATTTAGGGAATTTCTATAAACTATACATATTATAAACTAAAGTTTATTTTTGTGTCTGTCTGTGTGTCCGCGTTGTTCTTCTAAACTACGCAACGGATTTTAATGCGGTTTTCTGCATCCTTTACAGAATTTATTCCGGAAGGTTTATTTGTAGGTATAATAAATTAATGTTAAACTTCCACATAATAAAGAAAATAATATCAAGCCGTTAAAAACGAAAAACCACTAATATGTACTCAAAATTAGACAGATAACCACACTTGACTTAAAATATTAGGTAACATGTAAATATTTTTATGCAGAGTTAAAATTTAATTAAATGTAGGTACGTAAATAACAAAATTACCTAATTAATTAATGAAAATAACAATATAATTTACTAATTAAACTGAAACTATTTGCAAATTAAAATAATTATGGAAAATAATTAAATAATTGGTAAACCATAAATCCAACATGTAAATTGATTATGTGGTTTTCCACATTACACTCATTTTGAAGGCTATATTATTGCTAATCCATTGCTTCATAAGTTCAGAAAATTTGTCTGCTCAACTACCTAAATAACGCAATGAATGTTGTTGAACTGTCAAAATGAAAGCCATTCCTACTGTTAGTGTGTTATACAAATACCCCGCAGGCTGCTTCTGAGAAATTCTTGATAGAAAAACCCAATAACATTTCATGCTCGTTACGCCGCAGCCCTTGCTACATGATTGATAATGTTTTGAGTAAGGTTAATAGAGAATAGCCAATTAAACTAAATATCCCAGAGCCGAAGGGCATAGATACCAAAGCTGGACACAAGAATGTTAATTAATTAATCGTTAACATTTCGAGTAACGGATTAACTTTTAAGATAAGTTAAAAAAAAAACGGACTAATAAAGAAAAACCGACTCGGAAAAACGGACTCATTAACTTCCGTTAACTTTCCATAAGTATATTAATCGTTAATTAAGTAAGTACGGCTACAATTTAAATGCTCAGCAAAATATTTTTCAGACCATAAGACTAAGTACCAAGTAAAATATGTTTACTTCAAATAAAATAAACTCACTCTATACCGAGGTGCATAAAGAACAACGTTTTAAGTTCCAAAATAATTATACACTCATCAGAATAATTGTACGTGTTGTATTTATATTCTTTTTGCCTACCAAAATGGATAAATGCTCACCAAATCTTGTTTAAGTTGCTCACCAAAATAAGTTTGCTTCAAAATGCAAGGGTGCGTTAAGATGCAAGAGCGAACGAAGCGAACTCGGGACTTGGGGCACCCCGGCTTTTTCAAGCCACCCAGACGTAGGAGCCTCGCCAGGCTGGGCTCCATCGACTACGGCTTATAAATAAATAAAAAAATAGGTTAATTTCTACAATACTTTATGAACCACAATTTGGTGAGCATTTATCCATTCTGGTGGACACAATTTGGTGACATGACATATTTTGAATTTTTGGTAGTAAGTATTTTTTTGGTAGGCGTTTAAACACAAGCCATTAAGTACAGACCTACTATTTGCCAACAGGACACCCGCGGACCACGTTGCTCCACGAAAAATGGGTTCTGATAATCTCTAAATAATAATTATTATAAACTCTAATGATACACCCTTTTTTATTAATGTTCATGTCCTACCTAAACTTCCATAACCCATAGCAATTTTTTTATAAGAAAATTACTGACGCAACGACATCTAAAATGCAATTACTATATCTAACTTCCGTTAAATCTTCCGAAATATAACGCTTTAACGATTAACGAAATAAACTTTTTAGTAACGGTGCTCAGCTATGGAAATAAGGTAGTAGAAGAACTTATCGTCTTTCTCATGAAAACAATAAAATGGTAAGATATAATTATAATAACTGCTTAAATCTGCGTATCCATTCATTTATAATGCCAAAAGAAAACTCAGTCACGTGAGCGGAGCCGCGAGCGCAGCATCTTGAAATAAGATAAACGACACTTCAGTTCCACTTCATTGTTTGTCTATAATAATATCGAAGAGGTAAACTTGATTAAACTTGATGAAACATTGATGTCAGAACGCAAGTCCCTCCGGCGAAGTGTAGTTCAAAAATCGTGGCTGGTTCACTGTAACTTCTGAAATTTCGATTAATAAATTCTAGCGATTTTTGAACACGGCCTACCTACCTAACTCTCCTACCTATCTACCTAACTCCCCTACCTATCTACCTACCTACCCACCTATCTACCTACCCTACCTACCCACCTACTCTACCTACCTACCTACCTACCTACCCTACCTACCTACCCTACCTACCTCCTACCCTACCTACCTACCCTACCTACCTACCCTACCTACCTCCTACCCTACCTACCCTACCTACCTCCTACCCTACCTACCTACCTTACCTCAATTTTTTTCCTTTTTTTTCTTTTAAACCATCCTCCCTGTGAAGAGGTTAATAAAAACAAAAAAATAAAACAATTCGGTCAAGCCGTTTCTGAGTTTTAGCGAGACTAACGAACAGCAATTCATTTTTACACGCTTTATATTAGCTTCGCTTGTATGTTTGTATGTTTGTTTGTATGTTTGTATGTTTGTAACCGACTCCTTTGAACGCTATTTTGACCCACTTTAAACGGTCAGATTTAATTCAAATTTTGCACACCTGTCAAAGACCGATGACAATGCAATAATTCGATTAAAATATCCAATTATCCTGATTAGATTCGCCAGGATTCATCAATTTATTTCCGGATCCTTTGCATGAGAGTAAGAGAGATAGAGCTAGTGCGCGAACTATGCATGCGTGTGTTAGAAAGTGGATGAAACACTACATTTATAGGTATTGGCATCCACTTAATTAGTAAGCTTTGAGTGTCAGAATGGCTAGTTATTTAATATGTAAGAAAGTATCTATGATTATGGTGTGTCGGGAAGGGATTTTATGAAGAAAAGCACAGAAAGACAAGACCAGGCATTTATTTCAATTAGGCTTGTCAATAAATATTATGTAGGTAACGTTAGTGAGAAAGCTATTATCCGTTCCAAAACTAGGTCTTCATGGAGAAGAAGGATAAGAAACTCCATAGCAGCTTGTTTTAGTCTTTTGTCAACACATTTTCACATTATCATATTATTATTGTTAACACAAGGTCCGTTTCTCAAAGTTAGCAACTTTGTCAATGTAAAGAAAGAACATGAATATTCCTTAATTCGATTTAACACACATAAGCAATATTAGCTATATGTATAACACATTACATAACAACATAGATCAGCAATACTAATCAATATTATAATATCAATTATATACATAACTTACATGAACATTGTAGTCAGTCGACCTTTCACTAGAAGTGATAATATGATGATCATAATTCAATCCATTTTACATTATAGGAAGAACTTCGCTATGCAGCGTGATTTCCTTATGTACATTGGCTTTTAACAAATTAATATTATGGATATTGGACACCACTCAGGATCTGTGAGTCTGTCCTCTCGTCAAACCATCCGAACCAAGATCCCCTTCAAAATTGGCGGTAACTCATTAAAATCCCTCCATATTACCAGTCAGTACCACAAACATTGCCGCCCATTCTGCCGCCATTTTAGACCAATCAGAGATGGTTGTACATAATTGCTAAATATCTTCTTATTTATGTATTAATTAACAAATCTAGTATAGTGGAACTATTTTAAAACTTCATAAGATTATTTAGCAATTTAGTATGTATTTATTTGTAATCTTTAAGTAAAATCTTATATTATATTACCATCATCTTTAAGATCTGAGAATCGTCTAAAACAACTTGTTACTTTTAAATTGCAATATTAAATCATGAGAAATATTACTAGTATCATATTAATTATTATTTAATCATTTATTTTAATACTAAGATAATATACATTTGTTTTGATTAAGTAAAACCACCAAACATGACTTGTTTGAAAACTCTAGAATCGTTGTTTGTGAAGCGACCTTTTAAGTCAGAATAAATACCATTTACATTAAATACTTCTTTCTATAAAATATCAATTAAATAAATGCTAATAACATATATTTTAAATTAAGACCTTTCTATTTAAAAAATAATAATTTACGTTTAATAAAATATAGTTGAAATGGAACATTTCCATACGTCAATGTCTTTGTCATCTGACAGCCGACGTTCATATTGTGATTCTAGATTAGAGATCACCTATACAACATCAATATTTGTGATCAATAATCAATCAGTTATTCGCCTATAAATATGAATACTCTCACACGTGCATTTCCAGAGACACTCTGATCGGGCACTCAGCTTAGCACAACTTTTTAAAATGGTTTTGAATTTTAAAATTTTAATTTTAGACAATATTCAATTAATTTTAACACACAATTTTTTATTTAAAAAAAAGCGTGGGTTGCTTTTTAAGATATTATCGAAATGATAATCCTTCTTCTCATATCTGTCAATCTAATATTTATAACTATTGACCTATGCACCCCACGATTTTTTTGAAATAAAACATTTTTTTCTTATTTACACTATCATTTATATTTATTAGAACTTTTTACACTATTCTTAATTCAAAATTATTAAAATTTATTTTCTATTTTTTTGTTGGGTTTTCTATATAAAGCGTGTTTTTTTTGTTTTTTTAAACTATTATTTTATATATATAGATAGATATTACATATTATTATTAAAAATAGACGATGACTAAACGATTCATTATACTATAAGGTTTCAGTTGCATACAATTAAACATAATTATATTGTATCGTAAAGTTTTCGTTAGAATAAAACGCGACTTCAAAGTTCAAGCGTTCCTATGAAGTGCTTCTTACCTGGAAACAAACGACGCTTGTTTTTCTTACTACACCGTTCAACCAGTTCATATGAAAACAATAAGCTTGTACATAATTGACACAAATTGTACGTTTTGTAAGCCTCAATCTTACGACAATTGAGTGAAGCGCAGAAAGCGTGCATTACCTAACATACGGAATCCTAAATACAAGTATACGGAAAAGTGGTTCAGTTACATTGGTTTCCAGAAATATTTTAAACGGTGCGACGTATATTTAAAGACTTTAATTTACTTTGTTTGTTAAAGTTTTAATTCAAGCTAATTATTTTACAAATTTATTAGGTATTCGTTGTTATATACTCGTAAGTACAGTTCATTTTAATTCTTATTCAACTCATTCAACAAATACAAAGTATGATGTAAGCTTAAATTAATTACCTTCGAACAATTCGAATTACTTTTTCATCCAGTTAAGCGTTCGCCGTCCTCGAAGACAGGAGAAACATAAGTTTAACAGCCGAAAATTTACCGGCAATTCATATATTGCTGAGGTCGTCTCAAATACAGATATTCTGCGGCTTCCAATGCAGGAGATCACGGCTAAAAACAAAAGCCGAACGAGCCCTATGTTTCAATTGTCATTCAAATATCCGAACAATATTGTCGAAATTGTTGTACCAGATAAATAAAAATACATAATTATAGTGACCTAATTGGTGATTTTCTTCAGAAAGTTTAGGCGTTTATTATTTGCAACCAGCATGCGTGCATGACCAGATGTATGAACGTAAACGAAGCAAAAGAAGTTTTTAAGTATCGTAGCAGGTGGCGATCTTTAGTTTCTGCCTACCTCATGGGAAACAGGTGTGAGTGAATGTGTTAATGTAATTTTAAAATAAAAACACTTTCAGATACTGTAAACTCTCATTGTAACCACAAAATTACATCAATAGAAATACTATCAAAACTTTGAACAATTTTAACTTTTGTTGAATGTTCAAATAAAGTGATTTGAGGTTTCTACATTGGGGTGTAACGAATACAATCGAGAACGTGAGTTAATTCCCTGCTTGACGACAACCATTAATTACTAGTTTGTAGTTTATTGACAAATACAATTTGTGCCAAGTGTTAGGGAAACCTGTGGCTTCATTCTTACCGCAAATGGTTTTAGAGGTGTGGAATAAGCTTGAGGGTTATGTGGGGGGTTAAGCATACAACATTGTTTTAAAAAAAATGTACTGCCAATACAAATTATTGGCGAAGCATTCCGCATTGTAACAATCCTCTCACAGTAACATTTATGCATATTTTTTCAACAACAGAAAATTGTCCAAGTGAATTATTCCAGGATCTAATCGTACCTTACCTTTGATATGATTTACTTTTACATTTTTAAATAAAAAAATATAAAAGTAAATCATATCAAAGGTACTTTAAAGTTTTTTTTTTTGCGGAACCATTTTGACACTTCGTAAATTCGATATTAAATAAAATAATGGGTTTTCTGAATGCATGGAATATTGCAAATAAATTATTTAAAAGTTAAAATTATTAATAACAGAAAATGGTGCAGAGAAACCTCTCGAAACCAAAGTTCGGTACTGGATAATATTAATCGCTAAAATCGGACAGCAAATTATACTTCCCTCGAACTGTAAATTGATCTAAACTACTGAATAAGAGCCGAAGTTCTGAACGCTTATGAATAAATAAAAAACAGCGCAAAGTTTTATCAGAGTTCAGGCTTCAATTGTATGGCGATCAGAAAACGGATCCTTGAAAATATATCAGAAATTTTAGTGTGAGATCTGGAACGCAGCCTTAAAACTACCTTAGTCACTCGCACTTATATTTCTCTCTCTCTCATATTCATCTACCATTTCATGTGTTGCGCTGTAGTAAATAAATACTCATTAATTATTTTACGCTTTTATTTAAGATAAGTACAACATATACAAATAGGTATAAAACGATGAGTTCAATGCGCGGAAAACTCTTGTTAATTATCTACATATATCGATGAAATAGCTTCTACAATATCATTTTTCGAATTGGATTTCATCCGAGTATCGAGAACGAATCGGAAACCATAGAATGTTGTTTGTTACTGAACAAGAACTACGCGGAACATATTTATCTTGATACCACATTGGCTTCATAGTACTAGGTACTATCGGAAATCATACAATGTAGAACTAATGAACAAGAATAACGTGGAAAAACAATACCTATTCGTTTGATTCAGAATATTTAAATGTATTTGTGTGTGATATATTGTTAGTAAATATTATCTTAAAACTTTGTTAGTCATGAGATCAATTAATTTTAAATAAAATAATTGATCTCCTCATGACTGAATTTATTCATGAATTATTTACTTATGAATTTATTTAGGTAACATACAAAGTAGAAATAACTAATTGAAAATAAATAAAATAAAATTGAAATAAATTAAAATGGAATTGAAATAAATAATTGAAAATAAAGTAACATTAAAATTATATTTAATAATAAAAAAATATAAAAAGAATCAGGTAACATGCAGTCTGATAAACCTTCTCACAGCTTCCGATACTGTTCCGTCTGCAATCATCCTTAGGATTCCGTTGCGACTCCCTCGAATTCGGCAAGTTAGTGAGGCTGACATTTTGCGCATTATAGCGTCAAAGTCATCCACCCTCGCGTTGGCAAACATGCCCGAGGCACTGCAAAATCGAGGTAGTCGCACCAGGATCCTAAAGGCGTTGTTATAGAGAGCTCTGAGAGCTTTGTAGGCCCGCTGCGTGTAGTTGGTCCATAGGGCACTGGAGTAAAAGCTTTGGTAGTAGCCTCTGAACAAAGTTATCTTTACCTGTGCTGTTTTAGTCTGATTATTGAAATTCATCAGAAAACATTACAATTTTATACAAATATTACGTGGAAAATCTCATTCAAATTATTTGTTATATTTCAAATGAGTAAATTAATTACTCTGGCAGAAAAGAGGCCGGAAAACTATTCGGATTTTTTTAAAATCTTGTCGTTGATCATAATTGCAAATCCTACAAAAATAAACTGATAAACAAGAGTTTTGTGCGTAATCACTTTATGTCAACCTCGGACTATGAAGTCGGTATAATGTTATTAAATTATTATTCTCGCCTAAATGAGGCTTTATTATAAAATTCTACGAATTGCTGTAGTGTGGATCAATAGAAAAAAGCGAACAGCAAAATGCGCATGCAGTGAAATGTCGGTGTACTATAGGTACACCTCTGCCTAAGCCTTCGAGGGAAACAAGCGTGATGTTATATTATGTGCGGACCAAAAATAAATAGTCCTTGTCTGAGTCCATACTCCTTGTATGGAGCGGCTGTTTGTGACGTGTAGCAAGCGTATTAAGCGAAGTGAAAAATATGCGGCACACCTGACTGCTGCCAATACCTGTGCTGCATTTTGCGCGCAGCCCAGTTCCTGCGTTATTTGTGTGTTCGGGTTTCCATGTCCTGCTGCAGTTATCAGTTCATTTGCATAACGACTCAATAATACTGACTGAACTGAACTGCACTGAAACAATACAGTTTCGGGGTATTATTTTCATAGAAAAGTTTTCAATGGGCTTACGACAATAGGGATTTTCCCAGGGATTTAACTATTCCAATTAATAATATTACATTTTATGTACACACATAATAACAGCATTCCTGAAAGACTGGGCAGCGGCGTATAAAACTTCAACTTTATTTTTTATAATTGGTGTCTCGCAGGTCAACCTAGAAGGTTGTCGGCTGCTTAACCAAGCTTGCCTGTGGGTGCCTCAATAAATTAAGGCCTCCAGTCAGGGCTTTATAAACTTAAAAACTAAGCTACTAAACGACATAAGTACCTAGCCTTAAAAAAAAAGACGTCGCTGGGGGCGGCCAGCATGGGACAGGCTGGATTGGATTAAATAAAATATCCACATTTCGCCGGTTATATTATGTAACAGGGATCGACTTAATGCCTAAATTTATTATTTGTAAACTTTTTTAAATAATACTCGTATGATTAAATAATTTCTATATGATTAAAAATGCGAAGTACCTACGAAGTTTGGATCGCTTCAGCAGTTGTACTTTGAATCTTTACCAAGCAGAACTTTCTACTTTATAAGCAAGGAAAACAGAACTTGTGACATTTTCCCGAGACACGACTGCAAACTTTTTACTTGATTTAACGACCGGCTATATGTTCATTTAACGACCGGTTATGTGTTCATTTAGCGACGGGCTATGTGTTCATTTAACGGCCGGCTATGTTTTCACTTAACGACCGGCTATGTGTTCACTTAACGACCGGTTGTGTTCATTTAGCGACGGGCTATGTGTTCATTTAACGACCGGCTATGTTTTCACTTAACGACCGGCTATGTGTTCATCTAATGACCGGCTATTTGCTCATTTTACGAACGGCTATGTGTTCATTTAGCGACCGGGTAGTTCATTTAACGACCGGCTATGTGTTCATTTAACGACCGGCTGAGTGTTCATTTAACGACCGGCTAGTTCATTTAACGACTGGCTATTTGTTCATTTAACGACTGGCAATGTGTACATTTAACAAACGGCTATTTGTTCATTTACCTGTGCGTACAAGTAAAATAGTAGTAGGGTTTAAGGGTGAGGCAGAGGTGTACCTAAAGTACACCCACATTTCGCCAGTTATGTTTAAGTCCCATGTAATACGTCATACTCATAGTTACAGATTTAAGTACTGTTAACAGTAGCATGTCGGTGACGCGAAAAGGTTTTCCCCAACCAAAAATTGCTCAACTCGCCTGTCTAACTTCAAAAACGTAAGAAAATTGTGAATTTCGCGAGCTACCTAAGCGAACCCTTACCTCCTCCCCCTCCTCCTGTTAGAAATTGATACAGAATGTTGAACTTCCCGGCATTGTTTTCTCGATAGCATGACGTCGCGACACATACCAAGAATGCCTACTCGCATGATCGTGCAATCGCTTTATTAGCTTCACATGCCTTTACACATTGTTCATTGACGCGTGAGTTTGAAGTCAGCTCGTCATTTTTAACCCCTCTTTTTTCTTTCACATAAAATCTTCTAAGGGCTATTAGCAGACACGATACTTTTAGCATTTAATTTTACGATTAAAGAATATTTATGCTCGTGTTAAACATAAACTCTCGCCTTATTCCCATGGGGGTAGGTAGAAACGACAGAACGCCACCTACTATGATCCTTATTTACTCCTTTTGCTTCGTTTACGTTCATACACCTGGTCACACACTCACGCCGGTTACGCATCTGACCTTTCTGAGGAACATCACCAATAAGGTCACTATGTCCTTCTAGGCCGTTCCTTTCTGGCGTTTCCTTTCACATCTGCCTTCTAAATACATTTTGTTAGTCGTCTTTCATTCATCCTCTCAACGTGACCAAACATGTAAGCATACTTTAAAAAAAAAATTACACTACGTAACTCCAACACTAAGTCAAACTTAAATGAATGCCTAATAATAAGGCGCTGGACTATTGGATTTTCAATTCTCGGCGCCAAGCCGAGTGTTGAAAATACAACAGTCCAATAATATTTAGGCGTTCATTTAGGTGTTTCCTTGAGTTAATAAAAATGGGCTCATTTCGCGTTTCGGGAGCTCGATACGGCGACGGAACGCTAGATTCCACACACATTTTGATGCCAGTGCACAGTGGTTCTGCGCCCTAAGAGTGGCGGCCATAGGGTTTCACTGGCGTTATCAATTCTATTATTATGCTCTTTTTAACACTTTTTAACACACGTTATAATAAAATGAAAAATGCCGAATTAAGGTTAAAAAACTTATTTTATTCGAAAAAATAATGCATTTATTATACTTGACGAAATACATACTTAAATACAAGAAAATAATTGGAACCTAATAACTAATAAACTTAAATATTTACATTTTTATAATAACAATAAAGTAAATACCTAATTATTACCTAACTTCAAACACAGAAATAAACAAAAAAAAAAATGTACGTGTTTATTGTTACATATTAGGAGCTGTATCTAAAATAATGTAAATCTAGTGTTTATTATATAACTATATACATTTTACCGACAGAAAATTCAATACCACTTTAGATAGAATAGACTTCTTCTTCCGTGGTAACCTTCTTAAACCAGAAATATAAGGATCCGAATTAAAAAGAATTCTATGTATCAAGTTGGTGTTTGTGACAACCCCGGACATTTTCCTAGTGTTGTCACGCCTAAACTGTTTAATCAACTTATTGCAAGATTCAGTGGCCTCTTCCAAAAGCTCACCTATTGACAATAATGCGTGGCCAATTACTGAAAGTGAAATGTTATCGTCAGTGTTGAAATTTAAAGAAGAGGCGTTACATCGACTTGAATCATTCAACAAAGAATTTATCGCGGAACTGTTTACTTTACTCAACTCTGCAAGCCTGTGGCATTTTGATCTCCTTGAAGTCCTTCCTGTGCTGATGCTGTTGAGTGCTTGTCGAAGCCTCTTCTGCTGGCAGTTGAGTGTCGTGGCTTCCTGCTGCTGCACAAGTTGGCACAACGCAAACTTCAATTTCGTTCAGCCAGTCTCCGTACTTAGAGAACATGTGAGAATGCTTGCGAGAGACTTGCTTCCAAATAGCTACAAATCTTGTACAAAGATTACTTACTCTTTTTTCTAAGTCATCAGCAATCAAATTCTCAACATCAGGCAACAACTGTATCAGGGCTTGAAAAAGTCGACGCCACCGTTCCAGTTCGGATTTACTGTCCTTAATAGACAGCCAAGTATCTAGTACAAGCATTATTTTGAAAGAACACTCAATACGAGTGCCTACCTAAAACAAAATAAAAAAAATTAGTTAAATGCGGATCATAAACATTACATATTTCGTAGCAAATGCTACGCGCCCAAGCGCTCGGCGTAGACCCTGGCTGCACGTTACAGCTGCAGCATGCAGCAATATTTTTTTTAAAGTCTATTAGTAGAGATTTTAAGTGACATTTTTATACCTAATTCAATGGTAAAAGTAGATACAAACATAAGTAAAAGCTTCAACATAAAAAAATATACAGGGACTAAATACGTTAGTACTGCTGCGGCGTAGCACTCTATTAAATAAAAAATGGTGCATTGAAAATGCAAAATAGTAAAGTAAATTAATAATATATACCTGTAACTTGAATGACCATTGCAAAATAATAGGTCACAGACCAGTTGGAACTTGAAAACACGCGTCACGTCTTAGGCTAATTAGCGCTTGGTGATAACACGGTTGATGACTAATTAGATGTATTCACTTGCGATGCCGAAAAAAGAATGTTGCGAATTTTTGTTTTGTTGAGATTGCTAAACCTTTTACACCCTCAGGTAGTATGACAACTAGTGGGTAATTGAACCAGATATCATGGCTCAATAGCTCAATCATTGCCATCTGAGCCCAATGACCTACTACGGGACCACTGTGTAGTTGCAGCAACTAAGTGAAGCTTTGGCATTTGGAAAACACGGTTCGACGTTCTTCATTTTCTTTACCTCGATAGATCCAATTCTCAATCCAATCTCAATGATTCCACAAAATGTATGCAGTTGAAAATCACCGATCAGTGATACTAAAAGTGCGCTGTGGCCCTGAGTAATGGTATTGTATACATTTCTAAGGAAATTGCTACATCATCTTTAATTTGTATTCTAAAAAATACATAAAGAACCAAATGCGAAAATGAGAACTATTTGGAGTTGAAATTTTAAGCTGCTTCTCAACTACTCAGACGCAAACTTTTATGAAAATATATTTTCTCGTTAGGGAAGAGAAGTGAGGCATTTAGTACAGCTTAGTACTAGAAGTTCATATTATTATTAAAATATGGAGTGTTTCCTCTTACTCAGATTGGGTGAAGTTAAATCCTAAAGTAACTTAGTTAACAGTAGATTAGGATCTAATTTATTATTATGGATTTTTCACTTCCCTTGCTCAAAAAATCAGTCATAACAGCGAACCAGTGCGGAGATTAAAAGCATATTTTCCTCTAGGGAGGGGATATATATATATTTTAATTTTTGTCTGTTGCCAACGAGCCTCCATAAACGAAAAAGTCTTTATTCTTAAGTAAAATAATTATAAATAGACACTCGACTTATTACTGTTTCATAAAAAAGAAAAACATTATATTTTTGTAAATGGAACTAAAAACGGCGATCTCTTCGGTAGAATGCGTGCTTTGCGTTGCGGCTACCGAAGAAATAAAAAAGTAAACTATTTAATATTGTATTGGATTATTTAATTTTCTCGCAATCGTAGTGAAAAGTAGAGCGTGACTAACATACGGCGCTAAAAACCGATCATAACTCAGTTTCTATTTACTCCCTCGCTAAAGCTCGGGAGTAATTACCTCGTATATAATAGGTCACTGTAGCCTCTTGTATAACAATCTACTATTATTACAAACTTTTATTTTACTTGCCTTGTTATTATGTATGTATTGGTAAAATCATACAAGCAGAATTAAAACGAGTTTCTCTTAGTATACGGAGTTGAAATTTTTCTTGTTGATTCAGTTTCGAAGACAATGTATTTTTATGATGCATGACCTGATTCTACACCCAGGATTGGCTCCAGACGAGGAAACTTCTTAGCGGTCAACAGCAGAGACACAACATTTTGTTTACGCATTCAATTATGATAGCCCGTTCTAAACTATGGCATGACTTGGATAGTGCGACTCGGTTGGCTTCACAACATGACTTGTGTAAACGTTTTTTGTTTTCGTTGGATTTGTCTTTACAAGTACTTAACTTTCAAGTGAAGGTCACCTTCAGATAAGCCTCAAGCATTTAAGAAAACATTAAAGTTCTGTGTTGACTTATTTTTTATTTAGTACTTTTGAATTCATTAAGTTTGTTTTTTAAAAGGTACTTACTTATTTTCTATACTGATAAACCTAGATTAATTAAACCTACTGATCATCATCAGCGCTCCCCACCCCGTCGCATCGCATCGCCTGCCCACGCTATTACTTCGTTTTCGCTTAGCGTTCTTTCTGACTTTTTTTATTTGCTCGGCTCCTTAGGGTCCTAGCGTGATGTTAAATAGCCCACGGCCTTCCTCAAAAATTGTGCTATCAAATGCAAAAGATTTTTTCAAGTCCGACGGTTGTTTCAGAGATGAGCGCGTTCAAACAAACAAACAAACTCTTCAGCTTTATTATTAGTTTATAGATTACTAGCCTCTGCCCGCGGTTTCGCTCGCGTGGATGTCGGGACTAAAAGTATGCCTATGTCCTTCCCCAGGATGCCATCTATATCCTTGCCAAATTTTATCGAAATCCGTTCAGTGGTTTAGGCGTGAAAAGGAGGATACAGACAGAGTTACTTTCGAATTTATAATATTAGTATCGAATATTTATTAATTATACGAGTATATATAGATTGAAGTCGCTTGTCGAGTCCTGTCTTGGTGACCGCGTTGTTGTCTTTTGTACTACGCAACGGATTTTCATGCGTTTTGCAACATTATTTAGAGAATGTATTCCGGAAGGTTTATGTGTATATTACATAAATATTACACTTATATATAATACAGAAATCTCAATGTTTTGTCAAGTCGTAAAACCGTGCGTCGCAGGGGCGGGTCCCGAAAGTTTTACGTTATAAGTATCGAACATACGGTATTAAATCTTACGTGCATAAAATTATAATTATAATGTAAAGTTAATCCTCTCAATTTAAAAGCCTGTTCATACATGAAATCATTCTCATGATTATTGATGTTAAATGGAATAATTAATTATCGTACCGAAATCACTCCTGCAAATGATGGGGTTTAATATATATTTTATTAAACGGAATAAGTATTTAAAATCAGAATCATGTGATGTGCATTGTTCTTTGCGATTTACCCGCACTGGGCCCGCGTTGTAGATTGCGGCCCACATCCTCTCACAGAGAGGAGGCCTGTATCCCAGCAGTGGGAACGTTATAGACTGATTATGATGTCTTAATTGAGATAGTAATATTCAACAGTAGAAAGGGAAAACCAATAAAATTATATTGCAAAATTTTAAGGAAGAAATATTTTTTATTTTATTTTCGTATGTACTGTTTTTTTTAAAGAATTAATGAAATCGAACTGAAACATATGTTTCCATTACTAACAGGATTAAATATTTCGTGTCCGCCATCGTAAGCTAGCGCGCGACTCACAGCGCACTGCGAGCGACAGGCTTCGTGTGGGCACACCACAAAGTACATTTATATTAGATATATGGCACACTAAGCGATGAACCAAACGTTGCTCTGTAAATCTAATCTTTTCAAAAGTACCTATCTCTGTGAAACTACAAAATTAAACTAATTTAGCTGCAAATAAAAGTTTTATTAAAATCTACACTATCTGAAACAGTTTCACTATTTCCGGGTTTCATAGGGTTATATAGTCATTGCCCTGAATTGTTCGGCCGTTCAGGATTAGTTATACAATGCAAAATATTTCATAAACCTAATTTGTTACATGCGCCTCATTCCGAATCCGCTAACAGACAGAATTCGTTTCTGATCCGTGCGAGCAGAAATTTCTGGTGAACATGATTTGGACATATTCAATACCAGTGTTTTTCAGCTTAATCATTTGTTGGTGAAAAGCTTCTTTCCGGAAAAGTAATTGTTTGCGTCTAAATGATTTTTAGTATATTTTTGTTGATCGTGTAGAATAACATGTTTTTCCTAATTTGCGTTATAGGTATTTTATACCGACCTGTTTGTTTCACGTTTGTATTTTTGTGTTTATCAGTAGAAACTTGTAATTGACCTTCAATTTAATATTGTTTAAGAACACTGTATATGTTGGCTGTAAGTTTCAGAATAGAATAAAATAAAATAAAACAAAAAAACATAGTTTATGTTAAAACAAGTCAAAAGCTAGTTTCGTATAAAACTCTAAGGTTTCTGCCGCAATGTAAGTCGTTTGTGGTTGAGTGTAACTTATTTACAACCGACTTCTCGTGAAAGGCAAACATCGTGACGAAATCCCCTGTCAGCAATGAATTTTGAAGCAAATTTATGCCTAAAGTAACGGCATCTGGTGCAAGAAGATATTGTTATTGCATATAAATTATTGAAGGGAAAGGAAGGTGTTAGGTAAACGCAGAAAGACAGGCTTTCACTGTTTCAGGAAGGTTAACGACAAAGGATTAATCTGCCTTCGTCAACCAACTGAACATTAGCTTTTAAGCAGGCCACATACGTGCCGATATACTTGCACAAGTTTAGACTTTCACAAGTAAGCGTGACGCCATTGAGACCACAAATGTAATGGTTCTGATACTTGCGCTAGAATCTCACACACGTGAATGCATAGGTACTTGTGCAGGCACATCGTTCCGTGTGCGGCCTGCTTTACTAACAAAGGTTAGTTTTTGATAAAGGAACGCTGTATTTAAATAATCCAACAACAAATTTAACAGGTAACCAGCAATAAAACGACCCAGCACATCAGATCAATATCCCGCAATAAGAAAGAAATGCAAATCTAATATGTAGTGAAAAAGAAACTGCAAAACGCAGTTGCAGCTAAGTAATGCAATTTGTTGAACCGGAGTAATCCTGTTATATAACGTGCCAGGGTCGGTCGAGCTACATCGATATACGAGACGAAGGAAATCTTCTAAGCCCAAAAAGATTGAGAATGCATAATGTGCCAAAGACATTGTGAGTTTTGAGTTATTTGCTGAAGAAAAATTGCAATGTCAGTTTTAAAAAGAACAGTGTCGATGACCTTGAGTCAAATTTAAAATAATCATAATCAGAGAGAGAGAATTCGTGACGTAATTTTGGCAGATGAATTGTATACTTAGAAGTAGACGTGTCTTTGAAAGTAACCACTAATCACCAAACGTACTTTCTCTCAGTCTAAATGGAGGAATTCGATATGGGTGATTTATGTTAGGCTCGCAATAGATAGACAAGATTACCCAAGATTCTAGCTTAAAGGCGAACAACTGGAGCGGCCTAAGTCGAGTGTTGACTATTCTAGACTGAAATGACTATGGGGCGCTACGCACATGTTCGGCTCAGCACATTCGATTCGGCAGTATTTGTTGAACAACAAAGCCGACGTGAAACAATTACTACACATATTTGGCTTTCATTTGGCTCGTGCCGATCGGCTTACTTTGTTCGGTATATAGCCTCGCTTAATCATGCTCAGGTCAGTTTGGAAAATAAGAGTAGCTTTTTACCGAACATAGTATAATATTATATACACCACGCCATCATGCCCGTATTCGTCGAAGGGATAGGCAGAGGTGCAATTATGGTACACCCACATATAGTGTACCTACATAATATATTCAATTTTGCCGCCTCTGTGCTGAATCATGCCGAGCCAACCAACAGGAGAACACCCCGACAGTCTACATCTATAGTTTACGTAATAATGTGCCATTTCTTATTCTAGGGGTTAAACGTTGCAAGCATACCTCAAAATTAAAAGTAATTTATTCAAATTAGGCTGAAAATCAGCCCTTTTTGAGCGTCAAAATTCTTCCAAAACTCCCGCCCTTCACCACTTCCGAATGTTTTAGCTGGTAAGAAGAAGTAGCGCAACAATGTCCCCAGAGCAATACAAGCGTCTGCTTAGAAAAAATAATTTTAATGTTCTCTCAGTTTTAAGCTCATCTAACTCATAAAGTCTTAAAACGTCACCAGGGTCAAAGACAACATCCTCTTATATGTTGGCTACCACTACAATGACGGTTAGCAGGTCACAGGAGGAGGCTGCTAATTATAACCTTTTTATTTTATATCGCCAAAGCTTTAGTTTCCTAGGAAGCCAGTTCATTCACATTATAACGGCATGAAAATCTGGCATGTTCACCAGTATTTAACATTAAGGTGTCAAAAAACGTTCTGTACCTATTTTGGCTGCCGTTATTGTGAGACCGCTCAACGCTTTCTTAGGAAACCTAAGATTAATAAGTTATCTTCCAAGGTGTTGTAATTTATGGTGTTTTTGCACTTGATAAGTAACTTGACCATGTCAGTAAAGACAACACATGCGGGCTCCTAAGTGTACATGTATGCAATTTATTATTATTACTAAAACAGAAACATCTTAAAACAGTAACTACTGAACAAATTACAATTCAGCAGGTACCTACACTATCTCTATTACAAACCAGGAAGACTTAAACGATCGGATTCATTCACCCATGAAAGAAAACAACAAAAACAATACACCTAATTTTAAAATGCACTCTATTTCTGAATTGAGAATTTGAAGTTGAGAACATATCAATCTAATTTTGCGTTACCCAAGCCCGCAAAATTCAAAGTTTACTACGTTTTATTGCAAAGAAATCTTGAATGTCGCGGTTTATTTTGAAGGAATCTACTTAAGTAATGCTAAAGTAGAGTTTCACAAGTTCTTAACTTCAAATATTTATTTCAGAAACCGACAACCTAATTGCGTGACACACTCGCTTCAATCACATTCCGAGGGTTTTGAAGAAAATCATAACCCATTGCTTGACCAGTTAGAAAAATTCTTTTGCTCAACAACGTAAGTAACGCAATGAACGAGGCTGAATTATCAAAATTAAAGACATAGCGACCAATTTTCATTTTATATGTGTTACGTAATTACCCCACAGGTGTATGTCCATTACTACAAAAGACGCTCTAATAAAAATCATCTCTAAAAAAAACCTAAATAAACCATTGTCCTAACAGAAAAAGTATCGCAATTGTTTGTATTATTAAAGAGGTACCATGAGCGACAGTTAAAGTTAATTGAAACAAAGAACTGCCACCGTCACTGGTTCTAGGAAAACAGCATACCTACTTACCTAGTTCAGTAGGTCAGTATCGCCTGTTAGCGATATTACCGTTAGTACTTACCTAGTTCTATAAATCTTATTAGCCTAGATAATGACAGGTTTACTTGAAATTGTTGAACCATAAAATTTATTTTATTGCGTTTATAGTTAAACTTCTAACAATTCAGTTCAGAAGGTCGATCGTCATATTAATGCTTAATCATCAGGTGGATTAGTAAGCGCTGAACCTCGCTCATGCGGTTCGCTTACAAAAGAAAGTCGCAAATGAAACCGTCGAGATCCTTATAACATCCTTTAAAAAACAATGTACCTCTTGGTTGACTGGTAGATAATACGCTCTGGGCATAAAGTTAATGAAATTAATAAAAAAATGTGGGTGTAGTCTAGGTATCTATAAATAACTATCGGGAACCTGCCTCTTGGCATAATTTTTTAAGACATAATATTGTTTGGCGTAACGTTTTCATATAACTTTTATTAGCGTAATGATACTGTGGCATTATACTACTTTGGCATAATGCAATGGTTAGGTTAGGTTAGGTTAATTTATGGCAATACATATATGCGGAATAATATTATGCTTAATGATGATTATGCTGAATTTCATTATGACCATGTTATATTATGTCTTACAATTTTATGCAATTGGATAGGGAACCATAGAACCATGATTATCACCTCTGCCTAACACTTCGGGGAGAATATGCGCGAGGTTATGATAAGTTGTGAATAAAAAAGTCCGATTATTTGCCGAAGTCAGAACTTTGAATGCAACTACTCCGAGGATAATTTGAACTTACTAAAAGTGAAAGTCACTCGTCGATTGTCGAGATTCCAATCTCTCAAATCCTCTTCACATTTGCTTGAGCAATCATCCGTCTGGAAATTACCAAGCACAAATCCCACCCGTGATTGGAAAAGTTTTTGTTAAAGTCGCGAGTAAATAGCCTTCGCAGCGACACCTGCAGGGAGGTCAGGGAAATGTAGGCAAGTAAGTGGCTCAAGGCCAACGAAGGCCACGGAAGGCCAACGAAGGCCACGGAAGGCCAGGCCGGTAAAAGGGAAATTCTAAGACTTGGGCCACTGCCAAAAAGCAGTAATAACATAGCAGAAAGCGTTATCTCGGTACCTACGAGTAGCCTAAATAATATATTATTTATTTGCCGTGCAGAAAAGCGAAATTATTTATTTTCAAAGAAGTTGAACCTAATTCGCATCGTCACCGGCCGACGGGTCAATGGAATAACGCAAGTAGATCAAGGCCACTCAAGGCCAAGCTAGGCCGGCAAAACGAAAAATCAGTAAAGATTTGGGCCTTTGCCAAAACAGCTGTAATGAGCTTTGAAGTCAGCCGAAAAGATGCTGCGAAGCTTACTGGAATAGAGCAGTAAATTAAATGATCCGTGAAATCAAAATGAGACACTTCTCATGAAGTTATAAGAATATGTCAGTTTTTCTTTTCTTCGTGCCTACTCCGTTTATTCTAGCTACTTGATTTATGTATGTACCCAGTCATTTGTATCATTCATTATTCGTAGTTTATGAAACAAAACATGTAATATTCTATTTGATAGATATTTGTTTGTTCTTTAGACTTATAATAATAATATATTATACCTACTTGAAATATAAATTAATAATATAATTTATTATTGCAGGCTTACCATTAAAAAGTTAGAAAACTTATGACACAGCCGAAACGGTTAAGTTTTCAAAGCTGATTTGTATTGCAGCGCGACTAGTAGCGCCATCTTTCCATAAAGAAGTGAACTATTGCAACAAACCCTTTCTTCGTAAAACTACCTCACTAAACCTAAGGGTGGCACCACTAATCACTACCCTACAATAATCAACTTTATGCAAAAACAAATAGAGATGTATCTTAAATGCTTGTCTGTTTTCGAATTTGATTTGAGTAGCTTGATCAAGGAGTTAGAAAATTAGGCAGTTTCTGGATTGCTAGCTTATTTGCGAACGATGCGGTACGATGATTATTTGAATGCTGCTTTTAACAATTGCGTAATAATATGAGTTCTCCAACGAAATGTCGACCTCTTTTTGCACTTTTTACTCTTTACTCTTTAACTGTGTCAACTTGTCTGTGTTTCACTCTTTATTTAGGTATATCTTTGTTGAAATTATGAAGTAGCCTGATATGACTGTCTTTCCTTACGTCGATTTTTGTTTTTAAATGTGATCTCTGAATCCGCTCACATTAATGTACGTATCTAAGTAAGTTATTTGAAATTGTTGTACTAATTCTTATTTCTTTTCTTTGCAGGTAAGTTACAACTCCTAACCTATAACAACACCTAATTTAATATTATTATAATATTAAACTCGAGACAGTCTCATCTCTGCGTAAAGGTAAGTTTAGAGTATCTATGTACTTAAATGTAATTAATTTAGGAAGCTGCTGAGAAACACTTGGAAATCGAAGAAACCTGGATACAAATGATAAGAGTACATGTTAATTTCAAGTATCAGTCGTTTGATTTCGACAAATTTAATACTTTTTCTTTTGTTTTTCTTTTCAACCTGTATTTGTCAACTTAAAACCTTTCGTCATATAAATTCAACCACCATATTAGGTTCTATTTTTAGATTCTAAATCGTTAATTGGCATCGATCATTTCCTTAAACAATAAAACATTGGTTGGGTTCTTACCCAAGGTCGAGATCTATAAACGTTACTTAGCTAGTGCTTTGTCTTAGAAATGTTTCCGTCTCTGTCTTACACTTGTAGTTTGACAGTTGTGCCAGGATAGTGTCAGGAATAACGCTTAGCCTAAGTACGTGCTAAGTATGGTTTATAGGTCTTGGCCTATGACTTCGGCTCTTGGCGTAATGGTTGAGTATTTAGGATTCTGCACTTCTGGTCGTAACTTCTATTCCCTGAAACAAGTTATTTGATTCGTTGTATACAGCTTTGGTGTAGGTTGTACCATCATTTTTATAATCATTTTCCTACCCTCATCCCAATGTATTTGGGTTGGGCGCAACATATATTTGTCTTCCATACTTACTTCTTTCTCTATTAACCATCATCAAACGGTGTAGTTTGTACTGACACAAAATATAACAACGATGAAGAGGAAAAGTTTACAAACAAAATATTAATATAAGAATACACCATTCTAAAAATAGAAGCCAAAAACAACATGGAAAATGACCCGAAAAGTCTCATGTCACGGGAAACCCGACTCGTACCCGCGCGTCACCAAACCGAATTAGTTGATCCCGCCTCATATGTGTATATATTAATAAGTACATACAATCATAAACTCACGCCTTTCTCCCATGGGGGAAGGTTTATACCACAGAACGCTACTATGATTAAATTAAATTTTTCACCTTCATTTCTTTGGTAAAGTCATACAAAATATTTGTTAATTAGTTAATGTGTCTCTAAGTTAATTGACTACGAACTTAAATTGTCCGTATGTTCAAATCACAACTTTCATTCTTTAAAATATGTATGAAATGGGTATAACCCGGCAAATTGACGTAGGGTGTCAATTTGCTTAACAATAAATTTCCCTGACTGCACATAAAGCCATGTCATTTTCCCACGAGGGTAGACAGAAACTACAGAGCGCATATCGTTGGTTCAAACAATATCACTAAACAGAAATGTGTCGAATCCTGTTTTTTATGAGTTTTAGCCCGCATAGGATCTAGACCGCAATGCGGAGCAATATGGCCGACCTTGACACTAAGAAAATAAGGATCCACCCAAATACAGTGTCAATATTCTGTTCGTCTTCTACAATTTACGTCTAGTTGGGTGTATTATTGAGTCTTACTGTTAAAGACACATAACGTCACGCCAGTTAATCCCCGAAGGTTAGGCAGCGGTGTACCTTAGCATAAACATCCACATTTCACCAGTTATGTTTAAGTCCCATGTATTAGGGGTGAGACTCTTGCCATCGACCGGGCACAAATCCAGAATCTGGCCCGGCGATGAAAATAAGGATTTTTAAATAGGATGTGTGAAATAAACACATAAGCACGGCCTACCTTTTGAGACATGCAGGCGTGTTATGTTATGTGTAACTCGGAATATTTACTGTTGGACAAAGGCCTTTCGCTATGACTTCCAGCTCTTTCGATCCAGGGCTAAAGTGGATCACTGGTCGTTTGTTTTCTCTACCTCGTACCGCCATGGGACGCGTTCTGGCTGTTCCAGGGCTCCACGTAGTGGTTATTTTGGCCCACAGCTCATTCGGCAGACGTAGCCATCCCAGTCCCACATCAGCTTAGCGGCTTTTTGAGCAACGTCAGTAATCTGTGTTTTGGTGCGCAGTGTGGTGTTGCTAATACTAAATAAACTTTAATACTTATTATTAATTAAAACTATATACATATTCACAACAAAAATAATAAAATGAATACTTAATGCAAAGTTAAAACTAAGTTTAAATAAAAAAAACATTAAACAGTAATTATGCTTTCAATAGCAACTACCTATAAACTATATGAATTACAAAGATTACTTTTCTTTGAAAAAGTGAATATGCAATAATCCTCCTGTAATACTAACGTGTCTTTCTGCGTACTCCATTGCCATAATTACACAGATTTTATTTAAAATAGTGTTTTTTTTTTTTTGTTACTGGTAGCTCGAAATTTTTGAGAGCGCGTCTGTTTTCATACCAAACAGGGCATGCAAAGTGCTTTTCCATTAAACATAATATGAAATTGATGTGTATCCATTTGATACATAGGGTAGTTTCGAACTCCATCAAGTAATTGCACCGGTGCACAGGGTGTGATTTCAATATTTCTGATTGGTTCCCCCCTTTTTTTGCTGGTAATCCTGGCAGCCGACTGTCAGTAATTTTCGTGTTATAATTAAATTGTAAAACTATTGTTTTTCGCGTTATATATAAACCTGCTTAATTTCGATAGATTTAGTTGTATATTATAAGGATTTGTGTTTGTGAGTTATTTCGCTGCAAAATCAATGAAAAATCAAGTATATATTCAGTACCAGCTGTCATCCCAAGGACGGATTTGAACTCACTACCTAACCCGGGGAGTATTTATTTTAATTTAAGCCTATTTATTTACAATCTTAGTAGTTCCTATTACACCGTTTCCCCTTTAAATTTTATACTGCTCGTCCCAGTGAGCTACTTCGTAAACAACTATATAATTCTCTTTGCTGGACATTATGTATAAAATAATTTAGAGAACCCATAGAAATCACTGTACTTTATTTCTAGACATATCTCTGTTATGTTTAATTACTGTATTAGAACTACTCTAAGAAATTATTGTTAGAAACTAGATATACGATAATTTGACAGTAGAAGTATCCTCAACCATTATGCAAACTTAATATTGTTGGTTTTCCCTTTTTACTGTTGAATTTTACTATCTCAATGAAGACTTCATAATCAGCCTATAATGTTCCAACTGCTGGGACACAGGCCTTCTGACTGTGAGAGGTAAGGAAGGAAGTGGGCCGTAGTCCACCACGTGGGCCCAGTACGGGTTGTGGATCACCAGTAACCACAAAAACATAAACCACTATTATAATTATATAACATCTGTTTACTTATGGTAATGGTTTACGCAGAAAGACACGTTAGTGTAGCAGCAAGATATTATTGTGTATTCACTATTTCAATGAAAAGTAAACTTTGAAATTAAAACTGAGGCCCTCTCAACCTAACTGGGAAAATATTTATTGCGAAAAAAAATGAAACGTTGTCGGAAACGAAATGATTTAAAAGCATCAGCTAATGGTTTCTGTAAATTATGCCGAGAGATATTTCTTTGGTACTATGTACAGAAATCTTGATTAAGTACACTTAGGTTAAAAATAAAACAACGATTCCATTTTTTTATCAACTTCTTAAAAGGAACAGGTTCTACGTTCGTCTGTATTTTTCTCTCATTCTGATGATTATTAAATAATAAACCACTACTATTAATAAAATTTATTCGATATAAAATTTACCGCAAAATTCGAGCAGTACCTCTTAAGGTAATAATAATAAAATAATAATAACGTTTATTTATCAAAAAGTAAGAATACAATATGTGCATGGTCGGTGAGTCACAAACTAAGCGTCGCTTGTATCTTATGGCTCAGGAGTGCGAATTTGACAAAAGTATAATGGTTACCTTACAGTTTGTGGATGTGATATTATTATAGACAAGAGTTCAATTAAAATAAAACATTCGTGAGATTATAAAATACAAAATAAAAATTAAAAATATTTGTTTACATTGAGCGTGTGTTTTTGTGTGTGTGTGGATGTGATGGTGTGTGTGTCAGTGGGTGTGATGGTGTGTATGTGAGTGGGTGTCATGGTGTGTGTGTGTACTATAGGTGCTATACTAAGGCTTCGGTGTCGTCGTACGATAGTTTTAAAAGAACTGAAGTTGGAGATTTCTTACAGGTGGTGGTTGAGCAGTCCCTTATGTTACAGATTTTGCTAACTTTATTGTAAGTGTGGTATATTGCAGTATTTGTGAATTTTAAGTCGTTCACTGCTATCTCAGTCATCGACTGTGGTAGATCTAGAATTTGAGGGGGTAGGTACCATAACGAAAAAGAGAAAAATAAAAACTTTCTATAAAAAAAACAATTCGGTGGCAAAAAACGAAAATACAAATTCTAAGACCACCGACTAGCGAAATTAAAGTTATTTTTCACGTTTTTTAGTGTTTTTTTTGGAAATCGGTTGTTTTTTTGTAAAAAAGTTTTTGTTCTCACTTTTTAGTTGCGGTACCTACCCCACACAAATTCGTATACCACTACTTGATATGTAAATAACAGTGACAGGAAAATATTAAAACATCAATAAAAACTAAGTGGAAAAAATATGCAGTATTAAGGATAATTCAAAACTACTGGTTAGAACTTGATCAAACTTAAATGAGACCACATGTGAAGCACCAGCTATCAAATAATAAAAGAATCACCCAATTCCGTTCACCCAGAAAAAAGTTCTGAGATAAGAAGCACAAAAAAAAACATGCTATCGAATTGAGAACCTCCTACTTTTTTTGAACTCGGTTAAAAACATGTGGTCTAATACGCCCAAAATCTACAAATAACTTTATAATTATTATGGTGCTTCTATGCGTAGCGCTTGCTACGACATCGTAGCATTCGTAATAGACGTAGCAAGTATATGTGCTACGACGTAGCTAGCCTCTATAAATTTGATAATATTAATTGAGTGTGTTCAGAATTCATATAATGGATTTGGCACTATCTAATTGTGTAAGTTTACAATGGACCAAACATATTTCATGATTACAAAACACAGAATTAATAACAAGTCTTATGTTGGTGAAAAACACGACTAAATTACCTCTCTATAACGTAGCTATCAACGGCATTGAAAGCTATCGCACAATGGGCAGCTTGTCATCTATTGTTCAAAGACTCTTGTAAACATAAAAATACTGCATTCTTTTGTCGAGTGAAATTGGAGTTCATTTACAGACCGGGTGGTACCACAGTCGATATACATTATTTTTACTATTTGTAGAATCTTTTTCGAACAGAATCGTTTGACATCACTTTAGATACGTAGGTATGCCACAGACAAGCTTAAACATCAACAAAAACTGGCCAAGTGCGTGTCAGACCACGCACAATGAAGAGTTCCGTAGTTGGAATGAATTTGTCCCACGAAAAAACTTAATATTGTCGTTGAAAACCATGTTCTCCCCTACGTTCCAAATGCAAAAGTAAGTTTTTTTTTTTCAAGTTTGTAGACTATTACTCGTAAACTTGTAAAGCTTACTGTGATAGTTTTTCTTTTAATTTCGTTATATATACTACTGCCGTAATTTTTTTCACATATCCAAAAGCAACCATTTAGCTGCCAATTTTTTTTTGTCACGATTTTTTTACCAGTTTGTCGTCGTGAATATTATGTATATACGGACCCCTAAAAACAAAGACCTATTGCTAATGTGCGATACTCGACGCTGTGTAATACTCTCCGAAATAAGAAAAAGTTTTGGAAACCTATTTTTGGTGACTTTGTCACGTCCTGTGTGGGCGAGCTTACTGCGTGCGCTTCACGGGATTCATACCGAAATTAGATTGTAAAGAGAATGTCGTGGCAAAAAAGCTCCGAAAAATATTGGTTCGGGACTCGAAAGCTAGATACAACCGCGGAACAAAGGGTTCAGTAATTGTCAATTATATTTTGTCCCGTATCGCAGATATGGTACTGTTTTGGACTGTTATTTACATTCATAATATTTTCTGTACATCATTACAATAGTAGATTGTTATACAAGGGGCTAAAATTACTCATTATATACGAGGTAGTTTTACTGCCGAGCCTTAGTGAGGGAGTAAATAGAAACCGAGTTATAATGGGTTTTTAGCGCCGTTTGTTACACTCTACTTTTCACTACGATTGCGAGAAAATAAAATAATCCAATACAATATTAAATTCTTCTGTAACCGCAAAGCAATGCACGCATTCTACCGAAGAGATCGCCGCTTTAAGTTCCATTTTCAAAAATAAAATGTTCTTTATTTATGAAACAGTAATAAGTCGAGTCTTTATTCACGATTATTGTACATAGGAATAAAGACTTTTTCGTTTTTGTAGGCTTGTTGGTAAAAGACAAAAATTAAAACATACTTTTTCCCCGTCAGTATGCGGTTTTTGACTCCTCCATGTGCGAATTTGGCTTCACACAGAAAACTAAACGTAGTTAGAACACCTTTATATGGAACAAAGCGTGTGTCACTGCCAGTTGGGTTCGTGCCCACTCGTCTGGCACGCTAACGCGATGCCAATGCCAATCCTTCTGGCCAAGTATCGCCATCTGGTTCACTATCTTTCCAGACTGCCTTAATAGACAAAGAGTTGTCTGTCAAATATCGGTATTATTACTAAATCCATTTAATTTTATATTTTTAACATTCCCAATACTTACTTAATTTGTAAATTCATTAATTCAATGTTTTATACTTTACGCTGGGCTTCGACGAAACGAACATAGAACCAACCTTTACGTTTTGTTAGTTCAAGTAAATCGTTATGACAAGATCCAGTGGATATCTCAACCAAGATGACATTTAATTTTAGAAGCTATTCTTCGTAGTTACTATCGATGATTCCACATCTTCTAATATATATATTATATAAAAATCTCGTGTCACAGTGTTTGTTATCGAACTCCTCCGAAACGCCTTGACCGATTTTTATGATTTTTTTGTGTATATTTAGTAAGTCTGAGAATAGGTCGGAAAGTACATTTCATACCGCTGCGGGTGAAACCGTGGGGTGCAGCTAGTATCTTTATAAGTTTCAACCAGAATTCTGCCACGAGAACAGCATTGGTCTCGAAAAGGGTTCCGTAGGTCTTTTTTCCACTGAAAGCACGACAAGAGGTGAGGCATCGTTTGAAGTTCCACGGCTAAACAAACTCCAGCTCTTTTGCAAACCGTCTACCGCGATCCTTTGATAGGTGTATTCAGGTGACGTGAGTCGCGAAATGTTTATTATTAACCCTGGAAACTATCACATTCTGAACGTTATTAGAAATTCATTCATCTACAAATTCCGATAATCATATCCCTACGGTTACCTAGAAAATTGTTACTCTTGCCTAACAGTTACCTAGAAAATTGTTACTCTTGCCTAATACACATGGGTTGAATGAGAATAAAATAAGGTAGTCATTAATTCAGGTTTCAAGCTATAAGTTTACGATGGTTGAAACGCGAAACCATATCTTAGTACTTAACTTATTAAACTAAGTGAAGGTAAACTTGGTATCAATTTAAAACATTATTATTGAGAAGAATTAAAAATTAAGAATTAACTTGAGAGTTAGTAGAGCTTAGTTAGTCTGTTGTTAGTTGAATAGTATACTCTACGGTCAAACTAGGTGACGAGTATTGTATTAGTTACATTTACTCAGGAGCTACATGGAAATTCTGGTCACATACTAGTTTGATCATAACTTCAATAGTTTCATGTCATAGTTTCTGAGCTGGCTGGAATACTTTGATTGCATGTGCAATGTTTTGATAGAAGATGTAGTGACATGGCCATCGACACAGTTTCCTAACAACTTAGGTTAGGTTAGGTATTCATTACATTATCGACTTGTTTTTGTTTAAACGTAAACATATGTTTTTTCTGAGTATGCCAAACTGGCGATTCAAGGAAACTGGCGAACACTAAAAACCGTCGAATTGACGTAACTGACTAATTCGCAAAACTGACGAATCAGCGAAACTGACCAATCAATGAAACGATTTAAAAAAATAGCTGACCAGGGATACGCGGGCTGTCGATAGCCAATTCCCGGCCACCGTAGGCGCGGCTTGCGGACGGCGAGCAATGGCCAGCTCGCGGTCCGGTAAGGACCTGGCCCGGGTCGACGGCGCGTTGTGTTTCACGTGCGCCTCAAAGAGATTTCAGCACTAATTGAGGGGTCCGATAGGGTTGATGCCTGCCAGGGTGGCGGATTGTTCGAAAGAGTTACCGTGGCCCTGGCACACAGGCAACTGAAGGACCACGGGTGGGGTTATTTTTAGTTAGTAAAAGTCTTACATGCCCTCCCGCTCCGCCCAGAGCGGAGAAGTTATTTGATGATTTCCCAACCATAAAAGAAAAAAGTGATATGGACTCGAGCGAATATAATATGCCAAAAATACGAACAAATAATATTGACTAATCGAATCACAAACAAAGCAATTCTTTTTGAAGAAATTATGATCAAAATCGTGTTTAACCAATTTGTTATTACAAAATAATGATTCGGATGTTTACACACAAAGGAGGTATTCATTCCGATGGGGTTGTACGAGTAAAACTGGGATTTCATCTTTTATTTATTTATTATGGTGCGCCAATAGCTTGCTTGCTTTTTTTGCTTGTGCGAGTATGACCAGATATCGCTGTATGAACGTAAACGAGGCATAAGGAGTAGATATGTAAGGATCATAGCAGGTGGCGTTCTGTATTTACTGCCTACCCCCATAAGAAGGCGTGAGTTTATGTATGTATGTGTGTATGTACAGCTGTATGTGTGAGTGTGTGTGTGTGTTGTAGCTTCTGTATATAATATATCTTAAGTACTATCAGTAACAATAAACTCGGACTTACTTATCATCAGCTTCATCTTCATAATTTAGCCGCTCGACGATCACTGCTGGCTATCCAACCAACCAACAACCCGCCGACCTGCTACCCATTTCCCGCAAAATAATTATTTTAAGTTCTGTTTTTAATTCTTGGTATCCAGTATGTAGTATTATTTTACTATTAGGCTTAAATTAAATGGATTTCATTAAAATAATACTAAATGTATTTTAATGAAATCGGTTTAATTTAAGCCAACGTATTCGGATAGCAAATGCTTTTGTTCTGAACTATAAACAACCCGTTATTTAAAACCTTTCAGGAAATTATCCGAAAAATATAAATGGCGTGAACGCGTCGATGCTTCTGGCAAGCATTTCGACAACACGAAATGCCTGATGAAAATAATTACTATCAAACATACAATTAGTGAAACAAAGAGTAAATACTATTACAACAACATACAAAGTTATTTGAAACCGTATCGTACGCATGATTCTTTTTAAATATAATGTTTTCTTTTTAAATATTATATTTATTTCCTGTCGGTTCAAATAAAAACAAAGTCAGGTTGTTTAAAAATGACATCGAGATCAGGACATGTTATTTAAAAAAAAACCGAGGAGGCAATAAAATTTCAGAAATTTTCCAAGTTTGTTTCAAATATTAAACGTTAAATAATAATAATAATTTATTTTTATTTATCATTTTAAACCAAATCTAAACCCTGCAAACCACTTTTAAACCATCGCATCATCGTTTGTTTGGTTTTCCCCTACTCATACAGACATGTACATGCATAAGTGTTCATACATACGAACGGCACACGTCAACGGCAGAGGCAACTACCGCCGTCGACACGCGCCGTTGTTATGAGCACCGTCCTCCAATACACGATCGGCACGTTGTCGACGGCAGACGCAGATGCATTGATCGCCTACGACGAGTGTTGACAGCTGCAGTAGCCTCTGCCGTTTTATGAAAACTAATAGCCCCAACACTCAAACTCATGAAAAGTTACCGAATTGCGAACTTCGATCTGTAGCAGTCGAGATTATAGCAACCGTGTTGCTCTCTCGTTGTAATTATATTATAACTATATATAGGATAAAGTTACACGACTGCAAGGAAGCAATGTCGACTATTACTAAACTTTAAGAAGTTATAGCCAGCAATTATAACTATGGAGTTGTCGTAATTATAATATCGTGAGTTCGTGAGAACTAGGATGAGCCTTGATATAGAATAATTGGCCCAGATTGGAAAAAGGCCGAGCCATTCTTAAATAATGTTACAAACCTTATTTACTTGCATAATACACAACACGGTCTGAGGATCCTCGCTTTTCTATAGTGCATGAGTGAACTTTACACCCTGTTCCTCATACATCTATAAAGTATAGAGGAAAATGTTGCGAGGAACCACGCATGTTTTGGGTATGAATGTGGATAGCCATAGGACTAGAGGAAGACCAGAGAAACGATGGATGGACAGTGTGAAAGATGGCTAGAAAGGTGGTGAGTACTGAGCTGACGACTTATAGAGAAGACCAATAATAGAATGATGATGAAGTCATCATCAGCATTCTCCTGTCCTTATCCTAATTTATTTGGGATCGGCACAACATGACATTTTCTTCCATACTTCTCTTTCTTCATGTAAGTATGCCTTACATTCCAACTGCTAATGTAAGTTACTATGCACAATATTGAGAGATTTACTATGTTACATGTTTAAAGACCATAGACTTCTTATATGTTTTCCTGTAATCTATTACTAAAGCACTTGTTTAATTTTATTTTTATTTTCAGTGACTTCGCAGATAAAGGGGGGGGGGGATTATGTCAATTTTCATCTGATTTCTTAAATAACTTTAAAACTTTTTTTTTTAAATTAAGACCCTCAGCCCTTTTCATTTAATATGTCATACATTACAGTTTGCAAGTTTTTTTTTTTTGCACCCTAAAAGAGACCCCCATAACATTCAAAATTCATTTATTTACGTTATACGTCTGTATTTGGGTCACAGAAATTCATTATTTAAAATTAATTAAAAGCCTCTGATGTCCCACTGTAGGGCAAATGCCTCCTTACTTCCACTTCTCTCTGTTTAAAAACTGCTAAGGATCTGTTCTTGTTGATAGAGTCTAACTCATTCCGCCATCTTTGTGTAGACCTGCCACGAAGTCGCTTGGCATTAAGAGGGACCCATTGGGTCGTAACTTTTACCCATTGATCGTCTGATATACGACTGATGTGTCCAGACAATACCAGTTTAGCGTGGCACTTTCCAAGTGGCATCAGTCATCTTTATGATGGAACGGATGGTGTATTCCTAACCCGGTCTGTTAGTTTGATACCCAGAATACTCCGTTCCATAGCCCTCTAGCAAACCTCGAGCTTGGACCTCTGCTGATTTGTTATAGACCATGTTTGATCACCATTCATGTGAGGATGGGAAGTATGCACACGTTTATGAGTCTTCTCATAAGGGATAAAGGCAGATCTCCCTTCATTAGATCTTTAAAGGCCCAATAGGTCTTCCAGTCATTTTTGGTGCATCTTGAAACTTCTTTGTTTTTTCTTGCCTGGAAAGAGACTATTTGACCAAGATAGAGATACTCATCAACGTGTTCAACCCCACCCACCAAAGTGATCCTGCGAGGCACGCTGTTCGTCATCAACTTGGTTTTGATATATTCATCTAAATCTAATGTAATGCTAAGATCGTTTAGCATCTGAGTCAACTCGGAGGCTGAGCACGCAAAGAGGACAATATTTTCGGTGAAATGGAGATTAGATAATCTCGTATGGCCGACCATAATGTCCTTTTCCGTCCGACCTGCTGCTAGCTTTCGGAAGACTTCTGCATAGCCGTGAAGAGTTTCGGAAACAGGGTGTCTCAATCTGGAAGGATGGTCTCGTCATAGAACTGATCTCTGAAGTGCTGTTCTTTTAAATACATTGTAGAAGATTAATGTCATGATAATCTATGATAAACTATGGCAGAGAGTATTGATTCTCCGATTATCAAAAGTTTTGTGAGAAGGATAATCACAAAACATTAGTATTGGGGGTGTCCTTTTCACATTATTTATTTATTTATTTATTAAAACTTTATGCACAAGTAAAAGAAATACTGTACAAAGGCGGACTTAATGCCTGAGGCATTTTCTACCAGTCAACCTTAGGGTGATGCAGAGACTAAACATTATTAACTATTCTATCTTCTTCTCTATTGTATTGTAACTGCTAATACTAGTAATAAGTTTTATAATTGTTTACTAACACGATGGATGATTGTGGTCCGATAAATAAAGTATAATAATAATAATGAGAGATCCATTATGTGTACCAAATTTCAACTTCATGGACGCGAATTCTTCATTATACGCTTAGTGTACACCTGCTTGCTCCTTTTACGAATATATGACGACACTACTTTTATAATTCCACCGGTGTTTGTAACTTTTTTATTACTTATGCATCCGCAGATACTCTGAGGGCTTTGCACACAATTCCACCCGTTTCCTGTAAAAAAAAATGTTTTGATGAACATCTGTTCTATCCATTTGTAATCAAGGTATTTTTGCTCTCATTCTTTTCGTGATGCTGAATCGTCATAGTCTTGTTTCTAGGTGCGGTGCACTACGGAAAATGGAATTTGCGCATGGGCGTCGTTTTGTACAAAACTCCTTCTATCGGTTGCTTATTGAAAATGCATAATATTTGGATGAGCACTCAGTAAAGTGAAATTACCATGTTCTTTAATTACCATGTTCTTTAATTACCACGTTGTTTAATTACCATGTTCTTTAATTACCATGTTCTTTAATTACCATGTTCTTTAATTATCATGTTCTTTAATTAGCATGTTCTTTAATCTCGTTTATAGTGCCGTCTTTTTATTTGGCCTCGTGATTTATTTACCAACCTAAGAATGAAAGTCACTTGCACGTCATGAAATGTCTATTTGTAGTGACAGTTAGTTTTAACCTTAGTGAAGTTTCGATTTACCTACTGGGAATTGTTATCAAAAATGGTAGAAATACTTATGGCATTAATTCCGCTTCTGTACATTTGTGTGCTTAAAGTGTTAAATAGATAAATAAAGCAATTTCATGTTGGTACATACATTTTATGAGCTGTGTTTTTTATCATTTGAAATAAAAATGTTCCTTTTACAAAGGTCATCACTGGCTCCCGTTGTGAGTCTTCTGTTCCTCGAACTCGATTCTCAGTGGACAACAGAATAGAAAATTAAAAAAGTTCCTTGTTGAGTTTTTCGAAGGCTGCAACAGCAGTCAGGTTTCCTATTCACTTAGTTCCTTTGCTTTTAACAACACTCATTCTTTAGCCTGGTAAAAGGTTGCCCAACAATAGTTATTGAACGGTTTGTAGTACAAACTGTGCCAGTGTGTAACTCGTTTTTATTGTGAACTTCCTAAGATTTTCCCCTGCGAATAAATGTTAAAAGAACGCTTAGACTTCGGCTTTGTTACTTCACAAAAGCATTGTTGTGAAACACTATAAATGAAAAGTAAACAAAACTAAGTGTACAAAGTTATGTCAAAACCTTCGTTGCAATTCATACTGTGCGCATATAAAGAAATATAGATTAGAAATTGATCAATATTTGTTCGCACTGAAAACTAGAAAGAAAGAAAAGAATATATAAGTAAACATGGCGCAAAGAAGAAACACACAAATACATAAAACACAACCGGCTTCCAAAAAATACACTAAAAAACGTGAAAAATAACTTAAAAATAACGGCAGTTATTATTTACGTTTTTTAGTGTATTTTTTGGAAGTCGGTTGATTTTTTGTAAAAAGTTTTTATTTTTCACTTTTTAGTTGCAGTACCTACCCTACACAAATTGATATGTAAATAACAGTGATAGGAAAATATTAAAACATCATCAATATAAACTAGGTGGAAAAAGTATGCAGTATTAAGGATAACTCAAAAACTACTGGTCTGAACTTAATCAAATTTAAATGAGACCACATTTGAAACACCAGCTATCAAATAAAAAAGAATCACCTAAATCGGTTCACCCTTAAAAAAGTTCTGTGCTAACACACATAAAAAAACATACAGTCAAATTGAGAACCTCCTCCTTTTTTTGATGTCGGTTAAAAAAGAACGAGTTGGGGGAAAATATGCGTCACATCCACACAAAACGGCAATCGCTCAGCATAATGCTACGACCCTATGCGAGACAGAGCTCCAGCGCTGGTTTTCAGCGATAGCCGGCGTTGACGTGGTTACGTCAAAACCAGTGCAGCATACGAAAACAAAAAATAAACAAAAAATAAGAAATAAAATAATAATACCTGGTACCGACCTACCAACCTATACCTAGTTCTAAATGTATAGAAACATAATATTTATAAAGTGGTAACATTCCGTGCAACGACTCGTGCGCCGCCGGGCTTTAATAATATTTGACTAATATGTTCGTAACTTCTGCACATAAGGTTTCCAGCCTGTTACTGCCCCACTGCAGTGCAACGGCTTCTTCTCGAAGGCACGAGCATTTATCGCCACGCTTGCTCAAGGCGGACTTAGAAAATCAGACTTATAAAAGTATAAGTTCAGTACCGAGTTTAAAAGAAATTCCTAATGCATTACTTCAAAGATTTGAAAAATACGTCTGCTCAGCAACGTTTATAACGCAATTAACGTGGCTGAACTGTCAGAATGAAAGGAATTGCGATCAATTGTCATTAGACCCCGCAAGTTTCCTCACGATATCCTCCTCCTCCGACGTCAGTGATGTCCAAGATAAACTTAGAAATTACATAATTATGAATTGAAAAGTATGTGTAGTTATTTGCCCGGTTTCGAACCTTATGCATAAGAGGACTAGGTCGTCATGATAGCTTCTGCTTACAGTAATTAAAACATTTTCGTTACGGAATTGGCGAAATGTGTTGTTATATTTTCTGAAACCACAGTGAATTTAATTAAGTTAACAGTACGAGGATTGTGATTGAAATGACTTAATATTCAAAAGATAAAAAGCTTATTTAACCATGCTGTACCTCGGAATCAACATATTCGATAAGTAGCATCGCACATCTCTCTCTAGTGGAACACCAGTACAACACAACATTGTTACTTTTTGATAAACCTTCTCTGCAAGCTGTCAGTCCAAATGACCCTTGTTTCACAAATAAATAACTTTGTAAGCCTTTTCCTGTGCCTTACTTAGTTGAAATCGAGGCGTCATTGCTCTTGTGGGTGAACAAGGAAGCCTCAGTTTCAACAAAGTAAGGCACTGCGGAGCTACACATGGTTTATACAGCCGGTATCAGAAATATGTGGTTGTATTTAAGATGTGGTGTGTGGTTTTAACGATGAGGTACAGATTACCAAGCTCAACAACTTTCTCCATGCCAACATCGGAATTGCGAAGAAATAATACAAAACATCAATACCTGCTCGACCCAAGTGTATAGGACAGCTGTTCTTTTTTTTCTTTTTGGTCTCATGGAGTAAGTTGTTCATTTTAGTGGTCATTATCACAGCCCTCAAAATTACCACACACCCACAGCGTACCCTTAATTGATACACGCTGTATAGACCAACTAAGTAAGGCACTGCAGAGCAAGGTTTATATAGCCCTGCAGTATCATGTACGCCCAGCAGGTAGCTAATATAACGCCTAGTTAGGTCCCGCGGGTGCCGTAGAGCCACAAGTAGTTATCCGATGCGTTCCACGAGGTTGTATTAAACGCAATGCCGAATAAACTGTATTTTTAACCGACGAAAAAAAAGGAGAAGGTTCTCAAGTCGACCCGTATTTTTTTTATGTATGACCACGCAAGTTATAAGTTGTTACAGTGTAGTCACTCTCTTTTACAAATAGGTACCTACATTAATCTAGAAATACCACATTCTAAGAGGTATGAAACATTACTTCTACGCAGTTATGCTTCTTTAAAGACTGCAGAGTTTCGCGCTAGCTGGTTTCATTTCACCAATTTATTGCATTATGGAAAATCCATGGATTCTTTGTTCCGAATTAAAAATCATTGTTATTTTAACCAGAACCTACTGATTGGGAGAAAACACTGGCTCCTGTAACGCAGTTGTTTTTACCCAGGCGCAGGAGTCAGGGCTGCACTTTGTACACATTTTTTACGCCAATAAATAATTTATTTATTTAACAAATAGGTACCGGTAAAACGGGGTGAATAGGAACGCAGGGGTGAATCGTAACGAAACTTTAAAAGGGATTTTAACATTGAAATATTATAGTCTGTCGCCAAAAAGGACTCTAACGTGTATACTGTATTATAATTAACCGATTACGTGTCCCTGTTGGCAACAAATTATATTATTTAAATGTTAAAATTCCTTTTAAAGTTTCGTTACGATTCACCCCTGCGTTCCTATTCACCCCGTTTTACGGTACATATTAATAATCTGGAATAACCACATTCTAAAAGGTTTATAAACATTTATGTCATCTCGGGAATTGAACGAACGACACGCTAGCCAGTTGCTCATTTACTGCACCAACTGTGCTTTATTTTTGTACCTACAATCTGAAATAAATATATTTAAGCCGTTCAAAATACTTGTGGCGGCCGAAAATCGAATCTATCTTCGATCCAATAGTAGGGCATAATATTTTGCCACTGCGCCAACTAACGTAATTCACATTATGTAATCCGTTAAAAATTATAAAGTAGTTACTAATATTCCTCAAACCAAACCTTTTAATTTTATAAGAAGATGAATTCATTGTAATTTAAGATTCTGTTTTATTTTGTTGTATATTTATAATTACTTTGTTTTTGAATGTTGCACACTCCCAGGTTTTAGAAGAGGGAGTCAATAGTATTATTGCCTTCGACTGAACTTATTGGGCATCCGATAAGATGCTGGAAATCGAAGTAGCTTGATGATCGCCCATCCAATATTCTATATCTAGGATCTAAGACAATCAACCCAATAAATTTTAGTGCTCAATGCAAGAAACAAACTGCGGAGAATTTCAAATTTCCAATCTCAGCCGTCAGGCACAGGTTTAAATCCAATTTTTCGATATAACTCCGGTCTGTGAATAGCATGGCCGATGCGACGTTGAGACGAGAGATACAGCAGAGTTATTGTTGACTAGCTTCTGCTCGCGACTTCGTTCTTGTTGAAGTTGTAAGACACCACAGTATACTAAAATAACAGCCACATTTTTATTAAACTTCCCATCCGTAGTTTTGGGCTCAGCAGCCAAAATATAAAGACAATCAGGACTGATGTTGCGGGAACAAGCGACGTAAAGTTGTCCGTAGGAGAAGCAGCTCGTACTGAGGTCGACACCGGCAGCCTTCCGTAGCAATTTCTCATTGCTTGCGAAGTTTTTCGTTATTAGTGAATTAATGAATGCCTGTATTCATGCATTTACTACCTAATGGCTGAACACTGATACACTGACTGTTACATTATTAAAGATTATTCCTGACGAACAGCTATCACTAAAATAATGTAACAGTAGACAGTCACCTAAACATAGATATTTATATTTATTATACTCATAGATAACAGAATATAGATATCTTTTGTCTACTGAATGTTTTTCTGTGTACATTCAACGAATTATCACATAATAGGTAAAAAAAAAGCACAAAATTTAACAACTATTGGGAATCGAACGTTTACAATGCAGTTGCCGAACCGCTAAGTGAAATATATATATATTTCTTGATTGACTGCTTAGCTCCATGAACGTATGATAATCATTTATAGGCAAATTTGTAACTATCTGCTATAATCCATATTCAGCCCAGTCCAGCGATTTTTTGCGATTTCTGACTTTTCTTGTATTCAAACCTGGATTGGCTCGATAGAGTTTTTTGATCCTTATAAGAAACAGGGTCGATTGGCATCAAAAAAAGTTTATGTGAAAATTTACCATTTTCTTGCTGTTTTTTTTTCAAAATCTTTGAATGTCGATCAAAATGTTTAAAAAGGTTTAAAGACAGTCTCCTAAGACCGTTTTCTTTAACATTTTAAAACCAGCTATTAATTACATATTAATTTGAGTTACTGCTGCAAAATCATGTGTGTTTGGATCAATATAGTTGTGCTGGTATTATTAGGTACCTATACGTCACAGTATCCTTGCATGAAATAGTGTCCACATAAAAGTATCCTTTCTCCCTCTATCGCAACGTAATGTTTCCCAAGCGACTTTCACATTCTCGTAATTATCTTGTTTGGGAAGCGAACTGTGTCCTTGTACGGTCAACCTTAACTACGAATTCGGCCTAAGTTAGGCCGCACACCAGACATACACTTGTATTACGACCATTCTGGCGCCACATTTGAAACGCGACACTTGTATCTGCCCGCAAGCACGCACACCAAGGACACATCTGTAGCAGGTACAGTTTGTGGCGAGACGTTTGCCGCGCTACACGAATTCAAGATCAAACACGTCCGTATTTTGTGGCGCGGTAATTAGCAAAGATCAAAGACAACTTTGAATTTTACGGTGAGTTTGTTGTAGAGGTTGAAAAAAAATACCCCTATATTATACAAACATGTATGAGTTTTGGGACATTCGAGGATATAAATGAAACTTTTCTTCGTCGGACCGTAACTCTTGCGAAATTTTGAAATTACCGTAAACTGTAGTATCTTGATTAAACGGTTGAACCCAATAACTTCTTTTTTTCTCATTAATTGCCACATTAAGATATCTGTATCATCGGATGATGATGTTGACATTCTCGAAGCTGCGCCACAATTGTGCGTCCTATGTGCGTGTACACGATAGATTTGCTACGAGCTAAAATGTAGCGCAGTAATTATGGCGACGTAAATGTAGGGTTTGTGTAGCGTGTAGCGCCGGTGTGCGGCCTCACTTGCTGTAAACGGTTACGGTGTACGGTTTAAAAGAAGATGACGTAGTGACAAAACATTTAAAAGAGCATGCTTAGATGGTTTGGTTACGTTGAGAGGATTTTGGAAGGAGACTATCAAAAGTAACTACGCCCTAGAAAGACGTGACCTTCTTGGTGATGTTCTTCAGAAAGGTCAAGTGCGTAGTACTCGCAAAAATTGTCCGTGTATTACCAGATAATTATATGAACGTAAAAGAAGCAAAAGGAGTAAGTATGTTAAAATGGTAACAGGTGGCATTCTGTAGTTTCTACCTAACCCCATGGGAAGAAGGCGCGAGTTTATGTGTGCATTAATTCATTTTAAAAATACCTATATGATCTTAACTAATATAAAAAAAGATAAAACTATTATTTTGTGTATAATTATTATAATCTCTGAAAGTAGATACTGATCTGATTACAAACATTCTTTCACTGATAGACTGCTACACTATTGGATACGATAGGATATGTTTTATCGTATAGTTGATTTCCGCGCAGTCGATATCGCGAGCAGAAGCTAGTTAGTTATAAAATATTGTTGAAGGGAAATACAGTCGACCATTATGTGGACAGGAGATAAACGAGAATACAGGAAATGTGGTATTGAAATATCAGACTTGCATTTCCCTACGTGGTTATACCATTCAGTGATTTCTGATCATCTGCTCTCCTTCATCATCCCCTTTTCCAAACTATTTTCGGGTCGGTTTCTAGTCTAACCGCAAGCAACTGAATACCAGTATTTTAAATGAAGCATCTGCCTATCTGACCTCCACAATCCAGTAATGGGTTAACACGATACCCCTTCGTAAGACTGGATGTCAGACTTTTGGGCTTCTGACTACCCGTAACGCCTGAAAAATGACAGTCGAAGCGTCTGCCTATCTGACCTCCATAACCCAGTAACGGATTAACACGATACCCCTTGGTAAGACTGGATGTCAGACTTTTGGGCTTCTGACTACCCGTAACGCCTGACAAATGACAGTCGAAGCGTCTGCCTATCTGACCTCCATAACCCAGTAACGGATTAACACGATACCCCTTGGTAAGACTGGATGTCAGACTTTTGGGCTTCTGACTACCCGTAACGCCTGACAAATGACAGTCGGGACCAACGATTTAACGTGCTTTCCGAGGCAAGGAGGGGTGTCGATGTGTAATGGATGGTCCCCTCCATGGACAGACCTTGGAAAGCGTAGCTTAACCTTTGATGGACCCGGGCGGCTGTTATTATTTTGCAACGAGTTCCTCCTTCCTACTCCATTTAGTTATTTACTTGTTTCACAGCAAGCTTACCAGCTTGCTATGAAACAAGTAATTTTCTTAATATAACTGTCTGAAAATTCTTGAAATTAAACCTTCACACCATGAAATAGAAATATAAAAAACCGGTCAAGTGAGAGCCGGACTCGCGCACGAAGGGTTCCGTACCATTATCTATAAAAACGGCAAAAAAAATACGTTTGTTGCATGGGAGCCCCCTTAAATATTTATTTTATTCTGTTTATTAGTATTTGTTGTTATAGCAGCAACAGAAATACATCATCTGTGAAAATTTCAACTGTGTCACTATCACGATTCTTGAGATACAGCTTGGTGACAAACAGCCGGACGGACCGACAGCGAAGTCTTAGTAATAGGGTCCCGTTTTTACCCTTTGGGTACGGAACCCTAAAAACATCACCAAGATGAGGCAGAATCATAAAACGGGGTCACCTACCTTTCGCGCGAGTTTTCAAACCCTCGTAGCTTCGGCCTGGATAATGCTAGAAAGCTAGCAGACAGTTAGCAGCCATATAAAACATGTCATTTACCTAAATTACGCCGATTTCGTCACTGACTGACTGACTTACTCACTCATTAAAATCTCCGGGCTACTTCCCGAATTCCTAGAAGAAACCTGTAACTTACACCCTCCCACCCCCGTAATGGAGGTCTGTTTATAAAATAAATCCTCTAGGGTACTTCCTGAAGTCCTAGAAAGCTAAAATTTGGTATGCAGCCTAGGAATTGCACATAAACAAAAAAAAAAAACTTTCGCGCTCCAACGGCAGGTTCAAGTCTCTATGTCATACGAATAATAGGTATACTTACTTCCATTTGTTATGAAAGTTAGATAAGTATGAACCTAAACAACGAAGAAGAAACTCTTTTTCGTTGGCTATGAAGAAAGTAACGGCTGGCGTGTAAGAAATACTTTTTTTACCCGACGATGCTAGAAGATTTTATGTGTAATATCAGTACAATCATCATCATTTCAGCCGGAAAACGTCCACTGCTGGACATAAGCCTCCTTCAAGGATTGAACTATTGCATGAGTCAACAAAATTAAAGACCAGTGGCTTAATTTCTTACCTTAAGGACATAGGAGTGTCTGTGCGACGGACGTGAAACGGCCAAGCCGTACATTTTGACCAAGATGTAAGATTTGTAGAGTTAGGGTCTTGGCTCTATATTAGATCTGATAACTTTTTAACAGTGAAAACGTTACGTAAGTCTTGGCAACCTACTTTACATGAAATGTTTTTGGCAGGATTTCATTTTATTGTCCAGCACGCTAATTGCGTCACACATTATTGTCCAGCACGCTAATTGCGTCACACATTATCAATCACAATCTGAATAATTTTGAAGCCAACTAATCCATTGCTACATATGTTCGAAAGATTTGTCTGTGCAGCAACGCAAAAAACGCAATGAATGTTGTTGAACTGTCAAAATGAAAGCCATTCCTACTGTTAGTGTGTTCCGCAATTAGCCCGCTGGTAATACTTATAGTAAGCAGGTTCACATGTTAACACAAGTTAAGTTGAAACGACATTCAATATTACCCACAGCTACGTTCAGAAATGTTATACTTCTATACTTTTTACTCATTTTGGGGTTCCGTACTTCAAAAAATAAAAACGGAACCCTTGTAGGATACTTTCATTGTCCGTCCGTCGGTCTGTCTGTCAAGACTCTTTTTGTAAGGAACGCGTGGAGATATCAAGTTGAAATTAATATCGACTACGGTCCCGTGGAACTCAAAATCAAGCTTCTATCTCAACGCAATAAAAAATACGGCCATTTATGAGACATATTTAGATACCCGCAAATAACTCAAAACCGGGTACTTCTCGTTAACCGAGAATCATGACATTTGGCAAGAAGCAAGGTTTCACAACACAAGTTCAGGAAAAAGTCCGAAAATCGTTAATTTCTTGTTTCCACTTTTATTTTAGCTATTACACACTTACTTTTTCAGTTGGAGATTTGACCATGATGTAGGTATATATCGATGTACTCGTATGGGAGAACATTTTTTGAACTACAAAGTTAAGTTTCTTCATTCGCATTTGGGATCAAACCATTCAATCTATCAAGACTCAATTCTATTTTTTTCTAAATTTTGACGTTCAAAAGTGCCTTTTATGTGCCTATTTGAAATAAACGATTTAACTTTGGATAAATTCATCACAACTACGGAACACAGCATTGTGCGTGGTCCGACACGCACTTGGCCGTTTTTTTTATCTTTAGTGATTTATTTCTGACAAAGGCCTTTAGAATAACAACATAACATCAAGCCTGTATTCCCGAAGGTTAGGGAGCAGACGTGCAAGTCCACATTTCGCCAGTTATGTCTAAGTCTCATGTAATAGGGGGCGAGCCTACAGCTACGAACCGGGAACAACTCCAAACTCTGGGCTTTTTTTGATAACTTCCTAATTGCAAAACCCTATAACACTTTTCTTCACCAGGGAATCGAAATCAGACCTCACGCTCAGCAGTAGCTCTTACGGCAACCACACCTACGAGGCTATCAAGGCCCTCATGTTCGTCGTTCAGTAGTAAATGATTGGCTTTTGCCAAAATTGGATTCCAAGGGCAAAGCATGTATAGGTACATCGAAAAGAATTAATTTGATTATCAATAATGTGTGCTCCATAATATGTCGGTATCAATGTGTAGCTATAATGAAGTATACCTAATGTGTAAAAAAAATGTGAATAGTAAAGAATAAAGATAGTATCATCTTGAGGCGGACTGTACCACAAATGAGTTCGTTCTCTCTGTTTGGTCTCCTAACTCTCACCTCATAATATTACCAATCAATGGAGAAGTTTGAAGCTATCAATTAGAAGTTCGATACAAATTGTTTTCACAACCATTTAATCAGAAGTTGGTGCTCCAATGAACTAGTTTGTACTTAAACGTGGCCCTTATTAATGAGGTCGAGTTCGAATCCAAACTCGAAGCCGGAGATGCATAGTTGGGCGATCTATCATGCATGTTTCTTAAATAGTGAAGAATATGCATGTGACGAACGTAAAAATATTAAAAAAAAACCGGCCAAGTGCTAGTTGGACTCGCGCACGAAGGGTTCCGTACCATTATCTATAAAAACGGCAATAAAACCGCGTTTGTTGTATGGTAGCCCCCTTAAATATGTATGTTATTCTGTTTGTTGTCATAGCGGCAGCAGAAATACATCATTTGTGAAAATTTCAACTGTCTAACTATCACGGTTCATGAGATACACATACAGCCTGTTGACAGACGGACAGACAGACGGACGGACAGCGGAGTCTTAGTAATAGGGTCCCGTTTTACACTTTGGGTACGGAACCCTAAAAACTAGCTGCGCCTCGCGGTTCCACCCGTATAAGTTTCGATGCCATGGGAATATCGGGATAAAAATCCTATGTCCTAATCCAGGGCATGGACTACACATGTGCCAAATTTCATCCAAATCCATTCAGCCATTCCACCGTGAAAGCGTAACAAACAAACTCACTTTCGCATGCGCCCACGTGGAGTTCGGAAATTATCCCACGGCAACGTACTACCGGGATAAAAAGTGTCCTACGTGTTAATCCAGGTTATACACTATCTGTGTTCCAAATTCTATCTAAATCCGATCAGTAGTTTTTACGTGAAAAAGTAACAAACATCCATCCATCCATCCTCACAACCTTTCACATTTATAATAATAATAGGATAGTAAGAAATAGGATTAGGATTACCCACAACATAACATCACGCCTGCATTCCCCGAAGTGTTAGGCAGAGGAGCATATAAAAAAAAAAGTTATGTAGGTCTATGAAAATACGTGTTTACTTCATCAATTATAACAAAAAGCTGTGAACAAAAATCATCTTCAATGATATCACAAATAGTTTCGACATCCAACTACATTGATTCGACAAAAACTAAGCTGTTATTGAAATTTACTAATGATATTCGAATCTTGTTTAATCGCCCACGCGTTTAGGTATTGTTTTTTCTTTATTTTTACAAAACTGATAGATTTTGACCGTTCTGCACAAATATAATCGTATACATTTGTTTCCGGGCTTATTTATAAGGTGGATTTACCCACATTGTGATTCGTGCACTTGACAAGTCTTGTTAAAGGCTAGTAAGAAACATTTGTCATACATAACGTATTGACGTTGTATTATACTTTGTAATGTTAACTCCTTTGTAATATTCAACCGTTTTGACATTTTTTGTATACAAATAGTATTTGCAACTTGCTTGAGGTCTACCTAAACGATAAACGAAACTAGTAGCCATACGCAACATATAGATAAAATAGTGTTAACGCGGGGTTAGACCCCTAAATATTGCAGCATATTGAGAACTTAGAGTGGTCAGTCCTTGCTTCGCACAGGTGCATTGGTGGCATGTCAATACATCGAGTTTTCTGTGCTTAATCGAAGTGAAATATTAATGTATTACATACATATAATAAAATCAAATCTTTATTGCTAAACGTAGTATATAGAATATAAATGCTTTGTAATATATTTAGTGAATGTGCAGTTCATTCAACAATCAACGCTATAATGATGGTGCAAAACTATATCAAAATCCATTGTTTAGTTTAGATCTAATCAGTTACACAGACGGACACGAAAATTGATTTTGTTTTATACTACGCTAGTGACCCGCCACTGCTTCGCACTGTTCTTACGACAGGACAAGACGTCGAGATTTCTTTATCACTTGTAAGTTTAATAGTAAAAAATTATACAAAAAAAAAAACGGAATAAATCCTCTAAATTCTTGTGAATACTTCATCGAAATAGGGTTGCGTAGGGTAGAAGAACAACGCGGATATAAAGAGAGACACGAAAAGCGACTTTAATTTATAACACTTACTTTTTTTTTCTTTTGGTTGGGAAATCATCAAATTACTTCTCCTGCTCAGGGCGGAGCGGGAGGGCGTGTCAGACTTTTACTGACTTAAACCCACCCGTGTTCCTTCAGTTGCCTGTGCGCCACGGCCACGGCAACTCTTTCAAATAATCCGCGACCCTGGCATGTACCTATGAATAGAATAGAAAAGTTTTATTTCAGACAGGACAGACTGCCAAAATGGATTCTATTTCTTCGGCCACAGTGGCGAAACTGTGTCGATCGATCACACCGAAACTAAGTGCCAATCGATTACTTATAACGAGTAATTAACTCGGCATTGGTCATATCCACGGGGTATAGAAAATGTAAAACATGATAATATTATTATGGCATGCTCGCAGCACTTTACATAATTGCACGTGTGGTGTTATTGTCAGTTATCAGCATAGCAACATTTTCATAACTATTAGGAGGCAGCGTAGGTACTAATACCTCTAAATCTTTTATTTAGATAATGAAATTAAGAACATCATTGGAACAGGTCTTAACCATATATTTTTTTTAGAGTTCCGTACCTCTAAAGAAAAAATCCGGAACCTTTATATGATTACTTCGTTGATCGTCTGTCAAGACCCTTTTTCTCAAGATCGCGTGGAGGTATGAAGTTGAAATTAATATCAAATAAGCAAGTCTACGGCTCTAAAAAAATCAAGCTAGTATGTCCACGCAATAAAAAAAAACAGCCATATAGGCGACATATTTTGGTACTTGCAAATAAAACAAAACCTGTAGAGTACTTCCGTTGAGCTAGAATCATGAAATTTAGCAAGAAGCAAGGTCTCACAGCAAAAGTAAAGGAAAATGTTGGAAAATCGTTAATTTGTAGTTGTATAAGATATTTTTTTTGGGATTTGAATCTTATATTTATTTTGCAGTTCGAGAATTCACCGTGACGAATATCGATGTATGGGAGAACATTTTTTCAACTACAAAGTTAAGTTTGTCCTTGTGATAAATTCACCCCAACTACGGAATTCTTCATTATGCGTGATCTGACACGCACTTGGCCGGCTTTTTTCTTTAGCTTATGAGTTGGTTGCATGTTTGATCTTGTTCTTAAAAATAGATAATAACTATTCCAGCCTGTAAGTATGTGTCCTTCTGAGACTCGCTAAGCATATTAAGCCGTTGTTCCTGGCTGCCATCTGTAGATCTTTGGCAATCGTTACAGATCAGAAGCCCGAATGTCTGACAACCAGTCTCACCAAGGGGTATCGTGTTACCCAGCAACTAGGTTGTGAAGGTTAGATAGGCAGTCAATCAATGTACAAAACTGGTATTCAGCTGCATTCCATGAGATGATGATGATGAATGATGATGTGTTGCTCTCCAGGGCAAATGCTTCTTCTCACTAAGAGAAGGTACAATCATTAATTAATGGCCGCGCTCGCTGACTGCGGATTGGTGATTTCAGATCACTATAAGTCTTTATTGTACCTGTCTATGATTTAAGCTCGTAACCTTCTAACAAACGACCATTGGTCTACATTAGCTCTGGATTGCAAGAGCTGGAAGTCATGGGGAGAGGCCTTTGCCTAGCATTGGGATGACGCAGGCCGACAGGAGCCAGTAACCTTCTGGCCTTTACCGAGGCATGATGATGATGATACAAGTTGACAGTAACTAACCTACTGGATTTTACCCAGCAGTTGGATAATACAGGCTGACAGTTACCAGTATCCTTCTTACTTTTACCCAGCAGTGGGCTGATACAGGCTAACAGTTACCAGTATAACCTGCCTAATGAGAGAGTGGGTACAAGAATTATCACCACATTTACGTCACCACACACAAATGATGGGTTACTTAACTCAGGATGTAGTCAGTAGTTGGCAATAACGTTAGCCAGTCGCAGTCCACTGCTGGACATAGGCCTCATCGACACCTGGTCGGCTGCCGTCCGCATCCTGTCTGCCTCAGCCACATTTTTAAGGTCGTCGTTCCACCTAGCTGGTGGCGACCCACGCTACGGTTGCCGATACGCGGTTTTGACTTTTTGACTCGTCTCGTTTGGCTCTGTCGGCTATTTAATTAGTCCTTTGACAAACATGGGCTGCTCACTGCCACTTCAGTTTAACCATGTCGATGTCGCCAGTTCTTTTCCGGATAGTCCTAAATCGGATGTTATCCTTTTTAGACACAAATTCAAAGAAATTGATATAGGTACTAGAAAGTATTTTGTATGTTTGCAAATACTTAGAACTTTTTAAAATAAAAAGCGATTTCCATAATATAAATACACACAGTAAAATGAAATTGTGATACCCAAATTTAGATTAACTAAAACATGCTAGTAATTTCTTATAAACAGTATCCGCCTTTATAACAAGTTGCCAAAGTCGGTTACAGAACTTAGAACTTAGTTACAGAACACATCAAACGTATCCATATCAAAAAAGCATTTTATAAAATTAAAGACTACGTTTAAGACTAGGAAGTTTGGCAATATTTCCTTCCGCATTTGTGTGACTTCCCTGGTACCTACCTCATTAACTGCAGCACTATGTAAATTAATGTCTATTAACTGCTCCCAAATTACGATGTTTATTTTTAATTTTTACTTTATTTTACGTTTTCCTTTGACATAACCTTGTCATTATTTGAAATTATATACCTACAATTCTAATTTCAACTGTTTAATGACTTTTATATACGGATATTAATTCAGATTTGTTAAAGTTGTTGTGGCATCATGTCATTTGATTTAAATAGGCTTTTATATTTATTATATTATTTATTTTTTATATATGTTCTAGGCCTAACTTGTAGACTACAGATTTGTAAACCTTTTTCTATTTTATTAAGTACCTGGTACTTGTTGACAGGCCTACACTGTCCTTCCATACCTATTAACACTATAAAAGCCAATTATTTTCAAAAGAGTAACCGTGGAGCTTTTGCCTGCTCTTCTCCATAGGAAACGACCGGAACCGAGCGCCTAACTTCTGACGTTTCGTAAGTGCCCGTGACGGTTTATGTGAAGTAAAATCTTTTGATTTTGAAAGTAACCCCGACATAGTTCGTTCCATAGCGCGTTAAGCGACCTTAAATTTGTGGAACAACCTAATTGTCAGTGTCCACACTGTCCACGTTTTGGCACCGTATTTATATAATGGGCGGGACGAACTGGTATAAGACCTTTGTCTATCTTAATTTTATTATTATGCGTATTCAAATATAATTAAAACAAAACAATACGCGTGAGTTGGCCAAAATACATCACATGGTGACATTTTGGTGAATTAGCCACACAAGCCATAAAACAAGAGTGACAAGCCTATTATTATTATTATTAAGTACAATACATAATTTTGTAATGATTATTTTGTAAATATTATTATAAATATTGTTGATTTTTATTCAATAATTACAAAGGGATGGCTTGTTATAAATACAACACAATTATTACAGCTAAACAGAAGGTCAGTATTGTCAAATTATTAATTAAAACTCCAGTTTTGTTACTAAATATCATAGGTGAATCGTAGTACGCATGCGCCATCTAACTTCGTTCTTGCCTCACATACATAGGGAAGACAGTAAACAAATAGGTGCCGCTTAGACCGGTCGTCTTTTGTCCGCCGGGTTTCGCGCGCAAATTGTCGCCGTGCCTATAATTTTACCAATTCTTTACTATCGAAGTTACGTCAGTTTCGAAGACCATGAGGTTTTCACAAAGGTTACTTAGACTCCAGTTGTCGTGTGTGGTGGTATATTTTTATATTTATTACGTAATTTATTGTATTTATTTCTATATTAAACAATTTCAGTGAAAGTTTGCCTTGAAAAAGTTAAGTATTTTCGTCAGTGGTGTTTTCTTAATTTCGGTCAATGTAGATGGATTTTCTGGTACATAATCTTCTTTATTTTTCTGTATTTTCGTTAATTTAAGAATACTTTTGACTACAAACTATACGATTACTTTTATTGATAACAGGTAAGTTTTCGAAAGTCTGAGCCGTCGTAAAGTATTTCTTTTTTACATATTTTTTACCAATTATGTGTCCCATTGCTGGACCACGGTCTCCCCTTTTTCTTCCAAACCTCCTAGTCTTGTGGCCATGTTGGCCCTGCAAGCGCTATCAGATCGTCACACTACCTTCGCCTTATTATCCCGTAATTATGTATAATTATTAAGTATTCCGGGCACAATAATAACATTTATTTTTGTTATTGTGTATCAGAAAAGTAAAACAAAAGGTCACCTTCCTCCACCTATGAAGCGCATAAGTTATACGTACTGTCAAAACTACTTACTGATAAAAAACAACATCCTGCGCTTCCATCTGACGCTGGCTGCGCAGTCTGCTGTTTGCTACCTAATAACTGTCATTCAGAGGTTCAAGTTCAACAATGCAATGATTATGAGCTAGTCATAATGATCTGGCAATAACTGTAGGTCCGTCAAAAGCCATCACGGTCAATAAATAAGCGTAGCGTCAGGAACGGGTAATACTTTACGTGCTTACTTATGTGTGCAAGTAAACCTTTTCCTTGTAAGAACTTTTTAATGTAGATGTTGTGTCATGCGCATCCGGTCCCTTAATGTTTTCGAGGGTGCCGTCATGTGTACGGACGCTGAGTCCGCAACAACCGATCCCGGAGGAGCCTGATCGGAGGAAAGGCAATGAAGTTGAAACCAATTGACCACTGAATGCAGCTTCATATTTCTTATTAGCAGGTTATACGAATATAGCTCATGCCGTGATAAAACAGTCTAGTCAGCTTAAAGGTACATAGGTTAGGATTTTGCCTGTCCAGGATAATCAGACCGTATTGTTCTCCAGGTAATTAAGAAACAATTAGAAAGAAATGTCTTTGTATTGTATTGTAATATATCGCGCTGGGGTCCACAACTCAACGTCCGAGCGCGTATTTCGCGATTACAAATAAAACACAAATTGACACAATTGCCTGGAGACTTTACTGTTCCATGCAATGCATCTGCATGCGAGTGGAACAGTGCTGATGTATTTTTGAAGCTCTGGGCACTTTTTCATTTGTCAATAACCACTGAAAAGATGCGTAACGGTACGAGCTTGACTTTGTGGTGTTGTACACAGTGACTGCATAGTGACGTCATTCGTGGAGGTTATATTACTGTATCCGTGATGCTAAAAGTGCCGGGGGCTCTTTCTCTACTCCTTTTGGTGTTCTGTGGAACTTGCTACTTTTATAGCATAAGCATATTAATCAGCCTAAAACTTTCCCACTGCTGACACTTAGACCTCTTCTCTTTGAGAAGTGGAGAGGGCCATAATCCACCACGCGGTCACAGTGCGGGTTGATGGACGTCACATGTCTTTGAATTGTTGTTTGGTGGTTTTATTGTCGGTTTGCATGATAGGGACCACCATGCAAACTATCGAAAGTTGAGAAACCGGGGGTTGACAATTGCGACCCTTGATTCATAAATTTTCAAAGGTTTGAGATAGGTCAATTCTCTTTTACGGCCGCTTATTTTAGGAAAAGACGTTCACTTTAAAATGATGAGTAATCGAATAAACATGAAATCAAATAACCATTAATATTGGTGTCTCAAAACACATTTACTAGACAACACCCATTGATAAACAAATGCCGTTCTGAGTTCGACATCTTCAGTTTATTTTAGTGGCAATTGCAGCCGGTAACTTGTACTGATTTCAGTTTTGGCAAGTGTAAAACTTCCTAAGTTTTCGAGTACAGTAGAGTGGATGTTCAGGCAATATTGCTTGTTGTTATAACATTATTATACGAGTATTATGGGTGCACCGGTTGATTCTCAACATCGATATTTTACCCACTTCCCGTAAGCTAAATCCCCTTTTACAAAACAAGGTTTTCTGGATCAGGTTTCAAACTCAAAGCATTTATTTCAATTAAACTAATAATAGGCACTTTTAAACTGTCAAAAGGAGTCGGTCATTTAGAGAAGAACGGGCCAGAAACGAGAAAAGAGCAGTTGTGGCCCAGTGGTATCAGCCCCGACTTACGAGGTATAGGTTGTGGTTTCGAACCCAGGCAGGCGCTTTACTTTGTGTAAATAATTTCATCACCACTGCTCTCAAAACGGTGAAGGAAAACATCGTGAGGAAACCGGCATGTCCTAGAACCAAAAAATTCGAAGACATGTGACATCTACCAACCCGCACTGGGCCCGCGTGGTAGATTACAGCCCATTCCCTCTCCAAGAGAGGAGGCCTGTGTCCCAGCAGTGGGAACACTATAGGCTGATTATGCTATGGGCCAGAAAATCCATGGACCAATCTTTTAAATTATATTCTTACAAAATATTAGTGAGTATTAGTGTTTTCATTAGTGTTGATTTTCTAATTATACGTGAGAACGACTTTAAAAGACGTTCTCGTTAAAAGCATTCAGAGTACCTACAGCAAAAACGTTTTTTTTTGTTTTATAAACAAAAAAGCATTTCTGAAGTAAAATAATTATAATAAGCCGTGGCAGCTAAGAGATTACCAGTCCCAACTGACGGCATCCGTTTACGAACATGACGCATGGATCAGCACCATTCAGCATTTTGAAGGGAGCTAAATCATCTAACACACGCGCCTCTGTCAGCGAAACCGCATCTGCGCCCGCCTCCAAAGTAAAGCTCAAAAGAACGACTCAGTTTTGGAATTAATTTAACACAACTGTTATAGACATGCAGATTTTTATACAAGAATAACTTTACTTTAGTCGAAATAAAATTCGAAATAAAAAATAGGCCCAAAACGTTTAGGTTAGAACTACATAATCTTTGTTCCAATCACAATGTTAACACTGAGCTAATCTAATGATAGAGAGAAAAAGTCATTCGTTAGTGCAAACTTACATAAAAGTTGAAGCGTTTAACTTAAAAACTTTTTGGTAAGAACTTCTTTGCTTACTTAGCTAATCGAATATGAGATTTCACCTCATTCATTTGAGTCAGACTTCTTTTTCGTTGAGAATTTAATAATATTTTGAACAGTTGCAAACACTTAGCTAATTTGATTTTTTTATAATTGTACCTATTCGTGACAAGTTTTTCGTTTTTAAAACGAGAACTTGTTATTGAATGAATAAGTAGTGTTAATCTTTTGCATCTTCTTGAGTAATAAGAAACTCTCCTACTGCAGTTTTTCAATATGTTTTCTACTTATTCAAACTCAAATACAAAGCATTCAAGAAGCTACTTGAACAAAAAGCTAAGATTTTAAGATTGTTTCTTAAGATTCTATAACGATGTTTAATTAATAAATATTTGAATTCTATTTGACATCAAATTTTATTATTTCTGGAGAATAGAAAGCTAATATAAACCTATTCAAGAGAAAACACATTTTAAAGATGTTTGACAAAAAAAAATTGTCAGCTATAAAGATGGCTACATAGTTGGTAAACATAGTTATTGCAGAAACATCGTTTTTTTTTTAATATTAACACAAACTATTTGGTGAATCATTACCTAGCTAATTTACTAATACATCTTTGCGTAAAGTAAAGAACCAATGAAGTAAATCAAGAACCAATGCTTAGTATTAATATGCCCTTTTCAACGTCGCGAAAAGACGAACAATAAACAAAACCAACTTCACGTAGTTTGCATACCACAGTCACCCCCGATAACGTAATAGAACAATAAACCTTTGTGTCATAGGAAAAACTGCAAAAATATTCTCCTAAATAATCAATTTCAGCCACACAAACAAACAGCTTTTTATGGTAGCACAGAACACAGAAAGTTCGCATTGAATCGTATACCGTTTAACGAGCACGGATGCGGATGCGGGTCCAAAAATTGACATCCGCAGGAGGACGCGTAACAGATGGCGGCAAGAACTCTGCTTCCCACACACCCACCAATATTATCTTCCCTTTGAACATACCATTTGTAAAACAAATGTACTCACATTTTGCACTCCGGTTAAGACAACACAAGACAGCGCTTACACAACCCTGACATCACTCTTCAATCTTACAATACTACAAAAACATAATAATATATTCCGGAACAAAAATGTCATTCGTTTGACTTTTATGTCAAATGTGTGTAACAAAATGAGGTCAACAGAGGTTTTATAAGTGCATTACGAGACCAGTCAGACCGCCTGTAGATGAGGAGACGAGTAAGTCAAATTATTCCGTCTTTGAGAGCGGCCAACGCCGATGGGCGACGCGGTTTATGTACAAGTCCCTTGAGCACAAATTAAGGACATCTCGTTAAAAGATGATGACGGCAGCTGTGTGAACGGTTTGCGAGAGACTTAGGTAGTAATTGCAGCAGCTTTTAAAAAACTTATTTTATTGCCTTAAAAAAGTTCCATGTATGATATATTATCAAGTTAGTTCGGACAGAATGCGTGGCTGCTTCAATTAATTAAATGTGCTAGTGCGACAAGGTTCCATCTGTTTACGTTATTCAGGTCAGTGAAAATTTAAGTAGTCAACAGTTGTATCGGCAGTTTTTTTTCAGAGGATAATTATTTCGTCCGACCAACGGTTATTGACTCGCACCGTTTTGCAATATTGGAACCATCAGCATCTTTGGCAATTGGTGCAGATTACAGTTCATTTCTGTGTTAAGTTAAATGAGTAGTAGGTATAATGTCAAATTACCGAATCAAACGAATCACAATGGGAACAAACCCGCACACTTATACATACACACACCACACATACAGACATCACGCACACACATTACACAAACATTATACATACCATACCAAACCACACCTGAAATGATCTGTCTAGTCTCCACTCTGGAATTCGTACCTCGAGCCCCAAGATACAGACTAATTTGGGGGTCACGGGCAAATATACATTGTACATACCAAACCTAGCAGTAGGTAATATTTTAAGCTACTCATGTTATCTCAAATGTCGTCTCAAGGGATTTGTGGTTAAGTAATAAAAGCCGCACGGGTTGATCGATCGGTCAGGGTGACCATCATTACCTACCAAGACCCCTCCGTGTCTCGGAAAGCAAGTTAAGCCGTTGGTCCCGAGTGTTATTCGTGGACCTTCGACAGTCGTTACGGGTCGTCCAAAGCCCGAAAGTCTGACAACCAGTCTTAACAAGGGGTATTACCCAGTAACTGGGTTGTGGAGGTCCGATAGGCAGTCGCTCCATGTAAAATACTGGTATCCAGTTGCATCCAGTTATATAGAAAGCCGACTCCAATATAGTTGAGAAAAGGCAGGCAGATTGATTGTCGTCTCCGCTTGCTGTTTACCTGTGAACCTGCTTACTGTATTACCAGAGGGCCTAGACAAAGTAACATTCGATTAGCGATGACGCTAGTAAAAAAGCTAAAAAATGTATGGGGTTGACATATCGAAATGAAATGTGATCATACGTCAACGAATAGAAATTAGCTAGACAAAGTAATCATCATTCGATTCTGTGAAACGAATCGACAGCGTCGAACGATTACTTCCTTAAAGATGCGTAGTCAAGTGGCACTTTTTGACAAGCGTTATCGCTAGTTTTCGATTCGTATGATGGAAACATTAGCGAAAGCGATAGCGATTGCAGAAATAGAATCGCTCCGAAGCGAATGCCATTTGTCTAGGCCCTCTGGAGAGTAAAATATTTTCTATTTCTATTTTCTTTAATGTTAGTAACTTGATTTTTCTCAAGCTGTCACAAATTAACGTCAATTTTATATTCCTCTGTCGGATTGCCAGAAATACTTCAGTAGCTCTGCGCTACATGCTACAATACTTCAGTAGCTCTACGCTACACGCCACAACACTTCGGCAGCTCTGCGCCACACGCCACAACACTTCGGCAGCTCTGCGCCACACGCCACAACACTTCAGCAGCTCTGCGCGACACGCCACAATTTGGACGCCGCTCACACTTTTAACTTTGACAGTTGTCCACTTGTCTACTTGTTGCTCTTAAGAAATTTGTGACCTGAACTAATATTCAGTAGAAAGCCTGCTTTCAAAGTATCCCGATTAATATATGCTTGAGAAATTTCAAGGTGTATTCAGAACATAGAAGTCTTGGAATTTTGTCTTAAAGCGTATCTGCATAACTGCAACTTTGCGGGGTACGCAACCGTCCCGCTTTCAGAAATCTTGTAAATTACTTATTACTATTATTATAAGCGTGTATTATCCCACTGTTGGGCAAAAACCTCGCTTCCCTCTTTCAACTTTTCACGGTCTACTTCGATTGCGGGCCAATCCTTTAAGAAGGATAATATAAATCTTTAATTTAATAGATTTGAATGTAAATCTAGTAAAGATTTAAATTATAGTTATCATGCCGTCGCCAGGGTGCCGTTCTTCCTTTGCTTCTCATTCGCGTTGCTGTGCATTAGTTATGAGTTAGAATCCGCTATGCCTGAACTTTTTCACTTGGTTGAAAAATAAGTACTTCTTTCAACACTGTAACTCCAGTTAATGTAATACTTATCAAATCTTACGATTAAACTCCAAATCAACAGTGTGTACCATTTCGGTGACATTTGCTTGGTGCAGAGCCTGTAGACATTAGTATGAGAAAATCGATAGGCCAGAGAAAAAACCGCGGCAATTTAAATTAATTAATTATAATATAATAATAATAATTAATTAATTTGCTGTCCTCTGTTGGATAAAAAGAACAATGGCGATTTCCCAAACAAATTTTTGTTGACATTTTTTTTTCTGACTGACCACGTATTCAGAATTAAAAATTTAGCCCATCGCGACATGCGAAGGTCTGCCACATGGCCCGCATGCGACGTACGTACGTAAATAAATGTTCAGAAGTATATTTATGTAATAATCTTAGCCAACTATCTTTAGGACAGTTATATATTTAAATGATTAATTATATGGTACGGGTAGGACATAGGGTATAGATTAAAAAAATATATAAAAGTATATTTTTTTAACCTGCGGCTGCTAAAATATTTGGTTGGTGTCTGACCCATCCTATATTCATAGTAATAGCGCAACATCCGAAAGTTCGTCTTCCTACTAAACAATTACAACAGTACTCTATTATTTCTGCTCGACCCCCTTTTACTTGGTTCACCTTCTTCACTGCCAGAAACTTCTCTTTGCAAGTTATTATTAACTGCAGCCATTGCAAGATCTCTGCATGCCTCGCAGACATAGTCATCTTCCAAAAACTAAAATTAAAAAGGATAATACATTACAATGATTTATTAATATTCCGTGACCAATGTAATAGACGTATCAACTTATAAGTAATTGAAACTTGCCAATTGTAATTCATAAAAGACATTCCTTTAACCTTTTTTATTACAAAGCTTTAAACGGTTAAATATTTCATTTAAAATCATGATTTTTAATACTTAGCTACTATCAGAAATCAAACACAATGTTTTCAACTCGAGTAAATAATCTTGTACTATACTTGTTATACAGGTATATGCATTGAAGATAATTACTATCTTGTAACTTGTCTAGTCGCCAAAAATACTTACTATTTGAGGGTATACCCAGCTGCAGTTTAAAGCAGTGACTATCATGTCAAGTGCCTATGCCGAGTATCGGCGCAATTTATTTACACATAATATTCCAGTTGATACACATGAAGCGTGTAGGCGAGTAAGCCCTACACGGCTTCCCATAGTGATAAACAAATTGATGCGTACACAACAAAATCCAAGATATCAGGCAACACCGTAATCCAGAGTCCCAGAAAAATGTCGTCGTATAGGCAAATAATCAGAATCCTTAGGCAAGCACTAGTCACACAGGAAACAGTAAATCTCAGAATCCATAATCAGAAGCAGTCGATAAAGTAGAAAATCACGGAAAATCGATGGAAAATACAAAACAACACACGCGCAAGCAACGAACGACAAGTTGTCAGAAAAATATACTCTGTGGTTGTCAGTAGGCCAGCCGGTTGATTCACGGATAATGTCATGTTTTTTGTTGGCGATGTTGCCTTACTCGAATTGTACTGCGATATCATTTCCGTGATGTCAAATGATGTCAAGTCTAATGATGACCGCTTTATTCTTAGCACAAACAATTATTATTAATATTTTCATATATATATTGTGATGCAGAAATGTATTTCCTAAGTATATTAATGCATTACGTAAAGCATTTTACTTAACTTGACCAAGATTTTTATTACATGGCAACATTAAAAGTTCAGCTTAGCCAAAAGTCCTGAAGTCAAACCAGAAAAACAAAACTAAGCCATAATTATTTTTTATCATCAATAAACTCGTCAACTAAGTTTTCATTAAATGACGATTTTTTTGTTAGACTTTGATAGGCCTTAGGCTTGATTTGATAAAACTTAGTTTAAATTATTTCGTGGGTGACATAAGTAGACGCTTACTAATTATATCAACAATTTTCTCGCCATTGTTCTTTAAATCTGGAACTCCAGTATTAGCCAATGCTATCTGTGTGCATCCTTATTAGCAGTGATCGGAGTAGGTAGATTGATTTTTAGTACTTGTATCATAAATGCACACAGAAAGAATAACATGGATAAGCCATTTTTCCGGAAAGTAATTCCGGTATTTCCGGATTTAGTATTTCCGGCGGGCGTACGCATTGTTCTGATAACCGGTTATTGTACCACCCATGATCCTTTGTTCTGATTGGTCGTTGGGTTTTGTCAAATCGTGACAAAAAAAAAATAGGAAGAATAATAAAGAATAAAATTGCTCATTTTATTACAATTCCTACCTTTTTTTTGAGGATGGCAAATCATCAAATGACTCCTTCCACTCTGGCAGAATACAATTCCTACATAAGTTCCGGTTTTTTTTTAATAATCCACCAATTCCGGAGGAATGTCCATAGTAATAATAGGTCTTTACCTATGAAATTGCCGTTTTGTATGAAAAAATTTAAACGAATTTTTTTCATGAATTTTTTATTTGTATTAATCGAAGTAATCACCCATGCAATCAATGCATCTTTGCCATCGCAGTGGCAGTTTATTGATGCCCTTCTTAAAGAAATCAGCTGGACGGGAGGCAACAAATTCTTCAAAGGCATTTTGTACTGCCTCTCGGGTATTAAATTTTTTTCCCGCCAAGAAGTTATCCAAATTCTGGAAAAAGTAGTAGTCTGTAGGCGCAAGGTCTGGTGAGTAGGGCGGATGACGGAGAGCTTCCAACCCCAGTTCTTGCAACTTGGAGACCGTCTGCTGTGCAGTATGAGGTCGCGCGTTGTCGTGCAGGAGCAGCGGAGACGAGCGATTGACCAATGCTGGTTGGAGATGCGCCAGCTTCTCCATCATTGTGTTCAGTTCTTCACAGTACACATCTGCAGTAATGCTCACCCCGTTTGGTAAGAAGCTGTGATGAATCACACCGGTGCTAGACCACCAAACAGTGACCATCACTTTTCTAGGGGTAAGTTTTCGTTTACGGCATTGTTTAGGTGCTGAACCAGGATCCAACCAACTTGCTGAGCGCTTACGGTTATCAAACAGAATCCATTTTTCATCGCAGGTAACAATGCGGTTCAAAATTCCTTCATTTGTGTGTCTGTTGAGCAGTGCAAGGCACGTCTCGACGCGTACTTCGCGCTGGCGATCATTGAGTTCGTGGGGCACCCATTTGTCAAGCTTTTTTACCTTGCCAATTTGACGCAAATGGACCAATATTGTTTTGACGCTAACGTCGAAAGCTGCTGCTAATTCAGCCGTAGATTGTGTATCATCAGCTTCCACAATCGCCTTTAATTCGTCATTGTCGACCAAAGTCTTCGGACGACCGCGAGGTTCATTTTTCAGGTCGAAATTTCCAGAACGGAAGCGAGCAAACCAATAACAGGTGGTGCGTTGGTTTGTAGTGTTAGCTCCGTAAACGTCGTTGATGTTGCGTGCCGCTTGTGCCGCGTTGCTGCCACGACGGTACTCATATTCCATAATTACTCGAATTTTTAACGTATCCATGATGACGAAAAAGATTGAAATGCGATGAAAATGTAACACTAATCAATAAAGAAATGACTACTTTTAGAAAAAAAAATCCATGTTTTTAAAATAAAATTAATTTGAAATTAGAATTCTTAGCCAAACAAAAATTATTTTGATTTGAAATGGCCAGTACTGCAGAACGGCAATTTCATAGGTAAAGACCTAATATATACGTTTCGGATCAATGACCCCAGTTCAATCTACCTACTCCGATCACTGCTTATTAGGTTTACCTTCGAATATATAAAGAAAGTAAATCATGCGCATGATCATTATCTGCGTCATGTTTACCGCAAAAAAATGAATTTTCTTACTTTATTTTCTTTGAAAATAAGTTTAAAGAACTAATATTAGAGGCACCCTAAAGATCTTTAAAACTCAGATATGGTATTCCGTTACTCTATTAAACTTAAAGTAACTCTTTTATAATATCACCCAGTTTAACGAAAAAAAGACCACAGACGCCAACCCTGATGAATCTTCTTCACTATAAACTCAATTTCCTAACCTATGAAAATGTAAGATACACCATACTAAATCACTGGTGGATTTCATCGAAGTTCATTGACTTTATTTTCCGATCATTAATCCAGCTATTGGTTCAAATAAGGGCCAATCACAGACACTAGGAGCGTACCATAAAATCAACATAATGTGTTTGGACACTTGCCATTCAGTAGCACAGAGGCGAAGTCTGAATATTTCGCCATATGAATCTTGTCTCATGACTGGATTAACATAACAGTTTAAACCAAGATATCTGCCAAAAGTTTAATGAAACGGTTTTGTTGTAATTATCTAGAGAAATGGCCTATTTGTTTGTAGCTCTTCCTAAGGTTGTATATTTCTTGCCTGATTGGATTTATTTGGAGTTACAGGAACAAATTTTAATTATCAGTAATTAGGTTCGTCTTTAATCATGGGATAATACACTCGAGAGCAATGAATCCGGGTCACTTAAAGAATCCTAAAAATCTCGGAAACTAAAAATGCTAGGTTAATGCAATAAATTGTATTTAATAGACAATGTAATACTCCTTAAATGAAGGTATTAAAACTTCTTAGTTATTGTAAAGTTATATCATAAAAAAAAAAAAATTGAAAAAGGGCCACTTTCGAAGATGGAACTACGAAATTACAGCATTTGGTTTTGCTTTTGTTTGTAATCTGTCATTTATGTGGGTACATAAACCATGTTGATAGTGCTCTATATTCATTATTCAAGCTGAAATTATGTCGCTTACGCCTGAAGAATGCACCAGAATACTTACAATGCTGGAAACCGGCCGGAGTCAGCGCGATACAGCCAGGACTGTCGGTGTGTCGCTGTCAACAGTACAAAGAGTTCTCCGACGTTACGAAGAAACTGGTTCTAACCTACGCAGACCAGGAACGGGCAGAACCAGGTGTACCACAGCACGAGAAGACCGATACTTGGTGAACACCATGCTTCGAAATCGCTTTCTCACAGGAACTGAACTCACAAATCAGTTTCGACGCCTCGGAGGAAGTAACCCAAGTGCATGGACAGTAAGACGTCGGCTTGCTGAATCTAACTTAAAACCCCTTAGACCTGCAAACGGCCCTAAACTGGAGCGTGGGCATCGTATTTCAAGACTAAGATATGCCCAGAGCCACGTAAATTGGAGTATTGAAGATTGGTCAAAAGTTATGTTCTCCGACGAATCAAAATTTATGCTCTACAAGCACGATGGAAGACACAGAGTGTATCGAAGACCAGGGGAAAGATTCAAGCAAGCATGCATCGAAGAAAAAGTAGCCTACGGTGGTGGGTCTGTACTTGTGTGGGCCGGAATTTCTTCTGAAAGTCGCACAGAGCTGGTGATCATAGAAAACGGCTCTTTAACTAGCGTAAGATATGTGGAAGAAATCCTCAATGATCACGTTGGTCCATTTATGGTCAATTTAGGTGAGGATGCTATATTTATGCATGACAATGCCCGACCTCATACAGGTAGGATTGTGAATGACTACCTTCAAGAGATGAACATTACTCGTATGGAGTGGCCAGCGCGCAGCCCGGATATCAACCCGATCGAGCATGCTTGGGACGAGCTAGGCAGATGCGTAAAACAACGAAACCCTCCCCCAATCACGCTTCGTGAGCTCAAAATTGCTCTCACAGAGGAATGGGAGAATATTCCCCAAAATCGTATAAGGAACTTGGTGTACAGCATGCCAAACCGCGTAAACGCAGTAATGGAAGCACGAGGAGGCAATACGAAGTATTAAAATTCAAGAAAATCGTAATAAAGTTCAAAAATTTCATGTTTCCTATTTTTGTTTTAAGGAGAGATCAGCAGTTTTTTTCTTTATGTAATTTTGTGTTAATAAAATGTATGGTGACTCATATTTTTTTTACTTTAATTTAAGGAGTATTACATTGTCTATTAAATACAATTTATTGCATTAACCTATCATTTTTAGTTTCCGAGATTTTTAACATTCTTTAAGTGACCCGGATTCATTGCTCTCGAGTGTACATGCATTTCAGTGGATGAGCTTCAATCTATTAGGAACTACAAAAATAAATCAAAATAAAAGAAAACTCTCCAAAACAAAAAACACAAAAGTCTTAGAAACTGGAACTCATACTCAAATACAAATTCTAAAAATATCATTCAGATCTCTTTTCGAAGGGTGTGAATTGAATACAAATATTTTTTGGGACTTGAAATAAATTATTGTATGAAAATACCAGTATCATTTACAATGAAATGTGGTTTAAAGCCTCATCATCACTGTAACTCAATTATTTTCCACGTTAAACCTCAACAACAGCGTAATTGTAACTTTGCGGTTTAGGGGGTTCCAACCGCATGCGGGCATCGGAAAATAACCGCACGTAGACTTTGGCCCACCTTTCTACTAATGCAGGTATCAGAAGAAAGACCTTCAAGAATACTAAACTTGCTTCAGCAAACTGCAGGCATAATGATAGATTGCTTGTCATGCGATGTTCAGTGACGATTTAACCCTGGTCTGCTTGAACTTAAGCGTAAGCAGCCAGGGGACACTTTGAATAGGATACTTTAAATCCTTTAGAACCACAAGCTGGATAAATGAATGCCACTTCTATAGATATTTTTATCGTAGCTCGGTGTGATAACGGCTGAAATAAGACCCTGTCTTATGTATTCTGTCTCGTGTCATTTTTCCTTTTCACCTTTGTTGGTGGGGTCTGGCCTATTTATCTTAACCCTCATCTCATTGGCAGTCTTGTTCCACTCATTGCTTAATAAAGGCCTCCTCACGTTTGTGCCATGCTTTCCTGGTCCGTGCGCGTCACATCCAGGTTTTCCCCCTGATGCCGAACAGGAATTGGGGGATGGTGATTCTTGGGAGATGATGATGTAGAAATTGATTATTATTGCTGATGAATACCGATTACTGATAAAAGCCAACCTGTCTATTGCTGATCACCAAAATCTGTGTCCAGTGACTATATTAACCTGAATTTACGATCGATGTTACTAATTATGACCACAACAGCGCTTTGTCCACGATGTGGTGTAACTGTTATTAATTTTCGCCAAACAGCAAGTGCAATCGACAATTTGATTTGTGCCATTAACTTCGAAATTAATTCCCAGCTTGTATGAATTATTTAGTCGTAAACACTTCAAATTATATATATTTATTATACTTTAAGCAAAAAATGTTTAGAGGCGGACTTAAAGCCACAAGAATTTTCTACCAGTCAACCTTTGGGTGATGCAGATCTGATATCGCCAGCTGGCAGTATTGGTTTTTTCCATACTTGTAAAAAGGCTTTACCCTACCGTATGATAGTTGCAAGCTGATGTTAATAAAATGAAAGAAAAAAAATCGAGAAGAATTTACTTTCCATATTTTATGTCCGAATTTTTATATACACATTGACATTGATGAATTTTATATATACAATGACATGACTATTTACTTTGTAAAGTATATATATTTATATTTTAATTATTGTGAGTGTGAGGACTATGTGGGTCATTGTTTTTGTTTTTTTTCTCAGTTAGTTTTTATCATGATCTGGCAGTTTGAATATATGCGGCCTACCCAAATGTCCTTTCTTTGGTATTGTTCGTCGAATCGTTGAGTTTCTTAAGTTCTGAGTGGAGCTGCACTATTACTGACAAATGCGAGCACTGACTAGACAGGTCCACTCAATCTGTGTGGTTGTTCCTTCAAAAGATAATTTCAGACACCAATCTACATAGTCTTCACATGACCTGACCAAGATTATGTCTGGAGTTTAAAAGAGATTGTGACCTTCTGAGTTTGTTTCGGCCTTTCTTCTCAGAGTAGTCAGTTAAGAAACGCCTACCTCATCTGGTTTAAAAATATGATTGACGTGTAAAAGTGTTTGTACAAACTTACTTTGGTATAGAAATAAAATCAATTCCATGGAAAGCTTTTTTCAGTAAAAAGTAAATTGCGACGATTTGCAAACAGTCACAGTTCTCATCGTAAACTGCAATCAGCAAATCGTTTACTTCAACGTTTATATGGAAACATAAAACCAATAATTTATGGGACCGATGAAGATAATTACGATGATGGGTGTAGCGGTACACTTGCAATTTAAACAATTATACCCCGTTTCAGTCTACAATTAGATCTAAGTCCACGTTCACCCCGGCGGTTTTTAACGCAACGTTTCTACCGTGCTCTGTATATATGTCATAATCATCATATTCATAATCATTTATTTATCAAAATATGGTACATTATAATGGTCTGAAGATTAGTCAGTAGTATCAGCACATTCTGCCAGGTGTGGCGTGTAAATATAAGGTACATACTTGTATTACAGGACAGATATTATAAGTTTAGTATTAATAGGATTATATTGATTGCATAATTACGAATTAAATTTACAATTTGAGGTATGTTGGTTAAAAATAATATCTACACACTATTTATCTAGGATGTCAAAGTATCATTGATACTTTGACATTTAATGATACTTTGACATCTTAAATAAAAATAATATCTACACACTATTTATCTATTTCATCATTTAATGATACTTTGACATCTTAAATAAATAGCGTCAAAGTATGAAAGATTTAAATCAGGATGTCAACGTATCATTCAAATAGTCGTTTAAATTATAATACCATTAATGTATTTATAGTATTATGTCTGTACTAGCTTCTGCCCACGACATTATCAGCCTGAAATTTTGGAACCCGACCCACCGCGTCGCATCGCATCGCAAGCCTGCGCTATAACTTCGTTTCCACTTAGCGTTTTTTCAGCCTATCTTTTTTGCTCGACTCCCTTGGATTAGCTTGAATTTAAATAGCCTATAAGCTTATACTCAGCAATTGTGCTACCAAGTGCAAAAACGTTTTTTCAATCTGACTGAAAAGATTTTTTCAATCCGACTATTGCAGAGATTAGCGCGGTCCTAAGACATGGCGCGGTCAAACAAACAAACTTTTCAGCTTTATTATTAGTATTAGTATAAATCATCTAACAGAGCGCGATGAATAAATCCCAAATGCGTTAGTAATTGGACTTTGAACTCTCGGTGATGAGACGAGCGCTGAAAATCGAATGTGCGGTAAAATAATGAGAAGGCGCTGTTCGGGACAGCGCCGTTTGTTTTCGTAAAAATCTTTGTACACTACTGTAACCTAACCTAGTGAGAAGAGTTCGCTAAATAATCATAAAGTAAATAGCACACATATCAAATAGGAAAGGGATCGTCACCGTATCAACTCGAGCCATTCAGTATTCTTTGTATAAAACTCCATAATGCAATGCACACTAATCAGAATCGTAACGGACAAGCTCACAAACCGCGGTGCGGTGCGTGGTCAACTTGCAGTTCCCGCGCTTACGGCTCGTCGTCCCCACGCTTACGTGTCTCCGTACCCGAGCTTACGTCTCTTCGTACCCTTGCCCCTCTTACCTCTCCCGCGGCCTGCCTACAGCACGTAGTGTGCTGTTGCCACACGTTCTGTCATTCAGTCGGCGAGCCGTAAGCGCGGTGTGGCCCATAGCCGTAGCCGAGTCGACAAATCGGAGCTGCTGATCAGCTTTGGTTATTCTTACAGTTTCTGATACTACCGCAGCTATTGTATTTGCTGGGCACTGAACTTTCTAGGCTCATTGCAATCCATTTGATGTAAGCTTTCTTCGATTGAGTTTTTTTTTTCATTTCTGTTCAGATTTACGGGCAATGTCAGAAGACATCTGAAATTATTTTGCTGTTGTCAACTTTGTTGATAAAATTGGAGAATTATGCAGAACTCGGAAAAATACAAATAAACATATTTAATATATGCTTACAGATTGACGTAACAGAGTAAGAGAAGAATATGTTGCCAAAATACGCCACTATATTATTAAGTAGCAGTTTACTTAATTGGCTTTAGCCAACAATAAAAAATAATGGTTGCGTTCTCTAAATCCCAAACTTCTTATTATGTATTTTTAACCCTATTTTGGCAAATATTTCTGTTGTTTCTCTTTAGGTTCTGGTAGTGCTTTGTCAACTCTTCTTAATGACACCAAAATCACCGTTCTAGCTACAGACGTTTTTGCGCTACGCCTTGGAATTTCGAAATAGTGAAGAATAGAGCGTCGCGCGCATGCGCTTGCACTCGCGAAGTAACGTCATGAGCAAATTATATCCAGCTTAAAAATTGGTACAAATATAACTTATCTTTTAGATGCCCAACCATTACTTCAGTATTAAAAAACTCGTGGTAATTAGCGGTTGAAATCTTACATGTTTTTGGTGGTGAGAATTACTGAACTTACCGCCAGTAGTAGGTACACCGAGCGAAAAGACGTTTTCACGTCAAAACGACGTGTTAAAAAAGCGCTCGTACGTACGTGGCTGCACTACACATAATTAAAACTTTTGTTCTACGTTCTCGAAGGTATAGAATTACAGAATTAAATATTCACGTTGATTGCAGAAGAAAATTGCGACGTTTATTTCACAATTTCTTATAGGTTTATTTTGAAATAATATATATATACATTTATTTCATATTCAGTAAAATGCTTGTATACAATATTTTTATTTAACACAACTTACTATTTACACTATGTACTAAATTAAATGACTAACTATAAAAACAAAAACAAAAATAAAAGCAATTAAGTTGTCATATCGGGTCAGCCAGTTAAGAATATAAATGTCAAGTGTTATAAGAAAACGTGGACAGTAGACCAAAAAAAGATTGTTCGTGATCGTCTATCTAGGGAATATTATATCGATGACTTTAACCCTAAGTAAAACGTTTTACACATGATATGGTAGTAGGTCACAGTGTACCTAACTACTATGTATTATGCGCATTAGAACGGTACCTACTTCACAATTTTATCATCATTAGCTCAACTGAGAGTCATCCACTGCCTAACATAGATATCCTATTTCCCCCAATACCTCCTCCATAGAATTTTTAAGTACCACCTTAAAATCAACCAGTATTCAGTATGTATAAAATCAAACATCTGTACAATTGTTCTAGTTTCTCTAATAAATAAAAAGGCCTCAAAAGGCCATTTCAGACACTAAATAATCTACATGATCCTCACATGATCTGCCTTAAATTGTGTCTGGATTTTAAAAGAGACTGTGACGTTTGAATTTGGTTCAGCCATTCCTTTCAGAGTAGTCAGATAGGAAACACCGAACTCATCTAGTTTAAGAACATGATTTATTTTTGTCGTACTAAAGTGTTTGTAGAAACCTACTTAGAGTTAAAACATCATTTATAATTTAATCTGTCAATAACAAACATGTCTTCAACAGTCAGAACAATGTACCTATTAATCTTAACGTCAGTTATATAGGTTTTAGGCTAGTATGACCTATACTGCCACAATACGCAATGCATATCAGAAACGTATTTCTCAATAGTACCAGGCTCACCTCGACCGATTCATCTCACGGCTTGAATGAATGAATGCATTTATTTGTCAGAATATTGTATAAAGTTGTTATGTTCATTATGTATTTCGATCATAATATTCTGCCGTTTCCGGCGTACAAATATGGTTTGTAAAATTATGGGTCATCATTACATTAACATTAATTTAGAATTAGAGTTACAAATAATTTAAATAAATTGAACAATAGTTGTAAAAGAGATTAATAATATAAGTTAAAATTCAGGTCAAGCAGATAACATATGATTTATAGGCAATAATGTCAAATATTTAGGTAAAATCTTCAGTCGAGTAATAACATTTGCTTTAAAGAAAGTTAAGTAATTTACATTTAAATGTTCTGAGGCTGAGAGTTTTGAAGCCATCAGGTAATTTGTTATAAACAGTAATGCTGCAGCTTTTTATTTCTCTTATACCTACATGGGTACTTATAAAACATCAGAAGCTAGGTGCAAGGTTCCAATTGGTTGTTTCCTATGGAGAAGAGCCGGTAAGAAACTCCACGGTCACGCTTTTAAATAAGGGGATTTTACAATGTTTTCAAATTACGGTGTTATTTATTTATGGGAGGACAGTGAAGGCCTGTCAACAAGTAACAGGTACTCAACACAATAGAAGTCAGTTACTATCGGAAAATGTACGATGGTTGGTCCTAGAGGGTATACCTGTAATACGAGTTTCGTTAAGGTGACAATAAGTGCCAGCGACCTTGAGCTAGTGGGAGGAGCATGCGAAACTTTTAAGCGAATAAAATTGCACAGAGCGTCATCGTCTACCCGGACATTGGTCAGCGATGCACTGCCGCTCGTCGCTCGCAAGAGCTCCCCCTTCAACGCGCATCAAGTTTATTCGCATAAACAACCCATCTTGATTTATCAAACACAATACAAATAAAAGCCGTAAACAAAAATTTGGGAAGTTAAATTGTCTTTTAGATGGTGCAGATTTCATGAAAATACGCCCGATAGTTTCTGCGTGATTATCGTTTTTGTGTTCGCGTTAGACATTACTTTACAAATTAATTACATTATGTTATAAAAATATTGTGTCAAATATTCACATATCAAATTACGAAGAAAATAGTCTAGTTTATCATATATTTTTTCAAACAAATAAGACTATTCGTTTAGACGTGATGTTCAATTTAAAATCATTAAAAGTCTTATACCTGCGCCTTAAAGCGTCTGGATATCAAGACAGTTATTCGAGGGGCCGTGGATAAAACATAAGTGATAAAAATACAGCTGCGTGGGTCGATCGAAGATTAAGCTATGCTTGTCGCGGTTGGTTATTGGATGGATGAGTGACCATTCATTACATATCGAGACTTAACAGTGGGCGTCAGATAGACAGTAGCCACATGTGAAATACTGGTATTAAGATGCATCTGGTCAGAGAGGAAGCCGACCCAACATAGTTAGGAAAAGGTTAGACACATTGATCAAGCCAATATTACGTAAGTTCTAATATTTTGCTTCGATATAACATGCCAGATTTGATATTGTTCTAATTAGGAAACGCAATTGGTTGTTATTGAAACAAGTGATGCAGCAAGGTAGATAGCATTGGGAGATTAATTCATTGATGTCAGGTAAAGTGTGTGGATTAAGTAAAATGTGTGCTAACCACAAAATAATGATAACCGATAATTCGAAGGTTAGGATTTAAATTCAGAGAACTGAAATTGTCCGTATATTAATTAACTGTCATTCTTTGACGGTTGTATGAAATGGCTATAGAAAAGTAAATTGACGTCGTGTGCCAATTTAACATAACAATTAATTTCTCTAACTGTATTACAGTAAGAATACCTAATGGTAATAACAATGAACATTGAACAAGTCGTCAAAGCTACATATTTCAAAGCACATTCGTTTTAAATCTGAAATTAACACGCCTTGGAAATATGTAGGCTATTCCTCACACGCGGAACTATTTTTAACCCATTTCAAAAAAAGGAGGAGGTTCTCAATTCGACTGTACGTTTTTTTTATGTGTGTTAGCTCAGAACTTTTTGCTGGGTGAACCGATTTGGATGATTCTTTTTTCATTTGGGAGCGTATGCTTCACATGGGGTCCCACTTAAATTTTATCAAGTTTTGACTAGTAGTTTTTGAGTTATCCTTAATACTGCATATTTTTTCGACTTAGTTTATATTGCTGATGTGTTAATAATTTCCTGTCACTGTTATTTACATACCAAGTAGTGGTATACGAATTTGTGTGGGGTAGGTACCGCAACTAACACTGGCAAAATGAAGACTTTTTATTATAAAAAAACAACCTACTTCCAAAAAATCTGTAAAAAGTCTTGTACTGTTTTTTTTTGGAAGTCTGTTGTTTTTTTGTAAAAACGGTTTTTTATAATAAAAGTCTTCATTTCGCCTCGCATTTATTTCGTCAGTGAACACAGAGTTTTATAATACTCATACCTCTACTTTTTACTTTTTTTCGAAACTGAATTCTAAATTTAAACGTTCGGCATTTCGCGCCTTCAATATAGTGCTTCGGGTTTTTTTGAAGTGACGTTCTGATAAGGGTACAGTCTACGTCCAGTTTTTTCACAGCAACTTAACCTCTGGTTTTGCATCACTATCAAAATCACATTGATCGTTATTTTCATTGTAATAAGGTTGCTTGTGGGTTGCTTCGTGGGCGGCTGTCAGAGACTGTGACGGGTTGAGCTTGAAACTACGCACATATTTCATCTACATAGTTTTCTATTGACAACCTTGATTTATATCTTCATGATGATGCATAACAACATAAAAAATCTTGTTTTTTTTAAATTTAACTCAGAGAAATCTTCATATCGCAAGTTGAGATTATTGATTCTAGCTTCAGTTCCATTAAGAGTTTTTGTGGTTGTTTCACGAAATTATTGTTGGTGCTTTTAATGTCTTGACTTTAAAAGAGACTTCGTCCCTTGAGTATGTTTCAGCATTTCCTCTCAGAGTCAAGAAATGCTGAATCCAGCTAGATTGTAAAGATAATGACGTGATGAACGTGATTCTAATAAGCTATTTGCATAATAAACAATTTCATTAAGTGTGATATGATTGCACTAAAAAGTGCAGTAACCCAAGTATATAATCACAACTAACCAAGCCTATCGCAGTCATTATCATAATATTCATAATCCTAACTTGCGCCACAACCAGATACAAGTTGCAAGAAAAGGGAAGGAAAAAAGGTTGCACACAAAGAGTAAGTACCAGTTAATTAGCAAAAATGCAACCGACAATTTTAATTTCGTTCCCGTTAAGCCTCCTGTTCAGAAAATCAACAAAATGGCGGTATTCTCATTCATAACTTCATGGTAGATTTTTTTTACTTCGTACAGTTGTTACCAATAAGTTTATCCGATTGATGTTTCGTATACATAATGGCATTTTACATAATATATGCTAGTAAATATCTTTTTATGGGATGGATGCAGATGAGCTACCCATTTTACTGGGATATTCTGTTTAGCCGAATGAAGCAGATAATGCCACAAAAGTTGGGAAAAAAAGAATATTGATTGCATGGTGAACTCGCATCTTAGCCGCGTGCGGCGTGATCTCATGAATAGGTATCTGTCTCACCGCCGGTGACCAACGAGATGCGAGTAGACCTAGCAACTAAAAACGAGTTGGCGAGCAATGACCAACGAGTGTGCGTCGGCGACGAGCGATTACTGTCTGGCATGCGTATTGCAGTGTAATATGTGTAGTTTACACGTCAGAGGATCGAACTCTGACGTGATGTAGCAAAAAATCAAACACTTTATTAACCGCAAGAACACGTACAATTTATACTAAACACAAAAAAAAATATAAGAAATAAAATAGAGAAGTTCAGTCCTTGGTGTTAAGGTAAAAGGTAATAGAAACAATATATGACAGAAATTAAAGAAGTTGAAGTTGATATTGGGAAAGAAAACCTTAAAATATATTGCAACATAGATTTTTGAGTTAGTTACGCTCTGACAAATAGCATGTTCGATTGCAATCGCACCTGAGATTTGTGTCGCTATTAATTTCATCATCATCAGCCTACAGCAGTCCACTGCTGGACATAGGCGTCTCCAATTGCACGCCATTTAGCTCGATTTTCGGCAACTCTCATCCAGCTGCTACCAGCCACCCTACGAAGATCGTCGCTCCACCTAGCCTGAGGGCGTCCTACCTTACGTTTGCCGATTCGCGGTCTCCACTCAAGAACACGTCTACTCCAACGGTCATCGGTTCTACGGCTAATATGGCCGGCCCACTGCCACTTCAACTTGCTTATTCTGTGAGCTATGTCAACAACTTTGGTTCTCTGCCGGATCACCTCATTCCGGATTCTATCCCTCAGAGAGACTCCAAGCGTAGCTCGTTCTATAGCTCGCTGAGCGAACTTGAATTTATGAACCAGCCGTATTGTGAGTGTCCTCGTCTTCTTCTTCTTCTGTCATAACAGGCAGGACGCACTGATTGAAGGCTAGTCTTTAGGCTCTGCGGAATACGCGACGAGAAGACTCGACGAAGCCTCCCAAACGCTGCCCAGCCCAGCCGAATTCTTCTGTTAGCCTCCTTTTCAAAGTTATTCTTACCAAACTGCAGAGTTTGCCCGAGGTAAACGTATTCTCGAACAACTTTGAGAGCACCGCCATTGACAGCAATTAATGTAGTTATTCCAAAAGATGAGGACGTTTAATTTTTTCAGTATATCAAGTATTTTAAATGATTTAAGCTGAACTGGAGACTAATCACTAGATGAATAAACCAATAGATAATAATCAATAAATAAACAGAAAGGTTCCTGGCGACGTAGCACTCCACGCATCGTCAGTTGGTGATCGGCACGTTATAGCGCCACGTGGATCAGATTTAATGCACCTGATGGGCTAAGTCACGGACGACGTGTCGAATTACACACGTCGGCGTCGTTCAGCGACCGCTGCCGGTGACGATGGACTGGTCGGTATATCGGTAGCCGGTAGGTGGGTAGGTAGGTAGGTTGGTAGGTAAGTGGATAAGTAGGTAAGTAGGTAGGGCCAAAATTTGGCCTTTTGACTGATCTTGTACCATACGATGGAAAAGGACGATCCTGGGGACGGGTAGACAATTGATGTCTATAAATTATTGATTGATAATAATTATAGTTTGTTTGACTGTTACAATTGGTACAATTTGAACAACAGCACTTGCTAGAGGAACAATTTGTAAATCATTTTAGTTTATAAGTACTTTTTGATAACCAACAACTTTTTTTTTTTGGTAGGAAAATAAACACACGGCCTCTCTCGCACTGGGCGGAGCGGAAGTGCGTGTCAGACTCTTATAGACTGAAACCCACCCGTGTTCCATCAGTTGCCTGTGCGCCAGGGCCATGGTAACTCTTTCGAACAATCCGTGACCCCGGTAGGCATCGGCCCTATCGGACCCCGTCAATTACGCTGATATCTCTTTAAGCATTGCTGAGCGAGTACTCTCTTTTATAGCTCTTGTCTCTGCCACAAACTAGTACTCGCTGGCGGCGGCGGTGTGATAAATCAGCGATTAACTATCATAATAATTATGTAGATGTTTTACCTAACGGCACCTACAATCTTTTGTACGGTGCTTGGGCGAGAAAAACCTTGATAGCTAGTCGCTTCCACGTCAGCGATGGCACAGCTGCCTTAAGCTCGTTTGACAAGTTTTTGACATCGATTGTCACTGAGATGAGATAGCAACAAGATTTTGAATGTTTTTAATTACGTGAATTGGCCTGTTGAGTTTTGTTTCATTTAAATTAATTTTGTGTCTCGCTTTTTTTAAAGTATATAAATCATGGTGAATTACATCTTGATATTGAATTAGCAGCTATGTTTAGAGACTGCTACAGATGCAGATATTACTATTTAAATACTGCTTTTCGTAATTACTTAGTTCTGGTACTTGGAAGAGTACCTACCTACTAATAGGGTCACGTTAAACCGCCGCGTGTCGGTCGTTAAAAATGCACTATGTGGAGGAACCAGTTTGACACTGATCCGGTGATAGCTCTGTTTCATACCTGTCCAGGAAATTCAGTCTGCTTTAGTTTTATTCCAGTGAATTACCAGTGAGACTCAAGTACTTTAATACTAAAAGCTTTAGACTAGTCTCTGTCACCCCGACCCCTGCTACACACATGTTCGAGTCGGCCCATTGGCTTTGGCAGTATATGTTATACAACAAAGCTGACCCAAAGCAATTACTACACATACTCGTATTCGGCTTGTGCCGATCGGCATCAACCCTCTCGTCACTATGTTCGGTTCTGCTCAGCACAATCCAAACTAAGCCATGCGGATTTTTTCAAACATAATATTCAATTTTGCGGCCAAGCAGACCTCTCGGATAAAACTTTACGATAAAACCAATAAAATCTGACTTCTGCAAAGCTCAAATATTTTACGAATAACTTAGACAGAGTGGCGATTAGGTTATCGCATTAAATAGTACAGCGGTTATAACAAGCTGTTATCAGGCTGTTAAAATAATAAAATAATAAATTTTAGTAAAAATAGGAAACTGTATTTTAAACAAAAAAAAAAATGCGTAAATATTGGCACGAAATAACCCACCCTTGATTATAAGGCACTAGACATGCGCGGGCGATGGTGGTGGATGGTGGATGGTGGTGAACAAAAACTTGATGATACTGTTACCATCACAAATTAAGTTTGATGTTGTTAGATACTAAAACGAAAAGTCCCACGGGTAGAATATTAATTGTCATTAATTATTTTAATTGTGTATCTTCAAAATACATAATGTAGAATACGAGGTTTCAATTTAAGCATACTTACTGTACTTACACTTGACTGGTATTTAGAACTGTATGCCTCGGTAGATAACAATAAACTGCTTGGCATGTTGCTACAAGACTTTATCGATACGAGTATACGATTCTCATAAGATATGTAACTATTTTAGCCACATTAAAATAAAATAAAAATTCAAGTTATCTTGTAGTGTCGTAATTCCAAAATCACGAGCCTCGTGAAAACCTACCAAGGTTAGTGAAATTGTTATGGGACTTCCGCTACCAAATTAATAATAAATCTCGAAAACATAACACTCGCACAAAACAACGATTTGAATACAGAGCCTTCTTTTACGAAATTGATTATGGTCGAGATAAATGTAGTGCCAGTTATTGAGTTTGTTAAGTTTTAACCGCTATACTACTGGGCTATTGTTTATAATCAAGTTCTTTTAACTTAACATACACCAGTGCTGCTGGGGAGTTTTCTGCACCACTTCTTCCCAGCTAAAGCACTAGAGAGTGGTAAAGGGCGGGCGGGCGTTTTGGGGGACTTAACAGCAGAGGTATCGTGTTTGGGCTCATTGGAATGTTCTCAATGAATAAGCACCACCATAGTCTGATGATGGAGTAGGAAAGAGAAATGAGGATAAATTTGTAACAGTCTTCACTGTGGTAAAAATACGTAAAGCTTATACGTAGATTTCGACTATAATCTATCTCACGAGATTATAAATTAGTTACTGCGGCCAATGCGGCTACCGACAAGACCGACAAAGCAGGGACGGTTTACAATTTTACGGGTGATAAAATCGGACAAATTGTGAACCCAGTCGGTAAGTGCAGTTTCGTTCAAAAGGTTTGACATGGATATATTATAACCTATCGAAAATTAATACGTTACATTGTAAGCAGTATGGTACAGCTTACACTTTATCCACAATGTACAATCTCGTGAGATAGATTTTAAACTAACGGTGTTCACAATCATACGGTGACATATAATAATAACATAAAGTTTATAAAGCACGAAATAAAAGTTAAATTAAAAAAATACTCCGACACAAACAAAAGCCTCTAGAAAACAAAAAACAAAAAATGTATTGGTCCTTTAGTTTAACACAAGTTGTAGGTAATATTTTGATCCAGTAGTCCTCGCGTCGGGGGGTGGCTAATTAATATGCCAAATAGATTGTGCTTTTACCCAGCAATAATCGATGTATGCTATTGTAGAAAGGATAACGGCTCTACTATTCACCTCCTATTTTCATTAGACGTCCCCGACACGACGATGCTTGGATCAAAAGAGGTTTTTGTTTGTGTCGAGGGTTTATAAAAAATCAATTTAATGATATTTTACTTTTGTTTTTTTAATTTTGCCTCCAATGAAATATTCGCTGTCGTGGCTACTTCATACTCTTCTTCTTCTACGTGTCGATCATGCGACTGTGTTTAAAATGTTATTGCCTCAAAACTTTGCCAATTCCACGGCGACGTGGGTGGCACAGAGACTAGGATAAGAAGTATATTCGAAGATAAACCTAAATTCATATTTTCTTGGTAGGATGTAATATCTAAAATTATTTGTGCCAAAGAATACCCAAAATATTTATGTACGGTAAATATAAGATCTTGTTCCGAATGTAAACACTCGGTCCCGACCGAGTGATACTGATAATTCGGTTCCTAGAATCCAAGAAAACACAGGGACCTACGAGCACATGGACACATGCAACAGCAAGCGACTAATGTCGCTGTGTCGTGTCGACAGACAGTCGTCCTGTTCACTGTCTCGTAATTTGTATATATATGGAGCAGTTCCCCTACAAGTCGATTAAAACACTTCAGTTTATTACTGAGTAAAATATTCTGAAAAAACTGAACTGATTTAAACTATAATAACTCAAAATGCTAATTAATGTATATTTAATCAAATTGTATCAATTTATAAGATGTTAAATTAACAGGGTTATTAGAATTTTGTTGCTGACTGTTCTTTTATCACGACCCAGTTACTCGACTAAACGCAATAACTTTACAATGTGATCTACTGATCTATCATTTTTAACCGATTTTAAAGAAGGAGGAGGTTCTATGTTCGTTTGTATGCCTTTTTTTAATGTATACTCAGTGATATATTCGCCAATTGTAAATTGATTTCGATGGTGCTTTTTTGTTCCAAAGAATATCGTAGGTGGTGGTCCCATAATGTTTTTATTAACTTTGCTTGGCTAGTTTCTGAGTTAGCTTCAATGTTACGTATTTGATCCACTTTGTGTATGTTGATGACGTTATAAAACTTCCTTTCGCTGTTGTTTTTATAGCAAGTAGTGGGATTCGAATGGGGGTTGTGAGGGGTAGATACCACAACTACAAAGAGAAAAAAAAAAGTTATTTTTCATTTTGCATTTTGTAATGTTTTTTTGGAAGTCGGTTGTTTTTTTTTTTGTTAAAAACATTTTAGTTTGCTATTTTCTGTCGTCATAAATGAGACTGGGAATCAGTCGTCAAACGTAATAAAATCACGACCAGTGTGAGAACCGTGTCTTCAAATATTGTGTTTTCAATCTGTACCTCTCAGACACACCGAGTCTTTCGATTACTCCGACACATATCGAAACCGTGTTCAGTACCTATGCTATTTACAGGAAATGCTTCAGCCAGCGGCTGATTAAATTGCTGAAACGTCTTCCTATCTTTGGTCATCACTATTTTGTAAAGTTTAGACCAGATCAGTACACTAATTGCATAACACACTATCAATCACAATCTGAATCATTTTGAAGGATATCGCTAATCCATTGCTTCATAAGTTCGAAAAATATGTCTGCTCAACAACGTAAATAACGCAATGAATGTTGTTGAACTGTCAAAATGAAAGCCATTCCTACTGATAGTGTGTAACGCTATTACCCCGCAGTTAAGACGAAATTGAGGCGAAAAATTAGTAACGCAGGATAAGCTTTGGAATCACGAATAGTAGCCTCTTACTAATATTATATAAAACTTCCACACTTATATCTGAAATTTTTATGGTTTACTTAATAAAGAGTATTCTATACAGGGCGGCAGGAACATCGGCGCGCAAACTGAAACCTTGAATTCAGCACATAATTCTAGACCCCCTTTTTTTTTGGGTGGGAAGTCATCAAATAACTTCTCTCGCTCTACGCAGAGCGGGAGGGCGTGTCAGACGTTTACTGGCTAAAACCCACCCGTGTTCCTTCAGTTGCCTGTGTGCCAGGGCCACGGTAACCCTTTCGGACAAACCCGTGACCCTGGCAGGCATCGGCCCTAGCGGACCCCACATGTGAGTGCTCACATCTCTTTGAGGAGTGCATGGAAGACATCGCGACGTCGACTCGGCCGTGGTCCTTACCGGACGGCGAGCTACCCATTGCTCGCCGTCCGCAAGCCCACGCCTGCTGTGGCCGGGAATCGGCTATCGACTCCCGACGCCCAGTGCGACTCCTCCTGATTCTAGATCCCCTAGCGTACAAATCATAAGTTATAAAAAAAACCTGCTGTTTCATAGAAAAGTGCTATACCTACGCGGTAAAAATGTATGACAGAACAATTTTTTTTAAAATCAATTTCTTTAATTTTCAACGCTTCTTTAATTTTCAATGGTTCAGAATCATGTAGGTACTGAATCCAAGGTAACAGGTGCGTCGCTATCCCAGCCACTCTGTATATTCTGAACGGATAATGATTGAGTCTGGTTGTTTGAAAATTTAAGATACGACGCCTGGAATTGCCACTATAATGAAAATGAATATAATGTTACTATAGAGGTATGAGGAACATGGTGTAAAGTTCAGACAAACCTCCATATAAAAGGGAGGATCCTCCGACCAGACGGGTGTTGTGTCTGGTGGGCAACTGCCCGACGACGGTTGATGTCGGGACGCTGTATATATGCTAGTCGTGCGGTAAACTATACTTGCGCGATGCAGGACTTGCGTGAATAACTGCTTTAAATATCTACTCTTGCTACTAGAAGAATATGTTAAAAATCTACAAAAAGAATATAATTTTACATTTATTATAAACTAGCTGCGCCCCGCGGTTTCACCCGCATAAGTCTCGATCCCATGGGAAAATCAGATAAAAAGTATCCTATGTCCTAATCCAGGTCATAACCAAATTTCATCCAAATCCGTTCAGCCGTTGTAGCATGAAAACTTAACAAACAAACTTACAAAAAAAAAATCACTTTAAAATCATTTGTTTAGATTAGTTTAGACTAGTGACGCGCCCATGCTTTGCACGGGTGCAATTTAAGTACCAACTGATGTGGCGACATGTCCAAACATTGATATTTTTATGCTTTATCAAAGTTAAATATTATTAATATATTATACACATAAACCTACCGGAATAAATTATCTACATGATGGTGAAAGCTACATCAAAATACATTGTGTGGACAAGAAAAACTAAGCGTTCACACATACAGACACATAGACCGTAACAATGACTCAATATTACAAAGCAAACAGTATATTTCAGAAGTTTTATTTCAAAGTCAAAATACCTAGCTGCTTTTTAGGGTTCCGTAGACACTTGAAATTGTCACAGAGTTTGTACTACTATGGCCGCTATAGCAACAAATAAAAAAATTAAAGGGTGACCCATAAAATAAACGTGTTAATTTTTTATTAGTCTTAAAAAAAATAAGTAGTATTTAATGTTGTACGGTGGTACGGAACCCTTCGTGTGCGAGACCGACTCGCACTTGGCCGGCTTTTCAAAATACCGAACTACGTTGACGGCGATATTCCTCCATATAATGTTAAATACCTACATAGTTTGAACATACCATAAACTGAGAATTTTTTATTTATTACATCACATCCGGGAGTGGATGTCAAAAAAAATTATTGCAATTTACATCGAGAAAATTTCATTATTCAATCTGCTTTAAACCTGTACGATATTCCATGAAATCTTATAAGTGGCGTTAATTAAAAATTCTCTCCATAAAAGTGTACATTTATACAGTAACACAATCATATTCCCGGAAACGGATGCTGCATGACGTCGCCTGCCTCGAAAAGGAAATACATTAAAATGTGACAAAGTTCTCCGAATGTTCGCAGAACAAAACATACTTTTTCCTGTGATGTGAAAGGGATATATATGTACAGAAATCGGTGGATATTTTGCTCGCCGTATGTCAGTGGAATTGAAAACGATGCCAGTACAATGTTAGGCTACGTACTTCTGATATAAATACTTCGGAGTTCCACTTCAAACGTGGCGATACACGGTTATAGTTCATAGTGAACTCAATAATTTTACATCTTCCGACACTAGAAGAAGGAATCTTGAAATAAAGTATTATAGTAACATTAGTAGATACACCAGTCACATGTATTACTCTAACGACCCTATTGCTTTCATCTGGTCAAAAAACTGACACGGGGTCCTCTGCCTATTACTTCTGGATTTAAAAAGCAAAACATTAAAAAATCAAAATCAAATTCATTCATTCAAATTAGGCTGAGAGTCAGAATCTTTTGAACTTCAAATTTACTTATGTAACTTTGAAGTTCAGCACTTCCTATTGCTTTAGCGGAAGAAGAAGTGGCGCAAAAAACTGTCCAGCAAGCTTAGCATAACACTGTCTATTTCTTCGAAGAATAGACATGGCTATTTCCATACAAAGTGACATTTCGTTTCTCCATTTTTGACATCGCAACGTAAAAATCCTTCTAAAATCTGCCATTTTGTCTTTCGTTTCTACCGACCGTTGTCTAGGTCCTTTTTAATGTAGACTATTTCAGAAGATAGTTGTCGAAGATAGTGAAGACAATTTGATTTTTTAATCGCCATGCTAAAGACAGTAGAAAACTTTTTACTCGACGGCCACAAAGTATAAAAATGGAATGGAAAAATATAATTTTTCACTTTTTGTATGGAAAATGTGACAAATTATTACCTACATGTTGAGTTTTAGGGGTTTAAGCCTTTCCTAAAGAAAGGGGTCGAAATTTTCATTATTTTTGCGATAGGACACACTATTTTCGAGATATAAGCAAAATAAAAGATAAACGTAAAGAAATTACTGAATTTCTTAAAAAGTGCACTTGACTCTTTCTACTTTGCTGCAGTCTTACTGTCTTCACGAAACGTCACTTTTGTCTATTCTTCCGTCAACAAGACGGTGCATGTGCTAAACCTACAGCAGTACAGCTGTCTGTTATGTGATAGAAAGAATATTGATGTTTGTTGTATCACTAGTTTTGGTTCAATCAATTTAACACATTTAGTTCAGATCTTCACTTGTGTCAAGTTCCTATTTAAAACTCTGGTTCCAAGCAACCTTATAACCGTTGGTTCTAGAATATTGTGAAGAGCTGCTCTGACGCAGCGCATTTCCGCCTTTCCATTCTGCTTCAAGATACCTCAAGATTACGTCTTGACATCTCGACAGGTTTGCTCGCACGAAACAAAATGGTTTACATTCTAAACTGTAAAACTTTTAGAACATACGTAATATCACCTTGGTTTTTAGAAAGGTTAGGTTATGGTCAGAAGTATTGATTGACATTTTCACTCTAGTTCTTTTGAATAATAATTGGTTTGTTTATTTGTAACGATAATATGACGAGTTAAAATCTTCCGCCAATAGCTGTTATTGGTGTGATAGTGATGCACAGATATTCACTCTAAAACACACACACATTGCCGCGCAATAACAAGTACCAACCTAACGACATTTTTGATTACGTGTATCGAGGAAAAACTGTTCACATATCGATTAGAAAACGAGCTGTCCAATTAACTTACCGACGTAACTCTTCGAAGTAACATTTGACAAGGCCAAGGTCGTTCTGATCATGATGTAACATTACCTAATCACAAACATAAGAAAACATAATTACATACATACATACATACATAAACTCACGCCTTCTTCCCATGGGGGTAGGCACAAACTACAGAACGCCACTTGCTACGATCCTTACATACTCCTTTTGCCTCGTTTACGCTCATACATCTGGTCATACACGCACGCTGGTTGTGAGTACTACGCACGTGGCCTTTCTGAAGAACATCACCAATAAGGTCACTATATGTCTTCCTAGGGCGTCCCCTCCCGGCGTTTCCACTCACATCTGCCTTGTAAATCCCTTTTGTTAATCGCTCTTCATTCATCCTCTCAACATGACCAAACCATCTTAGCATACTCTTTTCAATTTTTGTCACTACATCTTCCTTTAAACCGCACCGTTGCCTTATCACATCATTCTTCAGTCTATCATTCATAGTCACACCACACATGCTTCGCAAGGAACGCATTTTCACAGCATTTATTCTACTTTCATGCATCTTTTGCCACACCCAACACTCACTTCCATACATAAGCGTAGGCACCAGCACACCATTGTGAACAGCCAGTCGTGCTTTTTTGGACATCAACTGGTTGGTTACAATTGCATGTGTAGCACCATTCACTTTATTTCCCGCATTTACCCTACTTTCCACATCTCCATCAATCTTTCCATCCCTTGTAAATAGACTCCCCAAATATACGAACTCACTTACTTGCTCCACACACTTATCATTTAATTTCACATCACATACCGATACATCCTCTTCTCTTTCAAACACCATGACCTTCGTCTTATTCACATTTATATTCATCCCTTTCATTTTAAATGATTCATCCATCACAGTCACCATGTCTTGCAACCCTTCCGCTGACGATGCAAGTAGAACTTGATCATCTGCGTAGAGAAGGCATTTGACAGGCAACTCATTCATCGTCAATCCATACTCACCCTCTTTCAAATCTGTCAAACAACTATCCATGTACAAGTTGAACAGCCATGGTGACGCTACACAACCCTGTCTAACACCCCTCGAGATGCAGAACCAGTTCGTGTATGCCCCATTTATCCTAACACAAGCACTGGAATCCTTGTATAAAGATTTCAGTGCCCGTACTAAGCGCCAGTCCACACCGTACAAAGATAGTGTCGACCACAGTTCTTCCCTCCACACACTGTCATAGGCCTTCTCCAAGTCCACGAAAGCACAGTAGACTTTCTTGTGCTTTGCCAGATGTTTTTCGGCTATGCACCTTAGGGAGAAGATCTGATCCATACATCCCATTCCCTCTCTAAATCCTGCCTGCACATCCCATATTTTCTCACCTGTCACTCTTATCACTCTATTTAATAAAATCTTCGCATATAGTTTGCCGACAACACTCAAAAGACTAATGCCGCGGTAGTTTTTACATTCCTGCTGAGAGTCTTTTCCCTTATATAGTGGTACGATTACAGCCTTACACCAATCATCCGGCACAAGGCCAAATCTCCAACACATATTAAAGATCCGGCACAACAGGCTTGCTTATTTACTTCAAATCGGGTTTGTCTTTGTTATCGTCATCAATTGTCATCGTCCGCGTCGCACGTCGTAGATGCGAAGACATCCGAGGGGGATGTCTTCGCCTCTAAAGGCCAAGAGTTCGGTCAGCTACGCAAACAGAGAGCTCGCATCGGACCTATAATAAACATGATGTACCCAATGCCTATCGACTAGTGTCGTAACAGATAAAATTGTAGTCTTTGCTAATGCAGTCGCATATGAAGTGTATTGCTCCAAATCCCATTCTGAATGCGCTTGTTACATTTCAACAGTCAGTAAAATTAATCTAAAACATTGTACCTACTCAATTTCGTGAACTGTTGTTTATGTGTGTGATGCTACTCCCAAATGATATTAGCTCTTCTGTGAAGTGTTTCGAAATCGTAATTTCTGTTCATGATAGTTTTGATGCGTTAGTATGTGGCTCTGTATTTAAGTCTGGCAGATAAATAATACATATATTTATAACCCAACGCCTTCTTCTCATGGGGGTAGGCTGAAACTACAGAAAGCCATCTGCTACGATCCTTTCGCTTCGTTTAAGTTCATACGAGTACACGCACGCCGGTTGCAGGTACTATGCACCTGACCTTTCTGAAGAACATTACCAATAAGGTCACTATAATTATGTCCGTCTAGGGCGTCTGCTCCTAGCGTTTCTTAGAATCTATTTTTTTTTTCTTGCACCAATATGCATGGTGATGAATTGATATAAGTAACATGGATATCGTGTTATATCAATTCAAATCAAGAGGATCTGAGAGACATTACAGATTCTTTTTCCAAACAACATTATATAATCGATTAATATTTTTACACATAGCTGAACTTACAAAACTTTCATCTTTCCTCACCGCCATCGCCACCTCGATTTTCTCGTAGCGTCCATTCAGCTACGAAACTTCATTTTCTAAATTTCACTTTAGGTATATCACTAAAATCCTACGTTGAATTTAAAAAAAAGTTTTGTCAAACCTGTGGGAAATAGGTCTCAGTAGGAAAGAAAAAGACGTGTGCACTGTTCGATGATTTGATTTATTGTAACAGAAAACATTTGGACGACCGACATCAACCAATGATCGAATGAGTGAATCATTGATTGTGATAATCGAGTGATTGAATCGAGAACTTATTTTAATCTGTTAACACTGGGATTTTTTGTAATATTCCTACTAAACTGAAAAAAAAATTAATTGACCACATTCTGATGCCTTGGCAACGGCACAACGTGAGCTTACTATAGGAATTATGGTTTCCTAGAAAATTAAAAGAGCCAGTTCACAAACCGTAGGAGAATAACGTTTCTTATTTTTAAAAAGTATTAACTAGGGCCACAAATTACACTATTTAGCGACAACAAAATTATAACACCTCGTTTCAGACATTCAAAAGCCAGACACGGTACTACCCGAAGGTTTTGTAATGCTAACAATACTGTGAAACATATTATTTAGTTGAAGCGAAAGATAACATCAGGAAAACCTTATTTTGGAGATGGGCCAGACGGCGTGTAGGTATTGGCTCGCTCAAGTAACCATGACAAACAAGTAATTCTATATTTCTTTATTAACTATTCTTCTATTTGGTTGAACGGAGTTATACATCATATCTATAATTATGTTTCCTATGGTTCCTATAACTAAAGAATAATGTTTATGGTGAACACAACTTGTAAAAAAATCCAGTTGCAACGTATTTTTGTGTTTTCTAAAACCAAGTTCCTGGCAACACTGTAAGCAATATGTTCGTGAAACAAAACATGTTTCCCAACATGTCGCTGCAACATTGTTTCGCAACTTTTAATGACGTGACTATAAAAAATATCAAGTATTTTTTTTTTCATAATAATTTTATTCATAAACTGCTGGGCAGCCACCATCATTACATACTTTCTTGATACTGTGTACTTAGACTTTAGGTCTCAAAGAAACTTTCTTGGAACGAAAATTCGTTGGTAAATGGCGATCCAAGATCGTTACTAGTAAGCTTTCGAATCAGTAGCGCTTTACATTTTCATTTCAATTTGGATAATTTGCCTAGCCATCTCTAATAAAAATGTTCCTAATCCTACAAAACTCTGTAAAAGTTTGGATATTTGAAACTCAATCACGCTTATCGGCTGAACCAGTTTGGTCAAGGCACACAGAATCAAAATCAAAAATCATTTATTTAAATTAGACTGAGAATCAGCAAATTTTGAACGTCAAAATGACATAAGACAGTCCCCGAAAACGGCCGCCCTTCACGATTTTCTAGTGTTTAGCTGGGAAGAAGAATTGGCGCAACAAACCCAAATTATATTGTGCTATACTTTGATCTAGGTACCTAGTGAAATAACGGCAACAGCTTGTTTGAAATAAAATTGATTCGTGACGTAAGTCGTTGAAGCTCCTGTGTCAATCAGTACCTACCTAGTTACATAAGTCTGGCGTCGTCATTTATGTAACTACCTCTGCTGAAATAAATTAACTTCTTACTAACCGTTGGGTTTAGGTAGATACATTATGCAAGGTTTCACCGGGGCTAGTAATAATAACAGCCGAACGGGTCCCTCGAAGGTTAAGCTATCTAGCCGCAGTCAGTCAGTGGATGGGTGACGAATGACCATTCATTACGTATCGAGACCCCTTCGTGCCTCGAAAGCCACGTAAAGCTTTTGGTCCCGGGTATTCAGAAGTCAGAAATCTGACCACCAGTCTGAACTGGTGGTGAGATTTCGGGCTTCTGAATACCCGGGACCAACAGCTTTACCCAGTTACTGGGTTATGGAGGTCAGATAGGTAGTCGCTCTATTTAAATAAATACTGTTAATCAGCTGGGTCTGGTGAGACTAGAAGCTGAATCCAATGTAGTTGGAAAAACGCTAGGCAGATGACGATTACCCAAGTTTTCTGGGAACAAATTTAAGACAACCGATAACTGTTTTCTTTCATCGTTCGATTCTAATTTTATTGTTACGTGATAGAGCTGGCTCATTTGAAATGCAACGGCAAATGCCGGTTAGCGGTACATGGTTATCGGCAGTTCTATTAATACATACTATGTTTCTGAACATCGATTTATATATATTTACAGCTGTATGAGTATGTTAATATCTAAATCAAAGGCACAGACAGTTGAAAATAAACAGTGCACAAAGGACATTATAACGATAATAATTACAATATTTATCTTCTTTTCCGACCTGCATGTTGTAAATAATATGCATTTCCGAAGAAATCGCAACAGTTTCTGACAGTAAAATTCAAGTTAGAGCATCCAATTAGCTTCAAACTTTGTAAAGAACAGTCCGACGTAAAATTAAGACGTTTTGCCTGCTTGCTGTTTTAGTTACAACTGTACAAAGAAAGTATTTTATTGTTTCCCATCGCCGATACGATTTGGTACAAGGCACGGAGCCCCGGCGCGGGGACGCCGCATGAAACTCTGCAAATATCAGTTTTTATTATATATTTTCCAGTAACACGGTGGCATGGTAACCAATTCTTTTTTGTGTGTATGTACTAGGGTTTGTATGACTGTGTAAGGAATGTAGGTACAACGAGTAGACATTTCATAAAATGTTTGGAAGGTATGCTATAGTTTTTTGTGAAGTCTACGGCTAAACGGCTAAAAAAAATCCCTTAGTGGGATATAAAGATGTCCGTATGTGTGTCCGTGGCAACACAACGGGCCCTATCAGAATACCAGCGCTGCGGTACTTATTTTTTAAATATCGCAGCATTATGCTGAGATAGGACCCTTTTTGGCCTCGCAACTAGCTTCAACTTTCTGACTAACTGACCGACTCTTTGACAATTCAAAAGTGCCTGTAAATGGTTTAATTGAAATAAATGCTTTGAGTTTGAAAGGTTTCTAATTGTTTATTGTTAATTTTGTTAGTTTTAAATGCTCCTTTTTTTTACTTTTTGTATTTCCTGTTCGTGGACACGCACAGGAAAAGTATTTTAAAAATTATTTTTTCTTTCTTTCTTTCTTTCTAAATGTCAAAATGCTGGCAAGTATAAAAAATTACACAAATATATCTTATAATTGTGTTACGCACAAGTCGACATAATTATGATGTAAGTTTCATCGTGCCTTGTGCTCTCCGCGACTGAAAATGAGACAATCTTGTTTTTCAATAGCTTCCACAGATAAAATACTTCGATAATAAAATAGTTCGCCGTCCGGTAAGGACCAGGCCGGGTCGACGGCGCCTTGTGTTCCACGCGCGCCTCAAAGAGATGTCAGCATAATTGACGGGGTCCGATAGGGCCGATCCCTGCCGGGGTCGCGGATTGTTCGAAAGAGTTACCATGGCCCTGGCGCACAGGCAACTGAAGGAATACGGGTGGGTTTTATTCAGTAAGAGTCTGACACACCCTTCCGCTCCACCCAGAGCGGGAGAGGTCATTTGATGACTTGCCACCCAAAAAAAAAAAAGATTAAATACTTAGTACCTGGTAAAGGTTCATACTTGTAATGTTAGTATAAACATACTTACGGTATCATCATCGTGCTCTTGCCGTTATCCCAATGTTTTGGGATCGGCACAGCATATGTTTCTCATCCATACTCTTCTATAACTCGAAAGAGAAAAAAAAAATACATTTATTTATAGGACTATTTTCTTTTTTCTATCGTTCATCTCAGTAGTCACCCCCTTTCTAGCATAGCAGATCATAGGACTGTCACACAATCCATCCATCGTTTTATCCATCTTCCCCTACTCTTGTATTCTTACATATTCAAACGAAAGAAAAATACCTTATCAATATTTGCCCAAAAAACTGACAATCCCTTTATTCGAAATGAAGCTATACAGCCAAAAATATTGTTGTTCAAGGTGGTTTATTTAGATAAATTGCGGTTGGCTGCCCAATCAACTGGAAACAGAAATGCGGCCAGCTACTCGTATTCATTGGCGTTTAAAATATTATTATTATTCCGTTTATTAATCTTCTTACATATTAAATACTTTTTTTTACAAATAACATATAAACACTTTTAAAAATAAAAATAATTGTGACCCATCGGCATCAGGAACAGGTTCCAAGCTACCGGTGGTCAGGGCTATAGAGAGAGGAACCTCCTCACTAACCTTGCCGTGTCCAGAAGTACTGCTTTCTGACACAAGCCCTTGACCCAGCTGCGCAATGAGAGCCTCCTGAAGTGTTAGTCGAGGCTCTCCGCTATTAGGCCATTTACTGTAAATTATTAACTATTAGGAGCAGTGGTGGCCCGGTGGTATCGGCCCCGACTTACGAATTGCAGGTCGTGGGTTCGAACCCAGGCAGGCGCTTTACTTTGTGTAAATAATTTCATCACCACTGCTTTCAAAACGGTGAAGGAAAACATCGTGAGGAAACCGGCATGACCTAGAACCAAAAATTCGAAGACATGTGACATCTACCAACCCGCACTGGGCCCGCGTGGTAGATTACAGCCCATTCCCTCTCAAAGAGAGGAGGCCTGTGTCCCAGCAGTGGGAACATTATAGGCTGATTATGTTATGTTGTATTAACTATTATTAATATAACTTCATATTGTCACACTGCAGGGCAAAAGCTTCCATATATTCTGCAGTCATTTCTACACACATACACATACATCACGCCTGTATTCCCCGAAGGGTTAGGCAGAGGTGTACCTATAGCACACCCACATTTCGCCAGTTATGTTAAAGTCCCATGTAATAAGGGGCGAGCCTATTGCCATCAATCGGGCACAAATCCAGACTCCGGGCAGCTACCGAGAAATTCCAGATGGAAAAACCCAATAACACTTTGCCCGACCCGGGAATCGAACCCAGGACCTCATGCTCAGCAGTAGCGCTTGCGACCACTCGACCAACGAGGCAGCCATTTCTCTCTATTTGAAACAACTAAGGACAGGTCTATAAAGAAATCCGGATAAATAACTTTTAAGAAAATGTAACACGTTTTTAGTGAAAAATTATAAAAACAAGCGAGCGACACCGTATGATGCCGGAGATAACAAGAATATACAACAATAATATTTTATTGAATGCTATCGTAAACAAATGAGTATTTGAAAATGTATTACTTAGTATTCTATTCTATTCTATACATAAATAAAATTAAAGTTGCTTTTCGCGTCCGTCTGTGTGACCGCGATGTTCTTCTAAACTACGCTATGGACTTCAATGCGGTTTTCACCATCATTTAGAATTTATACCGGAAGGTTTATGTGTATATTTTAATAATCATTCATTAGTATTAAACTTACGTCATCATTTAATTTCCCCCCTTAAACTTGCTTATTATAATGAAGAAACTTGATATTTTGTCAAATCACAAAAACTGTGCGAATTAGGGACGGGTCGCTAGTTTTTAATACTTCTATACTGTTTTCATGGATCCTTTGTCAATGAAACTACCAAATCCTACTAATATTATAAATGTGAAAGCCTGTAAGAGGTTTTGAGAGGATGGATGGATGGATGGATGTTTGTTACTCTTTCACGGAAAAACTACTGAACGGATTTTGATGGAATTTGGAACACATATAGTTTATAACCTGGATTAACACGTAGAATACTTTTATCCCGGTAGTACGTTACCGTGGGATAATTTACGAATACTGCGCGGGTGAAGGCGCGCGCAAAAGCTAGTATTTTTCACATAACGAACTGAAATCCCGATCCGAAATCTGATCTTTAAAAAAGCTGCTAAATATCATATTACTCACTGGACTCGTTGCGATTGGTTGAACAAAAGAACCAATTATCCTAAATGGCGCAGAGAGCTTAATTTAATTTCTATAATTGACAATCAGTAACTATCATCATCAGCCTACAGCAGTCCACTGCTGGACCTCTCCAATTGCACGCCATTCAGCACAAGTAGCTCAGTAAGTATACAAAGTGAGAACCATTACCATTGTACTTTTCGGGGCCTTTATTCATTATTAAAAACACTTTAGGTAACACTATCACATAATCTAATAGTGCCAATGACAAAAGAGTTGCACACTGAGCACTAAGTGAGTAAAGTTGAGCAGTTTTGGCAACAAGCGCTACCATGCCACGAAAATATTTACTGAAGAACTTGCGCGCCCCGTTTTACTTGCTTCTTAGAAGAAATTCCACTATGTGTGCTACGGACTAATAAGTATCCTATACCTTAGTTGAGAACATGATCTCTTTGCCAAGTATTATACAAATCTATTCAGCGGTTTCACCGTAATTGAGTTACCAACATACAAACTTGCAAAATTAGGAACGTCCAATTTTACTTCAAACGCCGTTTGAATATTTATTAACTATTTCACCTTTACATTCATCACTCAGGTTTATTTCATCCGGTAGCAAAGTTGCGTGTGCGCTCCCTAGTATTACCTGTAAATGCATTTTGGTACTTAGTTCCGAGAGTTCCAGTATTTAATTCACATTCAACATAGAAATAGAAAGTTCTCGGTGCTAAACTACCCACTCTCATTGCAGCTCTGTAGGTTTTGAGTGCCCCTTAATTGTGTCTGCTGGCTGTGTGAAAAATATATCGCACACTGTGGACATAGAAAATAAAAATCAAAGGGAATACACATAATTTACTGACACGCCACTGATACCAGAACGCCACCAACTACGATCCTTTTTGCTTCGTTCACGTTCATATATCTGGTCATACACGCACTCCGGTTGCGAGTACTACGTTCCTTACTTTTCTGTAGGTCCTCACCAAAAGGGTACTACATGTCCTGTTAAGGCGTTTCCACTCACATCTGCCTTGTAAATACCTTTTGTTAGTCGCCTTTCATTCATCCTCTCAACATGATCAAAGGGATATTAATATGATTTTACTTAAAATATTTGATGGGCCATGGGTAACCCCTATAGTGAATTATCCAGAATATATAAATAATAGGCCAAAAACATGCTGACAGACAGACATAAAACACAGCGAGAATTAGCCAAAAATGTTATGACAAATAAAAATGCGTAACAATTTTCGCCGTCCATATTCCGAGAACACATCACTGATGACTGCATTTTCTAGAACTACAACTGCTCGTTTAAAGTCGTCTTTGTTTCTGCTAAAAGCTTTTACAATGGCTTTACTCCTCGTTCTACGCTAATTACAAATGTGACGCCATGCGACGTTGAATGACGGAACGAGAGTTTCATACACTGCTTATTTCGACTGTTCTTGTCGGGACGATTGCTGGCAAAATAACTGATAAGAAACTCAAACTCAAAGCATTTAATTCAACTAAAGCATTTGGAGGCACTTTTGAAATGTCAAGGAGTCGGTCAGTCAGAATATGACGCTAGTTGCCCATACCAAAACGTAGTAGGAACGCTAGATAAGGAGTAAAATGGGCAAGAAACCACATGGGCACTCTTTTAAATTATGTTGTTACCAAATATTACTTACATCATTACCGTGTCTCGTGAGTATCGTGTCGTGTTTTATTTATGTCGTATATTGTTTAGGTAGGAAGACACGTGCAGAACACATGCAAACTCACATTATACAGGGTCAAATTAAATTGACTAGCGAAACTTCACAGAGATCACGTCTGTCGGGTCACGGGTATTAATCTCTTAGGATGATAAGACCCTGAATATTGAGTTTTAGGTATGAGATTTTAGCTAATATTTTAAAACTATGAGAAATAAGACAATGTGAAAAGTGCTGCATCATCAGACTACCTCCTTGGTTTAGTGGTCGCAGGCGCTACGACTGAGTTCATACTCAATCGTTCGGCAATTGAACCCAAGACCTCATGGTCTTGGGTTCAATTGCCGTGTCGGGCAAAGTGTTATTGTGTGTTTTCTGGAATTTCTCAATACCAGCCCGGAATCTGGATTTGTGTCCGGTTGATGGCAAAAGGCTTGGCCCCTATTACATGTGACTTAAACATAACTGGCGAAATGTGGGTGTACTGTACTATTGATACACCTCTGCTTAACCCTTCGGGCAAACAAGGCGTGAGGATTATGTAGTGCATCTATGTTATTGATAATATTATGTTATTGATAAAGTTATTGATAATATTATGAGATAGGGACGATGCTATGTCAATATCTTTAATTAGAGATAACTCGGTGTAGCAGTCAAGCCACAGGTATGTACCTAGGTGTACTAAGTATTGGAAATGAGACCGCACTTGCGTTTGTCACTTTAAGGCGCTTCCCTGACCAAACGACTTTGGGCGTTCGGTCCTTCTCTGTTCCCTTGCTGAGTCTCGCTCTGTCCCTCTCCCTGCGCACGCCAATTTCTCATAGAATACACAAAAAATGTTGAATTATTTTAATAAAAAAGACAAGTGAGCTTTGAAATAAAATAAAACGACAATTATTTAGATTTTTAAACTATCTATCCATTAGTATAATCCTTAAATTATTAGAACGTCACCTTTAAGAAAAGATGCATGCAATCAATAATTTTAGCCACTTTTTTATAAGGTGATTTTAAATGTATTTGCAACACATAAAAACAAATAAGAACGAGCAATGTGATGATTGGATAACGAACATTAATAATGTGCTTTTAGGTGTAGTTTATTACTCTTAATTAATGAGTTAATAGCCGCTTAATAACGCACTATCGCAAGGTTTTGCTCGGGGTAGCGCCTTAACTGCGCAATGAGGCTATTTTCAATGATAAATGATTCTATTTCTGTAAATAGGTTTGTACAAACACTTTTACACGTCAATCATATTTTAAAACTAGATGAGGTCGGCGTTTCCTATCTGACTACTCTGAGAAGAAAGGCCGAAACAAACTCAGAGGTCACAGTCTCTTTTAAAGTCCAGATATAATCATGTTCAGATCATGTGGAGACCATGTAGATTTGTCTGAAATGGTCGTTTGAGGAACAACCACACAGATTGAGTGGACCTGTCCAGTCAGTGCACGCATTTGTCAGTAATCGTGCAGCTCAACTCAAAACTTAAGGAGCTCAACAATTCCACTAACAATACCAAAGAAAGGACAAATGTGTGTGTGTGTGTGTCAAATGTGTGTGCGTGTGTGAATGTGTGTGTGTGTGTGTGTGTGTGATTTTGCGGCCTACCCAAATGGGTAGGCCACAAAATTTACTCAAACTGCCAGAATAAGATTAAAACTACCTGAGAGGGGGAAAAAAAGCAACGATGACCCACATAGTCTTCACATTCACAATATTAAAATGAATATCACGTATTTAATCTAGCCTGCATGCTACTCACATTCACAGACAGGTTTCTCTTTAAATGTCATCAAAAATATCATAATATGTTATGTCATTGTACCTTATGCCTCGCCTTTTCCAAACTATATTGGGGTCAACTTCCAGTCCAACCGGAAGCAGCTAAATACCAGCATTTTACATGGAGCGTCTGCCTATCTGAACTCCACAACCTAGTCACTGCGTAACACGATACCCCTTGTTGAGACTATTTGTCAGACTTTTTGGGTTACCCGTAACGACTGTCAAAGATCTACGAATGAGAGCTGGAACCAGCGACTTTACATGCTTTCCGAGTCATGGGGAGGTACAGATATGGATATTTATAATGCATGGTCACCCATCCAAGAACCGACCGCGGCAAGCGTAGCGTAAGCATCGATCGACCCATGCTGCTTTAATTATTTAACCACAGGCCCCACATCATTGTCTATATTCCTAATTTTCCAATAAATAGCACAACAAACTCAATATATTAGGTCTTTACCTATGAAATTGCCGTTCTGCAGTACTGGCCATTTCAAATCAAAATAATTTTTGTTTGGCTAAGAATTCTAATTTCAAATTAATTTTATTTTAAAAACATGGTTTTTTTTTTCTAAAAGTAGTCATTTCTTTATTGATTAGTGTTACATTTTCATCGCATTTCAATCTTTTTCGTCATCATGGATACGTTAAAAATTCGAGTAATTATGGAATATGAGTACCGTCGTGGCAGCAACGCGGCACAAGCGGCACGCAACATCAACGACGTTTACGGAGCTAACACTACAAACCAACGCACCACCTGTTATTGGTTTGCTCGCTTCCGTTCTGGAAATTTCGATCTGAAAAATGAACCTCGCGGTCGTCCGAAGACTTTGGTCGACAATGACGAATTAAAGGCGATTGTGGAAGCTGATGATACACAATCTACGGCTGAATTAGCAGCAGCTTTCGACGTTAGCGTCAAAACAATATTGGTCCATTTGCGTCAAATTGGCAAGGTAAAAAAGCTTGACAAATGGGTGCCCCACGAACTCAATGATCGCCAGCGCGAAGTACGCGTCGAGACGTGCCTTGCACTGCTCAACAGACACACAAATGAAGGAATTTTGAACCGCATTGTTACCTGCGATGAAAAATGGATTCTGTTTGATAACCGTAAGCGCTCAGCAAGTTGGTTGGATCCTGGTTCAGCACCTAAACAATGCCCTAAACGAAAACTTACCCCTAGAAAAGTGATGGTCACTGTTTGGTGGTCTAGCGCCGGTGTGATTCATCACAGCTTCTTACCAAACGGGGTGAGCATTACTGCAGATGTGTACTGTGAAGAACTGAACACAATGATGGAGAAGCTGGCGCATCTCCAACCAGCATTGGTCAATCGCTCGTCTCCGCTGCTCCTGCACGACAACGCGCGACTTCATACTGCACAGCAGACGGTCTCCAAGTTGCAAGAACTGGGGTTGGAAGCTCTCCGTCATCCGCCCTACTCACCAGACCTTGCGCCTACAGACTACTACTTTTTCCAGAATTTGGATAACTTCTTGGCGGGAAAAAAATTTAATACCCGAGAGGCAGTACAAAATGCCTTTGAAGAATTTGTTGCCTCCCGTCCAGCTGATTTCTTTAAGATCAATAAACTGCCACTGCGATGGCAAAGATGCATTGATTGCATGGGTGATTACTTCGATTAATACAAATAAAAAATTCATGAAAAAAATTCGTTTAAATTTTTTCATACAAAACGGCAATTTCATAGGTAAAGACCTATTATTACGTACCTTGGTATAAATAGCTCATTTGTATTTTATTTCACAAGGAACATGTTTTTTGTTTTCGTCGAAAGTTCGTTTATAATATTTATTTCGATAATTACTGTAAAGTTTGATTGCTTTGTTTTTACAAAGCTTAACCCCTTTTTCAGGGAGGAATGAGAAAATTGATGGATAATGGAGCGTAGTTCTCGAAGCTAAAGAACATTAATTTTATTTAAAGAATAATAAATGTAATTCTAAATTTGTAAAATTGATTCTAAAAGACTTTTATAAAAACAACAGATCTATTTAATAGTTTAACTCCTCTAATCAAATGAAGAAAAGGGATTGTATGTTCTACGAGTATATGCCGAAAACCACGGCAATCTATACGGCAAACACTTTCGTTCCTAAATGCATTGCTTGAATAGTCACAGTGGACTCGAGCAACGCCTCAGATATAGCGCCCTAACTTGCCTCAGTTGATTGTACAAGTTGCGTGGGAAGATTACTAACTGCTTACCAAGTTTTTGTTTTGTTACAGTCTCCACGCACAAATAGAAACATGCAAAAAGTGACTCAGAAGAGGCTAACAAATTAACCTAACATCCTATAGGAGCATGAATCTCGATCCTTACATAAATCGTTTCCAAGTGCTCTGCCAACAAAATTGACCCCATAACCAAATACTATGTTTATCTACTATTGCTAATAAAGTAAACTATTCATAAATACGATAATATTACCTCCACATAAAAGGAGGCTTTCGCAGTATAATATGAACATGTGGGAGTATAAGCATATGTATCTGTGTCATTCATTCAAGTGTATAGCAAAAACGTTGGCATAAGTTGGAGTTCAATTTGAGGTTGGAATCCTGCTTGGAAAATACTACGACACCAACTGCTACGGACCTCCCTGATGACGTAATTAGATTGTTGACAAGTTGTGATTGCGTGTCTGTCAAGACGTGTCTTATCTTTTTCTTTGGATTAAATTCGACTGAGGCGGTGCGGAATCGTTTTGTTTCTCTGTAAATACGAGTAGGATAGTAGTTATCTAGCGGGTGTGATGGATATCATTTAAATCGTCAGGCTACTGGTTTAACAAGCCCTTACTAACTGTCACCATACCCATACATTCTAATAATAAAAAACGTCTAAATACATCCGATACATTCGATCCGGTTTCGATAGACAAATTCGTGAATAAATTGGTCAGAAATCAATAAAAGTTTATTACGAGTCTCTTCAACGGCAATAAAGGTACTCAGACACACGTAAAACATCGAGATTGGCGAACAAACAAGCAACTAAACCAGATACCGCCTTTACTCTACTGAAACATGTATTAATCTACAAAAGAATTTTGGAGGTCACAAAACAAAAGATCTTATTGTACTTTCCAATACTCATTTACAAAAAACAGACATCGTTTCGTAATCGTCTGAAAAACGTTAAAGTATATACTATGCACCTTGATTGATTATCCCTGGTTGTGGGATGAAAGGGGGAGGGCAGTGGCGTCAGTCAGTCTGGCCGTCGCGGCGCCGCCGCGTCTCGGTGTTAACCCCCGACTGTCTACGCACGATCTTCCCCACGAAATTATCCTTTTTTGTTGGTGGACGGTTTAGTGGTTCCAGTAAATGTAGGGTTGGTTAATGCTGAAAAGGGTTTATTATTTATATACGTTTTGTAAAGATATTATTAATGTTAAACCAATTCTACATTCTCCAATTGCCTCCATAACAAAAATAAAAATATTAAATAATTCAGCGCTGATGATAAAGTGGTTCCAATGAAACAACAATTAATTATTGGAAATTATATCAATTTTATAAAACGTGTACAATTTTGAATTCATTTATAAAAAACCGAGCACGAGAGAAAATCCGTGCAGAATCTTTACATATTATAAATAAACGTCTCTTTTCGTGTCTGTCTGTGTGACCGCGCTGTTCTTCTAAACTATGCTACGAGTTTTGATGCCGTTTTTTCGAATTTATTTTGGAAGGTTCATTTACTAGTCACCGTATAATTATGAATATCGTTGGTTTATAATCTATTTATTTATTTATTTAAATTTCTCGCACACAATAGCATACAAAGGCGGACTTAATGCCTTAGACATTCTCTACCAATCAACCAAGTGTGGTGAAGAGATAAGATGGCAGGTGCTCTGTTTAACAGGCGTTACTAATAATAATAAAAAATATTAAAAAGATAACATAAGTATTTATAAATAAAATGGGTATACAAGTACCTAAACATGATATAAAATTATAATACACATACATACATATATTTACTTAAATATATACCAACAGTATACATATACTATATATATACACAAAAAGGGAAGGAGGTAATTGAGATGACTCTACACTTTTTTTTTTGAAAATAATTCTGCAATTTTCGCTTAAATGCATACCGACTGCATATATGCATATCTATCTCGCGAGACTAAAAACTATTGACAAATTTATGAATTGCAACAAACCATTTACAATCTAACGCATTATTTTTCGATAGTTTATCATCAGTCTGTCCATGGCAAACCGGCAAATTGGGAACTGGTATCAAAATTGCATGCGACGGATCGAACCTTGCGCTAATACTAAATAGCCAAGTAACTGCGACCAACTTGGAAGTAGCGCTCGCCGGCTGCTGCCGCGACACCGCGCGCATCGCTCGCTCGGCTCGCGCGCGGTTGTTCTCAGTTCTAACCTAACCTATCCCATTTGGTAAGGGTGCCTTAGTTTAGTTACTGCGACCAATTTGGCTACCGCCAACACCGACAAATTAGGGACTGTTCATAATTTTACGGGTGATAAAATCGAACAGATTGCGAACCCTGTCGGTAAGTGTATGTTCTTTCACAATTTAAAGGTTTGACATGACAAAAATGACAAAAATTATTACGTTATATTCGTTATATTATGGTCACAATTTATCGACAGTTTACAATCTCGCGAGATAGATTATAAACTAACGGTGTTCACAATGATACGGTGACATATGTAATACATTAATAACTTACATATATTTTGATGTTTTGTCATGACGTAAAAGCCGTACGAAGCAGGTCGCTAGTCTCTTATAAATTAATATTTCTACGAAAATTTTACCTTTAAATTCAGGTTTGGAATACCTGAAAAATTACATTATTTCAGTTTCCGGTTTCAGAGAAGTTTATTTACCTTATTTAATCTGCAAATAGCAAACATAAATATACGACAGCCAGGACAGTTCCTAACCATATTTTTTGTAACTTTCCAGTTCTATTATTCAAGATATAGGTATTCGGCCGTGACTATGAATAGAAATGACCTGTATTAAGTGCAATGAAAATGAATGAAAAATGTCTACGCTAAGGGTCTTGAATTATGCGCTGAATTCATGCTTAAACATGTTTTTTTTTTAAATCCTTTATTAAAAAGAACTGGGTGCTTAATAATTAATTACAATTTAGCCTATAAGACTAATAATCAATTATAATCTTACTTAATTTTCTACGTGATAATTATTTTAAAACTTAGAATAGTGTTGATTGTACTTAACACAAGTCCGTTCCAATTTCTTAGAGTTTGATATAATAATATCAACACTTTGTGTGTGTGTTATTATGTGTATTTCCTTACGTTACGATTTCTATCAGCCAACTCCTACCACAAGCCGCGTTAAAGAACTTCGTTAAAAAAAGACATTAATTGATCATGCAAAAACAATTCATAAAATTCAATTCATCCTAAAAATACATTACGTAGAACTGATCGTATTAAAGAGAACTTCATTCAACAGATGTCAATCGTATTCGCGATGACAGCCTTAAAAAGAACTAATTTTATAGCAGTGATGTAACAGATATTGAGCATCAGTTCAGACTTAAGATGTCGATAGTAATATAAAAAATGTTACGTCTTCTTCTTCGTTGTGTCGATGGCGCGATGGTGAATTCGATGTTTGTTGGCCCAATACTTCGCCACTTCCACGGCATGGTCTGTGGCAGCACAGAGGTACTGCACTATGTCTGCATTTCTTGGGGCACAGAGGGCAGGATAGGATCTGGGACACAGTTTAGGCCACAGCTCCACATCCACACTCTGCTGCTGTACCGTCGCGGTAGCCCTACTTGGGTTCGGATACCGGTCAGCGCACTATATCCCACCGCCGGCATAGCTCCTCCACAAGTCTGAAGAGAAGTTGTAAGCACAGTAGAGAAACGTAAACAGGAGTCTAACACTAAACACCACTATTTGGTGCACAACTACCAACGCAACGACACAAAAGCAGGCCCAGCTTCTTAGAATGTTAGGTGAGGATAAAACTATCGAAAGACGAAGGAGGATGGCTGTCCATTTTTTCATTGACGAACGTCGTTTGTTTTTAAGTCATCGATCTTCTTTTGTCCTCTCTTTTCGATAAAATTTGAAAATAGATTCACACAGTCATCAGTTCGACAGTCATTGAGAGGATCCGGCGATTGGGACTCGAGGTGGCACTGCACAAGTCCGAGGCCATGTGTTTTCATGGCCCTCGGAACGCGCCACTGTCGGGTTCCCAAATAATGGCGGGAGGGGTTCACATCGGCGTCGAGTCGACGATGAGGTACCTGGGACTCGTCCTCGACAGCCGGTGGAACTTCGTTGAGCATTTCCGACGTTTGGCTCCCAGACTGGACCGGGCCGGGGCTGCCTTGAAGCGGCTCCTGCCCAATCTAGGGGGTCCAAACGCCTCCTGCCGGAGGCTCTACGCGGGGGTCGTGCGGTCCATGGCCCTTTACGGGGCACCGGTGTGGGCGCGTTCATTGAGGCTCCGACCAGCACGCCGGTTGAACGCGTCCCAAAGGGTCATGGCCATCCGGCTGGTCCGAGGATACCGCACGGTCTCCTGCGAGGCGGCGAGCCTCCTTGCCGGATTGCCGCCATGGGATCTGGAGGCAAAAGTCCTCGCGCACATTTGGGAGTGGCGCGAGGAGGCGAAACGCCGGGGCGTTACTCCGCTGCCGCGAGAAATCGCGGCACAGCGGACAGAGCTCCGGCGGGATCTCATGGCGGCATGGAGAGTGCGACTGTCGCAACCCAGCGCTGGGCACGCCACAATTGCGGCGGTAAGTCCCCTCTTTGAGGAGTGGCTTGAGAGGCGCCACGGCGTCCTCACCTTCCGCCTGACGCAGGTCCTCACCGGACATGGCTGTTTCGGGAGGTTCCTGTTTCGGATAAGGCGGGAGGAAACGCCCGGGTGTTGGCATTGTGTGGATCGACCGGAGGACACGGTGGAGCATACGGTGGAGGTCTGCCCAGCTTGGGTGGAGCACCGCCGTGTCCTCGTGGCGGCGATCGGCGGCGGCGATCTCTCGCGTCCGGCCCTGGTACAGGCCATGGTACGGAGCGAGAGGGAATGGGAAGCCGTCACCTCCTTCTGTGAAGCAGTAATGCTCGCGAAGGAGGAGGCGGAGCGCGTGAGGGTGCGGCAATCGTTGCGCCCTCACGACCCTAGTCGCCGCAGGAGGAGACACCCTGGGCGTCGGGAGTCGATAGCCGACTCCCGGCCACCGTAGGCGCGGGCCTGCGGACGGCGAGCAATGGGCAGCTCGCCGTCCGGCAAGGACCAGGCCCGGGTCGACGGCGCGTTGTGTTCCACGCGCGCCTCAAAGAGATGTCAGCATAATTGACGGGGTCCGACAGGGCCGATGCCTGCCGGGGTCGCGGATTGTTCGAAAGAGTTACCGTGGCCCTGGCGCACAGGCAACTGAAGGAACACGGGTGGGTTTTAGTCAGTAAGAGTCTGACACGCCCTTCCGCTCCGCCCAGAGCGGGAGAGGTCATTTGATGATTTCCCACCCAAAAAAAAAAAAAAAAAAAAAAGACTTAAGATGTCGATAGTAATATAAAAAATGTTACGTCTTCTTCTTCGTTGTGTCGATGGCGCGATGGTGAATTCGATGTTTGTTGGCCCAATACTTCGCCACTTCCACGGCATGGTCTGTGGCAGCACAGAGGTACTGCACTATGTCTGCATTTCTTGGGGCACAGAGGGCAGGATAGGATCTGGGACACAGTTTAGGCCACAGCTCCACATCCACACTCTGCTGCTGTACCGTCGCGGTAGCCCTACTTGGGTTCGGATACCGGTCAGCGCACTATATCCCACCGCCGGCATAGCTCCTCCACAAGTCTGAAGAGAAGTTGTAAGCACAGTAGAGAAACGTAAACAGGAGTCTAACACTAAACACCACTATTTGGTGCACAACTACCAACGCAACGACACAAAAGCAGGCCCAGCTTCTTAGAATGTTAGGTGAGGATAAAACTATCGAAAGACGAAGGAGGATGGCTGTCCATTTTTTCATTGACGAACGTCGTTTGTTTTTAAGTCATCGATCTTCTTTTGTCCTCTCTTTTCGATAAAATTTGAAAATAGATTATGCTTTGAATAAAATTCAAATAGAAATGTGATAGTACAGTTGACTGTCCAGAGATCATCAGAAGTTCCAACGACGTTTTCAATAGATAAACCCTTTTTGTAAGAATTTATATGCATGAGGGGTACCTAATTAATTTAGCTGTCTGTACGTTGCAGTATCGTTTTTCGTAAAGTTTATTTTAACCTCTCCGATAAAATAAGAAATATTTTCACAGACATGGTCAGGACATCGATGTTTATGCCCAACATCACTGCTTGTAGCATCTTTTATGTTTCCAGACGTTTTTTGTTAAGTAAACATCATTACGGTAACTGTTTCAAACCTTTTTAATTTAGGGAAAGGCTTTTCTTTACTGTTATTGTAATTAGGTTCGTATACCTCTTCTATCTTTTTGTAGTTTTTAGCTTAACGTTTATGTTTATTTATTTCGTTAGGGAAAGATTCGTAAATAATTGGTTGGTCCAGACTGGATTTTTTCTAATCAATAAACTTACAATTAATAGGATCCACATTGATCCTATTAATTGTAAGTTTATTGATTGAGGATCAATGTGGTCAATCACTGACCAAACTTTTTGATATGGGATGTATGTGACGGTTTGCGATACAATATAAATAAAAACATACAGACATGCTGCTTCAAAACTGATTCATTTGGTTGTTTTTTGGTTTTTACTTTGATTTTTGTCGATTTGACAGATGTCAAATATTGAAAAACAAAACACGACCCAGATTTCAGTACTTCTCGATTTTGGTGGGGTCCGATAGGGCCGATGCCTGCCGGGGTCGCGGATTGTTCGAAAGAGTTACCGTGGCCCTGGCGCACAGGCAACTGAAGGAACACGGGTGGGTTTTAGTCAGTAAGAGTCTGACACGCCCTTCCGCTCCGCCCAGAGCGGGAGAGGTCATAATTTGATGATTTCCCACCCAAAAAAAAAAAAAAAAGTACTTCTCGATTTTCAAATAAATATTTTGTATTGACAGCCCACTGCCCTCTGCTTAACGTTCCTAAGTATGACTTTTAGCTCAACGTATACACTTAAAAAGTCTGATAGTGAATTCTCCTTGCAAACCAGACGATGGACCTTCCTACCCACAGTTGGATACAAATTGCAACACAATCAAGGATCGTTACGCTGCTGTACCTACAACATGCATACATGAGTCTGTTGTGATGTTCGCAAATTCTCCTACCGGCAGGCTTGTAGATCATTTAAAAATTAACATGTTCAAATGACCTCCAAGTCGACCAGTCAGTTGTACCTGACATCGTTGAGAAGAAAAAGCTAGAGCAATAATACATATCTAAGCATGCTTGCATATACCTTGCGAAGCAGGTGTGGTGTGACTATGAATGATAGGCTGAAGAATAATGTGATAAGGCAACGGTGCGGTTTAAAAGAAGATGTAGTGACAAAAGTTGAAAAGAATACGCTTAGATGGTTTGGTCATGTTGAGAGGATGAATGAAAGGCGACTAACAAAAGGTATTTACAAGGCAGATGTGAGTGGAAACGCCGGAAGGGTACGCCCTAGGAGGACATAATTATAGTGACCTTATTGGTGATGTTCTTCAGAAAGGTCAGGTGCGTTGTACACGCACCCGGCGTTCGTGTATGACCAGATGTATGAACATAAACGAAGCTAAAGGAGTATGTAAGGATCGTAGCAGGTGGCGTTCTGTAGTTTCTGCCTACCCCCGTGGGAAGAAGGCATGAGTTTATGTATGTATATTTAAGCATACTAATAATTAAGCTGAAGATATTTTTGATGTGAAACATCTATAGCCGCGGGTAAACCGATTCTTAGCGTGACGAAGCGTCGCCACGCTTTCTTTACAAAATAGTTTTTGATGTGGACCTTGAACATACCTAGGGTAAATAAGAATGAATTTGTAATGTTAAGCTTCGCTTGTCAAGGTCAGTTTTTGGATGGGTGACCATTTTGATTATATTGTGTTTTAAATTGAGGTTAAGCAGGGCTTGCCAAGGTCAGTCTTTGGATGGGTGACAATTTTTGATGTGAAACATCTATAGCCGCGGGTGAAAGCGATTGTAGGCGTGGCGACGCATGCCGTGGCGACGCGTCTCCACTCTAAACGCTGGTATGTTTCACATCTGCCAGGCGTCCCGTGACGGCTCATTTTTTTTGTTTGATCGCGTTTATCTCTGGGACTACCAATCGGATTTGAAAAAATATTTTTGCATTTGATAGCCTAATTCTTGAGAAAGGTACTATTTAACATCACGTTTCGACCCTTAGGAGCCGAGTAAAAATAAAAAAGTTCTATAGAACGCTAAGCGAAAACGAAGTAACGGGGCATTGCTATAGGATAAATTTTAGGTTAAAACAAGAAATTTCTCGCAGACGAAGTCGCGGGCTGAAGCTAATTCATACACTGACAGACAAATCATCCAAGACTAATCCGCCGGGTCTAGAAACATGTCATTGTACACAGGAGTTCCTCATGTAGCGAAAGTGAGCACAAAGAAAGGCTTTCTGAAAATTCACCCCTATAGTGTTTAAATAGGGGATGAAATCTTATATGGAAGTTTGTAATTTTCGCCGATGGGTAATCTCATCGGGCAAACGGCTTGCATTATTATAAACTATACAAGAAACATATACGTATAAAGTAAAATACATTAGGTAATGTTGCTACTATCCCAAGATCATGGCTCGCCTTTAGAGCCCATGTTATTTCTACATTGATTTTCTTTTTCAGAATTAATCTATAGCTTATCACCATTATCGTATGATCATCGAGTATGTATACAGGGCGACTTGCAATTTGACGTTTTCCTTCCAGGACGTGATAGTGTGACCCATTTGAAACAATTCAGTACCCCAGAAGGCCCAGGCGAAAATTAATGGAACACGAGAAAAATCAGTTTTTATGTATCTTTGGAAATTTACCAGATTTCCCCACTAAATATCACTTTTCTCTAAACTCTCAGATTGAATGGCCTTCATTGATATTCCATTGGGTACCTAATACTTTAACAATAACCTTTCGATGTAACCAAATTTTCTAAAACATCAAACAGTTAAGAGTTAAAGGAAGAAGTTTATTACCATTTTCAAAAATCATCTGAGTACCATGACCTTTGACACCAGTTATGTCAAAAATTTATAAAAGCACTAAGCGTAAAAATTACGGAGAAAACATCTTCAATTATGCAGCTATCTAACGAAGTGCAAAACTTAAAAAAATATTTAAAGGCGCCGATTATCGACTATTTCAGTCGATAATGCTGGCAAAGGTCGAATTTGCAAATAGCTACAATATAAAAAAGTGTGATAATCGAATTAATTAGCTGGTTTTTGCCATCCCACTACTTCCTTATCCCACAGCAATCCATCACACGTTAGGCACCCAGGTCGTCATGACCAGGTCACAAGTCGCGGAGCGGCTTTTAGGATTTTAACATGACTCACTATCTACTCACTGGTCACATTTCACTTGTCGTTTAGTTGGGGTGATAATTGTTGCAAATGGGTCACACTATCACGTCTTGGAAGGATACGTCAAATTACAAGTCACCCTGTATAAATATAACTGTGTAAATATAACAGCGCTATGTGAGCTTATTTTTAATTTATCACGTATCAGTGACTGGTCAGAAAAAGTATGTCCTCTTATACAAACATAAACTCACGCCTTCTTCCTATGGGCAGAAACTACAGAACGCCACCTGCTACAAAAATTATATAAACTTAGTAGTCAGAGTTATCCATAAAACTTTAACATTAAAAAAGCCAACATAAAACAGAACCGAAACCGCAACAAATGTACGTAAATTCCCAAAAACATGCAAAACCAATTTTTATCAATGTCAATCAAAGAAAAATTACTACATATCCATTATTTATAATATCTTATTTAAATTAGATAAGTATATAAAACATAATTGACCAATGTGCCGCAGAGGACATGGCTCTCACGGACTAATAAGTGGCACGGTATGGAATATGACAAACCAGGGCCTGCAGTCACGACTAGATAGCGACGCTGTCGCAAACTTCCGATCGCTAAATATTAAGGTGAATAATCAGTTGTAGCCCGCAAAATTCAAATTTTCTTTGAATTTGCCGATTGTCAATTGATATGAAATTGATGATTAATAGTCGAGAATCCCATTTTGATCAACATACGACGTAAAACAGAGCTGCAATTTGCAAAAAACTAGAGAAAATTTAAATTTTGCGTGCTACAACTGATTCACCTTAATATTTAGCGATCGGAAGTTTGCGACAGCGTCACTATCTAGTCGAGACTGCCAGGCAGAATAGAAAAGCGAAAAATGGAATTCGGAATCGGGATTCTGTTCAGAGATCAATGAACATTTTTTTTTTAATAACAAAAGTATTTTTTCGTGCCATAAATGGCAGTGTCCCAAATAACTGAAAAACCAATACATATTGTAATCAATATTCATAAAAATGTTAAAGCTATATTATATATATAGCTAGATACTATGGTACGTAGGTAGGTACTACCCACAAAATCTGCAAAACAGTAGAGATTCTGAAAAAAGCGATGTATAATATTCGAGACGTTTAAACGGGGTCTAGAAAAACATGAGTAAAGTTACTTGTGAGTCTAAATGTGGAGTGACGTTTGCATGCGGATAAAGTCGCGGAACTGAACTAGTAAACACATACGCTCACAAAATCCTATTAATATGATAAATGTGAAAGTTTGTATGTTTGGGTGTTTGTTACCAATCACGTAAAATAGACTAGACGGATTTGGATGAAATGAAAAATGGCACACATATAGTTTATAACCTGGATTAACACATGGGATACTTTTTTGTATCGATATTCCCACGGAATCGAGAATTATGCGGGTGAAACCGCGGGACGCTGCTAGTAAACTCATAAACAAACTTAGTCTCTATGATATTTGTATGAGATGGCAAATGTGTACCACTCTAAGATCTGCAGGCAACGTGCCAGACAGAAGCACTTTAGTGTTTCTTACCAAGAAAGACGAAAATGAAGTTTTATCGAAAAAAGGGGTGCAAGGACGGATCTTTGCATAATAAGCCTATAATGTTCCCACTGCTGGGACATAGGCCATCTCTCTTCGAGAGAGAGTGGGCTGTAATCTTCCATGCGGGCCCAGTGCGGATTGGTAGATGTCACATTCCATCGATTTTTTTCGTTAGAGGATATAACGGTTGCCTCACGATGTTTTCCTTCACCGTTTTGAGAGCAGTGGTAATGAAATTATTTACACAAAGCAAAGCGTCAGCCTGGGCCCACGACCTGGAACCCGTAAGTCAGGGTCGTTACCACTGGGCCACCACTGCTCTTCGGATGGATCTTTGACACGTCGTAAAAAGGCGAAAGTAATAGAAAATCATCGAAAGTCGCTCAAAGATTTAAACCGTTAGATTTACCTTCACAGTACTTTTATCACGCGAATACTGTCAATACCATAGATTTAGTATATACTACTAGCGTTACATTGGCAATGAAAAAGAGAAACAGCATAGTCTAATAGTAGGTTAGAGCGAGTTAGATAGACGAGACCATTCACGTACACGCTAGCGGCCTGTATCGGCCCACGTCAGTCGTGAACGAAATAAATCCCGGTTATTTTCGCAAAATCTCAGCTTTTAAAGTGTTTAGTAGACGTGATTAATAATGGTTACGTGTACAGCACCTGGACGTAACTCATAGAGGTATGAGGAACAGGGTGTAAAGTTCACTCATACATCCTTAGAAAAGGGAGGATCCTCCGACCAGACGGATGTCGTGTCTGGTGGAAAACTGCTCGACGTTTGATGTCGGGACGTTGTATATATGCTAGTTGTGCGGTAAACTCTGCTTGCGCGGTGCAGGATTTTGCGTGACGTCAGTGTGACGTGTAGCTCGCATGCGGCGATGTAGATACCGCTACAAACTCATCTAAGAAAGAAAACCCACAGAATTATTTATTTCACACTTAAACACAACTTGAATGTTTAACTGCTTAAATGAGATGTTTTAGAACTGCTATGATTTTTTTTACACAAATTGATGCGGAAAATGGTCGCATTTTATCACATTAATGCCCTGAATGCATAGGAATTATATTTAAAATAATAATAAATACGTGAATTCCTGCTTTTCCTAACGCCACTTTTGTAGACCAAGAGATTGACACAATACGTCGACACTATCGATAACATGATGTTGATATATTTATTTAATTAATGGTTTCGCACGACTAGTGCATTAGTGAAAGTGCGAAATCAAAAAAGGTTCATGTTTACATGAAGGATGTAGGTGGCCTCATTTATCATTTTTCAAGATGTTTAAGAGTTAGGTATAATGTAGTGCGTCAGGAATGTTCGCTGATGCACACACTGACAATTATTTCGCGATCATACGCAAGAAAGTGGCATCAATGATGCGCAGAGTGAGGGAGAGCAGCAACAGCAACCTGAAGGTTTTATCAGATAAGTTAGAAGGGCCTACAATGGATAGGTTTATCAAGCTACATGTCAGACATGGGGTTTGGATAGATCTTCCTCTAATTGGATGCTGTGTATTTGTTTTACTTTGTTTTTTTTTTTACTCTTGTGTGTTACTACTAACATAGTCTAGAAGTTTTTTTGGTAGTATTAAAACGCTATGGACCTTCGATGACTGAAAATAAACGATTTTTTTATTTATGTACTATACAGTCTTTCGAGTTTTGTGAACATATATTAAAGGGATTTTTTTTAATATTTATAATATGTTTCGTTAGACTAAGTTGTAAACGAATGTCGTGTCCTGTAAAAACTTTTTCACCATGCTTGACATTCACATGTATCATTCGCCAGCACTATCCAACCATTACGTAACACCTATTATTAAAACTAATATAATCGAACATTATTTTATTAATAGAATAAAGTTTGAAGCAAAATTACAAAATAATTCCAAGGAAACCTTACGTCATATTTACAATAAATTATTTCTACACATACATACATAGACTCACGCCTTCTTCCCATGGGGGTAGGCAGAAACTACAGAACGCCACCTGCTACGATCCTTACATACTCCTTTTGCCTCAATTAAATCAATAATAAATTAATTAATAATCAATTAGTTCTCTTTGATGGAAATTATAAATCCAACACGTCTCATTTGTAGTTTTTTTTGTTCCTTTAAAAAATAAGTCAGGTATTCACTTCACCTATCCACATCTGTTTAAAATCAGGAGATCGCCTGGATCACCACATTGCCGATCTAAAGTATATTTTATCTCAATACGTGTATTTTATTTTGGTCAATACGGAAAATAGGGAGCTCACACATCCCATATTTAGCATTTCCATGGCAGCCTGTGACATGGTATTTATCAGAAACAGAAACCGCGACCATCTTTTTACGCGGTATGAATCTAACAATTTCCATATTTGGTATTGCTTGTTTTATCCACCCTTGTGTCGAAAAAAATCTTTAAATTTATCGACATAAGGCGGATAAACAGACCCGTGCTTGAACCGCAGTCTTGTGTCATTAGAACCTTTTATGGGCTGACGATGCGGGATCATCAACATCATCAGCCACAGACAGGACATATCCCTTTGCCATCTTATTCGCCTTTATTTTGTTTTGTGCAGCAAATATAACTGTAGACAGACACACGTTTTACAACTAGTCTTACTAAGGGATATCATATTACCCCTTACCTGGGTTGTGGAGGTATATCCAATGTAGTTAGAAAAGGTTAATACATGATGACAGACCAATACGTTAAATATGCCATATAGTGTCTAGGCGTTGTAATAGATAACTATCATATAAAATGTATATTGCATTTGACCCCCCATGTACAATCTGCGTCGCCAAAGTTATTTGTCAGTCCTTAAATCTACCTAACCTCATCCTAACAAATTTCAAATTGCATTGACATTAGAAGTAGCGTCCGCGATCTGACGATACCAACTTAAGTATAGTACGTTCAACGCATCCTGGATAGTAAGACCTGGTCAAGCCCATTTCCAACCTTCCAACCTGAACTACCTCCAGGTTTTCGCTTAGTATTTTTACTGTTACCCAGTAACTGGGTAGCGGGGTTCATGTAGTATTTTTTCGCTCGCGGTTTGCTTAGTATTTTTACTGTTACCCAGTAACTGTGTAGCAGTCGGTTCATGTAAAATACTGGTATTCCGATGCATGTGGTTGGAATGGAAGCCCACACCAACATGTTGGAAAATGGAGAGACAGAGAATTAGCATAAATAATAAATTTCCCTGCAATTTATTCATTTTTCTTCAGTAAAAAGAAAAAAAAACATAACTCATAATAGTGATTGATAACATACCTTATGACGCCATTGCGAATAACAGGCAGTAATGAAAGGCTGTTTTAATTATACAAATGGAACCTACACTGAGCCAACTGTGTTTAGTCTTAATTTATGGACACGCGAAATTAATAGACGCACGTTTAATACCTATGTAGTGTCATGGTAGCTATGGATTACGAATATGGAATTGAAAAAATGTATATGGCAATTAGGCACTTAATAGAGTTGGTGTTTTCTTGACGACTTTTTGATAATATATCTACTATGGCCGTTCAATAAAATTAATGCGTCCTTATATATATATAATTAAGCATATAGCAAATGCAAACTCGCCCTCCGTGCATTTCTCCTGAACAAAACATACGACGAGACTGAAAAGTACTTATTGACACTTACATGAAAGTAACTTTATTTCCTATTATTCAAATGCACACAGATACACTCACTCTCACACACACAGCCTTACACACGCACTCGCAGTCACTCGACTCACCACACCAACACTCCGCATTCTACTTTGTTTTATTTAATTTTATTTTGTTTTTGTTGTATATTATAAGCTCCAAAAGCATAAATAATAACATGACTTTTTTGATAGTCAAATTGGGAGTAGAAACTGTCTCTTCTTAATACAGATTACTCAGTAATCTAGCTAGGAGAGCAGCGATTCACCCAACAATTCGTTGTACCTATACCATGTAATTAATAATGCAAACCTAATTTGTAAGTCCATCATGTACTACAAAACCTTTATGTACCTAAATAAAATTATTATTATTATTATTTTAGTGGTCAAGTAAGTACCAGCGCTGACGTTCAGTTATAAAGTCATTAGTATTACGTATGATATTTCCAAAGCAAAATTATTTTTATTCCGGTTCGCCATCATCGTCATCTTACTGCACTTTTCTTCTTTCTTTTTTTTTGTTTTCGGGGCGAAACGTTCACAGGCAACCGACCTCTGGTCGGGGAGGTCGGGGAGTGTGGGATTTTTACCTCACTGAAACCACCCTGGTGATCACTATCAGCACATAGAGGGGTCCCAGTTCCTCTAAAAAGAGCAATTTCGGAACCGCACTTGTGGAACGCGTAAGGCACATCCCTGGGGAGACTGTAAAGGGGCCTCCCCTGAGCCCCGCTATGCACGGCAGCACGTGACCACTGTGTCACCGTCTTCCCTGGGGTCAATCGGTGGGCGGGCCGAGTCCCCACTCTGTGCGCCTGCAACCCCCAGTCCCAAGTTACTTATGGTAGCACGTATTCTTCTTTCATTCTCCTCTGCCAACCGATGCAACGATGAAAACGATATCTTAGCATGGCACTGCGCAAACCGCATCAAAATTATGCACTCTTATATCCTAAGAGCAATAAATAACCATGTCAGTCTATCCGTCACGTTTCAACTCCAGAACATTGCTTTTGATGAAGTTTAGCAAAGAGGTAGTTTACACGGGAAAAGGAGCGTAATATAAAACTTTATACGCCAGCAGAACACTGAAAGTTTACTGTATTTAAACAAGTTGTTTTACTCAGCATCGTAAACCTCAAGAATATACCACGGGAGAGGATATATTTCGTTAAAGCAAAACAAGTTTTTAGTGCTAGATCTGCGGAAAACTAGTAGGGGTATGACGAAACAGGGTGATGCATAAAACTCACGCGCTGCGCCAAAATGGTGAGCGTCCGTGTAAGTGTTAGTGACTTTTCTCTTAGAAAATCCGAAAAATTCTTCACAAACGAGGTTCAAGTAATCACTTGCTAGTGCAGTCGTAACATACACTTAGTTGTTGCCAAATACATCGTGTTTTTCTCTTTCGAAAGTTCGGAAGATCTATGGTTCTGTAGGCAGCCAAAACGTTTTGTGTCAACTAGAAGATGCATCGCCGGAAATCACTTGCCTTATCTGCGGAAGATAAGTCATGAAATCTCAATATTGTATGCTAGGCGTGTAACGTCAATTATTTCGATCCTACTGGTTGAACAAATAGTTCAACGAGAGGTTCAAACCATGATAAAAAATCTTGAATCGAATCTACTCCCATCTGATTTACAAAGTAATTTTAGGATTTTTTGTAACAAAACTGACGTCGAAATATTTCTAAAATTAGATACGACTACAATAATCCTGATTATTTTAGACCATCTAACTGTTAAACAATAAGGTGGCCTCAAAATGACGTAATTTAAAAAAAAAATGGCTTTCATAATGTTGTACAAACGTTAACTCAGTCTATAAACGTGCTTCATACAATCCGCTTATACATTAAAATACCGTTGATCCATCTATGAACGACCGAAATAAATCTAATTTTATATAAATATAAATGCAAAGTGACAACCATGTGAATAAAACCATGTGAACTAGGTGTGATTACAAAAAGTGTTTACAAAGCTAAAGCAAAACTAGTGAATGTGTAAATATAAACAACCAAAAATGTAAAAAATGAGCATCATTAAAAAAAAACTAAAATAGTTATCTAATTGTGTAAACATAAGGATGTGATCGTGAGTGATACTTGCTTCAAAATGATTTGAGCAATGGTATTATCTTCACGGAGCCGGCGTAAGGGAACCTGGCAGGATGCAGATGATACTAGTAGCCGGCGGCGGGTAAGTGAAAATAAGGCGAATATAAAGCTTACTGTACTACTGAATGATGTGTACTGTGTACCTATAATTCTGCTGTGCGATAAAAAAACTTAACAGAACTTTAAAAAAAAATACCTGGATCAACAATAATATCTCCCATGTCGATACGTCTGGGCTCAAAGGGCGTATAGCACATTTTGGGCATTCTGACATCTTTATTTATTCTTACTAAGTTTTTGATTCTCTATCGATCCGTGTAATCCAAAGGGCAAAATTCGCAAAAAAAATAATCGAATACAACCTCATGATTTTCGTTACATAAACACAATTTATTTGAAGATTAGGGGCATAAAGAATACATTGCTGCCACCACAATAATTGGCCAGTTGTATAAACCAATTCTGCTGGAAAATTTTGGGTGTAAGATTGTAATTTTACAAATTGTCTTATACATTTTCGTTCGAAAAGTAATTTATTGCTCTTTACCCCCTAAAATAATTTTAAATAAAAGTATAGTTGTGCTATACGATCTACATTTTATTTAGTGCATGCAGTGATTTGAAAGAGAAGTCCAGAAAATATTGTTTAGAACCCCTCACAATGGGCTACTTACTTTAAGACAGCTCGTCTTCCTGTTCTGTCTTCCTCTTCTGTGAATACATTGTATTCACAGAAAAGGAAGACAGGTATGTAACACAAGATAAAACATAACATCACGTCTGAATTCCCGAAGGGTTAAGCAGGTGTACCTAAAGTACACCACCATTTCGGCAGTCATGTTTAAATCCCATGTAACAGGGGGCGAGCCTATTGCCATCAACCGCGCACAATTATTTGCCCTACCCGGGAATCAATACCATGACCTCATGCTCAGCAGTGATGCTTGTGAGCACTAGACTCACCGAAGCAGACAATGGTATAGTCATTCAGGTATTTTATATTATCGTCTTCACAGAGAAGAGGCCTGTGTCCTAGCAGTGGGAACATTATAAGCTAATTATGATATTTAAATAAAAATGTAATGTTGTTTGTGGGAATACAGGTAAGGCATCACGTGAGAACGCCTGGACCGATTTTGTTTTTTTTAAACGTTCGTTATAGTCCGCGAATAAGGCTTTTAGGGAAAGAAAATGTGAAGAAAATCCTGGAAAATTGTAGTAAAACTGATGGTGCTTTTATAAGGGATTTTATATTGTATTTATTGAAATTCGGACAGGAGATCGTCGGAACACTTAATTTTTCATAAAGACACTATACTTCCTCGATTCTTTTACTCCGCTCGTACGGGTTAAAGGCGGTCTTTCACTAACTTCTGCTCGGAAAGATCTCGTTGTCCTCGGACTGCAAGTGACATAGTGACGCGTCGCCGTCTGCACTGCAAGGCTTCCCCTCAACATTATTTCTATTCGATCTCATCGAATCAGGAAATGTAAGAATCAGGCACTTTCAACAAACAGGAAGATGGTTTACTGCTTTTGGCGTCAGTTTTGATTGAAGTTTTATTTTATTGTGTTCCAAGGACGATAAACTTGTTTATAGTTTGCAGTCTGCGGTTGAGAAAAAATTGCAGGTGCAGTTACTAAAGGAGTTATGTAACAAGGGTCGTCGATATAATTAAGGTTTAGTAAGACACTGATGAATATTTTCGAATAAAATTTAATTTAATTAATAGAAAAAAAACAGGTCATTTATCAAATTACATTTCATTCTATAAAATCCATCGGTTTATTTACTAAACTTCAACGATTTATCCTAAGACCCTGGTTACTTATCATATTTGGTGACCGTATACATAACATTGCGAATTTATATAGACGATTAAGAGAGATATATACTTTACGTAGATACCAGACTGTTTTAAAGTTAAAACCGAGACCAAAAAATCTTATTAAAGAAATAGTTTTGCGTAGTTAAATTATTGACCAACACACCAACATTTATTATTCAAAAAAAGCTTATCAGCATCATGCTGAGTGGAAGCCTTCTTGTCAAAGTCACGACGTTCAGCTGTCGACTATTTATATGATTATCTTATCTTTTTGTATACACGTGTTTCAGTGACAAAAACATCTATTATTCTTTCTTTTCTTTTTAATCGCCAAGTTAAAGTTACCTAATAAACTACGGACAAAAAAGACATATCTTTTTTACAAACATTATTTTAAATGAACAGAGCTGTTCGAGCACATAAATAAATATAAAATACGATTGACCTGCATCGCGATTGTATGAATTTATTCGTCCGAGCGTGCGAAAAGATCGAATCGAATCAAATCGACAGCCGAAAGGCTGTCGGTTACCCCTGATTGTAGTGCAGACACGCTATAAATTCACTCGTCAATCTAAAGCGTTATGTAAATGGGTGTATGCAACCACGTGGGGTTGTTTTGGTGTGTAGGTGTACGTGTGTGGGTGTGAGCTTCGTTTTATTAAAAAATTGCGTAGGTTGTACTTTCAGCTTTGTTTGCTGTGACTGAGCGTATCAGGGGGGTTGAGTGAGCTTTTGTGATCAGAATCTGAATCAGAACTTTATTTGCTATGAATGTAGGTATACAGTTATAAGATGTTGTACATAAATTAATGAGATCTGCTACAGTCTACCTTACGGCGTGCAAATTATTACATTAAAAATATATATATTAATATAAACAAAACAAAGTCAACAAAACAAAACAGGAATTAAAGTGAAGTCAATTAATAATATTATAGTCAGTTACATACGTCTTGCATGGTCAAATTTGCAATTAATTATAACAGTCATAATCTGGATAAATTCTTAATAATAATATTAATTTTAATAATAAATCTAAAATCTAGTGATAAATCAGTAGTTATCCTAAAGGATTTTTTTTTAAATATATAATAATATTAAAAATATTATTAATAATATTAAAATAATAATACTCCCTCATGGATTTAATTGATATTTATTAAGCTCTTGCGGTTCTCAAACCGTTTAAAAAGCCCCTTCTGCAGTTCCCCTTATTTTGCCATCCCCGTCTTTGGTGAATAGGAATATATTTAGACTTTCCTACAACAAAGCGTTACCTCATACGACACCTACACATGAGGACAATTATTCCCTAAATGTAGGTTTGTCAGGGATAGATTTCATCATGTTTAGAAGAAGACAAAGGCAGGATTTTGGAGGCTCTTTTCGTATTGTCTACGTTATGAAACTGCGAATTTTCTGTGGAATTTATAGTAATATTTATTGGTATAGATTTTATTGTCGTTCAGAGCGCCACAAATAAAAGCAAACGGGTCAGTGCACGTTGAACTGTTTAATAAACTGAATGAGTTGTTATGTTCTACATTCATTTGGATAATTGCAACGCGACGGTAGCCACGCACGGTCACTAGTCATGCGAATCTATGTAAAAGCTTATAAAGCACAACATAACATCACGCCTGCCTTCTCCAAAGTGTTAGGCAGAGGTGCATCTATAGTACACCCACATTTTGCCAGTTATATGTCCCATGTAATACAGGGCGAGCCTATTGCCATCAACCGGGCACAAATCCAGACTGCGGGCTGCTACTGAGATTTTTTTTATGAAAAAAAAACAATATCACCTTGCTCGACAGGGGAATGAAACCCAGGACTTCATGCTCAGCAGTAGCGCTTGCGACCGCTAGACAAACTATTGTTGATTTAAACTGGCAAAAAATTATGTTAGGCAGTTTATTTCAAAAATATTAGGCAGTTTATATAAAAAATATTAGGCAGTTTAAATCACAAATATTAGGCAGTTTATATCATAAATATTAGGCAGTTTATATCACAAATATTAGGCAGTTTACTCTTATATCATAAATATTAGGCAGTTTATACCAAATAGCATATTTAATTTATTTAAGAATTAATAATTAATTTCCTTGGCTGGATTCCAACTAGCTGTGTTAACGCTTCGTGCGTTCGGTCCAAGCCACATACATCCAATATAGAAGACATTTATTTTACGTTATAACCAATTTATTTTAATGTTCTGTGGCGATTTGGCACTGGACAAGATACGATTGTCGTGAACTGAAGGAGGCTTGAAGATGCGTTGGATTATTTCAGTAGTCGATCAAAGTAACAGTCTATTTGAGACTTTTAAGGTTCGTAACCTTTAGCTTTACTGTGTTTAATATTAAATATTTTGTGTTTTTTAGTGGATGTTTTTAAAACTAAAAACATGGGTTTTATGAAGTGTTAATTAGGTGGTAGCATGTACTCGACTGTCTCTGGTAAAGGTATGACCGATAGGACCGTCGGAACAGTATATTTTGGTTTATATCTAAAAATGTATCCCTGTTTATATTTTTTATCTTGCCTCAAGACATGCAAGTAGATAGTTACTACAGAACCCTGCGAATGGTACGATCCAAACTTTTGCGAGTGCAAAGATCAATTTAATGAAGATCTATTTTTTTTTGTTATTATTGCGCCGCGCTCTTCTAAAATCATGGTGTCTTATTGTAGTAGATAAATAAAATTTTCAAAATTGGTAATATATTTCTATCAATTTCGGACAAAATTCTTTATAAATGAAATTAATTAACTTGAATGGTTGGTTTAATTAAAGTTTAAGTAATAATATCTAATCTTTTGGGAATAGGTTTATCCTATGTAAGTAAATGCCGTCAATTTCCAAAACGGATCACGTATAAGATGATTGTCCGTAGTAAAATGTATTACTATATAATGTGCTTTTACCCTTTTTATTTTGCTCATTACGATTTATGTTTTTATTTTCTCCTTGGATGTTTGTGGTTCGGTTCGAGCAGAGTCAGCTGAAGTCCCTGCTTGAAGATACCACAGAAAATGAAATTGAAATTCAGGTAAGAATTATTACATACGTTATCATTATAAGAGTGCTACCTTCGTTTTGCTGTGAGAAGTGACATAAATCAGTCATCTAACAACACGTGCCTGCTCAAGCGCAGCTCATGCTTTTTTGCCAACGCGCAAAAACCATGCCAGTCAACCTGCTTGTCATCGCCTTCATGACTGACCACCTCAGTTTTCCCATCACTAACTCGTGATCAAACAATCATCCTAATAAATCACTTTTGTCTCAAACACGTACTAATTTCCTTTTTGTTACAGGTGTGGATCATGGCAGCAGTGTTTTGGAAGACTGCAATGCATAGTTACTCTTGGATACAAGTAAGTGGAACATTTTGTTTTATTTTACTGACACATACACACATGAACCCTAGCCTTTTTAACGCACGAATTACATAACGCCACGTGCAACATCACTGATATTGATCATTGTTGCTTTATCCAGGTTCAAACATCTCCAGTCGAACCTCTAGGGGCTGTTTCTTGAACGATAATTTTCGCAAACTTTATGTGATAAATCATTCAACAAATTGCAGCGTTTCAAGAGCATAAAAAATTATGAATACCTCTAGTAGTCTTTCAGCCATCAAAAAGTTTAATTAAATAAAGACGATTCAGGTGCAGGGATTCTGTTTATATGAATTACATCATCCCCCTGCCTTTACTGCCTTTTTTTGGTACTGTTACCATGCTCAATATTGATCCTCCACGGTGCAATGAAAATCTAACAATAATATTGTAAGTGTACGGACCGCCATAAGGTGCATAGTTTCTCTAATTTTTAACCGACTTAAAAAAAGGAGGTTCTCACTTCAACTGTATTTTTTTTTAATATGTGTTAGCTTAGAACTGTTTTCTAGGGGAACCGATTATAATGATTCTTTTTTTTATTTGAAAGCTGGTGCTACACATGTGTGGTCCAATATAAATTTGATTAAGTTCTGTTCAGCAATTTTTGAGTTATCTTTAATACTGCGTATTTTTTCCACTTAGTTTATATTGATGATGTTTTAATAATTTCCTGTCACTGTTATTTACATATCAAGTACCACAACTAAAAAGTGAAAAATAAAAAGTAAAATTACAAAAAAAAACCGACATCCAAAAAAAACATTACAAAACGAGAAAAAAACTTTAATTTCAGCAGTCGGTGGCCAAAAACTAAAATACAAAACCAAAGACAATGACTTTCGAAATTAAGTTATTTTTCACGTATTTTTGTGTTTTATTTTGGAAGTCGGTTGTTTTTTTGTAAAAAAGTTATTTGAAGGAAAACTGTTTTGATAGATGTACGCAGGACTTCTTTTTTATTCGTTCAGTTTTTCTTTTAATATCACGAATCCCCTATTAAGATGAAAGCTGATAAGCGTGTGCTGATAAAATAGTCATGTTGCTTCGACCTCAAATAAAGTCTTTTAAAGTATAACCATAAACAATAACATAAGAATAAACAATTCCATTTCATTTCAGTACCTCTGTAAGTACTGAAACGAAATTAAATTCTTTATTCTGTAAATAGGGTAACGGAATGACTTTTAAAACGCATATTAAAAAAAAACTAGACGGAGTCGATATTTCCTATCCGACTGCCCCTGAGAAGTGATGAACCAACTCAGCGGTCACAGTTATAATCTTAGTCAGACCAAAACCATGTAGATTAGTGTCTAAAATGGTCTTTTGATGGAAGAACCACACAGATTCAAGTGGACTTGTCCAGTCAGTGCAAGCACTGTTAGCAGTACCGTACAGTTGGAATTTGTTATCGTTTGAAATCATTTGCTTTGTAGTTTCTTAAGTAATTATTACCGGGATATTTTTTTAAAAGCGAGGATTTAAACGCATTAAAAGTTCACCTCACTTCATATCATACGCTTGTTGCTATGAATCAACAATTTATTTAATTTTGATCATGCTTAATAACGTGACATGTATATTTGAAGCACGTTTCACAAGTTTATAAATCATAAATAATCATGAGTAACATTTTCACCCTCTATCCATACTAGTTGGTGCAATAAAATAATAAAAACTTTTCAAAGGGGAAATCCTAGATTACAATTTTATTTTTATGAAATCCTTACTCGTTCTTTGGTTTAGGCTTCCTATACGATTCAGATAATGGTTCTTTTTGAGAGAAAAAAAAGTCCAGTACACTTGCATACTTTATTTTCGCAATGGTGATAATCTGGAGAGGAAGGAGCATCTTTGAATTAAGATAATGTATATTACCTGGTCAGTAAAGACCCTACCAACGGTGTTATACGGTTTCTTACTAATACAGAGGTAATGCCCCTTCTTCTCATTCTTCTTTTCGAATCGATGATACAATATTCGTCCAGATAACAAGTTTACTTTGGCACACTAAGTGGCCATGTTGACCGCGGCTTCAGAAGCGTTAAGGCGTGAAATGGGCGTGACTCGAATCGTACACGAAACGAAGGCACCGCTCGTCGCGCGACAGGCGGTGTCATTGTATCGCGTCGCGTGTCGTGGCTGTTTGAAGGAGCCTTTATTTAACTCTTCAAATTTGCAGGTGTAAGGTCCCGTTGAATGCTCCAATAAGTGGGCCTGGTGGTTGTGACATGAATAAGCTAAAACTAGAAATGTATAACTTGATAAGATGTCGTGTGTATAACGAATTTCACCAAACTGATAAATTTATGGCTACATCGACATTCATATCGATATCGACACTCTGACAAGGCTGCCGAGGCCATGTACTAACATATTGTTATAGCTATAGAAAGCCTATTATAATGTTGTTATGGGTCTACAATGTCAGAGCTTCGGAGAGTGGTATCACTAATCGAATCGGCGTGTATACCTCGCTGTATACGCTTTGAAGGATAAAATCTGTTAACAACTTAATTGTGTACCGTGCAGAGTTAGTTAGCCAGTTGAAGTGGCAGTGGGGCTTTGACAGAAGATCGTGAGTCGTCAAGCGTAGCGTATAGGTCTCAGTCTGACTACATGCAACCATGATCTGTAATAGGCATTAGGAGAAGACTTACGCTCGCTTACAAAACAAATCACTAAATGTGTTTTGCGCTAAATATAATTAAACATCATTCTGTCTCTGTCATGTTCAAAAGATTGACAGAAACAGCATAAGCATAATCAGCCCATAATATTCTTATTGCTGGGACACAGGCCTCCGCTTTCTGTAAGAGGGAGTGGGCCAAAATCTATAGCACGGACCCAGTGCGGGTTGGCGGATGTCACATGTCTTCGATTTTTTGTTTCTTGGACATGGCGGTTTCCTCACGATGTTTTCTTCACCGTTTTGAGAGCAATGATGATGAAATAAATTACATTAAAGTAAAGTGCTTGCTTGGATTCGAACCCATGACCTACAACTCGTTAGTCGCGGCCGTTACCACTTGGCAACCACTGGTCTACAGAAACAGAGGGTGGTTTTAAATACGTTTAGCGGTAAACGTATTCAACTGATAGTGGCGCAAAAGGCAGAGTATCAAACTTTGAGAATCAACATAGTCTGATTTCAATACATGAGTGAACATAATAATGACTACCAACGATATTACCTAAACATAACAGTAATAATACAAAACAAAACACAACTAACCAACAGCCAACCGGTCCAAAGTTCACAAAACACCTACTTTAGGGTTCAATTTGTAACAGACTTCATACATAATCTATGAATCACCACTTACTTTTGACCCCTGACACAGGAGTCACGAAGTTGTAGTGATACCATTAGGCGAATATGTTAAATTAAGTAAAAGCCGCGCCGTACAACAATTATTTCGCAGAGGGACACATTTGTGGCGCCAGAGGTGACTGCGAGGGTTACCATTATCTGTATACTACGTACGCGATTTCGTTTCCAAACAAGTAAACAATTATATGGTTTTGGAAAAACAACTTTAATGGGTACACATACAATTCAGTTTGCACTACAACTTCTAACATTTTCATGTCCTTTTTAAAAGTACTAGTCATTCTGAAATCAACTTAATTTACACTAGTATAAAGTTGATATTCGTTTACTGGAAATGACATCAATGGAAAACAAGGATTTGAATAGACTTTAGGTAGGTGGGAACTACTGAAAGGTAATAATATTACGAGTATGTCTCACGTAGGTGACAAGACGCGACAACGTCACGCGATGCGACGATATCTTTCACCTTCGTAGGACTATGAATACAGTCCTGTATTCATAGTCTTCTGATAGCAACCCAAATAAAAACCCATCATTAACCTAATTGCAAGGAAAATAAAGATAGACATAGAAATTGTTCATTATCCAATTCTCGATTCAATTCTTAATTCTTTATTGCGTACAATAATGTATATAGTTTGTAGGGAAATAATTATATTAGTCACAATTATGAACCCTGTCGGGCACAGCATAGATCAAGTAGGAGAGAGGAGGTAGGACACTGGCTGTTTAATATGATAAATTTTAATACAGGCTGTCTAATACAGAACTGAATTTATGAATTACAGTTATTGTTTTATAAATTATATTATATACGTTTATTTATTAAGTACTTTAAAACATTCTAAAAACCCCTAAAGGGTTTTTACATTGTTTTATGATAATATATAAGCAGGATACAGGTACTGTAGAGAATATAGCCTATTTGATGCTTAAATGAAACCTTTATGAATACGTTGAACAGTAGATGGCTGAATTACGAGACAAACATTAATTTGAAAAAAGGAATAGCAGAGAAAAACAGTAGGCGGCAGATTTTGGCTGACAATGGACAAGAAAAATAAAGTTTTTTTTTTAATTTTAAAAACAAGCTTTTATTAGTTGTTAATTAAAAAGAACTAAAGAGTTAAAAATAATTTTATTCCGATTGGAATAGGAATTTAGTTTTCAAAGAGTGTCCGTGGAGTTTCTGGCCCGTTTTTCTCCATAGGTAACGCATTGGAATGGGTAACTAGCTTCATCTTTCTGACCGATCGATCCCTTGATAATTCAAAAGTGCCTGTAATTGCTTTATTTGAAATAAATGGTTTGAGTTTGAAATAAAAGCGTTTATTACCCTCTTTTTTTTTCTCTCAACATTTATCACTGGTTTTTTCCCAAGGCTTCGGTCACTAATTATTACTAGGGAACGTACTATCGGGATAAAAAAAACCAGGTTATGGTCTACCTATGTGCCAAATTTCATCTAAATCGGTTTAGCCGTTAAGGCGTAAAAATGTAATAGACAGACAGAGTTACTTTTTGTATTTCAAATATTAGTATGGATATTGTAGTACACTTTCATCAGGAAGATAATGGTGGACGATACGATGCTATAGAGAGATAGGACGTGTAATTACGTGTTATCTTTAAAATGATGTAAGGGTTATGGGTTATGGGGCACCAACAAATTTTGTGACGTATACAATACAGCGCGCGATAATGTTGACTTGACTCACAGACCCATAATAATGCAAAAGTAACTCGGGGTAATTGCGTAACACACTAGCAGTAGGAATGGCTTTCATTTTGACAGTTCAACAACATTCATTGCGTTATTTACGTTACGATTTATAATATTAGTAGGTATGGATTAACCAATATATTTTTATTTCACTGACCAATTCAGAACAATGGTAAAAAAAGAAAAAGTGTATGTTATCCCAAAAATTATTACTCACCGGAATTTGAGAAATTTATTTGATAATAATATTGTAAACATCACAACCTTCAAATTCAAAACAGAGCAACACTGCCTGGAGGCAAAAATACGAATGGTAGGTAATAGTACAAACAGCCTCGTAATTGCTACGATCACTTTTGAAAACAAATCAAGTTATTTATTTGCCTAAATATGGGTATAACATGAGGTGACGAGCAGTGGTGGCCCAGTGGTATTGGCCTCGACTTACGAGTTGTAGGTCGTGAGTTCGAACCCAGGCAGGCGCTTTACTTTATGTAAATTATTTCATCACCACTGCTCTCAAAACGGTGAAGGAAAACATCGTGAGGAAACCGGCATGTCCTAGAACCAAAAGTTCGAAGACATGTGACATCTACCAACCCGCACCGGGCCCGCGTGGTAGGTTACAGCCCATTCCCTCTCAAAAAGAGAGGAGGCCTGTGTCTCAGCAGTGGGAACATTATAGGCTGCTTATGATGAGGTGATACACAACCAAAACTCCCAGGAAACTCAAACTGCACTAAGGTTGAAAATATCAAACTGTCACACTGCCAAATAGACCTTGTCATTTAATGACGTGCAATTTGCATTCAATCTTAAGATGATAAATCTACCAAATTATGTCGACTATAACTCTATAGACGATTTTTTACACAAAGTGCTTTACTCTTCTTCACGTAAGAAACCCAACAATAGCCATTTTATTTTATAGAGTAGCTTCTTCCCGCGACTTCGTCTGCGTGGAATTTCTTGTTCCGCCGACCCGCCCCGTCGCATCGCATCGCCCGCTCGCGATATTACTTCGTTTGTGTAAGCAAAAATGCAGAAAGAACGCCTTGGCGTTCTTTCAACATTTTTCCTATTTCTCGGCTCCTAAGGGTTGTAGCGTGATGTTCAATAACTTATGACCTTCTGAACTGGGCTATCAAATACATACAAAGATATTTTTTTATCCGACTAGCAGATCCAGAGAATAGCGCGTTTAAACAAAAAATAAACTTCAGTTTTATTATATTATGGAAAGTACATTTTTATTGAAATTATAATAACATTTACAATTAAAATATAATAACCTTAGCTAACTAAAACTATTAACAAATTACAAGATGGCGTCGAAAATTCCTCCGCATCGCTGTGGACTATATTATATAATTGTATATATGTAGTATAAATAAATATGGACAAACTTCAAAAATGCATGGCTATGTTCTACTAGCCTTGACGACATTTTCCACTCAGTGAGCCGTTTGTCTATCTAGTGCGTGCAACTCTCATGCACTAATAGCTTTGTATGTTCTTATAGAATGCAAAGTCTAGTTTATTTTGTAAACGTGATCACGTACACTGGAAATTCTTCCTTTTTGAGTTGCAATAGTCTCTTAGTTGGACACTAGTAGGGTTTTTTTTAAAGAAGTGAATTTTAACTAACCTCAGTCAAGCAACCACACAGACGCACTAGCACGAACGCGCTAAATCCTAAACGTAATTTTTATTCGACCGATTTTTGGATCTAAAACACAACTATCCTATAGCACTTAGTACAAATTTTTGACGACCGTCACAACTTGTATCATTGGTATTAATAATGTCATAAAACGAAATAAATATTATGTGGTATACAAGAATTTTCTATTCGAGTGTACGATCACCAAATGTGTGAGTGACACAAGTAACCAGCGTCGTCGGATATAGTTGAAGTTTTTTTTGTAACAATATTTTTGGTTTAAAAGAGTGTCCATGGAGTTTCTTGCCTGTTCTTCTCCATAGGTACCTACTACGCTTTGGAATGGGCAACTAGGTTCATCTTTCTGACTGACCGACCCCTTGACAATTCAAAAGTGCCTGTTATTAGTTTATTTGAAATAAATGCTTTGAGTTGAGTTTGATTTTTAGTAAGAAACCGATGGATACTTTCGAATAAAATTTAACTTTATTAATAGAAAACAAACAGTTAATTTATGAAATTTAATTTAATTTGAAAACATCCATCGGTTTCTTACTAAACTTGAACTATATCGACGGCCCTGGTTACTTATCTCTTTTGCTGATGTACCTTCGTTACATTTACTACGCGCGTTCGTGCTAGACCGAAAGTTCGAAAACGAACTCACAAATACTATGTTAATGTTTACCATCATTGACTCACACCTCGACATTGTTCAGATTGTAATAATTTAACGCAATCTGGCGCGGCGTTCAGTGGCAATCTTATTGTTGTACAATCAATCGTCTTTCCACCAATCATCGTCCAACATGGCTGCTCGATTAAGGTAACAGTAGGTTGCATGTGATATGGGGCACGAGATTAGATGGCAATCGTCCGGAATCGCGCGTTGCTGCACGGTACCGCGTTGCTGCAACAACCAACTAGCAACTCCATGACAGTTCACAAGTCCGTTGCCCACACTTGAACTTTCCCCTTGTTCCTACAACTTGTAGGATGACAGATATGGATGCTCGTACACATTATTTGTGAGGTCACCTAGTTAGTATTTAGTGTAACCTCTCCTTAACTTCCGAGGAGTATGTTGGATTTTCGCAAACAAATGCGACTGTGTGTGACGGGTTTAAACTGGGATCGTTTATAAGTTCTAGGATCAAAGGCTTTGTTGTTGTGAATTTTATTTGAACTAATTTACAATAGTTTTTTATGGTGGTCGTTTTTGTAAGCTAGATATACGGATTCAGTGGTCACTAGTGATAATGCGGCGCATGAAGTCCTGGATTCGATTCCCAGGTCGAGAAAAGGGTTATTGGGTTTTTCTATCAAGAATTTCTCAGAACCAGCCCGTAGTTTGGATTTGTGCCCGGCTGATGGCAAATAAATACATAATAAGAACAATAATAATACATAATAATAATAATAATATATAATTGATTCTTAATAAGTAAATATTTCATGTTTTTTATTGCTTGCGACTGCTTTGTATAGAAAAAACTTCAAAACTATTTTTAGTTCAGGAGTGGCTTAAGAAATAACCTATCTTAGGGCCGGTTTTTCAATCGTCAATTAATTTATCTGAAAAATAAATAATGTGATTTGATGTATTTCGATAGAGTTGTCAAACTGCCATATTTATTCCTCTGATTAAAGTTATCTGACGATTGAACAATCGGCTTCTAGCGAACATAATTTCCTCTACTAATTATTAAATGGACTGTGTGCCTGACCATGTTTTTTTTGTTGAAAATTATTGTTAAACTAGCACCCGCACCTTCTTCGCACGGTTTTACGGCGTGACAAAGCTTCGAGAATAGAATAGAATAGAATACTCTTTATTGTGTGTGTTGTGTTTGTTATGTCTTTGTTATGTCGAGATCTCTTTATTAATATTAATGTACTAAACACACAAACCTTCCGGAATAAATTGTCTAAATTTCAAAACCGCATCGAAGTCCGTTGCCTACTTTAGAAGAACAACGCGGTTAACACAGACAGACACGAAATGCGACTTTAATTTATAATATCGATGGCAGCAAAGTACAAAGAGTCAACTACACTTTTTACGAAATTTACTTTTTTCGTAATTCGCTGAGTCGAATTCTGAGGAATTCTTTGTTTTATCCTGTAGGAATTATTATATATTCTGAGAAATTATTTATTAAATTCTTAATTTTTAAACTTGCGTTATTATAATGCATCAACAATAATAAGTCACGTCGGCGTTACAAATAAATAGTTAAATAAGGAAAATTATTACGTACCTTATAAACTTCCGGTTTTATCATAGTTTCTAAATATGCTTTATTTTAGTGCAACAACAGTACCGTCGTGCTAATGCACAAAGCAGTATAACACATGGAAACTCCTACCAAAAGACGGCCTTTTAAACAAGCACGGCAGAATAATAGATCCGTAAGCATTACAAATAATAGGTAAATAAGGAAAATAATTACGTACCTTTATTTACTGTGGCAATCAACAATGTAAAGTACAAAAAAATTGTAATATCTGTTTTAGTATTTAAAATTATATAAGCTTTAGCAATTAAGTAGTCTCACGTAGAAGGAGCTTTATGGCAGCTGACTCTTTTACTTTACTTTTTAACCTGAGACGCAAAAAAGAGGGGTGTTATAAGTTCAACGTGTGTATTTGTGTGTCTGTGTATCTGTGTAATATTTTGATCAAAGTATCATCACATCGGGGGACGGCTAATGAAAACGCCAAACTTGAGGCCCAGCAATAATGCATAATCATAATCAGCCTATAATGTTCCCACTGCTGGGACACAGCCCTCCTCTCTTTGAGAGGGAATGGGCTGTAATCTACCACGCGGGCCCAGTGCGGGTTGGTAGATGTCACATGTCTTCGAATTTTTGGTTCTAGAACATGCCGGTTTCCTCACGATGTTTTCCTTCACCGTTTTGAGAGCAGTTGTGATGAAATTATTTCCACAAAGTAAAGCGCCTGCCTGGGTTCGAACCCACGACCTACAACTCGTAAGTCGGGGCCGATACCACTGGGCCAACACTGCTCTCCAGCAATAATGAATGTATGCTATTGTAGAAATGATAACTGCTGTTAATTTTCTATTTACATTAGACGTCTCTCGACTCGACGATGCTTTGATAAAAATATTATCTACAACATAAATTAAACCAATCCAAGTCCAATACATGTTATTTTTTTGTTTTTTTTTTTGTTTTAAAGGTTTTTGTGATTTTTTGTACGAAGCAGTTAAAAACATATGTACCGTATATTGACAAAAAAAAAATAAGAAAGAAAATATGTATAATTACGATAAAGATGACGCTGAGAAAAACACACAAATAGAAAAAAGAACGATTTGGGGGAAATATGCTTATTAAAGTTCCCCATCCCCATTGGTGTCCTTCACCATTTCCTTGATAAAGCCCTATTAACTAATTGTTTTAAAACAGCAGAAGATACCTTTGTTCTTCTATAAATTATCACAGTATTGTATTCAAAACGCTCTCCTGTAAAATTATGATTTTTTAGATAAACGTATAAACTTCGCGGCCGTCGATATTCGTATAGATACACAGCATTTAAGACACTGGGAACATTAAATTCCAGCTAAGCTGACCTATGAAAGCGATACACGTGACACAGTTCTCACAATATTTCCTTCAGAGTTTCAGACTTTATTTTCGGAACTAAAAATACAAAGTAAACAACTTGACACTGCCAAGGAAAATATCGTTTGCTAAAACTTTGTCCAGCACATTCGATAGTTATGCAAATCGGTTACCATCGTACTAATTGCTTGCACTTAACTGTGTTTTTGGCGTAAAGTGTGTGTGTGTATAGTTTGTGTAAACACGTCGCGGCTTGTAAGGCTTGCGTGACGCTTAGGCGCCTGCCAGTCTAATGTCTGTTTTCACTAACTCTATACGACATCTAAATATAATGCGTAAACATAAAGCAGTTACATAATAATAATACCAGCCTATTATTGACAAAGGCCTCTTCTTATAGAAATATCTTAGGAGCATTGATGACCACATTTAAAACAGCTGCGCATAATAAATATAATTGACAGCAACCACTAGGCGATGACTACGTTACGAAATCGATTTCATCATCATCAGCCTATATTCGTCCACTGCTGGATGTAGGCCTTTCCTAGTGAACGCCACTGAGTCCGATTATCGGCTCTCCTCATCCAGTCTCTGCCAGCCGCCTTTCGCAAGTCGTCACTCCATCTGGCCGGCGGGCGTCCTACATTACGTTTCCCCAAACGCGGTCTCCACTCTAGAACTCGTTTTCCCCAACGATTGTCGATTCTGCGAGAGATGTGACCAGCCCATTGCCACTTCAGCTTGCTTAGTCTTCGGGCTATGTCGGTGACTTTGGTTCTCTGACGGATAACCTCGTTTCGGATTTTATCCTTCAGAGAGACTCCAAGCATAGCCCTCTCCATAGCTCGCTGAGCGACTTTAAACTTATGGACCAGTCTCACCGTGAGTGTCCACGTTTCGGCTCCGTAAGTCATAACTGGTAGGACGCACGCGTTGAAGACTTTCGTCTTTAGGCACTGCGGTATAGACGACGAGAAGACCTGACGAAGTTTACCAAATGCTGCCCATCCTAGCTGAATCCTTCTATCGGCTTCCCTCTCAAAGTTGTTCCTACCCAACTGCATATTCTGCCCGAGGTAAACATATTCTTGAACAACTTCAATGGGGACACCTTCAATGACAATCGGTCTTGGGGTAATAAGGGCGTTAAACATAACCTTGGTTTTATCTATGTTCATCCCAAGACCGATGCGTCGAGAGGCGGCAGCTAGGTCAGTCAGCATTCGTTCAAGATCCTGCAGCGACTCCGCCATAAGGACAATATCATCGGCGAATCGTAGGTGTGAGATGTACTCGCCATTTATGTTTATGCCCGTTCCTTTCCAGTCCAGCGTCTTAAACATATCTTCCAGGGCGCCAGTAAACAGTTTCGGGGATATGACATCCCCCTGTCTCACTCCCCTGCGCAGCTGGATATGTTTTGTCTGCCGGTTCTGTACCTGAACAGACATATTCGCGGCGTCATACAAGCATCTCATCACATCGATGTATCGCCAGTCCACTTGGCATCGCTGCAGGGACTCGAGCACAGCCCAGGTCTCGACAGAGTCGAAAGCTTTCTCATAGTCCACAAAAGCAAGACACAGGGGCTGGTTATACTCTTCGGTCTTTTGTATTACCTGCCGCACTGTGTGGATGTGGTCTATGGTCCCGTAACCCGATCGAAACCCGGCCTGCTCTGGAGGTTGAGACTCATCAAGTCTTCTCGATAGACGATTCGAGACTACCCTCGAAAACAGCTTATAGACATGGCTCAGAAGCGATATGGGCCTGTAGTTTTTAAGGAGCGTTTTATCTCCTTTTTTGAAAAATAACACTACGGTGCTTCTGTTCCACGCCTTTGGAGTTCTCCCATCGTTCAAAACAGTGTTAAACAGCTTCTGAAGCTCTTGAAGTACAGGTCTCCCTGCTGCTTTCAAGAGTTCTGAGGTAACTCCGTCATCCCCCGGCGCTTTTCCATTTTTAAGCTGTTTGAGGGCTATCTCGATCTCGTCAAGGCTGACTTCCGGCAAATCATCGGTGTAGTGGCGGATCAATGTGGCTCGGGAATCTTCACTGCTAGGTTCAGGTCGTACAGCATGCGAGTCGTATAGTCGGCCATAGAAATCCTCTATCTCGGCGAGAATATCGGGCACTGTGGTGACGGTATTGCCAGAAGATGTTTTAAGCTTCGTCAGATGGGGCCTCCTCAATTGCTGCGCGAAGACTTTAGACCCCCGATTTTGCTCTATAGCCTTTTCTATTCGGCGCGTGTTAGAGCATCGGAGGTCCCGTCGCACCAGCTTGCTGATATTTCGATTGAGAGCCCGCTTTTCCGACGAAGTGGCATCCACGTCATTCCGCCTCTCATCCATAAGCCGAAGAGTCTCCGCCGAGAGTTTGGACTTCGTACCAGTACGTTGCATCTGACAGAACTTCGACCCTTCTTCCCTTAGGATTCCCACCACTTGTTGTAGGGCCTCGTCGACGTCAATTGTGGTTTCCAGAGCAGCAAATCGGTTTTCCAGATGTAGTTGGAACTGTTCTGATCCCACAACGGTTTGGAGCTGGTTAGGTCGGAGTGTAGACTTCATCAAACGGGATCTTTCTAGCTTAAAATTGATATTCAGAGAACCTCGTAGGAGTCGGTGGTCACTACCGGTGTTAAACCTGTTGACCACAGAGACGTCTCTGAATATGTGCTTTTTATCCGTCATGATGAAGTCTATCTCGTTCTTTGTCACATCATCAGGGCTTTTCCACGTCCACTTTCTTTGGGACTGCTTCTTATAGAACGTATTCATTAGGAAGAGCCCCTCTTTCTCCAAGAAGTTGACGAGCATTTGCCCCCTGTGGTTCCTGCTTCCATAACCGTGTGGACCAACTTTCGATTCGCTGCTATTCCGTACTCCCACTTTAGCGTTGAAGTCCCCCATTACAACGCTGTAGTGCGTCTTCGTGGTCTTGTGAAGAGCTGAAGAGATGTCTTCATACATTTCTTCTACTGCGTCATCCGAGTGCGCCGACGTCGGTGCGTAAACCTGTATTACTTTAAGGCTATACCTTTCGGTCAGTTTAAGTATGAGGTACGCTACCCTGGTCGACATACTGGAGATCTCAACAACGCTATCAGTGAGGACTTTATGTACGAGGAACCCTACGCCACCTTAGGATTGTTAGTCACCCTCCCGGTAATACATAAGGTGGCCCGATTCTAGCGTTATAGTGTCCTCACCCTCTCTTCGGACTTCGGATAACCCCAGAATGCGCCACCTTATCCTTGCCAGTTCCGTTTCGAGCTGCTCTAAGTGGTCATCCAGCCTTAGCGTTCGTCCGTTGTACGTTGCCAAAGTCAGTTGTGGGTGGTGGCCTACCGTAGCCCGGGGATTCTTCGCACCCCCTGCCCTGCCGTTACCGTGACCGCCACCTTGATCAGGAATAGCAGGGCGGCCGGGAACTAGGGACCGTTTTTGTGTTGTATCGTTCATTTGGAGGTAATGCCCATAGTCGCCACGCTGGGCATGCGAGTTGGCGACCGCAGGGCGTAGTTTCTCGCACTGGTGACGCTGCTGCCCGTCACCAGCCTGTAGATTTAACTACGCCATTGTTGTGATGGTTATACCGCCATCCGTCGGTCGTCAGAGCCTCGTTAGTTATTTAGCAGGATGTACCACGGGCAGGTGAGGTTGACTTGGAGCATTGTGATGGTATGAGCCCCCATACACCCCAATCGATTTACTAATGCGAAATTAATACTCTAGCAATATTGACAGACCATAAAACATAGACAAGTGTCAAATACGTGTAGATTTCAAAGCTTACGAGTTGCCTACAGAGAAACGTAAGTTGAAATGGGTGTAAGTAAGCGTTACTTTGCCTGATGGTAGCGAAAACGGGCATAGATCTTCTATAATTATGTATCGTGATTGACTGATAGACAACCTGCAGCCAAAACCAATGAACGTGTAAACATGAAATTGGGTAATTAGATACTTACATATGTTTTCGAAACAAAGTGCCTGAGTGAGACTCAGGTTGAAGTTTGTGTGGAAAATTCAGAATACCTACTTGTATTTGTGGACGAATTTAAGATCTCTGCACACCACAGATTCAAAAAAAAATACCATCCTCCTAATGCCGTGACGACCTTTGCTGCTGTGTCTGTTTTATTAACACGCTTTTGTATTAGCTTTACTTGTAACTAACAAACAATGTAATAAAATCATATAAGTCAATTTTAACCTACTTCTAATTGTCGTATCGAAATGAAACTTTGTATGTATATGTAGTTCGGATGACAAAACTATAGTTTGGTATCTTGAGCCAGGAGGTGGATAGTGGAACTCTTCAGTGGATACTAGTAAACCGCTCGAGTCATAACTTGGGTGATTAGATGAAGAATATACTAGACTAAAACGTAAAAACTAAAAACATGTAGTTTAAAAAAATAAACACGTTTTTATCACGCACTAAAAATTATAAAACAATTAAATTGACTTGTATTAATTCTTCTTTTATATCCAATGATTAAATCAAAAAGCGTGGAGCGCTTATTAGTTGTGTGTATTTTTAATAATAATAATGTAAGCGTCTTTTTTAGTATTTTTTTATTATGAAATATTACAGCCGCTCAAAACTGCCAAAGTACTTTACTCACACAAAGTACCCTACATTATCTCGATAAGCACAACACACCTCTCCGGCATCGAACCTCAGACATGCACGCTTAGACCACTAGAGCTACCAGATTTTCCAAATGCAAATGTATTTACTGCTGGTAACACATTGGTGTTTCCACCATACGATATAACAGCGCCCGAGTCGACATGCTACTCACTAAACCGCAAATGTGCCTCGCAAGGATTTGCATACAAAACAGAGCGCGTCGGTAGTTGCTTTATACGTAGTTAAAAACCACCCCACCGAGCTTGCACTTGTTTGATATTTCCAACCCGTCCAATAAAAGACTGCTCAAGCTGAGATGAATCCCGCATGATGGGTATCATGATCTTAGACTCGTATATATTTCTAATATATGTATAAAAATCTCGTATCACAGTGTTTGTTATCTAACTCCTCCGAAACGGCTTCACCGATTTTTGAGTTTTTTTTTGTGTATATTTGGTAGGTCTTAGAATAGGTCGTAAAGTATATTCCATACCGCTGCGGGTGAAATCGCGGGGTGCAGCTAGTATCATATATATCATCATCCCTAATCAACATCTCTCGATGTTTTAATGATTAGTACTCATCACGCGACTATTCGTGTCAGGTTGAACTCCTGCATATAAATAGGTTGGCACATTCGGTGCGAGCGAATTGTGTCCCACATCTGGCGCGGTTGTCGCTACAATTGGCCAGAGCTCAATGCCCAAATTGAAAAGGTGAAGGAAAACATCGTGAGGAAACCGGCATTTCCTAGAACCAAAAAATCGAAAACATGTGACTTCTACCAACCCGCACTGGGCCGGCGTGGTGGATTATGGCCCACTCCCTCTCACAGAGAGGAGGCCTGTGTCCCAGTAGTGGGAATACTATAGGCTGATTATGCTATGCCCAAATTGTGAAGTTTCGGCAACAGTTGACGGTTAAAACTTACAGTCACGCATGAGTTGGTTCACATTTTCTTAATACTTACATTCGTTTCATAGCTTAACAAACCCTTGCGTCCTTTTTAAACATTTACAGGATTCAATTGCCACCTGAAACGATTAAAATCGCATTTCAATAGATTGTGATTGGTATTTAAACTTAACTCGTGTAGAAATTATTGTTTCTCCCAAAAGCCTTTAGGAATAAATTTATTTGTTCATTGTTACAAAGATGACCTTATAACTAACATAACATAACATAACATCACGCGTGTATTCCCCGAAAGGTCAGGCAGAAGTGTACCTGTAGTACATTCACATACACCACCTTATAAGTAGGTACCTATTACATAATTATTTTATCTGCAACTATCTTATCATTCAGTTTGTTTAGACGGGGGTCCCCAAATTTCGTATTTTGGAAGACGATTTCAAAAGATAAAACAAATAACAATATTATATAGATCTTTATCTCAGAACTGACATCAAATATAACCTCATAAAATATGAAGATAAATAAAACTAAGGATTAGTATGAGTCAGCGCTTCTGGTATATGAGTATTATATACTCTTTAATATTGAGCGCCATCTCAAAGAAGTAGACTCATTGTTATTATTTTTTGATGCAGACTTCAAATGAAGTCGTGAAAATAACTCGTGCAGATTCACGAGTTATTTTCTTCGTAAAACTTAGTATATTTAGGTAAACGGTTATATTTCATGCCGTGGTAAAAGATAAGCCAATTAACAAGGGTTGTTTGAGAGTACCTTAATATTATCACTCATTAAAATCACTTCAAATACCTGCACATTGTGCACATGGATTAATAGCATAGGTTACAATAGCATAGGTTACAATAGCGTAGGTTACAATAGCATAGTTTACAATAGCATAGGTGACAATAGCATAGGTTACAATAACATATTGACTGCTTCATTGATGTAGTGGTCTCAAGCGTGACTGCTGAGCGTGTGGTTTTGAGTTCGATTTTCAGGTCAGATTTTCCGTCAGGAATTTGTCATTAGCAGCCCAGCCTGGATTTGCACTCAAACATAATCAGCACATCTCTGCATAACTCTTCGATGAAAACTGGCGTGATGTTATGTTAACATAGGTACAAAAAAACAGAATCAATCAAACAACGAATCAATAAACATCAAACTTAAGAATCGGCGGGTTCCATACCCGATTTCAACTGAATAGTTCACCACAGTATGAAATTTACTAGGATCGTATGCCCCCAATTTTATCTTATAGCAATAACCGACCCGTTTTTCGAAATATCACAATAACCTCGCTCGAACTTCTGTAGAAACCTCAAGACACGTTACTAGTTAAACTGTGCTTACTGCCTGGAAATAGAGGCGAACTAGAAAATGGCGCTGATTTTGTAGGGCTTCACACGGCAAACAATAAGTGCCTTGCAAGTTGCGACCGAACAAGCTCGCAAGGCACTTAATGGTTTCTAAACTTTCTACCCGATATCATTTATATATAGACCACTTCACTTTTATGCGCCGATAGTCTGAAATATTTATTTTCTATTTGAAACAAAGACGCCAAAATTAAACAGACAAAATTAAGATGTTGCTACAAAATATATAAGCCCCAGAAAATAAATAATTGTGTGTGCTAACTAGGGCCGGCAGACTAAACAACATTAGTCAAATAGTCAGACTTCACTTTTCTGCCTCGTTGGTCTAGTGGTCGCAAGCGCTACTGCTGAGCATGAGGCCTCGGGTTCGATTCCCGGGTCGGGCAAGGTGTTATTGGGTTTTTCCATCTGGGATTTCTCAGTAGCAGCCCGTCAGTCTGGATTTGTGCTAGGTTGATGGCAATAGACTCGACACCTATTACATGGGACTTAAACATAACTGGCGAAATGTGGGTGTACTATAGGTACACCTCTGCCTAACCCTTCGTGGAAAACAGGCGTGATGTTATGTTATGTGTGTGTGTGTCACAGTTTTTAAAAATAACTAAAAACTATATAAAAAAATTACGTTAAGTTATAATATTGAGATGTTTTTAATGCAGTTAAATATAGTTTAACATAAATATAATAAAAAGCGATTTTAGTGACTTATGCTAGAAATAACACTATGTACATAGTAGGTAGGTACTTTTGACTTCTATCTTTGTTTGTTAATACTAAAAAAAAAAAAAAACTCGGAACTGCACATTTCGACAACTTCATTTTTTTTACTGCTCGATCTGATAAGTTATATCCAATCATACGGGAGATAAATCTAAAAATCTGTATTCTTTTTCTTTTTTTCAATGATGCTATGATCCGTGTCCACTTCCAAGTGGCTATTATCTGGTACCATGAACTTGTGGTCTATGACATCTTTGTCTAATGTCTGCAAAGCCCAGGTCAGCATTGAACTGACATGATAATTTCGGTTATGACCGCCTCACATATCAGAATAAAATATTACAATTTTTGTATTCTCAGGTACGTATGTTTGAAGATGTTTGAAAAGAGACAATGCTATTTCATTACCTCCTCTAGCAGCTTTGGTTTCAGACCATATGTAACAAACCTACAGCTTTTCCAGTTTTGTTGTCATGGACAGTCAGGTTGAACGAACCTGGCGTCTGTAGAAAGCTACAGAAGAGCTGAGAGTTGGAGTGGGTAAACACTGTTGTAAGTCAAATGAGTAGACTTACACAGTACTGTAATTTTTAACCGACTTCAAAAAAAGGAGAAGGTTCTCAATTCGACTGTATGTTTTTTTTTTTATGTGTGTTAGCTCAGAACTTTATTTTAGGTAAACTGATTTGGATGATTCGTTTTAAATTTAAAAGCTGATGCTTCATGTGTGGTCCCATATAAATTTGATCAAGTTCTGACCCGCAGTTTTTGAGATATCCTTAATACTGCGTATTTTTTACACTTAGTTTATATTGATGATGTTTTAATAATTTCCTGTCACTGTTGTTTACATATATCAAGTAGTGGTACACGAATTTGTGTGAGGTAGGTAGGTACCACAACTAAAAGGTGAATAATAAAAACTTTTTACAAAAAAACAATCGACTTCAAAGAAAAATACAAAAAAAGCCTGATAAATAACTTTTATTTCGGAAGTCGGCGGCTAAAAACGAAAATACAAAAGCAAAGACACCGACTTCCGAAATTAAAGTTATTTTTCACGTTATTTTGTGTTTTATTTTGGAAGTCAGTTGTTTTTTTGTAAATAGTTTTTAATCACTAGAGTATCACATTTGTTCGTTTCATATGCTTGATCTGTGGCAATCTTGTGATGTTCATGTTGAGCAATTACATAGTTAAGTTTTTTTGTAGTTAACTTTTGCACGCCGAAATTAAAGGCAGAATAAGAGAACAATTTTTACATTTTACCAAGCTTCTGTACCTATGCAAATAAATAATTAAGTTTTTTTTTTTGATTTTTGTTTTTTTTTTTTGACTTTGTCACTTGGTCTTGCGACATATTTGAATTTAATTCTTAAACTTATCCTAGACTTATATAAATATGAAGTCACGGGGCTTTTTGAAAGATAATACTATTTTGTGGAATTCTTGACTATATTTTTTTACTGAAGGTTGATTGTCGCGGTTTACACATACATTTTGTTAAAATAGTTAGATGAGAAGGCTTGTACTTTTTTGATGTAGTTTTTCTTGTATATTGTCTCTCGTAGGATGGTAATGGCAAAATGTTTCTTAATTTCTTGTCTTTTTTTCATCAGAAATCTTATATTTGGGTATACTCTGCCCACGGTTATCATCTGTTTGAGTGCTCTACAGACGACCGTTTTTTAAGCAATAAATAATAATTTGAGTACCTACCCTCGAGATAACGCGACGCACTTACTTTCCTAATGCCACCTTCTGTATCCATGAAGTCCGGGAGCGCCAAGTGTTCCTTTTAACCTTAAGCTTTTTATAACGTCCCAAGATTCATGCAAATCAAGAGGTTGAAAAAGGACGCCACTAGATTCAAGCCGGAACAAACGAATATGACTAAATGTACTTTAGTGTGCCGATATTAATAATTTTGAAACAAAGAAAAATCAAGTATTTTTTTGGCTTATGTCCTTTAATCCGCCGACCCGACTTTTAGTACTTAGTCGCTTTCATCAAGATGTCGGAAAAAATGGTAGATTTTCGGTTATTTATAATAAATTTACAGTTATTTCAGTCTATATTTATTTTAGTCGTGAAAAAAATGCGTACCATACTTTACCCCAAAATGACATCACTTAAATAATTTATATAAGTGTGAAATTAGCTACAAACTTGATGATGAAAAATAAATACAAATGATAATTAATATTTATTTCCGTAAGTAGGTTTGTATAAAAACTTTTACAATTTTTTTTTTTTATATTAGATGAGGTCGGTGTAAAGTTTGTCGGTATCTGACGACTCTGAGAAAAAAGTCCAAAAAAATCTCATAGTCTCTTTTAAAGTCCATACATTGTCTTGATCCGATCATGTGAGGACCATGCAGATAAGCGTCGGAGATGGTCTTTTGAGGAAAGAATCACCCAGATTTGAATGGACTTGTCCCGTCGGTACACGCATGTGTCACTAATCATGTAGCTCACTCAACGGGTACAAAAACATAAACCAAACTAAAACATCACACAGTTCCGTCTCCTCCAAATGCAAGTAGAACAACAATTCATAGTTCCACATCACAGGCATAACAGCTTTTATGGCAGTATTTAAAACATATCTCTGCCATTACAAGGCAGCTGGCGTTACCATACGGTTCGCACTCGGCCGGTCGGCCCTGCCAAGAAGTTTGGCGTAGGAACTTGGCCGCAACACTTTAAAAACAAACTACAATTTAAGACTACTTTTCCATTAACAAAACCGTTTTGCCGGGAAACTGTGTTTATAACTATGTTTCTTAAATGGCATTTGGGCGGTTTACGTGTCAGCCAATTAGCCGGTAAATAAATTAAAACTAAAAATAACCTTTTAAGCAAGTTCTTATAAATTACATTACATTAAATAATATTATGTTTTATTCATGTCAACCTTATATTAGCAAATGAGCTATTATCAGGTACGAGATCGGGCTGTCTTGCGAAGTACGCCTCCTCTAATTCCCTCCACTTATTCCTGTCCAAAGCTTTTCTTCGCCAACCATTTGCTACATCATTGTCCCATCTTTTCACCTGTCTTCCTCTACTCTAATAAGACAGTAGGAAGAACTTCTCTGCCCTCTTTTTTCCCAGCCTCTTCGCAACTATGTTGGGATCGGCTTCTAGTCTGTCCGGATGCAGCTATACAGACTGGCGCGACGTAGGAAGAACTTAATTAAGGATTAAGTTTTATGATACATAAGGCCGATTTTTCAATCGACACATTAAAGTTAATTATCTGAAGAATAAATATTACAGTTTGGCAGCTTCGGTATATAAAATATTTCACACCGCCGTATTTATTCTTCAGACAAAAGTTATATGATGATAGACAAATCTGCCCCTAAAAGAAATGATAACATTTTTATCTCTGACGACATACACAGTCCGCATCTGAGATCAGTTAGATTTATTCTGACTTAATGATGTAGCTAATACTTTGTAACATTATAATCTAAAAGAGCATGCAGTTCATTGCCTGTTCTTCTGCATAAACACCTACTATGCTTTGGAATGGGCAACTAGCTTCTTTTTTCTGACTGACCGATTCTTCTACAGTTCAAAAGTGCCTGTAAATGGATTCAAATAATTGTTATGAGTTTAAGTCTGCCAATTGCCATTACTTTTCCTCAGACAAAATTATCATACATAGTGCGAGCAAGTTGTAAAGAGTTCTCACCAGGCCCATTTACCACCAAAAGCTTATCAGCTCGCACTCGGCTGAACTCTGACTTTTTTTTAAGTGCGTATTTCTTATTGGACCTGCTAATTGTTACTACTCGTATTACCACTGCCTCATAGGTGTACTGGTTCCAAGGATTACTGCTGAGCATGAGGTCCTGAGTTCGATTCCCGGTTTTGGCAAAGAGTTTTAGGGTTTTTCCTTCAGGAATATTTCAGTAGCCACATTAGTCTGGATTTGCGGCACGTTGACGGCAATTGGCTCGCCCCCTGTTTCATGGGACTTAAACATAACTGGTGAAATGTGAATGTACTACACAACTCTGCCCTAAGCCTTCGCGGAATAGAATAGAATAGAATAGAATAGAATATTTATTGAATAAAAAACGTTACAAAAAGGGTACACTTAGTCAATAGTAAGATTTGTCAAACAATAATTAATAATGCTTAAAAATAAACTAAAGCTAAAATATGTTTAGAACAGGTGCAAGTAATGATTGTTCGGAATTACAATGTAAGGTAGCGACCTACCCGATCTAGGTTAATTCAAACCTGTGTTTCAGGCCATCACTTTACAATTCAATTAAATTGGAACACTCAAATTTAAAGTAAAATTGATATAAAATGTATTAACAACTATGAGAAAAAGCATATTGGTACATTATTATCTAAAACTAAACCTATGTAAATATACAAAAGTAAATATTTACGAGGGACTAAATTATCATCATGACAAAATTTCTAGAAGTTTTTCTGTGTCTGTGTAGTTGAGTAGCGCTAAATGCTCTGATAACATTTTACTACATTTTTTATAACTTATACTATAGAAGCTTAGTAACTTGTTGAGCCTATTATACAGAAAAGGTCCTAAAAACACATAAAATCTATTTGCAAACGCATGTCTAGTTTGAGGCTTTATGCAAACCAAGTCCTTCCTTCTCTTGTCGGATGGTACTGGATCAAAAGGAAGTGCAGTGTGCTGGTGTAATATTATACTTAGTATAAATAATTGCCTTACTGTTAGTACATTACATTCTATGTAGAGCTGGTGTGTAGGAAATCTAAAAGGCCGAAAGGTAGCAACCTTTAGAATTGCTCTTTGAGTACGCTCTAGAGGAAGCAAAATTGTTTTTGCAGCACCACCCCAAGAAGTTATGCAATAGGTAAGAACGGATTGACACAAAGCTAAATAAACCTGTTTAATTAATTTATAGTCTGCTATATTCCGTAAATACTTAAATACATATATTAATTTGCGCACTCTAGTACATAGTAAATCGATATGTTTACGGAAATTTAGATTGGAGTCAATAGTGACACCCAGATATTTTAAATGGTCAGCTTTAGCTAAAGTGGGGCAGGAACATGCAGTGTCAGCGTACGTGCTACAATTATGTGCGTAAATGTTTAGATTAGTAAGCGGTATGTTAGTATTTCTCATTGTAAATAAAATGTATTTTGTTTTATCTGTGTTTAACGTTAATAGATTATTATGAAGCCAATTACACACAATGTTAAAACCATTCTGAGCATGTTCGTAGACCTCAACTCTTGATTTAGCTGAGAACAATAGAGCGGTGTCATCTGCATAAGACATTATGATACCATTTTGGAGTGACAGGCGGCACAGTTCATTTATGTATATTAAAAATAATGTAGGGCCCAAAATGCTGCCTTGAGGAATTCCAAAACCACTGTTTTTGAGTTCGGAACTTGTATACTGATCAATTTTTACACATTGCTGACGATCGCTAAGATAATCAGAAAATAGTTGAAGTTGTGCTCCTCTTATCCCAAGTGTTTCGAGCTTGTGCAAAAGTAAAGTACATGAAATAGTGTCGAAGGCCTTGGCAAGGTCTAGAAAGATCCCAATTGTGTGCATACCATTATCTAGATTGGTAGTAACATGGTTAGTCAATTTGTGTACTGCTTGGCTAGTTGATCTTTTGGGCCTAAAACCAAATTGACTATCGGAAAGTAGTTTGTTAACTTCCAGATATTTTATCAATCTACTGTTTATTATTTTTTCTAAAATTTTTGAAAGGCCTGTTAACACTGAAATGGGTCTGTAGTTATTAACACAGTTTTTGTCTCCAGACTTGAATACAGGTGTGACCACAGCTTTTTTAAGCATTTTAGGGAATATACCTTTAGATAAAGATAGCTGAAAAATATGTGTTAGAGGAGGGGCAAGTAGGTTTTTAAATTGTTTAAGTATATTATTTGGTATGTCATCCCACCCAGTGGCACAAACATCCTTTAACCCGTTTATTATTCTTACTACTTCGTAAACGTCGGTATCTAATAAAACAAATGAATTTAGTGTAGAGGAAGTCGTAATAGGGTTAGGGCGGGAAAAATTACTCGAATTTAAAGATTTAGCAGCCAGGTTTTTACCAACGTCAGCAAAAAATTTGTTTACTTTATTCATTGCTTCGGATGGGTTTATCTCTGTTGATAGTAAATCAAGCGGAGGATCGGGATTTTTTGATCGAAATGTGTTTGTTTTTATAAATTTCCATACAAGTTTACTATTTGTTCCTGCCTTCTGTAATTCATTTTTATCATACAGATTTTTTTGTTTTTTCAAAAGATTATTGCAGAAGTTTCGATACCTTTTATATGTCAGAGAAAGTATTTCGTTATCAGGTGCGAGTTTCAGTTTAAGATGAAGTTTGTCTCTATGTCTTATACAACGAACGAGACCGGGTGTAATCCAAGGTTTAATACAACTATACTTTCTAGGCATTGTCTTAGTGAATGTGTTTTTCCTTATTGCATATTGTAGGGAATCTATGAAATACTTTAACGTAATATTTGCATCGGTTGAATTATAAACTGGGTCAAAATTAATACCGCGTAAGTCATTTTCCAGGTTTGACATATTGACTTTAGTGTAGCTACGCATGCAGTTATTTCTAGGTGAAGATATTTGTAATGTTAGTAAAACAGCTTGATGATCGGTAAGCGAAGAATTAGTAACCAATGTTTTGGATGGATTTTTTGATTTTAGAATGATATGGTCTAAGCATGAGCCACTCTGATGCGTGGGGTGATAGTGAGCTGGTAAAAGTCCATGAAATGAGCAAATATTCAGATAATTATGTGCATGGGTATCGGTTTTCCCGGAAACAATGTTAATGTTAATATCGCCCAAGAGTACTATGTTTTTAAAAGATGCTATATTTTTTAAGTTTCTGTCAAGCGACTCTAAAAATCCGTCCATACTTTGAGAAGGGGGCCTATAAATAGCCATGACTACCGTATCGGGAATAATTTTAATTATTAAGCAGTTACTATCTTGGGATATAGGTTCTTCTTTGATAGTTCGTATATTACTTTTTATATAAACTACTAATCCATCGTTTTGGTTTATGTTTCTGTCAGTTTTGTAGGAATAATATCCGTCAAGTGATGGTAAAGTGACTGACTGCTTAGACAACCAACACTCTGTCAGGACGATAATATCACAGCTTATGTCGAGATTCTGTAATAACACTTCAAATCCGTTCATGTTTCGATTTATGCTGCGAATATTCTGTGTGAGCAGGGTTAACGTTTTTTCACCAGAAAGAAGAAGGTGCTTACAGTCCTCAACATTACAGGTTTTAGATTCAGACACAGAGAAACTATCTAGATCACAAATAAGTTGATTTGTCATGTTAGTTACAAACTAACTGGAAATATAAATAGACGATAAGCTAACTGTTAGTGTGCTAACTGAATAAACTATTCGGTGGCGCTCTTAGACGCCGTCATAGTCTATTGAGTTGATGTAATTGATCTCTGCATATCTGCGCGCTGGGCAACTTACATCACCAGTTGGATGGTCACATTTCCTCTTGAACCGCTTGCACGTCGCACATTGAGCAGGAGAAGATTTGCTGCTACATTCCTTGAAGGAGTGTCCAGTCTCTCCACAGTGGTTACAAGTAGGACTAGTTTCCCGGCAAAACTTGGCTGCATGTCCGAACTGCTGGCAATTGAAGCACCTGGTGACTATCGTGAAATCTCTCACAGGGCATGATGTCCAGTTTATAAAAAGTCGGCTTTGATTGATGATAATTTTTCTTATGCTAGCAGGTAGTTCCAGGATGTAGTTGCAAGTAGGGAGGTCTTTCTTACCCGATTTATGGCTCAATTTGATGCTCGCAAGGAAGGACTCACGAGTTATATTCGGCAACTTATCTGACAGGTTCTGCTCGTAAATACAATCAAATACCTCCTTCTCTGTAAGGGTTACGGGAACACCAATGACGGCGACCCTAGGGCGGCGTTTAGAAGGTTCTTCTATTGTAAGGCCTGATGATACTAATTTTTCCGAATTCTTTAGCTTCTCAATATCGCCTTTGTTTTCGGTGCTAATCAAAACGCCCCCATTTTTCACTTTTCTCAGGCCACGGACATGAAGCTTAAGTTGTTCGGGGGAGATAATCTTTTGAACAAGCGACTTGGTGTCGTCACTTGTTTGGGTCTTATTGCTGGGATAGATGGCGACTGAACTTAAATTAGCAGGACGGACGAAGTTATCGGAACCTTTCTTCACCATACTAGCATATGAAGTATTTTCCGAGGGATTTAGCTTTGCTTCTACGACCTCTTTGAATTGCTGGAGAGAGTTACTAACGTTCTGGGTAACCTGTAGGTGCTGAATTGTGGTATGGGCCTGGATTGTTTTCTGCTTCAATGATTGGTATAGGACAGCCATCTGAGAGGTCCCACTTGAGACCTTCCGGCAGAGAGTGGAGACACGAAGCTTCTGATCTGAGTTCATTTTCCCATCACCAACAATAGTGCAGACTTCGTTTAGAATTGTGTCAATAGATCCTAACCATTTCTGGATCTCCGGCGTACTGATGACTTCACTCGGCAATTTATTCTCTTCGGGTGCTGGTGGGTTTGGGTCACTCGGGGATAATGGTTCAGTAGGCGTCGGTGGAGGACTTCGCCGTAGTAATTGGCTACGACCAAACGGGCTCGATCCTAAATGGGACATCCTACTACTAAACACTTGATTTATTGTTTATAAAAATTATTTAGATCATTTTGCAACTTCGGTAAAAACACTGTTGAAAGTCGGTAAAAAACCTATAAGTCACACGCGACACACTTTACTTTTTACTGACGGCGCAAATTATTATATTTATTTGTCGTAAATTGTTTATTTCATTATACTTAATAAATACAAAACACACGTCCGCTTAGTCTCGCGTCTCGTAGAGCGATCACAACGGATCACAACTCGGAATACAGACGTGATGTTATGATGTTATGTTAGTTTTTACTGTGCTTGTTAGTGATCCTAATATTTCTATTACCTACTTCCCGTATTTTTAAGAACGTTCACATACTAATCTCATTTTGCATTTCCACGTAATGTAACGTTCTTATGATTGCTCGACACGGTGTTCGATGTAAGTCACGGCTACTGAACATTTACCTGTAACATTCCATTCTATTTTTCGCTTACTGTTCGTTGAAATGTCGGATCTGTATACGTATATCGATATGTATGTCGCCCGCGCTCGTGTCTATGCTCAATGAAATGTTACACAAATTTGCACATATCTTTGCAAAATGTTACACAAATTTGCACATATCTTTGCAAAATGTTACACAAATTTGCACATATCTTTGCAAAATGTTACACAAATTTGCACATATCTTTGCAAAATCAAGTTGTAACAAAGCATCGGGTGCCCTGCTCATTGTTTGGTTTGTGAAATGGTGACACATTGGAGCGTCTCGCTGCTTTGTTACAAGTTAATGCTCTAATCTATACTCACCTTTAAGTTACCGTAATGATATTCGCCGAGATAAGATTGCGGAAATGATCTTCATTTTCAAAATAAATAGGTCCTAATAACTATCACTCAAGTGCACAGCAACTCAAACACAGAAGCAATAATTACTCGATGCGTAGCGGATCGGAGATAAGCTACGACGTAGCACGCGTAGCAGCGTAATCTCAATATCTGCTACGCCGTAGCAAGCGTGGATCTTTCGTGACAGATAGCAGGGATTTTTGTATTGAGGGGGATTGGTTGTGTAGCAATTGTAAACAAAACAATGTGATTTACATTAAGCAATAGACTACACATCGCAATACTCACAATGCCTACCATTATCGATATTGCGTCCGTTGTACATATCAATACATATAGTCTCTTCGTATTAAAAGTGTACAATATCAAAAACGTATACAGTGCAACCTCGGTATTACAAAACTGAAGGGAATTAGAAAATATTCGTTATACCAAGTAATTTGTTACAATGAGGTTTGTTATATAGAGGTTAGGTTGGACTACGATTCGTTTTAATAAGGTAAGAAAACTTGTTTATTAGCCTCAATATTACGTAGGTACTCATCTGCTAACCCTGTTATAGCGAACGATTTCCACTAATAAATGATAACCTGTATTTTATATTTAAAAACAGTTTACACAGTTTTCTGTCACAGAATAACCAAAATGAAATGCAATAAAATTCGTAAAAAGCAGGTAGGTAGTTAAACACATAAACAACAACAGCATTCGCATAAACGAAAGAAATCACAATCAACTAATAATATTCGCATAAACATAAAAAATCAACAATGTGGTTATTGTAGCTTATTCTTCGTTTGTCTTGATTTAGCATATACGAGTAGCAGTGTTTACATTAATTACTTAGAATCAACATCAAACAACAAAAATTGTCTTAGAAAAATGTCTTACAAAAAGTGTCTAAACCTGTCTAGACATGAATTATTGTGGAATTGAGTGTGAATAATTGATAAGATACGTTATGTAAAGGTTATAAGTTCATTAGTCTTTTTTCATCAACAAATCTTCAATCTTTTTTTGACAAAATTTGTTAATTATAAATAATACTTTCTATTTAAATATATTCTGCAATGATTGTAAATGCGTTATAAAGAGGTTTTTGAAAAATGTATTCGTAATGTAAAGGTATAGTTTGCATTAGCTCTTACGGGCAGTTCTACGGGATTTCGAAAATTAAGGTTGCACTGTATATAAAAATTATATTGAATTTTTCATGACAGCATTATTACTAAAACAGCTGGAATGAAGGTTCTGGTTGTCTCATTTGACCACAAGCTAACGTTTCATGATCACATAGTACTCGCATCGGTAGCCAAACATTATTTTCTGCACAATGCTAAAGATTTCAGCAACATGAGTTCTGAACTATGAAATTTATTTTTAATGTACTTGTTCGCAGCAAACTGGAGTCCAGTGCATGCATTTGGAACCCGCACGAAAAGAAGTACACTTACTCTTAGAAAAAGTATAAAAAGCCTATCTTAGGTATCTATATAAACGTTTGAATGGATATTATCCGTTTATGTACCCTTCGAACTTTCTTTTAGCGTGATAAGGGTACAATTCTCTCGAGGTTAGAAGAAAAAAATACAATAATATTAATAAGTGTAAGATCCTTCACGGAAAAACAGATACTCCTGAATTGCAAGACGAACTGTCTCATCTTTTAGCTCCGATAAATTATAGCCGAAACAGGAGGTACAAATTGTTCCCCGTGCCTGGGCATTGAATCGTCGCGCGAGCCCAGTCTCCTGTCCCTCGCACACTCTGCGCTCAGCGCTCTCTTGGACGCCAAGCCTGACTGTGATGTGTTCGCGGATGAATGGAAGAAGATCTTGTCAGTATTTCTGAAGTATTGTGAGATGAGCGTATGTCTGTGGAGTTAGTTGTGTACTTATTGTTATTGTACTCAACTTATGTGTTTGTGTCTTTAGCTAATGTAATTGGCCTTGGCCGTTTTATGTTAAAATAAATAAATAAATTTATTGCTTAAAATGTATTTATTTTTACCTTAAATTTAACCGTATTTAATCAATTAAACATTCTTGCACAAATTAAATAATAGAAACATAAATTCATTTTCTCAGAAAAAGTATCAAAACTCATAACGATTTATTTTTAACCTTTTTTTCACCTGCTTTTTAATAAAATATAATAACTTATTCTGGATTAAAAATAAATAAAAAAACAAGTTTATAATATCACTTTGAAAAAGTCTATTAATCGTTAAACATATAAAACCCTCCTGTAAAATTAGTAAGTTCTGAGATTGTACACTTTTAATTCAAGAAGACGATATGAAAAACATAGGCGATCCCTAATGAATTGATAAGCTTAGCGCAGTGACTGATACTGTGGCATTTAACAATATAACCGCTGAAATGTAATTAAACCAATCTGTATATTAATTTGCGATTTAATACATCATTGTTATGTAGGTACATTAAGGTGCATCCACACCGAAGTTACTTTATGCATAGCAACACGTTGCAACATGATAACACTAAGTAACTTTCTACAACTTTTGCGGGTTTTGCTAGAACTTTTTGTTATCCGTTGTTACCCACGAACACTTGTAAACGTTAAAAATTAACTCCGGTGTGGATGCACCTTTATGCTTTAATTTTACTTTACTTTTAAATCTTGTCTCATTTTACCAAATTATTAGCCAAACTGCGCAATCTTTTGCAAGAAAGAAAAATGCTCCGTCTACGAAGGAGCAGCAATATCATCAAAATAAAAGTGATATTACTGCCCGTTTTGACTATCCTTTCCAAAATCGATAAGGACGAAGGAATCAAATCAAATGCATTAGCACAGACATAGGCATCGGTAAGGTTTAGGTACTAACAATACTAACATAATGTATAGACACAACTTGTTACTAACACCCTAACATTTTTTGATTTTATGTCTTTGTCATTTCATTATTCAATCAATTAATTCAGAGAAAACTCCATATAGTGGATAATATGATCTCTAAATTACATGATTGTATTTTATTTATTTATTATTAAGTATTAGCCAGTAGCACTGACGATAAGTTACAGTTTATGATTTATAATAATAAATAAGAAAGTAGCCTAAAACAAATTAACGTTAACGAAACTCCAGTGCTGCCAAGCTAAGTGCCCAGAATGCGGTATTGTCACTCGCGGAGGCTTCATTAGTTATTAGCGCTCCACAAGTGACTTTTAATGCATCACGGATGTATTTACCTAGTCTGTTGGTAGCTTATGTAGCTAGGAAGCTTAGTCCTGAAATATTTTTACAACATAAGCTACATAAGTAAATGTGGTACCGAAACCAGAGAAGAAGATGCTAGTAATCATGGTCTGCACCATCTCCAAAAAGATGTGGTAAAATACAATTTCATACAAATTCTGTTCTATTTATCAATAATTGATCTGATGGATAGTGCTTACACTGTAAAAGCCTCTAGAGTAAAGGTACTTGCATACAGACGCGGGTTTCCAGTAAAAACTAGTTGGTACCGATCGGTGCGGGTGAAATAGTCCCTGCGCTCAACTATAAAGAAATGGCTACGCTACAGAATCATCCTGTGGGGACACAGTGTAGATACTAAAGACTTATTTATTGCCCAAAAGAAATGTCTACGAATAATATATGACATAAAACCAAGAGAGAGCTGCAAACCTCACTTCATCAAGGAAAAAAATTCTAACGTTACCCTCGATTTATATTCTAGAAATAGCCATATGTCTCAAAAAGAATATACAACTCTTTAATTTTGATAAAATTAAAGAGAATGAGCGCCGTAAAGCTAAATTAATTCTGCCAGTTCATAAACTAGAGATGTATAGAAATAGCCCAGAATACCGAAGCATCCAAATATATAATAAGTTACCTGAATATATAAGATCCACAAAAACACTTTGCTTATTTAAATTTAGACTTAAGTCATTTCTTTAAGAAAAAAGTTATTATGATATTAAAGAGTTTATGGAAGATAAGCAGCTAAAATAAAGCACAAATGTTATATATCTATTTATAAAATAATTTTATTAATGTTACTATATATTTCAAATCACTTTAGTAATTATAACTTAAATATATTATGTTAGAAACAGTTTATGTATTGGTAGTAATAATAAATGTTTTGATATTGATATCTAGTAGGCATGCAATATAATGTTAAGTTTAAAGTTAAAACCTAGTTATAAGTTCTAAACGTAATAATACTTGCTGCGCCCCAACGGGGTCGTGTACTCTTAAGTTTTAGCCTAGCCTGTAACTGAGTGTACATTATGCAAAAAACAATAAATAAGAAATAACTAAAACATGTAACCCTTATTTTCCAGAGATTAGCTTGCAGCGATCGGTACTGAGAGTTGGGCCCGAAAACCCGCTTATTTATGCAAGCACCCTAACAACATATTAATCCGGAATGCATTAAACACGACGTAATCCGCTAAGAGTGTTACACGTGCTGATGAATCTGTTTATAAGCATAACACAAACATATTCCGAAAATAGCCCATCTCCTATCTGTAGTTTATTACATTTATAGAGGGATTTCCGGCTTTCAGGCAAATCTGGGAAATCTGGCCGTCTGTTAATGCCGGTCATTCATTATGACGGAACCGGTGAGGCGGTTTTTGCCGGAGTTGCTGTTCACAGAACTCGGTAGCGTGATGTAGTAAGTACTGTACGTAAAGTACCTATGTGCTGTAAAGCAATTGTTCGAGTTTTTTTAATTTAAAACCTGCGTAAATGCGTAATTTCATCGAACACAAGTATGCATATTCTCTTGTTCAACAAAATGTGGACCAGTACGCGTTTAGAATTCTTTAGAGGCACCACGTACGCAAAAAACATTTGCATTACCATTATACCATTATTGATTAAAGCTAAAAGAGACTATGAGCTATAAATTTGTTTCGGCATTTCTTCTCAGGGATCGGTCAGCTCGGAAATGCTAGCGCTATTTAGTTTTACTTACAAAAATAATCATCATTTAATCATATAGTCTACATTTTTTTACCAATTCTTGTAACCAAATGTTAAGTTTAGTGATTTAATACAGCTTTTTCACATATACTTGAAGGGTTTAACTTTTACGAAATATGTACCATATCCTAATAATACAAGCAAGGTTTGTTAGCTTATCATACTAGCACTTTCTATGGTACAGTATGACACAACTTAGATGTAGCACCGGCAAAATTCGTAAAACGGATCACATCCGAACTGAGTGCGCCTTCAAAATCACCAACCTTTAATACTGCTTTAGGCGAAAATGATCTCTACACAAACGCAATAACTTGTAAATTCATATAACCAAATACTTTCGTAAAATTGATGCGGAAATTTACATGAACTTGCTTACAGAATAAATGATCACATAAATATAGTCTGTAATATTTGTTTTTTACATTCGATTTGAAGGATACAAAGCTAGAACGATGAATATCACAAATCACCCACAGCATCAATCACCGCAGACCACGTGAAGAGCGCCTTCTTCGAGTACGTAGCAATCGTGAGAGCGACCAGAGATGTCAATCTCATGACATGCAGGAAGATCCTGCAGACCTTCCAGAGAGAAACAGAAGGTCTGCTAAGGGTACTACTCGAGGAAGCAGAGGCAGCAGTGTACGACAACGTCAGATCTCTAGTCATCAGAGGAGAAATGACGGGGTCGTACATGGCAGCCTTTAGCGCGAAGAGCGGATTTGTGGCCCTGGACGAGGAGGAAACGGAGCGCTCAGGCAAACTAAAATTCACAGCACCTGATGATGATCCGATACTGGTTACCGCCAAATGTGCCAAAATCATGTTGGACGACAAGATCCTTGAAATGGTGCAATCCATTTTGGGGACTTCAGACAGTCCAGAATCACAGGAAATTTGGGCGGTGCCCAGTATCAGATGGGTAAACGGAGTTCCGGGTTGCGGCAAGACAACCTGGGTGGTCGAGCACTTCGACGAGGAGAAGGACGTTGAAGCCACCACGACGACTGAAGCTGCCAAAGATCTCAGGGAGAAGCTAGCGCACCGCTTAGGAGATCGAGTGAAGACGATGGTGCGCACTATGGCCTCAATCTTAGCCAACAGGTTCAAGCCGAAAGAGAAGTGCTACCACCTCACGGTAGACGAGGCTCTTATGAACCATTTTGGGGCCATAGTCATGGCAGTAAAGTTGTCTGGAGCAAGCGAGATTGTCCTCATCGGAGACGTAAACCAGCTTCCATTTTTAGACAGAGAGAACCTATTCGAGTTAAGGTATACCCGTCCAAACCTGGTGGCTGGCATCACCCAGGAGCTGCTTTGCACACACCGCAATCCCATGGACGTGGCGTTTGCACTGAGCGAGATATACTCCGGTATATACTTCTCCAAATCGTCGTTGTCGCGGGTCCACTCCCTGGAGGTGAAAGACTACACAGGAGCGAAAATACCGAGCACCGCGCTGAACACCCTGTTCCTGGTTCACACGCAGGAGGAGAAAGATTCTCTTGGGAGCCAGGGATATGGGTCCGGCGAAGGATCGCGCCTGTTGACCATACACAAGGCCCAGGGTTTGACCTACAACAGCGTCATCATCATCAACACAAGGTCCAGGAGGATCCAAGTTCACGACAGCGTTTCCCACGCGGTAGTGGCGGTATCCAGACATACAGTCAGTTGCGTCTACTACACCGACGACGCCGATGACGCCACGGGCCGCTTCGCAAAGAGGGCGATGGATGCGCCAATACAACCTAAAGACGACCATGCAGCATCGAGACGCCGCTGTCGTGGAAGCCCTGGTAGGGCTAGCGAAATCCCTGGTCAGCAGACCCCACTAAAACCAAACCTAACAAGTCCCAAAGTCCCATCCAAACGCCAAGTGAAAAAAAAAACCCTGACCAAATCCAATCTAACTTAGCAATGTAAAACCTGTGTAAATAATATAAAAAAAAACAACAAAATGTAAAACTGCATGGCAGAGTGAGTCAGTCATACTCACGTAAATGTCCTGCCGATGGTGGCGCTGCACGTCCGGTCGTTGAGTTCCCTACAAAATGGTTGAGCTAAGCGGAGCGGAGGTGTACGTCATGTCCGTGAACGGACGCCGTCGTCGGTCGGGGCTGGTCGACTCGCACTGCCACGTAGTTATCTCTTAGAATAGTGTTATATTAATCAAGTAATTATAAGTTAGTTAAGATATTTTATATACAATAAATTAATACAGCAATTTTTTCTTAAATTCTCTATACTTTGTAATGCCTGTGTATTGTAGTTAATTACAAAAAAAAAACAATGTATATATAATATCTGCATGTCTATTCGCAGTATGTTTATTTAATAATATAATAATAATAATAATAAAAAATAAAAAATAAAAAAGTAATAAAATGGACTCACGTAGACTTAAGTTGGTTAAGTAAGCCTAAAGTAATGTTGTCCACAAAAAAACCTATAAACCATAATTAAAGTAAATAAGGGCGCGGACTACCATGTCCGCGAAATGTAGTTATTAATTTAAAAAAAAAAAAAAGTCACAAATCAAACTTTTAGAGATATTTAATGTTTAAAACCTCACTTCATATTGTTGAAATTATTTGTATCATTGGATTACTACTTATACTACCCTATATTATATAAAAAGGTTCTAGTTTTGTACCCTTCAATGTAATTCAAAGAGTTATTCATAAAAATGTATTATTATGACTATGTCGGATATTCGTTAGATCAATCGTTTGACTTTGACTAATCGGGACGCCAGCGCTACCAGGTGGCGCTCGACAGAGTCTATAACATAACGCTTGGCCAGAGTAAAAAAAGAGTTTGTTGTTGGCGGTTAAGCAATAAACCCGTATAGAAACTGTCGCGCGTTCCGTATAGTTGTGTCGTGTACCTACAGTGTGCTACTGTGATTAGTTTGATCGTAAATTATAATTTGATTTGAACTGTAAACGGTTTTTCTATTGCGCAGTAACCAACACTTACCACAGTACGCCCACAGTAGTTAAAATATGGCTGGAGATACCGTGAGAGACGTACCTACTCCGTCATATACATATATTATGTAGTTGATCTATATAATTACATTATATATTTTAGCCATTATATTTAAAGGCATGCAATAAATGGAATAGGTAATATAAAAAAGAACCGTGGCAATATGTTTTTATTGGCCATGATCGACATAACACCAGATATTATAAAAATAGTTTATTCTTATTCAAATGGTTGTACACCTTCGACATCCGTACTTGTATCCCCAGTCTCAACAGCTACACTAAAGTCTGATGAGTCATTTAAGTTTATGATAAATTGATTCAAATACTCGTATTGGTCTGTTCGATCCTCATGTCGCATATGCTCTTTTTCGCATTTTATCGCGTGATCGACTACTTCTTCCCATTCGGATATTCGAATAGATTCGAATTTCTCCATTAATAGTTCATTGACTTTCGTTAGATTCATCGAGACATTTCTAGAACTAATGTGGCCTTTCACTTAAGCCCAAACATTCTCGATTGCGTTAAAATCCGGGTGATAATAGTAGGGGAGCCCACGATGCTAAATGGGGATTTACTCGAGCGTCCTAGAGACCTGTTGGGTTGCAAAGTTTAGATGTTTTTTTTTTTTTTTTAATATAATGTATACCTTTCATCGGTGGGGGGAGCGGCTATAGATTTTCAAATATGTAAAAAAATACTGTTGCATGGACATACTCGAGCGCGTCAGATATTGATAGCATCAATGTCCTACGTATTTTTAATATTATACGTATGTTAATCTGACCGTTTGCATGATGCGGGTGGTCGTAAGTAAGGGTTGAAAAGGAGGTAAACATAAAACAGAATGACCATGTTCCGCCATTATTTGGGCAATTAAGTATTTAAAGTGTTTTGCTTTGCCATACAATTCTGGTTTTAGCAAATTTGACGCAAAAGGTTTTTTTTTAGATGGAGTCCATGGTTGCTTTTAGTTAGTTGGAATTCGGTGCATTTTCTATTTGTGTGTTAATGTACGAAGCGTTATCTACGACCACAACCAGTATTAGGTCGTAGATTCGGAATGAGATTTTGTTTTATCCATGCTTCGTAATTTTCTTTATTCATCTCGTGGTGCTAATCGCAAGTGCTTTGGGAAGATGTATAAATAAACTAAGAGAGCGCCAGGTACAAAACCTCTTGGGCTGCCAGCATGGACAATAATTAATCTTTCACCTTTTGATATCGGTTTGTTTAACTCTTTCTTAGAACTACCCGTCCAACTACTTTCCTTTGTCCTTTGTGTGGCGTGTATGTAAGTCTCGTCAGTATAAACTATATCCCGACCTTCACTTTTAAACCTTTGTATCTGTCGAAGATACTTGTCTTACTAAGTAGTACTAGTCTACTAGTAGTACTAGTCTACTAGTAGTACTAGTCTACTAGTAGTACTAGTCTACTAGTAGTACTAGTCTACTAGTAGTACTAGTCTTTCTTGGCCAGTAAACCATTCCGTTTCCTTTTTTTTTGAATTTGAAACCGGAAGCATTAGCATTTATCTGGCAGTGTACTGAGGTGCATTTAACACACACTTTACTTGGTTACTTGCACCATGATGTATAGATATCGATACTCATCACGTCTGCGGAGTTTCGCTAGCTAATTTAATTTGACCCTGTATATATTATAGGGTTATAGTCCAACGTATAAACTCGGTTCTGTTGTAAAAAATGTCCAATGATGACAGTTAGATGTAAGAAGTAATCTTTGCAAAACAAAATAATATGTAAAACATTATTATAAATCGTCACCCTGTGGCATCGGAAACACGAAAGTAGATTATTATTAGTTCTCCCTAAATATGGTTATTTATTATTGTTACATAAACTAACTCTTTAGATGGAAGTTTGTAGAATATCCACCTTGCCATCGTGTTTTCCTTTTTTCGATGGGAAATCCTTCTATAAATGTGTAAAAACACTATCTTTAAGCGATGCAATTTAACTATTGCGGTTCGCCCGCCTCACTGAAGCTTTCACAAACTTTATTTTCCCTATCTTTAAACAGCGCCACCAATACAAACTAGCGCGAACGTTGCATTTTCAGTACACAAGCCCGCCATCTATAAAACGCTCGATGCAACTTTTATTTCGTGAAACTGTAAACTTACACAATAAAATTTTCAGTGCACAAGCCCGCCATCTATCAAACGGTCGGTGCAACTTTTGTTTCGTGAAACTGTAAACTTACACAGTAAAATTTTCAGTGCACAAGCCCGCCATCTATCAAACGGTCGGTGCAACTTTTGTTTCGTGAAACTGTAAACTTACACAGTAAAATTTTCAGTGTACAAGCCCGCCATCTATCAAACGCCCGGCGCAACTTCCGTATCGTGAAACTGCGAGCTTTCACCTTTTCAGCACAAGCCCACCACAGCGCCATCTATTCAACACTTGGCGCAATTGGTGTTTTCTGCACGAAACCCAAGTAGCTGTAGTTACCAGTAGCCGCAGCTATTCGCTACTAGTCAGCGATAAATCCACTACTGCGTCCCGGTGGCCAACCGCTGAACTTACAGTACTCCACTGTGAATAGTGTCGCTATTTTCCGCCAGATGTCGTTGATAGTATGCAGTAATAATATTGACTGGTCGAGTACCCACAGTTTCGCCTTGCTAAGCTGAAGGCATATTACCGTATGACTTCATTTAAAAGTATTACAGTGGCGCCTACTAGGCAAAATAAAATTAAATCTGAATTATTTGGCTACGAGCTTTAATAACTAAAAAAACACAAGTAATGTTTAAAAGTTTTGTTTATTATCCTTGAGTCTGACTAAACCTGACTGCTGCATGTTACAAAGACCTTATAACACATTGCTATATTGCGTCCCCTAGGTCATTAGAGAGTCCTCAAGTAGCTATGATCTACCTAATGATCCGCCTGCAATAGGTAGTAGGTACATATTAAATTACCAACCTACTAAGTGGTAATTTATTACCGATTTCAAATCTGGTTCATCGAAAGCGATACATTTTTTTTTTAAATGTGTTATGATTGATTTGCTTAGTTATAATTTACTGACGTGTTAGTATAGAAATTTCAAGTATTTGCCTCAGGTACAGTCACGGAATTTATTTATTAAACAAATTGACACCCTACGTCAATTAGCCGTGGTAAAGCCATTTCATACATCTATCAAAGAATGTCGGTTGTGATTTCAATATACGGACAAGTTAAGTTGGTAGTCCCTTTGCTAATGAATATCCCTTTATTTAAAATTAAAATCGTTATCGATTATATTCGCTATCATTAGGATCTCAGTTCCAGCCTTACTACAGTTAAGGCTAGTCAGAGATTAAGCAATTGTTTGAAGTACCTAGGTACCAACCTTGAACTGCAGTGGGTCATGATCCAGACTGGGATTACTCTGGAGCACAGGGCAGGCGTGTCGCCAACAAAGACGCGTGGGCTTATAGTAATATAGTAGCCTATGGAGCAAAGAGAGTTGTATTGATGATTATAATTCCGTAAGCTGTCAAATATGTATTCATACCAATTTTTATACTTACACTGGATAAACTCCTTATACTAAACTAGCTTTTGCCTGCGGCTTCGCTCGCGTTAATTTAGAATTTGACAATCAATTCGGGTTGCACGGGGAATTATAGTAAGGACGAGGAAAATCGGTCTATCGACACTATAGACTCACAAAATGTGATAGGTACTTAAATAAAAATAAAAAAGACTCACACACACTACTAAAGTTTCTACAATAATATTATTCAATCATGATTCGAAAGACACATCGCGCCATCTATTATCATAAGAAAGTTATTGTTGTTTTCCTCGGAAACAGTACTTTTTTCGGGATGAAAGGTACCCTATGTCCGTTTCTGTATACCGAAAAAATATTATTATTAATATTGGCATTTCGTGAGCTATCCTGGCGCTTTTGTCTCAAGTTCAGTTTGAAGTACCAACCTTGAACCGCAGTGGGTAAAGGTCGAGACCGCTGCAAGGATCACTCTGAGCAGGGGGGGGCGTGTCGTCAATTAAGACACAAAGGCTCATGGTATTATTAGCCTATGAAGCCGGCTATGGCCGGGATGATCTTGGTATTCTGGATGGGTAGGGTGTTAGGAAGGCTAACGCAGATTGGGAAGGGACGCACCGCAACGCAACGCTTAGCAAAAATCCTCCTTCATCACTTTCGTACATTTTAGAAAGAAAAACACAAAATAAATGTTTATTCTGCATAAACAAGACGCACATTAAAAAAAAACTAGATAAAATACATACACTAATAAAAAGTAGCCAAAAATTTAATTTCAAAACGTTAAGTTTGACTATGTTGTCCATTGCTTGAGGTCAGGGCAGATCAAAACCAAAGACAATAATACATATCGCGTAATGCGTTGCGACACTGGCAAATAATAACAACAAACACAAACAAAACATGAAATGAGCGCAACCAAAGCTTTCTACAGGCGGGCCGCACCGCACGTTTTTTGCATAAAAATGTGTTGCGCTGCGGCCCGTTGCGGCTGTAATGTGCGCGTGGCTTAACTGTGAAATACAAGCGTATTCTGAGTTCCTATACAAAGTGAAATTCCAGCAATAATGTTGATGGAAATTTCAAAAATGTATTGGATTGACATAAGCTACCGATAAACATATGTCAATCCTGCTGAAACTTGTTGTAGAGGTACGAAACGCTATGAAAGAAAGGGATTTAAAGGGATTTCCACTTAGTCTAGGTCTTCTAGTCAGTTAATAAATATTTGCGTTTGGTTAGCCATTAGTAGTAATTATCGAAAAAAAACTTTTGAAAATACTACAGATTGAATTTTAGCAAATACATTTAAAATCTTGGGCTAAAATCTAATCAACGATGGAAACCGACTGCCTCATCAGTCCAGTGGCCGGAAGCGCGAATGCTAAACAACAATGCGGTCTTGGGTTCGGGTCCCAGATCGGACCTAGTGATATCGGTTTTCCTAATTGATTTTCTTAGTAGCAGCCCAGGATTCGGATTTGTTCTTTTTTACATGGGACTTAAGCATAACTGGCGAAATGTGGGTGTACCGACTTACAATGAGTAGGCAGGTACAACTCTGCTTACCCCATCGGGGAATGCAGGAGTGATGATATAAATTGATAACCTAATCATATTTTTTTCCTTTTTTTAGTACTATTATTTATAGCTACATTTTAATCCAATTTTTTTATAATTTTCGAACTTAATGTAAACTTTCTTCACAGTGTAATACTTTTTCCAGGGCTCAGAAGAGTGTCGACTTACAATCGCAATGCCTGCATTCATTTGACAGTTCAACAACATTCATTGCATTATTTACGTTGTCGAGCTGACGAATTATTGAAACATGATTATGAAACAATGGATTAAGAACTTCCAACAGAATCCTTTGGATTGTGGTATAGAAATAAATATAATTTATCTGCTTATAATGTAGGTATACCTACAGATAAAATGTAATTTTTATAATTAGTCCCAAGACATTTTACCTTCCGGAATACAAAATATTCAAACCATAAAATTTATATAAATATTGAATTGAATTAATATTATTAAAACAACAATATTTTAACTCTTTCCCAATTTAGTATTAAGTAAAAAACTGTAGGTAAATGAATCTACATATAAAATAATCTAAATACATAACGTAATAATAGGTAGCTAAATGGAACATAAATGATCAAAAAATAATAATAATAATAATAATAGTTTATCAATAACTTGAACATTCACCTATAAAAACAAATAAATTTATCAAACTCAAACTCAAATCATTTATTTCAAATAAACCAATTACAGTCCAGGCACTTTTGAATTGTCAAGGGATCGGTCAGTCATAAAGATGAAGCTAGTTGCCCATTCTAAAGCGTAGTATATGCCCTATGGAGACGAATGGGCAAGAAACTCTATGAATACTCTCTCTTTTAAATCAAAATATGGTTACAAAATATTGGTTACATCATTCATATTGAAATTATGCATGTGAGAACGATGCAGAACGTTAAAAGTTAATATGTTATTCTTTAGTAGGGACGTTTGATGACCCCCTGTATATACTAAGTTTTTATGGGACCTTATTGGTCATGTGATTGAAAGTGTGTTTCAATACACTTTAGGGGTGCACGAGTGGAGGTCCATTGTCTTGTAAAATCATCTTGTAATTAACAAATTCTCTTGTATTTATTTGCCTACGCGACTTTGATAGAGTAAATATTATACATTTCATATATTACAATATATGTAATAAAAAACATTTATAACGCCTGGGAAGAACTACAAGATGCCATTGGAATCTTTTGCGACCTCTCTAAGGCGTTCGATTGCGTAAACCATGAGTCACTTCTGCTGAAACTAGAGCACTATGAGATTTGGAATACAGCTCTTGATTTACTAAGATCATACCTAAAAGATAGAATGGTTAAAGTTCAAGTTAATGGCACAAAATCATTAGGGTCTGAATTGACAATGGGCGTTCCTCAAGGTTCGATATTGGGTCCATTCCTCTTTTTAGTGTACATTAATGATTTACCCCAATTACTTCAAAATAAACCAAAGATGGTATTATTGGCAGATGGCATATCATTGATCTTTAAAATAGACCGACGGTCACAAAATGTTGACGTCATTATTCACGAAGTCAAAATTTTAGGCTCTATTCTTCAGGTCCAAGATTGGTTTACGGTAAATAATTTGGTAAATGCATTAGATTTAAATGTCCTAATGTTAGAAGTAGTGAACGTGAAATCATATTGAATGGAGAAAAACTAGAATTTATTAATCAAACGGTTTTCGTAGGAATCACGCTAGACGAGAATTTAAATTGGGGACCTCGTATAACATCTCTTGCGGGGCGGCTAAGCTGGCCCACTTATGCTTTTAGAAAGATACGACAGTTAACAGATGTAGAAACCGGGCATTAGGTCTATTTTAGTTACTTTCACAGCATTATGTCGTATGGTATTTTACTGTGGGGTCGCCCTGCTGACATTGAATCCATCTTTATTTTGCAAAAGCCATTTATAATCTATGCGGCCGCGAATCTCTCAGGAAACTATTTAATAATATTAATATTATGACGGTACCTTGCCAATTCATTTATGAAAATATTATGTATGTAAGAAAAAGTGATAGACACAATTTTATTACTAGAAATGAAGATAAAATAGATCAACTATTTTTCAGATTAGCTAAAGTACATCTTTTATGTGGTACTGTATTAAATGTTACAACAAAATACCTTGTGTTATATTGCAATTAAATAAAATAAAATATAAAACTCATATAAAAGTTCACTTTGTAAACAAGCATATTACAAATTAGATAAAGATAAAAAATAATTTTATTTATCTAAACATGCGTATACATGCAAATTAAACATGCAGGATGTCACAATATTAATATTTCTTATGTACCGTTTAACGGGTAAGGCGTACAAATTTGACAACTGACAACCAAAACTTGAAAACTACATTACTAAAGGCACTTCAATCAAATTGCATAATAATCATTATTACACATTGATAAGTCAGTAAAATAAATTAATCAAAAATGTCACGAAAAATAAGGATTAAAAAAAAATAAAAACAAATAGTGTCATTCAAAAGTCATTTATATTATAATAACACCTTGTCTGTTAATAAATCTCGAATCTTTTTTTTAAACACCGGCAATGCTTTAAATGACTGTCGTATTTTATTATAAATTATAGGAGCCATACAAATCAAATCAAATCATTTATTGGTTTGCAAATATGGGTATTTAGTACCTAGATGTTTTATTATAATAGTCCTCCATGTTCTACCGTCCCATGGGCTTGCAACTAATATTATTATTTAATTTACACAAGTTTAAATATATTATAATTATAAATAACATTTAAGAAAACAAAATATAAAAAAAAACAATGTCAAAACGTTTGAATTACAGTAAAAATATCACAATAATACAAAAATGACAAATGCCAACAAGGTTACAGAACACGCTTTTCCCCATTAATGCAGTCTTTGACGTATTAGAGAATTATATCCAAGATAAAAATGCTTGGGAACATACTGGTTCAGCTCCATACGACATTCTAGAGTCTAGACCAAATCAAACTGTTTGCTAATTTAACTGTATAATTTATTATTTTTATGACATTGATTTACATTCTGTGATTACTTTAGCTCACATACTGACGACTTAGTACTTGTTAAAAAATATGTACATCGTTTACTTTTACAATGTTTGTAAATATGTGAGCACCATAATATCTATCACATAATTAATTTATTTGTCATTGCTTCATTTTTAAATCATTTTACCTATTGTGGTATAGTAATTTTATTCTAGGCGCATCGTCTTCATAAATAATTAAATAATATTAATTTAGACAAATTATTGTAACACATTTTAAAAGAGTAACGGTGGATTTTCCTGTCCATTCTGCTCCATACGAAACTACCTTTTGGAAGGGGCGATTAGAATCAATTCTATTTTAATGTAAATGTGGACGTTCAAAAGTGCATTTTATATGCCTATTTGAAATAAATGCCCTAGCGACCAAACAAACGGAAATAATATTTATGTCTAGTATTATACACTTAAACACACATACACATACTAATGATAAGTCAGGAAAATTAATTGTTTACCAAATTGACTACCAACTTAAATTGTCTGTGGCATAATTGACGTAGTGTGTCAATTTGACAAACAATTAATTTCCCGGAATGTACCCTATTTACCGAGGAAATGAACAATGTTGTTTGTAACTACACTATTTTGATGGTTGTACTTATTCTTTGCCTTGTTTTCAGGTAAGTCTCCTTTGTTTTTATCAACTACAGTTAACTGCATTAAAGGTAAGTTGTTTTCAGATTTCGGGCATTTTCTTTGAAAGTTACATTATAATGTTCCATATTTGAGAAATAAATACGTATTTTGAAGCGTCCAGGGTTTGGTTACAAAATGTTAATTGAAATTAAAATGTACTAACACTGGGTAGTATTTTTCTTAGTCCATTGCCTACCTATTCTGATTTATGAGTACTAGTTAAAAAAGTCAACATTTACCCCAAATAATTGCAAAAACTATAGCACATTTCTTTATGTATTCTCACAAAAGAGTTGCTGAAAATCATTTAATTAATGTAATCTTTATTATCTGCCGGTTTACTTACCATAACCAACATAGATTGCATGGTCTTAAGAACAGGCCCTATACCACAAAACTTTATAAGTTTACTATTCTACAAAATTGTTAAATTGTAGAAAAAATTGCGTAACACAGAAATTACAAATATGTATGAGCACACTATTGTAGACTTGAAATAAATATTTTTAAGGTTTTTCCGGTACAATTTGTGTGGCTTAGTCTTTTGTCGTACACGCACTTGTAAGATTTACAAATTTGTTAATTGTAACTTGTTAATTGTAATTGTAAAGTTTTGTGGCCTTGGTCTTTGAGACCCGTAGACCGGTTACCTATCCATTTACTAACCTTATCAAACGCAGTTTTTTCCAATACCCTATAAATACACCTTAATGACTTAACAAATTGAAATAAAAAAAATGTGACCTCAAATTAAAAGGTATTTTTGAATAGTTTCCGAACTACTTCAACACCATAGTATTTTTCTTAGTCCAGTAACCTAATTGCCTAAATAGTCTGATTTGTCAGCAGTAGATACACTAACCCCAAATAATTACAAAAAGCACAGCACCTATTTTAATTTTGTCAAAGAGTTATTGAAAATCATATGATTAATATAATCTTTAGCATCACCCTAGTTATTTAGCATAAAGATTCTGCCAGGACCCCAACATATTCTATAATATCACCACCTATCCATTATATATATAACCGCAATTTCATCAAACGCAATTTTTTCAAATACCCTGCAATACTACCTTAATATATAAAAATATAATCAATTTAACGCAACAAGCACAAAACAATCATAACTTAGAATCATCTACTAACAAATCCAAGCCACATGGGCGATTATAAATAGGTCTAAACTAAATTTACCAAAGGGTAGTATCACTTCTATAGAAACAAACCATAAAACTATAACCACGCTACGAGAGATTGCGAATGCTTTTAACTGCTTCTTTATAGCCAATGCCAAACGCTGGTAAGGACGTAACCGTAAATATTTCTAAATCAAGACAATCTATGTTCATGGCAGGAAGTACTCCATATGACATACTTCAAATTAAAGGACCGCTTAAAATACTACAAGTGTTGGATACGATGGGATCTCCACTAGAATCCTAAAGTATATCACTTATCATATCTGTGACTACCTAAGCCATATCATTAATATATGTTTAACCACTGGATCATACCCAGAAAGTCTAGAATCTACTATCGTTAAAACCATCTTCAAAAAAGACAACAAGCAGAGTATGAACTATCACAAACCTATTACACTTATTCCTATAATTTGAAAAGTTTTTGAAAAATACATACGAGTATATAATCAAATTTATAACTATTCGGAAAAAATCAACATTCTTACAGATGACTAGAAAGGTCACCTCAAGATTATAACAATAAACATGGCTATTTTTAATTTTATAAATAACGTCATGGGTAATGTGGATAAAAGGACGCCAGTATGTTCCATTTACTACGATATGACCCAGGCTTACGAATATGTTAATCATGATTTTGTCCTCGGTAAACTGGAAGCATAGGAGGTAATAATACCAAATGTCATTGAATCTTACCTGAAAAATCGTAAACAATGTACAGAAATTTCAAAAATAAACATTAATACCAAAAAAGAAGAAACATATGCATCAAAAAAAGTATAGTTAAATATGGAGTCGCGCAAGGGACCGTATTGGGTCCTTTGTTGTTCATAATCTATATAAATTACTTGTCATTAGTCACTAATTATCCAGTATCACTTTTTACTGACGACAGCACAGTCACTATTAATTCTATAAATAAAGATAGGTATGAACATGAAATTAATAATACAATCAATTCAATAATTAACTGGTAAGATAACAATAAATTAAAAAACAATGTTGAAGAAACAAAAATTATGTTCTTTAGTCAACGTTTAGAAGCACCAAGTATTAATGTTCAATACAAAATAACTGTTATAAAAAAGGTACAAACAGCAAAATTTTTAGGTATAACCATTGACAAGCGTCTGAACTGGAAACCTCACACAGAAGAATTAAATAAAAAAGTATGTTTTTCTGCCTATGCCTTCTATAAACTAAAACCTATTAAAAGTACCAATGCGCTTATAACTGCCTATCATGGTATTGTCGGCTCCATATTGAGGTTTGCCGTTATATTTTGGGGAAACTCTACTAATAAAGAAATCATTTTATGTCACAAAAAGGTATATGTTTGGTTTGAAGATAACTGTTAATTGCAAATAGTATTCTATTGAATATAACTTTTAAGTCTGCCTTCCTTATTTATTTATGAAATAGCTAATTTTATATAAACCAATCCTAACCTATTTAAGAAACTATCAGACGTTTCTATTCGTAATTGACGGGATAATAAATTATGCGTATCAAGATCAACCACGGCATTGATGCGTAAAAGTATTTTTTGTTTAACACCAATTATTTATAAAATAAAAACAAAACCTATCCGACAAATGCCTACTACTATGTTTAAAATACATTTAAAAAATATCTCATAGCCAAATGCTATTATACCATATCGGAATTTTTAAATGATCCTATAGTTACAAAATTTTCTCAAATCTGTAAAAACAAGATTGTCCCCTTTATTAATTAGCATTAGGATTAAGTTATTAATTTCATAGTTTGTTGTGCAGACTCAAATCTTTTATGGTTTATTCTAAACCAAAAATATGTTGTTTTGTACGCCATAATATGGCAAAACATGCAGATCTTCCTGTTATTTTAAGACCTTGCACATATTATTTGATGTATACTCATGTTTTACAATAAATATATTCTATTCTAAGCTATTCTTAATAACTTCTACCCTCTTTTACCAACAAATTCAATTTTAAATTAACACTATTGTGCACGTGACAGAAAGCACAGTTACATGCACAATTGTGTTATTTTAAAATTAGGTACCTACCTAGGTAGAATAGGTACCTATTACTAAAACCGCGCAAATATTCACTCTGAAAATTCAATTAAAGCAAAAAGCTCGCGCTATTGCAAAGTGCTCCATACGCCAGGTACTTACAAGAAATAAATACTCCAGAAGTAGTATGAACTAAACTTACAACAAACATTTAAAAAATATATTAGTGGCACCTGTTTTCTGACAATGTCTTAAAAAAATGTTCGCTGGTTCTAACAAATTACAAAATTGTTTCTAATACACTTTCTTTTGCGGACATTTATGCCATTTACATGATATAAGTATCTTGTAATCATGCAACAAATGACTTACATCGGCTAAACAGTGTTTAGAAGATGCAAGTCAACTTTTATTGTTGCTTCAACGTGTAAATTAAGCTTTATTTTACGTTTTTCCATGTCTAGGCCGTGGCCCAGAGTGAAAATAATCTGCCCTGATCGCGGTTTTCCTAGCCGAACTTCAAAACGTACACGGTGTTCATTAATCGCGCCGTCGACAACTGTCACAAATTTAAATGAAGCTATCAGCGGGATAATTGCGTAACACACTAGCAGTAGGAATGGGTTTCATTTTGACAGTTCAACAACATTCATTGCGTTATTTATGTTGTTGAGCAGACAAAGTTTTCGAACATATGATGCAATGGATTAGCAATATCCTTCATAATAATTCAGATTGTGATTAATAGTGTGGTATGCAATTAGGGGGCTGGTTTTAGTAAAATCAGCCCTAAATCCTATTCAATGGGTCTTCTGAACGTATTCTGTCCCACGACGTGACGGCGACGCCACCGCGTGACTTTGCGAGTGACAACAGCAGCGACAAGTCGCCGACGCACGCGGAGCGCGCACGCATAACTTAGCGCTTATCTTATTGGTACACTGCATCATTTGAATTATTTGCATCTTTGAATTAATTTGCACGCAAACTACAATGGTTCCTTAAAGGATTTTTAGGAATAATAGCTACGAATAAGTTTAAAATAAAAAACATAGGTAGTCAAATGAAGCTAAATGCTTTAGGAGTGTTGCATTTTGGATTTGAGTTATAAACTGTTTTTTTTTTGTCGTCAAAGAAAATACCTTAAGCTGACAAGAGAGTCCGTTACCTATATTTGATTTCATTCACAGCTTTGAAGGCAAATAGTTTAGAAGGTTTTGTCCTGCTTTAAGTTCTTATTGATATTCTTTAGAAAAGTGGAAAGATAAAGATTTTTACCTTATTGCTTGAAATATGAAGTGTAATATGTTTAGGTATTTTCTATTTCCCGAATTCATGTACAATAGATAAAACCTCTGAGACAGCCAGTCGGAAACAATTAGGTCTCGTTTTCAGCCTTTACGTACGGAATTCTGAAAATCAATATTATTTTGTTCAACAAAACTTAGGTACTTAAACAATCGAACTCTCCACCAACCGCGCAACTCTAAAATCTGAACTATCTACCCCACCTACTACTCGTACTACACTGTGATCGGCGCGAGTAACCAAACCAAAATAAATGTCTGTGAGTCCGAACGTCATTAGTGGCTTGTCGCCAGCGATTATCAGCGGCAAATAGCTCAACAAATCTAATCGTCACTTCCTTAGCTCTTCCGCTTGAAGCACGCTAGCATAATGACGGGGACTAATAATTCCACTGGTTCTGCTTCGAATGAGTTAATTTTCTGTAAGAGGGGGGTGAAGGTACGAGTATTATGTTACAGTTGGACTTCAAGATGGATGAAAAATTTATTTCGTTGTTTAGTGTGTCTAGTTCAGTCAACGAATGACCTAAAACATCAGCTACCTCCCACCGACTGAGAGCACAGCTAAACAGCATTCCCGGCGCACCTACCACCAAGTGCCGCAGTGGCTCGGGAATAAGCTGGTGCCAATAACAACAGAAAATTCACCAGCACTGGAGGTCCTAACTGCAAAACGATATTTTGCCGCTGCACCAAGGATTGTGATGGTGGCAAATGTGGCGACGTAGAGCCCCTTTAGCAAGAACCACCCACCACTGAGGAAGAGGATGCCATGGAGAAAGAACAATTGCCAGAACCCTCACGGCCTAAGAGGATGAACTCGTAATTAGCACATATATATAATATACTCGTATATAACAGTTAAGACCATATGAAGGAATATTTAGTAAAAATATTTTTTTCGAATATTTCTACTTTTCCGGAGCATGTAGCTCGAAAACGGTTGGAAATTCGGAAAAAAATACAAAATAAAAGTTGTAGAAAATTTTATGAGCTTTGACTTGTTAAAAAAACACTTTTCACTACGACGCGACGCACCGTTTTTGAGATACTCGTAATATAAGTCAAAAACCCAAAAGTGGGAACTTTGTGCCTCTCACTACAGAGTAGTGAGAGGCACAAAGTTCCCACTTCACCTCACCTCCTAGACGTCAGGATTTTTAGTATATTCTTTCCCTATGCACCCTGAACAAGTTTCGGATAGAATCACTTAGGTCCTTGCTCACGCACTCTACAACTTGTTTATTGACTGAACTAGAGGGTTTTAAACGGATGCATTTTAAACTCTTCCACAATCTACTAAGCCCACAAATATACTTATTTGTCACTTGTAGATACACGGTACGGAAATCCTATACATTGCGAGATCAGCTTATAATGGATATGTATAGCTTGGTATTTAGCCGTGGGTACGCCAAAATTCAATGTTGTATAAACTTCTATATCTATAGCTACACATGTTATAAAATAAATTCAGATTTCTCGTCTGTCTGTGCGACCGCGTTGGTTTTCTAAACTACGCAACAGATTTAAATGTGGTTTTCACCACCATTTAGGGAATTTATTCCGGAAGGTTACATAATTAATAAAGAAATCTCGATATTATGTCAAGTCATAAAAAGTGTAAAAACCGTGTGAAGCAGGAGCGGCTCACTAGTTAACTATAAAAGGACATCTAAGCATATTATGCGAAGGAGATTAGTCTCCTCGACACAGGGCATCCTAGTGTGGAGGCTAGTGCTATTTTTGATTTCTGTAATCTCTTGAACAACTAAGTTTTTGTTTAATATACGAGTATATAGGTATATTACGACGGCTGGTACGATCTCAGTATCTCAGTGAAAGACCGTTCATATATACTTATTATACTAGTATAGCACGTAATTACAGAACTAACTAAAAAGCAAAGCATAAAAAAAATACAAACAATATCATAATCAGCCTATAACGTTCCCACTGCTGGGCTACAGGCCTCCTCTCTGTGAGAGGGAGCGGGCCGTAATCCACCACGCGGGCCCAGTGCGGGTTGGTGGATGTCACATGTGTTCGAATTTTTGGTTCTTGGACATTTTTTCATTGGTTTTGTCACGATGTTTTCCTTCACCGTTTTGAGCGCAGTGGTGATGAAATTAAATACACAAAGTAAAGTACCTGCCTAGGTTCGAACCCAAGACCTACAACTCGTAAGTCGGGGCTGATACCACTGGGCCAACACTAATCTCCAAACAATATGTATGTGTTTTTATACATGTTTGTTTTTCATCCTTAGAATGTGGAGTCTTCCACAGGCTAAGGATAAAAACAAAATTGCGCAGAAACTGTAGATTATGATAATGCTAATGCAAACTCAAGCTGTAGAATATAAAATTTTAGCCAAGCTAATCTCAGATACGACTGACTTACGGCTAGGGAAAAAACTTGGATTTATTAGGCTAAAATCACCGTCTTGAATTTAACACGCTAGGTGATAGAATGATAAGGGCAGGCGAATGATAATTGCAATGCTTGTAAAAGGCTGCTAAGTTATAAGTACTAACATAAGATAACACCAATATTGTAACACTTAGTTCGCAATAAACGTTTTGACTTTGACTTTGACTTTGAAAAAATATATGTTAATCATGCAGTGAGACAATTACAGGCTATAATCTTGTACTAACACGGAATGTTTGTCCACTGTGTATTGAGGGAGAGGTAGTTGTAATGTACCGTGTACAGAAGCATTTAAACTCAAACGCAAAGCATTTATTTCAAATAAACCAATTACAGGCACTTTTGAATTGTCAAGGGGTCGGTCAGTCAGAAAGATGAAGCTAGTTGCCCATTCCAAAGCGTAGTAGGTACCTATGGAGAAGAACGGGCAAGAAACTCCATGGACACTCTTTTAAATCAAAATATGGTTACAAAATATTGGCTACATTGTTTATTTTGAAATTATGCATGTGAGAACGATGCAGAACGTTAAATGTATCCATAATAAAAAGACAAAAACATTTCAAATATTAAATTAAATTAAAATAAGTCGTGGCAGCTAAGAAATGACAAGCCCCTAATGACGGCGCCCGTTCACGAACATGACGCATGGATCAGCACCATTCAGCTCAACCATTTTGAATGGAACACACACGCCACCTCCAGCGAGACATTAGAATGAGCATGACATACTCTCAGCCGCCAAAGAAAAGTTTAGAAAGCTTCAAAATGCTTCTTCTGAGTACACCTAAAACTAAATAATCAGTGTAACGATATTAATTACTGGGGTATCGTATTATACAGTAAATGGATTGTGGAGGTCAGATAGGCAGTCGCTCCATGCTAAAATACTGGTATTCACATCCTGCATCCGGTTACACTGGAAGCCGACCCTAACATAACATGTAGTTGGAAATAGGCTAGCCAGATGATGAGGACGACGATACCTATTTTTTTAATGAAATTAAATGTTTTAGTGCCCTACACAGCGACATTCATAATATTCAAGTCAATCATTTTCATAATTTCAAGTAGTGATGTTGACAAGTTAAGTTCGCTGAAGTGGCCGCTGAGAGCATCGTTGTCCTAGTGGTAACGTCCCTGACTTACGAGTTTTACGTCGTGGGTTCGAACCCAGAGAGGCGTTTTATTGGCTTTATTTCATCACCACTGCTCTTAAAAACGGTGAATGAAAACATTGTGTGGAAACCGGTATGTTGTAGAACCAAAAATTCGAAGACATGTATGTGACATTTACCAACCTGCATATTCATATTCATTTATTCACATTTAAATAGAGTAAGTACAATCGGTGGTTTCACATGTTACATTATTTGCTCTTATATTCTATTTAGCCTTAGTATGGCATGTGAAGCTTAATCATGCAAGATAATAATATTAATGTAGCTTATAGATAATATATAAAAAATAAAAAAAAGGATGGGTATTTAGTCATAATCAATACATGTCTCTGAGATTCATTGTGTCTAATGCCAATTATACCTGCACCTGCACTGGGCCCGCGTGGTGGATTACGGCCTGTGTCCCAGCAGAGGGAACGTTATAGGCGGATTATGCTTATGCTAAGGTCGCTGCATACTGGACAGCGTTAGGACGTGTACGAGGTGGAGACGGAACGTGGTGTTATGAAAACATGGTTGAGTGTTTAATGCATACGCACTTCCACAGTGACGTGAAACTAACGTTCTAGTGTGGAAAAAATTAAAAGAAAAGCTCTCCAGAGCGACTGGAGCGACTGTGTATACGCAATGGAACCAACGGACGGGACGTGGCGCATCGGGCGGGACGTGGTAAACATCGTCACCGACGATATTTTCTCGTCCCTTGGGTGCCACGTCGCCGTCCCTGTGACGTACGCTCCTTCGTATACATTTTCTCTGAAACAATGTTTCTAAAAATGTCGTACTGTTCCGCCCGGGTTAAAACACGTATGCAACGACCTTTAACAAAATAGAGGAATATTTGACAGCTATGTCCAACTTTCTGAATGCACTCGTGAGAGTGCATTCAGAAAGTTGGACAAAGCTAAAACATACACAACAACATACACATACACACATACATAACACACACACACACACAGAGCTAAGTGCAATTGGACATAGCTAAGTTGGTTGGTATTGGGCATAGTTGGAAAAGAAATCCCCGGATAGATAGACAAGTCTACGAAAACTTGTCTATCTATCCGGGGCTTTCTTTTAATAGTAGGACCACTAACTAGACTTGACAGACCTGTGGATCTAGTGGTCGCAAACGCGACTGCTGACCTTGGGATCCTGGGTTCGATTTTCGAGTCGGGCAAAGAGTTATTTGGTATTTTTATTAGTAGCCGGGATTCTGAATTTTTGGTATTACATGAGACGTACACATAACTGCTAACCACTTCAGGAAATATAGGCGTAATGTTATACAATACCTCCTAGCTTTTGCCCGCGGTTTCGCCTGCGTGGAGGTCGGAAATGATCCCACGGAAACACTTATTCCTGGGATACAACAGAAGTATCCTATGTCCTAACACAGGCACTATGTATGTCTATCCGTGTGCACCTGAGACACAGACAAGTAACACACAGACAGACAGACAGAGTTACTTTCGCATTATATGTGTGTGTGTGTGTTTAGTATGGATGTGTTTTATACCTATTATTTTATAGCATTTATTTAAGGCTACGCCCATAGTGTTAGTAACAATAGTCTTAAAAAGTAGTTTTAGTAGACATACAAGTTTCATTCAGTGTGGAGTTTCATCCAATGTCGCAGCATTGGAGACTCCCAGTCCCATCTATCTGCGAATAAACTCAAGATAGTTTTGGTACTTCCACGAAGACGAGCAAGCAGAGAAGAACTTCTTTTACCTAAGATGGCCGCAAAATCATCTATAAGCTTTTCCGCAAACATCTTTGACGCGCAACATCGTCATGGACGCCTGAGTGCGTGTGTGTCTATATGTAGTTAGGTAGTACCCGCGGATCAGAGGGTATCTTATTGTTATGTTTGAAGTCTATCTGAAAATCTCGGAACACAATAAAGTAGACATGATGAAACTAAATTGAAATGGTATCTCTAACCTTTTGGATCCTTTCGGATTGTCGGGACATAGGGAAGCTATTATTTGTTTTTCTTCTTACCAACAGACTTTTTTTTTCTTTTTTTTTTATCTTTGCCCCACACTAGATTTTCTCCTGTATTGTGGGTGTGTTTACAAACATTTAATCTCACATACAGAACCAGCCAGACACGGAACAACTACTTGTAGGCCATACTAATATTTGTTCCGTGCGGGAAACGAACTCGCAACACGCAGCGCAGCAGTCAATCGTTTAACCACTGCGCCAACCGTGCCGTCAACGTCATTTTGTAAGTTTATATACTACCAAAACCTTAAATAAAAGCAGATCGGCAAGCATAATAATTTATTGCTTAGAATGATACAGCATAATCAGCCTATAAAGTTCCCACTGCTGGGACACAGGTCTCCTCTATGCGAGAGGGAGTGGGGCCATATTCAAACACGCGAGCCCACTGCGGGTTGGCGGATGTCACAAGTTTACGATTTTTTGGTTCTAGCACCTGCCGGTCGATCCTCGTGATGTTTTCCTTCAACGTTTTGAGAGCAGTGGTGATGACATAAATAACACCAAGTGCATGCCTGGGTTTGAACCCACAATCCACAACTCGTAAGCTGGCACTATGACTGGGCCACCACTAAGTACTCTAATTTATTGCATACTAGTTGTCTGTGCCCGGCGTCGCCCGGGTGATGTTTATGCCACTCAATATTTCCGACATTACAGGTAAATGTTTTCAACAAACTGTCAGTCGTACCTAACAATTACGAAAACAACAAAAAGAAACTGGCTAATTGGTCGACTCGCTTCACGGTAATTGATTTATATTAATATAGATGTAAACAGCACAGCATCAATAGTCCATAAAATTGTTAATACCTACTTGATTATATTAATATTATATTAACATGTTAATACATGCACGTTGAATCAAACAGTTTAATCAAATGAAGCCAGTTTTCATTGTGTTATTATAACCGTTTTAATTTCAACACTAGCTACTCGTATTATATTAAATTTCACATCATCATTATTGGCCCAATTCTGAAACTGTAAATCAAACTGTAATACAAAGTACAGATTATTTGCAGTACAACATACCGTGCAACAAAACAAGTTATTAAACAGGATACATTTTTAACCAGTGCGCAAACTGTAAGCACGCATTCAGCATAATTACAATTCTATACCCCTAGCGTAGAAATTTTTGGCAGTTTTTTATTTGTTGTTACATACGTTTTGACCGCGTAGGTATTGCACTTTTCTATGAAACAGCAGATTTTTTTTAGCTAGAGTGTCTAGGAATGATGTGCTGGATTCATGGTAACAGTTTGCGCACTGGTTAAAAATGTGTTCTGTATAGTATTGCAGATCAAACAAAATCGCCATGAATAAACACCTATTATAACTGCTTTTGCACCTAACAGGTACAATTATTCAATCTTGCGCAATTATTAAGAAAAAATAACAAAAAAAAAAAAAACTTGGGTTAAAAATCCGCACTTTTTAAACGTCAGACGTTTGTATATCAAGACAACCACAAAATACTTCTCCGTATAAATATAAATTTTACCGTCAAAACGTCTGAAAGTACGAAAAGAGAATGTTGCTTTCGGGGATACTAAAACATTCCATAGACTTATATATTTACATAACATAACATCACGCTTGTAACACCCAAAGGGTTAGACAGAAGTGTACCTATAGTAGGTACACCCACATGTCACCAGTTATGTTTAAGTCTTATGTAACAGCGGGTGAGCCGATTGTCATCAACCGGTCACAAATCCAGGCACCTAACACACACATCACACACACTCATTCTCATCTAAAATTGAAGCACGTGCTTTAACTTCTTGGTCCAGTAACCACAGTAAATAATCTAATTCTACTTCCACTAACAAATTAATAAACAAATAAAAATAAGGAACAAAACTAAAAGCAATTAGTTTGTACAAGTTTTTCCTCAAATATTCTGATACAGCCGAATAGCGTGCTCCTAGAGAGGTTACAGTTAGTTATAACTAACAATATAAAAAAAAAACAAGTAATTAGGTCCATGTGGGGTAAGCGACGATCAATAGCTGCCGACCCACGTGCTTACTAAATCGATTGCTTACATGACATTCTAAGTGGAGAAACATAAGGGGAATTGTTTTGGGCGGCTGCGAGAAAATAATTATTATACGAGTATTTATTTACTAAGATAGGTATCTTTCACACAACCACATCGTGAGGAAACCTGGACTTATGACTTTTTTTTATTAGTCGATAAGTCGGTCGATATATAATACCTACTGCATGCGGGAACTCCCCGCTGGCCAAATGACTAATGAAAGTCATAAGTCAATAACGCAGTCGGTACACCGTCAGTGCGGAATCCCCGTAGCGGGCGAAGAGACTAATGAATTTCATCGATCGGTGAAAAGCTTGCGAAGACTTACACCCAATGAAAAGTAGCCTTCAAAGCAACTTCCAACCGTGGGTTGCAGTTTCTCCGTATACCGCAATCGTTCATTATCGACTAATGAAAACGGTTCCCCGCATGTGGGCCTTATGGCATCACCTCAGCCCATCGCAGTCCACTGCTAGACATAAGCCTCTCCCAGGCTGCGCTACAACACACTGTCCTCAGCCTTCCGCATCCAATCTGTCCCAGCCACCTTCTTAAGGTCGTCGGCCATCTAGCTAGGGGGCGTCCCGATACGTGGTCTCTACTCCAGGACTCGTCTGCTCCACCGGCCATTGGTTCTGGCTGGTGGCTAGTGCTGGATCGTCCACAAATTTAAACTCACTCAGTGCGCTATGGACCGGGCTATACTCGGAGTTTCTTTTAAGGATAAAATCAGGAATAAAATTATCCGGAAAAGAACCGGAGTTACCGACATAGCTTGCAAAGTAAGCAAGCTGAAGTTGCAGTGGGGTGGCCATATTTATCGAAGGACCCTATGCCATGCGTTACAGAAATTTCCCGTACCATGCATGCGAGCCCTATCGATCAGTTAAAATAAGACTTTATAGTTAATATAAGTCTGAATTTAACAACCCGCCTTGAACAAGCGTGATGGTCCATGCTCGTGGCTTCTCTATATAGAAAGAGAACTTTGCCCTGCAGAGGGACAGAAATAGGCTGGTATTATTATTACGACAACTTTAGTCTTCTGCTTCTGAGCGATGTATTTTATGCAATACTGGGAACAACTCCTGATATTGTGACAACTGCGATTGAGTTCATATGCACTCGGTATAATAAAATCGATTCTGGATTCAAGTGCTCACGAATATCATCTAAAAACACACTGAATAGGTTATAAACAGAAATCGGATATTCGAATACATATTTACCTAAAGTTAATTTTGCTATGAGAGTATGGAAGCGGCTTATTTTTTTTTTTTTTTTTGTAATAATAAAAACCCGTGATGCGAGGAACACCGGGAATGCATAACTAGTTATGGAAGCGACTTCTAAATAAATAATTATTATCCCGTATTGTCCCGTATGTTTTCAAACATAGGGTTATTACACTGTATCAGAACAAATACAACAGTACGGTGTTTGGACAAAGAATTCATAATAATTATGTGCGTCTAGCTTGTCTATGGGTAGCTGAAACGAAAGTAGCTATACAACGTTTTTTGGCCACTATTTTCATTTGGCGCCGAATTTTACGGTTCTTTGATATCCACTATAAAATTAAACTGTGGCAAATTCGTTATGCACCATTTAAAAGACCATAACTACCGCATTGACTTCAGTAATTTTGTCGTAAAGTTCCTAAACGGATTGAAAAACGAGCAATTTTATTTCAACAAATCATTACAAGTAACTAATCTCATTTTGATTACAGAGGAATTATAAATAAACAAAAAAGTCCAGTCGTTAAGAGTCGTCAGAAGCCCGAAAGACTGACAACCAGTCTAACATTACATCGCATTACCCAGTAACTGGGTTGCGGAGGTCAGATACGCAAATGTAAAATACCGGTATTCAGCTGCATTTGGTTAGACGGGAAGCCGACCCCAAAATAGTTGGGAAAAGGCAGGCAGACGATGAGGTTAATAAAATAACACCAAATATAGCAACACACTTCAGACTTATCAATTCCAGAATATCTGAACAACACTAAACAACTATACCAGTGTGCTATCGTCTAAAAATAACCAGACGGTTTAACCAGTTCCTTCCCAATTTAGACGAAGCTTTGCATACATCGGAAATATTTATAAGTTTGTTAGCTATTGCCCGCGACTTCGTCTCTGATCCAGGATATAAAGAAGCCTATGTCCTTCTCCAGGTCATGGTCACCCATGTGCCATCATAATCAGCCTATAATGTTCCCACTGCTGGGACACAGGCTTCCTCTCTTTGAGAGGGAATGGGCTGTAATCTACCACGCGGGCCCAGTGCGGGTTGGTAGATGTCACATGTCTTCGATTTTTTGGTTCTAGGACATGCCAGTTTCCTCACGATGTTTTTTTCCTTCACCGTTTTGAGAGCAGTGATGATGAAATTTTTACACAAAGTAAAGCGCCTGCCTGGGCTCGAACCCACGACCTACAACTCGTAAGTCGGGGCAGATACCACTGGGCCACCACTGCTCTCGCCATGTGCCATATAACATCCAAATGCGTGCAGCCGTTTTAGCAAGAAAGCGTAAACTCACTTTCGCATTTATAATATTAGTTTGGAGGTTAGGATATATATAGTTAGGATAGCCGTTGCCCATGATTTCAGCGGCGACCCAGGATGTAAAGAAGCCTATGTCCTTTTCCAGATCATGGTCTACTCATTAGCCAAAGAAGACTCGTCAAATGTGACACAGGCCCGGCGCAAAAAAGGTGTATCTCATGTTCTTCATTATAATTAATAGAATATATACCGTACATGTACAGGGTTATTGGTAAAACACCAGCAGCCTCTTAAGGGGTCATTGTACTCATTAACAACTTATATTGTTTACCAAACCTGAAATCGCGAAAAACATATCAGCTGTTCCCTACGTTTTGACGTGTTATGCGAACATAAATGTAGGGATTACCTGTTTTTCAGTAGCGCTCATCAGTTCCTGTAACGCGCAGGCAACTGTACACGCAGGACATGATACAGAACCTAATGCAAGACTCAAACGTTATTTAAAACTACGTAGTTTAAATCCATTTGATTAGTTGAAACTAGTTTTAAGTAAGGTTGAGTCTTGTGTAAGGTTCTGTAATATGGGCCCGAGTTTCCCACCGTTTGTGCACCACAATGGTACTCCTGGGTGGAGTCAGGACTTGATTTGGGAAGCGGTATTCATGGACACTGTCTGTACTGTTAGGAGTTTTCTGTCTCTGGAGCCGTATCTAGTTCCTGTTCCCAATGCTGGCTTCTGTTTTTTCTTAAATTCCAGTAAATACCAGTTTACCGCAATAAGTACGATTGGATCCATATTTCGTTTAAATCGAGACCCTTCTTGCCTTTAAAAGCACTTAGATTCATTTGTTCAGTTTACCTTTGGCATTGTTAGTACAATGTTATTGTGACTGTACCTAACTGACCCCATGCTGATAAAATTTTAGTTTTTCCTAATTATGCTAATATTAGTGTTAAGATCGGCTTTACTTTGAGGGAAAGGGAACATGCCCCCCCTACCGCGTGTTCTTGTAGGGCTCGTCACCAAACTTGGGCACACTCCCACCATTATAAGAAATGAATTCCCATAAACTAAACTGCCTTGTCCCGACTTAGAAAGCTAGGGGACATAAGGTGATGTTAATATTGGGAACTCACAGTTAGGAAATAGAAGTATTATAATTATAAATATGTGAAGCTAAGAACACGAGAGGGTATACAAAAGTATATAACATAATTAAGTATTATAAATGTCGTAACCACGACGTCTCCCTTCTCGCAGGTGAGCGCTAATACCTACAATAGTCTTGATAATATGAAGGGGGTAAAGGGATCGTTACGCTTTCACTTACATTAATCATTTATAGCTACGTCAATCTAAGTGTTTATAATGTCCCCACTTTAGTGGGACTGGGAATCGTTTTACAACGTCTGACTCATTGTACGTGTCTGGCTAGACCTAACGCATAGAACCTCTGCGGACACTAATACGATTATAATAGGACACGTTCCCTATGCACTAAATAAATGTCTTACTCAATCCTAAAGACAAAGTGCTGCGAATTCCAACTGCCATTGAGGGAGACAGGTGTTGAGTAATTCTAAACGCGTACTAATGTTAATGACACCCTTACGGTGGCCTAGCCTCTTTTTACTAAGATAATAGAAAACTAGTACAAAGGTACCGTAGACTCAGTCTGTAGCAAAATTCATAGCGATCGTACTTGGTGCACACCGAAGTGGTATTTCGTCACTTCACATTTCCTTAATTTTCCATTGAAAGAATGCCGTTCAGTTTTCACCGCACAGGCATCCATATTGACGTGTCTCGATAAATAGTGTCGACTTAGTAAATGGCATACCATAGCCGGTTGTAGATTTTTATCGAGATACGGTCCTTAGCGTTCTTAGAACGACTGCCAATCCAGTTTGTGATTATATATGAAGCCTACCCCCACTACCGGAAATGCGCATATACCAAGTCTCACGCAAAGTGTTCTGTGGCCAGACCTTTTTGGAAGCAGTAATCATCACTAACGTTTGATTGCTTATAAAGTGCTTTATAACGTAACTAGAGATCGGCATTATAGCCTAGTTTGGTTTAGATGGACTGTTTATTTACGGTTCTGCCTTCCATATGTAGTGCGTCAGTTAAGGCTCAACAGTCGTCAAGAGTCAGGAGCGTTGGTGCTCATAGATTCTGCCTACCCCCATGGGACGAAGGCGTGAGTTTATGTATTTATGTGTAGTTTCTACAATTTTGGGCTGTCTATTCGGCCCGTTGTTCACGAAGCAACTCAAAAGTAACCCGCAATAAATTCCAATCACCAATAAGTAGCCACGATGTCACAGCAATTGTATTTCAATGTTGGTCCGACACTACGCGACTTACTAACGCGTTATTAAGGTCCATCCCCAGTTGTAGCCCGCCAAATTTAAATTTACTTTGGTTTTTTGAAAATTGCAGCTCTGTTTAATGTCGTATGTTGATCAAAATGCGATTCGCGACTGTAGGAATTTTGTAAATTTGTTCCACCTAAGAATTTTTCAGAACGATTTGCAATAATCAAAGAAACTTTGAATTTGGCGGGGTACAGCTGAGGATTATCTTAACTAATGTATGATTGGTTGTACGCATGACTACATAACAAGTGTGTTACGTAATTACCCCGCTGAAAATGTATTGCTTGATATGTAGCCGTTTGGACTATGGGGCTTCGTTGAAAGTACAACGGCGATATCGCCGTTGCCGTCGCCTTGTATCAAGCTATACATTTCCAGTTTTAGATGACCTCGCATTATATAGAATTTTCGTACAATGAGAAGTCAGCTTATACTGAAAATGTATAGCTTGATAATATACTGGAAATGAATGAATATATATGAAATATATTGGAAATGTATAGCTTGATGTCGTCGTAGTAATTACTTTCATCGACCTATAAATACTTTTAATTTAGTAGTAATTCTACAATAACAATTCAATTACTCAGTTCTAAGCACAATACCATAGAACTTTTCCAACATTATCTACCTACCTTACTTTGTTATTTTCAATCAAATATCCAGAATTCGGCATCGGAAGTAACTCCAACGATGCTTAAGAACATTAAATCCATTGATCTTTGAAATATTATAAGTAGAATTTGGATGTTGCCATTTTTTTAAAGAAAGTAGATTAAATTCATTGCTGTATGAGTACTTCTTTGAATAAAATATAGTATTTTGAGCATTCGAAATAGGACATGGAAGCGTCTATTACAGTCACGAGCATAACCTTACACTTACGAGTACGTTTTTACGTAAAGTATTGATAGATATTTTATGGTGGTAGGAATAGGCACATTACTATAAAAAATAATTATTTTATAATAGTATGGTTTTGATAATACTTAAACGGAAAGAGGCAATTTTATTATTCGCAAGAAAATTGCATTTGAATTTATGCGAAACTAAGATATTTATGCTTATGTCTGTACACAAAATGAAACATCTGTGTTTGTCTCAAGATACAGCTAATAGACAAGCAATTTTTGACAAATAATCGGTTATTGAGCTTTATTTTTCATCGTCAAAATGCTACTGCTGTGAATAGAGCTCCCTTGAATTTTGCTAACCGTCCCAGAGCCTATGCCACTGACGCCCAGACAAAACCCGCTGAAACACGGCTTAAAAAAAAATGTTTTTTTTTCCAATATAAGGAACTAGTTATTTCCCTATAAAGGTAAATAATTTCATTTACTGCTAATTACTTTGCTTTGCTTTGCTATTTAACTTTTTTCTTTATGTGTGTATTTAGTTTAGTTTCTGATAATCCTGTGCGAGTCCCAATAAATACTTTTTCTTTTTTCTTTCTTTATTACTGTACTTGCTATCTCACGAGTACACAATATTACCTTTTGCAACGTTACAAAGTGCTCCCTAATATTATAAATGCGAAAGTGAGTCTGTTTGTTTATTACGCTTTCACACTAAAACGATTGAGCGGATTTGAATTAAGTTTATTAATAATAATAAGTTTATTCACAAAACATAAACTGACAGTAAGTAGGTATACAGAACAAGTAAAAACAAAACTGAAGTACAATTTTAAACATTGCTTACAAAAGGTAGATAGAGGTCGAAAGTCCAATGAAAATAGGTACCCTTCCCTCTAGGAAAATCCTGTATCTTGGGCGGCAGAGTTTGGCACACACATAGACCATGACCTGGATAAGAACAGGGGATACTTTTTATCCTGGATCAAAACTTAACCACGTGTAGTGGATATACAGGTTGCCAGGGACAGCGACGCGCAACCTGTTACTATGGATTCAGTACGCCGACCAAAACCTTGCCATAGTCCGTTTTTCAGAGGCTATTAACTCATTCACTATGGGTAATAAACTACATCTAAAAGCACATTATTAATGTTCGATACCCTATCATCACATTGCACGTTCTTATTTGTTTTTGTGTTATAAATACATTTAAAATCTCCTTGTAAAAAAGTGACTAAAATTATTGATTGCATGCATCTTTTGCTAAAGGTGACGTTCTATTAATTTGAGGATTACACTAATGGATGGATAATTTAAAAATCTAAATAATTCACGTTTTATTTTATTTCAAAACATCGCTTGTCCTTTTTTTTTTTGTATTTTATGATAAATGAGCGTGCGCAGGGAGCGAGACAGAGCGAGACTCAGCGACAGGACAGAGAAAGACCGAATACTCAAGGTCGTTTGGTCGGAGAAGCGCCTTAAAAAAAGAAATTTCTGTTCGATACGTTTTGACTGCGTAGGTATTTTTTTTTTTATAAAACCACGGATTTTTTTAATGATATGCGATAAAAAAAAAACTACGCTAGAGGGTCGAGAATCATTGTGCTAAATTCATGGTTACAATTTGGGCGTCGATATCCCTGCCTATGTTTTATCCTCGTTTTTGTTACGTTTCAGTAAATCGATTTCACTATCATCAATACACGGTGGTGCAAAATTTCAAAAATGAATCCTAATACGGGCCGAATGTTAAACAAAAACGAGCACAAAATTCTATGCGAGTGAGTTATTTAGACAGGTGCAAAACTGAATAAAACCGATTCAAAAAACACGTCCCGTATAAACTTTAACAGCGTGCGATTTTTCAATTTAAATTGGTTATCTCTTATAACTTTGCCTTGTAATATAACTCAGAAAATGTAATATCTACTAACTGTAAATAATACCAGCCTATTATTGTTCCATTGCGGGGCATAGGCATCTTCGCATACAGAGAAGGCACGAGCATTGATCACCGGGCTTGTTCATGACGTGACGGGTTGGTGTATTCAGACCTAACTCATCACAATATAACCCCTATAATCCCCGAAGGATTAGGCAGAGGAGTACCAATAGTACTCCCACATTCCGCCAGTTATTTTTAAGTCCCTGATAAAGGGGGCGAGCCTATTACCATCAACCGGGCACAAGTCCAGACTCCGGGCTGCTAGTGAGAAACTATTAATGAAAAACACAACACTTAACACTTTGCCCAACCTGGGAATTGAACCTCATGCTCAGCAGTAGCGCTTGCGATCACTAGACCGACGAAGCAGCTTTAGCCTAGGAATACAGACCTAATTTAGCCTAGGTATCCAGACCTACTTTAGCCTAGGTATTCAGACCTACTTTAGCCTAGGTATTCAGAACTAATTTAGCCTAGGCATTCAGACTTACTTTAGCCTAGATATTCAGACTTACTTTAGCCTAGATATTCTGACTTACTTTAGTCTAGGTATTCAGACCTACTTTAGCCTAGGTATTCAGACCTATTTTAGCCTAGGTATACAGACCTACTTTAGCCTAGGTATTCAGACCTACCGTAAAGCTTATGATTAATTTGCCAACAAAGCAAAAGGGGTAATTACAACATTGTAGCATGTACATGGCGTACCTACTACTGAGTTTCTGCCTATTCCTAAGGGAAAAAGGCGTAAATAAATTGCTGGTCATACAATATGTTCTTTGGCACTATCCCAGATCATAATCAAGTACTTAGGTAGTTTATCTAGGTACTTAGTGGTCGAGTCGCGTCGCTGGGTAAGCCAGGCTTGCCGCAAGTGTGCCATGTTTGCCAATAAGATAGCAATAAGTCATGCATGGACGGTAAATTGCCTGCAACAGCCTGTCTGTATAATCAGTTACCTATTAATTCAAAACCAAGTACATTTGTGAGTTTTAATTGTAAATCTATTACTAGATCGGTGGATTATGTCAGACTATTATGTCAAACATCTGATATAATCGCATTGCAAGAAACCTGGTTGCTGCTTCACGACATTCCTTTTCTGAGCAGCATAGACCCTCAGTTCGACTTCGTGGGAAAATCAGCGGTAGATACGTCGTCGGGCATCCTACGAGGGCGACCTTATGGCGGAGTTGCTATACTGTGGCGCAAGAGCGCCTTTGAAAATGTGTCTTTCGTGCAGTGCAAAAGTGTGCGTCTTGTTGCTATCAAAATAACGGCAGGCGGTAAATCACTTTTAGTGTTCTCGGTTTACATGCCGACAGAGTCGATGGATAATCTTAGTGAATTTGTCGAGTGTTTAAGTGAGATTCACGCAGTGATAGAAAGTAGTGGTGTAGACGCAGTCTATATTCTGGGGGATTTTAATGCTCAACCGAATAGTCTATTCGGTGAAGAACTATTGAGTTTTTCGGCTGAAGTACAGTGGCGGTGCGCTGACGTTTGCCTGCTCGGTGGTGAGTCGGACACGTATACCTATGTAAGTGATGCACATGGTTCTACTAGTTGGTTAGACCATTGCGTAGTGACAGACGCGGCGTGGAACACTATTAGAGACGCTAGTGTGCTCTACGACGTGTCTTGGTCGGACCATTTACCTCTAATTGTAATGTGTGATCTTAATTTATTAAGGCCAAAAGTTGCACCTGCACTACCTAAATGTAACAAAGTAGCATGGGGTGACAGAGACTTGCAGCATACTGAGTTATATAGCAATTATTGTAATGATCTCTTGAAAAATTTAGACTTTCCCTTACAATTTACTGAATGTAGTAAAAGTAGTTGTAGAATTAAGGAACATGAAACCATTTTAGATAATATGTATGCGGATATTGTGCGTATTCTCTGTGAAGGTGCAATCACCAGTAACTGTAAGAACGGAATACAGCGCAAAAAGCGTTACATAACGGGCTGGAATAAACATGTAAAGGACGCACACGGACAGGCTCGGCTTGATTTTCAAGCCTGGACGTTGTTTGGTAGGCCGAAACATGGTGATTTGTATGAAAAAATGGTGGAAAGTAGAAGGGTTTTTAAAAGTAAATTGAAATGGTGTCAAAATAATAAGGACCAAATAAAAATGAACATCATTGCAAGTCATCATGACGCAAAGAATTTTGGTAGTTTTTGGAAAGCCACGAACAGGTTGAATCCCAGGTCGGGTCTGCCTGTGAGTGTTGAGGGCCTTAGTGATCCTAATGATATCGCCAACCTATTCAGCAGAGCTTTTAAAGTTGAGTCTCCCCTAGGTACGTCGTCTGGTGGGCCGGAGGTGTTGAGGGGGTCCAAGGACATGCCTATTAGGTTTGCGGCCAGGGAGGTTGCTACTGTCATACGCAACTTAAAGAGAGGCAAGTCGCCGGGTCACGACAGCCTAAGTATAGAGCATTTACTTTATGCTGGTAAGCACTTACCGCGAGTGCTAGCAATGTTTTTTAGCTTGTGCCTGAGTCACTCGTATCTTCCACTTGATTTACTTAAAACTATTGTTGTGCCCATTGTTAAAAATAAGACTGGAGATGCGAGTGACAAGAGCAACTACAGGCCTATATCCCTGGCTACCATCATTGCAAAGGTGTTGGACAGTCTGATTGATCAGCAGCTGGATAAGCACTTAACACTCAACGACGCGCAGTTTGGGTTTAAGCCACGTTTATCCACGGAAACAGCTATACTATGCCTCAAACAGACTGTTCAATACTATGCAAGTAGGAAAACACCTGTGTATGCATGTTTTCTGGACCTCTCCAGGGCCTTCGACCTCGTATCTTATGACTGCCTATGGAGTAAACTGTCAAATGTTGAGAACCTCCCAAGCGATATCATTAGGATGCTAAAGTATTGGTATAAAAACCAATACAATTATGTTAAGTGGGCGGGTGTCCTGTCGGATGCATACGGGTTGGAGTGCGGTGTGAGGCAGGGCGGAATCAGCTCACCCAAGTTATTCAACCTGTATGTAAACGAGCTGATCTGTGAGCTCAGCAATACCAATATCGGGTGCTCCATTGACGGGCACTGCGTCAATAACATCAGCTACGCGGATGATATGGTATTGCTGAGCCCATCGATCAGTGCACTTAGGAGGCTTCTTCGCATCTGTGAGGACTATGCGGTGGCTCACGGCCTCAGGTATAATGCGACCAAGAGCGAGCTACTGGTTTTCAAAGCGGGTAACAAATGTTATAATACTGTCCCACCAGTCACCATGGGGGGCGCTCAGCTTTCCAGGGTCACGAAGTTCAAGTACCTGGGGCATTGGGTCACCGATAGTCTGTCCGACGATACGGACGTGGAGAGGGAACGCAGAGCATTGGCAGTTCGATGTAACATGCTGGCTCGTAGGTTTGCACGTTGTACTAGGGAGGTGAAAATTACACTCTTTAGAGCGTATTGCCAATCTATGTACACGTGTGCCCTATGGGTCAGCTATACAAAAAGCTCGTACAATGCTCTGCGAGTCCAATACAATAATGCCTTCAGAGTTATGTTGGGGCTGCCGCGCTTTTGCAGTGCATCGGGGATGTTCGCGGAGAATGGCGTGCCAGATTTTTACGCACTGATGCGGACACGGATAGCATCCCTGATGCGGCGAGTGCGCGACAGCTCCAACAACTTGGTAGCTATAGTAGCCGACAGGATGGACAGTCCAATTATGTGGCAATGGATGACCACTCATCGTGCGTCATTCCATTATTTAAAATAAGTTGTTTTGTTGTATTTTTTGTATAGGTATGTGTTTTCATGTATGTATGTATGTTTTGTGTATAAAATTGTAATGTGTGTTTTTTATGGACTTATGGTCTGAAATAAATTTTTATTATTATTATTATTATTATTAATGGGGAAGCTAAGAAGATATATTATTATGGTTACTAATATATTACAAAAGGCAATTAATTATTAAAGGCGACTAATAAAAAGTATTTACAAGGCAGATGTGAGTGGAAACGCCGGGAGAGGACGCCCTAGGAGGACATACAGTGACCTTATTGGTGATGTTCTTCAGAAAGGTCAGGTGCGTAGTACTCGCAACCAGCGTGCGTGTATGACCAGATGTATGAACATTAACGAGGTAAAAGGAGTATGTAAGGATCGGAGCAGGTGGGGTTCTGTAGTTACTGCCTACCCCCAAGGGAAAAGGCGTGAATTTATGTATGTGTGTATGTGTATAAATTACACTGTTCTCAGAGGCCGGCCAAAATAACATTTTCAGGGTATGCGATTTTTAGACGCTAGAATAAAATAGAATAGAATACTCTTTATCATGTAGGTACACCATATGGATTACAGATAAGTATCTATCTATGTACATATTTAGTTCGTAACGTCTCACTGCTGGGACGTCGCAAGCGCCTCCCATTTCCTTTAGACACTGCCTTACAATAAAAAAATCGTGTATAATCTTTATTTTTTATCGTGGATCGTTCTATGATAAGAGGCATCTGTCCTACAGCAGAACCTGCAGTCACAGGCTTCTTGTAGGTTTTTCTTTGCTATGTAAAGTTAAGAAAATTAATTCATTGGCAATCTTAAATTGACCGAATATTTAAATCACAATTGTATTTTTTTGACAGTTGTATGAAATGGCTTAACACGGCCAGTTGACGTAGTGTGTCAATTTGATAACCAATTAATTTAGCTGAATGTAGCAGACAAAAAAAAAAATTCATAGTCGATAAAATGCAAACTTTATTTTTTGTTGTATATCGCGTTTGTAATTGAGTTGAAATGCGCCTTAGATTACTAAGCACCTGGCCTTTCTCGAAGGTCATCACTAATAGCGATAATGTATGAATGTGCTTCTAGAACCAAAGACTAGTAAATATTATACCTGTCATTATGATGAAACAAGAATTGCATAGTTTTCTGTGTTTCACTAGATACATTTCTTTTAAACCTATTTAATTGACAATTTTCGAACGGTGTTTGCCATTAAAAGCATACAATATTTTCAATTTAAAATTAATAAGATACTTAGACAGAATTTTTATAAATAGTCGAGAGGTGTCATGGGACACCCGGTTGGAACGAAGTTCATTTCGCTGTAATTAAGTATTTATTAACAGACACAATGAAATAAATTAACAACGTTTGAGAATAACTAAATGATTAAAAAAAATACACACACGTACCCACTTAGAGCAAACGAACGACGGTCATACTCATAATGTTACATTTTTATGGTCTAGCTCATGGTCTAAAAAAACAAGGTCTGGCATTCCGGGAGTGAAACATGCTTACGTCACTAGCCAGTTGCCACTTTATTGCAACAAAACACGAGTTAAGAAAACATTTTCAGTCACCATTCTGTTAAAAAAAATATATAAACCATTTAAATTGTCGTTTAATTTTTCTAATCAAACGAAACAATTCAATTTAAACAAAAAAGTATTTAATAATATTTTATTTTTTTATTAAATAATAATTAAATATAATAAATAAAAATAAATTGTTTTTTTTTGTTTTTTTATTTTTATTTATTTATTATTTTAAATATTAAAATAAAAATGGAAATTGAAATTAAAATTATGATTAGATGATTGATTTTTGTTATAATATTCATTTCAATTTTCATTTTTGTAATTGTTCATTCTTAATATAGTGATTTTGTACCTCCATAGGTTGTAGTCAGCCATTGTCATTATCCATATAATTTTTTTTTTTTTTTTTTGTTTTTTAAGAACATAAGTTCTTAGTAATTTATTACAATCTAGCCTAATAGACTAATAAGCAACTTAACTTTAACTTATTATTTTACGTGATAGTTTACGTTATAACTAAGAATAGTGTCCTATTGCACTTTCACACAATTCCGCTTCCGCAGCACTTTCTTAGAGTCTGATAAATTAATAATAAAAAAACACATTGTTTACACATTATTCGTCACAATTTATACACTACACTAACTCAAATGGTTTAGTTCTCTTTAGCCTACGCACTATGTCCGTGTTGTCTAGCAGCTGAATTGCCTCGATATTCACATGTCGGTGAAGTCTGTGTTCGTGGGCTTCAGCAAATTTTTGGATGACGGTGGTGACGAGTTCCATTTTAAGGTCACGGTGGAGGTCGTCATTTCTAATGTACCATGGTGCATTTACAGCATCCCTGAGTACTTTATTTTGGAATTGTTGGATTATTTTGACGTTACTTCGTTTAGTACAGCCCCAAAGTTGGATGCCATACGTCCAAATTGGCATAAGAATATGCTTGTATAATATAATTTTATTACGTATTGATAGGCAGGATTTCCTTCCGAGTAACCAATACATACTTTTATAACGTATGTCGAGTTCCTGTCTTTTCTTTTTGACGTGAGATTTCCAACGCAGTTTGGCGTCAAGAGTTATGCCAAGGTATTTGGCTGTATTAGCATAAGGCACTTGCATGCCATTTATATAGATTGGGTGGTAATCACAGTGTTTGTTAGTGAAGTCAATATGAATTGATTTTGACTCATTCAGTTTGATCTTCCACTTTTGTGTCCAGTCATAAACTTTGTTTACAGCTAGTTGAACTTTTTCTACTGCTTCTTTGTGGCTTGATCCGGTAGCCATAATGGCAGTGTCATCTGCAAAGGTCGCAATGGTGTTGTTTTCCAGCTCTGGGATATCACATGTGTATAGCAAGTACAGGAATGGGCCTAACACACTTCCTTGTGGCACCCCAGCTTTTATAGTTTTTAGCTCGGAATATGCATCCTCTTGCCTTATTCTAAACATTCTATTACTTATATATGATTCTAGAATGTCTGCAAATTCTGGCGGTAGCATGCGTCTGAGTTTATATACCAGACCCTCATGCCAAACTTTATCAAAAGCTTGCGCGACATCTAGGAATACGGTGGCGCAGACTTGCTTGTTTTCGAGTGTTTTTTCAATGATGTTAGTTATCCTGTGTACCTGGTCTATTGTAGAGTGTTTTTCCCTGAAGCCAAATTGATGGTTTGGTATTAGGTCTTTTTCTTTTATTATAGGTTTTAAACGTTTTAATAACAGTTTTTCAAATAGTTTTGATAATATTGGCAACAGGGAAATGGGTCTATATGATGATACTTCATGGGGTGGTTTCCCAGGCTTCGCAATCATAATGACTTCAGCAACCTTCCAAGGCTCAGGCACATGTTTTAGCATAAATGCGGCATTAATAAGTCTAGTCAACTTTACTATGGCTTTGCGCGGGAGGTGTTTTAGAACTTCGCCGGTTACGAGGTCGTAACCCGGGGATTTCTTCGAACTTATGTTATTTTGAATTTCTCGCAGAACTTCTTTAGGAGTCACAAGCTGAATTCTTTGACTTTGTGATAACTTTTCACTCTCAAGTATTTCTAAGGAGCTCTCATTGGGTTGAAAAGTGTTTTCTAAGTATTGGGCAAACCTAAACGCTTTTTGTTCATTGCTTATGGCCCATTTTCCGTCGCTGTTTCTGATAGGCGGTATTTGCATAATCGGCCTTTTTAGTTTTCTTGTCGCTTTCCAAAGAGAGAAATCCGTTGATTTGTCGTTGGTTAGCTGCAAAAGGTTAGTATTCAGACAGTCATCCTCAAATTGTATGATTTTCCTCTTTAATCGTTTAGTTAGGCTATTTAATAATGTTTTATCCCGCGGGCATCTTGTTTGCTGCCACCGCTTTCTTTGCTTTCTTTTTTCAGACAGTAAACTCACAATTTCCTTGGGATAGATATGCCCCTTATATTTACGTTTTAACTCGGGCGTGTTGTTCCACGCACATTGTTGGATATTAACAACATATTTGTTTACTTCTGAGTCCAGCTGATTCTGATTTTTTAACGGAGTTTTTAGGTCGATAATACTATCCAGATCAAGAGCAAAACTGTCCCAATCTGTAGACTTATTAACCAGGGTTAAATGGTTTTTTCTTAGTAAGATTTTTTGAGTTAGTCTTAGGATAATCGGGGAGTGGTCCGATTCATGTGAAAACCTTCCTCCAAATGAATGTAATTGGTGGATATATTTTTGATTATGAAAAAGTCTATAAGATCCGGTATTTTCTGGTGGTCAGTAGGCCAGTATGTTGGTTTGCCTGTGCTCATAACTTCACAATGTGTGTCTTTAACTGCATTTAAGAGCTGCCTTCCCTTTGTTGTAGTAAGTCTTGATCCCCAGTACGAATGCTTGGCATTGAAATCACCGCCTAGGATGAATCTCGGGCCTAGAAGTTCAAAGAATTGTAAGTATCGCTCTTTGCTTATCACGTGCCTTGGAGGACAGTATACGGCTGCTATGGAAACGTGACAAAATTTGGTTTTAACAGATACTGTCACGGCTTGAATGTCTGGTTCTTCAAATTTACTCTGTTCGTAATGCTTGATGTTTTCTTTGATTATAACCGCACTACCTCCTCTGGCGGAGTTGTCAGGGTGGAGCGAATTATATACCTTATATCCTCTAAATTTGATGAAAGATTGGTTAGTAAAGTGCGTTTCGGAGATTAAACACACGTCTATATTTTCTGTCTCTAGGACTGCCTGTAACTCATTCTGATGTTTGAGGAGCCCATTAGAGTTCCACGCCATTATTTTTAGTGTGTTACTCATTTTTGGTTCTTAAAACCAGCTGTTTTGGTGCTGGATTCTAGCTTTTCTAATCTTTTGTCAAATGTAGTAATACACTTCAAGATCTGATTTATCTTATCTTCCAGATTCGAAGGTTGAGTGCCTTGTTTTGCAGCTTGTGCATAGGAACTACTTGCTTGAATAGGATTTGTAGTTGTCTGAAAAGTGTCTTTCCGTGCCTGTTTGTTAGGATTGTTTATGGATGGACCCTGTTGGGCAGTTGGCACAACAAGTTTCTTTTTTATGTTTTTGTTTTTCATAATTTGCATTTCCTTGGCTACTTCACACCCTCTATAGTTGGCAGGGTGGGGTAAGCCGCAGTGGACGCATTTTGGTTTCTCTTGCGGAGATTTAGTACAGGTGGCTGTAAGATGCTTGCCAGTGCATTTTACACACCTTGGCTCTTTTCTGCAGTATTTATGAGTATGTCCATATGCCTGGCATCTCTTACATTGAGGAATGAGTTTCGGATTTTTGAGAGGGTGAATTTCAATTTTACATCGTAAAATGTGCTTTATGCCATAGATTTTTTTGACATCTTCGTCATTATTAAATGATAAGACGAACATATTGAGTGGTTCTTTAGTCTTCCAGCTCAACTTGTTGTCAACTTTTTCTACTTTTAGACCTTGCGATATTAAATCGTCTTTGATTCGATCTGGCTGGCAAGAAGAATGTATTTTTTTCACTACAACTCTTATTGGTCGAGCCTGTTTGTTCTCGTATGAATGCCAAAGATATTCTTTTTCTGACAAAAGCCTAGCAATCGCTCTATAAGAGTCCTCGGTTTTAGCGTTGATCTTCACACAATCTCCATTCATCATTTTTGCGGTGAATGATTCAGTTGGTTGGGTTTCAGTTAGTGAGTCGTAAAACATTTGGTAGTTCTTAACTCCATCTATTATGATTGGCGGTGGTGGAAGCACTTTTTTGACTAATGTCTGTTCTGTCTCACATTTTTGTTGTTGTTGGGCGCTTGTTCCGGGTTTTTGTGGTGGAGAGAGGGAGATGTTTAGCTTCCTTTTCTTCCTACTTTTAGCCCTAATCCACTCAGTCTCTTTAGCGAGTTCTTCCTCGTCGGTGCAGTACTCGATATTTTCTTTTCCAGATTGAGCAAATTGTATGTTGCTCGTTGCTTCCGACTCCTTACGGTCATTATTTCCTTGACCCTTGGAGTTGAGATTTTCTTCTTGGCGGCTTTGAAGTTGTCGCTGGAGGCCTTCTATTTGGATTTTCAGATCATTAACCAGAAGTTCCAGCTGTTCTCTCTCCAATTTTTCTTGGATGTAACTGTCATACAACAGCTTTTCCAGATCAGTTTTAATTTTTACCTTTGTAGGAGACATAGTAAGGTAAGTAAAAACTTCACCTTAACAATTATTTTGTTGCACTGTTTACACTATAATTAATAACTGGGTCATCGTGGCGACCTTCATAAACCGATATCGCAACGCGGCAATGACGGTGTTATTGTGATGCGCCAGCGAATTACTCTAAAGTAGAGCACCCGCGCGCGAATGATACACGTCCGATCTCGGTAGAAGCCAAACACGGAGAACGATCCATATAATGACAATGAATTATTTTTTTAAATTTACATTTATGATGTAAGTTGACCTCTTGAAACCATTTATTGCCTAAAATATTACACATTAAAAAAACAAATCAAAATCAAATATTTAATCTAGCAGAAATGATGTCGATTCCCTGAATCCTGTAGGCGGTACTTACCTAAGTATAAACTTACCGATTGATGTTTCAAAATTGCGGTCTTGCCGGCGGCATCAATATTCAGTTGAAATAGGGTCCGTTTGCTTGGCACGACTTAAGCCAAAAAAATATATTTTAACTTCAGTTTCAATGTAGCTCTCGACTTTCCAATGTCGAGAGGAATATTTGTTTGTGCTTAAAGATATAAAAAGAGTTTACACACGTGATTGATTTATGATCAAAGCGCCATCTTGCAAATATATATACCTTAACGCATAGAATTGATGGTTTTCGCAGACTTTATTTATCGAATTATTATTTATATATCCAGGGTGCACAGGCAACTGAAGGAACACGGATGGGTTTTAGTCAGTAAGAGTCTGACACGCCCTTCCGCTCCGCCCAGAGTGAGAGAGGTCATTTGATGATTTCCCACCCAAAAAAAAAAAAAAAGGTTGGGTTTTTGAGATGGGGCAGCAAGGACAGCTACCTTAACCGTTGTAGTTACAGGAAAACAGTCTTAAGAGACTTTCCTTAAAAGTTTGAGAAATTTTGAATTGCATTCACAGATTTTGAAAAAAGTGTACAGTCAGCAGGGACATGGGCAATTTTTACAAAAACATTTTTTTATGCCAATCGATCATGTTTCATAAAAGGATCAAAAACCTCTGTCGGACCAACTGAGGTTTCAGTACTAGAAAATTCAGAAATCGCAAAAAGCTTTTCCCATACATTTCGTGGGAAATGAGATTACAAGAAAGCATCAGTCAGTGCATCAGTGTTGTGCCATTAGGTAGTACATACAGGAACGCAGGCGTTCATTAATTCACTAAAAACGAAAAAAATCGCAAGCAATGGGCAACTACTACTGAAGGCTGCGGGTGTCGACCTCAGGACGAGCTGCTTCTCACAACAACAACAACTCCTACCTACATCGCTTGCTCTCACGTTACCAGTCCTGACTCCAAAACTTGTTCACATGATCTGACCAAGATTATGTCTGGACTTTAAAAGAGACTGTGACCTCTGAGCTTGTTTCGGCCTTTCTTCTCAGACTAGTCAGATAGGAAACGACGACCTCATCTAGTTTTTAAAATATGATTGACGTGTAAAAGTGTTTGTACAAACCTATTTACAGAAATAAAATCATTTAGCATTTATCATTTGTTTCATAGTTTGGAGTATACAGGTAAGTTTTATAAAATGTGGTTGTTATTTTAGTATATTGTGATGTCGTACGACTTCCACGCGAACGAAATCGCGGGCAGTAGCTACTTTCTTAATAAATCTGTCATTACAAACATCTTAAGATAAACATCTCAGTAGCGTATTCACCAAAATAATACCTTTTTTAGTGGTGTATGACTATGTATGCAAAAGCAAAAGGATTGTTGGAGGTGACGTTCTTTATTATCTGCCTACCCCCATGGGAAAAAGGCGTGTGAAATTGTATTTTAATTCGACCTCAAGATTATCCTCTTGACAAATTTCTAAGGTTACCATTACACTGAGCCATTTTCCCCCCTATGCAAAATATGCAACCAATGGTATATAACAGGAGGAACCGTCGACACGACTAAGGGTTCTAATTATGACGTCACCCGAGGGGAATCCCTCCTTGGCTGTAAATCCTCCCTAAACTCTCATTTGCCTAAATAAATTTAAAGACTGGCAATGGCTTCTAAGACAGCTCTTATGCTGCGACACGGAATGAAATTTCTCAAGATTATAAAAGGTGTTGATTTGCTTCGTCACCATTATAAGTCTTATTGCATCTATAGCTACCTTCATCTAGGCATAACTAGCTGATCCGACAGACGTTGCCCTGTCCAAATATTAATAATTTATAATAAAATCCTACAGAAAATGCAATTTCATTTTTCTCAAAGTGTCCAATCTTCCTGGAACTTTCAAATTTTTTCTTTCCGTCTCAACTTGATTCGGACAGCTACAAACATTTTAGAATAAAAAAATCCATAGTGGTCCAGCTGTACTGAAGTGATGCGCTTACCAACGAAAAGTTTTTCTTTTTTTTATTATATAGATAGATACGAGTAGTTATAAAACAAAGCCGATTTTTGAGTCTGTCTGTGTGACCGCTAAGATCTTCTAAAGTACACAATGGATTTTGAAGCTGTTTTCACTATCATTTAAAGCATGCATTCCTATTATCTAAGGTTTATGTAGCACTAAAATCTATCGAGATTTCCGTGCTAAGTACATATAATACAATACCTTCCGGAATATTCGCTCATATCATCGGTTTTGACATGTCGTTAATTGATATAAAGTTAGCAACATCCACCTTCAACCATATCAGAGGATTTTTTGCGTTTTTCATAGGCCACCAAATACAACCGACTTCCAAAAAAACACTACAAACTGTAAAATTGCTTTAATTTCGGAAGTCGGTGGCAAATTATTATATTTGAATATACATAATATTATACATTATCTATGCTACTACACAAAACACAGTAACGTTAACCACAGCTTTTATGCTCCAAAACGCCAAAAAATCATGACTAGAAAAATACTAAGTGAAAAATGTGCTAGTGTTCGCCATAGCCATTAATTGCCAACTGAAGGTGCATACTATTCGTATTATTTGTAGGCAGGGCCACCGCCACTTTCTTTATTGACTCTAAGAATCAGGAACGAGGCGTGAACTGAGTTTATAATAGGATCATTGTGGGAATAGGATACTATATCATAGAATTTGGAAAAGTATGTGGTACTCTGGCTTTTGTACGAAATCGTCATGTAGAAATGGGCAATGAGCTGTGTTGGTAAAATTGGTCAATGCATGTTTTAATATTATCTAGGTACCAACAGTTCGATATTAAAATGAGTGGAAAAAACAAATCTTCTGAATTAAAAATTAACAAAGACGAATCTCACATACAACAGATTATGGCCGATTCGTAACTATTTCTTTCATCGTGATCCCCTGTTTTTCAATGACAAGTTATTCGTCATTGAAAAACAAAAGATCACGAGTCACACTCTCAAAACGAATCATATCAGCCTATCGCAGTCCAATGCTAGGCATGGGTCTCTCTTATGCTGCGCCACAACACCCTGTCCTCCGCCGTCTGCATCCAGTCTATCCCAGCCACCTTTTAAGGTCATTACAAATCACAATCTAAGTCATTGATATATTTGACCAGTTCAGGAATTGAACCCACGTCACGTTGCACACCCAGCTAAACTCTCAGTCACTGCGCCAACCATTCCGAGTGCCTATACCTATTCACGGCTACCATTCGGTAGCAAAACTTTTCTCGAATGAATTTACCTACTAGTATGTAGGTAAGTATCGTGCTTAACAACATTTTCTCCATACAAACTTATTCCGGCCGTTTGCCAAGTTAAAACTTAAAAAAACTAGTCATATACTCATTAGCCGGGTTTAAACAGAGCACGTCTGTAGTTTGGCCTAGTTTTTTGCTATTATTCCTAAACCATATGAGCTTGGTAAGGTCCAGTGCTGAACGTCGGATTTTGAAGTTTTCATAACATTAAATAATATTATTATCCACTGGACTTTCTAAAATAGGTGTCCCAAAATTACGTACAGGATTTGAACTTCGTTCTATTTTCGAAATAGTCAAGATAGCGTTTGTATTAGATCATACGTCATCTTGACACATATAAAGTTAATAAATAATGGAGCGTTTCAAAACAAAAGATCGTATAGAAAACGATCAAACGTTTTACGAAAATTCACGTTCAATTACGAACATCAAGACATTGTCGATTTGAAACACAATATTCGCCTAGTTATTGGTGAAATAAGCCGCGAAATGTTTGAAAATGTAATGAACGGTCATTTGGTAGATACATATTCTGTTCAAATAAATTGTACGAGTCTCTTCTCTAAAATAAAATACAATTAAGTACTTACGAAGAAATTCCAATCCTTTCGCATTTTAAAGAAATCCTATACATTTGTATAGGTTACTTTTTATGCTAGATATTTATCCAGCATGAAAAGTAACCTACGGTATATTCTTCAGGTTTCAGGCTACCTAACAGTTACATTTTATAAAGATCTGTTCAGTAGTTTAGGCGTGAAAACGTTACAGGCAGACAGACAGAGATATTTTCGCAATTATAATGTTAGGTTAAAAGTATGGACGTTCAAGTAGTATCCATAAAGTTTCTTACCGGCTTTTCTTTGTAGGCCATACCTTTTAGAACCACGCATCGGAGTGCAGTCTGAGTATTTGTTCATCTGTTATGATTATATCACCACCATTTAGCATTGGTAAATGGAAGGCATTCGCTTGATATGTAATGCCTATTTAAACTATTATTATTATTATTATACAATTTCTGTTCAATGAGATCTCCAAACAGCTGGTTGATACTTCCCGTGACCCAAGGGTTGGCTTTTACCTTTTCCAGTCTCTTGGGTACTTCATAAGTCAACGACGCCATATTTATTTTAAGTTAAGTTTGGATATTATATTTTTAATTTATTTATTTAGTAGGCGTTGGTTAAGAGGTGTTAGATTTGATTGAAATATTCTGCTAATAGTATTTTTTTCTAGGAAAACGAACAAAACGACTTTAGCAACAGTAACTAAAGCTTCGTAATTACGTGTCCACTTTAAAAAAGGTCTTATCTTCGATATTAATATCCAAATAGTGCGTATATGATCAGATGTTTGAACGTAAACGACGCAAAAGGAGTATGTAAGGATCGTAGCAGGTGGCGTTCTGTAGTTTCTGCCTACTCCCATGAGAGAAGGCGTGAGTTTATGTATGTATTTAAGTAATATTAAATTAGATTTAGGTAACTGAAACTCTTGAAAAATAAGGAGATCGAATTGTGGTTAAATATAAAGTTTTAGCTAAAGACATACTCAAACTCAAACTCGAAGCATTTATTTCAAATAAACCAATTACAGGCACTTTTGAATTTCCAAGGGGTCGGTCAGTCAGAAAGATATAGGTAGTTGCCCATTCCAAAGCGTAGTAGGTACCTACCTATGGAGAAGAACGGGCAAGAAATACTAATATAGTCGCTACCCCTATTTATTATGTTTTATGGTAACAGCTATTATCAAGGTTTGTATACAGGAAAAAAAAAATAACCAGTGCGCAAACTGTAACCATGAATTCAGCATAATTATGTTCTTTATATGATTCTATAAAATTTCTACGCTAGGGGACTAGCGTAGAAATTTTTCGTCAGTTATAATTTTTTTTATTAGATGTTCCATATATTTTGACCGCGTAGGTATTGCACTTTTCTATGAAACAGCAGTTTTTTTTTTTGATAACCGATGAGAAATTTCTGCGCTAGAGTGTCTAGAATCATGTGCTGAACTCATGGTAACAGTTAGCGCACTGGTTAAAAAATTATCCTTTATGTAGGCGTAGATGTAATCCTACTAATATTATAAATTAATGTGAAAGTTTGTGAGGATGGATGGATGGACGTTTGTTACAAAAAAAAAACTGAATCTGAATCTGTTCAGTAGTTTTTGCGTGAAAGATCACGCAAAAACTGCTGAACAGATTCGGATGTAATTTGGAACACAGACAGTTTATAACCTGGATTAACACATAGGATACTTTATATCCTGGTAGTACGTTCCCGTGGGATAATTTCCAACATCCACGCGGGCGAAGCCGCGGGCATAAGCTAGTATTTACACATTTACTTCTTGATGATTGTATGCTTCTTGTTATTCTTGAAGAAAGATCATCATCAGAAAGAGACTGTGACCTCTGAGTTTGTTTCGGCCTTTCTTCTCAGAGTAGTCAGATAGGAAACGCCGACCTCATCTAGTGACGTGTAAAAGTGTTTGTACAAACCTACTTACAGAAATAAAATCATTTATCATTTATCATCATTATTGTATTTTATGTCTCTGCTAGTTTAATGAAAATTATATTATTATCATTAGTGCCATCTAACTGTAATTATGAAAGTACCTATGATGTATTATTGTATTATTTTTATATATATTCTTCTATATTTTGTGAATGTGAGAACGTTGTAGGCCTAACTTGTAGACTGTAGATTTGTAGACCTTTTTATATTTAGTTGAGTACCTGTTACTTGTGGACAGGCCTACACTATCCTCCCATATCTATCAACACTGTAATTTGAAATGTTGCCCTTATTTTTAAAAGAGTAACCATGGAGTTTCTTGCCGGCTCTTCTCCATAGGAAACAACTAATTGGAACCGTGCACCTAGTTTCTGACGTTTCATAAGTGCCCATATTGATTTATGTGAAATAAAATATTTTGATTTGATTTGATTTGTATCCTGCCAGAATAATTTCCTTCTAAATCGATGTAGTATATAGTCTATAAGGAAAGGTTCCAGCATTGTCGAACATATTTAAAGAAAATCAAGTTTAGAAGTTATCATAACATAACATCACGCTTGTATGCCACTTACGGTTATGCAGAGGTGTAGGTACCATCAGTACATTCCCCCAATTATGTTGAACTCCGATAATATAGTATATGACGGAGAAGGTATGTGTCTCTAGTTATTATCAACCATATTTTAACTATTGTGGGCGTACTATGGGTAGTGTTGGTTATTGCGCAATAGAAAAAGCGTTTGCAAACGCTTTTTCGCTTTTTTTTTTCGTAAACTTTCAAATTAATCACACTAGCAAATCACACACTGTAGGCACATGACACCACTATACGGAACGCGTGACAGTTCCTAGGGTGGAGGTACTGATCTCCTCGAAGGCAGAATGGTAAGTGTCCACTCGTCCCATCAGCGCTCCTCCATCAGCCAGGCTCTGTCATATCACGAAGTTAGCCAAGAATGCCCGTCATCGCGACGGTGCTGCCACCTCCCGGAACTTGTGCTGCGCTTCGTTTAGTGTCCATACTAATGACCGTCTCCGACATATATATATTTTTAATATACAATATTATAGTATAACATTTACAAATCAATCTAATGGAATCTTTACGGCTGTAAATACCCCATTAGTTTGATTTGTAAATGATTGAAATGGACTGATTGATTGAGTTGTTTTTGATTGATTCAAGTTTTCCACTTCCAAACCTCTAAGTCTAATCATTTATGTTATCAAGAATGTTCCCCTCAAAAGTCCGCATATCAAAATGTGCTCTTTAAAATTGCCAAAGCATTAAAATCGTAACCTCCTGATCTCTGACCCGATACAGGTCGAATGCCTTGCTTTAATGCTGTAGAATGGCAGAATCAGGCCACTTGCCGTAGTGTATACGTGCTTCGTGCACTAAGCGCCACCTGCCAACTACAGTGTTGCAGGGTGCAATGTGGATTAAGGAGCATAACTGAAATAATATTTTAAGTCTCCTTCTTTACTCTTACCGGATATACGAGAATGGATTATGCGGCGGAGGAAATAATATGGTCCAAATAAAGTTGGTTGTAAGGCTGTCCGTCCACGGTTCAGCGGACGTTCGAGTTCATTTGATTTTGCGTTCTATTTTGAAAGTTCATTTGTTTATTTAAAATTGAAAAGAAAATATAGCAAACAAGCTTTTGCCCGCGGCTTCAACCGCATGCAAGTCGGAAATTATCCCGTGGAAGCGTACTTTTGGGATAAATATCACAAAATAGTATCCTATTTCCTAACTCGGGTAACGGTCTACCTGTGTGCGATACATTGAAATACGAACAGTCGTTAAAGCGTGAAAAGGTAACAGATAGACTGAGTTACTTATGCGTATAAAATTCTAGTATGGATTATTCCATCTTCGTCTTCTAAATAAAGGTTTACAATCATTCCAATTCAGAACAATTATGAAACTAGTTGTTCAAGCTGTTAATGGAAATTGAGATTCCATGACAGGAGCAAGGCAAATTACTGTTTTAGGGGCCATAATTCGGCTTAAGTGGGAAGTTACAGCCAATCGCTGAGTTCCTAAACGAGTTTTGGAACATGCAATCCGTCTCGATAGATTGAATTATCGACATCGTGAACTGTGCCCAATAATATGTGACTGACGTACTTATGGCCACTAATATGTAAAGTGGTGTAGACACAGTTTAGCAATTTATGATTTCTAAGCTCTCTCTTCGCTTGATCGGCATTTTACTTGAGTTATTATCGGCACTGTTCTCAATAACTGACTGACGTATTCATTGTCATCAATATTTGAAGTAATACTCGTACAGACACAGTTTAGCAATTTATGAATGCAAATCCCTCTTTTCGTTTGATCGAACGAAGAGAGAGCTAAGCCGTTTCTCTTTGCATGATCAACTCTGCAACTGTTTTGCGTTCTCTTTTGCATATTGACTGACAACTGTGTCAGACAAATTTATTGATTGATATGTTCCCACGAAATTATATATTTTTACAGTAGATTACATAAGTGATTGAGAGCTCTGTATCGAGAGAATGGTTAGGAGGGTGCTAAGTACAATTTTATATTCTGCATAAAAATACTCATCATAAAATTCATTCATATGCCCAATGATGAACATAGTTCATTCCCTTTCCACCCCCATCGGGGAAGACAGACGTGATGATGTTATGTTAATTAATTGAGAATAGCTGAAATTCATTACCACAATGTTCAAGTATGAAATAATTGAATCCTTTTAATAACACCTTTAACACAAGTTTATGGAATACAAATCGATTCATTCACACCGCGGTCTATTCGTGAGAGTTTCTGAATCGTAATCGTCACGTGTTGACTATACTGAATCGTAATCGTCGCGTGTTGACTATACTGAATCGTAATCGTCGCGTGTTGACTATACTGCAACCTAGGGTATATTCTTTTCTTATTTTATTTCATTTTTGTGTATAGCATTTTTGGTTAGAATCTTAGGTATTCCACTTTGAAAGTATGTCAATTTTGTGCATGACGATTATTTTTCTTTCCGGGTAATTAGGTCAATATGATATGCAGCTTCCTGATTTTATTTTAGCTCAATTGAGATTACTTATTATATCTACCTTCCTGACGTTGATTTGATCACTGTTTTTGTCGCAATTTACTATTGAGGTCCGATCTGTAATTAATTTTCTTTTCACATTTTTAATACCTTCCATTTCTCTCAAGAGTTAAAATACACAAGCGGTATTCCTTGCGGTACCCAGGAGGTATATTAATAACTCCGTACTGCGGTCAACAGTCTGCTTGCGGAGTGTGGATGGCAATATCTTCTAGGTTCGGATATTGTTTCGGTATAGGTTCCTATTGATGTAGCGTGGGACTGTTATGACCGAGAAAATCTAGTTTTGTTTCAATACGTATTTTTTACCCGACTTCGGCAAAGTCAAAAGGAAAGGTTATGATTTTAGCAGTCTATGTGAGTATATGTTTGTTTGTATTTACGTACGTTCCACGGTAGCGCCTAAACTACTGAACCGATTTTGATGAATGAGGTATCAATATATTTGTAATAATGGTGCGGGTAACGTGCGATATATAAATTTCCTCTAAATTTAATATGATGGACTTTAACATAAAGGTCTGACCTCGAAAAAAAAATTAATTGAGATCATCATAACATATTGTGTTTCGTATCAAAAGAAAGATCTTGACGAGCACACTACATTATGTATATATAGGGTGTAAAATGACCCATCCTATAGCCGTCAACTACGCATTATGTAAATCAAACTAAGTAATATAGCACAAAAATAATTGCTGGGAAACGTATTTTATTTTTGGTATGAAAAATCGCTGTTTACGATAGTGCGCAACGTAACGCACGTGTGAGATTATTCATAATTATAGGAGAATAACTAATTGATTATTGATCACAAATATTGATGTTATAATTGAACAACATTAAATCGCATTATGAACGTCAGCCATCATGATAATGACATTGACGTATGGAAACGTTCCATTTCAACAATATTTTATTAAACGTAAATGATTATTTTATAAATACAAAGGTTGTAATTAAAAATCTGTTAATAGCATTTATTTAATTGATAGTTTTTATTGTGACTTAAAAGGCCGCTTCACAAACAACGATTCTAGAGTTTTCGAACAAGTCATGTTTTGTGGTTTTACATAATCAAAACATATGTTTATTATCTTAGCATTACAATAAATGATTAAGTAAGGGGACAATAATAAATGTAAACGTTTAAGCTTATCTTTTTTTGCAATCAATGATTTGAGATTTGAGATTTTATGTAAGGGTAAAGGTGCAAGCTCTATTTTCTGTAAAATAAAGTTTAAACCACTACTTAGTTGCTACAAAAAGGACTTACACAGGTTTCTGCTTCCGAAAGGCAGCTAGAAAATCATAAATATTATTCATATCATAAGCTGCGTATTCGAAAGTTTAAGTTCAACTTAATATGACAGTTCGTACTATCGAATAGCTTCATCTTGTAAAAGCAATTTTAGTCGGTGCCCAACCGAATCGGGCAATAATGTCAAGAAAATGGGCATAACATACTGCGAGCACCAGTCGTTTGTCAGCCCAGCGTTTAAAGTAGTGTTCTTTCATGACCACGCATGGCAGTGGTTTATGGAGCAGGCCTATGATCGGTAGTAATTAAAATATACTTATTCAGGAAGGTGAAGATAGCTTGTTTGTCAACACGCAAGGAATTCAGAAATAGCCAAATTGTTGCTGTTACTGTAAGCCTGCATCATCTCACTGCTGGGCAAGGCCTCTCTCCATGAATTCCAACTCTTTCGATCGAGGGCTAATGTGGACCACTGGTTGTTTGTTTGGTCGACCTCATCCGGCCATCGTCTACGCGGTCTGCTGGGACACCTTCTGGATTTCTCAGGGGAGCCCTGAGAACTATGTGTAGACATAGTGGTTATTTTGACCCACAGCTCATTAGGCATGCGGCAGATGTGTCCAGTCCAGTTACGCTTCAGCTTAGCCGCTTTTTGGGCAACGTCAGTACCTAATCTGTGTTTTGCAGCTCAGTGTTGAAAACATGGTGTATTCATTTGACGCCTAGGATACAGCGCTCCATTGCGCGTCGGCAAACCTTCAGTTTGCAATAGCCAAAATAGTTTATTTTCTACCAATTTCAATATCAAGGAATAATAACTCAATTATTATTTCTCAACGTGACTCAAGATGCGTAGTTCCAACAAAGGAGCACAATCTTGGGCTAGCCAAAGGATTTTGAAGACTAAAATGTCGGGAATATTGAACAGAAGTCAGTTGTTTACCGCAAAGAGCTCGAATCCGAGTCCGAGCATAATCGAATTTAGTAGTTACTAGTATTTGAGATGCCCAAACTCTGCGAAGTCATTTAGGAAATGCATTCCGATCCAACGTGCCAATGTTATTGAAATAATATTAACTATAGTCGGATATTTAAGCTGTCTATAATACTCGTATGTTTGTTCTGTGATTAAGTCATTTGCAATTTTGTATCGGATTTCAATTTAGATTTAGGTTATAGAAAAAAAGAAAGAAAGAAAATACGTATATTTGCGGTAAACATGATGCAAAGAAAAAACACACAAATACAAAAAAGAACGAGTTGGGGGAAAATATGCGTCACATCCACGCAAAACGGCAATCGCTCAGCATAATGCTACGACCCTATGCGAGACAGAGCCCCAGCGCTGGTTTTCAGCGATAAAATTAAAGATAAAAAAATAAGAAAATAAATAAATACACTATAAAGTCTATCAGTTTTTTATTATTGAAATATACATTACAAACCTCGTGGGTTCATTAGGTCCATTGACAGTACGAAAGTGTAACAAACACCTTGGTGGGTAATATGGCCACATTCACACGGCGATGATTTACAGTACGATACATTATTGTAAATATAATTTTGGGATCACATGGCAGTTTCAAACTGTATTTTTAGCCGTATAAACAGTGGGATGTGTACTTGTGATCCCAACTTTTTACCGCAAAATATCGTACAGGACAGCACCATCTGAACGGCCGGTATCATCGTCTTCAAAGCAATCAGCTCAAGGCTTAATTTGAGCAGCACTAAATATTCTATTGTTTTAATATCTGTTAGTTGATACCCTTGCAAGAAAAGGGAGTGAATGATAGCGTGACAGTTGAAGGGGAGAATGGTAGAAGAAAACGTGTTGCGTCGACCCCAAGTGGGATGGGATGAGAGCAGGAAGATGGTGGTGATAAGTCCCCTTGCATAGCTAAAATGGATACAAGTGCGAAGTAATCATACCAACTACATTATAGGTAGGGTTGTAAGTATTTGACGTTCAGAAGTGCCTTTTATGTGCCTATTTGAAATAAATGATTTGACTTTGACTTTTGACTTTACTACGTTTTTACGACGGTTTGCTTGTGAAATTCACATTTTTATGTCTGTCCTCAAGAAGAGATTTTGTTCAAGAAAAGCTTGCTTTTCTTTGATTATTTCTAAAAACGTTATAGTAAACGAAAACTTTTCTAGGCAATTGTCTAGGTTTGTCTAACCTGTTACTTTAAATTTAATTAAAAATACCACTGCATTTACTGTGCGGGACTTTTCTGTAGAGAGAACAGGAATAGGAATAATCTTATTTAAATGCTAATAAGTCAAAGGATTCCTGTAGTTAAAACTTTCTAAAGTTTACAAAACTCGGCCACAATTTTCATATCTTAATGAAAATAAGAATGAAAGAATATTAATAATTGTAGTAACCTGAAGTCGGAGCCTGAACTGTACTGTACAAAATGAAATTCAATAAAGTTCCATTTTCCAAGACAACACGAAATAAACAACACTAAGTACAGTGGCAGTGTATCGAAGACCTGACTGCAATACAAACAGTGTCACGTTCGATGAACTGCTCCTAATTAACGGCAACTAAGAGCCTCCACAGACGAAGGACTCAACTTCTGCTGTTGTTGCTCTGTTGAGCCAATGCTGTGGGTATGTACTATTCTATGAAAGTATGGATGGGAAAGATTTTTATGATTGTTTCAGCGGGTAATTTTCCAAAGTGATTATAAGAACAGAGATTGCAAGAATTACTAAACTGCGAATATTTTTTTTTATTAAATAGTTTATATTTTTAACTAACATAAAGGTTCATGTCGAATGGGTAGCTACGTGCAGGATGGATTGTGGAGAAGAGTCAATGGGGCAGGTACCTTTACCGTTGTAGCTACAGGAAAACGTTCTTAGGGGACTACGTGTAACTATTTGAGTAATTGCTAAATGCATTGAATTTGAAAAAAGGTAGAGTCAGCTAGAAAAACGGTAGCTACTGCCCATTGCTGTCTCGTCGCAAAAGTTCACCCTGTAACTAATTTATTTTGTCTTTTACACATGTTCATGTTTCGTTTTCGTCATTATGGCCGAAAGTTATAACAACAACAACTCTTTTCTTAGCAATTAAATGGAATACTCGCGAAATAGAGCAGCTACAGCAAGTACCGCATACATTGTGATGCTACATTGTTCCGAACTTAACTAATACGAATTCACTGTTCAAGCCTACGTCAGCTGGGTTCTCTTAGATATTACAACTTTTGTACTGCACTTGTTTTAAGATCTGGCCGTCGAGATAATGCGTACCTGACCCTGACACCTGTAAGTGCAACAATTCTAGTAAATAATAAAAATCAAATTCGCAAAACACGTATTCGTTTGTATGACACCACAGACAACCCGAGGATACAAGACTTAAGGCGAATATCACCCATGCAATTGAACGCAATCAGCAAAATCTAAACCGCGTTCAAGAGCTGTCAGTGTCATTATTTTTGGGGAATATTAACACTGACAGCTCTTGAACGCAGTTTACATGTGCGTGAAATTTGCCTTAAGTCTTGTATCCTGGGGTTGTCTATGGTGAAGCTGCTTCCTGTTTCGTTTTCCTTACCAAGAGAAATGAATGGTCCTAATAGTATAGAAATACTCGTACCAGCATGTTATTGTCACACTGCAAGGGCAAAGGCGTCTCAATAAACAGAATATAAGTGATAACTCCAGTTACTTTACGAGGTTTTCCTTCACCGATGACAAGTCCAAGATAAAAAAGAAATCACGGCCCCAAATAAAAAAAAAACAGGTGTTGGATTGCTTGTTGACCGATTATTGTTCCTAATTTGCTTATGTTTGTGTCATAATTAATTATACTAACATAGTTTAAGTAATACCATAGTATTGGTAATAATATCAAAACTATGGGTAATGTGTCAGAATTAAAGATGAATATAATTAAATAAAAACCAAAACTTTTAACAACAGGCTAGCCCAAAAGATGTTATCTTTCAAAAATAGATCATACACAAAAGTTTACTCTTGTACTAGAATTCAATTAATCAAAAATAATAGTTGTAACTTTAACTAACTACAAATTTATTTGTCGAGGGTTTTTCGAACGTATTAGGAACCCCACCACTTCAACTATGGACTTAAAATGACTGGGAGTCACATTCGTTATTCAGAAACAATTAGGTCTTCACATTTCGTACCAAAGGTGGTTTGATGAGCTTTTAATAAGGTATTAAACTGATGTTATTGTATGTGGGCATTAAGTATTTAATAGTAACGGATTATATTATTGTTTCAGAAGATTGTAGCCGGCCTTCCTATTTAACCTGTATTGTTATCTATACTAATATTGAAAAGAGGTAAAATTTGTTTGTTTGTAAGTTTGTATGTGAAAAAAAAATTGTTTGTTTGGATTTTTTTATGGATTTAAAAAAAAATGCTTTTCATAGCCCAATTCTTGAGGAATGCTATAGGCTACTTGACATCACGCTAAGACCTCTAAGAGCCGAGCAAAAAAATCAGAAAAAACGCTAAACGAAAACGAAGTGATCGCGCAGGCAGGTGATGCGATGCGACGGGGTGCGTCGGGGGAACTAGAACTTTCATGCGGACGAAGACTTGGGCAGAAGCTACTCTATACTAATATTAAGGCGGTATCCTTCTCTTACCTCTGCTGTTAAAACTCGGGTCAGGAAAGACCTACCTCCAAACTTGTGTGAAGCCTAAACGTATGAAACGACAAGTCAGTTACCATGACGTTATAAATCCGAGAGCAGACTGGAGACCGACAAACATAGGAAATTAGGAAAAAAATTGGGAAAAGTTGGACTAACTTCAGTAGTAAAAGAAATAGTGGGTCAATGTGTAAAACAATAAGAATAAAAACCAAAAGTTAACCTCAAAAAGTCGTATATTTCTCTGTTCGTCGCCTATTTGAGCATCATAAGCGCGCGTCGACCGCCGGCGCCGTCCTATTGAGATATGACGCCGAGAGGTCTATGACTTGGCCAAGTTACCATGTATAAATTCAAGCGCATTCAAGTTCACACCCATATGAAAATATTGAACTTATCAAATTTTGTGCGTAAAGACCGAGTTACACGGCGTGATTTAACTGTCTGTGACATACCGACCATACGTTGAAGCAACAATAAAAGTTGCACCGTCTAAACAGTGTTTAGACGATGCAAGTTATTTGTTGCTTCAATTTTATTGTATGCTACGGACAAGAAACTTGCATCGTGCAAATGGGGTTTAAGTATATTTTTTATCGGCTTCTTAAAAGAGGAGGAGGTTCTCAATTCGCCTGTATATATTACATTTATATTTTTTATACATTATGTTCATCAATATTTTCATCAAATGTGAACCGATTTTTTTTTCATTTGTGAGAGGAAGTTTGCGCAGTTATCCCATATTAATTTTACTAACTTTGCTTGCGTATTTTTTGAGTTAGTTTTAATAATACGCATTTGTTCCAGTTAGTGTATGTTGTTAATATCATAATGACTTCCTGTCACTGTTAATAACTTAGAAAGTAGTGGTATACGAATTTGTGCGGAGCAGGTAAGTATCACAACCAAAAAAGTATTTTTTTTTGTTAAATATAAACCACCGACTTAAAAAACATACACTACATAGAAAAACAACTTTAATTTCTGAAGTCAGTTGCAAAACACAAAAATACAAAACCAAAGATACCGACATCCGAAATTAATTAATGTTATTTTTCACTTTGTTTTGTTTGGAAGTTGGTTGTTTTTTTAGGTAAGTACCTAGTTTCAGTTTTGAATGGAAATGTTAATGTTTACTTACGCAAAAAACTTTATTGAGAGTCATGCTGGTTCAGAGGTCAACCCCCGTTTAGTCCGGGGCACATGGCAATTTTCCAACCCTCACCAATCAGCCACAAAATAAATAGAGAACCTTCCGTCGCGTACAGGTAGGTATTATAAATAAATGCAGTAAACATAATTATGATGTTAATGTACCAATTACTTTAAACAAAGTGCTCTCTAATGAAACTAATAAAGATCCTGCTGAAATTATTACAAAACAGTTTCAAAAAAATTTTTTATATGACGGAATGTTCGAGCGGCTGAGATACCACGTTTCGCTGTTGATCCGTCATCTGTTGGTCCTTCATCATGGACGTGTACGTGCAGGTGTAAGGAAAATAATACTCGCAAAATAACGCACTTAATTTACTTTCAAATATCGCAACGAGACTTAACTATAAAATTTAATGATTACAATGATTATTACTGATTAAGTCTAGTCACAATAATTGTTAAATTTGCAATTAGAGTCAATGGATTTTTGCGTATGCACCGCGTGACTATCGCATCACAAAGTGCTCGCCACCGCCGGCATAACACTCACAACCCCATTCGGTGTTACCCGCTCTAAGTTAAAAATACCACTAAAGAAATAAATTCTAAACCACAGAGTAAAAATAATGGATTACAACTTTTAAAAATTGTTACAATAAATCGACCAAATCATCGCGCGCCGTCATATATATATAGTGAGAATATCTAAAGAAATATTTTGAAACTCCAAAAACTCAAACAAATACAAACGCTGAAAAATAAATTGGACCAAAATTAGTAATAGGTACAAAAAACTAGACACTCCGCCGACTGACCCATTGTTGGTGCCAGCCGAGCCAGGAAATGTCAAATGGAACATTTGGAAGGGGACTTGATACAAGTAGGTCATTCACTAAAGACCTATAAAAAGTTTGTTGTTCATAAAACTTATGGGACCGCGACCACGACATCATTATTATAAATGACCACGGATAAACATGGACTACTTAAAAAAATATCGTGAGATAACCTAGACTTTTATTTAATACATAAATAAGTCTGTAATCGTCAACCCGTCTTGAGCAAGCGTGGCGATCAATGCTCGTGCCTTCTCTGTATGAGAAGAGGTCTTTGGCATGCAGTGGGACACAAATAGGCTGGTAATATTAATATATAGACTTTCAATGAACTCAATGAATCAATGGAAACATTATTAAGAGGTAAACATTTTGTTTGTTTGTAAAAGGTAATCTCAGGAAGTGCTGATCCGTATTCCATGGTTCTGTTTTATGGTTATAGTTAACTTCCACGCAGACCGAAGTCACGAGCAGGAGTTAGTTGTGAATGTTGTGTTATGTTCTATAGTCGCCAGGTTGGAACGCATAAAGCGATCAGCGTATTAGTAATCAGTATGTTGTTGTATACCCGATTTATAGCCGTCATCTCCACATCCAAATCTACCAGTTCCGTAGGCAGTAGGTACCCGGGACGCTCCGGTTAAGTTCGAAATAAGTCAGACAATTCTAATAAAACTCACCAGAGTAAAACCGTTAATACCAACCCACGACAGTTATTACTTACATGAGCATGTTTCCACATCGTTGTGAACCAGCTTTGCAGTTCAAACACAATGTCACATTAATATAGTGCAAGATGGGTACTGGACCGCTTGGCGCCTGCACCCAGCTGTTGACGGTGGCTACACACACCCTTGCACACACAACACACACACACAAAATATACAGCGTAGCATGAACAATGTTCTGGTGTGTCATAATGTATGAGTAATGTGTGGTCACGCGTTATATATCACACGGAATACGGTAGCGTCGAGCTTGTGGTTTGTTATGAATGCGTATTTGCAAAAAGCTTCAGCAAGTTAACACTTAGGTATCTCTTGTATGAGGCGAAGCTGGGCAGTCAACACTGGTGACTGTTTAATATTTTAAACGCTGAGTAAATTACTGTTCTACTGCGTGTATCAGAAATGTGTGGTCATATTTAAGGATGTGTTCAAAGTGAACAATTTTCTCCATGGGACCAAAATTATCAGCTGTACTATATATTTGGGTCGAGTGAGTATTGTAGTTTTGTATGGGACAGCTGATTATGATGTTGGTCCTATGGGGACAGTTGTTCAGGTTGATGGTCTGTACCACAGTCTATAATTTGACCACACATTTCTGAAACACGCTGTAGGTATAGTACTATATTCTAAAGAGTCACAACGCAAACCTCATGACATGACTGCACACAGTTCGAAAGCGAACTCATTTGTTTTGAAACTCATCGCGAATTCGCAACGTCGACATTGTTCTTTCGAAGCGATTTTAACGTGAAAACTTAACGTACTTAAAATTTATTTTGTTGAATAATTTCTTCTTCCTACTTCAAAAATTCTTAATTATTTTTCAAGAAAATGTTACTTGTGATGTTTATATTCAAGCTGCTTGCTTACCTTCTAGTTACTTGTCAGCTTTAATTTATTAGCGTAGACTTGCATTAGTGCCGACAACGCTCCGCTTTTAACGTTCTAGCTTCAGTTTATTTTTAAACTTGGTAACAGATTACGATACGTAAAATATTTAGTTTTAGCCAATGTGATACGAGTATCAAGTTAATGATGCTAAAAGTGACCAATAAAATACCTTAAATATTGTCCTGCTTAAAACCACAAATGTACGGCACCACACATCCTAGGGCATTATAGTAAGTAAAAAGAGATCAATAGAATAATTCTCGCTTAAATTAATTAGAAAGCCGAATTAATTAATTAGAAAGACGTCAGTGATCATCTTATCTGCGGTCGAATCTCATGTTAGCTGATGTGATTAGTTTCGGATAAAGCGGGACGAAACGCCCCGGTGTTGTCATTGTGTGGATCGACCGGAGGACAAGGTGGAGCATACGGTGGAGGTCTGCCCGGCTTGGGCGGAGCAGCGCCGTGTCCTCGTGGCGGCGATCGGCGGCGGCGATCTCTCGCGTCCGGCCCTGGTCCAGGCCATGGTACGGAGCGAGAGGGAATGGGAAGCCGTCACCACCTTCTGCGAAGCAGTAATGCTCGCGAAGGAGGAGGCGGAGCGCGTGACGGTGAGGCAATCATTGCACCCTCACGCCCCTAGTCGCCGCAGAAGGAGACACCCTGGGCGTCGGGAGTCGATAGCCAACTCCCGGCCACCGTAGGCTCGGGCTTGCGGACGGTGAGCAATGGGGAGCTTGCCGTAAGGACCAGGCCCGGGTCGACGGCCCGTTGTGTTCCACGCGCGCCTCAAAGAGATGTCAGCATAACTGATGGGGTCCGATAGGGCCGATGCCTGTCGGGGTCGCGGATTGTTCGAAAGAGTTACCGTGGCCCTGGCGCACAGGCAACTGAAGGAACGCGGGTGGGTTTTAGTCAGTAAGAGTCTGACACACCCTTCCGCTCCGCCCAGAGCGGGAGAGGTCATTTAAAGTAATCACACCCTAAAAAAAAAAAACAAGCTGATGTGATTAAACAACATAACAAAGACTTATCAAAGTAAGTATTTATTGTAAGATGTGACAACAGATTATATTGGAAATACTTTTAGAATCACCACTACCACCGTCCTTATACCATAACAGAACTTACACCCGGAATCGTGAAATGCAAGAAACTTCAAATTCTATTTTCTATTTTCTATCTTTTCTTTTTCTTAATTCTAAATTCAGAAACCAAGTAACCGGATATACAAAGATATTTAAAAATTGAAATTGCATTCCTGAAACGTCTCTATCTATCAGCAAACTGAATCGAGTTACGAAATACAATAAATGGACAATCAGTCCAGTTTCTATTTATTTATATTGCAAGCACCACGGACTAAGACAAATCGTTTGGTTTCCTGAAAATTGATTCTACTGTTTACTTTATAGAAAATTGAAATGTACCTACTGTAATGAATTGTAGTGTATAGTTTTAATAGAGGAAGAGGAAGAATGAATTGTACTCAAAATTAATTCAATGTCTATCAATTTACGATTTTGTTTGAAACAGCCGAAATACCTAAGAACAAATCTGTATGTGGTAGGTCAGTAACTATTGGTTAAACCTAAATCGTGGTAAAATCTCACAAGGGCAGTGATTAGTAGTGCGCACCAGCATCAAAAGCATAAATTGACAACCTTCGTTTCGTAAGGGCGAATTTCACCAATTAAATCAGCATATTTAAACTGAGTTCAAGCGCTGTCAGTGTCAATATTCCACAACAATGATGACGCTGATAGCTCTTGAACGTGGTTTAGTTGTGCTGTTTGCGTTAAGTTTCATTGGTGAAATTCTCCCTAAATCGGTGAAGCAGCTAAATCATTTTCCACATTAAAAAAATATACCTCCGTTTTCAATTTCAACGGAATCTAAGGATCTTTTAAAACATTAATGACGTTGTAAATTCATTACGCAGTCACTGCAGTCTTAATTAAGCGGTATAGCAACCGCTAAGTGTGCGTTAGACAAAAGCGGGCTTGGTTTCCCGCCGCAGGGAAAATCTTGGGAGGCAATATGTACTAGATTTAGAATATTTAGCGGAGTTTCAGGCATGCGAGAGACCTATGTTTAGAATTGGAGAGGAATGAGGTCTTAGATGAATGATTTATTCAGACTTATTTTGATCAAACTTCTGTTTAGTTTTCTGCGGGGTAATTTCGTGACACACAACGGCAATGCCTTTCATTTGGACAGTTTAACACTATTCTTTGCGTAATTGACGTTGTTAAACAGACGAATTTATCAAACATAATAATATTATGAAGCAAAAGATTTGCAATTTTCTTCATAATATTTCTGATTTTGATTAAATGTATGTTACCCAATTAGGGTGCTGTTTTCATCGCCATTATGTTATTGACTAACATCAAACCTTACCCAAATAAGTACTTCTTTTTCAAATCTTTAAAAGGACTAGGATAGCGTAAAAAGACAGGGCAACATCCATAGATATCCGAGCATCCCAATTCTGATTTAAACAACATCCATAAACTCGGCAAAAACACAAAAGTCACAAAAATAATCATCGTAAATCATTTCCCGTGGAACGGTACCATAAGTGCCCTTGCTCCAAGGGACGCTTAACAGATCTGTCTTCAATAAATAAAATAAAATTTTAAATTTAGCATTTCCTTGCCACGTTCTTTGTAGCTCCTCCCGATAAAAATCCTTCACGAATCCGTTTTACTCGGATGTCGAACATTCACTCAGCTAAGATTCCTGATACATTCTCTACATAATGGAAATAGCAGAGATTATTAACTTTCTTGTCGGTTTTAATAATGTTGATATTCAAGATTTATTTACTCTAAGCCATGCGCCTTGCACCATTTCCCATCGTCGAATATGACGAACTTCATCCCATATTTAACCCATCCAGAGGATGAATTTTCAGAAGTCCATCATCTTTGATCACCATCGTTAGATAAGGAACCTTTGGTCGTGCAGAATTTCATGATAGACCCAGGCTGTGCGTTGTGTGTCAGGGAATTAATGATTACTATTATGTAAAAATAATAATCTTTCTTTATTCATGAATATGAGGCTACATTATACAGACTAACTTAATACTAAGCCCAGAATAGTCAAAAAAAATCGTTTAAATTTATTTTGACAATAAAATTTAGGCAGATCAAGAGTTGGAGAGTGTGAAAATGGTAAATGGCAAACATAAAATGGTTTGTTTGTCTTCGGACTGATTCGCCCTATCCCCTCGTACTGTATATAAAAAACTGTATCACGAGCGTAAATATTTAGATTTTCTACGTTTTTTTAAAACCCATGTCTCTGTGGTTTAGTAAAAAACATGGCGCTTATAATAATTCTGCTATCCAAAATAATAATACTCGTAAGCTTGCTGAATCAGATTATATTATGCCTTCTTAATGACCAAAATCCTACGCCTAAACTAAGATAAGCCTAAGCCTAGAATATTGAGTCCTAAGTTTACATATCCGGTACGATGGTAATACGAATCGTGATGCCTTGGTGTTGCCAGAGCTTAGGTTGCGGCGGTGCTGATAAGAAGGGTAAATACAAAGTAATATTGAGCTACAATTGTTAGATGGAAGTTTTAAACCTATGGTATGGTCCAACCGTATCTGATGAAAATGTATTAGAAAACGTAAGTACCTACCTGTGGATGCCAATGTGTTGTGCCACTTACAAATTGAATGCTATGATTTGATTATTTGAATAATTAATCTGGAAATTCTAATTTTAAATCACCCTAAAGATGTTTTTCGTTTGACAGTTAAGATTAAGTTTTTAACCTCAATTTTCGTCGATGATTTTTCAATTAAAATTGAATTATGTTATTCAAATAATAATAATTGTTTGAAAAAGTGGTGAGATATAAAGTTGAAACCTATATACAGATGAATGTGTCACTAATTCCATATAGTGAGTGATTGCGTAAGAATATAACTTTGTTTACACTTTCATGAGATACTTTTGAACAGACTATAGTTACCACTTTTCTACCATGTATTTTATTTTTTACTTGACTTTACCACCTTTGCTGGTTAAATTCCTGATTATTCTCTAGGCTGTCTGAAGTCTTGATATGCGTTCGGTTACCGACAATAAACTCTTTCGCTATGGGTACATAATGCGACTTATTTTGCGAATTTTAAATTGTGCCTTATTTACTAGCCTGTGCTTTTGTTGGACTGAATAATAAATAAATAAAGTTTTATTTATTCTTCAGTTAGCAAAAAGGGTGTTAGAAGCCTCCTTTTTTAGCAAACAATGCCTGTGTGAGGAGACTCCGCTCTTCCATAGTACAGCACAATTACTTAATCTAGTAACAATACCGTAGGTAGGTACTGAAAATATCAAGTAAAAATAAGGATGTTAGTGAGAATATGATTCGATTGTGAAAACCGTGCTTAGTGTGTGTGTGTGTGCGTGTGTGTGTGTGTGTGAGAGAGAGTCTAAGTGAGAGTGTATCTACTATTTTATGTGCTCTAAAAGTGCCTCCATGTCATCATAAGTAAGTGTCTTCATCCAATTGTTTATTATTATATAATAAGGGTTTTATATCTGTCTAACTTAACTACTTATTATGTTATATTATCCCTTTGGAGAATTTGAGCTCGACGTGATGTAGGTATAATTTTATTCGTTTGACGTAACTTGAAAGACCTGTCTTGAGTTCGAATCCGATCCGATGTGCGCCCATTTTTTTATCAAGAGCATTTTAATTTATTTAAATGCAGTTGGGTGGGATACTAGTACATAGCAAGTGACATAATTAAAAGAAAAAAAACTGTACCATCATCGAAATTGTTTCTAGTGAAAGCTCGTGTTTAAACCGTGAAAGTTGAAACTTTACTTTGAAGTAAAGAAAGTTTGAAGTTCTTGTGAAGAGAGGATCGCTGGCGAGTATCAAATTGAAGGAAACCTTTTAATGCTCATGATATTTTTTGAACTCGTTATGGCTTCTACTAAAGATATTAAAATGAATAAGGCATGCAAATATTTTTGGGCAGACTAAGATCATGCACAAATACGTGTTACCATTAGCTCTAGAATAATAATTATGGCCATTTTGTCTTGAAGCGCAACTCTAATTATGATAATAATTACTTATTTGGTTTAAACTTTAGCAAAAAATTATAATACTATATGAAATCTGTATCAGTTACGCAAATAATTGTGATTACAATTAATTAAATTACACCAATTAGCTACGAAGTGTTCAAGATGGCCGCTTAATAGTCATGCTGCAATAGATTCTAAGTCTGCACACCTCACAAAATTAAAACAGCGTAAAGATAAGTACACACAGACTGGCTGGCAGTCGCCATCTTATAAATACACATTGTCTCACGATCTGCGCAGACGTCTAGATTATTCAAATAATATTCTTGAAATTTATTCAATATGTCTACTCCACTTTAAATGCGGAAACCAGGTTAAACATTAAAATGACCGTGGCGTCTACGCAATAGCCATAGATCAATTAAATTATCTTAGATGTGATTTGTAATATAAGGGGTATAAATAAACGTGCCTACGCTTCAGTAGACCGTAGTGCCAATACTAGATGTGTCATCGTCGAACCTATAAATATAACTCGATTAGACTACGAAGGTAGGTTAAAATGGTTTTGTATGGATAGGCTTTTGGTATTCTGAACGCTGTTCCATCCATCAATAAAATTGATGTACAAGTTCCTACGTGTGCCATTGTGTGAAACATTCCTTTACGTTACATAATAGTTCAAATATTTATTTTGTAAAATTGACCTGAAAAATTAACTACCTATGTGTTGACGCTACTCATGTTTGAATTTAACTCACTACAGAAGAAATAAATACACACACGAAAGATGAAAAAAAAACACAAAAACAATACAAGGAAATCTTTCAACGGGATCATTCTTCAAATAGTTACATACCAATTTTGTAACTCCGGCTCCAGCTATCAATTTTACTAACATCAGTTGAAACTGAAAGGAATGTCGGATCTGCACATTTACGAGCAAGCTCTATCAAAGCAAGATTATTAAAAACGTACATATTACGTGATTCTTTATAATATATGGTCGTGCGTACACCGCCCAAGTGTCTATATCTGAATTCAGATTATTTTTATTATTGTCTTTCAGATTATTTTCGCCGTCAATGTCAATATAATGGACGGGGAAGTGTGGGTTAAGGTGAGTTCACACACGTTTTGTATTTGACAGTTTCGGACTAGGTAAATCTACTGTGGGATAACTATTATAATAATTGCTTGGGTAGTTTTTGAGTTAGCTTCAATAATACCTATGTAATTTTTCCATTTACTAAAAAAAGCGAATTGCGGCTAAGACATAAAAATGAAATATTGGGAGGAAACGTGAACTTTTAATGCTTTGAAATCACCGATTAGCAAATGCTGTGATCAAGGCTGTTTTCCTTCTCTGTATTAGAAGAGGCAGGATTAGAGGCTGATAATTATATTAAAAAAAGATTGAAAATGCTCCAATTTTAGAGTTCCATCAACTTAAATACCATTTGGGACAGAATTTAATTAACATGTTTAATTCTGTTTGATCGTTCGTGGCAGCCAACGGACAAACTACCTACGTTTAACTTCTGCCAATCAATGAAACAAAAAAACATATGGCCGTTTCGCGCAGAATTTTAACAAATTAATTTTGTTCGATCTCCGTGCAGGTTTATTTACGCTCCCAGTAATTGAATACTGCAATTAGCAACATACCTACTTCCACAAAAATTAATTTTATTACACTTTTAGAAAAAGAATTGAGAAAAATGTTCGAAACAATGGAACTACCGGGTCGTACAGCCGCTCGTTTCTTTCCTACTCCACTGGGGACCGGACCGTATGTATGAATACGAAACTTCACAGTAGGTAATCGCATAGTCTAAAAAAACAAGGTCTGGCATTCCGGGAGTGACACATGCTTACATCACAATCCAGTTGCCACTTTATTGCAACAAAACACGAACTATGGAAACATTTTCAGTCACCATTCTGTTAAAAAATATATAAAAACCATTTAAATTGTCGTTTCATTTTTCTAATCAAACGAAACAGTTCAATTTAAACAATACCAACGTAATTGTTAGTTAAAACCTCTTTGTTTTATCGGATTCGCACAGGTAATAAAGGCGGTTGGGGAGTTATTATTACACACTACTGGTAACACAGCGGTGATGATGTAGGCTTGTGTCTCCCACGTGACCACTGTGTCTCGGAATGCTATACCTGGCGAAATATATTATTATACCATAGGTAAACGTAAATAATTTCAAATGTTTGCGTCCGTCGTAATTCGAAAGGACGTCATCAGACTTGCCTTACGTCAGTGGGCTTAAAACTATCACTGAAAATAATGAGCTTACTTATATGAAACATCACTTCATAATTACGTATACGATAAAGATGTCTCTCAGTATTTTTGTTTAATTTGCTTAAGTCCAATGAAACCAAATCTAATTAATGTTCTGGGAACAATTTTTTGGAGCTCTACAACAGGATAAAGAGGGCATTGCCTCTTTATATGAAGAAAACAAAAACACCAAGCACTTATAAAATAAGCTACACTATCTCATAAACTACTTTCCAAAAAAAGACGCCAGAATACCGGCGAAAATAAAACGTTTACAATACTAATTGATCCCTTGGGCGAAGAGTACATTTAAAGGCCAGGCTTTGAAAAAACGCGAGCCCTTACCCGACTGCGATTGAGGCAAATTGTGCCAATTGACGTGTTAGACATCATCCAACCTACACAGAATTTAAATTCTGACATGAAAACCAATAGTTTACCCGAGAATGAATGGAACCAGCAAAATAAAAGAGACTTAGTTTAAAAGCGGACGTGCAAAGACAGCTTTTAGTTTAGGAATTAAAATTAAGCCACCATATTGAAGCCGCATGTGGGTTTGAAATGTGCTTTATAAATCTGCTCATTTAGAACCAAAAAGCTTTATGCTTTTGCTTCAAACCTCGAGCACTTAAAATGTTATGTAGATTTTAGGATGTGATAACGTTGTTAAATCTCCTGAGCATGATGCCAAAACAGAGGAATTATGTGAACAGTATAACGCAAATATGCTTAACGATGGGTGGTTGGCAAAAAATCAGGAAATGGGCCATTCTCGCCATGAGGCTCCACTATCAGGGGGTTTCATAGACGACGGGTGTCTGGCGGGTCGCGTTTCTCAATCTCATTGTTTTGGCTACTCCCCGTATGTTTTGTTACGCATTCTTGTTGTGATTGTAACGACAATTGTTGTACCGTTTCAATTACGAATAGTGTTACATGATTGCAATGCAAGCAATATTTTCAGCGAATCGGAATACTTTTGACACTGCATCGTGTTTGAAAACCGCAACTTTACAGGGGATCTGTGCTCTATGAATAGCTTGGAATAATTGCATTTTAACGTGTCCACGATAAACATCCATACTTAATATTACAAATTCGAAAGTAACTCCGTCTGTCTGTAACCTTTTCACGCCTTAACGACTGAACTAATTTCGATGAAATTTGGCGTAAAGGTAGATCATTACCTGGACTAGGGTATCAGAATTTTTGTATCCCTGTAGTACGTTCCCGTGGGATGATTTCCGACCTTAGACACGGGCAAAAGCTAGTGAAAAGTAATTTTAACGTTAATTCACATTGATATTCTTATGACAGATATAAAGTGGTACCACAGTCTAATTGCATTTTACTTTAATTTTTCGATCAAAAAGTTTGTATTTATGTTCCAACTAAATGCACAATGTACATGGCTGAAAAGCTTTCAGACAGTACTAACAGTAGATCGAAGTAATTGAACAGTCGACTCTATTAATAAAAATCCTCGATTTATATACATATCTTGTCCATTGAAAGCTTTTGTTTTCAACATAGTCTGGCAATTAGCCTTAAATAGTTTTCAGACGATATAATTTGATTACTTGGCCTGGATGTTAAAATTAATACCGATTGAAACTAGAATAGACTAAAAGTTATTAGGAATTATAAAATCCAAACGTTGGCACTGAACAGGAGCAGGAGCAAGCCTATGCTTCTGTTAAACTTGCAAACTAAAGGTTCTCTGTGTTTTTTTTTGCATTGTTTATAAAAGCTTTGATAAATTTGCTTTTGCATTTTTTTCAAAGATATTTACAGTGGTGGAATGCTGAAAAGTTTTCTTGAACTTCGTTCAAGTGACTATTCAAAAGTTGAATGCGATCTCATTTGTTTTTAAAGTAAATCATTGCGGATTCACGCCTCGACAAACTTCAAACCTCACCCACTCTCGCTCTCAAATGCAAATATTAAATCCTGCAGAGGTATTAGATGACAAGATTAATATTTTCACGGCTTGTTTTAGTCGACTTTGGCCGGATTTCAATACGAATGCAAAGTATCTCGTCATATTAACGTATCGCGGTTCACATAATTTGAACATACTTACGTATTTGCGTAATTCACCTGTCCCATTCGGGATTGGATCATGAAATTGGCATTGTGATTTCGTGATGAATGATTTTAAACAGTTGACAAAGTCGAATCTGTTTAATTCGTTCTATGTTGTTCCGGGCCTTCTATCAATTGACTTATTTTTGCACGTCAATAATTAAGTTTTATTATTGTGTTAGCTTTTTGTACTTTTACTGTACGTAATCAATAATAATCGAATGAAATAGTTGTTACATTTGTTGTCTTACTTGACTGTTTCTGAGACTAAATTCATCACCGATTGCCATCACTGTTTCCAAAAATGTCCACAATTTTATGGCTCTAAGCTTAAAAACACAAGCACAAGCATAAATATGTAATGCACCAATATGCACATCGCCTAACATTATGAAATACAACAATTTTATGACTGCGACCGTTATAAAGTGGTGTCGACACCGTCTAGTCCCACGCTACAGACTCCACGTCAACTGGTACATCTAGTATCTATTAAATTAAATGTTCTTGTGACGCTGCGGATACAACGACTCTTTTCGTTCTATCTATCACTATCTCATATAGAACATTATCAAAAAGAATCGCTGGCTGTCTAGTCTGTTCAACCCACTTTTATCTGCGTCTGAGTGCACGCCTTCTCTTTTTAACGTCTAGGTATTTATTTGCCCCTGAACCAGACTTAGCATCGTACTAATAAACTAATCTCAATGAGAGCTCAATTTTTGAGCTGTCAATGTGTTAACGTTATCAGTTGAATTTGATATAACTGTCCACTTCATATCTTATGATAGTTTTTTTTTGTCTGCCTTAGCTCTACGCCACTCTACGATCATGTGTATTTTACCATCAAGGCATCATCCTTTTGCGCTGACCTGTCTAGCAAAGCACATCCAGGTCTCAGTGCAGTCACTGACAGATGGCTTGCTTAGTTCTTGCCACTTCGTGTCATTGCTAAGTTTTGATCTAAACTTTATCTGTTCTCCAAGCCTCATTCATCAAAACTGCAAAAAGTATAGAATTTAATGCTGCTTCTCTGTAGTCAACAGTATTTTAAGCAGAGTCTTGACTATGCACAGGTGCCTCACTGGGTCTTATTAACAAAAACAATGAGTTTGATGTTTTAACATCATGTTTAAATGTTTCCACGTTTGAAGAGCAGCCTTTTCCGAAAGGCTTTTGATGTCTGCCCAATTGGGAAGGGCGATTACTTTTGTTTCGAAAAGGTTCATACTGTGAGATATTTTCCATTCAATTCAAGCGTGTTTTATAAAGACTTTTGCTGGCAGCCCGATTCAGTTTTTCAGAAAAGTTTGAGAAGTTTTCTGTTCAAATAATTTTCTCAAAATATAAATGTTCTTGTCTGGTAACTAACATCTTGATTTCAGTTAAGTTTTATGTTCAAGAGGTCTCTGTTTTAATGTATTCTAGACTAAAAAGCATCTTTATCGTTATCTACTTCAAAACTTTCAGATTAATCTAAATCGAAAACTATGTAGTTTCATCTTTCTATTTCATTTAAGTAATGGAAAATCATCGCATTTGCGTATTCCGCGATGATTGCATTCATTTTCTTTGTCTAAGCACACCATTCGAGATACTTTTCTTGTAGTTTAGAAGCAGAAGATTTTTATGACGCCATTGACAAAAGAGAACAATCTCCTGCGACTGAATGCAAAATTTTTGAAAGAAAAAACAAACGCTGAGCGAAACGAATTAATACCGATTGCTCACAATCGGTATTAATTCGTTTCCGTCACCTTTACTAGCTCTGCAGATTATGCAAACGGCTTCGCTAGAGGATTGCAATCTGACCTCCAAGACTTATGAACAACCAAAAAAGTACTTGAAAACTGCATACCATTAAACAGCAGAACACATGATTTTTTTATAAGCTTGAATATACGACTTGTTTTCTTCATAAGTATTACTTATACCATTACGTATCTAGTGTTGTATCATTCACATCATCAGAATTTCAGTCAAAGGGTCTTCGTATTCTGGATATACATATAGACTTCCACCACAGAAACTTTAACACGATTGGTCCTGTGCTTCTTGCTATAACAAACCCAACGATGATTGGTCGCATCGTATCTGTAATTTGTGTGAAGGAACACGATGCACTGGCTCTAGAAATAAATTGACTGTAGGTACCTAAATAAAGTGTCAAAACTGTACCCAAACAACTTCTATAATTGACTCAAAAGAGTCCGTTGACATTCAATTTTAAATTAATTGAACACCTAATATAGTTTTAATTGTCCTCAAAGTAAATGAGCAACATTTATTTGGAAGTTCACATACTAGGGCTAGTTTCCGCCGACCGAATAATCTAGTTACCGGGCAGACAAACGGGGAAACAATTCGTACATCTGTACGAATTGTTTCATAGTTAGTATGACATCAGGAAACTCATTGCTAAGTAATGTTTACCAGCTACCAGGTTCTGAACTATCCGTTTAACCGCTATGCGTTGATTAAAGTCAAGCGGTACTTGCACGGTTCTAGTCAAAAATTTGAAGAGTTGCTTATATTTACAAATAAATTTCATGGCACTGTGTGCCTTCATTGCAATGGCGGATATTTACAAAAAGGATTCGATTTTGAAGGCAAGACTTCAATAAGAACGGTTCCAGAGTTCTCGTTTGAACTTTGGACGATGAAGCGTAATTGACACTGTGTGTCCACTGAAGCAAGTCAAATAACTTCGGACTTGCTCCATGTCCCGTTGTGTGTCTACAAACGTAACTATTGTTAATGAACGACATACATGATAGATCGTCTACGTCGGCTGCCATAAACTCCGTGGCACAAACTTAGTTCGCAACATAACACCGAGACGAGAAGTGTTCTCTCTACCGATCAACATTCAGACCTTAAAACCACGAACATTCGTATTTTCAATCGGCTCTGGTTCTGCACTGGTTGCCACTCCGCATCCCATTCAGCGGCACTAATTTACTTTTAGACGCGCGACGTCAAATTAATTGCACTGCAGTGAATTCCAGCTGTTTAAGCCGAGTCGTTTTGAATACATTAAAAAAGTACCTCTTCCCCAACTTTAGTATCCAAGGTGCGATGTTTCTTTTTTAATTGATAACAACATCTGCAATGTAACATGTGGTGGCAGCTGGCTGCCTGAGCGACGTACTGCAGAAAGCGTGGACACAGTCGAAGTGACGTAGTCGCCCCCAGAGTGGTCTAGGCTCTTTGTGCGGGTCGGAGCCGCGCTTGAGGGCGGGCTGAACGCAAGAATGCGGCGTGCGTGCGGGCGGTGGCGCGGCAGGGGTGCGGGGCGCGGGCGGTCGGGGGATGCGTCGCGGTGGCGCGGGGCGGCGCGGGCGGGCGCGTGCCGCAGTAACGTGGAGGCGCCGCCGCGGCCGCTCGGCACAGTCGCCACACCACGGCGTCCAGCTGCCGCCCGATGCGAGCGCGGACCAGCGCCGCGCCGAATCGGCCCCGTCGCGCCGACTGCCCCGAAAGGCCAGTTTGAACTTCCCGGTGGTGCGGTTCCCGCGTATCGTACGCCGACGACCGTCATGTGGACGATAGTTGAGCGCGTTAAAAGTGTCGCTCTCGTTACCGCAAAGAGCGAGTACAAATTCGGTCAGGTTGAATGAAGTAATTCTTGAGGATCCGAGTTCGGGTGGATAAAGCGGGCACTGCAGAAGCCGGCCGTCATTCTTGCGCTCCTGCCTCCCCTCATTACCGAAAACCTAGCTTTCTTGTACTGATTTCATTTCAAATCTTACAGTTTTTCCAAGGTTGGTGATATTGTTTCGCATTTGCGAATTCGAACAACCAAAGTTATTATGCCAAATATCCAGCGTCGAAGTTATATAAATGGAAATGGTCCCCAAATTACCATGTTCCATGAACATTAGATTGCCAACTGTTGGCGGACGGAGAACGGGTAGAAAATCCTAATGGATTTATAAAGAACAGGGTGACGTGTGTTTTAATTTTTAAGTTTGAAATTAGCGTATTAAGTAACGCGTCACACAGGATCGAAGTACGTGTGGTGTCGCACGATGTCACACCTTTTATTTAAATGATATAACCGATTTGTTATCTGTATATATTATTAAATATAGTTAGCGGTAGTATTTGAAATGCCGCCAAGATTTCGGTAGAAAGCACCATCTACAAATATTACTGTCACTAAATGCGCCACTATAGCAAAGATAGTCCCTCAACGTCATAATTTAACCTATATTTTAAAATGTCCTTTTTATTATTAAAATAAACTTTGTGCTGGTTTCCTATGTGGCGTTATTTATCGTTATCGCAGAATTAGGTGACACTATCAATTTCGGTCAGTGGTCAATATTACCTTTATATTATTCCGTGATTAATATTTATGGCTCTTTAACTAAGCCGAGGTGTTAAGAGATTCGTTGGGTTATTGTCATTATTCTCTTTGACACTTTTCTGTGCCAATTAGCGGTCTCTTTTTCGAAAACTAATATACTATAATATACAGACTCCATATTAATATCCTAGTTTTGGGAATATTTTCGGTCGTACTTCTGAGGCTAAATGGATATTTTTCGGTTTCGCTTGAAAACCAGCATTTTTAGTTGGTCTGTACTTACGAAACTAGCTAACGAAGCTTTGGCGCTCGTTATGTGAAAAAATATGAATTAATAATGTTTTCCTGTAACCACAGAGAAACTTCATTGACGAACTAAACCATTTGTTTATATTATATTTTTCTGATGTCCGGTAAATTAAAATTATGTTACAGAGTACGAACACGAACCGTATTCTAAATTAGAAGATAAAACCTTCTTTTAAAATAGGTACCTAATCACTCATTTTGCGCCAAATGGTTTTAATTATATATTTCATTATTGTTATAAATAGTTAAGTACGAAATAGATACACATGCTTCGTCGTTCTTTTCGTTTAAAAACGCCTACGCAAAATGTTTAATCAAACTGAAGACTTCAAAAGTATTTTTTACTTTGTTAAATAGTTTAATTAAGTCCTAAAAGTATTTACATAGTAATGTACGAATATTAATCCGTATGATATACATAAAAAACAGCTAAAGATAATAATAAACATGAGTTTGAATTAATTACCTAAACTATATCATGTTTAGTTTATTTCTATTATGCTTATACTTATTATAATTATTAACCTACGCATTAAACGTTTACCTTTAACGAAACTTGCACATAAACGTTATGTATCCAAACACGGCAACTAACTTTATATTTACAATAATTTTGACTAGTTGTTCAGAATAATCAATTTTACACAACTAAGAAAAATAAACCGAGAATTTGAGTATAATGTTAGCTTCATAAAAAAATTCTTCATAAAGTAAAGTAAAGTTGTTTGTCCTCAAATTGTGAGGACTTTTATCAAAGAATGACTAATAAAGACGTATTTCGTTTGAGTTATGTTTTCTTTTTAAATATAGTTACCGACATTTTGTAATAATAGTTAACTTTGTGAGAAAAATAATAAGAAATTTTCAAACAAATAACAAGATATAGATCATTAATTTCGTTTGGTTAGTTGCTAGTACAATTTACATGAATACCTATTTGAAAATAATTTTTCAGTATTTGGGCATTTATATAAAAAAAATGTCTGTTTTTAAGGATAGCCAATCTTATTATTATTAGCCTGTTGTGTCCCACTGTAGGACCGAAGCCTCCCTTGGTTTCTTTCCATGGTTCACTCTCTTTTACACTTAGAGTCCAATCCGAGCCTAATTAATACCTGTCTTTAACAGTTTTAATAACCTTTGTAAGAAACCTACTAACATTGTTAAAACCTTACACCAATACTCCTCAAAACGCAATTACACTTACAAATTTCATAAAGCAAAATAGAAATATATTTTCCCTAAGACAACACAACACAAGAAAAGACCAAATAGATTTAAGGCATGCTAGAACCTTCAGTAAAGTTTTAGGATTACAATACACATCGGAGAAACACACAATATTGAATAATTGCACCTTCACCAGGCTTAACGCATTGATGGGGAAAAATTGAGCCCCGTTCACTTGGCTAACAGACATTACATCAAAATGCACTTGAAATTTTCTTAAGGGTAGGAAAACAGGGAAAGTATCAGAAATAAGTCGTCTTGCAATTTGCTAACGAAGCTTTTATACTCATTATGTGTAAATATTTATCATGTTTTTCTGTAGGTACTTACAGAAAAACTTTATTATTGAGCTAAACCTACGTTTTTATCATATTATTATAAATGTTTGTTTTTTAGAGCAGTGGTGGCCCAGTAGGAGAGCACTGCTGGCCCAGTGGTAACAGCCGCGACTTACGAGTTGTGGGTAGTGGGTTTGAACCCAGACAGGTGTTTCAATTTGTGTAAATTATTTAATCTCCAATGCCCTCAAACCGGTGAAGGAAAAGACCGTGAGGAAACCGGCATGTCCTATAACCAAAAATTCGAAGACATATGACATCTACCAACCCGCACTGGGTCCGCGTGGTGCACTACGGCTCACTCCCTCTCACCAAGAGGAGGCCTGTGTCCCAGCAGTGGGAACAATTTATAGCTTGATTTTCAAATGTTCATATAACGATAAATTAGAATTCTAATTCAAATTATGAATCAGAACCGTATTCTTTAGATGAGAATACCTACTTTTAAAATACCTACTTAACTAGGTTTTATACGCCAAGTAGTTTTTTTAACTACTTTACGACCTATTCTCAGACCAGCCAAATATACACAAAAAAAAACATAAAAAGCGGTCAAGCCGTTTCGGAGGAGTTTGATAACAAACACAGTGACACGAGATTTTTATGTATTATATTAATGTTAAAAAACGCAAGTCAAGAAAAGACGAAGTTTTAAAACACGCTAGAACCTTCAATACAGCTTAAGGATATTTATTGAATACTGGCTCCTTTACCAGACATAACGCATTGATGGGAAAAAATTGAGCCCCGTTCACTTGGCTAGAAAATAAATATTTTTGTCCACAAATCTGTTGACAATTAATCGAGGTGAAACAGCATTTGCCGCAGTAAATCAAAATATAAAAATGTTTATTTATTTATTAATAACCAACATAAATACATACAGTTTACACCACATATACAAGTTATCGGTCAATTCTAGTAAGTACACATACAAGCATAAATAATCATAAAATATATTGGATTGACATAAGCTACCGAAAAGCTTATGAAAGAAAAAAGAAATACGGTTGAAAGTTGTTGCAGAAATAGTTAACGCTTTGAAAGCAATCTCCACTTGTCTATGATCTCCGAATAGTGCCGTCTTTAGCTAAGTGATTGTTATTTAGCATAATCAGCCTAAAATGTTCCTACTGCTGGGACACAAGCCTCCTCTCTTTGAGAGAGAGTAGACCGTAAACCACCACGCGGGCCCAGTGTGGGTTGGTAGTCTTCGAATTTTTTTGGTCTAGGACATGCCGGTTTGCTCACGACCTTTTCCTTCACCGTTTTGAGGGCAGTGGTGATGAAATAATAAAAACAAAAAGTAAAGTACCTGCCGGGGTTCGAACCCACGTCCTACAACTCCGCGGCATCAAGACGTGTTCCAAGGCTATTGGAACACCTCTTGATGAAAATAAAATAAATTAAGAGACATGTTAAACTATATCGTTAAAGTCTGTCTGTTCTAACCTTATAATATCAGCAATCCCAAGTAATTGGATTTTGGAGATCAGCTGGGCAGCCGCTTCATGTAAATTATTGATATTCGGCCGCAGCAGCTGGTCAGACTCGAAGCCGACCGTAACCTCGGGTTCGGTAGATAATATTTGACGATCGTACTGTACTCAACTCGATCAGTAAGGCTCAATTTATATTGCCGCCGAACAGACGGGAAACGATTTTTTTAAAGAAAAAAATGTTACAAAGCCAAATGAACTTTATGTCAATGGTGTAAAGTACAAATAAGACACGAGATGCTAGAACAGCGGCGAATTCCTGGGAATGCGCGAGAATTCTCCAGAAAACACGCGACCTGTTTATTGGCTCGTATCTAGTTTGAACACACGTCTACATATCAAGCTATACATTTCCAGTATTAGCTGACCTCTCATTGTACGGAAATCCTATACAATGCGAGCTCAGCTTATACTGGAAATTTATAGGTTGGTATGTAGCCGTGTGTACGTTAAACAATTGACAATAAGTTCATCAGGCTTTACACAATTTCGTTACAAAAATTCGCTTATATTCCGTTCCGCGGCAATGTAAATTGAGCCTTAAGTCGATCCGACTTAAGGACGTAAGTGTTGAAGAATTAATGAACAACAATTATATTAATATCTAGCGCATTAGTAGAAACATGTGATCATTATAATTGTTACCAGTACAAAAGTATCAATGAAGGTAAATTTCTGGAAGAAAAAACTTGAAAAAAAAATGCGTGAGTGTCGTGGAACACTCTGTTGGAACGAAGTTCCTTTTGTAATACATTTAGAACATCAATAGAACAAATTTGATTACCATAAAACGGGCTATATTGAGTCCACCTTAAAAGATAGACATATGCCGTCGTGGTTTTTTTTTTTTTTAATTTTAAAGTGGAACAATTCCGTCTTGCATAATTTTTGCGTAACATTAACCGTTTACGCAGCGCACGTAACGGAAGCTCTCAAAATGAATGATTTTTTCCCGTTTTTGCAACATTTTTCATTTATGCTCAGCTCCTATTAGTTGTAGCGTGATGTTATATAGCCTAAAGCCTTTCTCTCAATAAATGGACTATCCATCACAAAATTATTTTTTCAACTCCAACTAGCAGTTTCTGAGATTAGCGCGTTCAACCAAACAAACAAATAAAAACTTTTTTACAAAAAAACAACCGACTTCCAAAAAAAACACGAAAAGGCGTGAAATATAACTTTAATTTCGGAAGTCAGTGTCTTTGGTTTTTAACCGACTTCACAAAAGGAGGAGGTTCTCAATTCATCAGTATGTTTTTTTTATTTTTTAAGTGTTTTAGCTCAGAATTTTTCTGGGTGAACCCCTTTTTTCTGGGTTTCTTCACATGTAGTCCCATTTAAATTTGATCAAGACCATGATCAAATTTAAATGGGACTACATGTGAAGCACCAGCTATCATTTAAAAAAATAATCATCCAAATCGGTTCACCCAGAAAAAGTTCTGAGCTTAACACACATAAAAAAACAAAAAAAACATACTGACGAATTGAGAACCTCCTCCTTTTTGTGAAGTCGGTTAAAAAAGGGTCGTGACGGAAAACTCTTACACTTTTTTCGCCTCGACCCCATCCGCCAAGTTCGTACCGTTTGATAAGGAACTTCGTTCCAATAAATTAAATATTATGGATTACTGGCTTCTGCCCGCGACTTTGTCCGCGTGAGTTTTTATGTTTTAACATAAAATATAATGACACTTGGCAATAGTGTAGTTCCCATTAGCATAAGCATAGCATAAGTAGCCTATAATGTTCCCACAGCTGGGACACAGGCCTCCTCTCTGTGAGCGGGAGTGGGCTGTAATCTACCACGCGGGCCCAGTGCGGGTTGGTTTGTAGCTTCCCATTAGTGAAAGAATATTCGGAATCGAATCAGTAGTTCCGAAGATTACTCTTACATACAATCTCACAATTTACCTCGTTTTAATATTTATAGATTACCTAAGCCCCTTAACTTAGCCTTCATAAACAAATTAATTGATGTAGGTTGCATCAAGTTTATTTTTATTTTTTAAGAACTTTGTCAACGCCTTTCTTGTCCATGTTTTGTCACTTGATAATAATGGTGTCTACAGGCAGTACTAATCTACGCAAAATAAAAATTATCAATACAGCCTTTAGGTATAAGCTGGGCAAAGCCCATCCCACAGGACGTAAAATATGGCGCAACGAGCTAAACAAAACAAACAATTAATGTTCCACAATAAAACTGGACTGAGGTAAATGGAAACCATTATCAATAGCTATCAGATAAAAAATTAAACAGTCTGTATGAATAATTTCATCCTTTAGATCCGATAATGCGGATCTTCTGTGTAAAATCGTAAAGGGAACCGAATTTGGGTTTAATAGTCCAACTTTTTAACGGTCGTTTAAATAACTTATTACCCTTTAGACATTTCGGATACGCCATTAATTTTACAATGTTCTTTACTCAGGAACATTTTTCACATATCTACCTAAAAATCGTTTCTGTATATTTGTATTGTGACGGACGGATTTATTTATTTAGATTTACCAACGTTTGTATAAGTCACCGTATGATTGTGAACTCCGTTAGTTAGTATTCTGTCTCGCGAGATTGTGAACTGTCGATAAAATGTGAACTGTACCATACTGCTTACAATATAATGTATTCATTTTCGATAGTTTATAATAATGTCCGTGTCAAACCGTCAAATTGTGGACGAACCTGCACTTACCGACAGGGTTCTCAATCTGTCTGATTTATCATCCGTAAATTAGTGAACCGTGCCTGTTTGCCGGTCTTGGCGGTAGCCGAATTGGTCGCAGTAACTAAGCCAGGGCACCCTGACCAATGGGATAGGTTTATTGCACAGGCCTCCACCAGTGTCGGACGGGAATGGCCAGGTGTTCCCGGCCATTCCCGTAGCCCCCCAAGCTGGGGGGCATGCGGGGCCCGCCAGCTAGGTGGGCACGCGCCGGGAGGGTTGTGGATGCAAAGGCTGAGCCGGATTCCCATGGCCCTCCCATCACGGCGATGTGGGAACACCGCTGAGTTTTAGTGGGTATACTGTCATTCCGACAGGAGTCCCACATATCCCGTCTCGTCCCCCCACGAGCGGGAATGCATAAAGCATTTCTCAGCGACAAAAAAAAAAAAAAAAAAAAAAAGGTTAGAACTATGACCAACCGCGCATGCAAGTTTGATAACAGTTCACAATTTGTCGGTTCGCCATGGACGGTTTTTAAACTATCGAAAATGAATGGTACGTTATAAATTGTAAGCAGTATGGTACAATTTACATTCACACGTGTTATTTATAAACTACTTAGACAAAAATAAATGTAATTTATCATTTAACTATTCATTCGAAAAATATTGTATCTTGTTGACCTCGTAATTCCTTGTTCACTTTTGACAACCATTTCCATTAATTTGACATTCCACTAAGGTTGAAACTTTCTAACTGTCACAAAGACAAAATAGACCTTGTCGTTTTACTACGTCCAGGTGACATTCAACCGTATGTTGATACAGCAATTACAACGTCGACTATACATAACAAAACAAAGATTTGATAAAATTTCCAATTCAAATAATTCAACGACGATTCTACGTCACAATGACATAATCATTTTCAAAGTAACACGGGAATAACAAATACATTAATATAAATAGAACAATTTATGAAAAATAAACGATTTCCAGTCTCGGAGTGAGACATTTAGAAGAAAATGAATGGTTTCTATAATTATATTTACGTTAATTATAGATCCGTACGCAAGAGCGTATTGCAATACATTTGGACGGGTGACATTCATTAGAAAGTCCCTCTTCGTAAAGGACTAGTGCCGCATTCAGAGTTGTTATTAATCAATCATTTGCCAAGTGCATTATACTAATTATTTATAATTATTTTAATGCCAGGAAATAGGCCAGATTGAGCGCATTTCAATTTTGTTGACATGTTCCAAATCATACTGGTCAATTAAAGGTAATAAGAATATTATCAGCCTATAATTGTCCTTCTGCAGGCCAAAGGCTTCTTCTCATACAGAGAAGGCACGAGCAATGATCACCGCGCATACTTGAAACGAGTTGGCGATTTCAGACTTATATAAGACCTGTTCCCTAATTACGTAACACATTATCTATCACAATCTGAATCATTTTGAAGCCTATTGCTAATCCAATGCTTCATAAGTCCGAAAAATGTGTCTGCTCAACAACGTAAATAACGCAATGAATGTTGCTGAACTGTCAAAATGAAACCCATTCCTACTGTTAGTGTGTTACGTAATTACCCCGCAGGTTTCCTCACGATGTTTTTCTTCACCGATGTCAGTAGGTACTGTCCTTAAAGATAAACTCAGAAAGTACATAATTATAATTGATTAATTTTAAATGACGTCTCTGAGTGCGGTATTAAATGATATTTAATTACGTTGATATACGGACCAAACATTGTGTCGCCATGTTGTCTTTTGTTATAAAAACGAAGCTAAAAATTACGGATTTTTATGAGAAATGTGTGGTGCTTAAATTATTTGTCATTCGAAGATTCGCCCGTGAATTTTGTGTGTATTTTTAGCACAGAAAGGGGTGAAGGTCGTCTGCGCTTGTTTTCCTCATCACTATCGGGCGATGCTGCGGCTTCTTGTGTAATCTTCGCCACGCTTTTTACTATGTCCTCACACACAGTAAAACAGGTGTTTCTATAGATTTATTGGTATTATAAGGTAAATTACAATTTTATTGTTGCTCACAGCTATTATAAACTTTTGTTAATAACATGATGTTATCCTAAAACAATAAACGTAGAAGAGGTGTTTAATTTTCATCTACCATAATGATGACGAAGAGTAAAAAAAAAAATACAAATTAGGATTTTAGATAGGGTTCTAAATGGGGGAACCCATGACTTCAGCTCACACGTTGATTGCCCAGATTCATGATTATTCCTTCGAACACCCCCAGGACCTACCTATATCCGTTCCACTCTACAAAACACAATGACTCCTAATAACAATTTCCCACATCAAAATAAACAAAGCGTACCACATGGGAAAAGTATCCTATTTCAAAATCATAAAGTCCAAAATAGGATGAAAATAACATAACATAATCACGCCTGTAATCCTAGAAGGGTTTGTAATGGGTGTATAGTACCCCAAATTTCGCCAGTTATGTTTAAGTCCCATGTAATAGGAGGAGAGCCTATTGCCGCCATCAACTGGGCACGAATTCAAACTCCGGGCTGCTGCTGAGAAATTCCTAATGGAAAAACCCAATATCACTTTACCCGACCTGGGAATCGAACCCAAGAACTCATGCTCAGTAGTAGCGCTCGCAAACAACAAAATACCTACTGATGAATATTAATTTCATTCAAACTTTATTGAAAATATTTCTTAATTGAGTTTTAAATGTAAATAGCTCAAACAATCCGGGATCAAAGATTAAAACAGCAAACCATCTCTTTCAACTTAGCGATCACAAAAGAATCGGAATAGTGTGGGGACACTGATTGCATTTCACGTAGCTCTGTGCCCTTCTTTGCGGAAACATTCGTATTTCCAGCGCTCCCAACCGGCCTCCACTTTTCTAATGGCTGATGAGTATCGGCTCTCGAAGCAAATGATTCTTTTTTCTCCCGTTGCATTGTTTTCTCCCACCTTCACCGACTGATTGTGAAATACGGACTGCAGAATTCTCGCGTACATTTGCTGCTCCTTTTATTTCATCGCCTTTCCGATGGAACTTCAGCGCGAACGTTGCCGTTGCGGTGCCTGCCTGCACAGAATTGGAAACAATTTTCTACCGGACCGATACTAATAATATCTCACTGCCTTCAGACTGAAACTAGAGCACTGAATGCAGCTATTACCACTACAGCTTTCCAACTTCTGGTGAACAGTCCCTGCTGGCGGGTTGTTATTTGATTTCCATCATAAACTGGTTGGACACGACCGAGTTTCTATTGTAGATGAGATTGCTACTCTCAAAAGCCAACGTCTATTTAACGGAGGGGTGCACTCGAAAGCCGCGGATGACGTGGCATATTCGTTACCATCTGGATGTAGCAGGAGTTGGGGCAGTACTCCCCCCGCGCCCCTGCCCCCCGCAGTTCGCAGTTACAATAAATTTGCCACTCTCATTCACGCTTCCCCAGGATCCTATTTTACGAAGTTTCTCAACTCTGAATTTCCAATGTAAAATATTCTGGACTTAAATCAATTCAAAAACATTTCTGTTGTTCAATTGTGACGGTTGCGGTGTTTTGTTCGACGCTCCGCAGATCAACGTTCGATGTAACTGCAAAACAAACTTCTGTTCTTGAGATCCGAGCAATCCCTCCTCGACACCGTGACGGACGAACTGGGATATTTTTTAAATTTATAATCTAGCAGAGAGCCGATGTTACTTTTAAAATTTGTTTGGCGCGACAGTAACAAAATGCGACTTTGATAAACGACTGGACATTATTCCCGATATTCCAATACCGGTGGCGTAGCTGCATAATGTATTCTTCGGCGCCAAGTAAGATGCAAGGTCTACAAAAGAAAAGAAGAAAAGTCTTCTTGCTATTTGTCGGATTCGATTCCAATCCTACGACTATCTATGTACGTAGCTAACATTTTTTCAAACCCGATATTATAATTATACGGATTGGCGTTAGCGTTCAGAGAAACCTGCAGAGTTAGTTTGGCGATAAAAGTAAAACACTTTAGTAGCGTAATATTTCCTAGTTACTTTAAATTAAGATCTATATTACGCTTGGATCTGACTATGCGGTGCTTTTTTCTGCGGCAAACGAGCAAAAGGCATTGCTGGCGCGAGAAAATTACTCGACTTCACTCATGTACTACGCCAGATTTTTTAAATAGATATTATAACTCCCTGTAGTACAGGTGAATGGTAATTACGTACCGATACTCAAACAAACTTTGTTATAACTCGTTTTAGTCGGTGTCGCATTTTTATTTTTCAATCACTAAAATCCATTTCCACGCATAGCTTGTTCCTAAATAAGCGTTAAGCATTTTGAGTGCTGGGAAATGTTATGACGCTCTGCTAAGAGGCTAAATCATAATATTCGCAAATATTTTTCGATTCGTTAAGAATTGTAAAACCACGCAGTAGACTGTTCTCCTCTCAGATTTGCTTCTTTTGCATATCAAAACTATTTCTTGTTAATCCACACGCCGCCCACAGGGTGACTTTAGAAAATCTCGCAATAGAATTATAAGTTTATTTCCTTTTGAAAAACCCACCACATCGTTTAGCCCCCGCGGGGGGTGGTCTGCTGCAGAGCTACTGCACTCATTGAAATAAGTAGGAACTCCGCAAAAACCTTCAAATAATTAATTCTGTGGATTTTATACAGCTGAGAAGGTTGAGACAAGCATTTGAATAGCTGCTGAATATAATAGTTTAGGGTGCAAGCTTTCAACATTGTTGTTAACACATTTAGTTTTAACATTCATTAGTTCAACGTTCAGAAAATAAAATGAAATAAAATGTTACTTTGACTGTACAGTTCAATCCATTTTAATCTATTACCGGTCACATGTACCGGTTTCATTTTAAATGAATATGCTTTAATTTTCGCCTCGACCTTTAATAAGAAGTGGGTCATATCAAGCAGTTTTGCGAAAAGGTATCCGCCTTTGATCCCGGTTAGATCCGTTTAATTTTTGATTGCAGCTGGATAAGATCCGGGCTTTAAGCAGATGTTCTCGAACATCTTTGAGCGCTTCCGGATTGGGTCTAGATAACTAGATTTTTTTGTCCTGTGTCTCCAACATCCCACGGTTCTCACACTGATTTCTTTTCACTGTTGAGCATACTAATTTACAGTAGGTAATTTATTTGTTCTATTTCGAACGTAATTGATAACAGATACTGAACATAGATTAAAATTACTTTGATGTCCGACGTTATAGGCGGCAATTCATGAAAAGCCTTCATTTGAGTCGATCGTGTCTGGATAGTATGGTATTACGTCCGTCCATTCAAACCTTACACCAAAAAGCTGTTATTCGACCAAAATCAATAGTGTAGCTAAGCCGTAAAATTCAGCTTACCTTGTCCTTGAAACGTACTTTTAAAATGGGCACCCGTACATTTTCATCTTTGAGTGCCACACAAGACCGAATCGAAATTCTATTAACTTTGTTACATTTTCAGAGGGTTTTCAAAAGCTATGCAGTTCAGTATTCTGTAAGACAATTTTTGATATATGACGCTGAAGAATGTGTTAAATTTCGTAGTAGTATAGTAGTACGTTAGCTGGCTGCTTTGTCAGCGATAAATGACCCATGCTCAAGGTGAGCCATGCTTAATTATTGCATGTTTACGCATGTGTGTATGACGTGCGGGCTGTAAGCGTTTAGTTGTGTTGCGGTTGCTGTTAATTGGTTGGCATGTAAACACTACAAAGGTACGTATATCTTGGCAGTAGCTATTAGGGTAGGTGGGGGTGGGAATGTTTGTCGAATCAAGATCGAGATAAACGTTATTTTTTTTGGTTATAAAGTTCATTGAACAAAGAAAATAGTCGATTTTAAATATTCTTTTTTCTGTTATAGCAAGTGAATGTTCAATTTTTTAACGGTTCTGAATTAATGGATGGACATTAATATGTGTGAATCTATTAAGGCCTGCGGGGTAGTTACGTAACACACCAACAATGGGAATGGGTTTCATTTTGACAGTTCAACAACATTCATTGCGTTATTTACGTTGTTGAGCAGACCAATTTTTCGAACATATGAAGCAATGGATTCGCAATAGGCTTCAAAATTATTCAGATTGTGATAGATAGTGTGTTACGTAATTAGGGTGCTGGTGTGGACAACGTGCCATCCCCCATGGGGGTAGTGCACCATTGCCAAGCCGGTTTGGAACGGTTAGCATCTCCATCCCCTCTACACGGACGAAGTAAGGCTACGGTCCCGTTTCTATTACAGATACGATACGATATATTTTATGTACCTATATGTGAGAAACCGTTTTTGCAATCGGTTTTACTTAATTCTCCATTACATACGCATCATAACAACATTACAATTTGAAAAATATTATAGAATGTTTTAAATTTATCAAAGTATGTTTATTATTCGGTTTTATTTTAAAATAATTTTGCTTCCATAATTTATTTATTCGTTGTTATTGAAAAAATAAAAAATTAAACGTAAAAACTAATTGAATAGTAATAAAATAAAATTTTGTAAAAACCTTTTAAAAAACAAGCTTTTAATTAATTAAAAAGTACTAAATAAAACTTACGTTAACAGAGAACTTTAAAATTTTCTTAAAAGCTTGAGCCGTAAACGTCCTTTTTACAGTTTAAGATAAGCCGCAAGCTTCTAAGAAAATATTAAAGTTATTTTGTACTTTTTAGAATTAGGTTTTCTTTAAATATCCATTCTATCACCTTCTCACGAAAAGTACTTGTAAAGACAAATCCAACGAACCCAAACACGCCTTTACACAAGTCAAGGTATGAAGCCATCCGGGTTGCACTATCCAAGTCATGACATACTTTAGAACGGGCTATCATAAGTGAATGAGTTCCCTCGACTGGAGCCAATCCTAGGTGCAGCAGCCAGGTCATGGTAGACTTAAGAAGGAACTACCATAATAAATGTGTGTATTAAATTTCGTGTCTATACCGTTGACAGTTAAGGAGTTTCTTCGTCTGGAGCCAATCCTGGGAGTAGAATCAGATCGTGCATCATAAAAATGCATTGTGTTCCAAACAGAATCAACGTATGAAATTTTAACTTCGTAGGATAAGAGAAAGTGGTTTTTTTTCAGCCTGCAAGATTTGTCCCGAACATAATTATGTACATACAACAAGTTAAATAAAAGCTTGTAAAATAATACATTTTTATTTGAAGTGAAAGGAATACTAAGGATCGCAGCAGTTGACGATCTGTAGTTTCTGCCTACCCCCATGGGAAGAAGTCGTAGTTTATGTTTAACAATTTTTATTTTAAAACGGTAATCTATAAATAAATATTTCGAAACTAAAATGTTTTCAATATCTACGAATCTTCGACCTAAATCCATGAACCACTGACGATTGATTATTTCGATAACTTAATATCCAAGCGTATGTTTACGCCAACATAACATCACGCTTTGTTTTACAGAAGGGAAGGCAGAGGTGTACCTATAGTACACGCAAATTTCGCCAGTTATTTTTAAATGCCATGTTATAGGGGGCGAGCCTATTGCTATATCAGCTGGGCACAAATCCAGACTCCGGGTTGCTACCGAGAAATTCCAAATAAAAACACCAATAATACTTTGCGCGACCTGGGAATCGAACCCAGGACCTCATGCTTAGCAGTAGGTCTTGCGATCATAAGACCAACCAGGCAGACGTTATTAAATATAATTCGTTAAGCTTTTTTTACCAAAACTGAATAAAATTGTATTTTTTACATACAAAGCACTTCAGGATTATAACAAATTTCCACCACCAGTAAAAATACCTATTTAAAAACTTTTTACAAAATATTTGCAATAATGAATAGTTAATTGACTTTTAAAAGCAAAATGTAAAACAATATTCAATATTTTTGCTGAAACAAAAAATACATTAAAACAGGTAGGTACATTTTAAATAAAATTATAGAATTTATTTAACAATGCTCACTTTCTGTTTGCTGTTACCGATAAATTATTAAAATTTCCGCTCAGCTTTATTATGAAAGCTTGGTGTTAAGTTTACACAGTAAATGCCTCATTTTACGAAAATAAAATTAAACAGCATTTCATTTCATGAGATAATTATCGTGGTATTGTTCACATTTAAAAGCTTGTTAATTATAAAAAGTGTAAAGAAAATCTTGCTCATCCAACAAAATATATTTTACCTTTTCGTGTCGACGGTACTTTTCCTCGACGTTTTTTTTAAAGTTTGAGCCCAATAGGTAATCATAAATCATAAATCATTTATTTATTTGCAAATATGGGTAAGAGATACATGATATTTTCCTTATAATAAAGTTCTCCATATTTTACCATTACATGGGAATGCAAAAAAAAAAAAAAAATTTAACTATCAATAATGTCAACTAAATTCAATAAATCACAATTCTAAAAACAATAAAAATAAAAATTTATAAATTAATTAGCCACGGTAGCCACGTTGATTGCGGCATCAGTGACATTCTTTAGGTCATCCGAGCTGCAGGTGAACGGGCACTTAAGACAAGTGGGTCATGATCTGATCGGAAGCACAATACTTGCACTGGGTCAGTAATCCCCCACTTGGACAAAGTGTGCCTGCAGCGGCTTACTTGGGTACGCAATCGATTGAGAGCTTTCCATATAGGCCACTGCAGATCACACCCGAGCAAATGTTTCTGGAGTTTAACGAAGTCCAGAGGTGGTGGATGCTTCTCATCCCACAATTTTCTTCTCTCAGTAGGTGGTTTGTCTTGGATGGCCTGCGTAGGGCGTAAGAAGCTCTTACGACTTTAAGCCTACTCGGGGTCGTTGTGTAAACGTGGAAGGGATGTCGGGAAACGGATTCTTGGTTCTTTTTTTTCCAGCGCGCTTGCGCTTCAAGACAGGAAATGCCCAGTAGTAAGACCCACTTGGTACACATTAAATATTTTAATAGGCAGAGAACGACCCCGTTACTTTATTACCATAAGTAAATAAACGGTGATTTTTGACTTAAGCAATTTTTTTTTACTTTCTTTTCCCGACATGGCTCGCAATGATCATGTCTTTGTAAACCTGCCACCTAAATTCACATTGTGGAATGCAATAAATATATTGAGTATTGGCGTACAGACACAGATAGCAAACCAATTATATGAATTAAATTATTGAAAATAATCTACGTTAATTTCCCAATACATTTACCGGGTATCATTTACGGCTCATAACTTAACCAGTTAAACCAATAGGTACTCTAAAGTTAACATAAATGGAAACTCAGTTCCAATACCGAAGAGTGGCCATTGTAGTCCAGTGTGTAAGCATAGTGGACGTGAGTGAACCAGCTCAGGCCACGTCCGCATTCCGAGGACGGACTACAGTGCCTGGAATGCGGCAAATGAACGGAACCAGGACTAAGCTAACATGAGATAAATCTATTAGGGTGCTTGGGAATTGTATGGTTCCGTTTAGAATTTACGGCATTTGTTTGTTTTTAATTGACAAATTTCCATAAAAAATACGGAGTTAGAGTTCAATACATAAACCATACCTGATACCACTATTCTCGTTAAGCCATGCACAAAAAAAGAAAGTTTTATTAAGCATTATTTCAAGTCACTACTTAATCCTGTTTATACACTGCAGAACATGAACCGCCACAAATGGTAACAAATTTCACAATACAAATCTTTAAGTATTCCACTTATATACTTATGCGATTTCCTACAAGTGATATATCGAAACGTTGGCATTCTATCCAATCTTTTAGGCCAGTGTATTCGTGATTTTAAGCAAAACTTTCCAGCCGACTGCGCTATGTTTTTGACCTAGATGTGCACTGTATGTCTAAGAGGTCATGTGTCTCGGATATCGCAATTTCGAGTACTAGCCTGGTCAAAGTTCCCGCCAAGAATGGTTCTTTAGGAGAGAGCCACTCGCTTATTGTCTACTGAAGATGTTTACCATCGGCGACGAGAAATGTGTCGCTTTGAAGTAGATGAACCGGCCTTTTTTAGAAATAGTATTGAAGAGTCTCTTCTTTAATATAACTTCATTACACTAAGCTGTCCTAAGCAGGTTTTATCGTCGTTTCTCAATCACAAAAGAATTTATCAAGTACAGAAATCGTTTTCGAACTTGACTCACACAAATCGGGTCTCAGAATTTTAAATGAAACATTTCAAAAGCGTCCGGGCTTGAAATGTTTTCCACATTGGTGAGCACTCGACAGCCATTGTGGCTATCATAGATATATTATTGACCGAGCCTGTCAGTGCTACTATTTGTTATCCTGGCGTGAAGTAATTGATCATATATTTAATTCCAACGGTCCAGCATCGGGTGGCGTTCGTCGGTTAATAGCTAAAGGGAGAAAAATACCATCCACATTTCACGAGCACTCCAGTATCGTCAGACGAGAGACGGGAAGATAGCTACGTTTTATACATTTTCGTATGAACTTGACAGAACAATGCATCCATCGCTGTCCGGTGAAAAATCAGCTTGATTTTATAGCTGGATTTATAAGGCGGGCTCCACACTGGTGTTCCATGAATTTCCATAATAGAGGTAGTTAAAGTATACCTATTTAGCCACTTACCAGCTAAATTAGTGTTATATTGCTAACGTTACGGTTGTCGTGTTCAACGGGCCTAAACGATTTGTCGGAAAAGGCGGTTTTACTGTAGTGGTCGCATTATTTATGAAAGTCGTGTAATGTCGCCGTTTGGTTTTATTCATGACTTCCTCTTTTACTATCTGGGCCCCAATTCTGTATGGTAATTATTATAACCCGCGTTATCTTACCACGTCAATATCGTGTCTTGTAGAAACGGTTTCGTTTATTGTGTCATAGAGAATACGTTATTAGCAGATGTCGTGGTTAGATAAGGAATTGACGTGGTTTCGAAGTAAGGAATCGTTAAGTGGTCAAGGTGAATTAAGGCCCTGGGCGATCGGGTAAACTGTATAAACTGCAGTTTTTTTTAATTATTTAGCGGTAAACTAGTCAAAATCTTTCGTCTCCGCACACAGTTTTCGTTCGAGACTCAGTTCACGATCCCCTCTTGCTTTATTAAAAGCATAAATAGCGAACTTAAAATCATTCTCATTTATACACCGTGGATCTCTGTCTGCAATCAGAACCATTTAGACGGCGCAAGACGGAATGGGGTTGCCTATACTAATCTAAGCATAGCTTCTTGTTATTAGTGTATATCTTCGTTGTATCAAAAGTAAGCGACGGACATACCTACAAAACTTTTTTTATATGGCAGTATTGTATTGCCCTATAAGATATTTGAAGGATAAAAGATTTTTCCTGTTAGATGAAGGTCAAAGGGTCTCTCTCTCTCACTTTCAAATAATGTTTGCGATTCATTCATTTGATTGTCGCGTAACGCTGAAAACAGCTGAAAATGACAATGATGAAAAGCCTTCAATTTTCAGTATTTTTTATACAAACCAGAAAAAAAGTGAAAAAAACTGTCTGACAAACGTATTTTTTTCCTAAAACTGTTTAACATAAAATGAAAGAGCAGTGAATAAATAAAACTTTTTTACAGTGAGTCACTTATAAATTTATCTATTTACAATAGCCTAAAAATTTCAACTGCTCATCGCCTTTTACAAAATATTCCTTTTCCCGATGCAAGGACGTTAATTGTTGAGGAGCTCTCCTGGTAAGAACCAAAAGAACTGCACCATATGCATTGTGACGAGCCTAAATTGCTTAGCAACCATAATAAAGTAATCGAATCGCAACCCCTGAAATACTTATTGTTGAGTATTTCCGGTGGCCACCTCTGGTCTTCATCATCAGTTCCACTTCACCGGATGGTGCTTTCCGAGAGCAAATGCACGAGTTACTATAAAAAATATCCAAATCGCTATAGGTGTGCCTACAAAATTTGAGGATTTCCCTCGATTCCCATTAGATCCCTTCATCAGATTCTGACTTGGTGACAATAGGACCACCTCGAGAATATACCCTTTCAAACAAAAAAAGAATTATGCAAATCCGTCTATAAATACGAGTACTATACTATATATATAATACTATACTATACTATACTATGTATAATCTAAAAAATACAAACATCCGAATTGCAAACGTCCTCCTTTTTGGAGTCGGTTAAAAACTGCTTAGGCCTTTGTAAAATAAATATTCGGAAAAAAAAAACTACTGAAATTCTTATTTCTTCGCTTTCAGAAAAAAATCTTTCATTAGGTACTTAAAATAATTGGAAATATTTTATCTTCAACCAATATTAGTTCACGCCAAAAATAAACCTTACTTTGAACAAAAATTCCCGTTTTTTAAATGCGATAAAGGTGGGCCGAATACCAAATACAGATTAAGATTTAATTATATTTAATTTAGATTTTGCTACGAGTTGTAAACAATCCTGACTTCCTAACTTAATATTATAAATTCGAATGTGTTTGTTTATTTATTTGTTACGCTTTCACGGCTAAACGGTTGAACCAATTTTGATGGAATTTTATATGAGCATACTTGGAACCTTGAGAAAGGATATAGGCTACTTTTATCGATATATTACGTGGGCGAAGCCGCGAGCGGAAGCTAGTTTCTCTATATTGTTCATTTCATTTGATGGCCAACAAGCCGCGGCGTATCAAAGAAAATAAAAGAAATTGTTTGTTCTGTAAATATGTAAGATATCGTAATCAGTTTTACACGTCATTAAAAAATAAGCTAGATGGAGTCGACATTTCCTATCTGCCAACCCCTAAGAAGAAATGGTGAAACAAACTGCGAAATCTAAGTCTCTTTTAAAATCCAGACATAATCTTGGTCAGATCATGTGAGGACCTATAAATGTGAACAAGTGTCTGAAATGGTCTTTTGAGGAAAGAATCGCACAGATTTTAATGGACCTGTCCAGTCAATGCAAGCGTTTGTTAGTAAACGTGTAGCTCAACTAAGGAGTTAAGGTTCTATGATCCGTTACCATCCCAGGGACAAAGCTTAAATGTCCCATGTGTATATAATTACACCAGCACCCATGAAACCAGAACACAGCTATGCTATGAAAGTAACTTTATTCAAAGCGTATTGCACATCTCTGTATCAGCGAGCCTGTGGTTCAGATATACCCAAAGGGCTTACAATTCTCTGCGCATCCAGTTTAACAATGCCTACAGGGCGCTGTTACGTCTTCCGCGCTTCTGCAGTGCGTCAACAATAATCGCTGAGTCGCGCACGGACGGCTTTGATGCCACCTGGCGCAAAAAGACAGCCTCACTGCTAAGCAGATTGCGTGGGAGCAGTAACAGCATCCTGAATGTCATAGGCAATAAGTTAGACAGTCCACTGGTGTGGAGCCTCACCCAGAGGATTAAGTCTCTCTCTTAGTTATTAGGTACTAAAATAGTTTTTAAGTTCATACTAACAATATAAATGTAAATTCAAATTTAAATGGATCAATGGTTGTCTGAATAAATTATATTATTATTATTATGCTGATTGGCAGAAAAAAAAAATGCGATGCTGTCTTTGGGGACTGCCGATAGAAGTAAAAACTAAGTAACTTGTGAATTATATCGTCGAAGCGTGCCGTGACAATGACGCGAGTTTCACGATTTTTGTTTACCCAAAAAGTACACATATATACACAGTATAAATATAGCACATGGAAAGCGTTCGGTGACGATGACGCGAGTTCCATGTTTTTTGTTCACCCAAAAAGTGCTCAACGCGCCTAAAGAAGTATTCACTTAAAAAATTGGTATGGCCATACTACTTCCGCTGACGACCTCCTTCACGAAGACCTCATAATTCAAGCAAGTCTCAGGCTGAATAAAACAAGTCCGGAGGCAATCGTCGGACAAACTGTTACCCAGTGTTACATACATGTGGCTTAAGAGGTAACACAATACTTTTCAACTAACAACTTTCAGGTCTTAGCGAGTTCTCTTAATGGAAAGCGGTTGCATAGAACTTTTGTCCGGTGACGCTGTTTCGTAGAATTAAATTCTTCAAGAAGCGTAAGCCTCGTATTAGCCTGGAGGTAGTAGGTAGTGATATTACTTGGGTAGTTTCGGTTTGGTGTAACATTTTGTGATCATGTCTCTGCTGTTAAAGTTTTTAGAAGTTCCTGGAGATGGGAATTTTGTAGCTTACCTACTTTGTAGCTTACCTACTTTGTAGCTTACTTACTTTGTAGCTTACCAACTTTTTAGCTTACCAACTTTTTAGCTTACCTACTTTGTAGCTTACCTACTTTATAGCTTACCTACTTTGTAGCTTACCTACTTTGTAGCTTACCTACTGTGTAGCTTACCAACTTTGTAGCTTACCTACTTTGTAGCTTACCTACTTTGTAGCTTACCAATTTTGTAGCTTACCTACTTTGTAGCTTACCTACTTTGTAGCTTACCTACTTTGTAGCTTACCAACTTTGTAGCTTATCTATTTTGCTTAAGGTATTCATTAATAGTCGTTTGGTAATAAAATATTGAATAAACACCTGGTATATTTTATCTAACAATTTAGCAGCTGTAGATATAACTAAACTACTGGTTTGAAAATGTCCTTAATTCAAATCAACATTTGTCAAAAATCTCGACTAGACGAAGTTTTAAACAATTTGAATCAATACCAATGATTTATTTTAAGAATCGACTTAATTTACGTATGCCACGGGAGAAAAAGGAAACATAGCAAAACAAACCCTTTAAGTAATTACAGTATTTTACAGTATGATACAGGGTGTAATATATTGTTGTCGCCACCAACCACGTGGCCTCATCAGTGGTCACTCGCTCACAGTGTCAATATGTGGTCGCGTGTGGTATGTGGTGGCAGGAACAACTGAATTTTTATGATCGCTTTAACGGCAGTTTTGTGGTTACTGCATTGTCTTTGTCAACACTGTCTTTACGGCTAAAAGAGAACAGAACCGCTTCAGGATATGGCGTTGGTTATTTTTAAGTTAAGTTAATATTTATGGCTCTATTTTTTTAATGATAATTTTTTGTAACTGATTGAACTAAAATGATGATAAACTTGGAATTCGGAAGACAGACAGAAACCCTCGGGTCACCCAGATCTCTTGCAGATGTTTTGATCAGATTAGGAGGCGTACTCTACTTCTGGAACGAGGTGGGCTGATTGGAATGACCACGACAGCCGCCATGGCCCACGTATAATCGGCCACTGAAGGACTAAGCCCGGAAACCAGTTCCAGTGCCCAAACCAATACCAGGAATGGTAAGGAAGCAGAAAAACTATTTTCAATACAAAACCCAATAAGAACGGGTCAAACAAGCGTTCTACTTTGTATGCGATAACGTATTAAGGCGAAAACTAATAATGAGACTTCGACATCGTTTTGACTTCGACATCGACTTCGTTGATCATAAGCTATTGCTAAGCAAATTAGATAAATATGGCATAAAGGACAAGCCAATGACTGGATTAAATCGTACCTAAGTGATAGGCGTCAATTTGTGCACATATCAAAAGTCATTGATGGAAACAAAGTAGAATATAAATCTAATTATAAAACTAACGACAATAACAACAACAACAACACAACACAACAATTTACAACACATAACAATTTTATATACTTACTTAATGAAAATGTTTGCATGCCGAATGGTGAAATATGGCAGAACTCTGTATTGAGATACCTACAACTACTTATGTATTACCCATATTTGCAAATAAATTCTATTCTATTCTATTCTAACGTAGTAGGAGTACCCCAAGGCAGCGTGGTAGGATCATTTTTATATCTGCTATATATTAATGACCTTCCCAATGCAACACGCCACAAAACAATCTTATTTGCTGACGATACATCACTAATAATAAAATGAGATGACAAAAATAAAATAGAATAGGAAATTAATAAAGCAATTAATGACATAATAACTGGGCTTAATAACAATAATTTAAAAATCAATATTAAAAAATAAAATAATAATTCAATTTCAAACTTATAAATCAAACTTTCAAAGTCTTAGTATAAAATATGAATCAGTATCTATAGTATATATAGAATACAGTATCCTAGAACAAGTAGTAAATACAATATACATGGACAAACATTTTTTTTTAAATTGCATGTAGTTGAATTTAAATTATATGAATGGCTGAATGTAAATAATTTCTATAATATTAAGGATTTTTTGAACATAAATTATAATGTTTTTAAATTCAAATTTGTTTATTCGTCTAAAATTTAAGCAAAACATGTATGATCTCATTTTCTATAATAACACCTATGTATACCATGTTTTAAGCAAATAAAATTATCTTATCATAATTTAGTGAATCAAAACTGTAACTGGAAATCACACATCAATTACGTATGCGATAAGCTAGATAAATACGAATACCTACGCAAAAAAACTTTTTTACAAAAAAACAACCGACTTCCAAAAAAAACACTAAAAGACGTGAAAAATAACTTTTATTTCGGAAAGCGGTGCCTTTGGTTTTTGTATTTTCGTTTTTGGCCACCGACTTCCGAAATAAAAGTTATTTTTCACGTCTTTTAGTGTTTTTTTTGGAAGTCGGTTGTTTTTTTGTAAAAAAGTTTTTATTTTTTTACTTTTTAGTTGCGGTACCTACCCCACACAAATTCGTATTCCACTAATTGGTATGTAAATAACAGTGACAGGAAATTATCAACACATCATCAATGTAAACTAAGTGGAAAAAATATGCAGTATTAAGGATAACTCAAAAACTACTGTTCAGACCTTGATCAAATTGAAATGGGACCACATGTGAAGCACCAGCTATCAAAAAAAAAGGAATCATCCAAATTGGTTCACCCAGAAAAAAGTTATGAGCAAACACACATTAAAAAAAAAACATACAGACGAATTGAGAACCTCCTCCTTTTTGTGAAGTCGGTTAATAAAACGTCTACAATCAACAGTGTCCGTAGCCGCAGCAGTCACGGCATATATACGGCACGGATACGTTTCGTAAGTCATACATATGGTCTGATACTATGGGGCAATTCAGTTGAAGTTGTAATGGCATTTCGGGTACAAAAAAAGGTTGTTAGGGCAATCCGTAACACACTTTTTTTGTACCCGAAATGACACCAGGTATTGACCTGGCGTCTAGGTTTTGGATAACTGTAAACCGTTATTTAAAAAACTTCACTATGTACCTTTACTCTGTATGTACAGTCGCCAGCACATCAAGTTACCACAAACTGTCACATTTTCTCATTCCATTTTGAACTTAATTATCAACACTTTAAGGGTTAAAATCGTTTGGAGATACAGATATATATATAGATAGACTGTATATCAAAGAACTATGCATGCTAGTAAAAAAATATCCGCACTATTTTCGCATGCAATCAGAAGTAAGCCACAAAAAGGCTTCTGCTAGAAATGAGTATTAATTTGAATTAAATATATCTCAATGTAGATTGCAAATATTTGGGGGGAATGTATATATTAATGCCATTCAGGTGTATGATAAGTTACCGAACTCATTTAAGGAACTTCCCATCCCCATGTTCAGGAAAAAGCTGACAAGTTTGTTATTGGATAATTGCTTTTATGACATTCGCGTATACATAAATTTGGTAAAAAATCCAAGATGGCATGTACTTAATTTTGACACTGATAATAGTAACGATTATCAAATTATAATAATATTAATTCATATTGGACTTATTATATACCACAAATCTTAAAATTTATTGTACTTAGTTATTTAAGAATGACATTTGAATATTTGTTTACTATATGTTGTGGTAGAATGTCTAGAACCTAACAAAAATATCAATACATAAAAATATATTAATATTAACACCATACCATGTAAAACTACATTCTTACAAATAAATAAGTTCTAACTCTAATCGTAAAACGTTCGTGATTTCTGGGATGATCCAGGCCACGTTTTGTATGTCAGCAGTAAACAGCAAAACAGCACAATACTGGAGCCTAATGGCTTGTTTCATTTGGCCGTTCGCAGTCGCTAGATATAGAAAACCCTCCACCAAAAGGGAAGTAACGCCCCTAGTCCACGCGTTGCAAACACCGCTGACCGCACGCCGGTCATTTGCACACCGGATGCGCTGCAGAGAGGCAACGCCGAATAGAAACTAAAATATGTAGGAACGGTGTGCATTTTGGTATTTTTGGGGGTAAGCATACGATGATAGGATAAAAAAAAAACACCCTGTCAACTTGTCAATGAGAGTCCAAAAGTTAGTATCAGAATAATAAGTTTATTTTTTGGAATATAATTGTTTTTGTGAAATATATGCATATAAATAATTATTATTTTATTTAATATATATTATTATAATTACTAATATTAGTTAGCTGACCACACATCTTAAGTACAATCGTGACTTACAGTTCTTACCAAACATATGTAACAAGATGAAAAAGATCTTGTTAGATTTTTATTTCCGATAATCTTTATCTTAAAGTTTGCATATAGCAAATTAAGCGTTGTTGTTAATGTATATTGATCAAATTGTCTGAAATAACTAATAATGAACCAAAAGAGCTTTACAAAAAACTAAACAAAAAATTCTTTAGACACATTTCAGTGTAATGGCAACTGCTTGAGTCAAAACTACAACAGTCAATTTAAATATCCTTGAGGCCAAAACTAAACCCATCCATTTCCCATTTTCCTCAGCAAAACCTCGATATTCAAACAGAAACATTGGCGACACAGTAATCCTGATAGTTGACATCGCTAAGCCAATTAAATCATCGGGTGCCGAATCAATAACTCCCTCGTATGTGGCCAAATGCACGGATTTAGTCGAGCCGGCTGACGAAAATGACACTTTTGAGTTATGAGTTGTGGTGGCGAGTGTACCGGTGCAGTGCGTGTGACGTCACATAACTGGTGATTTTGTGGCACCATACATTAATTGGCTTGCTAATGATTTATCTTTTTGTCCTCTGTTGCCCGGGTGATACTAAATTTTACCACCCGAAACCAAATGCGACTACAATTAAATATTTATATAGATTGGTTTTGTTTGGAATGGACAATAGAAAAATAGAGTATTTTATTGTCCAGGTAATACAGAAAACACCTATTTGAGACGACACCATCATCATCATTATCCACAGCCCCACTTCACCCACTGGTGATCATAGGCCTCTCTTTTCTTGTGCCAATCTCCACACTCCAGTGCCAGTCTCATCAAAGTTCTACCCGCGATGGCAACAATATCGTACGCCCATCTCACCGCCGGATGACCGACACGTCGTCTTCTTGTCCTTGGACGCCACTCGGACACCGCGTTACATCACTGCGTCTTGCCAAGTGTTCTGCTCAACTTCATTTGAGTTCCATAACTCGTTTTCCGATATCGAAAACCTTCGTAATTCTTCGGATCTCGACGTTTGGAACTCGGTCTATAAGTCTTATGCCAAGTATGCAACGCTCCATGGCTCTCTGTGCTCCTCCTGCGTGAGCATCGACGTCTCAACACCTTACGTCATGGTGGGCAGAACACACTGGTTATAGAGGCGGGACTTTAGGCATTGTGGAATTTTGGCTGATTTCAGAATATCGCCCAATTTGGTAAACGCGGCCCACCCAAGCTGTATTCTTCTCAATATGTGTGTTAGTTGATGGTCTTTGCCAAATGAAAGATTATGTCCATGATAGACATACACTGGTCAACAATAAGTTGAGCTGACATAATTATCTTAAAATATTACCTACAGCTAGGTTACAAATTACTTATAACCAGTAATCCTCAAACTAGACTGTTAGTTAGTCTGTATCTTGGGGCTCGAATATTAGTGTCATTAAGGATTTATTTACAAAGTTTAGAATGGAAATTTCAGTATGAAATCAGTACGTACATAATAATTCGATGCTAAAAAGGGGCCTGTTTCACATGGTGCTAACGGCCAGGCAGCCATGACACTTTTGAGTTATGAATTATGGCAGCAACTGTACAACCGCCCTCGCTGCAGCCTCGACCGTTGCGTCACACATAACTGCCATAAGCACGATCATTGTCAGCGACCATACATAATAGGTGCTAATGATTTATTAGTATTGTTGTTTGTAATTTGTGTCTCATCCTACTTCCTACTAATATTATAAATGTAAAAGTTTGTGAGGATGGATGGATGGATATTTGATACTCTTTCACGCAAAAACTATTGAACGGATTTGGATGGAATTTGGAACACACATAGTTTATAACCTGGATTAACATGTAGGATAATTTTTATACCGGTAGTCCATTCCCGTGGAAAAATTCCGACATCCACGCGGGCGAAGCTGCGAGCAAAAGCTAGTTCAAAATATGAACAAGGTGTTTTAATGTTAGGTTGTTATATTTTTATGTTTATACTTTATTAGTTAATTTAGTATAAGAAGTTTATCCAGTGTATGTATTTTTATCCTCTAATAAATATTAACAGGTGTATTTTATCAATTATATCAGATCAGACCCTAAGAAAGTGCTTCGGATATGATGATACTAACTCAGATATAACATAATCTATCACGTAAAATAATAAGAGTTAAATTACTTATTAGTATATTAGGCTAGATTGTAATCAATAAAGAACTTTAGTTCTTATTAATCCAGGGAGAAAAAACATTCAAAATATCTTATTATGAAAAAAAACTGACGTAAGTTTAGATACACATAATTCTGTATCTCAAAGTCACGTTTATTTAAAACGCATTTAATGCTTTTAACAAAGTCAAAGTCAAATCATTTATTTCAAATAGGCACGTAAAAGGCACTTTTGAACGTCAAAATTTACAAGAAAATAGAATTGATATTATTAGCCCCTTCCAAAAGATAGTTTCGTATGGAGAAGAATGGGCAAAAAACTCCACCGTTACTCTTTTAAAAAGGTTTTACAATATTAGGTATACATTATTTATAGAATTATATGTGAAGACGATGCACCTAAAATAAAATTACTATACCAGAATAGGTAAATATATATATATATATAACGCGATGACAGGTACATTAATCATGTGATAGATACATGGTGCTCACATATTTACAAATATTGAAAAGTAGATAATATTTCCAAAATTTTAACAAGTATTAATTTAGTGTGTGAGTTAAAGTAGTTACATAATGTAAAAATACACCATCGTACGCACAGATAGCGCGAGGATGCGCCAAACGGGAATGCACATAATTATATGAAGTGAATGAATATATATATAATATGAATTATATAAGAAGCCATGAAACCGCCAGACCCCTTTGCTTCTAACCCCCGCTCATCGCTCCGCTATGCCAGTATAACGTTAGGCTTTAACATAATCAGCCTATAATGTTCCCACTGCTGGGACACAGGCCTGCTCACTGTGAGAGGGCTGTAATCAAGCACGCAGGTCCAGTGCGGGTTGGTGGATGTCACTTGTCTTCATATTTTTGTTTCTAGGACATGCCGATTTCTAAGCTTTTACACTTTATCTATTGCCAAATTCCATGCCAGCTTCATTGATTGCTTATTATTGATTTATTACGCCAATCAGAAGCCTTCATTAGACATTCACGAATCAGTCGTGATCAGTCCTTCAGCTGAGAAGTAAAAGAAAAGTAAATAACAAAACAAATTAACCTAGTCTCTAGCTAGACAGTAAGAAAGCGGCCAAGTGCGTGTTGGACTACGCACAATGAAGGGTTCCGTAGTCGAAATGAATTTATCTCAAGAACAAACTTAACGTTTTATGTAGTTAAAAAGCTACTACTACCTACTCCCAAACATTCAAACTGCAAATGTATGTTTCTACGCACAATATTGAGAGATTTACCAAGTTATTTTAAGAACATAGACTTCTTCTATGTTTTTCTGTAATCTATACGTATAGAACAATTTTCAGTATTTTTTTTAAATTTTAGGCTGTATTTTTCGGAGGTAATGGGGTATTAGTAAATTTTCATCTATTCTCTTAAATAATTTTAAAACTCTTTATTCTAAAATTATTTAAAAAAGAATAAGTCTCTCTCATTAATCTTTTTTATTATTTTATGTGTTAATCTGTACACTCTTTTTTTAATTTTTTTTGTGCTTCCCAAAAGTGACCCCTTATTCAAGATTCATTAATTTACGTTACATGCCCGTGTATGGGTCACAGAAATTAATATGTGTACCAAATATCAACTCAATCGGTAAATTTGATTCGGAGCAAATTCGCTGTGACGGACAGACACACGAGTGTTCCTTCACTCGTGTGTCTGTCTGTCACAGTCAATTTTTAAAACGGAACCCTTACCGTAAGGGTTGCCAACTGCCAACGAAACGTTTCTTAGCTAAACAATATTCCTAGCTTAATATGGTAATACCGAGTTGCCGACGCTTATGCCGCACGCCTCGTACGAACTACGGAACGTTGTTAGTCACGTTTTAAGGAATTTTTCAACAAAATCGAACTGTTTCGAACTAAACCGATTTGAGCATCAGCTGTGCTGTTAGCGTTTAGTAATAACGGCTGGTACAAACGTTGAAGATGAATGTGTTGTGTATAAGGTTTTTCTCATGTGTTTGATGTGGATTCTAAGAGTCTTACAGTTAATGGGTGAAGACATCAATAAGTAGGTACTGGATTCGGTGTCTACGAAAAAACTGCCTGTTTATGAATGAAAGAAAAATATTTTATTTGGGGCTTGCACAGGAAATACAAGTAGTAAAAAACGAGCATTTATTACATATTCTATTTGTTCTCATAACTTATTTGGCACACCATCATCAGCCTATTGTAAAATATTATTAAAAGGTGATTCAATTTTGAAAGTTACGTACTACAGAATTTACAATATTGTAGCCAAATATCCTTTACACATAGAGGTATCACGAAACGCATGGACACAAAAAAATTAAAAATGGTAGCCTACTCAAAATCCGTCGCAGTCAACCCGGCTGTTAAGAAACGGGTCAACCACCAGCCCACCAGCCCACAACTTAAATAACCCAATTAAAATTGGCACAAATAAATAAACAAAAACATTTTGGAATAAAGTTTTGAATAGAGAACGACATTACCGAGGCAGTTAGCATTCATTCCGTCGCAGTTTTTAAAGTTCAGGGAATGAATAGTGTCAACTATAGAGGAAGAATAACGAACGGCTGAATAGCAAATGAACCGGGTTATATCTTAACGATTCGTGCATGTGCGCCCTTATTTTTCTGCTGGTATGATATGAAATGAGGGTAAGGATATTTACATTACATGCATCGGCCAAAATATATTTTTCTTCTTGGGTTAGAAGTTTTCCGTCTTGATGCAATGCTTCAAAAGGAGTAGGTATCTACGCATGTAGTTTCTTGCCGATTCATGAGACGGAGTATGTTGAGGACGTTTATGTTTTGCCGTTTCCCCGAAATTATTTAAGTAATCATAAACGTTGCTACGGTATTTTCTGGATTAAATGATGTTAAGTACACCCAAAGATTTGAATCGTAGATTCGCCGCCAATCCCGCGTTAAAAGGTGCCGCATTTTTGTTTCGTGTTGACACCTCTGACATATACAATGTCGCAGACACTTGATTTGATGGCCATGGAAACACCATTACTATTGTGTAAGCTCATTCTTCTCAGTATGGATACTTCTTCGCACGACTTAGTACGGTGAGTGCAAATCCTTAAATCTGTATAATATACAGACTTGTGAATGTACCTATTTGAATATTATTCACATAGGTACATTCACAAGTCTCGAAGCTCAAGAACTATACTAAAACGTTTGTTTTCTCGACCGAAACAATCAACTGATAAGTGGGAAAGTTTAACTAGTATCTTTGCAAACTTTGATACAACAGAAAATCCTAATATCAAAAGAATATTCTTAATAATCCCACTAAGCGCAAACAACAGGTTGGCTTTAAAAAAAGCAATAATACAGAGTTTAACCCTGCGAGAACTGCAATAATCCGTTTCGTTTTATTGCATTTTATTTTTCTCTTAGTATTTATTGTTGAGCCTGTTTAATAAACGGGCTTCAATTATTGAAGTCGGTATTTTAATAGTGGAAGAAATAGCTGGGTTTTTGCATTTTGCTGGTATATTTGTGATAGTTTTATTTTTTGCAAGGGCAATCATATTTTAGTTGCCAAGGCCAGTACATATTTGATTATTTTTATATGGTTTTGCCGGTGTATATTGAATGTGTATTATAAATAAGACTGTTTTGATATGCTGGGGCCAATTGAGTGCCAAATTAACCATATCATCTTACAACATACAGCTAATTTCGAGTAATTGAATACATGATGAATTAATTGAAAAAATATTGATATGCTCGTGTTGATTGGTTGCTCTGCAACGTGTCTACCGATTTCGTTCACGCCGTTTTTGTCGGTAATTAGCAATGTTGATTATAAAATTATTCAACGTTGAAACAAGTACTTGCAATTAATTCATTTAACCCTCAATTTATTTGGTGAAAATTCAATTTCAATCTGTTTATTCGTTAATCGGATTACTGTAGTCAATGCGATAGTTAATTAACTAATTAATTGTGTTAATTTAGGGGTTTATGTTACGCATATTTATGACCACGTTTTAATAAAAAATATTATTATCAGTTTTGGTCAGTATATTGTACCTACAAAAATGAGTATAATATTATTATAGCCTAGACATGAAAGACAAGCAGTCACTCTTTCAAATACAAGAGAAGCCCACAGATTCGAATTCGATATAATACTTTAATATGTAAGAAAAGTGTGTAGTGTGTGCATTAATTACGTAAAAAAATAAAGATTCGAGAAGTCCTCCATTTCAAATCGTTTTTTACAAAAAGCACCACCAGCAAACGAGAAATTAAATATGTAGACTCGATAAAAATCGTCTAAACCTTGCCACTAACGCTTGACACAGTCGCGTGGCTCCACAAACCGGGATCGATTACCATACCTAATGAAAACACGAACCAATAAAGCGAGGTGTGTTCAGAAACGTCGGCTGCCTCCTGTCTCCACACCCGCTGAGAACTTAATAGAAAAGAAAAACAAAAGAGGAACAAGTTTAAAGGAGGTTTTAGAAAAGTAGAATTGCAGAGAGAAGGTTACGTTTAGAACCAACTAGATAAAAAATATGCATCAGAAAAAAAAATGACAACTATCATATTTTTATGTTTGTAAACTTCTAATGAAAGTTGTAGGAAGGGCCTAATTTGACATCTGATATGATGTCTATGCGAATATAATTAATGTTTTAGTTTCTCTATTTCCCCTTATAAATGAAGTGTTCAATGAATTATTTTATTATTATTTAATAAGCGAGTGTTCTTTTTTCGATATCGTAATGTTTAGCAATGTCAAAGACTGACATTGATAGATTAATCACTTTGACTTCAGTTAAAAATAAATTTTGTTTACAGAATTGTTGAAAGTTGCAACCGGCTGTTTCTAGACGTACAAATCCTCTACGATTGTAAATGTCGTTATTGGTTAAGTCGAATTGACGCCGCCGTCGCTTACACGCAAAGTGGGCACCTGAACAGGCGGCCGGTCGTCCGGTTGTCGGACGGCAGCCGTCCGGGGGCCGGTGAATACCGCAAAGAGATATAAATGGTGCAATTCTCTCAGATTGGATTGCATTGTAGCTTTCGCACAGCGGTTACAAGTGTCAGCGGATTTTTTATTTATGGAACTAACGAAGGTCGGATACTGCGAGGCCTTTCTTATTATACTGCCAATAATTAATCGGTTAATCAGATTCGATTGATAAAGAATTGGTATGTATATTATGTAGGTATTACAGAAACCAAAACAAAATCCCTCGACAGAGCCAATAAGTTTTGATCATCGTTTAAAGTAAAACAGCGAAAAAAATACAGTAAAGAGAACACAAAGAAACATAAAATTGCGTAATAAGAGCCGTCTCTCGTGTCAAAAACAATTGTTCTTGTTACGTCACGCCCTCCACTCCCCAAAAATCTTTAAGATTACGTCACAAGAACGATTATATTTTCTGGAGCACCATTAAACCGAATAACGCCAACTTACCGTGCCGTGACGTAATACTTAACTATAACACAAGCTGTATAGGCGCGCTGCGGAACCACAAAACCGGTAGAATAAAATAATAATTCAACAACTTCCATTAAAACGCGTATATTTAATGTACCTACTTCCTATCCAATGGTGGCGTATTTTTCTCATTGGAACCCTCAGAGTTGGCGTAGCGCCAACACTAGCGGACCTTAGGGCACCCGTCCAGCGCCTTGAGATAAACTTTCATATATATCAATCGTGACGTTCGCATTTTAAAATATATAAAATCGGATATCAAGCATTTATCTACCGTAGTGCCACCTGGCAGCGTTAATCATTTCATCGTCGTGATATCGAGTCATAAAATCTCCATAAAACGCGATACGATGGCGTTCTTAAATATTTTTATCGTGCAGTCAATAGATTTATCATAAAAGAAGATATTCACAGCAAAATAAACATCGGACACTATTTGTATTTTCCTTCAGTCGACCCTCGAATCAAATTCCTTTTTTAATAGAAACCGCCTACGTCATTTTCCGTCTAAGCTGTTTGAGTGGTTTAATAGTAAATTCGGCCTTGGCATTACCGGCAACCGTAACAAGACATTTATTTAAACACTAGCGACCCGCCCCTGCTTCACACGGTTTTTACGACTTGACAAAACATGGAGATTTGTTTATTGACTAAGATTAACACTAAAGTATTAGTTGTAAAGTTTACACCTAGCCACTCCATCGCCCGGGTCAACGCGTGACGTTGCCAGGATCGCCACGGAACATTTATTGAACCTTCGGGAACAAATTTTCTAAATGATGGTGAAAAGTGCATCAATTCGTTGCTTAGTTTAGAAGAACAACCCGGTCTCACAGCATGATCAGCCTATAATGTTCCCACTGCTGGGACAGAGGCTGTGATAGATGTCACATGTCTTTGATTTTTTGATTCTAGGACATGCCGTTTTCCTCACGATGTCTTCCTTCACCGTTTTGAGAGCAGTGGTGATGAAATTATTAACACAAAGTAAAGCGCCTGCCTGAATTCAAACCGAGGATCTACAAATCGTAAGCCGGGCCGTTGCCACTGGGTCACCGCTGCTCTCTTACTCAAAAGTCACACAGACAGACACGAAAAGCGACTTTAATTTATAATATTTATAAAAGAAAAATACATTATTTGCATCACAAAGCAGTCGCGTGTTGTTTAAATATTTTCTCGCTTTTGATATTAAGTCCGCTTATTTTCTGTGGAGAAATACTTTATAGAAGTTAATACCTAGTTCGAACCGTGAAAAAGACGGATCACTGTGTATACCTACTCGAACGAATATCAAAGTAAACGTATAGATATTCTAGGATGTGAGAGGATAGTATATCGAGTTCAGGCAAAGCTGTGCGCCTCAAGCGCTCTTCAGCGGATATTTCAAGTTTTAGAGTGTTATCCGGTTTAGGTTTTGAAACCAGTTTTTCTTCGACGTTTTTGTTACGTCTGTATCAAAATTCAGTTCGCGTAACCGATCTGATCGAGATTGAGAAAAATAATCGTACAGTGACCCTGACTGAGTATCGTAGGTGGTACATATTTGGTCGCAATCATACAATATACCACGGAAAGAATCTTATATTAAATAACAAAATAAATAATAATTTATTCGAACCAAACACAAAATCCCCTCAAAATAAAAAATACACGTCAGAAAAACCCAAAAAAATAAGCTACAGTGAAAACACACTTAAGAAATAAGGACATAAAATGCGGTGGAAACGTCCTCAAAACTATCACGTGCGTGTTTTAAACTCCAGTACTGTCGTGTATAACTAGCAGTTATAGAAGCGACGTGTCGCTACCTATGAATTTTTAAAGTCCCTTCACGATCCCGAATGAATTTCGGTACCGCATGGTGCGGTATCAAAAGTTGTATCAAACGGAACTTTGTGGAGGAATATTTAACTCGTTGGCCTAGTGTTCGCAAGCTCTACTGCTGACCATGAAGTACAGGGTTCGATTGCCAGATCGGGCGAAGTATTTTTGGGTTTTACCATCAGGATTTTTTCTCAGTAGCTGCAGGGAGTCTGGATTTGTGCCTGATTGATGGCAATAGGCTTGCTCCTATTGGACTTAAACATAGCTGGCGAAATGTGGGTGTACTGTAGGTACACCTCTGCATAACCCTTCGGATATTTCGGGCGTGACTTTATGTTGTTATGTAATATTTAGCTCAAGTGATGCATAAACACTTGATATAAAAATAGTGGGTGCTGCAATGAAGGCTCTATGTTTTGCCAAATCTTTTCTTCCATAAAAAAGCTCCTTTTCAATTTTATCAATATCATATACTAGCTTCTGCGAAATTTCTAGTTCCCCGACCCACCGCGTCGCATCGCATCGCCTGCCCGCGCTATTACTTCGTTTTCGCTTAGCGTTCTTTCTGACTTTTTTTTCTTTTCGCTCCGCTCGTAAGGGTCATAGCATGATGGTAAATAGCTTAAGGCCTTCCTTAAAAATTGGGCTACCAAATGCAAAAAAATAATTGAAATCCGACTGGTGGTTCCAGAGATTAGCGCGTTCGAACAAACAAACAAACTCTTCAGGATTATATTTGTACATATTACATTACATATGGATTTACTGTACCGAGAAAAAACAAGGGCTATTCGAAATAAGGATTGAACCTTGTTCCTTTGACCTTGGCTGTGTAAAAGCTGAGCAAGGATAAAAACTCAGAAGAATACGCAACAGTCCTTAGTGTATTCTTCAAATAAAAGTGGACTGAAACTCTTGTGTACTTACCTACATAAGTATATCTAGTAACAGGTTGCCAAAACATCGACGGTGGAGTTCCCCTAACATCGATAATCCGAGTGACCTTGAGAATCCTCCCCCTTTGTTGAACATCCTGCGCGGGACGACGGACCATCTACAATAAGTACACCGAATGTTACGACAACAATTTATTAAAAAGATATTATTAAAACACTTTCATTTTGAAAGATTCTTTATTTATTTCGTTATTAAAAATAAATCAACTATATTTGTATGTAACCCTGTATAATGTCACAATTATTGAACTTTTTTTGTTTCTTTCATTAAGTATCATCACCTGTGTTACTTTATTCACATTACATAACAACTTAAGCTGCTAAATAATTATAAAATTAAGAAATCAACCAATAACGTCTCTATTATTCACTTTATTTTAAGAGGAAGGCACTTGATTCACGTGTTTTTTTCATATTAGTCTGCACTTGCACTGTAGTTTAAGTTCACTCACACTGCATTATAGTAGGTAATTAGAGAGGTTTTACCCTTTTTAGTTATTTAATCATATTATTTGTTTCTTTGTGTTTCACTGCAGGGCGAAGGTAAAGCCAAAGTTACTTATTCAAATGATAAAAAAAATAAAGGTAGGTACTTAATAATAATTATAACGCACTCTTTATAATTTTAACCAGCAAAAAAAAATTGTATCAATTAAACAACGCTTGCTTAAAAATAACTTCTAAATAAGTTTTTCCTGTTTTAGTGACGTTTTCCTGTTAGAATTGTTTGTGCTTTGGCTTTTCAAATCAAATCAAATCAAAATATTTTATTTCACATAAACCAACATGGGCACTTATGAAACTTCAGAAGCTAGGTGCACGGTTCCAATTGGTTGTTTTTCTATGGAGAAGAGCCCGTAAGAAACTCCACGGTTACTCTTTTAAAAATAAGGGGCTTTTACAATGTTTCAAATTACAGTATTGGTAGATATGCGAGGACAGTGTAGGCCTGTCAACAAGTAACATGTACTCAACAAAGTATAAAAAGGTCTACAAATCTACAGCCTACAAGTTAGGCCTATAATGTTCACAAAATATAGAAGAATCTATATAAAAATAAAAGCTTATTTAAACCAAATGACTTGCTTGTTTTAGTTAGTTTAAGTTTGGGTATTACAATTTCATTTTTGCTACGTGTATTTATATTATGGAAATCGCTTCTTATTTTGAAAAGTACTAAGTTTTCGTCCTAACTTTCAGTAATTTTATACTTTTTTTAGGGTTAACGTACTCCATTGAAGACGGGAATGGCCATTCATGACTTTGTTATGAGATGTATCAATAATATTACAAAATAATGGCTCTGTTTTTAAACAAAATGGGGATAATAATAGGTTGCTATGTCAGTTGAGATAAACGTAATTGGTATCACAACCGTGTGTAAAATCAGATCTACAGGTTGTTTTATATAAAAAAACTGTTTTCTCTTCGAAGTCAATTGAAAAAAGAAAAAATAGTTAACACTATTTTCTCTTTGTTTCTCAGTCACACAGATTAATTTTTCGTTTCCTAATATAAAAATAGCCAACCTATTTTCAAAAACACTTTGTTTCACAATGTTTATTTATCCAGAGTAGGCTCCTCACCTCAGCCTATCGCAGTACACTGCTGGACAAAGGCCTCTCCAAGGCTGTGCCACAACCCCTTGTCCTCCGCTTTCCGCATCCAGTCTGTCCTAGCCACCTTAAGGTCGTTTGTCCATCTACCTGGGGGCGCCCCACACTACGCTTGCCGATACGCGGTCGCCACACCCGGACTAATCTACTCCACCGGCATCGGTCCTTCGACAAACTTGGCCAGCCCACTGCCACTTCAGCTTGCGTCTTCAGCAAGCTATGTCGCTAACACCGGTTCTTTTCCAAATATTTACATTTCTGATTTTGTCGTTACCTTCCTACTCTAAATTCAAAATAAATGTCGCTCATCTTCATTCGAAGTTCAAATAGAACGTATGATGTCCTCCCAGACGGCCGAAGGACCCTTCAGCGGTCAAATCAACCGAAATATTTGAATTTGCCGATATTTAGAACTTCCTTTAGCTTGTCACAGCAAAAGTTTACCTGAGGCTAGTTTCCCTCTCATGTCGGATCTATTTGAAATGTTTCAGATAGACGGGAAGTTTTTGTGTTGGACAACACAACCAATTTTCATAATACAGGGTCAAATTAAATTGGCTAGCGAAACTCCGAAAACATTAAGGGTATCGATATCTGAACATGATAAAACATATTTTTTTAACTCATACTTCATGTAACAACATTATAAGAGGTAGGTAAACACAAAAAAAAACCTTAATAGATATCGCTACCCATTACGGAAGCGGATTTCCGCTAGCTAATTTCATTCGATCCAGTATAACCTGAAAATATGTTAACATCAATGTAGACTAGCTTTAGCACCAGGTTTCGCCCGCGTGGATGTCGGAAATTATCCCAAGGGAACGTACGTCAGGGATAAAAAGTATCCTATGTCCTAACCCAGGTCATGTCCACCTGTGTGCCCATAGGAATCCGTTCAGCCGTCAAGACGTGAAGAGGTAACAGAGAGACATACATACAGCCAGAGTTACTTTCGCATTTTAATGGAATGAATATGGATTTAAACACATGAAAACGTATTCTATACTTAGGGACGCTTTAAAAAGTTCAACTCACAGTAATTTTATGATTACAAAACTGTGTGAAACGTGCACCTGCATACCAAGGTAGCGAATTGCTGTGAGTTGAGATCCCGGGGTCAAATCAAACGAACCAGTATAAGGTGAGAAGCATTTAACATAAGATGGCATTTGCACCTTGTCAGTTAACAAATATTTAGTTAATTCCATCACAAAACCAACCAACCAACACACCACACACAACCAACCAACACACCACACACAACCAACCATCACATAATTAGGTAATTTACCTGTCTTTGCTTTATATTTCATTATTTTTACCCAATCTGATAAAGTAATTTTATTCTAGGTGCATCATCTTCACACATAATTAATGTGTACAAATTTTTGTAAAACATTTTAAAAGAGTGACGGTGGAGTTTCTTGCCCATTCTTCTCCATACGAAACTACCTTTTGGAAGGGGCAACTAGAATTAATTATATTTATTTGTAAATTTTGACGTTCAAAAGTGCCTTTTTTCTACCTATTTGAAATAAATTATTTGACTTTGACTTTGACTTAACATAACTTCACGCCTGTAATCCCCAAAGGGCTAGGCAGAGGTGTACCTATAGTACACCCCCATTTCGCCAGTTAGGTTTAAGTCCCATGTAATAGGGGGTGAGCCTATTACCACCAACCGGGCACAAATCCAGATTCTGGGCTGCCACTGAGAAAATCCTAATGAAAAAACCCAATGACACTGTTCGACCTGGGCATGAAACCCACGAAGTCATGGTCGCGACCATTACACCAATGAGGCAGTATATTTTAGTGAATTATAAACTGACAACAATAGTAATTATTTCTATTTTAACATAGTACTGTAATGGTAATTCTAATTAAAGTTTCGAGTTTTAAATACCTAAATCTTCATTTATTTATCGATTGTGCTTCCGATATAATACAATTAAGTTACACCCCTCTCATTCACAAAAGTCTAGGTACGGTATTTACAAGGCAGATTTGAGTGGAAATGCCGGGAGGGGACGCCCTAGGACGACATGATATGCCCTCCTAGGGCGTCCCCTCCCGGCTTATATTATAGTGACCTTATTGGTGATGTTCTTCAAAAAGGTCAGGTGCGTAGTACTCGCAACCGGCGTGCGTGCATGACCAGCGGGGTAATTCCGTAACACACTTACAATAGGAATGGCTTTCATTATGACAGTTCAACAACATTAATTGCATTTTTTACGTTACGTTATTTACGAAAAATTTGTCTGCTCAATAACGTTAGTTATATGAAGCATTAAGCAATGGAATTTTATGAAGCAATGGATTAGCAGTAGGCTTCAAAATGATTCAGATTGTGATATATAGTGTGTTAAACAATTAGGGTGCTGATGTATGAACTTAAACGAACCAAAAGAAGTTTCTGTCTACCCCCATGGGAAGAAGGCGTGAGTTTATGTATGTATGTATGTATGTATGCATCTCAAAATATTGAAAATAACAAGTGTAACATTTTAAAACATTTTATAAATACTACTACGGGTACGTAGTACCTATTTATAGAGCTTTTAAAAATGTCATCTTACTCTGAATTAGGGGGAAAAAATATATAATAGGTTAAGTACTCTAAAGGCTTTACATATTTGGCAGAAAAATGGGAATATCTAAAGAAGATAATATCGTTACAAATATGGTTACAGATTTCCATCCAATTTTCTTTCATGTTCGCTGCGCTTGCAGTCAACCATAATGTTAAATTATATTTTAACCTAACGATCTTTGTAAAAGCATTATTATTTACTTCAATCTGTAGTCAAATAGATAGACAAATAAATAGTCTCGTTCTTTTTTATATTTGTATGTTTATCTCTGCGTCATGTTTACCGCAAATAAACGTATTTTCTTCTTTTTTTTCTTTCTAATTGAATAGAATAGAATACTCTCTCTAATGTACACCTTAGAATTACATATACAAATGTAGAAATTTTACATAGGATGACACAACGGGTGGTGTTATCGCTAAAAGCGATTATTTAAAGACCATCTTTGTGGATTAAGAGAGGAGAATCAATACTGCAGGTATTCAGTTTAATTGTTACTAGTTGCGCTCCACGGTTTCACCCATATATGTCTTGATTCCGTGGGAATATCGAGATAAAAAGCATCCAACGTCCTAATTCAGGTAATGGTCTACCCGTGTGGCAAATTTTATCCAAATCCGTTCGGCTGTTATAGCGTGGCAGCATAGCAAACAAACATACAAAAAATTAAATATTTTCTCTGTATCAGTTAAGTTAAAGTGACATTATTTATTCTGTTAATGGGATAATCCGATTCACTTTTACATGTCATCGAGCTGAAATAGCGAAACAAACTCGGAAGTCAAAGTCTCTTTTAAAGTCCAGCCATTAAGTACCACTTGCACCGCCACTCACTAAATACGTTTAGCGCTAAACGAGGTTTAAACATCATTCTGTCTCTGTCATCTTCAAACATTTGACAGAAACCGAATTATATTTTAAACGCGTTTAGCGCTAAACGTGTTTAGTGATTCGCGGTGCCAATTTGGGCCCTAAATATCAAAGAACATACTTTTAAGCTATACAAAATGACGTTCTAACAGACACACATACACATGTGTGTATTATTTCATTGACTTGAATGTGCCCTGGCGGCTGAGAGTATGTCATGCTCACTCTAATGTCTCGCTGGTGGTGGCGTGTGTGTTGGATCATTAAGTTCCCTTCAAAATGGTTGAGCTGAATGGTGCTGATCCATGCGTCATGTTCGTGAACGGGCGCCTTCAGTGGGGACTGGTCATTTCTTAGCTGCCACGGCTTTTTTTAATTTAATTTAATATTTGAACTGCTTTTGTATTTTTATTACGGACGCTTTTAACGTTCTGCATCGTTCTCACATGCATAATTACAACATGAACGATGTAATCAATATGTTGTAACCGTGTTTTGATTTAAAAGAGTGTCCATGGAGTTTCTTGGCCGTTCTTCTCCATAGGTACCTACTACGCTTTGGAATGGGTAACTAGCTTCATCTTTCTGACTGACCGACCCCTTGACAATTCAAAAGTGCCTGTAATTGGTTTATTTGAAATAAATGCCTTGAGTTTGAGTTTGAGTTGAGTTTGTGCCCTGTCAAAATAACTGTCCTTTTTTGGGCAGTGAATTAATCGGTCTAGCTTTTTTCCCAAATTTCTATGATAGGGTCTGCTTCCAGTCTATCCTGATGCATCTGAATACCAGTATTTTTCATAGAGTGACTGCCAATCTGAGTTAATAGGTAACACGATACCCTTTGGTAGGACAGGGCCAGCAGTCTCGACTAGATAGCGACGCTGTCACAAACTACCGATCGCTAAATATTAAGGTGAATCCTCAGTTGTAGCCCGCTAAATTCAAACTTTCTTTAGTTTTTTGCAAATTGCAGCTCTGTTTTACATCGTATGTTGATCAAAAATGCGATTCTCGACTGTGGGAATTATATATTTATCGAATAATAATCATTAATTTCATACCAATCGTCAAATTAAAAGAAAAAAATTATTTGGCGGGTTACAACTGAGGTTTCACCTTACTATTTAGCGATCGGTAGTTTGCGACAGCGTCGCTATCTATGTTGAGACTGCTGGCCCAGGTGGCCAAACTTTTGAACTTCCGACTACCCGTAACGACTGTCAAAGATCTACGAATGACAGCCGGGACTGACGACTTAACGTGCTTTCCGAGGCACGGAGGGGCTCAATATGTAATGGATGGTCACCCATCCACAAACCGACCGCGGCAACGATTTACCCGGGATGTAGTTATCTTGCCATGAGTCGTGTAAATAAAAAGTGTAGTGCATTAAACCTGTCTTAGTAAATGTTACCCACTAAACACTCGTAACTTTCACTGCCAGTTCAGATTTACATTGGGAACAATGTTTAATGTTTAAGCTCAAATATGGGAGTATAATGTTGGACGTATTGTCTATTGACTCGACTAACCGTTTCACACACAGCAAATTATTACGGTAAAATGTTCGTTTTAAACACCTAATATATATATCACAATAATTGTTTATCAAATTGAAAATAATAACACCCGGTTTCTGGAACGAAAATCAACACAACAAATTATATAGGTTGGTATTTTTCACGCGCGCATCAATTGCTATGATTGGTTTACTGAATTATCAGCAGCCATTGGAATCGCTTGACCTACGTGTAATTGTTAATTATTTTTTACGTTTATATTTATTGCGGTAATTTTCGTTCCAGAAACCGGGTGTTCATCAATTATTAGTCGTGTTAAAGCCATTTCATACAACTGACAAAAATGACCATTAAAGTTGGTAGTTAATGTGGACAACAATTAATTTCCTTGACTTAATATTAATAAATATTTATCTGTAAACAGATTGCTATTTGATTGATTAAAATTCTCTTACATACCTTCAATTTCAATCTGTAAATAAATTACTTAGGCGGTCAAACGATATCTAAAATTTCTACTTTTATATCTGTAATTTTTATGGTGTAGGTACATAATAAAGAGTATTCTATTCTATTCTATTCTAATTTTTTTTTTTTTTAATTTTTGAAAGTTATGTGTAACCACTCATGACTTTAGAAATCACTATAGTTTTTTTTTTTTTTAAAAAGGTCAGTCTTCAAAAGTCCTGCAACGTGTTATTTTTATTTAAAATTCCAAAGAAGAGAAGTGTTTTAATTCCTTTGTGTGAATTACACAAAGTCCTATTCGTTCATGCTTCCTTTATATTTTTTTTTTAAAGGTTTGTAGGTACTTACAATATTTTTATAGTGAATTAGATCCGATCGTTTTTTTTCTGTTATCTATTATTAAAATAATATTAAACTAAGTAGCTATTTTTCCACGAACATAGAATCTCATTAAAATAGATTGAAGTATACATTTTTATCGGCGTTATTATAATACCTAATGTAAGGTTTAATTTAAAAGCTACGTTAAAATACTAAGTCTGCCTACTTCACGCATTAAAAGAACACCACATGTTGGATGAAAACATGAGAAAAAAATATTTGCCAAAAATCATTAACAAGCACAATCGTGGATTGATAACTGGCGTAGTGAAAAAAATCTGGTATAAGTCCACCTCTGCCCAACACTTCGGATAACACAGGTGTTAAATTAGTTATGTGTGTTATATTGATGGTGATATATAGCAAAAAGAAAAAAAAACCTGCCAAGTGCGAGTCGCACTCGCGCACGAAGGGTTCCGTACCATTATTATCTATCAAAACGGCAAAAAACTGAAGTTTGTTGTATGAGAGCCTCCTTTAATATTTATTTTATTCTGTTTTTTTTGTACTAGTTGTTATAGCGGCAACAGAAATACATCATCTGTGAAAATTTCAACTGTCTAACTATCACGATTCATGAGATACAGCTTGGTGACAGACGGACAGACAGATGGACGGACAGTGGAGTCTTAGTAATAGGGTCCCGTTTTACCCTTTGGGTACCCCTAAAAAAGCAGTGTTATTGAGTTTTTCATCAGGAATAACTCTGTAGGAGCCCAGTACCTGGGTGTGTGCCCGGTTGATGGCAATAGGCGTATCCATTATTACGTGGGACTTATCATAACTGGCGAAATGCGGGTGTACCAATAGGTGCACTTCTGCTTAACCCTTCGGGGATTACACACGTGGTGTCATGGAAAAAGAAACCACTGTAGTACTCTTAACACCGTCATATTATCTGGACAGTATCCGTCATTCTAACACAAAAGTCTATCACGATTGCCATCTCCTACCATTATTTTCCTACCATTACATCGCTGTACCTACAAGTCAAGGGAAATATTCCCCTCGTTTGCGTAATAATACGCACTGGCAACACAGCCTTTCTATGAAAAAACATGATGGCATTTGGCGCTCATCCATATTGCGATTTTTATGTCAACATAACAAATAAGTATCCATTGTTGTTGTGCTGTAGACATATTAATGAGGATTATTGTGACATATTGAGAGGTTTTTATTAGATTACTACTAAATTGTTTTTTGATAATAATTATAGTTGTGCAATCAGGGAAATAAATTGTTTATCAAATTGGCACACTATGTCAATTTGGCGTGTCACAGCCATTTCATTCAACTGTCAAATAATGACAGTTGTTATTTGAATTTAGGGACAATTTAAATAGGTAGCCAATTTGGTAAAAAAAAAATATATATATAATAGTTTGTTTATGGAAAATATATAGTTTTTGTACCTAATCCTCTTCTTCATCGACTTGACAGAACAGTCGTGGTCACGATGAATTGTGTCCAATCACTAGTTAAGTTATACCTCCTTCGTCATTACGAGGTGAAAATTTGTTGACGTAGAATCTGTAAGGATCGCCCTTAAACCATTTTTGCCTACATAAGATTGTATACAAATCTAGGGGGTAGATTAGTTATTGATTTGGGGGTAGAATTACAAGCACGCCTATCATTAAGTTTTGCAAGCCTGTATTGAAATGAAAGATGATAAGTGGTTAAGTAATGTAAGCTTGTAATAACATAATTTTTTGTAGCTTTTCCATGTTCTATAATTTTACCAGAACCATTTTTGCCTACATAAGATTGTATACAAATCTACCCCCTAGATTTGTATATGAAAAATGTTAGGAGTTAGCTAGCCTCCTAGCCCCCTTTCAGGGCAATGCATCACTACATTATTGATCGGCTGACATGCCTCACACGTATCGGCACTTCACCACACAAGAACAGACCAGCTTGAAAATCTTGTGTTATGAAGCTTTCGCAAACACTACTTAATTTACAGCAAGTATTTCTTTAACTACAATACACCTCAAACTGACGGGGAGAACATTTATAGACCACAGTTCCCACTGCTGGGACACAGGCCTGTTCTCTGTGAGAGGGTATGGGCTGTTGTCCACCACGCGGGCCCAGTGCGGGTTGGTAGATGTCTTCGAATTTTTGGTTCTAAGACATGCCGGTTTCCTCACGATGTTTTCCTTCACAGTTTTTGAGAGCAGTGGTGAAGAAATAAATTACAAAAAGTAAAGCATCTGTTCGAACCAATGACCTGACTTGTAAGTCGGGGCCGTTGCCACTGGGCCACCACTGTTCTCATTACAATTAATGATGACTTAATGAAATTGAATTCCCATCGTGTGAATGGAGCTAATAATTTGAAAGAGAAATAAAATCGAATTAATTACTTTTTTTTCGTATATTACACATACCTATATAAACTCACGGCTTCTTCCCATGGGGTCAGGCAGAAACTACAGAACGCCACTTTCTACGATCCTTATATACTTCTTTTGCTTCGCTTACGTTCATACATCTGGCCTTACACGCACGCCGGCTGCGAGTACTACGCACCTGACCTTTCTGAAGAACATCACCAATAAAATCACGTTACGTCCTTCAACGCACCCGGCGTTTTCACTCACACATCTGCGTTTATTAATCCTAACTTTCTAACTATAAAATTATAACTGTGAAACTGAGTTTGTTTGTTTGTTACGCGTTCACGCTAAAACGGCTAAACGGATTTAACGGCTCAATAAGTTTGTCTGGATGTTGAAACACTTTTGAGTAATCTAAGTACTAATTAAAATAAACTTACTACTACTTATAGAGGTATGAGGAACAGGGTATAAAGCTCACTCATACTCTATGGAAAAGGGAGGATCCTCCGACTAGACGGGTGTTGTGTCTGGTGGGCAACTGCCCGACGGTTGATGTCGGGACGTTGTATATATGCTAATCGCGCGGTAAACTCTGCTTGCGCGATGCAGGATTTGCGTGACGTGTAGGTCGCATGTGGCGATGTTGATACCGCTACATACTACTAACTAACATCCCTTACTTATATTATAATCTTTGCTTCATAAAGGTTATGTTAGCCAGTACGAAAAGTAATATAGTGGATAGTAAAAGCATTTAGTGAGCAACATACCTTATTCGTTTTAACAACCTGCATTCTAATTACATAACACACTATCAATCAGAATCTGAATCATTATGAAATATTGCTTATTTAAATTGATCCATTTTAAAAATAAATAAAAATTTGCTCGTTATTAACGCAATGAATTTTGTTGAACTGTCAAAATAAAAGCCCTTCCTACTGTTCGCAAATACGTCGCAGCACCCTAATTGAGTAACACACTATCAATCAGATTCTGAATCATTGTGAAGGATATTGCTAATCCATTGCTTTATGTTATAGGAAAAAATTGTCGGCTCAGCAACTTAAATAACGCAATTAATGTTGTTGAACTGTCAAAATGAAAGCCATTGCTACTGTAAAGTTAGTGTGTTACGAAATTGGAACTATTTACGAATTGCAAAAAATCAATCACATTTTTTTCCAACTTGGGAATTCCGAACCAATACGGTTAAAGTACCAACTGATGAAAATCATCTGTAATATTATATAAATACAAGTTACCCGGCCCTGCTTCGCACGGTTTTTACGATTCGACAAAACATGAAGATTTCTTTATTTTATCTGAGTTAAATATTATTGAATTATACAAGAAAGAATAATGGAAGAAAGAATAAAGTTTATTTGGAAACAGTTCGTGAAAAACAAAATAGAAAAGTGAAAGTAATGTGTGTGTGTCTCACGGCTGCGCCAAAAAGTTTCATTTCAGAATTAATGCCAGACAGATGCTGTCTGACGCTGGTTTTCTAATGAACCCTTAGGGACAAGTGACGGGGAGTACAACAGTTTCAACATACCTAATACAAAATGTATACATAACTTATACACATAAACCATCCGGAATAAATTCGCAAAATGATGGTGAAAACTGCATAAAAATACGTTACGTTGCTTAGAAGAAACAACGCGGTCACACAGACAGACTCGGAAAGCGACATTAATTTATATTATGTATAAATGTGGGATTTATTACACTTGCTGACAGTTTAAAAGTACACACGTAATATTGACAACATTATATCATTTATTTCTTTCCGTCGACACTAAATTTTCGGGCCAGCTTAACACAGTACCTCTAGAAATGTAGGAAGGACTTTTATTTTGACATTTCAACAAAATTCGTTGCGTTATTTACGTTGTTGAGCAGACAATTTTTTCGAAATTTTGAAGCAATGGATTAGCAATATCCTTCAAAATGATTCAGATTGTGATTGATAGTATGTTACACAATAAGGGTGCTGTATAGTTTAGATCACACTACCAATTAAAATGGTTGAGATGGATGCTGACCCGTAAGTTATAGATTTTTATGAAAGTTAAATCGTTTTACTTATAAATTATTGTTATTTAATTCTTTTTTGAATGAGACTATGTATAGACCAAGCTAACAGATCGGCTTATCCCAAGTTAAGGTAAAAGGTATTCAACCTTCCTTATTCCGTCACATATCTATAAATACTTACTAAACACACAATAAAACTATCAGTTTCATTCAAAGTAAAGTTCAGTGAGTTTCCGAGAAATAGAGGTATATTTTCATACATTCTGTACCACTGGGATTCGTGTCAAATATTTTATTTACATTACAATGTCCTGATGTCAAAACTTGATCGTAAAAAGGACAGTACGATGTTATACTATCTGTTAAGTACTCTTCTTTAGCTCTCGTGCTGGCACGAGTTAAATTTTGTCATGTCATGGTAAGTAAATTAGCCTCTTAGCCTGTCAGAAAGGTTGCTAGCCAAGCTGACAGGCCAAGATACTCCAGACGTTATAAAGTCTTGCCACTCATGGAGGTCGTTTTTACCTGACTGACTCAGAAGGAGTGTAATGTTTTTCGAGTGTGAGTATGTCCCTATAAGTATGTTTATTTCTTTGGCACGCTCTGTACCTAAACAGCTTGATGGATTTTAACATATGAGTTGTAGATTTGTCTTAATTCGTCTTAACATGTTTTTTTTGCGATTTACTGCTTACATTTGCTGTTGGAGAATTGACGTATAATTGATGTATGGGAAAACATTGTTTTCAACTATAATATTAAGTTTATTTCTGGGATAAAGTCATCTCAACTACGAAACCATGCCCATGTAGGTTTATGTGAAATAATATATATTTATTTAGATTTTTGTATTTGATTTTGGAACCCTGCATTGTGCCTGGTCTGACACGCACCTAGACGGTTTTTTTTTTATATGAATACGCCGATATTTTTACAGATAAGGTTTTTTACTGGATAGGGTTGATTGATTTTTCACCATCAGTTTTTTTTTTTTGTGATCCCTAATCTTTTGCCAAGCATGATATTTGCAGCAATCCATTCTCTATAGAAATTCCCATGTATGAAACCTTTAATTATACAATTCATTCATACATGAGCCACCACATCCTTTTGTATTTAATTGAAATCCATTAAAGTACATAAAATAATTACAGAAAAATCGTTCCATTAAAACTTATAATTGTCGCCCACGAGAATTCGATAGCGAAGCGTCGGATTTTCAACAATGAATCATTAATTCTTGATATTATTCTCACAAACGATGATTGATATTTCCTTTGCCGTTTTAAACGTATGCACTGTTGTTTTGGATAAGAATATTAAACTATACCTTGGTACATTTAAATATAAAGCCCAAAATCTGCTAACCAGACTTACCAACGGGTATCGTGTTACCCAGTAACTGGGTTTTAGAGGTCAGATAAGCAGTCGCTCCATGTGAAATACTGATATTCTGCTGCAGCCAGTTAGACTAGATGCTGACCCTAAAATAGTAAGGAAAAGGCGAGGCAGATTGATTTTGGCCTACTTTTATTTGACTAGAGACCTAATATTTTATTTGCATCGAAAAATTTACGAATACAAAGATTCATGATCATCATCATTTCAGCCGACAGACGTCCACTGCTGGACTTAGGCCTCCCCCTAGCACCGCCACTTCGACCGGTTCTGGTTCTGGTTACGAAGAATGTCGACGGGAAAATAATATAAAAATATGTTTTTAATTATATCGAGAAAAGTAGAGTAAGACATTAAAATTCATTAAACAAGTATGTCAAAAATTCAACTCAATCGGATTAGGGGAAGTTAGTGAAAAATCGATTACGAGAGGTTTGCATGCTAGACGCCTGTGAACCAGCTGCTGTGAACTGCTAATTAAGATTCGTTTCATAAAAAATATTCTTTCAATGCAATACAATATTAATAAAAAAAAACTTAAATTCAGTGATAGACAATGAACAAGTCTACACTGCTGGGTCTAGAAACATGTTTTTTTGCACAGGAGTTCCTTTTTGCACAGGAGTTCCTTTTTGCACAGGAGTTCCTTTTGCACAGGCGTCCCTTTTTGCATAGGCGTTCCTTTTTGAAAATAGAAGGGAACAGATATCTATATCTATATCTATATCTGACGGGGTTAAAAGTGGTTGTAAATGAACGATTGTTGATAGGAAACCCCATCGGGAGATGGCTTGTCATAAATAAATAGTAATAAAAAGTCAGCTAAGAATGCCCCTGCTTACACATAAATGAGATAGTGCACTCTGCCGACAGTACTGTTTCGCCATTGTACTCATAACGTGTGATCAGGGCATGAGTGTTCATCCGGCGAACTTTGGGCAATCAACCTGCTATCTGGCCAACCATATAACCGCCGTGTGGCATCATAATTATAGCTAACTGGCTTCCGCCCGCGGCTTCGCCCGCGTGGTATGTCGATAAAAAGTAGCCTATGTCCCTCCCCAAGGCTTAAAGTATCCCCGTACCTTTAATCAAAATCGGGTCAGCCGTTTCGGAGATTAGCCGACATAAATAGACAGACAGACAAAAAAATAAGTACCGTATATGCTTTCATATGCATTTAGTAAAAAGCTGTTATTTTGACATTACAAACAGACACTTCAATTGTATTTATTTGTATAGATACCTGTAGCCTGCATAGCTCGTGCCGACTCACGAACAGAAAAGATAGAACATAACATCACGACTATCATCCCCGAAGGGTTAGGCAGAGGTGTACCTATAGTACACCCACATGTCGAAGTCCCATGTAATAGGGAGCAAGACTGTTGCCATCAACCGGGCACATATCCATACTACGAGCTGCTACTGAGAAACCCCTGATGGTAAACTCAATCATACTTTGCTCAACCTGGGAATCAAACTCAGGACTTCGTGCTCAGCAGCTTGCGACTACTAGACCAAAGAGACGGATAAAAGATAGAAATCCTTTAGTATACGTTATATATTATTTTAGTATACGTTTTACTTTATTATACGTTTAACTTTAGTATACGTTTTTGCAAACATAGGAACAGTAACTTGACCCTTTTACTCGCCCAAGTTATCAAACCGTCAATTCGCCACATCAAACTGGATTTAAACTTGGCGTTAATCACTGGAGGTTCTTGTTAACTTCAATAACTTCCGTTTAATCAATCGCTTTAGAGAGTTTTTGGTGTAAAATCAGGTGTGTTTAAAAGTTTACCACAGGGACCTGATTGGGGTGCAAACCTCGAGCTTATAAAGTCTACATATTTGAGAGTGACTTTAGCCCAGATATGGGACAGCTGTTTTTTGATACATTGAAAAACATAGCTGCGATACGGATACGAAATTAACAGCCGCACGCATCGATCTTCAAGGTTAGGCAACGTTTGCCGACGCCCGTGGGTAGGTGAACATCTATTACATGCCGAGATACCAAGTTAAGCAGTTGGTTCGATTCGTTGTCATTCGATGTTCATTGACAGTCGTTACGGGTGGTCAGAAGCCCGAAACTTTGACAACCAATCTTGCCAAGGGCTATCGTGTTACCCAGTAACTGGGTTGTGGAGATCCGATAGGCAGTCACTTCATGTATAATATTTATGGAGCTGATGGTGACGGAATCGAAATGAAATATACTAACCAAATTAAATCTATTTTGACAATTGAACCTACTGTGCTTTCTAGTTCAATATTTTCGCCTGTTCCGCATAAAAATCTTAGTTATTCAGAAAAAAATATTGCTAGGTTTATGTTACCTAATTTAATTTCTCCATTGTAGAGTGAAGAAGCCTTAGGAGTGGGAGATTAGCTAGAAGATCGATGCCTTGCTGTAGTGTATATGCAAACTTGTAGCAGCGAGTTCGTGTTCGTATGGCAACTGGCAACCAGCTATTATTGGCATCAGGTTAAGGTCACTGGCGACCTGACTTCTGGCCGACTTGTTGAAGATCAGGCGGTAACATGTACGGCTTTTGTTAGTCATATAACATTTGTATTAACGTGTATAGTGTAGTTATTGTATATTGATTTAATATCTGTGTGCATTATTCTATGATACTTATTCTACTGATACGTCTCCGTAGGAATACTGCTACTTATAGTTTTTGGAACATCGATTCTCGGACCACTTTCTGATTAATTGGTCTGGTGGTCGTAAGCGTGATTCCCAGGTCGGGCTGGTTTACTGGGTTACTTGGTTTTCCATCTAGAATTTATCAGTAGAAGCCCGTAGTCTGCATATGTGCCCAGTCGATGGCAATAGTCTCGCCCCTTATAACACGGTACTTAAACATAACTGGCGAAATTTGCGTGTACTATAGGTACACCTCTGCCCAACTCTTTTGTAAAATAAACCGCGATGTTATGTTGGCGTAAAAATACGTTTGAATAATAAGTTATCGTAACAGTCAACTGACAGCGGTTCATATATTTCGATCGATGATTCGTAGAAATTTAAAACATTCACGTCTTTTTAAGATTACTGCTTATGTTTTTGGACCAACGATAGTTATATGGAGGACCACTTTCTGAGTTCAACTACTGATTTCATGCCAACGCAAAAGTATCTCTAGAGGGGCTAATTGAAAAAGTAAATTTTACTTGGTTCGTGAAGTGATTCGCAAAGAAAACGTGCTTTATTATTATGATTGTTCATGAAAACCCTGTCCTACATTATGCCCCGCGTCTGAACAAAAGCCTTTCAGATCCACCAAACCCTACCCAGTCTGAACTGAAGACATACAAAATGAATACGAAAAAAGGAATACTGTACCATTTATTGTAAAACCGTCTTCAATTCCTTTGTGGTCTGCAATCCGACCGGCCGCTCTAACAGAAATGCCTTTATGTTTTAATCACTGTTTCAGTATCATTGACGGAGGACCCTAATTAATCTTACTTCGTTATTTTACTCGATTTTAATTAAAGAGAAAGAGCGTGTAAGCGTCGGGTGTGATTTTCGCTGTCAACAATTAAATCAGATTTCAAGTTCTTAATTGGTTTTGTTCTGTTAAATAATTTATTTGTTAATAGAGGAGTTACTTACCAGATAGTAAAAAAGAAATACCTTAAAATCAATGTGATTCAATGGCATGAAAAAAAAAACAACCGACTTCCAAAAAAGTCCCAAAGTAAGTGAAAAATAAATTTAATTTCGGACGTCGGTGTCTTTGGATCTGTATTTTAGTTTTTTGCCACCGACTTCCGAAATTAAAGTTATTTTTCACTTTTTTATTGTTTTTGGTGTGATACCATGTGTACAAATTCTTATCCACTACTTGATATGTAAATAACAGTGATAGGAAATTATTAAAACATTATCAATGTAAACAAGTGGAAAAAATACGCAGTATTAAAGATAACTCAAAAACTCCTAGTCAAAACTTGATCAAGTTTATATGCGACCACATGAGAAGCACCACATTACAATTAAATAAAGAATCATCCAAATCGGTTGACCTAAACAAAAGTTTTGAGCTAACACACATAAAAGAAGATATACAGTCGAATTGAGAAACTTCTCCTTTTTTTTTAAGTCGGTTAAAAAGCAGTTTGTTCTTTTACACAAAACATGTCAATTTTTTTGACGGAATATATCGAGTACTAGGTACTTTATTATAAGATAAAAAGTAAAATAAACCCCAAGATTTTTCAACTTCATAGTTTTAAATAAATAAAAAAGGCTTTTCAATTGTCGAAGTAGCATTTATTATTCACATCAGTTTCCGCTTATGCTATTGAAAGCCTATTAACATAATGAAGAGTTAACTTTCATAATTGCCATAATTATTGGCCAATGGTCCTCAGAATATGATTATAGAATTATAGCTTACTAGATTAGACAAAGTTGTCGCGACAAGATGGGGCGCAGTGCGATTTATTTTGTGATGCGTATTTTCTTGCGTTTCTATCACATCATCATTTCTATATGGCTACGGTGTTAATCTAATTATCCCAAGTTTAGTCGATAAATATCAGCTTTTTCCAATCGAAAAGTCTACCTACCTCCTAACAATAACCGGTGTTAAGATTGTGGATATGAGCGTTAGTATTGAGCCACATTTATTGAGGAACCGTCAATCAGGCATTCATGTGCCTGGGCCCCCGTAGGAGGTCACTGTTAAAATATCGGGGCAATCTGACACAATTTTCAGTCTCCCTACGTCAAATAAAGGAATCATGCCGTTTAATTTGGCATATCCCCCAATTTGTCGTTCCTACCGTCATACAAAGAGTAAGTTTGAATCGGGTGGCCGGGATCGAAGCCGTGATATCGCGACTGCTGCACTTTCAATATCGATGCATTCGTGGCTCAAGTTTCCAACAATAAAGTACCAAGTTTGGATTGGACGCGCTCGGCGTTCACCTGCAGTTGCGCGGAATGCAAATTAACTTAAGTAGATATTGCATTTTATTCTGACAATTCTGAAATTTAATCTTTAATTATAACTTCGGCTTTTTAAGGCTTAGCATTTTGAAGGCTACATTTTTCTTTGATGTTACGATTTAAATTTTAATGAGCGTATTGGATTCTATTAAATATTTTTATGAAAAATCAGTTAATACTACTACCATCAGTTAAGTAACATTAAAATTCTTTGTAACAATTGAACACAACTAACGTCGATCGTAGACGACTAAAACCTACTTTAAAGTAGGTAAGGCAGGCGGTATGATATTCATTTTTAAACCACATTGTTAAAAACTAGGTCGTTCAAAAAACGGTGCCTTTACTGTCCAGTGTATATCTGCTGTATGTGTGCAAAACTGCAACATTAGGAACCCGATCAGCAATAATTGACGAAATGGGCGGACGATTAATTGATTAATTAATTAATGGGAAGGTTGATCATCTAGTTTTCCTTAATATTAGTAGGTGGGCGTTCCACCATGTGCATTATCGTTGGTCGATTCGCTCGGCTTTGTTCCACAAATCGATTTTTTCTCCACCCCTCGGGGCTGACGACGGCTGTGGCCTGCTTCATTGACTGATATCTATAATTGCAGTGCAGTCATTCTGAAATATTCACAGTTTTCACCGTACGATGCCATGAATATTTATCTGTTGCAGAAAGGGTCGCATTCAGTACAGGTTTCAGTAAAAAACCCGTACCTAATGCTAGTCGAAGTTTGCGTGATTAATGTGGACTACCATCAGGCGACGGAAAACTTGCTTTCTAGTGTACTATTTTTGCGAAGTGCGGAATAGTAAAAATGTATCTAGATTTTTCACCGGGAAATCGACTGCACTGCATTGGAACTATTGAACTTTTCTGTATGTCGCAAGCTTGATGTTACCGATTCGTTTTTTCGCTACTTTGATTGTATTTTAGGTGGTTTTTTTTAGCTTTGAACCAAAGCTTTAGCATTTTAATAATCTTTCGGTTTATCAAAGGAAACTCAACGGTGTTTTTGCCGCTAAATATAGAAAGCAATTTTTTAATTTCAACTTAAACTTTAAAAAAGACACTAATTAACAGTAACAGTTGTAGGTTCTGTCAACGTCGTCGTAGCGACGCTGATTAAAAGTACATATTTTATACAGTTTATCCAAAGATTTTATATGTTATTCCCAGCTTGCTGCAGGCAAAGATCCTGCTGCGAATTAGTTCAAGTCTTTATAGAAATTTTCGAGGTCCTTTTTTCCAACATAACTTACAAAGCTTCTACACTTGCAGAACCCGTTTATGAATATTAGCCCAGGAAATGCTGAGCTCCATGTTTAAACCTGTACTTTAATATCTCAGAAAGCCTTGCATCGTATCCCAGCAAACATATAACGAAATTGAGGGAACACGTCTTTAGGAATGCGTACTCTGTGGAAGGTTACGTCAAACATTTTAGTGGATTGAACTATGGTATTCATTGAAGGAGATGTTAGATTTTATTTACTTAGAGATTTTTAAAAGTATTAGACAAAACATGTAAACATTTCACCTTTAATAAAGCTATTGTATCCATGTCTGTATGGTGCTTGTTATAATTCTATCATAATTTACTAGCTACATCCCTCTAATGCTATTGACACTTTGGACTATTTGAACACTCACTCCAGACCTATCCAACTTGTTTGAGGCATAAAACTAACCAACAACTTAGAGTATCACCAAACCTATACCATAAAGTAAAAAAGATTTTTCTTTCCTTCCCTAAAATTAGTATTCTACCACTACAGTGGCTAATATTCCTCAAGGCGACATGTTTGGGCCACATTTTCCGAGTGTCAGACTGGATCCCCGTCGAAGCTTTTTAAGTATATTGTGCAAGATTTAAATTTACGTACTTCGATGGAATGTTTTTTATTCAGAAACCGGAAATACGACTTTACTGAAGAGATTCAACGTGTTGGGGATAAAGGAAGAAAGAATGATGAAAATGATACAATATGAAGCACTACAAGATGTTCACTAAAATAATGTTATCTGTTAGACTGCAGTTTAGTGCATCATACTTAAAGTGTAAAAAAATATATATATTGAAAATGAATAGATACCGACAGACCATCAAGTGACAAATTACACAGGTCGCGTGAATAATAACAATTATAGATAAGGAAGTAGTTTAGAATTTCGGACAAATACACATAAATCTATAAACAAAATTTTCAAATAAAAATATATCTTTAAATAGTTGCACTTCTGCCGCGGCGAATTCTGTATCACGCGATATTGCATTCTGTAGCCGTGTTTATTGTGTTTTTATGCATGTTATAACTTTTATTGCAACGTTTAGCATAAGTGTAATCAGCCATTAATGTTTCCACTACTGGGACTGTGAGAGGGAGTGGGCCATAATCTACCTCGCGGGTCTAGTACGGGTTGGCGGATCTTCGATTTTTTTGTTCTAGGACATGCCGGTTTCCTCACGATGTTTTTGTTCACCGTTTTGATAGCAATGGTGATGAAAAAAATTAACACTAAGTAAAGTGCCTGCTTCGGTTCGAACCCATGACCTACAACTCGTAAGTCACGGCCGTTACCACTGGGCCAGTACTGCTCTAATAAATAATTATTTTATTGTAACGTTTACTGCAAAAATAAATATAAAGGGACTCTCATACGGTAATGATGAGTGCATTCGCGCGTATCGTTGATCCGTTCCGCGTTTTTGACACATTCATGTTGTAATGCAGCTTTGTGTGGCGGGCCATTGCTAAATTGAGTTTGGAGTCGTTATGTCAAAACAATACTTATCTACTTGATCTTATTTATATTTACATTCTTTACCTACTAACATGACAAATAAATAAATAATAATAATAATACCCGCTTGTATAATTATGTAAAACATGTTGTTCTTTTCTTTTCTCGTTTTGATTAGCCAATAGCGTACACGTGTCAGCCCTGCAAACCAAAAGTTTGAAACAACTGTTCAGTAAACAATATTTGATTGAATAAAAATCTTGAAGCTTTAGTTGAAAATAGACTCTATTTGTCTCATTCTAAGCTCCGTAATAAAGCTGATACACATGAAATTACATAAACAGTAATTAATAAACCTACCGGGAACTTTTCAATTCAATAATTTATGGCAATGGTCCATGGACAAGACAACATGCTTCTTGACCACCCCTGCGTCATTATGCGGTCGATATCACGCTGCAATGCCGATGACATTTTCTTGAAAGTTCATCGGAACGACGTCATTCATGATTCATGAGTCTATCAAAGAACATGCGCCTTATCCCTTATAATTATATAAACTATCAGACGACTCTTCATCGTTGTAGTTTACCTAATAGACATTAAATTTGAAATGTGTTACATAATGTTTGATTGCATTTATATTGGGGATTGGGGATAACTGGTTTCTCATCAAGTGCTAATGAAAATCCTACCAATACCTACGTAGTCTGTATCATACCATAATGCTTGAAAGAAACCTAGAGCTACCAATAAAGTGAATTCAATTCACACATAACAGGCCCAATTTATCCGTACTCACAATGTAATTTTTTTATTGACATGCCAAATTCAGTAATTTCATAGCTTTGAAATCGAGTAGTTTCAGCCTTTTTTCAAATAACATCGCGTACGATTATTGGCATACACAAAACCTACTACAAAACACAGCCATCGTTTAGCGTAGGAATAAAAAAAGCTGTTAAAAATTATATATGTATATATAAAGGAGAGCCCGATAACCAAAAACAATGAAAGCTGGTGAATTAGCGACGCTCGGAAACATTTTGGATTTTCTTTTTTGTGTCGCACCCAGTGTTGTCTAGAGTCTTTTGTTTTTAGTTACTTTGTTAGTTATTACGTTCATATGCCTTAGTATTCTATGGCTAGAGTTTAAATTAAAATGGTTTCACTTCGTTAGAGCTAAGCTACTTAGTTTTATCTCCCCTACAAATGCCAGCTTGGTCGCAAATATTATTTCCCATACTTTTATGTAATTGCAATAAACATTTTTATTTTTTTATTATTTATAATTAATATTACAAATGTGACAGTAAAGAGTTACTGTCTGTCACCGTATAGAGGTATGAGGAACAGGGTGTAAAGTTCACTCATACTCTATAGAAAAGGGAGGATCCTCCGACCAGATGGGTGTTGTGTCTGGTGGGCAACTGCCCGACGGTTGATGTCGGGACGTTGTATATATGCTAGTCGCGCGGTAAACTCTGCTTGCGCGATGCAGGATTTACGTGACGTCAATATGACGTGTAGCTCGCATGTGGCGATGTTGATACCGCTACAACCGATTCATGCCTTATAGGCTGAACGGATTTCGATGAAATTTGGCACTGGGTTAGGTCATAGGTTCTCTATTCCGGTAGTACGTTCCAGTAGGGTAATTTCCGACCTCCAAGTGGGAGAAGACGCAGTCATAAGCTTGTTAGATAAGCAGCAGGAAAATGTTTAGATCGATTTTATAAAGGCGATGATTTTTTTGTTTTACATCAAACTACTTTAAAAAAGACTTTCACCATCATCATCATTGGCAGCCTTGTCCCACCCACTGCTGTGTATAGGCCTCCTCCCTTTTGTGCCACACTTCTATGGTCTGTGCAAGTCTCATCCAGGGGTTCACCGCGACCCACTTGGCTATTGGTCTACTATTTTACGGCAACCGTATAAAAGATTATACGTTGAAAAATCTATAGTAAATACTATCACTGCAAACCGCAAAGGCGAATTCACTTTTTGAACGCGGATTTTTATGATCACTTTTATAACGACTTTATTTCGTACCTTGTCAATCGTGTTTCATACACCGTCGAACATAATACGCTGTTTAGCTTAGTTCTAAACCTGTGTGCCTATGTGTGGCATGACCTTTACTTGACAAGTTTCAAGGTACAAAGTAACCGGACGATGCAAATTGTGAAAAATATGCCTTGTATTATATATGAGGTAAAGAGAAAGTACTGATAAAAATAAACTTTTGGTTTTTTCCACGTATTAATAAAATATATTATAAACAAACACTTATCCTGGTCTCATCTCCATGCAATCAATCAATCAACGGGTCTAATTTGGTTATGCATTGCTCCGTAGTTACTTACAGTACCGGATTCTATAAGAAAATAAGAACCAATATGTACTGAATTTTCGTAAGTTATTTCAAGAGGACATGCTCACTTTTACGCGCTTATCACATAACTGTTGTATTATATATGTGTGTATGTATCGCCGCATATTCAATTTTGAAACTAATTCTAAATTCGCTTGCGTGATCGAATGCAATCAGAGGCATTTTTATACCAGCCTGCATGATTGTAAGTTTACAAATACAGGCTTCCTAGACATATACAGATATTTGTCTAGCTAGTTAGTACTGTAAAGGTTATCTACAAAAGGGAACCTCACCCTAAACGCGGTAATATTTTAGAGTAGGATTGTGGAAATACGGTAAATAAATGACAAGATGTGACTGCTGGATAAGTAGGTAAGTATTAAGACAGGAATGAATCTGGATGGTACATTTTTGAACGTTTTCATTCAGTAAAAAGAAAGGATAGGAAGAGGGGACAGTGTCATTAGCATTAGAAGGATGTATGTAGTAAACTGCCATTAGCATGGCAAAAAGTCTTAGAAACCCCGCAAATACGGAATAATCACCACCAATTAATATAACGATCTAGAAAATTACCCATGCGACACAACGCCTCTATAAGAACAACTCCACAAACCGCAATAAATGCAGTAATTTCAAAACAATAAAAAGCTAATCGGACAAGAGTAACGGTCAAGTGCGGCCATCACCGTCTTTACTGCCATCCCTCTGTGCTCCAGTAGCACATGGTACACTCCATGACACAAGTCATAACACGCAGCGCTTCCACTGCTAAGATAAAGGCGGTTAAGTTGAGGTCTATGTGGTCAAAATTAGATGCACAAGTTTTTTTTTTTTTAACTTACAACTATTATTACAGGTACAACCCAATGCAATAGTGAAGCAAACATAATAATAACAACTTATTTTCTAAAACTTATTGTAAACAATAAGTATGAATTCACTTCGTGTACACGCAAAAATGTCTATCTCGTATGCTACAAGGTTAAGGATGCGAATCGTCAGTCAATATGTCAATATGTAAGTACTAGCGGTTATTTAGTTAGTATTTTTAATATATCTTATCTTTTTTTACAAATTTTCTGATTTAATAGTAGCCTACCTATCTGTCAAATTTTATAAGGCTCGGTTAGTGCTTAATTCGTGGAAAGATAAAAGACACACAGACAGATACAGTTAATTTCTTTCGCATTTATGAATATCCTCTATAGAATAGAATAGAATAGAATACTCTTTTTTTTTCTTTTTTTTTTTCTTTAATGTTGAAGGTACAAACAGTCTAACTATAAATATAGCCGTACCTGTAGTGCACTCCATACCAAAATCCTGTTACTTGCAAATATATTGTAAGTTTTGCGGTGCAGTAGTTACAAAGGTATTTTTTTCAATAAAAACTCTCAAATTACGGCCTTGTTTTCATTAAAACTCAAAGTTCACAAAACTTACCTACGGCTCCAATACTAGCTTTTACGATTCTTAATTCCAAATACATACGAATTCATAGAGTTCTGCAGTTGACTGTACATTAGCCTTAGATTCAATTAAACGCTGGTAGCGGGCCAACTGCCTGTCCTGTCAGGTTATACTGCACCGCGTTTTTCAGCCTAGTCAGAACTTATGACGTAATACTAAATACCTTTTTATTTATTGTTGCGGATTTTTATGGCATTTGTTTTTAATGTTTGGTTTGTATTATCAAAGTGCAGATATAATATGCCATCGTCTCCTTATAGAACTTTTCATAATAATATACAGGGTTCGTTTTCAAGACCTGCCAAATTTAAGTATGTGGTACAGACCATCAATCTGAACAACTTTCTCCATGGGACCAATATCGTAATCACGAAAAATTTATCATCTGTGCCATACAAAACTTCAATACCTACTCCACCTAAATATAGTTATGTGATGGCTATTTTTTTTCGTGATTGTTACCATATTCCCATGGAGAATTTTTTTTAGTCTGATGACCACACCCTTGAAGGCAGGTCTTTGAAAACTAACCCTGTACAAGTAGCCAGTGAGTATAGAGCTAATGGGAATGGCGAGACGAAAACCACGTTACGTTGGTGAAGTCAGACTGAACTTTGAGGCAATCTTTTAGATAGTATTTGAACCTCCATTCGTTATTTTCAATGTATTTTTTCAAAAGCAATACAATATATTTAATTCACCGGATAATCCTGTTACTTGAACGAGTCGTCATACCAATAATACAGACCACATGAATGCTAGCTGAGCTTAACAGTCGGCAGAGATCTCTAAGCCCGTGCCAAGTTTTCAAGAAAATATTCGACAAGGTTCTCCGTAAGACCTGAGATTTCTTTTGAAACTTTCTCCCATTGTAAGTGCTGTGAATGTTGAGTTGAAGGACCTATTCAAAACCTACTTCATGCTGCTTCAGCGTTTTGAAAACCAGCAACAAGTTGGTATCGTACCACATTCCATTCTTAGGAGGATTCACTTATTTATTGGGGTGTGTTGAAATAGCCTCCGCGAGTAATGATCCTTAAATTCAGTTCGGCGCATCCTTGGCAGTCATCATCTTTGCGCACTTGCCCATGTTAATTCCACTCTCCCCTGACAACCGTCACCGTATAATGTACTACTTTGCATCTTGCGCATCCTGGCATCAGCCCCGCTTATCTACCTAGGACTAACTTAAAGATGACTATATAGACGCATATAGATCACTTCGAAGTATAGTTTTATTAAAATTGTACAAAACTAGATCCCGTAGCCTGGTTCCAAAATCAATCAAGTTTAACCATTGATTTATAAAAAAAAATGTCTTTTTCCATACATACATATTGTAAATGAAAGTCACTTTTCATGTCTCTGTGTGACTTCATTTTTCTTCTAAACTACGATGTGGTTTTCACCACCAACAAATCAAAAAGTTCTGCCCGCTTGGGTGGAGCACCGCCGTGTCCTCGTGGCGGCGATCGGCGGCGGCGATCTCTCGCGTCTTGCCCTGGTTCAGGCCATGATACGGAGTGAGAGGGAATGGGAAGCAGTCACCTCCTTCTGCGAAGCAGTAATGCTCGCGACGGAGGAGGCGGCGCGCGTGAGGGATAACACCCTGGGCGTCGGGATTCGATAGCCAACTCCTGGCCACCGTAGTCGCGGGCTTGCGGATGGCGAGCAATGGGCAGCTTGCCGTCCGGTAAGGACCAGGCCCGGGTCAAAGGCGCGTTCTGTTCCACGCGCGCCTCAAAGAGATGTCAGCATAATTGATGGGGTACGATAGGGCCGATGCCTGCCGGGGTCGCGGATTGTTCGAAAGAGTTACCGTGGCCCTGGCGCACAGGCAACTGAAGGAACACGGGTGGGTTTTAGTCAGTAAGAGTCTGACACGCCCTTCCGCTCCGCCCAGAGCGGGAGAGGTCATTTGATGATTACACAACCACAAAAAAAAAAGTCGTAAAGACGTTGCGGCGCAGGGGCGGCTCGCTAGTGTTTAATAAGAATTATTTCAGGAATTAATGAACAACGCTCCTTTATTCAATTGTGTTGTTTCATCAGCCACTTCTGCAGAAATTACTTTATTTCTCCTTCGTGTCAATTGTCTATCCATTTTTGAACTATCCTCAAATTGGCTGTTGTCGTGGTAACTCGTGCGATACTCGAGTTCCATTAAATTGATTAACAAGACATCATTGTTTATGTTCAATTAAACTGTTTTGAAAATTCATTAACTGGTATTGTTTTGTAATTCATGTTCTAAAATAGAAATAAACACAGGTCGGTGAAAATCGTAATTCTTCTGCCCTTGTTGAAAATAGGTATAGTAGTTAGAAACATTAATGGTGCACTGTATACTTCATAAATTACTGCCGACATTAATAAATATTACTTTATATTCTTCGTACAAATTTTTTAGCTTCTACCTCAATATCTCATTAAAATAAGACTATTTATTATAGCTAAATATTATGTTCCGGAATCTACCATAATGTACTAAAAGGCATCAATCCACTAGTACAACAACTCCAGTTTTAAAATGGAACACCTGGATCTGTTGTCATATATTATAACTTTGCCACGATATTATTTTAGCGCCGGAAATTCTGCCAACTTATATCACTGGAAAGCAATATAATTTTTTCGGAGGCACTGGAGCAAAATCTTGCTCTGCAGTACGTGCTAAGATTTTCAAGGTGGACTGGGAATTAAAGAAAATAGAGGATGTCTGCTTGCCTGACACCTTGACTTTCCTATTCCATGTTCAATCTCTTGGGTATATACAGGTTCAAATTAAATTAGCTAGCGAAACTCCGCAGACGTGATGGGTATCGATATCTAAACACGAATAAAAAAAATAAAAAAAAAAATCGTTTTTTTTCTTTTCTGGGGTAATGCCCACTGGTAGTGTAGTTACATGAATTATTTGAGAAAATCAGTTTTATTTTTTTTATTTTATCGTGTTTTGATACCATACCCATCACATCTAATTAGTCTGGCCATAAATACTGTTACAGTTAAAAATAAGAAAGATATTACATTTGAATTTGGAATCTGTCATTTTTATATGATTGTTCATTGAGTTTTCTAATTTTGGCGCCAATACATTGTACAATATTAAAATGGAGTGGGGTGATAAAGAGAACCGAATCGCTGTGATTGCATTACACAAAGTTGGTATGGAGCCAAATGCAATTTGTAAAACTCTCCATACGCTTGGTATTAGTCAAATGTTTGTGTACCGGGCTATTAATAGGTACAATGAGACCTCCTCTGTTTGTGACAGAAAAAGATCTGGCCGTCCACGTAGTGTTCGTACGAAAAAGGTATTCAAAGCAGTAAGGGAAAGAATTCGAAGAAATCCTGTCCGAAAGCAAAAGATTTTATCTCGGGAGATAAAGATAGCACCCTGAACCATGTCGCGTATTTTAAAAGATGACTTAGGTCTTGCAGCCTATAAGAGACGCACTGGTCATTTTTTAACTGATAATTAAAAAAAAAATAGGGTGGTAAAATCGAAACAACTACTGAAGCGGTACGCAAAGGGAGATCACAGATTTTTTTTGTATACGGATGAGAAAATCTTTACAATTGAGCAACATTTTAACAAACAAAATGACCGTATTTATGCTCAAAGCTCTAAGGAAGCTTCCCAATTAGTTGACAGAGTGCAACGTGGGCATTATCCGACTTCAGTGATGGTTTGGTGGGGTGTTAGCTATGAAGGAGTGACTGAGCCATATTTTTGTGAAAAAGGTATCAAAACATCGGCACAAGTGTCTCAAGATACCATTCTTGAGAAGGTAAGCCCCTTAACAACAACATGTTCAATAACCAAGTATGATCCTTCCAACAAGACTCGGCGCCGGGTCATAAAGCTCGTTCCACGCAGTCTTGGTTGGAAGTGAACGTTTTGGACTTCATCAGAGCTGAAGACTGGCCGTCGTCTAGTCCCGATCTTAATCCGCTGGATTATGATTTATGGTCAGTTTTAGAGAGTATGGCTTGCTCTAAACGCCATGATAATTTGGAGTCCCTAAAACAATCCATACGATTGGCAGTGAAGAATTTTCCCATGGAAAGAGTGCGTGCTTCTATTGATAACTGGCCTCAACGTTTAAAGGACTGTATTGCAGCCAATGGAGACCACTTCGAATAAGCTTTTTTATATTTTAAATTGTTTTATATTTATATATATTAAACTAACACACTGTAAAAGTAATAAATATTATTTGCAATAAAAAAATAAAAAAATCTCCTTGACAATATTTATGGCAAGACTAGGTATAAAGTTTACACGAAAAAAAACTGATTTTGAACTGATATTTCAAGTACCTAACTAATGTCGTTAACCCTAAAAATAAAAACAATTAATCTTCTATTTTGTTCGTTTTATCGTATTTAGATGTCGATACGAATATGTTCACGTGCCTTCCTTTAAAAGATAACCGATTGGTTGCCATCCTGATGTTCAGAGGGAGCGTATTCCAAAGAAAGACCGCCTGGACAAAGAAAGAAGAGTGAATGAAACCAAAGCGGTGGGAAGGTCATCGTAGAAGACGATTGTTGATGGAACGAAGATTTTTACGCCTAGCATAAGTACCTATTGAACATGGGAAGTGAGGTGAGAAGGAGAATTGGGTTTGTCGAGTATAGAAAACAACATAGACAGAGCCCTTAACTTTCTACGCTGAATATACCTTTTCGTTTTATGGCGTGCAATAACATTTAACCTTTGGGTAGTAAGTAAGCAATTACGAGGTCGCTCATACATTATGAGTGCACCTACTGCCGATTATAAGCGTCTCTTCATACGTTATTTAACCATTTTTAGCCCCCGAAAGAAAAAGAGGGGTGTTATAAGTTTAACCAGTCTTTGTGTCTGTCTGTGGCATTATAGCTCCCAAACGGCTGAACAGATTTTGTATTTTTTTTGTTAAAAAAGAAAAAAGATAATTAAGAAAGAAGAAAATCTGTGCAGCTGTTTTAGAGTTTTTAATTTGTGTCGGGGGCTTTTTTAATTTAAAATTTTATTACCCAATTTAAAAAAATTACCAAACATAATTTGACTACCAAGATGACGGCTACTAGAGAAGTTTGAAAGAAAAAGACTTGTTGGACTGAACCCAAATAAATTGGAATAAAGGGTAAGAGAATGTTGATGATGTTACTTGCATAATTTTCTTAACCTCGTTCCTTTTACATTTCATAAAACAGAAAACTTCGAAATTCGCTTTCCTACTCAGACAAATTTATCACCACTATTATACATTCACGAATGCAGACTCCCGTCACATTAAATACTTTTGGCACAACATGAAATAGTTCACGAAAAATGGTTGGTCGTAACTTTTTTCGTAATTTTATTTTTGTAGGAGACTCTTAAATTATTGATAGTGTTATAGTGACGTGGTAAAACCACGCCTCCTAGTAATTAATTATTTCGCCCTATCTTCGCTGTGTTTCGTCAAGCGGTACGTAGGGTTGCAAGTATATATTCGATGATATTATCGAAAATATAATTAAGAATATGATACGGTTTCAGTTCTTTTTTTCTTAAGGGAACTAAATATATTCAGACCATAGTACACATGGCTAGACATCAAGCTATACATTTCCAGTTTACGCTGACCTCGCACTCTACGGAAATCCTATACCATGCGAGATCAGCTTATACTGGAAATGAATAGCTTGATGTGTAGCCGTGTGTACACGTCTATTACTCTGCCACTGCAGGGCCAAGGCATATTTTCAAACAAAGAAGGCATGAGCAATAATTGAGCATTGATCGCGACGCTTGCTTAAGACGGATTTCAGACCTAAATTAACCCATTCCCGCTCCCGCGAATCACATAAATGGTTGAGGTTGATTATTTAACAATTGTGTCTACTTTTTGGACGGTGAAAGTGACTAGCTGCACAGGCTAGCTTCTTTCTGCCCGCGACTTCGTCCGCCAAATTACTGGTTTCCCCGACCCACCCCGTCGCGTGGTATCGCTTGCCCGCGCTATTTTTTAATTTTCGCTTAGCGTTCTTTCTGACTTTTTATCTTTTTACTGGGCTCCTCAGGGTCCTAGCCTTCCTCAAGAATTGGGCTATCAAATGCAAAAATATTTTTTGAAATCCGACTGGTAGTTCCAGAGATTACCTCCTACATAGAAACTTACAAACAAATAAACAAAATTTACCTCTTTATAATATTAGTATAGATATCTAGGGTTCCTCACGATTTTTTCGTTCGCCGATATCAGTGATGTCCAACATAAAGTCAAAAGTTACATGTGAATTGAGAAGATCACATTCGTAGTTTCTCGGACTTGAACCCGCAAACTCGGTAATGAGAAGCGAGGCCCTAACAACTGCCACAGGCCATACTATTATTTATGTTCTATACTAAGACCGCTGCTATCCTAGTTACTTTTGCAGTGTGAAACTCAACACTTTGAAGACTTTAGTTAATTTTAATGACAATGATCTTCTCTGATTGTACAGCAGTATAAAACGATTATTCGGCAGTGTGCGTGTATGATCACATTATTGAACGTAAACGAAGCAAAAGGACTATGTAAGCATCGTAGCAGGTAGCTTTCTGTAATTACTGCCTACCCCCGTGGGAAAAAGGCGTGACTTTATATACCTATGTATGTACCTGTGAATGTATGCAGATTACTACCAGTTTTCCCAATAAAACTAACGTTCCTTTTGACGTCACCTTCTGGGGTTACGTAACCTTGAGTGACCCAGCTTAAAACGTACCTCTAGTCGTATGTTACCGACGGAAATATACGATCAGCCGTCGGTCAGCCGGATCGGTCCATCAACAATGGCCAGACGAAAGCTGTTGGCCTACTGTAGGGAAGGCGTTTGTAACATTTACATTTTCATGTTATCTACACTCGATGCCTTTACTAAGGTCTCACAGCTGTGTGCGAATATTCAGAAGGTATTAAATGGATAGTTAATGAGTACATATCTAAGTCTACGATCGAAACATATAACTTTAACTACCTACCCCAACAGAAATAGTCAATCTAATAAGCTTATTAGGTAATGATTATATCTATGCCGCGGCCATATACTATATTAATTATATATATTATATTACTATATATATTAAATTAATTTGGATAAAGCATGGATTATAGATATGTATGGACGTATAAATGTCGCTGTCTACTAGCTTAATTAGCCTTTCAGTTAACAGCCTAGCCTTTTTACTAAACGACGCCGTTCAACTAGTGGCCTGAATAATATTCACCCATTCAATCAAACAGCTAGGCAAATGACTTGCTTCGATAAAGTTTGACCACTTGCCTAGCCCAGACATTTAAATTGGCACTGATTTAAAGCTTCAGTTGTTTATTGTAGTTATGGTAAATTAAAAATGACAAATGAATTTTGTTCGACTATAAAAACTAAGCAGTAAAATAAATAAAAATGAGTCATAACAAATATTTAAATGGGTTATTAAATAAAAAAAATTGCGTGTGGGCAGTTAAAAAATCGGAATTAGTCTGTTCTTTTCTTTCTTTATTGATAGAAATCTAACTTGTAAGTAGCACTGGCTGGCCGCAGCCTTGGCACCGCTCGCTTCGCTCGCTCGGCTTGTGCGCGTTTGGACACAGTTCTAACCTAACCTAACTCTTTTAGTCGGTGTGGCCTGGCGTAGTTACTGTGACCAATTCGGTTTGCACATGGTAGATCTGAGTTCCAACCTAACCTAAAAACTGCCGAACTATTTACCTAACTGCCGATTCCAAAATGTTTACTGGCCATTCATTTATTATACTACTTGAGTATTTTTTGTAAGTAGTGACATTTTAGGATGAAATAACCGACCAATTTTCTTTTTATTAAGAAACTGTTTATGTTTACTTTCACACTAATTTACCAACCGCCGATAAACAAAATGAGTGCCCGTTATTTTTTTCAACTGATCATAAATAATAACCTACCTACAGTTTAAAAAATCATTCTTTTTGTCACATGCTCAGTGCTCATCCTATTATATAAATGGCCTAGGCATCAACCTGCCAGTTCACTAAATATTGTCGCACAGGCTGAATATCATCCAAGCCACTAGTTGAACGGCGTCGTTTAGTAAAAAGGCTAGGCTGTTAACTGAAAGGCTAATGAAGCTAGCAGGCGGCGACATTTATACGTCCATACTAATCCATGCTTTATGCAAATAAATATGACGGAGAAGGTATGTCTCTCTCGTTATTATCAGCCATATTTTAACTACTGTGGGCGTACTGTGGGTAGTGTTGGTTATTACGCAATAGAAAAACCGTTTGCAGTTCAAATCAAATTATAATTTACGAACAAATTAATCACACTGGCGAATCACACACTGTAGGTACACGACACAACTATACGGAACGCGCCACAGTTTCTAAACGTCTTCACTGCTTACCCGTCAACAACCAACTCTGCTTTGCCCTGGTCAAGCCTGAGCGTTATAGACTCTGTCCAGCGCCACCTGGTGGCACTGGCGTCCCGATTAGTCAAGTCAAACGATTGATTTAACGTATTTCCGACAAATATAATATATGTAAAACTCTGTGTATCAGTTTGTCTGAGCGATTTAACAGCTTTCGAAGCTTTAATGGATGAATGGATTTCGGTGCAATTTGGCACACAGGTGGACCATGACCTGGCTTAGGACGTAAGATATTTTTTATTCCGGTAGTACATTCTCATAGGATAATTTCCGACTTCCACGCAGGCGAAGTCTCGGGCTAAAGTTAGTAAATTATAAATTATCAGTGTCATACAGTCATGGATGTCAGAATTTTGGAACATTTGTGACATTTGTATCTGTAAACGGACTGGGATGGCAGGGAAATCCTAGTTTGACATAACGTTTCGTTGTCATCTCTAGTACCACTGACACTCGCACATATTAATATAAAATCAAATATTCGATCTTCTTCTTAGCGTGTCGATGGCAATCTACATATCAGAAACACACACACATCACATACACTCACATCTCACATATACACTTCCACGGAAAAAGACAGAAAGAAGGAGAGACGACGAAGAAATGAAGCCATCACTTTAAATTAGCCAATCAGCGCAGCCGGCAGTTCGGAAGGTCCATATCAGCCAATCAGCGTTTGCGATTCGTGGAACATAGCTAGTTGCTTGCAATTATCTGGATTGGTGTTCTTTGCAATGGTTCTGAAAAAATCTAGGATGAAAGCGAATGTCTAAATGTTCTAGGATTCTCGCATTGATTTCTTTCCTCTATCAAATAAATAGAATATACAGACACGTAAGTAGGTACTCATACCTACGTACTTACTTACTTAAGAGTGCTTCAATTATTTAGTGGTCTAAAGCGGGACTGCTGAGCATAGATGACCAGGTACGATCTCCAGGTTGGACTTCGTGATACTGAGTTTATTCAGCAGAAATTTTACAGAAGCAGCCCGGTGTCTGAATTTAACGGCAAAAGGCATCCCCTTCATGGAACTTAAACATAACCTGGAGGAAGGTGGCTCTAATACAGCTCTGCCTAACCCTTAAAGGAATACAAGGGTGGTGTTTTACCTGCGTAACCACTACCTAGGTAATTTGTGTGTAAAAATAAAGGCAAACAGTTATAAATTAGCGGTAATAGCTTAGAACGCAACAAAAATTGATTATCTTTTGATCTTCCCTTATAAATCTTACAATTTTATTATTTTTAACACATTTTTATCAACCCACCTAAAAATAATCCGGCCCACACTCTAGCTGGAGTCTCAACACGGGAAATAATACTTTAGAACTATTGGCACAGGGGTCAATTTTGCTTCAGATATAAAATTTTTTTTGGAGATTCTTTGGTCTTCGAATGCAATTTAAAAGATTTTTCTAATGATTTAAGTAAATTATTTGAAAGTTCATAATGGTTAGTTTATTTTGCTTTTTTTTGTCAGCAGCAATAGTTATAAGATGCTAAAAGTAAAATAAAATAGGGTAGACGTACCTACGACACAAAGTTTCTGGATTGGCGGCCGCTTACCGGAAGACGTAGCGTTGGAAAGCTTCCCAAAAGGTGCACCGATAACCGAAGACCGCAGGAATACGCTGGATGCGGGGAGTACAGAACCGGTCGAAGTGGCGGTGCTTGGGGAGGCCTATGTCCAGCAGTGGCAGTCGTTCGGCTGAAATGATGGTACAGGTAGACACAGGTTGTATTTAATAAATTTTTGGTCTAATTACCAGCAGCGGTTTATGGGATTTCGATATCACCCACTTTCCAGCTTTCGTAATATCGCATTAAAGCATTATTATTAGCCTCAATTCCTTCGACCTTTGCCAGGTCATCGCCCCAGCTTTTGATGGGTGTTCCCACCGATTTATTCTTGTAGATACAGAAATTATTTTCCATACATCTGCAAATGCAATAGGAATAAATTCATTTATCAAGAACCGCTTGCCTAGTAAATATATCATAAGTCTAAAAGAACATTAATTATCTATTATAATCATAATCAGAACATTAATAATCATGATTTTGCTTCGGTTTTCACCATCATTTAGTTAGAGGATTTATTCCGGAAGGTTTATGCGTGTGTCATTAATATTTAACTGACATATCGAAACTAATCATTTTATTTTAATTTATTTTTAAGGAATCTCGAGGTCAAGTCATAAAAAACGTGCCAGGCAAGGGCGGGTCGCTAGTTCAGAATAAGTAGCTAACTGAAATATGAGTTTACCTAGGTATCTAAGTAACAATAGTGTACATAAAGTAGTAATTTGTCTCTACTGTTACCTCCGAACGTGACAGACGAGCACTGCAGTTGTAACAATATCCCTTACAACTGCAATATGTCGTAAGTGACGTCACTTAAGGCGCAGTCTACGTTTCATCGCATTGCTCCCGTCACTACAAGACGAGTTGAAAAGTGTCATGTGCCTGCAGTAATTGTTACTCGCTCACTTCAAACTAGAATACGGCAATGCAGCTTGTTAGTCCCCCCTCCCCTAGAATCCCCTTTTAAAAATTGTATTAAGTTAAGCAACTTTAATATTAGACAAATCAAAACTTCACTTAGTTTTATTGAAATAGCAAAAACTTTTTATTGACACTAGTCCTAGACTATAGATTCCGTACCAATACATGAAAATACCTTCTTTAATTTTGACCAAAACTCGTAGCAAACTGTCACTTCAACCATACTTTATCCAGGGATATTTGCGTGTATTGTCCCATGTCTCCGACCACAATCTGTTTAGTCGAACATCAAATCTGATCAAGGCATTGCATAGAAAGTGAGGCTGAGCTCACAAGCGGTGCGTTGTATGTCAGCTGTCGTAAGCGGTTATTGCGGAGTTTGCAAGCGGAGCGAGCGACACGAGCGGTGGGAGCGATGCGAGCGTCGGGAGCAAGCTGCCGGGGCTTTGAATATCAAATGTGTTACGCGACAATGCGGCTTTCCGTACCAATACCCCGATACTGTTTGCCGTTCGGTGATAGTTAAGATAATTGTTTCAAATGCTGCCAGGCTTTGTTTCAGTGCCTAATTAAATAGTGATACTCTTTAGCATTTACACATCCCGTTATCTCAGAGCCTTTCAAAGCGAACTGTCAGTTCAAATAGTATTTTTGATAACTTCTGATAATTTCTGATAACCTTATAGGGAGTTGTTATTTTCATCTTGATTAGTTACGAAAAAAGAACCTGAGATTTTGTCTCACTGGATGCTAGGCGACATCAGACGAAGGTGGAGTCTCGAACTTATAAACATTACACATTCTGCTAGTTTCATCCAAAAGTATAGGTTTTTAAATAATAATAAGTGACGCAGGGTCCAAGCTAACGGTGATCACGGCTTCTTAGCAGATTAAAACAAGTTAATAAAAAAATGGACTGTCAACTAAAGCCATCAAACACCAGCTACATGATAAAAATAGTAACCGGCTTACATGATGAAAAAATCTTTCGTTAATAAATATTCACCTGCACAAACAAGAAGTCGAGTTAAAACTTAATTCACTGACTTAACTGATGACTGTTCTACCTCGTCCACCGGGCACACGGATCATTAGCGCCTGTCGATCAAATTGACGACACTTTTAATTTCAAATGCAGCTTGCCTATGCTTTTAGCGCATAACCGGGCATACAAAATTCATCAGGCATCGTGTTCGGCTCAGGCCACAAATTGTGCATTATACAGTCTGTTCCCAGAACATGTCGCCCATTCGACGGAGCTTGTTTACGTAAGCTTATGAAATTTAAGAGAATGTCAATGATTATTATCAGGTTTGGAGTATCAATTTTTGATGCGATAGTAATGGTATTGGCGATGATTTAGTAAGAGGTCTAATCGAATACATAAAAGTTCAATTCAATGGTATATGGGACAGTGATATTACAGGCAATTGTTACGTAACTTCGATTCCGATTAAGAGTAGTACCAGTAGGTACCACTCTAAAATAGTAGTTTTAAAATGTTTTACAATATTATGGATACACTAATTTTATGTAAAGACGATGTGTACCTGGAATAAAATGACGAAACTAACAATAGGTCCAAGTATTAAAAATTAAGCTAAGACAAAAGTAAAGCATGTCACACGATGCTCACATATTTTCATACATTTGCAACATTTAATGATTCAGTATACGAGTTAAAGTAATCACTGAATGTGTTGTAGAATGTTATGTCAAAAGAATAATTTAATAATGTAATTAAATTAGCATCTGGTTTGTCTCGACTCTAGATAGTCCTATGGACAGGACCAGCATGTTTCCAAGCATTCTTATCATGGATATAATACGATATGTTGAGCTGCTAACGGCATTTCCGCTAATAACCAATTATTCTAAGAATCGATCGCATAAAAAACAGTGATTAAATACCTTATTAAATAAGGATGCATAAAGTAAGAACATATTCCGTACCATCTAACTTCTTTTATTTTAAATTGTAACTCCCTCCATCTTAGCAGAAAATTGTGCAGCAAAATCTGATTACTCAATTTCTCCGCGCAATATGAGGCGAACAAAAGTTGCTTATTACAAGCCAATAGAGAGCTTAGAAACACCTAAGGCAACCAATAAAGAAATAATTCTACCTAAAAATAGAGAACTAAAAAAGTTGTTAGTAACAGCGGATGCAGTGGTTGTGTGTTACATTCTCTAGGGTCTGGTACAAATTGAGTCAATCGAGATGTTTGTGAAGAATTAGACGGGAATTCTCGAGTTTCAAGCGATGTTCATGAAGCTGATACAAAGGAGTTCAGATTCGCTGCTCACATCGTTCTGTAAACGAGCTAATATATACTTATCGTGTTTGCTTTCAGTGGCACACAGTCAAACACACATGTACCTAGTTTAGTGTAGTATACTTACAGTAATTGGCTATAGGTGCAATTAATTAACAGATGGCTGTATTAAATTAAACAACGGCTTCATTTTGTGTGTTCGGGTTATTTTATTGGATGGTTGTATTATTTTCGAAAGGTTAAGTACTTTTGAATTTATCTTGGACATTGCCGAAAGCGGTGACAGAAAAACATCGTGAGGAAACTTGGACATATTTATTTAACATGAGTCTAATCACCGACCCGTCTTGAGCAAGCTCGGTAATCAATGCTCGTGCCTGGTCTGTTCAAGAAGACGCCTTGGCCGTGCCATGTACCAATTATAGGCTGGTATTGTATTGTTAACTTTATAAGGTTGGATTACAAATTAATAAAGGCAGTTCTTTTTGTGCAATTTTTGGGCGATTATATAATTTTTGGCGAGGCCTTTTGTCCAAATTTTGTATCAGCACCTTGTAAAAGGTCTCATCCGGGGTTAGGACTACTTCTGCCACCAAACAATATTGCTGTATTCTGGTTCGAAAGTTACAGGTGCCCGTGAAATTAATGTTATTACGGTTGAAATTTGCCAATAATAATAATTAATAATTAAAATAGTTATTAATCTTTTGATTATTTATCATTATTGTGCGTTGTTTTAATATGACGAATTAAGATAGTATCTCCCTTAACTTGGCAAGTGTACTAGAGGGTACTTTAAAATAATTAAATAATCACTTAATGATTAGCATAAGCATAACCAGCCTATAATGTTCCCACTGCTGGGACACAGGCCTCCTCTCTGTGAGAGGGAGTGGGCCGTAATTCACCACGCTGGCCCAGTGTGGGTTTGTGGATGTCATATGTCTTCAATTTTTTTGGTTCTACGACATGGCGTTTTCCTCACGATGTTTTCCTTCACCGTTTTGAGAACAGTGGTGATGAAACTTAATACACAAAGTAAAGTGCTTGTCTGGGTTCAAACTCACGACCTACAACTCGTAAGTCGGGGCTGATACCACTGGATCACCACTGCTCATTAAGTCGATTTACTTGATCAGCTTTCGCCATGTTTTGTTAGATATTTCGCTGTTACGTTAACTGTGCCCTGTAGGGTACGCTGCGAACTTTATTGAAAACAGGCTTTGTACCCTGCAGGGTACAAATTGCCAAATAAGTTTAATTTAATTTATGTGATCCCTTGACCGAGTTCTTGACCGTACAGATATACATAGATATTAAACATTAAAACGTATCAGGTTTAGTGTACGACTTCCTGCTTTATGGTGGAGAAAGCACCTTCCAGGGGATCACACTCAAAACTAGAGAAGAAATCCATGGGATTAGTAGCTAAAGTAATTTTAAAATTATGTCGCGCAATGTATAATAATCCATATAATCTTTTGACATACCTGAAATGGGATCGGAACTTTTCGGAAAAATAGAATACGGAAATTTGATTTAGAATCCGATAAATTAATCAAAAAGGAACCACGTGGTTCTGCTGATTATAGAATTTGTAATGATCGAAAGATTATCATGGTAAAGTGGTTGGTCATTATACACCTGTACTAATCGCGAGTACATATGTGGGTCTTGAACCTATGGGAGAATGTAATAGAACTTATATAGTAAGGACGCCAAAAGATTTATCGACATACCCTGTCCCAAATTAATATTAATGAATATAATATGTAATAAACATATGGGTGGGGTGGATCTCTCCGATATGTTGATTGCTATATTAAATACTGAACATATTATAAAACACATAACTGGTCTATGGCATTTTTTTCAGAGCTTCTTGATGTATCTGTAAACGATGCCTTGCTATTTTATAGACGAGAATAAGGTTTATTAATGACTGATGACAAATACATTAGTTTTTTAATTAAAAATCGCTCAAAGCTTACAAGTACAAAAAGAACTTTCAGTAGGAATGGATGTGTATAATGTTCCTGGCCCATCATCTAGAAACAATAATTAACCCTATGAAGGTAAGCCCTACTGAAGGAACACAATATTATGACGGACATAATCATTATACTATTGTGACATCTAAAGGTCGTTGTAGAAAATTTTATTATGGGAAATCTCTCTAAATAAATTTAAAAAAAAAATACTAAATGTCATATGCGATTGTGCATAAAAAAGGACCGAAATTGTTTTGTAACTTTCCACAGTAGGAAATAACCAGAAGACAATGTTTTTGTGTGTCTGGAACCCACGTGTAGCAGATTAATTAGTTCATTATTACATTAAGCATTAAATTACAATTATTGTTTTCATTTATTTGATTAAATAAGATATTTATACTTATTGTGTTTTGGTGTTTCTCATATATAATTTATAAATATAATGTTATATTTTGCGTTCGATATTTTTGATCTGATACAGAGGCTGGTTCAGCTTTAATAATAAATAAACTAAAAAATACTTTTACATGTTTAAAGTTGATTACTCTTCAAAAGATTTAACTTTTTATGTGTTAATTTTTGTTTAGATTTTTAAGTTTTGTTGATATAATTATTTTGATTTTTCATTTATTTTAGTGGCTTTTATTTTATTTTAGAAATACTAAATACTTTTTTCATTGTTATTGCACTACTCATGATGCGAAGCATCAGAGAGTGCTTTACGATCGAAAAAATTTTTTCGGCTCATTTTGGCTTCTATTTTTATTATTATAGCCTTGTTAGTTCACGGAATCAAGATATTTTGCATACTATTGTCGAGATAATTTAATGGAGATTAATTTCATACTTTTTAAAAATTGATTTACTGCAATAGAATTGGAAAAAAACACCAAAATAGGTCAAAAAAAAATCCTGTCCGTCATGTGTGAAACCCGGAAACACTGTAACTTGTGAAAAAATCCATTATTTGAGTAATTTTTTTTATTTTAATTTCTAATCGACGATTGTAGGTCACTGAATACGAATGATTAATTAATTCAGTGTCGTTTAATTGCAATTAATAAAAAACGAAAACTACAAGACTGTACATCTATATATATCCATGTAAAATTAACATGGATGGTGATATATCTATAGATATTATGTACATTTATTCCACCAGGGGCGCTTGTGCAGTACCTTCTTCCTACTACAGCTGTTTTTTCGGCAATTAATTTTGAACGACTTAAGTTTTTTTTTTTTTTATATATTTCATAATTAAATGAGCATTATGAGTCGTGCACTTTTGGATTTTCCAAATTTTGTATAATATTACCACAGATTAGTCCATACAAAAGTCTAAATAGAATAAATAAGTTAAAAAGTTTCTCGGGAATTTCTCAGTAGTACCTACCTATCCTGGAGTCTGGATTTATGCCTGGTATAACGCAATAAGCTTGCTCCCTATTACATGGGACTTAAATTTATCTGGCCAAATGTGTCTGAACCATAGGTACCAACACCTCTGCCTTGCTCTTGGGGACTACGGGCGTGACATTATGTAAAAAAGTAAACTTAAATAAGTATATTAAACTTAGGACAATAACAACTAACTGAATACAATAAAAGGTGAAAACGACCTTAAATAGCTACATATTGGAAAAATGCAAACTGCAGCTACAAAAAAAACAATCCCGGTTTAACTGTTTACCGGTCAATTACTACGGGTAAACACGAGAAATTATAATGCCCTAACGGCATGTTAGCACATTAGGGCGCAATATCAATTGAGGCAAACAGTCGATCATTACCCGCCGCACTGAGCATGGTGCATGACTCGACAGTAAAATAACGCTTTTTTTAATGACCCACTTTACTGAGTCGCTGAAACAGCCTTGTCATTTAATTTTTAGTATTTGTTAGCGGTGGAACAGAATCTAACTTGTATGCCGTGCCTGTATTATCCCAAAAGGGTAGGTAGAGGTGTACTTCACCTATATATACTCGTAAATAAGATCTAATTAAAATAACTGACAATCTGATAAGGGGTCATCATTATGGTCTCCGTATAGATTGAGGAGCCATGTCTCAGGTTACAAAGCTCCACAACGTTTACGGTGGCTACTAAATTAAAAAAAAAATTGAGGAGCCACCTTAATTGTCTTTTACTACATGTATCAATCGCTTAAAAACCTAATGTAGTTAATCAAGCCATATAATTACATTTATAATTATATTCATGCAGACTTACATAAACGCAAATTTCTCAAATTTTTCATCATCGTTATCTCTCGCTCTCAATACATACACACACCCCCACATAGGTACCTTTATAGGCCACATCACAATTATATACATTTATTAGTAAGTAGTTATCTTATTAATAATATTCTTTACTCGTCCTACAACTACTGATATATGTTCAAACTATAGGCGAGGACGCTGGCACCCTAAACACAAGTTAAATCTTACTTTGGGTGCCAGAGTTCACTGAATCACTCTTTCCGTTAGTTGTAACGCTGCATAATGCTTTAGTTAAGGGTTTTTGTAGAACTGAAGGTAATAAAAAACTCTTTTTGTAATGTAATTTTTAAAAGATTTTACTTCAAATTCTATAACCGAGCGTACAAAATCAGCTAATTTACTACTAAATATTGGTAATGCCCGCGTTTAAATATGAGACATGGCTCCTCAATCCATACGCACACTACTAAAGAATAGCTTTAGACCAAACATGAAATCGCGAAAGAAATCATATTTTCCCTACATTTTGCCGAGTTTTGTGAACATAAATATTTATATGGAGTAGATGATTCTTTGTCACGATTTTACTTCTGTAAGTAGGTTTGTACAAATACTTTAACACGTCAATCATATTTTAAGTTTAGTAGGAATGTCCCATTGTACAAGTTATTAATCATGGTGAGTAGAGTGACCCCTTTTCAGGTTTTTAATTATTACAATTAGTTACACCTTGTATAGCCTAGCTTAGCCTCGTGTTGTTGTTGAATTACCATTTTTATCAAGTTAAGGTATCCCATTTCTGGTTGCCTTCTGTTTATTTCCATTGGTTGAACATCTGGCAATCTTCGTTAAATTCGTGGCTGTCACGTCCAATCGGCATCTCGTTTGTTTGTTTATGTCCGCAGGCTGTGCATTCATAATATATGTCCGTCTAGAATGTGAAGTTTTGATGTTAAGGACCCCTAAAATATTTGTACTGGTAAACAATGAATGATCAAAAGGTTTGATAACAGAACTCAAATGATAATTATATCGAGTAGATCAATTGATTGGCACAATGAGCTTTTCAATCAATTGGTGTATTTATCAACTTTAAAAATAATAAATGTATTTACGTTGTTGTCTTACAAAGCACGTTAAGCTGTTGGTCCCGGCTGTCATTCATGGATCTTTGACTGTCGTTACGGGTAGTCAGAAACCCGAAAGTCTGACAACCAGTCTTACCAAGGGGTAACATGTTACTCCGTAACTAGGTTGTGAAGGTCAGATAGGCAGTTGCTCCACGAAAAATACTGGTATTCACCTGCATGCGGTTAGACTGGAAGCCGACCCCAAAAATATTTGGGAAGAGATTAAGCAGATAATGATACTATACTGTAATAAAATCCTGAACTAAATAGGTAGATGTTAATGGAAAGCTAAATAGAAAAAAATATTATAAAGTAAGTAGGTAATGAAATTATTCCATTATCACAGAATATAATAATTAGGAAAGTATGATAGGTTTGTGTTGGTTTTGGCTAAATATACCTAACATACATATCAATCCATGTAATCGTATCTCGGGCGCTACCCTTCCGCTTAACCAACTGTTTTAAACCGTCATGTCAAGTGAAATTCGAAATAACTCAAGTGTGAGAAGTCGCGACTGCTCCAGTGGCTCGTGAAAGTGAAAATGCATGATATGAGAGTTAAAGTTTGGCATCAAAGAGCTCCGTATCCAAGTAAAAGGTCATGGTCTTCAGAAATAGGTGGTCAAAGCTGGCAGTGTGGATGGTAACAAAAAAAAGGCCAGTCGAATCAATGGTTACACATTTTATGAAAATGCTTTCTATCGAATATTTTGTGAGAGGACTGCCTCGTTGGTACTGTGGTCTCAAGAGCGAATGGTGAGCGTCATGTGCTGTGTTCGAACCCCAGATCGGACTAAATTAAATTTAGATTTATTGTTTGGAACTTCTCAGTGGCAGGCCGGAATAGGTATATAGGCGCGGGCCTGCGGACGGCGAGCAATGGGTAGCTCGCCGTTCGGTAAGGACCAGGTCCGGGTCGACGGCGCGTTGTGTTCCACGCGCGCCTCAAAGAGATTTCAGCACAATTGTCCAATAGGGCCGATGCCTGCCGGGGTCGCGGATTGTTCGAAAGAGTTACCGTTGCCCTGGCGCACAGGCAACTGAAGGAACACGGGTGGGTTTTAGTCAGTAAGAGTCTGACACGCCCTCCCGCTCCGCCCAGAGCGGGAGAGGGCATTAAATGATTCCCACCCAACAAAAAAAAAACCCCGTAATTGGTATGGGATTGTGCCGATAATTACTGGCACAATATGAGTGCAATAGCTCGACACCTCTGTCTTCCCCATTGATACTATTTTATGGGAGAAAAGATATAATTAATAATATATTCATTTATATTCAGGTAAATAACACCCACAGCCAGACATAAATTAACAAATTAATAGTAATAACAATAATGATAAATTAACAGGATCAATTAAAATAAAATCAAACATCAAATAATATAAAATCAAAAACAATAAATAAAATCAAAAATCGGTGTGAGTTGGTTTGGCACTCACGAAAATTGATGTGTAAACATGTGAGATCGCATCAGTTTGGTTCACGCGTTCACATAGACACGGGTCTTACGCTGATGTCATCTGACGCTCGAAGTCTTATGCTTACGCGTCTGACGCTCAATGTCCCAGCTAGCCCCTACCGTAGACAGAGCGCTAAGATGTTTACACATCAATAAACTAAAATCATATTATATCATATATTAATACGTGTTATAAGAATAAATTTACCTACATACACTGAAAATTCCACAAAAATCTGCGCATACGATTATTACGGCGCGCTATCACAAAGTTATGTAAAACAATGCCTATCAGCATATATTTTTCACAAAGTTTTGAAATGCGTAAACTAATTAAGAATTTTTAGCTGAGACTATATATTTTTTAATCTAGATGTATCACTAAATGCACTTGAGTTTTTACTTACTACCGCGCTCATTTTAAATGAGTGTGAGACTAAGTTTTGTTTTTGAAATTATGAACGTAAATAATAGCTCTAATAGCATTGTCATGTCCTAAAAAGGTATTGTAGATATCTTCGAAACAATACCTAAATTATTGGCGATTGTCATGGTTCAAAACCATATCGACCCTCAAGATATCTTGAGGATATCACCAAGAGAGAGTTAAGCAAAAGTGGGTACAGGTTTACATACTTAGTTAAGAAAGACTTCAAACTACTTTACAGATACACTTCAGTACGATTTAAGACTGGTGTATTGTTCATTTTATCTTCGAGATATCATGTAAGATATCTACAATAGCAAGTTAAGAATTTCTAAAATTAGCGCAGAGAATTAAATAAGACTTAAAACTAACTTCAAACTTCACATACCTCCTAATCTCAGATATACGTTAGATAACTTATGATGGAATGATTTAACAACGTATTAATTTAAAACGGATGTAAAATAAAATGGCTCTCTAATAATTAACACCTATTTTGTAAAAAGTTGTTTATTAATTTTGTAAAATTCAAGCGCATAATATTTCATTTTTATTTACATGTAAGTACATACTATCAATATAATTTTAAGTCTGTTAGCTTATATATACTATCCAAAGAATCTTCTGTTGAGTAATAAATTATGCATAATAGTTTATCGTGTCAAAAGCCGACGAGCTTCAAAAACTACAAAGTAATTATATATTAATAGGCCAAAAAAAAAAAACGAATCTTATTTCAATATTTAATATTTATGTGTTATGTTTCGTGACACGTTGTAAAACAAAATTGTGTTAAATAAAAAAAGAGCCCCAAAATGATGAAAAACTAAATGTGTTAATTTTTAGCATAGCTCAAAATGGCGTTAAACCCATATTATCTGAATTAAGTACGAGTAAAGATTGTATGGTTTTAGTAAGTCACCGTTAGGAACGAATTGAGTGAAGTTAGAAAAATATATTATATATATAATACAAGTTAAAACCATGGTTTAATTTATTCTGAATATATATTTAGCAAATATCAAGTTTTTGGTATTTCCTTATCTGTCATTAATTCATTCTTGCTTTCATCGAAGTATGGGTTATGCAAAATAAACAATTCATTTATTTGATCAAAGAGCAATCTATGTGATGAAGGGCTACACTAACAGGAATATCTAAAATCATATCAATTGATAAATCAGTCTGAATAGTATCACTTTTATGATGAGACTCGTATATTTTGTTACGAATGCTCGAGGTGGCGAATCACAAAATGATGAACGATCTTATTCTTATTGTTATAAAAATAAAGATTATTTATTCGAACACCGTTTTGTGAAATGTCCCTAAGTTTGTACATAATGGATGTTGAAATTTTAAGTAACCATAAGCAGCCCTGATGACAGTATTTGAAAGACTATTTTGAATTCTAGGACGACTTGAATTTATAAATACACTCTTTAGCAAAGTTTATTTTGGCCAAATCAAAGTTAAGATACGTATTAGATTTAATCAAGATCTGTTTGCCTACTTGGAAGGGGAACACTATTGCTTAGAGTTTTCTGTAACTGAAATAGGTTGTTACTTATTCAATTTTTAAATAATATTCTTTGTCCATTTTTGCTCATGAATTGGTATTGTAGAAAGACAAATAAACTTCAGTTAGTCATAGATCTCTGATAGTAATGTTCTGTTACCCTCCCAAATTCAGGTACGTGTCGCCACTTTGCATGCACAATCAAACATGTAAATTCCTTAGAAGATACTGTTGAGTATGCGAAGTGCGTAAGCCTATAATCTCTTAAAACTGAAGTGAATTTTTCTAGTATAAGTTAAAGTCAAATCATTTATTTCAAATAGGCACATAAAAGGCACTTTTGAACGTCAAAATCTATATATATAAAAATTAATCCCTATTTCCCTTGGTCACGCCAACACGCGTGAACGGCTGGACCGATTTCACTAATTTTTGTTTTTATTGTGTTCGTTATTGTCAGAAGAAGGATCTTAGGAAATAAAAAAATAAGGAAGTTGATCGGAACGTTACAAAATTTAAGAAAACTTAACGCCAATATTAATTTTACATAACTGTCAGTTGTTTGAAATAACTGTCACCAATTGACAGAATGCGCGCTGCAAAATATCGTCTAACACAGATGGATCGGTTGATAAATGAGTCGATATTTTTAGTTTTAGTCAATAGTCAAAACTAAAACTAAACGACATATGACATTCATAGTTACGATAGGACAACTTCTGTCGAGTCAGCTTGTTTACAATAAATTAGAATTGATTCTAGTTGCCCCTTCCAAAAGGTAGTTTCGTATGGAGAAGAATGGGCAAGAAAATCCACCGTTACTCTTTTAAAACGTTTTACAATATTTTGTATACATTAATTATATAATTATATGTCAAGACGATGCACCTAGAATAAAATTACTGTACTACAATAGGTCAAAAGAATTAAATATAAAGCTATGACTGTTGATGAGATACATGGTGCTCACATATTTACAAATATTGAAAAGTAAGTAATAGTATAGTAATACTAGTATAGTAAGTAAAAGTAAGTAATACTCGTAGTGGTTCTGCCATAGGGACCTGAAACAGTTTTGTAAAAAAACTTAATAAAGTTGCAGTTATTATTATTATTATTATTGTTTCTGCGTTTGTTTTCCACGGCCTAGCCGGATAGAACTGGTGGCACGGGCCTAAGCCAAGTGTCCATCAGTGGGGTGAAGTGTGGAAGAAATATTAGATGCTGCTTGGTTTTCCGAAGTAGACTGTATGGTAGATGAGACTATATTTGAGTGGGAGTATTGGTGCAAGTTGTCCGACTCACACTGAAGAAATTTTCTTACTAGCCTGCATGTGTTAAGAATCACTGCCTTCTGCAGCAGGTGATAGATGTTAGGTGGCAGGTTGAGGGAACTAAGGGACTGATGAAGCTGTTTGGGTATTACTCCTGTTGCTGATAGCACTATGGGGACTATTGTGACTTTTTGAAGATGCCAAAGTCTGGTTATTTCATCTTTTAGTTCGGTGTATTTGGATAATTTTTCGGCTATTGTAGTCTGTAAGTTATGTGTATTTGGCACGGCAATGTCTATTAGGAACCCAATTCTGTTTATTTTATTAATTAATGTGATGTCAGGTCTATTAAAGTGAATTGTGCGGTCGGTGAGTATGGCACGGTCGAAGTATAGTTTTGTTGCAGGGTTCTCTAATACCGTTTCAGGCTTGTATTTATAATATGGTACTACAGTGTCTACAAGTTTGTATTGATGAGCTAGTTTCTGGTGTATGACGTTGGCTACTTGATCATGTCGGTGTTTGTAGTCTGTCTGGGCTATTGATTTGCAGGCACTGGTAATATGTTGGATTGTCTCTGGAGAACTATTGCATTTTCTACAAGTATCTGTTGTTAAATTCTTGATAATATATTTTCTGTAGTTTTTAGTCTCTATAACTTGGTCCTGTATTGCAAGCATAAACCCTTCAGTCTCCGGGAATAGTTCGCCACGATCTAACCATGCGTTCGACGCATCTTTGTCGACATTTAATTGGCTTAAATCCTGGCGATGTCTCCCGTGTAGAGACTTTTGGGTCCACTCTTGACATTTGGTTTTGTCATCAATAACATTTTCGTTTTTTTGTTTTGTAGTGTCTTTTAAATTAAGAGGTGTAAAGTGTTGGTCGTTGTGTGCTATTAGTTTGTGGAGAAGGGAAGATTCAGTTTTAGCGAAGAAGTATTGTCTAAGAGCTGTGATCTGTCGGTTGTGTAAGTTTAGGATATCTATAAGTCCTCTGCCTCCTTCTTTTCTCGGTAACGTTAACCTTTGTATACAAGATCTTGGGTGATGTTTGCGAAATTTAGTCATTGTCGTGTTGATTTTTCGTTGTAAGTTTTTTAGGTCAGTTTTGGTCCAGTTTATTACCCCGAATGAATAGGTGAGCACAGGTATAGCAAAGGTGTTGATTGCTTTTATAGTGTTTCGTGAATGGAGCTGTGTTTTTAGTATTGTATTAAGTCGGTGTTGAAATTGTTGTTTAAGTTTTTGTTTTGTATCTTTGTAGTGTATCTGTCGGGATTGATTGTAACCTAAGTATTTATAAGTATCTAGTTCATCCAATGGCTCTATTCGTTCCCCTGTTCCTAAGGTATATTGGTGTTGGTAGTTCTGTCCTGCTCTAACTGAATTTATTTTGCATTTATCTATGCCGAACTCCATATTAATGTCCTTTGTGAATGTTTCTGTTAGATTAGCTAGCTCGTAAAGTTGACTCTCGGTTTCTGCATATAGCTTAATATCATCCATATACAGTAAATGATTTAAAACGTCTTCCTGTGGATCAGTCTGTCGGTTGGTAGCTGTATAATTCAAAGGGATTCCTAAAGAGGTAGCGTTTAATATTTTAGATAAGGGGTTTAGAGCCAGGCAGAACCACAGTGGGCTGAGTGCATCTCCCTGGAAGATTCCTCTCTGTATTTTAATTGGGCTAGTATCTATTGTTTCGGTTGGGGTAGTGAGTCTTAATACTGTACACCAAGTCGTCATCATGGTCTTCAAAAATGAAATGACTGTTGGGTGTATTTTGTAAATTTCTAACACCTGCAATAGCCATGAATGGGGAACAGAATCATACGCTTTCTTGTAATCAATATACATTGTGAATAAATCAGTTTTGTATTTCTGAACTCTTTTTAAGATAACGGAATCTATGATTAATTGCTCTTTGCAGCCCTGACTATATTTTCTGCATCCTTTTTGCTGTTCGGCTAAGATGTTATTGGCGTCAATGTGTTCGTATATCATTTCGGATATGCAGGATGTGATGATCTTATACAAGGTCTGTAAGCATGTAATAGGCCTATATTTAGCTGGATTACAGAGGTCATTGCGATCTTTCGGTATCATGTAAGTTGTGCCTGACGTTATATAAGAAGGTATAATTTTGGGGTCTTGGATGAAGCTGTTTATAAAATTATATAGATAACAATGAACTGCTGTGAATTTTTTGTACCAGTAACTATGGATGTGGTCTGAACCAGGTGCTTTCCAATTATGTAGGCGAGATAGAACTTTATGAAATATTTGTGGGGAGATGTGCTCAAATGCCATTGTCTGAATATCTGTATTGCTGGATAGTTCTGCATGTATCCAATCGGCTTGGGCGTTATGATGAATAGGTTGTTCCCATATTCCTGCCCAGAAGTTTTGTAATGTCTCTGGGTTAGGGGTGTTAAGCTCATCATCATTTGGGTTGTTATTCTGAACATTTGTTGTTGCCTGCCTGATATTGCGATAAAAAAGTTTTTCGTTTTGGGTGAATTGGGTATTTTGTTGTTTTCTTAAAGTGCATGCTTTATATCTTTCGAGTCGTCCTGTTACAACTGAGAGTTTTTGTTTAAGTGTATCTAGTGTATGTAATGCTTGTGTGTTTGGTTCTTCATGTACAGTATGAATTTTATACAGTATTATGATCTTGTTTACATGTTTCTTTAATTTTCTACTTCTATTGCCGTTAATAAATTGGGTCATTCTACCTATTTTTGATCGTAAATCGTATACTTTTTGTTCAAGACGTCTTCGCCATTTTGGTTTATATTCTTTTTTTGTACCTCGGGTTATTTCTCTTGGTTCAAGTGTTATCTTGGCTCCGTTGACCTTAGCAACAGTCCATGCCGCACAATATATAACGGTCTGGAATGTGTGAAAGTCTGTGTTGTTGTTAATATTTTCAGGAAGAATGATTTTGTTTAGGTAGCTAATTATTCTTGCAAGATTTTTAGATGGTTTTTGTTTTGGAATATAAACTCTATTTGTAGGGCTAGTGTCTTTATAAAATTGGAATGCTTGTTGGAAAGAATCGTCTATTATTGGGTCCCTTTCTAAATTAACTTGTGGGTTCGGTAGAATATCTGTACTATTTAATTCAGTGTTATCCGTTATTTGTACATTAGGGGTAGGTTCTTCTATAGAGTTTATGTCAATGTTATTTGTTAACTGGATGTTGGCATTGTTGATATTAGTAATAACTGCTATCGTTTCACTATTGTAATTGCGTGTGTTATCTGTACCTAATTCTTCGGATACCTCTAACTTTAATGAATTTAATTTGTCATCGCTTAAGTAATTATTGTTTATTATTGCTCTCCTTTGATCAGCTATTCTTTGTTCACTTAAGTGAGCAAGTGAAGGGAATTGGTTAATGAAATCTTCGTACATAGGTTTTCGATACGTAGTTTCGTTAGTGCCCAAAGCTGTAACTCTGTAATATGACCGCATTATAGCTTCGTTGTGTTCACTGGTCCATCTCATTCGGGTCTGTGTTCTATTTTGTGTGCTATGTGTCTCTGGTGTTGTAGGTTGTATTTGTGTAGATTGTGTTGGTGCAAGTATTTGTTGTCTAAGCTCGCCAGAGTTTTGTGACTGTAGAGTAAAATGTAGTTGGTCTAACTCGTCTTTTACTTCGTTTCGTATCTCATCTATTGTTTTTTGTGGTAGTAATTTATTATTTATTATAGCTCTACGCTGGTCTCCTATTCTCTGTCGACTAACCTGCATGTTTGGGAATTTTTCTGTGAATTTTAGGTGGAGCGGTTCGAGATAAGTTCTTCTGTCTGTATCTAGTGAAGTTAATTGAAGATAAGTGCGCAGTATGAACTTATTCATTTCAGGTGTCCATCGTCTGCGCGTACTTGGAGCGCTTGTAGTGGGTGCAAGCTCAGAGTCAAGGTTGACATCTTGCGCAACACTATCAAGCGTGCTGGTGGTGGACAAGCTGGCTGTTCTTCTTGTCATGTAGGAGGGGCGAGTCGAAGGGATGGATGAGAATAATGACATGGTATCATCGCCCATGGAATCGGCTGTGGCTTCTACGTAGTGAGCCCGCCTGTTCAGATCACTACGACCAGCTGTAACAATTTTGTTGGTAGGAGCCCGCTTGCTCAACTCCTCACCGCCGATGGTTCGCATGCTGTGGCACCTAGCATCGGCTCCAGATGCGCCCCGGCGCTCCCCGGGAAGCGACCGTAAATTATATACTCTTTTATTGCTCATCTCCATAAAGGGTTACCTTTCCTTGTTAGCCGCGTAAGTTTTTTGTACAGTTGTACAGTACGCGTGTCCGCCCCCCACGTAGCTAGGTGTTCAGCTTGGACGTAAGGTAGGATTTTAGGGGGCTTATTATTATTATTATTATTAGAACATAGCAACAACACGCCTGTTTTCTCCGAAGGGTTAGGCAGAGATGTCGCTATAATGTAGGTGTGTGTGTGTGAGTGTGTGTGGTGTAGTGTGTGGGGGGTTTAGTGTAGGGTGCGTGTGGAGTCACGTGGTGTCGGGTGTAGTTCTGTACCTACACCCGACATAAAACTTTCCGAAAAAATTACGTGATGTTATTAATAGGTAGGAGCTTCCAATTTGCCTGCTTACCAAATTTGTATTTTTTTTTTCAAAGCGTATACTGGTCGCTCACGTAACAATCAAAATACAGATAATTAAAATTGAATTATACGGTAACAAGGGGAAGATAAGATGATCGACCTTATCTGTGATTGAGTGTATTTAATTCTTAAGAAACCAGAACGTTTTAAACCCAAAAGTTTGTAACACTTTGCGTGTCTAGAATGTATTACAAAGTGCTTATAATGTTGTGGTTTTAAATCCATTTTGCTCCCTCCTTCAGTTGCTATGGTGATAGACAAACAGGTAGGGGCGTGTTTCAAAACGTTACTATAAGATATTTTCATAGCATATTCCATAGGCTGGTAACAGATAAAAGATTTGGCAGTTCGTAATTTTAGCTGATAGGAAATCCCATCGGGCACATGGCTTGTAGTAACTAAAATGCTAATAAAATCGAGAACGAATCGATTTTTTTTATTTTACTTGTAGTGGTAAGTTTTAAACTACATTAATTGTTAAAAAAGCTCAGAAAAGAATAAAACACTCCTAAGAATAGATAAGCAAACATATTATTTCAACAAAATTGAAGTAAAGAACGGACGTTCAGAGGTAGTATTATGACACAAAAGAAAACAACCACTCAAAGCCGACACTGAATCCAACAAGAAAATGAATCGCTTTAGTTTATCCAAGCCACAAAGTAGATTATTTAAAATCCACCTGGTTTTCTTTAAACTTGATTTATAGCTATGGATCATAGGCCGTCTGCCTCAGTGGCGCAGTGGATCGGAACTGTAGGGAAGTGAGCCATGAGCTGTGTAACTGAGCTTTACTAATAGCTGATTGAGCTGTTGCACATACATACATACATACATAGCATCACGCCCATATTCCCCGAAGGGTTAGGCAGAAGTGTACCTACAGTACACCCACATTTCGCCAGTTATGTTTAAGTTCCATGTAATAGGGGGCGAGCCTATTGCCATCAACCGGGCACAACTCCAGACTCCGGGCAGCTACTGAGAAATTCCAGATGAAAAAACCCAATATCACTTTGCCCGACCCGGGAATCGAACCCCAGACATCATGCTCAGCAGTAGCGCTTGCGACCACTAGACCAACGAGGCAGTCTTTGCATTGTTATATTATACACATAGGTACAACAATAATCAAGATATTTCTTGATTGGTCACGTGATCACTGTGTACCTATACTTTAAATCAATTAAACTACGAGGTGGATTACGGCCCACTCACAGAGAGGAAGCATATGTCCCAGCAGTAGGGACGCAGCAAGTATGGACTAAGCATCAGACATCTCCCCAGATGTTTGACGCTCTGAGCTCCCTAGCTGAGAGCTCAAGTTCTGCAAGAACAGTGCGGAGCAAACATACAGTGATGACGTGTGTCGCATGTAATGTTTTTTTTTTTTTACAAAGCTGTCAATGAAAATTAACAAAATACGTATTTTGATTAACTTAATAATAAAAAAATCTATGAGACAAAATTATTTTCCCAGCTCGACTTGTCAATCGTCAGATAACTTTTATCTGATGAATACCGTCAAATGGGGTGAATAGGGACGCAGTGGTGAATCGGGACGGAATTTTCAAAGGGATTTTAACATGGAAATAATATAGTTTGTTGCCAAAAAGGACTCTAATGTGTTTACTGTATTATAATTAACGATTAAGTGCCCTTGTTGGCAACAAACTATACTATTTCAATATTAAAATCCCTCTGAAAGTTTCGTCTAGATTCCACTCACCCAGACCCAGACCCAGACCCAGTTTATAGGTACATAAATATGACATCTTTGCGAATGTTATCAAACCACCTTATTTATTCCTCGGACAAAATTGTCTAACGATTGAAAAATCGGAGCTTGAAAGATAAAAATTACCAGCACCCTAAAATAAATCATTAAGCAAATAAAGCCTAAAATAAAGCATATGGATTCCTTGTTCCGAATTAAAATCATTATAATTATTATTATTATTTATACGTCTCCTGACATTTCTCGGGACCCTGGGATCCCGGACCTTTGGAAGGCATACGAAGGGCCGAAGCCAACTCGCAGAGGCCCCTTAGACAATTTTGAATGGAATGAGGCACCAACCGACGATTATCCCTGTTTGCACTGTGCAAATGCACCCAAGGACAACCCCTGGATGATGTCGGACTATTGCAGGATATGGAAACAAATAATAATTATTGAACTATGGGTTTCAGTGGCTAAGATGGACTGGTTACAAGAACTATGGAACGGCTATGGCCCCTGCCTGACCAATGTTTTATATAATAAAATTTACGGATAAAATGACAGGGAGTGACTTACACACAATAATGGGCCCCCAAAAACGGTCGCTATAGCACATAGTGTCGTAGCGACAAGGGGGCAACATGTCCTGAGGTGTTATTATTATTTCCTTTATTTCATTATATACATATAAATTACATTTTTAAATATTAGAATATAAAAACATTTAAAAATATAAAAAATAGTAACCCACCGGTATCGGGAACAGGGTCCAAGCTACCGGCGGTCAGGGCTCCAGAGAGAGGAACCTCCTAACAATGCGAGCCGTGTCTAGAAGTACCGCTTTCTGAATCAATCCCTTGATCCAGCTGCCCAACGAGAGCCTCCTCAGGTGTTGGTCGAGGCTCTTGGCTATTAAGCCATTGGCTGTTACGACTATCGGTACAATGATCGCTGAGTCCACATCCCACATGTCGACAACCTCGCGAGCCAAGTCAAGATACTTGATTTGTTTATCTTTCTCGGCTTTCACGAGGTTCCCATCATGCGGGACCGTTATGTCAACAATCATTGCGCGCCGCTCTAATCGATCCACCACCACTATATCAGGCTTATTGGCAACAATAGTCCTGACAGTGATGATGGATCGATCCCAGTACAATGTGATATGTCCATTTTCGAGAACTGGGTCGGGCACATACCGTTAGTACGGCACTTCCGATTCTACAAGGCTGTATTTCAGAGCAAGTTGCTGATGGATAATCCTGGCTACAAGGTTGTGTCTATGCAAGTACTCTTCGTTAGCTAGACGAGAACATCCGGAGATAATATGTCTGATTGATTCACCCGGACGGTGGCATGCCCGACAGATGTCAACCGTGCCGTCTTTCACAATAAATCTCCGGTAATTGTTTGTCATCATAACTTCGTCCATAATTGCACAGACAAAACCTTCGGTTTCTCCAAAGAGGTCACCGAAACGCAGCCAGGCTACGGACGCTAGTTGGTCTACATCGGGCCCATGTAGGGCCCGAAAAAAGCGTCCGTGAAGCTCCTTACTCTGCCATACTTCCATGCGATCATTAGTGTCAAGCACTACTGGTTTATTATTATTATTATTATCAAGGGTCCCTAGTATTGATTTCAAACACTTGAACCTACGATCAGATACACGTAGCGCACTTAGCTACCCGTCATCTTTTAAGTAATCCATTTTGTTATGATTGGCTATAACACCGTCATCGGTTGATGTATTTGCTGTTATATTTTATTGCCGTTTTCATTGGCTTTAAATGGAAGCTTCAGTTTCGTTGAATTACTTGTTAGAACTTAAGTGTTGCAGATGTAAAGGAGATCTGGTTCATTTCTTTGTGCAGAGTCTAATATTTTGCAAATTCATTTGCATATTTTGGTTAGGAATGTTGTGTAGTTCCTTAATAATAATCGTCATTCTGTCAACCAGAACATATTAAATCAATCCCTTAAGCATTGTCACTCTCATAACCTTATGCAAATTTATTTGGGTTCGACGCAGCAGGTCTTTGTCTTCCAAACTTGTTTATTAGTCGACATCTCGATTGTCGGCCCATTTCTAGCCATATCATGGTTCCTACAGTCCACCTATCGTGTCTATGGTCATCTCCTACTCTTATAATTATCCACATTCATACTCAATTAATAATAATTAAACAATATTTATTTACAGCATTGTTTAAAGGCTTCAAAATTACACTCCGTAAAAACTGTATCCACTATCACCAATTTTTATTTAATACGTCTATCCCACCCAAATGCATTATGCCGTCAAATACAAGTAGTCACCCGCTCTAACATAATTCTCAGCTTCTGTTTTCATGGTTCCAATAACAACGTTATACTAACCGGGTCCACGCTTGTAACACAGAATAAATAGGTACAGAAGGTCGACTACAAACAACGACCAAAAGTGCATCGGACTAAAGCCTGATTTACACGGTGCGAATGAATAACCTGTGGTATACCATAAGTTGAAGCAACAACGAAAGTTGTAACGTCTAAATAAGTGTAATTGAGGCGCGACAAGTCATTTGTTGACTCAATTTTATGTTATGCCACAGACGAGAAACTTGCATCGTGTATATGAGGCCTTAGGCACACTTCACGTACAGCGAGTGCAACAGTAGCACTCGCATTCGTTTAAGATGGTTTGAGATTTCCGTACGTACACGTACACTATGTATGCATGCGCTTGTTTTCCCTCGTTGGATGGAGTTGACCTAATCTGCAACTACTTATCTATGTTGTGTCTGTGGCTGCATGCTTATATTCGAGTTTCGCTAGGTGATAAGGAACTTAGAAAATCAGCAAAGGAGTATGTAAGGATCGTAGCAGGTGGAGTTCTGTACTTTCTGCATCACCTTCATTGGAAAAACTCGTGAGTTTATGTATGTATGGACAGCTTCTCGAGAAAGTTTGCCCCGTTTTTATTAATCTTGCGTTCGATCAAAGTTACTCGACGGCTTCGTTGTTTTTAATAGACGGTTTATCCACAAAAAAAAAGTAAACTGTACATTGTGTTTTGTGAAAATTATTTTACAGAAGTTTTCAAGAAAAGTTCATTTATTTTGGATATAAAAACTACTGCATTACGTATGTATATTAATTATAATATTGAGAATAATCTAGAACAGTAATCTTGTTTAAATAGGGTAGCGAAATAAAAATGATAATTCAGCACTTTAACTCGTTTAAAATTTATTAATATTTAAAAAAGAATCGCATCAAAAAAAGTTATAATACTCGTAAGCTAAAATTAAATATCATTAGAACAGTTGCGGAATAGATAATTTGGTCTAAATGAAAAGAGATTACGAGAAAACTTGAGATACATGGGATGGTAAATTTTTGTTACGCATTTGGTTTCCGAACTAGGGAATCGATTGCAATCGGTTTTAGGTTCGTGACCACTAAATTACGTAAACTTTCAGATAAATATTATCGTATAAACATGAACCTAAGTTATCCCAATAGAAACAGTTCTGGTTAAAGATCAACTAGTATTAAATGGTTTACACTGAAAGTACTAATAACTATAATAGTTAACGGTGATGGTTTAAAAAATAACAAGTCGATCCTGACGTACCGCAACCTCGAAGTGTAAGACGCCTCGTCATAATTTCAGGTGATCAACGACAATTTGTGTCGTGGATCAAAACGGACTTGCCGGTCTCGAACTCCAAGGATTCTATGCGGCTGGTAAAAGCAACCCAAAAGCACGCAAGCCTGGTGTATATTCCGGTGCCCGGAAAAAAGGGCCGGCAGCAGCCCTTTTAAACTGGTTCTACACCTAAGACAAATTAAATTTTAATATATAATAATATAAAAAGTCTAAGACTTCCGCTTTGAGAGCAAATAATGGAAAGTACATACCAAATTCGAAAAATATCTTGATCCATTTGTGCAGAACTCAATCATATAACTTGGTTGACTGCAGATAACAGAACATACTACCTAACTTGAAACTTGATTAGGAATTTAGGTAAAGTTTAATCAATAAAATTTACTTTGCTAAAACTTAAATTGCTAAAAGTTAAAATTTAAAAGCGTTTTTTTTTTTTAATCCTGTTTTTCAGCAGTTCAAGTTTTTATTTCAATAATAATTTGAGACCCTTGTATTAACCAAATTTTAAAAATTAAGAAAAAACTTTGATGACCAGTTATACGAGTACGAACTAATAGGTTGAAACCGCAGAGGTCACGCTGCAATAGGTATGTGCATACATACGCTTTTCACATAAACCTAACATGACAAATAGGTAACTGCCCATAATGCCTAGTTTTTACGAGCTAAATCGTCGTCATTAGTGCCTGACCTGGCTTACCATCCTGTTGAAATAGCACTTTAATTTGTAACCAGAAACAGGGATACAAAATAAAAAAATGTCTTCTTTTATATGATATGTTGCAGACCAACCTATAATCATATCGGATACTTAAGTGATATATTCTGTGGAGCCTTAATAAATGAAGGTCTTGAGCCAGGGTATAAAACTTAAAAGCTAAGCAACAACAAAAAAAAAACAAAAGACAGTAACAGTATTAAACGTAGAAATACTTCTAAGTACATCTTACACAATATCCCTAATGGAGTTGACGACAAAGATTTATAATTTAATCTCACAATATGTGTTCGAGAGATCGATCGGGGATGACTAGAGATTGCGAAAACGGTTGCGTCTCGAACGAGGTGTGTATGAAGACAGAGAGGGGAGCGATCGATGTCTTAGAGGAATGAATTGCTGAGTAAATTAATTGAACTCCTTTCGTTGGTACTCGTAATAACTTCGACATAGCATGTTTCGATTTAATTAGTGCTTATTTGATTGAATGTTACTATGGTCTGCTCCAAAAGTCTGAGTAAAATGTAAACAAATGGACCTGAAAATGTATCTGAGGATGCCAATTTGTAGTGCCACCTACAAATTGAGTCCTTTGATTTAATTATTTGAATACTTTAATTCGAAATTCTAATTTCAAATTATTAAAATATGTTTATTGTTAGAAAATTAAGTTTGTTTTATAACCTCAATTTCCATCGATGATTTTTCTATTACAAATAATTAATAATGTTATTCAAATATTAATTGTTGGAAAAAGTGGTGAGATAAAGTATATACCTTCTAAATACAGATGAAGGTATTGTTTTAGTGAGTAATTGCGTAAGAATTTAAACTGAACAGGGTTTGTTTACATTTCCATCTGATACTTTTGGAACAGACAATATAAAAAATATTGAAAGTAGCTTCTATTAATGTTGTAAAGCTAGATTTTCTTTTTATGTTGAATACATACTATAATAAAGGTAGTTACCGGAAAAACACTACGCTTTTTAATTAGACAAAAACTAAGTGCACTAACCCACAGCACGGTACAGCAGAAATATTAATTAACAAACAAAGTTAGTAATTAAAGTGAATATCTGAAACTGGCATAGTTACCAAACTCCAAGTAACTCTGCACTTAAACTATTACCGTTCAGTAAGTTTGTTGCTTGCACTGGGTGACCGTGAACTTTGGTTAGCGATCCCAATAAACTATTAGTTAATATGGAATTTTAAAGTTTAATACGATGGGTAATTGGCAAGTTGCTAAGCCGGGAAAATTTATTGATTGATTGGAATTGATTGATTGGTTGAATTGACTACCAACTTCAATTGTCCGTATATTCCAAAAGCAACTGTCATTCTGACAGTTGTACGAAATGACTATAACACCGCAAATTGAGGAAGAGTGACAATTAGAAAAAAAACCCTTGCCGTACAAATCGTTGGAAGGTATTGATGAAAGTCTAGGAGCTGAAATAACATTGTTAGGAGAAATAAGAAGAAATGAGAAAAGTAGGAAAGTGATCGCGAAAACAATAATAAGGGAAATAAAGCCTATAATATTGGAATATAGTATGCGGTAAGGGCAGTGGTGGCCCAGTGGTAACGACCGTGACTTATGAGTTGTAGGTCGTAGGTTCAAGCCCTGACAGGCGCTGTACCTACTTTGTGTAAATTATTTCATCACTAATGCTCTCAAAACGGTGAAAGAAATCATCGCAAGGAAACCGGCATGTTCTAGAACCAAAAATTCGAAGACATGTGACATCTGCCAACCCGCACTGGGCACGCGTGGTGGATTACGGCCCACTCCCTCTCACCGAGAAGGAGGCCTGTGTCCGAGCAGTGGGAACATTATAGGCTCATTATCAATAAGATACGGTAAGAAAATAAGTAAGTGTATACTGAGAAAACAGGTCATAAATATGAGCGAAAGAAACAGTAAACTACATCAACCCCAATTAAATTGAGATAGGTCAGGGCGAGGTCACTGGCAGTACCTAATATAGTGAAGTGCATTTTGTGGAGTAAAACTTCTTTAGGCGTGTTGATCACTTTTTGGGTGAACAAAAATCTTGGAACTCACGTCATCGTCACCGAACACTTTCCATGAGCTATATGTATACTGTGTATTTAGGTGTGTACTTTTTGGGTGAACAAAAAGCGTGAAACTCGCATCATCGTCACCACACGCTTCGACGATATTTTATTCTTCAACAACAAAATATCGTTATCGATATATAATTGCTTCCCTAAGATTCGTTCTACCTTTGATGTAACATTACGCCTGTAATGCCCGAAGGGTTAGGCAAAGAAGTACCTATAGTACACCCACATTTCACCAGTTACGTTTAAGTCCCATGTAATAGGGGGCGATTCTATTGCCATCAACCGGGCACAAATCGAAACTCCGAGTTCCTACTGAGAAATTCCTGATGGAAAATCTTAATAACACTTTGTCCGGCCTGGGAATCGAACCCAGGACCCAGGACCTTAGGACCTCATGCCCAGCAGTAACGGATGCACTGGACGAGGCTGTCTACCTTTATTACCTACTTGAGTCATTATTTGCAACTGAACAATACAATCACAACAGATTTCACTTTGACAGTTCAACAATTCAACGACCATTGCATTTGTAATCGTCAACATGATTTACATTTCAAAAACACATGCCCTGTATGCTTTAGAATCCATTGGATTTCCAATTAACAATGTAACAATAATCAATTAAACAATATTGTCGAATTGTCAAAATGATAGGCATTGTGATTAGGAATGCGTTACGAGATTAGGGCTATCAATCTGCCTAGCTTTTACCCAACTATGTTGCAGTCAGCCTCCAGTCTAACTGAATGTAGCTGAATACCAGTATTTCACTATGAAGCGACTGCCTATCTCATTTCCCAGTTACTAACAACAGAAAGAAAAAAAACCTCAAAAAATTTACCTAAAACGGGCCTCAAACTGACTGCATTCATTTATTTTTTGAATTATTTGTGTTCACTGTTCCATGTTAGTTTTAAATTAAATTGTATAGATACAACATAATTATTGTCAACGTAATAATTGTTTCTATGTTAATTGAAACAATTAAATTTATCATAATGTAATTATTGGTGTTCTACCGTTTTAATTAACTATAAATAAAAAAATCTTTCATACTTTCAGTACGTCAAAATCAACACAATAATTTATTAAAATGCAACCACAGTACCTGCCTGACCTCCAACACAATATGAAGCTGCAAAGTTAAATCACCCTAAAGAAGTGCTTTCGGTCGATATAGCAGCTATTTATCACTTTGTGCACATTATCGGTCTATTAATGTCCAATATTTTACTTTTATATAGCTTTAGGTGTCAACAAAACTGTTCAAAATGGCTTTACGGTCTTCGCCCAAAATCGGAAGCATAACCTGGAACTTTAAAATGTTCGTGGTTTAATTTCGTGATGCCCCTGCGGTTAAGGCGTCGCCTCTCATGCGCGAGGTTGTGGGTATAAATTTGGGCAAGACCAATGTGACTTTTTCGATTCTTAGGATCTCGTGAAGGAAAAAATCGTGAACAAACCTGGGCTTTTCTCTATATATACTAAAGCTGAAAAGTTTATTTTATGTTTGAATGCGCTAATACCTGTTTTTTTGTTTTTTTGTCAAGTTATAGCCCAATTCTTGAGGAAGGTTATAAGCTATTAACGCCAAGCTACACGCTTCGATCCTTAGAGGCCGAGCAAAAAGAAAAAAATCTGAAAGAACGATAAGCGAAAACGAAGTAACAGCGTGGGCCGGGCGATGGGATGCGACGTGGGTCGGGGAACAAGAAATTTCACGCGGACGAAGTTTCGGGCTGAAGCTAGTCTTTAATATAAGTCTGAAATCGCCAATATGTCTTGAGCAAGTGCGATGGTCAATGTTCATGACTTCTTTGTATGAAAAGGGGCCTTTGCCCTGCAGTCGGACAAAAATGGGCTAGTACCCATTATTATTAAGAACCAAGTTGATCTAAGTACTAGGTTAAACTGCCACGGTCGCGGCTAATTGCAGGATGGGTCTTCATTCAAGCTAGATGGGTATTTATATATACAAACTGCTACACAGCGATTTGAAATGGCCGCATTCGGAGCAGCCGTTTACGGAACAGCTTTTGTTTCTCTTGGGACATGCCAACATGAAGGCCCCGATGTTTCCACCGGAGCAAGGTACATATGGGATTTATTCTCGCCAAAACAATAATACCACTGGATTTGTAACAGCTCAACAAAGAGTGTAAGCAAGTACTAGTAAGATACGTTATACTGTTTTCGAGAAATCGTCTGTAATAGACTGCCGAACGAACAATTTTTTATTTTATATGAAATGGTTATCTCGTAATTGGCTCATTGGTTTAGCAGTCGCAATAATTAATGCTGAGCTGTTACGGTCTTGAATCATATTTAATCAACATACAACCTGACATTGACCTGCAAATTACAACAGTGAGCACCGTGTATCTATCACATAATTGATTTACCTGTCATTGCGTTATATTTAATTATTTTTACCTATTGCGGTATAGTAATTTTATTGTAGGTGCATCGTCTTCACATACAATTATATAATTAATGTATACATAATATTGTAAAACATTTTTAAAAGAGTAACGGACGAGTTTCTTGCCCATTCTTCTCCATACGAAACTGCCCTTTGGAAGGGCCAACTAGAATCAATTCTATTTTCTTGTAAATTTTGACGTTCAAAACTACCTTTTATGTGCCTATTTGAAATAAATGATTTGACTTTGACAAAAAACGTAAGAAAAATTGAATTTCGCGGGCTATCTTGGCGCACCCCCCTTAATAATACTTGTATTAAAGTTTAAATAAATAAAAAAGTAGTAAAATTACCTCCTAAATATAATCCTGAAAAGGGAGGATCTTCCGACAAGGGTTTTGCCTGGCGGTACGGCGACTGTTGCTGTCGGGTCTCTGTTAATCATGCGGATAACTCTGATAATATCACAATTTAGGAGATGTTGATTGTACCTAGTTTGTATGTGGCGGTATAGATGTCACCACACCTTCTACAACAGTAGATTATGCATGGTCTAAAAACACAAGGTCTGGCATTCCGGGAGTGACATATGCTTACGTCACCATCCTGTTGCCACTTTATTGCAACAAAACACGCATTATAGAAACATTTTCGGTCACCATTCAGTTAAAAAATATATATAAACCATTTAAATTGTCGTTTCATTTTTCTAATCAAACGAAAAGATTCAATTTAAACAATACCAACGTAATTGTTAGTTAAAACCTCTTTGTTTTATCGGATTCGCACAGGTAATAAAGGCGATTGGGGAGTTATTATTACACACTACTGGTAACACAGCGGTGATGACGTAGGCTTGTGTCACCCCCGTGACCGGAATGCTATACCTGGCGAAGTATACTAATATTATTACTTATACCATGAGATTATGTAACAAACAACAAAATATAGTTGTTTTATAAATCGACATGCGGAAATTGTTCACAGCAATCCGTTTAGCCGTATCAAAAACCGCGTGACCCATTGCATTGCGGCGCTGCGTAAATATAGTTAACCCAATATATGGAATGCAATAGATACCTCAAAATACGTGGTCTGTACAAAAATCCAACAACTTGGGCCGTTATTTCTTCAAATAACAAATAACTGCAGGAAAGCTAACCGTTATAAAACATTGCGTCCGTATCGCTCCAACCGATTTTTTGGCTTGTTTTGTTTTTAGGTTCTGTACAAGGCAATATTAACTGTAGAATTTTCAGTGATTTTTAGAACTAGCGCGGTAAATAATTAGTTTTTCATTTGTGACGTCTTACAATACTTACAATAATATTCAGTGTTAATGAAAAAAATCAATAAGTACCTAAAACCTCTAATAATTCCCATTTTGCGCTCCTAAATTTTTTATTGAACACCAATGTAATGACTGCGCCCCTTTTTGTGAACCTTATGAACCTTAAATCATTTCTATTTTGGGCTAACTGCGACTAGCTTGGATGTAGCGCTCGCACGGCTCGGGCGCCTATGGCCACATATCTAACCTGAGACCAACCGCAACAAAAAAGTGTCCATTAGTAGAAGGTCAATAAGTTTTTAGAGGATCAGTTAAATACAATTTCCCAAATACCAATAACAGGTAATTTTAATCATATCAAGAAGTAAATACTCAAGTTCTACGGCGCGTATGGATATTAATAAAGTCATATCAATCGAGTTAATTTCATAATTCAATCGCCATGCCCGATAAAGTTATTCAAATAAAATTTTATTATTCAGTACTCGTAGGTATTTAATATGAATCGACATGGGATGGATTCAACAAAATATGTAGGGGTCGCAAACGATTCATTTTATACAAGTTTGACCATATTAAAATAAATTTAAATATGAATATTTATCGGTATGGTTTTTGTTTACCATACTGGTTGAGTGTAAATATTTACTGTGTCAACCCTTAAGTTGGGCACACATGAGCGTAACTGAATGATGATTGGAGGAGTTTACAAGTACATCCGAGTTTTGCAAACAGTCGAGACCATTTTCCGTCGAGTGTAGTGCAAACCTACAATATTTTATAAAACAAAATGCAACGTAATTTCGTTTGACTTATTTGAATACTAGCTTTTGCCTGCGACTTCGCTCACGTTAATTTAGACTTTGACAATCAATTCGGGTATTCAATCATGATTCGAAAGACACGTGGCGCCATCTATTATCATAAGAACGTTAATGTTGTTTTTCTCGGGAACAGTACTTTTTTCGTGATGAAAGGTACCCTATGTCTGTTTCGGTACACCTGACAACGTATATGCAAAATTTCAGGATGATCGGTTTAGTGGTTTAAGCGTGAAAAAGTAACAAACAAACTTACTTTCGCATTTATAATATTAATTAGGATTGCGTCGGGCTACGTTCATCCTTTGTTTGACCCCACTTTTAGAGCTCCCTGAAATAGATCATTGTTCAGTAACAGTCAGTTTTTAATTCTACTCTTTTCATACAATCAGTGAGCTGTCACACTTGTGCGTCGAGCCCTTACTAAATTTATGACCAGTTCGGAAAAATTACTGGTCGCTAGGGGTGGTCGCGAATGATTCGACTGTGGGCCCCCTTATTCTATTGGGCACTCGACCTCTGCACTCAGAAGTGGTCGCGAATTCGGTTTCGCTGCGGCAACCGATTGATTAAAACTGGCCAAAAATTGAAAGCACTTTCGAATTTATTTTGCCTCTTTGATTTTTCGGTTTACAAATAAAATGAATGAAGATTATTTATTGTGCTTTTGTTGGTATCTTAATTGGTCTGCTTGTGGGTGTACATTTTAATTTACGCTTTAAATTGTGTCCACTTGTGTACATAGGTACGATGTGAATACATTTATAAACCTCAATAAAGTTGGTTTGCTTATGATACTGAATTAAAAGTAGTAATAAAAACACGACACTTCTGTTTTTATTAAATGTGTTCGTTCTCCAGCACTTTTGGAACGAACTTCTTTAGCGCACGTTATACTCTGCACATTTGGTAAATGAGAGCTAGACCAAAAAAAGTCTAAGATTTTGGCCGTCACTTAAAAACGAAAGTGTCGTGACGGTCATAATGTTACACGTTGTTCGGTCTAGCTCTAATTCGCCAAGTGTGCAAAAGCGAAAAGAACTTCGTTCCAACCTGCGGGAAAGCGGGGTAATTGCTTAACATACTATCAGTAGCAAAGGCTTTCATTTTGACAGATCAACAACATTCATTGCGTTATTTACGTTGAATCAGCAGACAAATTTTTCGAACATATGAAGCAATGGATTAGCAATGTCCTTCAAATTAATTCTGATTGTGATTGAAAGTGTGTTACGCAATTAGAGTGCCCCACGACACCTCGCGACTGTTTTTTAATTTGTTTTTCTCACCTAACGGGCATTCAAAAATTAAAAACCTACACATGTACTAGTCAGCACCAATAGTAAAGATCGATAGGTATAAACGCCAACTAGCAGGTATGAGGCATGAGGCTACTACGAAGCGCGCCAAATCATTTCCTACCAGTGACGACCATGGTCGCGGCTTCCGCAGTCAAATCGACGGCCGCCCGAACCCACGACCAATAGTCCACCAAACTATACGCTTAGACGGTTTAGACGGAGGTTTAGTCGAAGTAATAGTAATTTAGTAATAATAATCGTAATTTCTTTCTCTCAAAGGGTACAATTTTAGTACATAGTATCAAATTGGTTTGGTTGGTGGTGGCAGATTCAAAACTTTTGTGAGAGCCGGAGTCTACACTGGGTTCGGGACCTGTATGATAGATGTCCAGGCTCACACTCTTAAAATTACAATATTAAATTGCACTTACGTACTACAACATTGTAAAAGCTCCAAGTACTGAGAAGAAGAGTCAACAAAACAAAAGGTGCTATGTATGTCTTTGGAGAGGGTTTATGTATTTATTTATTGATTTAGGATATCCAACAAAAGATGTACACAATACCTGACATATAAAGAAAGGGCAACATCGGGTATTAAGCAGTTGTACTCCTTCACTTATAGAAGAGCACTAGTTTAAACACACAGTGTTAAGTGTCCGTGAGTGCAACCAGTCGTCCGAAATATGTGAGAACATTAGGAAATTCTTCTTCTAGTGTCGTATCTGCACGAACTTATGAAAAAAGCTGATGCAATGGTAAAACTTAATAGCCAGCAAAGCGATGGTGGCGGAGGGCACGCCCTTTATGCCTGGAGGCTTTCATTTAGGTACTTATTAAGTTCTGTTTACATTTTTATTATTTATGTCTGCTTGAGCATAGTTTTCCACGTTTTTGTTAGTTTATTGGCGTGTGCTAGCTGACGTACATATGGCAAATCATTTAATTCAATGTTTTGTGTTTCGTAAAGTTAATTACTTACTATTGTATAGAATCCAGTTCTTCTAACTTAACAAACAGCTGTGCTGCTGGGGAGTTTGTTGCCCCACTTTTTGCCCGCTAAAGCACTAGGAAGTGGTGAAGGGGGGGCGTTTTGGGGGACTCTTATTTGACGTTCAAAATGTGCTGACTCTCAGCCTAGTTTGAATAAATGACTTTTGATTTTGGCTGCGGAGCTGACTGTTCAAGGTGTACAGGCTATACTCGTACAGTGAGAAAGTTTATGAAGATGTTTGAAAGCTTGTCACTTAAGCACGCACGAACACCTGAAAGGCAAAAGACGAAATCGCTCGAATCGAATCGGCCCGTTCTTTGTTGTATTTGTGTATTTTTCTCTGTGTCATGTTTACCGCAAATAAACGTATTTTCTTTCTTTCGAATAGGTACTATATATATATATATATATATTAACATGATTTTAGTAATAATTTCAGCAGAAAGACGTAATAAGATATATCATAGGGCCTAGACAAGTGGCAGTTGCTTTAAAAGCGTTTTGTATTTCTACAGCGACTTTCAAGAGGATTGACATGACGTTTTCGTTTGCTTATTTCAGTTCCATACATTTTTGGCTTTACTATCATGATTGTCGCTGATATAATGTTAGTTTGTCTAGGCCCCCTGGACATAATAGGCCCCTGCTGAGGATTGCCACAACTTCACTATATTCATAACATTATTTTGATGATGAAACAGTGTACATAGTAAACTTAATTACACTACTAAGGTAATCTCTCTGAATCCATCAAAAAACAAGTGGTGCACATTAAACGATAGTCGACGGTGCAACTGTCGATGTCCACCGCAAGCACGAGCCGAGTTTTAATTAATTTTCGTGTTTCACACTTAGCCAGTTGAACGTTGATATCGTCCTATGTGGGGGGGTAACGCGATGCGATAAGATAAGGTTAAGTATGTTTATCGTAATTAGTAAATAAATTAACTTCTAATAACCTTAGATGTAGGTATGTAGACTAATAAGTTAAGTTTTAAGGCTGCCTCCTTCCTATTTCTTTACTGTGCCTGACATAATATAAATAGTCGCACAAATTTACTACAAGCAAAAATTTCTTGAAAAGATACTATCGATATTAAATAATTATTAATTGTCACAAGAAAATCTTTTTATTTACTTTTCAAAGTAAATACAATGAGTATACAGTAAGCATTATACTTTAATCAATAAACCGCCATCTATTTATTTATTTAAACTTCTCGCACATACTAATAAAAAAGGCGGACTTAATGCCTTAGGCATTCTCTACCAGTCAACCAAGGGTTGTGTAGAGATATGATGGCAGGTGCTCTATTTAACAGGCGTTAATAATAATAATAAAATAAAAAAAGATAACATAATCAATTATAAATAAAATAGGTATACAAGTACCTAAATTGGTTATAAACTTATAATACACATACATAAATATTTACTATAATATACCTACCGACATCAACACAACAATGAAGTTTCCTGCCCGTAGTCTATAATAAAATTGAAGCACAAATGATTTGTCTATACACTGCTCAGGCAGTGCAACTTCTTTTTGCTTCAGCTTATGTGAAAAGCAGCAAAACTTTTTTAACTGAACTCAATAAACTTTTCACTGTTTTTCGACCTGCATCGCGTCAGTTGCTCACCTAGGACTCTGGCTGACAGCCATTGATACGATAACTGTTACCGTTTGATGCGCACGATACTACGGCTCCGACCGGCGGCGATCCGCTGTCATCAACTTCAAACGTCACACGCCGCGTCAAAATGTAACACGAAATAAATGCTCATTTGATGCTTCCTAGAGTTCTGTTAGTTGTTTTGAGTGACGTTCAAAGAAAATTGTTGTTAAATTGTGTTTGGTTTTAAAGCTTTATTTATGATAAAGCAAGTAATTTGCAAGCTTGATAGACAACTGAATTTTGAGATTTATTAAAATCTTATTGTATAATATTTTGTAATGGTATCGTTGCGTCTGGTTTTTGTTGTGCTTAGAATAGTTATACATTATACAGCATAATTTTGCAACAGAAAGGATCTCAATAATTTGAAAAATCCTTTTGAATAATATTTTACCGCAACTAAACACAAGTCAGTGTTGTTTCATACAGTTTAACATTAATTGCATTATCTGGTCGAACCATTAATTGTTACAAATGGTTCCAATAAATCTGGGCTACTAATACTAACATTGTTTGCGCGCCTCGGTATTGTGCCGCCTGTTCAGTTAAGGTGCTCCCACACGGACTTGCATTAGCCGACTCGCGAGCAATGACCGCAATTTTTACTTGACAGCTATTTGAAACAACTAAGCTACGGAAAGAGGCCTTTGCTCTGGAGTGGGACAATAGCATGCTGGTATAGACAGAGAAAAATATGATGCATGAAGCACTAAAATCTTATTGAACAATATGGTAGATACTTACCTTCCGCAATCCGTATGTTGCTCCACTTTATTGATTATTTATATTTTATATATAATTTCTAGATAATTTATAATTATATAATTTCGTCTGGCAAATTTAGCGATTATTCGTAGGCAATAAATAGTGTATTATATAAATAATCGTAACCTGTCTGCCAACAATGGTGACCATAGCAATGTTTTTTTTTGACCCGTTAGGACCTTTATCTTGAGGGGGTCGTGCAAGCAGTACGTTTACGTTTCGATAAAAACTGTCTGTGTAAAAGTTTCTTTATAATGTACTGGCTACATATCAAGTTATACATTTACAATTTTAGCTGACCTCGCATTGTATAGGCTTTTCGTACAATGAGAAGTCAGCTTACACTGGATTTGTATACCTTGATTATGTAGTCGTGCGTATAAAATTTACGATCCCTATGCAGGCCTTGTTGGTACTGAAGATGAAAAGTAAATCCGTTTTGTAGATTATACGCTTGTTAGTAAATATTTATAAGAATGTTTCAGTGTTTATAAATTAGGTAAACGGTGTTTTCCCGGAAAATGCTGGTAAAGATACGTATGCTTGCTTTAATTTTGTGGTTGTTATATGTTTTTATAGCAATCACAGAATAACTTAAAATATCATCAAGGAAAAAATATCATTATTATAAGTAAAATAACTACAGATAACACTTTAAGTAATTATTTTACTTAAAATAATTGAATAGTCAAACGTACTTACCAGTACCTAGATGAAGTTCGACGGTAATTACTGTCTCCTCCGAAGATGATGATTGCATACAATTTGTTGATGATTCCTCTTGTCCTCCAGATTCCATTCGTTATTTAAAAAACTAAAAAATAACTAGCCATGACCGTCCCGCCCATTCTTTTTCTTGTTAAAACACAAACAAAAACACAGTATGTGCACAAATTTATTTAACCTATTTCAAAGAACATTATACTGGGGTCACGTTGGTTCCCAGCTAAACTATTGTTTCATAGGCACCACTGTTAGGTACATTCTAGCACAATGCGTTAGGTTCGCTTCGAAACTTGGAACCTAACTTTGGCTTTAGAACCTTCATTACGACTATTAACATGACTTGGGAGCTCCATCACTGTTCCCGCCAATACGACTACATGATGGTTGCTAACCCCGTTAGGTGCCCGGAGGAACGGGCAGGCATTCAACATTCCGCAGAGATGCCAAACACAATGCTTACTTGGTTACACAGCACTGTATTCTCTGAAGTCTAAACTACAATGAGGTATTCGAGCAGAGTCGACGAGTGTATCCTTGATTATTTACCTATTTTAAAACCATTCATTATATTCCTGCCCTTATTTATAAAAAAATATTTGAGCGCAGCATGTTTTTTTCTTTGACACAATGCTAAAAGCCGTTGTCTCAGAATGAGTATGCTTTCTCGCGATGTTCTCTTTTAAAATAAGTGATATAAAAATCTTAAATTCATTCACCGACAGACATTGCACAGCCTAAGCCACTGTAGAAGCGTGAAATTTTGCACTACAGTTGCTACAGTGCGAAACATACTCGTACGTACTACTCGTACATATATAGCAAACGTGAGCACTAAGGAAGGATTTTTTGAAAATTCACACGCTTTTTTTTTTTTTGGGTGGGGAATCATCAAATGACCTCTCCCGCTCTGGGCGGAGCGAAAGGGCGTGTCAGACTCTTACTGACTAAAACCCACCCGTGTTCCTTCAGTTGCCTGTGCGCCAGGGCCACGGTAACTCTTTCGAACAATCCGCGACCCCGGCAGGCATCGGCCCTATCGGACCCCGTCAATTATGCTGACAACTCTTTGAGGCGCGCGTGGAACACAACGCGCCGTCGACCCGGGCCTGGTCCTTACCGGACGGCGAGCTGCCCATTGCTCGCCGTCCGCAGGCCCGCGCCTACGGTGGCCGGGAGTCGGCTATCGACTCCCGACGCCCAGGGTGTCTCCTCCTGCGGCGACTAGGGGCGTGAGGGCGCAATGATTGCCTCTCCCTCACGCGCTCCGCCTCCTCCTTCGCGAGCATTACTGCTTCGCAGAAGGAGGTGACTGCTTCCCATTCTCTCTCGCTCCGTACTATGGCCTGAACCAGGGCCGGACGCGAGAGATCGCCGCCGCCGATCGCGAAAATTCACACCCTAGACGGGTTTAACAGGGGGTTAAAGTGTGTGGAAGGAAAATCTCATTAATCATGTTACCTCAATGCCTACTACAGAATTAAATCCTTTAGAAACAGTCAGTTCCATCGGCTTGCTATCGCCCTCAAGGGCTAGACAAGACAAACAGAACCTGATTGGCGACACAACATCGTCCAGCACGTTGGTATATGTCAACGTGTTCAAACATTGATTTGATCAAGGAACAAGCACTTAACAAACACCCGTTAATCATTTACGGTCGATTTCTAGGCTATGATTAACGATGGTTTACGGTGACTATCTCGTTTGAATCTTCGTCATTACTGAAGCGTATTTTTTTATATTTTAGGCTTTCTTTATAATTATATAACATAATCGTAGCGAAGTCAAAACGGTACATAGAATATTTTTGAAAAAAGTAATTGCTTCGAGGTCTGGGAACGATTCTTGTGCCGAGAATATAGTTTTTAGAATTATTTGTCTGTTTGTCTGATTGTATGCTCCAGCGTCATGCAAATACTACCATATAGATTTAGTTCAAATTAATTTTTTGGTTGTAAATACAACCAGTCTGGTACCCCGTTTCTTTTCACGCAATGATAAATGATTTTATTTCTGTGAGCTGGTTAGTACAAACACTTTTACACGTCAATCATATTTTTTAAACTAGATGTGGTCGGCGTTTCCTATCTGACTATTCTGAGAAGAAAGGCCGAAACAAACTCAGAGGTCATCAGTCGCTTTTAAAGTCCAGACATAAGATCGGTCAGATCATGTGAAGACCGTATAGATTGGTGCCTGAAATGGTCTTGTGCGGAGAGATCCACACGGATTGAGTGGACCTGTCCACAATAACTGAAAGAGCCATGTTACCAATGATACTATTCTAACTTTATTACTACTTTACCAATGCACAAAGATTCTAAAAACAGTAAACCTATGTATATTTTCTATTTCTTAGCCTGAAAAATAAGCCTCTACGTACTATTTTCACCCCCTCACGAATCGGCTCTGAAACAATTCATCACCGCTCGCCCCTCAGGATTTAAATAGAGCCCTCAGCAGGCTGGCTACATAAATATGTATGCCGATGGCGCTCCGAGCCGCTATCAATTGCCACTTGACCGGGCCCCAAGGTTTTACTACACCGTGTAGGAATCTGTGGGAAACTATAGACGTAGGTTGAACTAGGAGGCCTACTGAACGTTTTAGAACTGTTTAATTAAGTTGTAGTATCAACTGTTTCTGATGATAGAATATCAACCAAAAATACTGCAGGTATGTAGCTTCTTGTGAAAAAATTGACATCGGATAGGAAAATAGGAGATTACTGCACCAGCGCGAGTATTGTCTGAATTATGGATTGTTGACGAATAGTTGACCTTTGTAAATAATCAAATGATCTACCCTTTTCTGCCACATGACTCCTAAACCCTCCACACATACCTGCGCATTCTAAACAGAACTTGGATCCTAAATTATTTACCTCTCAAGCGCCGTAAACTAAGACACCTCGCTCTTTGCGGTCCCGAAGGCGGCAAATCAAGGCATATATTAAAGATCCCTTCACACCAACAGATGCAGCGGATCGCGGATATAAAGCCGAGTACGCACACCGACTGGCAACGGCAACGATAACAATAAAAACAAAAACAAATGTAGCCTAGCTATCAATCCGACTTATGACGAGATACAATAATAAAAATTGTGATTAAAAATTAAATTAGAAGAAGAAAAATTAATGTACTGTACCAAATTATGCGTCCAAATTTTTCTTGTAGGATAATTAGGTATTTAAAAGTGTGTGCTAGCTGAGCTGAGCTGAGCTGTGTGTACTGAGTAATGACAGTTTGACGTTACAAGATGAGTTTGACTTGCTTGTGTTGGTTGAGTATGTGAGAGTGGCGAGGTGCGTCGGAGCAGCATGGCGGCCGTCGCCGGCCTGTACGGGCTGGGGGACGAGCAGCGCGCGCGGCACCGCCGCGGCCAGGCCAATGCGGAGCGCTCCGAGTCCAGAGATGACAACACTGAGGCGTAAGTACTTACAACAGTACATACAGTCCTTTCACAGTTAATTTACCTCTGATTTTGCAATATTGTCAAAATCACAGCAATCTTTATTGTTGTTGTCATAAGGTTGCTGTTGGGTTGCTGCCACTGGCAAGTTTGTCAAAAGCATAGTGATCTTTATTATTGTAACAATAAGATTGCTGTTGGCTTGCTGCTGTCAGGGGTAAAATAACTGAAATGACTGTACATTTGTTATCTTCCTGGTTGGTGGACAGTCTAAAAACCAGTACACGATACTCCTTGGTAACGAAAAGTATCGTATTACTCAGTAACTGGGTTGTGGAGGTCAGATAGGAAGCCACTCCATGTAAAATACTGGTATTCAGTTGCATCCGGTTAGAAGCCGACCCCAACCCAGTTGATAAAAGGCCAGGCATAACGATGATCCTGGTTGATTGCAGCAAGTGGTCGTGTGTCGCCGTCGTCTGTGAGAATGTTAGAAATTGCATTCCAGCGCGGACAATAGTTTGAGTTTGGCGAATCCCCACTGTTCACGCAAGTTGGCTTGGTGTAACCGCACCAAAGCTGTGACTGTGTGTTTTTATAATTATAATTGTTCAGTTTAATTATTTTCTTCACAATGCACTGTTTTTCTTTCATTAGAAACTATTAGGTACCGACCGAATAAAAAGAAAAAAAACTAAACGGATATTATGAAACACTTGAAGGCGCTTTATTAGGTAAATTATATGCATCGCTAGTAGTTATAATTAGTGCTAATGATAATCGACTTCAGTTACTTACCGATACCGTGGCATTTGTTCTCCTTATGGCCCGTTGTTTGATACATATTTAAAAATAACCAATAGTCAATTTAACAATTAGTCACTTGACAATAGTTAAAGTTTAACTACTCTGTCTACGCATGGTTAACTTTCATAGCAAATTATCAATTTTTTAACTATAGTTAGCTTAACCATTTGTCAAACAACATACTTGTGTCATTTTTAACAAATTGTCAGTTTACCTAATGCATTTTAACTATTAGTATGTTTGACTACTGATCAAAAAACGAGCCCTTAGGTTTTAACTCTAATAGTAACTGCGTTATTCGACGGCACGGTTGGCGCAGTGGTTAGGCGATTGGCTGCTGCGCTGCGTGTCGCGGGTTCGATTCCCACACGGAAAAAATATTTGTCTAACCTACAATTAGTTGTTCCGGGTCTGGCTGCTTGTGTATATGAGTTTGAATGTTTGTGAACGCACCCACAATACAAAAAAATCCTCGTGTGGGGCCGAAGACATTAAATTACTACACAACGTGGACCAAAACAAAAATGTCTTTAATGGACTGAAATTAGCTCGTAGCTACTGACAGAAAATACGGCTTGACTTCATCATCAGAGTAATGATGAAGTCAAGCCACTGTTGCAAGCTGTAAATTGCCGTCTGTATAACATTAGTCCGCTTGCGCCACAAATCACTGAATGCTATTAGTGCTGAACATATTTAAAACATCATTCTGTCTCTGTCATCTTCAAACGATTGACAGAAACAGAACGATTTTTTAAATAAGTTTAGCGCTACACCCGTGTAGTAATCTATAATGCAAGCGTGCCTAAATGTGGAACACCTAAATCATAAGTAGACAACATAACATAAGACCAATATCAGTACACATAGTTTGAAATAAACGGTTGACTTTGACTTTAAGAACTTATCACAGACAAATTCAGAGGAATTAAGGCTAAAGTAGGAAAACGGCAAATGCAATCACAGCCCCGAAAATTAAGGGTAAACCCAACTAAATCGCAGTAATCTCATAGCCAAATAATTTCCGGTCAGAAGTAATACTGTTAGTGTACCCACTAATGAACAGCTAAGTTCGTTTCAGATTTAACATGACGTTTTGGTTCAGACGGCGAATACCGGTGCCACTGCGCCTCGCTGTGATTTTATTGGATTTCTGTGTCAAATCGATCTGCAGTATTTGGATTGAGTGATTTGGTGTAAATATTATTTAGTAGCTTTTGCCCACAACTTTGTCCGCGTGAAATTTCTTATTCCCCCGACCCACCCCGTCGCATCGCATCACCTGCTCGCGCTAACACTTCGTGTTCGCTTAGCGTTCAGTTTGACTTTTTTCTTCTTGCTCGGCTGCTAAGGGTCATAGCGTGATCTTAAATAGCCTTTAACCTTCCTCAAGAATTGGGCTATCAAATGCAATTTTTTTTTTCAACTCCGACCGTTATTTCCACAGATTACCCCCTACATACAAACTAACAAACAAACACATTTTACCACAAGTGGCCGCGATTAAATATAACTTGATTATAAATCTTAATATTCAAACATAAAGTTTATTATCATTTGCAATATATTTACTATTTTGATTGAAAAGTAAACGTATTTTAAAATAGGAACAAATGTAACAATAAAACATAATTTCTAAGCAATAAGGATGAAAAAACTATGTGGCAAAATAAGGCCACAATTTTTTTGTGGTTTTATTTAACCGGTCATTTTTGATGCGCGCATCGGAAATCTAGTACTATTGTTGATCGAAGTACTTAACCATAACAGTACCATTATGTATTAAAGTCTGTTGTATCAGCGAAATATGAATAGTTTTGAATTTACCTAAAAGGCCGGTTGCCAAACTACCAAAATAGCACATACGAGTGATATTTTGGTAAACCCTTTTTATTTGTTATCAGGGAAGCAATAATATTGTAGATTTGTTAGGAGTATGCAAGGATCGTAACCGGTGGTGTTCTGTAGTTTCTGCCTACCCCCATGGGAAGAAGGCGTGAGTTTATGTATGTAGATTTTTGATGTGAAACATCTATAGCCGCGGGTAAAACTGATTGTTGGCGTGGCGACGCGTCGCCAACATCTTTCACATCTGCCAGGCATCTCGTGATGGCTCACAATTTTTTTATATGTATAAAGTGAGTGTTCTCATCTTTCAAGCGGGTTTTATAGGGTCTTATCTACAAAGCCAGGTATTTCTTTTCACATGGTTTAAACTATCCAGCCAGTTTTGGTAATAAGAACCTAACTGTGATCGTAATACACTTTGTTATACAAAAGTGACTACTTAGCCGGGTGCTAAGTTTGTACAGTTTGAATTAAAAACTTTACCATAGTCAGAATAGTTAACGTTAACTCTGCACTTATAGCTTAAAGCTAATCTCGGCTTGTACAGCTTACGTATTTTAAAGGAAATCTATCTCTATGATTAAAGGAAATCTATCTCTATGATTAAAGGAAATCTATCTCTATGATTAAAGGAAATCTATCTCTATGATTAAAGGAAATCTATCTCTATGATTAAAGGAAATCTATCTCGATGATTAAACGACAGTGTAAGAGACACTCTGATGATGAAGCGGTGAAAATTTTCGACGGTATTTTTTTTTTAAATCTGCTGTTCCATGTGACCATGTAGGTATTGCACTTTTGCATGAAACACACAATGTCTAATGATTCTTATCAAGAAGGTTTTCCGTTAGACTCCTTCCGACTTCCGTAGGACTCGTTTTCCCGTTGTCAGCGATGCTGACGAATTTGTTGATGCCCAATTTACTATTTTTGCCTTTTTTATACTTTTTGTTCATAATTATCAAACCTCATAAAAGTATTATTTTACTATTAGCTGTTGTTTAAACAATATAATTGCATTAATGATTCTTGATGTTTACTTATTTTTTTATTTTACTGGTCACGTATTTGAGTCTATTCTTCCCGTATTAATCACTTTGCGAGGTCAAGACATCCCATCTAGTGCTTGCTCGTAAGCTACTGGTATTCCCAAATATTATTAATTTCATGGTTTAATTAACATACATACATACATAAACTCACGCTTTCATCCCATGGAGGTAAGCAGAAACTACAGAACGCCACCTGCTACGATCTTAACATACTCCTTCTGCCTCATTTACATTTTTAGATCTGCACCCCAATTACGTAACACACAATCTATCACAATCTGAATCTTTTTGAAGCCTATTGCTAATCCATTGCTTCATATGTTCGAAAAAATTGTCTGCTCAACAACGTAAAAAACGCAATGAATGTTTTTGAACTGTCATAATGAAACCCATTCTTACTGTTAGTGTGTTACGTAATCACCCCGCTGGTCATAACGCACGCCGGTTACGAGTACTATGCACCTGACCTTTCTGAAGAACATCACCAATAAGGTCACTATATGTCCTCCTAGGGCGTCCCCTCCCGGTGTTTCTACTCATATTTGCCTCGTAAATACTTTTTGTTAGTCGCCTTCCAGAATAAAAGAAAAAAGTACATCCTAGATAGTTTCGGTATAAAAGGAAATAAGATTAAAAAACACTCGGCAACTATTAGCATTTTGTGAATTTAAAACGGCTGTTTTGAACAAAACTCGACCGCAGGTTTTTTTCAAGCTGTCTTCGCGTAAGCATTCATTTGTTCTTTCATCGTTCTGCCAACAATTTTATTGTTTTCAATATTCCTACAACAATTTTTTTTCTCTAATTATTCATAGAGTTTCTGTTGCTCTCTTTTCATAATTTTATAATGATCACGATGACCCATTCGAGTGATTCAAAGGAGAAAAACTATCATAACGAAGCGTTTACAAAACCAATTAGACCGCAGCTTTTTTAATAGCAATGTATCCTCTTATAACCAATTTTATAGCTTACAAGTGATGCGTAATCGCCATTAGAAAATCCTGTAAATTCTTTATAAATATTTGTCAAATTAATCTAGAATCCCCAATAATAATGATCACAATTCACATTTCAAAGTTTTAATTACACCGGTGTGTGTTGTAGAATTTAAACAAGTAAGTCTTACATAAGACGAAGTTTAACACTACTTGTATCCAAGAGTTGTCCAACATTATACTAAACTTATAACTTTCCTCCCAAATTAGGTGGAAAAATACTTTCACCTTAAAATTAGGTGGAACAATACTTTCACCTTAAAATTGGGTGGAACTATACTAAGACCTTAAAATTAGGTGGAACAATACTTTCACCTTAAAATTGGGTGGAACTATACTAAGACCTTAAAATTAGGTGGAACAATATCTTTACCTTAAAATTAAGTGCAACAACACTTTCACCTTAAAATTGGGTGGAACTATACTAAGACCTTAAAATTAGGTGGAACAATACTTTCACCTTAAAATTGGGTGGAACTATACTAAGACCTTAAAATTAGGTGGAACAATACCTTTACCTTAAAATTAAGTGCAACAACACTTTCACCTTAAAATTGGGTGGAACTATACTAAGACCTTAAAATTAGGTGGAACAATACTTTCGCCTTAAAAGCTTTGGCGCTTTCGTCTTTCTTCTAATAGTATGTTTATACTATTCAAAGAACTGTGAATAAGGACTGCCTTGTCGGCCAATGCTCGCAAGCGCTACCGCTGAGCATGAGATTCTGGGTTCAATTCCCGGGTCGGGCAAAGTGTTATTGGGACTTTCCATCTCAAATTTCTCAGTAGCAACCCGGACTCTGGATGTGTACCCAGTTGAAGGCAAAAGGCTCGCCCCCTATTACATGGGACTTGAACATAACTGGCAAAATGTGGGTGTACTCTTCTTCCTGACCCTTCGGGGAAGACAGGCGTGATGTGTTATAAAATGACTATTGTTATATTATTGTATAAAGGGTGATTTTACAACGTTGTTCGGAATGTACTTTCAAACGTTTGAGTCGTACTTTTTGTGTACTTTGATGGATATTTGGTCTTTTTTTTTTAAGTAGGATAGTGAGAATTTTAATGCCATTTTTTAAGTTACTGTAAACATTTGAAGAAACCGGTCAAGATATTCATATTTGTTACTTTCTAGTACTAACAACCGCACATCAGTGGTAACTATTTAATAGTGACAGCGCTTTTAAGTCATAGCAGAGTTAGGGCATTTTTCGTAGTGTAAGTATTACCACTGTAGTTCGGTTGACTGTACTTACGCACATTGTTATTTTTCAGTTTATTCTCTTTTAAATGAATCAATAGCTTATTCGGATAGCTAATATATGTTTAAAACAGGTTTCTGCCATAGTAATTTGATGCCTGCATTGCGGTTTGCTGGTCAACGCGCTTCTAATATCCGTTAAATAATTTAAAACCAGTGGAAATTTCACAGAATTGAGTAACGCCGTGTGATTTCAACGTTAATATCTATTCATTAATTTTGGTTAGCAATTAGTTTAATTTATTTTATGATAAAGGTAAATATTTAACGGTATCCCGCAAATATTGCTATTGGTTACAATTTCGTGAAGCTGTGTAACATTAAAATGCATTGTGTGAATATTAAGGGGCATTAAAATAGCCTCCTCGAGTAGCGATATTTTTTATATCAACACCCGGTATTATTTTAACAGGTAACATTTTTACCACGGTATAAGCGGTTCTCAATGGGCACCCTAATTATGTAATCACACTTTTAATCACAATCTGAATAATTTTGAAGGATATTGCTAATTTACCATTGCTTCAAAATATTTTTTTTAGAATTTAGTTTAACTGTCAAAATGAAAGCCATTGCTACTGTTAGTGTGTTACGCAATTACCCCGCAGATCGTGAAGATACGAGAGAAGAAGAAGCATCTACAAATTGTATATTATGGTCATTTCGTGATGATAAATTACTTAAAATAACAACCCTCTACGCTACTGTTATAATACGATCATATTAAATTAGTTCTCCGAAGGCAAGGAATTTTTGGCAAGGATTTTTGTAAGGCAAGGAAAAGACGGATTTTTGCAAGGATTTTTGTTAAGCAAATTGACAGCCAACCTAAACTTTCCGTATTTTCAAGAAATGTCTATAGCACGGTTAATTGACGCAGGGTGTCAATTCACTAAACACACACTAAATTCATAGTACCGTCAAGGTTTCTCTTGTATCATATTGACATAGTTGACATAGTATTGAACATAGAGAAACTAGAATTCGTCGATAAAACTGTTTTCCTGGGGATCACGCTTGACTCAAGGCTACAATGGGGAGCTCATTTAACATCTCTTGCAGGACGGCTAAGTTCAGCAGCATATGTTGTAAGAAAATCCGTCAATTTACTGATGTAGGTACCGCGAGGCTAGTCTATTTCAGATACTTTCAGAGTATCATGTCTTACGGTATTTTTCTATGGGGACGGGCTGCAGATATCGAGTCTATTTTTATTCTGCAGAAAAGAGCCATCAGAACAATATGTTGCCTCCGCAGGCGCGATTCTCTAAGGGAACTTTAAAAAAATATTAACATCATGACGGTACCTTGTCAATATATCTATGAAAACATCATGAACGTAAGGAAAAAAAAAATCTTTTCAGTCTTTTACTGAAAATATTAAAATTTTATTTCTAGTACTATAGACACAACTATATTACTAGAAATAAGTACAAATTAGTTCAACCAGGTTTCAGACTGGCTAAAGTAGACTCATCCTTCATGGGGTACTGTTTAAAATGTTACAATAATATACCTCCCCACATAAACTTCCAACTGAAAGAAACGAAATTTAAATCTTGTATAAAACGCACACTATGCAGCCAAGCATATTATTAGTTGGGGGATTACATCGCTGACAAAGATGCTTGCCTCAACGCTGGTTCTGCTCCACAGGGGCGCATAAATTAATTGATTAGCATTCGAAAATATTGTTGGAGCTGCTGAAGATTGTAAAATCTATCTTTGCATTATATAAATTCAATCTCTTTGTAATGTATAATTGCATAGCAGATGTATAAGCACTATGTATCTACGAGTACCATTTACTAGGATGATTTTTCATTGGCTTGAATGTGCCCTGGCGGCTGAGAGTATGTCATGCTCACTCAAATGTCTCGCTGGTGGTGGCGTGTGTGTTGGATCATTAAGTTCCCTTCAAAATGGTTGAGCTGAATGTTGCTGATCCGTACGTTATGTTCGTGAACGAGCGCCGTCAGTAGGGACTGGTCATCTCTTGGCTGCCACGCCTTATTTTAATTTGAATTGTTTGTTTTTATAGTTTTTATTACGGACGCTTTTAACATGCTCGTCTTTTTACATAGTTCTCACATGTATAATTTCAACATGAATGATGTAACCATTTTATTTTTGTAACGTTGTGTTCATTTAAAAGAGTCTCCATGGAGTTTCTTGCGCGTTGTTCTCCATAGGTACCTACTACGTATTGGAATGAGCAACTAGCTTCATTTTTCTGACTGACCGACCCCTTGACAATTCAAAAGTGCCTGTAATTGGTTTATTTCAAATAAATGCGATGAGTTTGAGTTTGATCGTTCTACCCAGTAACTGGGTTGTGGAGGTTAGACTGGAAGTCGACCCCTACAAAGTTGGTAATAAGGCTAGGCAGATTTTTGAGTTAAGGTTTCCCTGACTGTACTAATATTTTAGCAAGTGTCTTTATATCCATCATCATCAATTAAACAGATAAAAATTCCTAAAAAAATGGCGAACGAAGCGGCTGTCTAACGGGAATTAAATAAAGAAGGTAGCAACGTAAATTCAAAGTTACAGCTCATTTCACCGCTCCATACCAAACTCAAACTAAAAGTTCCTAACAAGATCGAGTGTATTAATACTCCCGGTGACCTCGAAATCTTTGCTCTGTTTCACTTGCACACATCTTTATCTAATGCTACAGAAAGAGACACGTGATTTTATTGAGAATCAATTTGAATGGAGAGGTTACCTCCGCGCGCTTCGCAATTAACATTTCGATTTCCCAAAAGAGACTTTAGTTGAAGTATTTTTTTTTAAATGTACTTATATTGTGTACTAATTTTGTGTATGATGTCTTTATAAACAATTTGTGGGCACTTGTTTCGACTTTATTGTTGTTTTGTTTCTGTTAAACTTTATTTATTGCTAGCTCTTTAAATATTTGTAGAGGGATCATTGCATAAAACTTAATTTTATTTATAGAAAGGTAGGTTAAACTTTAGGATTAGGCTTTTGAAACGGAAACGCGTGGGTTTAAAAATATTATCTGAAAAGTAGCTCCTATCCCATAAATTGTATTTAAAGTACTATCTGGCTACTTTAGAGACTATTGAGGTTCATTTGATACAATTCGAGCTATACCTAACAAATTATTAAGGTGAATTTCATTAGTAAACAATTAAACTGAACGCGATCAGCACATCTAAACCGCATTCAGTTTCATTGGAGAAATTCGCCCTATGGCGTTCAAAAACCTTAAAACTTTTTGTTAAAATTACGGATCAAAGTATTAAATCCAATTTAAAATGCAGAAACACTTGATATGCAAAAATAATTCATCCCTATTCCACATAAAATCTTCTATCAAAGTCTCAACACTGAATATCTTTACGTCCTCGTCTCTCTGAGAGCCTCAAAAGGGCTAACCCTAAACAGACAAGCGGGGGCAGTGGGGCGTAATTGTCGGCGCCACATTCATTGCCGCGGCGCCTTGACCTTGGGGCCTTACGTAACTACGATGTGCCGGGACAGCCGGGGCTCGACACATAAACTTAACCTTAAAAAGATGTATTTCTATTTTTTTGTACCAATGTGTAGCCATAAAACATATAAGACATCGGGTACTTAATTGTAGTGCAATTAAGATTATATAACACACTGTGTTATGGAACACAAATAATTGTGGACAAGTGGATGATTTTTTCTCGATGTATTCATATTTTTGATTCTCACTGTACGTAACCGTGCTGTTTGCTGGACAGGTGATGGGCCACGTACGTATGAAGCTCTTCTGTGGTTTTTAAACATTTTACGGACCGTTCAAACTGGCGCGCCGTAGGATGCGCTTGCGTGCGGTGATTGTACAAAAGATTAGGGAGTCATGCGACTATTTGTGCCATTTGAACATCCCCATAAAAGTTAGTTAACACATTCAGCGAAAGTGAATTTCATCCCGAATCCCACGCGATTTTGTCTCAGTTTGACCCGAGATTTATTATTTTAGAAATGAACTAGCTTTTTCCCGCGGCTTCACCTACTTGAATGTCGGAAAATATGTCACGGGACCCTACTACCGGGATGAAAAGTACGCTATGTGTTAATACAGATTATAAACTATCTGTGTGCCAAATTTCATTCAAATCTGTACCGCCGTTTTTGCGCCAATTCTGTTAAGTAATAAATACATTCAGATAAACGGACAAAAATTCTAAAACTATATTTTCGGAATCACGCTCACTGCCATACCTCGTAGCAATAACTTTTATTTTTATTTTTTAAATGTGCTGTTTTGACTTCGTCACTATTTTATTTTATCAATAGATTGACAAAAAATAATATTGTTTTATATCGTAGCCTGATCAGCCTTTACTTTTAAACCAAAGAGCAGCTGACGGTATATCTATCACTATTTAACAAGTTAAGAAAATATACATTTTGTTTGAATTAAGCTCATAAAATCTTCATTTTAGCAAATTGGTATTCGAAAATTTTACCTCTCCAAACCTTATTATGGCAAAAATCGTTATACATAGTTTTGGGCTATATCTAGTCTTTGTGTTACCTACATACTGATTCAGAATCAGTAGTTATAAGTAAACCACGGACAAACAATTAAATAAATCTTGTGAAGCTAAGAACGTTCAAGTATTATGTGTAATCTAGCTTCGGTATGTTTGGCAATTAAAACTTTGAACATTTTGTTCTAGTAGCACTAGTTTTTAAATGTGTCATAAATCTTCCCTTATACCTAACACAGAGAAGTGCAAATAAGTCTGACTTTATTTCCATGAAATATTTAATAATCAGATACAAAATTAGCATCTTGAGTGTATAATTACTCTCCATAAAACAACACAAAGGTTAGACTGAATTAATCACAAAGATGTTTGTTACCCACAATAGAGATAAAGGAAATTAAACTTAATCATTACTGTAAATACAGACTCAAATCAGAACCACAGCCAAAACTGTTACTACCCACTATAAAAACAATCCTAGTCTCGGGTCATAAGCACCAATAAACCGCTTGACACTATAAAAGTGACTCCCTAACATGAATTCGTAGCCGCTACGCCGCGTAGGTGTGCTACGAACGCCTACGCGGGAAGCGTAGACAGCGCGGCGACGTAGACTGTCTACGAAGGGTCGGTGTTGTTTTTATTTTAAAAGGGTATTAACTTAAGTGTTTCTGTGTGTTGTGTGTGTATTATCTAAGTATAAATTGGGTTTTATTGTATAATTATTATATGAATAATAAAACAATTACCGGTTCGACTCTGTAGATTTCGTAGCCTTCGTAGGCGAGCGCCGTAGGTACGATTGCTACGAACGCCTACTCGTAATCGTGCGTAGACAGTGCGGCGCCTATTTGCGACTGTTAACCTAAGTACATTTGTGTGAGTGAATTATTGCTTTCATGTTTTGTACATAGAATATAATTCGTTCATGTCATTGTACGTACAACACATGTTAAGTAATTTTTTTAATATTTGAATGTAAAATATTAAACATACCTATAAAAAATAAAAGCCCGTCAGACAGGGAAACAGAATAAAAATATTATGAAACTTAAAACTGAACTTAAATTACGTAACGAGTTTTTTAATCACTCCATTTACTTAAAGTGCAATACAGTACAGTACATTTTAATGTTATTTTTATTCTAGTATATTACATAACACGGCACCTTTTAGGAGAAAGCAGCAGGTATACTATCAATTTCTTTTAATTTAACAGGCAGCTGTGCTGCTGGACAGTTTGTTGTGCGACTTCTTCGCAGCCCTAGTTCTAGCTCTAGTTCTTCTAAAGCACTAGGAAGTGGTGCAGGGCGGGGGTTTTTGGGGCCTGTCTTATGTAATTATGAAGTTCAAAAATAGCTCATTCTCAGCCTAGTTTCAATAAATCACTTTTGATTATTTTAATGCTTAAAAACCTATTTCCAGAAACCATTTTTCTGTCTGATTGATGAGAGAGTCTTAAATATTTTTTCCGAGAAAGTACCAAACACTATCAAATTTTAAGAGAAACTCTCTGTTTTCTTTTCTCTAGATTAACTGCGGCATTCCGTAACTAAACTTGTACTAAAGTTCAGAATTAGGCTTTTTGTTTTTGTGGCCGATAAAATGTGAGTGGCTTCTCAAGGCCCAGTAACTCGGCAGATGATAGTAACAAAACAGCTGGCTGCGTTGAAAGGCTCAAAAGAAACACTGATACACTTATCAGAATATTATAGGACTAGCGACCTGCCCCTAAGTCCTACCCTAGACAAAGTAACATTCGATTAGCGATGACGCTAGTAGAAAAGCCAAAAAATGTATGGGGTTGCCATAAGCTATCGAAATATCACGTGATCATAGGTCAACAAATAGAAATTAGCTAGACAATGTTAACATCATTCGATTCTATGAAACGAATCGACAGCGTCAAACGATTACTTCCATAGAGATGCGTAGCCAAGTGGCACTTTTTGACAAGCGTTATCGCTATTTTTCGATTCGTATGATGGAAACATTAGCGAAAGCGATGACGATTGTAGAAATAAAATCGCTCCGAAGTGAATGCGAGGGCGAACGCCCTCTGCTTTGTGCGGAATTAGTGACATGATAAAACAATGTCGTCACACAGGCAAACACGAAAAACAGCTTTAATTTCTAATGTGTAAAGAAAGAAAAAGTGTTTATATAGGACTCAAATACAGAATTAAAAATAAATAAACAAATGAAACCATTTTCAAAGAAAATCCTGTTCGAGGCCCGAAAAGGCTACTACCTCAATTTAAAGCTCTGGCCACATTGATACCAGAGTAGCGCGGGAGTCGGGACATGACTGCGGGCGTCGATTGTTTTAATAATCTAAATTTGCATGAATTTCGTACTGAAACCCCGCCGGATTCGCTACAGTTTAGTATGTAAAACCTCTCAACTGTTTCTTTACCGTGATTCACGTCCACATCTAACATTTGTCATTTGCATGTGATGACGAAGTTGTCCCATTATTTAGCATTTACCAGGGAAAATTCTAAATGCTGGGCCAGATTTCCCTAAACAAAACCAAAGCAATTTAATAAAATGCCTCTTCATTTCATGCAAGCTTATACAATGCAGTGTTTTAATGTTACAATCATGCTAACTTCATGTATTAGGATAAGGAACAATTTTTTTATAAAAATGATACGTTAAGCTACATTTAAAATATATAAAAAAAACGAATCAAAAATAGATTAAAATTATGATTCGTACAATATTTAATATTTTTTCTTTGCACATTGTTGTGTACCCAACCCAGCCACCAAAAACAAATACGACCAAGTTAAAATGATCCATTTACAAGTGAGTCATGTAACAATTCAGGTCGCGTTACAATTCCCGAATGGAATCGTTGATCTAAGGTAACCTTGGGCCTGCAATCAGTCGGTAGTAGATACTTGGAATTAAACCGTTTACCGTATGTTCGGTCGCCTCGGGAATGAAGGTATGAAGTTTGCTTCCTAATTGCATCTGTTTAATTAATTCGACGAAGGTCTGTAGCTTTTTAGGAGATTAATAAATCAGTTCGTTAGCTTCTGTGGAAGACAGTTTGTGAAGCCTCTGAGGACCGCATGATCATGTCTGATTAAACTAAACTAGGAACTCATAGTTAAAAAAAAAAAAAAGTGTTTCGATTTATTATTGTCATCGTCTTTTATAAATCTTACTTATTTTCTTTTTACTTTAAAAAAAAAAAGGTTTTTGGATACAATTCAATGTGTTAAATAGCAATCTCTTAAGAAAAACAAAATGCTATTGTTTTGATAAACTTCTTTTGCCCGAAAGTCTGACAACTAATTAAAACTTCACTGGTACTGGTTCACTTATTAGGTAGTAGGTGCAGGCGGTGCAGGTGGTACTAAGTGTCACCCAGTAAAAGGGTTGCGGAATTCAAATAGGCAGTCGTTCCATGTAAAACAGTGGTATTCAGATACATCTGGTTAGACTGGAACCCGACCCCAACATAGCTGGGAAATTAACAAGTAAGACAAGATACTTCTTTTAAAAACACAAGAGAGTTTCATCACGAAAGTCCCAGCTCTATTCAGTTGGGTTTACAACTGCATACTAGTAACATCAACCCGTATGGATGCTGAAAAGTACTCATTGAATACGGTGAACAAAAATGCCTGCAATGCCGCGCGTCCCTTATGTTAAATAGTAGTTCCATAGTGACTTGCTTACGAATTCATTCATGAAATCATGATAGCGTAAAATGAAAGTTATTATAGAGCACCATTTGTAACTTTATACTGCATAGGTACAAACCAACTTCTACCAGGTATTTATTACCTATCCACAATCTATCTTATGATAATGTAAGAAAGCCGAAACCAAAAAGTAAAAAGTTGATCGCCTCCTATAAAATTCGATGACGACCTTGTCAGTCAGTGGTTTTTTTTTATGGTGGGGTTATTTTTAAACATGTGGTTAATGCGTATAGTGAACTTATTGGTGATGTTCTTCAGACAGCTCAGGCGCGTAGAGCTCGCAACTCAGCGAGCGTCTATGACCAGATGTACGAACGTAAACGAAGCAAAAGGAGTAGGCAAGGAAGGTAGCAGGTAGCGTTCTGTAGTTTCTGCCTACCCCCATGGGAAGCAGGCGTGAGTTTATGTATGGGCATAATATGTATGTTGTGGTTAATTTTACTCGTAACCAAAACCACCGTACAGGATTTTAACCCAGTATTACTTTTCTATTCATTCTCAAAAATCAATACGGAATTTGCACACCGAAAACGAATTCCTCTCACAGACAGCACAGCTTCTGTGCACATAGATTTAAATGCCGATGTCTCACAAAAGATGCTGCATCCGTACTGCGGCCGCTCTTAAATATGCACTCGTTTAACTCAAGAGGTTTGGTTCATAGCGTCGTATAAATAGCGCAGAGCTATAAATAGCGCAGCGATATAAATAGTATAGCACTATAAATAGCATAATGCTTTTAGAACGCTGTCCTAAACGGTACTAAGCTCATTTTTTGACAGCTTTATTTAATTATTAAGAGCTGGAAAATGTTCAGTTGCAGTTCCTCGTCTACTTTACTGAAAATAAAGGAACAGCCGAAACATGAAAGTAATTTAACTTTAAGTTATGAAAGGAAATGCATTTTTCGAGTCATTACCAGTTTCAGTCCTTCAAGAAAATTGTTGATACAATTTTCAATCGAATTAAAAGTCATAGGGCAATTAATGAAAAACTACCGATGAAAACCTCCAGTCCACCAGTCTTCTAAAAACTCTTTTTGTTGGTTATTCCGTTACAAGAACACATCACAATTACCTATTCCGTTTTTATTTCTTCTGACTAAAATCAACCTATTTTAAAAATAAAATAATATTACAGGTGAACGATTCATTAAACAATATATTTTTAGCCTTATGTTTAACTTTTCTGAAAGTGTTTCTTAATTTTACAGCTTGGATTTATGCCACTGTGATATTTATTAATAATAGTTTCAGTGTGTAAGGCAGGCTTAGCTATATACCTAACACCATAAAAAAGTTTTACAAAAAAAAACTGAAGTATTCAATCATACCTTGAACGAACTCTGAACCTTGAATGAAAGCTTGGTAGCACGCCATCTAGCAGCAATTTACAGAACTAACAACATGACACAGATTCTAGCTACAGCCCCCAATGCTGCGCGAATGGCACTCTAGCGGAAAATCGAAAAACTACGATGTAGCTGCACCTAATTCCACGGTTCCATGTAGTTACTGCCGCTAGGTGGCGTTTGTACATTTTTTTTCCATCATCGCAGACTAGATGGCGCTCAGATAGTCAGCGGAATACAAGTTCTGTCTGCAATATTATAAATTCATAAATCAAGATTTTCTCTCATATTGCCACAATCTACATTTACGGGAACAGCTCAGCCTCAATAAAAAAGATAGGGCAAGACTTGAAAGAAAGCGGTAAATTTGCATAGATGCTTGCATAAGTTGAGTTCTTTTTTTCGTAAAATCTTGAAGTATTTAAATTTGATGTCGTAACATCAAATTTAAATACTTCAAGATTTAAGACCTCTGAATTCACCAATTGCATAATTAAGACATTTTCAAAAACTGAAGTAGATATTCTGAAACAGTTGGTGGCGATGGAAACTAACTTACATTTCTGAAATTCCGCTCCAATCTGATTTGTGTTATCCGAGAAATTGTGAGCTTTTATTGAGCGGAATATCTACGCCTCGGCATTGGATTTTTCTATGTCTAATTGTAGAGGTACCTCAAGGATAGGTTTTCTGAAAAGTTTTTGTGAAATGTTAATTATTTCAGAAATTCGAGTAGTACTAAACTTAAGGAATGAATACCTCGTTAAATCCTTATATTATATTGTTAAAGATCGCCCTTTATCTCTTAACAATTTATAAGTATATTTAATTGTTTTCAATGCAAAGTGAAAGGCTTCAAAAACTGGCTTGCGTAAATTTTAGGGACCCATAGACTACTTAATGGCAAACCGGTCTTTCGTAGTTAACTATAACTTTCTTGCTTGCATCCAACATCTTTATTGCTTCAAGACTAACTCTAACCGAGATTGCAACACGATATAAATAATACAACGAACATTAACGAAAATATAAATAAGTTTTGATAATAACGTTATTTATATTGTTTATAAAGTGGCTGATCCGTCCGACAGACGTTGTCTTGTCCAAATTTCAATAGGTAAAAATCCCATAGGAAAAAGGACGTTAAATTTTTCACGAATTTGAACATTTTCCAGGAATCTTTTCCAATTTTACTTTCCATGAAAACCTAATTCGGAGTATTGTAGGAACATTTAATACAAAAAAATACCGAATCGGTCTAGCCATTCTCAATTGAAATTGTGACGTAGAGGCGTTACAATTTCAGTGTGCACTAAGACTGGTATTGTACTACCGCTTTTAACGATGAATTTCACACTTGACAAGTGTTAAACGTTAAAAATTACTAAAGCAACTGGCAATTGTAATCAATATAAATAAATAAAAAATACATTTCTTTAATAAGCGAATCACTTCAGAATGGCTGTACCAATTTTATTTAAATATTTCGGGAAACAAAAATTGGAAATGTTGCCCGGAAAATTGTAAACTCGGGAAACACTGAAAGTGCTTTTTGTATGTACGACATTCTAATAAAAATTGTGAACGATGAAAGTATGTTTAGACAGGTCAACGCCTGATGGCTCAGCACTAGCTAATCCATCAGGCGTTGTCACAGGGCCTTTTTATTAGAAAGGTACTAACCCATGTAATAAAAAGGCCCTGTTAAATAAATAAATCACCTATGTTTAAATGCAAAAAAAAACATTGTCTAATAATAAACTAAGAATACATCCCATGCCGATTTCGGCTACGGTGACCGTTACTGTAACCGTTACCGCAACTATAGGTTACGGGCGTGTGCTTAGTGTTGCTAATCTAACCTATCCTGACTGTAAAGATTAGGTGCACAATGCGGACACGTTAGAATGCCATTGTAGTAATGATGTTGTATTGCCTATTTCCTATGTTAATCAAACCAAACCTTACTCATTTCAAGAAATTAAATTCATAAACTATGATACACATACATAAACTCACGCCTTATTCCCATGGAGGTAAGCAGAAGCTACTGAACGCCACCTGCCCCTCACATATGGTTGTCAAACATGGTCTTTAACAAATCAGCAGAGGTCTACGCTCGAGGTTTGCCAGACGGCTATGGAGCGGAGTATTCTGGGTATCAAATTAACAGACCGGGTTAGGAATGCGACTATATGCATATCACAAAGATAACTGATGTCACTTGGAAAGTTGCCACGCTAAAATGGAATTGTGCTGGACCAAAGACATTAAATTATTATAACAACATTAAATTATTAAAACAATAGACGGGACATAACGAACAAAATCGTTATCTGATACATTTGTCCTAGTGGACAAAAGTCGCTCAGTCTAGTTTGGTACGCCTGCATGTCAAGACTACTCAAGACTGTCAAGTCGCATTTGTGTCCACCAAAATAAAAATATTTTCTAAGAAAATATGCTGATTTACGCATTGCGATATTGCAAATCTCGTTATGGTAAAACGACTAGACCTAACTTCGGTTTATTTACGTACTTATTTTTTTAAATTACTCAGTATTTAGAATTAAATAATTTTCATCTAAAGATCTAGAACATTTGCTTATTTTTGAATAAACCCTCTATTGCGGAGTAGCTTTACTAGCCTTGTAGAGATGTGATGTTGCTTATCGATTTTACTATCGATAGTATTTAATGAGGTAAATAATAAATAACTCTTAAAATATAATACTGTTTGAACATAATTATGTCATTTAATTTAGATGCAATAAAGGAACAACTATTATTCGTTCAAGTAGTTTTCTGATATTTTAGGTTTTCGAATGTAAATAAAGTAGAACTTGAAAAGTGGATACGGTTTATTCAAAAAGACCATAGAGAAGAAAATTGGCTTCCAACTGCTTCGTCGAAATTATGCTCGAAGAAAAAACCGAATAAAAAAGACGTCAATTTACTAATGTAGATACCGCGCGGCTAGTATATTTCAGTTACTTTCATAGTATCATGTCTTACGGTATTTTTTTACTATGGGGACGGGCTGCAGAAATCGAGTCTATTTTTATTTTGCAGAAAAGACCCATCAGAGCAATATATTGCCTCCGCAGGCTGGATTCTCTAAGAGAACTGTTTAAAGATACTAAAATCATGACGGTACCTTGTCCATATATCTATGAAAACATCATGTACGTAAGGAAAAAATAAAATATTTTCAGTAAAGAAGGTGAAAGACACAACTATTTGACTAAAAATAGGGACTTATTGGTTCAACCAGGTTTCACACTGGCTAAAGCAGACTCATCCTTCATGGGGTACTGTTTAAAATGTTACAATAAAATACCTCCCCACATATTCCAACTGCATGAAACGAAATTTAAATCTTGTTTATAACGCACACTATGCAGCCAAGCATATTATAAGTTGGGGGATTACATCGCTGACAAAGATGCTTGGCTCAACGCTGGTCCTGCTCCAGAGGGGCGCATAAATTAATTGATTAGCATTCGAAAATACTGTTGGAGCTGCTGAAGATTGTAAAAACTATCTTTGCATTATATAAATCCAATCTCTTTATAATGCATAATTGCATAGCACATGACGTAGCACATAAACCTACGATTTACTAATTTACTAGGTTCGTCTTTCATTGACTTGAATGTGCCCTGGCGGCTGAGAGTATATCATGCTCACTCAAATGTCTCGCTGGTGGTGGCGTGTGTGTCGGATCATTAAGTTCCCTTCAAATTGGTAGAGCTGAATGGTGCTGATCGATACGTCATATTCGTGAACGGATGCCGTCAGTAAGGACTGGACATCTCTTTGCTTATTGCAGCTTGTCTTATTTTATTTTTATTTCTGAATTATTGTTTTTTTGTTTTAAACTCGCTAAGCAGAGTTGTACTATGGGTACTAGACAATGGATATAATACTTATATACGATATTTTTTGGAAATACTTATAAGACATAAGAAACATAATATAAATACTTATAATACATAAGAAACATAATATAAATACTTATAATACATAAGAAACAGAATATAAGTTTTTGTTAGTCTGGGGACTAACAAAAACTTATATTCAGCACATAAATATTTGTGGCCCGTGGGAATCAAACCCACGACCTCGTGATCAGCAGTCTGACACTGGGTCATTAGACGATAATAATTATAATTTAGTCATTTGTATGTAAATAAATTTTATAAATAAATAACTTGTAAACATTGAAACTACTGATCATTTTATTGCTTTCCAAATTTTTTGGCATTTGTTTGAATATAATAAAATGTGAAAAAAAAAAATGTGTTTGTAACTTTTATCATTATTATCGATACCTTGATATCTAAATGGTAACATCACTACCACAGGATATTTTATTAAAGAAGAACGGGCACAATGAGCCCAGTGTTGTAGCACTTTCTTACCCATCTTAAAATGAAGATATGAATAAGCTCAATATTTTATTCTATTGCAGCATTGCTCTAATGAATCAAATAATAAAGTTACAGTGGTAAATGATAAATGATTTTATTTCTGTAAGTAGGTTTGTACAAACACACACGTTAATCATATTTTTAAAACGAGATGAGGGCGGCGTTTCATAACTGACTACTCTGAGAAGAAAGGCCGAAACAAACTCAGAGGTCACAGTCTCTTTTAAAGTCCAGATATAATCTTGGTCAGATCATGTGAAGACCTTGTAGATTTGTGTCTGAAATGGTAATGGTATTAAAAAAAACATTCAGTATGCAAAAATTGGAGCAACTCCTTTTTGCCCTCAATATAATCCTTAACGGTATAAAAGGCTTTCTGGCACAACTTACGTTTAATTAATGATTTGAATTTATTAAGGCTTAGATCTTGAACGTGGCTTGGAATTCTATTATAAAAGCGTATATATTGACACCTGAACGAGCCACCTATTTTTTGAGCCTTGTTGTAGGTACAACAAATTTGTGTTTATTCCTACTATTTATATTATGCATATCACTGTATTTTTAAACAATTTTATATTTTTATGAGCATATAAAAGATTTTCATAAATATATTGAGAAGGCACAGTCATTACATTAATCTCCTGAAATTTCTCTCTGAGAGATTGTCTCGGACTTAATTTATAAATTGATCGAACAGCTCTTTTCTGCCAAATAAAAATAGTCTGAATGTCGGCGGCATTTCCCAATAACAGAATACCGTACGACATAACACTATGAAAATAGGTAAAGTAAACTAAACGGGCTGTTTCTGTGTCGGTTAAATTACGAATTTTTCTAACAGCGTATGCTGCGGAGCTTAAAAAAGTCTAAAAGTTCAAGTTCAAAAGTCCAATAATTACCGTTACAAATGCTAATATTATGACCTAACGATGCCAATAAATAATGTTTGTACATTTTCGTTGTTTAATGAATTATTATTAGCTTAAGTGACAAAACAAAAAAATAAAAAAAACAAAATACACAAAAAAAGGAATACTCAGGATTGAGCAGGACAGAACACGCACTGGTATTGTTGAAACCCGGTCAGCGCGAGTGCAGGTAGCGGTCTTTATCGATAGTACAGGGGCGAGCGGGACATATTCACATAAGAAGGATTCATATAAAAGAGGAAAAATGGCAACGTGTAGATATAATAATTGTATCTACATGTTGCCAGTCGGAATGCATAATTATATACATCTTGAGGCCATAATATTAGCAATTATTTGTAACGGTAATTATTGGAATTTAGGAACCGCTGTAACTTTTTTATTTGATTCATTAGAGTAATGCTGCCATAGAATAAAATGTTAAGCTTATTCGGATTTTCATTTTTAATCTACAACACTGGGCCCACGATCCATATAAAGTTGCCCATTGTTCTTGAATTCGTATGTTTGCTATTCAATGCTAGATGGTGTTACTGACGCTCGAGATCAAAGTTTGTATGAAAATGTTCCCAGTAGCCGCTCTAATTTTGCTATATTATGCTAGACGACATCACCGAGACGTGGGATCACAGTTTTTCTATGACATTTCTTCGCATAGCCTCTCTATTGTATCTATCTTAAATCTCTTTGTGCTGGACACATCTGCTGCATGTCAGACGACAAATGGCCAAACTTACGACTCAATGATTCCCTCTTAATGACAAACGTCATTGCGGCAGGCCCAGACGGAGATGGGGGGTGAGCTGGACTCCTTCAGCTTTAAACGTAGAGAATTGGAAAGAGAGTAGGGAGGCCTTTGGATTCCAGTGGGACAACACAGGTTTTTAATAATAATTGACCGAGCGAGCGCGAAGCGTCTCCGTTTCAGCTTGGGCAAAAATGCTTTCATATGTCCGGATGTCTGTTCTCCTCTACAGTTTGCATTTCTCAACTGATTCTTGTGAAATTTTGTGAGCTGGTTTGATAATTATATGGATTTCTTCGTCGATTCAGTTTTTAGAAATATTTTGCAATGGCGGGGATATGGGTAGTCAACTTAAAAAAATCATATGTCAGCCATTTCGCGCTCTTTTCTTTTTAATAGCGCGGTGAACATTTATTCAGTTTTAAGCTATGCAAAGACAGACTCGAGAGGTGTACAGCTTACAGAGCCACTAGTATTATGTTAGTGATAGCTGTTCGTCAGGAATAATCCGTAAAAATGCATCAGTCAGCTGGCTCCCGCGTCACCAGTCCTGACTCTCTCCATATTTTGGCTGCTGAGACCAAAACTACAAACCCAGTAAACAAGGATGTTTTATAAAAATGTGGTTATTATTTTAGTATATTGTTGTGTTTTACGACTTGCACGCGAACGAGTTGCGGGCACAAGCTAGTTTTTATTAAAAGCAAGTAAGGATATCCTTCGATACGGTTTCATAATTAATTGACGTAACAAAATTTTCGCTACGAGCTTACGACCAGACAGGAAATGTGTGCTACGGAAGCGCTACGGCGTAGCTCGTAGCAAGTTATCGAGTTACGTACAATCTTCCTGCAAAAGTGTCCCTTCAGTTTTAATTTGATTAACTAGGTAGGAAATAACTTAATTGAAGAAGAAATTGAGTTATGTCGTCCGCTGCATTCAGAGCCTATTGATAAACTTAAATAAACATAGTATCAGTAGGTACTACGTGCGACGTATAATGTGGTTTTTTGGATCTAACAATTTCAATATAATAGGTCTTTACCTATGAAATTGCCGTTTTGTATGAAAAAATTTAAACGAATTTTTTTCATGAATTTTTTATTTGTATTAATCGAAGTAATCACCCATGCAATCAATGCATCTTTGCCATCGCAGTGGCAGTTTATTGATGCCCTTCTTAAAGAAATCAGCTGGACGGGAGGCAACAAATTCTTCAAAGGCATTTTGTACTGCCTCTCGGGTATTAAATTTTTTTCCCGCCAAGAAGTTATCCAAATTCTGGAAAAAGTAGTAGTCTGTAGGCGCAAGGTCTGGTGAGTAGGGCGGATGACGGAGAGCTTCCAACCCCAGTTCTTGCAACTTGGAGACCGTCTGCTGTGCAGTATGAGGTCGCGCGTTGTCGTGCAGGAGCAGCGGAGACGAGCGATTGACCAATGCTGGTTGGAGATGCGCCAGCTTCTCCATCATTGTGTTCAGTTCTTCACAGTACACATCTGCAGTAATGCTCACCCCGTTTGGTAAGAAGCTGTGATGAATCACACCGGCGCTAGACCACCAAACAGTGACCATCACTTTTCTAGGGGTAAGTTTTCGTTTAGGGCATTGTTTAGGTGCTGAACCAGGATCCAACCAACTTGCTGAGCGCTTACGGTTATCAAACAGAATCCATTTTTCATCGCAGGTAACAATGCGGTTCAAAATTCCTTCATTTGTGTGTCTGTTGAGCAGTGCAAGGCACGTCTCGACGCGTACTTCGCGCTGGCGATCATTGAGTTCGTGGGGCACCCATTTGTCAAGCTTTTTTACCTTGCCAATTTGACGCAAATGGACCAATATTGTTTTGACGCTAACGTCGAAAGCTGCTGCTAATTCAGCCGTAGATTGTGTATCATCAGCTTCCACAATCGCCTTTAATTCGTCATTGTCGACCAAAGTCTTCGGACGACCGCGAGGTTCATTTTTCAGGTCGAAATTTCCAGAACGGAAGCGAGCAAACCAATAACAGGTGGTGCGTTGGTTTGTAGTGTTAGCTCCGTAAACGTCGTTGATGTTGCGTGCCGCTTGTGCCGCGTTGCTGCCACGACGGTACTCATATTCCATAATTACTCGAATTTTTAACGTATCCATGATGACGAAAAAGATTGAAATGCGATGAAAATGTAACACTAATCAATAAAGAAATGACTACTTTTAGAAAAAAAAATCCATGTTTTTAAAATAAAATTAATTTGAAATTAGAATTCTTAGCCAAACAAAAATTATTTTGATTTGAAATGGCCAGTACTGCAGAACGGCAATTTCATAGGTAAAGACCTAATATTAAGAAATGGCATGATTTTAATATTATACAAGTTAATCCAACTTAATAGATTTTGAAATCATTTTAATTATTGTCATTGCTTTTTTTTTCTCAGTTAATTTTAATCATGATCTGGCAGTTTGAGTAATTTATGCGGCCTACCCAAATATCATTTCTTTGGTATTGTTCGTCGAATCGTTGAGCTCCTTAAATCCTGACTGCCTGAGTTGAGCTGCACGATTATGACAAATGGGTGCACTGACTGGACATTCCACTCAATCTGTGTGGTTCTTTCCTCAAAAGACCATTTCGGACACCAATCTACATGGTTTTCACATGATCTGACCAAGATTATGTCTGGACTTTAAAAGAGACTGTGACCTCTGAGTTTGTTTCGGCCTTTCTTCTCAGAGTAGTCAGATAGGTAACACCGACCTCATCTTGTTTAAAAAAGTATGATTAACGTGTAAAAGTGTTTGTACAAACCTACTTACAGAAATAAAATTCATATAACATTTATCAAATTAATAATCGATTTTGAAGGTATCCATTGATTATCGGAGACCATGTATAGTTGATTCATTAATAAAAATAAGAATATTACAAGAAACATGGTAAAATTTTTATATTCCCTAACAAAACGTATACCGATGATGCAAATGTAGCGTTTCAGTCATCTTAGCGCTTCTTATTGGCGCATTGGTTAAAGTAAAGTAAGTCCGATTCGAGTACGGAATAATGTAACATATGTGTAACCCTGATATATAGCAGAAAGATTTAAATATAAAAATAGAGATATTTCAAAAGAAGTATAGACGTGTAGTAATTAGAAAGGCCTTACTTACTCGTATTTGGGTAATTACGCGCAAAATTATTTTAAATGATTCCTTTGAAATATAAATGATTAAAACGATATGGTTTTGGAAGTGGAATTCAGTTTCAAGAACTATAATATTGATTTTACCAAAATCGACGTTAAATCGCATTCAAATAATTCACTACCTCAATCTTATCTACGTCCATTTTTTTATACCACCCTTTTTTATTGCCCGTTTATAAAATAGAACTATTAGCTTTTAACTATCCTTTGTTCAATGAACAAATCTGTCCGTGGTTCCATCCATCGATTAGCCTTCTCTCAAGATACTGCATTAACTCTTTCTTTGAAAGAAACACCTTATCCATTAATACACTCGAGAGCAATGAATCCGGGTCACTTAAAGAATCCTAAAAATCTCGGAAACTAAAAATGCTAGGTTAATGCAATAAATTGTATTTAATAGACAATGTAATACTCCTTAAATGAAGGTATTAAAACTTCTTAGTTATTGTAAAGTTATATCATAAAAAAATCAAATTTGAAAAAGGGCCACTTTCGAAGATGGAACTACGAAATTACAGCATTTGGTTTTGCTTTTGTTTGTAATCTGTCATTTATGTGGGTACATAAACCATGTTGATAGTGCTCTATATTCATTATTCTAGCTGAAATTATGTCGCTTACGCCTGAAGAATGCACCAGAATACTTACAATGCTGGAAACCGGCCGGAGTCAGCGCGATACAGCCAGGACTGTCGGTGTGTCGCTGTCAACAGTACAAAGAGTTCTCCGACGTTACGAAGAAACTGGTTCTAACCTACGCAGACCAGGAACGGGCAGAACCAGGTGTACCACAGCACGAGAAGACCTATACTTGGTGAACACCATGCTTCGAAATCGCTTTCTCACAGGAACTGAACTCACAAATCAGTTTCGACGCCTCGGAGGAAGTAACCCAAGTGCATGGACAGTAAGACGTCGGCTTGCTGAATCTAACTTAAAACCCTTTAGACCTGCAAACGGCCCTAAACTGGAGCGTGGGCATTGTATTTCAAGACTAAGATATGCCCAGAGCCACGTAAATTGGAGTATTGAAGATTGGTCAAAAGTTATGTTCTCCGACGAATCAAAATTTATGCTCTACAAGCACGATGGAAGACACAGAGTGTATCGAAGACCAGGGGAAAGATTCAAGCAAGCATGCATCGAAGAAAAAGTAGCCTACGGTGGTGGGTCTGTACTTGTGTGGGCCGGAATTTCTTCTGAAAGTCGCACAGAGCTGGTGATCATAGAAAACGGCTCTTTAACTAGCGGAAGATATGTGGAAGAAATCCTCAATGATCACGTTGGTCCATTTATGGTCAATTTAGGTGAGGATGCTATATTTATGCATGACAATGCCCGACCTCATACAGGTAGGATTGTGAATGACTACCTTCAAGAGATGAACATTACTCGTATGGAGTGGCCAGCGCGCAGCCCGGATATCAACCCGATCGAGCATGCTTGGGACGAGCTAGGCAGATGCGTAAAACAACGAAACCCTCCCCCAATCACGCTTCGTGAGCTCAAAATTGCTCTCACAGAGGAATGGGAGAATATTCCCCAAAATCGTATAAGGAACTTGGTGTACAGCATGCCAAACCGCGTAAACGCAGTAATGGAAGCACGAGGAGGCAATACGAAGTATTAAAATTCAAGAAAATCGTAATAAAGTTCAAAAATTTCATGTTTCCTATTTTTGTTTTAAGGAGAGATCAGCAGTTTTTTTCTTTATGTAATTTTGTGTTAATAAAATGTATGGTGACTCATATTTTTTTTACTTTCATTTAAGGAGTATTACATTGTCTATTAAATACAATTTATTGCATTAACCTATCATTTTTAGTTTCCGAGATTTTTAACATTCTTTAAGTGACCCGGATTCATTGCTCTCGAGTGTATTTATATAAACGTCATGACAACATGATAGATCACATGCACCGTAATCTTTTTAGAAACCAAATCGACCTGACTATCTTCGATAGGCGTGGGCCTCCCCCAAAAATTGCCATTAATGTAAACATTCTTGGCACTTATACCTAAATGTTATTTCCTTACGTAGTTATACAATTATTTGTACAAAATCAATACCAACAATTTTCATTGCATACGACTGCTCTCAAACATCTAAGGAAACCGATGGAATGCCGGCAATGCCGCACAGGATCAAAATCGTGTCACGGAGCGCAAAATAATTCGAGCTTAGCTGGAGTTGTAGGCAGCGTGGCGCCTCGACTGCCAAGGTTGGGGGCGCAAGTAGTGGGGGTACCGGGGACCCACCCCGCGACTCCGGGAATGATACAGCAGTGCGACGCCGTCACAGGGAGAGGGCAGACGCCGCGACGCCACGGCGACCCGCTTTGTGGGTCAGTAGGAATCCTCCTTAGGGGGGCAGGACGATAACGATTCCAGCGATTTAATCGTGTGTATGGATGAGAATTGGGAACTTTATGTTAGTTAGTTTGTAATGGTTATTAACTTTATCATAATACGCTGATTAGCATACATGAATATTTGAATAGCTTCAGAATTTGTTTAGGTTCACAAATAAGTTTAAGTTTTGGGCGCAGATCTGTAATCTTTAATAAGAAAAGAGTGCTAAGGGAAATTGAGACATAACTCAGGCTTTAAGTATGTATAAATACTACAGTAACGCTAATTGCAACTTTGCTAATCCAAGGGAAGACTGTGTCAGACAAATTAGACTAAAACGGCTGAATTGATGAATGACAGATCTATGAACTCTATACCTTGAACTACCCATTGTTTATGTTGCTCTATGCTTATCGTTGTGTCACAAACACACACGTTGTGTTGTGTCATTTTACTTCGAGAGATACTTCTATAAATAGTTTTAGAAAACAACCCGAATACACACTGAAAGCTGCTTCGCGCCCGAAAAAAAACCAAATACAGGCACTTTTGAATTGTCAAGGGGTCGGTCAATCAGAAAGATGAAGCTAGTTGGCCATTCCAAAGCGTAGTAGGTTCCTATGGATAAGAACGTGCAAGACACCACACGAACACTCTTTTGAATCAAAATATTGTTACAAAATATTGGTTACATAATTCATGTTGATATTACACATGTGAGAACGATGTCGAAAGGCGTACGTTAAAAGCGTACCTACCAAAATATATTTTAAAAAAAGCGGTCCACCGGCACCGGCACCGGTTTCCAAAGTGGTAGTTAAGAAATGACCAGCCCCTTCTGATGGCGACCGTTCATGAGCATGACGTATGGATCAGCACCATTCAACTGAACCATTTTGAAGGGAATTTAATGATCCAACACACACGCTACCACCAGAGAGACATTTTTGTATGCATAACATACTCTCAGCCGCCAGGGCACGCTCAAACCAATGAAAGACGTATAGCTACCCAGTAAATGCTAACTATATAGTAGGTGCATAGTGCTCATTCATGAACTATGCAATTATACAGTACTAAGAGATTGAATTTATACAATGCAATGATAGTTTTTACAATCTTCAACAGCTCCAGCAAAATTTTCGAATGCTAATCAATTAGCATTTAATTGTGACTTGCAACGCAGCCAACTTGTGGGTCTCCGGCAGGCGGATGTTCAGCGCTCAAGCTTGCCGGCTGCCAAAACCTTGCCGGAGTTACCAGATATCCATCTCTATACATTAAAATAGGATATTTCATTACAAGTGCGGAAAGGCTGTCATTGCAAAGAGTTCCGACAAATGTCTACCCGAACCGAAGGCGAGGGGTGACAGTCGGAACAAGTTGCAATGACGGTTCCGCACGTGTACTGAACGACTATTTTTAATACAGTTGCGAAAAAATGAAGCAATTTAATAAAATAATAAAAACACAATAAACTCAACTAACTAATCATTTATTTCTTATAAAAGTTATAACTCACATAAACATTGAAATTGGTACAGTTTTTTATACTAACTGGAGAAGTTTTAGGTTGCATACTCGTATTTACTGTTTGAGATAAACTATTATTAATTTCGTATGATTGTTCATGTACATTTGTCATACAATGGCGTTTGCTAGTTGATGGAGTTGGATCTGATGAATTATCATTATCAACGAAGGTAGATGGACGAAAGTTCTCTTCAACATGTGAAGGAGACGGACTGGACCTTAAATTAATGGATTGTGTGATTTTTTTCCCAGTTTCTAGTTTGTTGTTTAATGAATCACCAATATAGCTTTCTGCAACTTTGTCTGATTTCCAACCTCCTAGTCGCTTTAAGGACGTCAAATTGGCTCCTGAATCTGCCAATAATGTAGCAGAGGTCCTCCTGAAGCTGTGCCCAGTATAATACTTAGCATCCGGCAGACCAAGAAACGTAGCTATTTCTTTTGGCATATTACCAAATTTATTTATCCCGATTGCTTGAGCGGTACACTTCCCTTTTTGGTAATTTTGAAAAAACGGTCGGTTTTTCCTTTTTGGGACCGCTGATTCATATATTTTTGCACTATTTTAAGAAAGTCTCCTTCAACAACAAAGCTTCTCGGTATCTTATTTTTTGTGTTCGGAATCTTGATTAGTAGCATTTCTCCATGGGCTTCAATATCTTTTAAAGTAATATTGGCTAACTCCTCTCTGCGGCAAGCTCCAACAACGCCAAAAATCAGAGCAACCTACAAAAAAAGGGATTTGATTAATATTTTTTTAAATAATATTGACTATATTTTGCGATTTCGTAAACTGAATACTAAAGAAAAATATAAGTACTTATTAATAAATGACCTTTGTGAATAAATAACGATCATCAGGAGCTTCGTTGAAAAACCTTTCCACTTCATTCGATGTTAATATTTTCGACGTTTTACTTGTACAACCGTCTGATTGTCGTTTTAAGAAAGCATTTAATTTTGGGTATTCACTTATATCCACGTTGTTCCTTATTTTCAGCATACTTTTTATCATCGAAAACCTCGACCATAACGTAGAAGGTTTTAAATTTGCTGAGAGTTCGGAGAAGTATGCCACATAACATTTTCTGAAAAACTATTTGCTTTTTTCTCTTCTCTCCACGCAATAAATTCGTCGTATGTAGATATGTAGCGACTTTTTGACTTTTCCGGTAAAATGTTCTCCGAAGCATTTTGTGCAATTATACTGAGTTCCGGTGGTGTTAATTCAAAAAAACTAGGGTCGAAATTACTAATTTTGTGCAACAAACAACTAAACTCGCAAAGAAAATTTCTGATAAATGGCGCCAACCGTAGAATATAAGCAGAGTTTTTTTTTTCTTCACCCATTCTGGAAGGCAAAGGGAACTATACCCATACAGCCAAGTCTTCAGTAGATTTTTTTTATTGATATGAATTGAAAATGAAATTTAATGAGATGAAATTAAATGAAACCTAACATAACTCATTCAATCAAATCATTACATCTGTTAATGAAACAAATTAGTAGCTTCTTTTTAGAAATATACGTATTTGCATGAATCATAAAAACTTCAATGAATTTTTTTAGTAAAAACTTCATGGTTGGTTTTTCTTTATAATAGACATTATTTTGACAGTTGGGAAAGAAAAAGCACAAGTGCAGGGAAGGTAAAAAAAAAGCACGAGTATGTAATAGCCCACATCCCGAACGCTATACGTCCCTGCAATACGCCACTTTTTGAGCAACTGTATTAAAAAAAAAAAAACGTTCAGAGATTTACATTCTATTAATTTGACATACGTGAAGTAATTTGACGGATGTGACATTATCGCTATTAGCCATCATTAACAGAAATATATTCATATTACAGTGTATTTGTTACTGATAACGTCTACTCGCGTAGTATTCCTCTAAAATATTCGAACCATTATTATTTATACATGAACATCTGATACACTATCGATAAATATTAGTGGAATAATGTTTTACTGGTATTACTGAAATACGCCTCTGCCAAAAACCTAATAACCGCATTGAGTATACTTACTTGGCATCACGTCTCGGTTCTGCTGACGCACTTTGCGAAGGCCCTGTTTGAGTACGACCTTTGAAATATTGTAATCTTTTCTCTTGTAAGTTGATCGTGAGTAGATAAATTTTGTTGGTACTAAACTGAATAGGACTAATTAGGATTTTCCTTTAATGTGTGTTAAAAACTATAATGTCACTTCCACTAAAACCCGCAGGTTTTACTTAAAAAAATAACTTAGTTTCCATGATTTGATCATTCAATAAATTAACAAAACCATAACATAACTGAAAGTTTTCTTATTAATAAAAGATATTCCATTTAATAAACAATAATCAGGGAAAGTAATTGCTAAGTAAACTGATTAACAACTTAAATTGTCCGTATATTCAAATCACAACTGTCATTCTTTGACAGTTGTATGAAATGGCTATTTACCACTCAAAAATGACGTAGGGGGTCAATTTTCTAAACAGTTAATTTCCCTGTGCTACGGTACTAGAACAAGCGTTACACAATCCACTGCACTTCTTCACCCCTTCCTATTGCAGTCATCCGGCAGGCGCGAATAAAACCCACACAGATAACAGTTTGATAAACTGTTATCTCTGAATCAATATAATTTAATTATACTAAAAATAAATCACATAAATACGTACAACGCCAGTCATTGTAGATTGCAGTTTCATTAGCAGCGGGGTAATTACGTAATACAATAAAATGACAATCGATCGTAATTTCTTTCATTTTGACAGTTCAGCCTCGTTCATTGGGTAACATACGTTGTTGAGCAGACGAAGTTTTAAACATATGAAGCAATGATTTAGATATATCCTTCAAAACGTGATTGCAACTGTGTTACGCAATTAGGATGCCGGTCGGCCGACGCGTCTGAGTGGAAAAAGGAACAAGCAGTATGCTTCGAGTGTATTTGATCTAGATAGCGATGTTTTATCCCACGTTTTGTATTAGATGAAGATTAAAATCACTGTTGATTTATTTTGTAAGGTTGAAAGATCGAATTTGGCAAACTATATCGGTTCTCTCTGTTCACTTACATGAGAGCAGGTTCGTGTATCTGGACGAAAATTACCAAAATAGACTCTACCTTATCTGTTTATTAATTCATGTTGATTTCTTATTTATAGTTTTAGTAGAAATTTCTAAGCTCGTTTTCCTAAACTATGCAACTAGTAAAGTGAATTACAAGATTAATCGTTGCATAGTTCGTAATTCGGGTACGCTCGTAGCCCTAAAATAATGCTGCCCAAATAATTTCGTCAGGTGAAGTCAACACGCAATATCACAACTCGGTAAAAGTAAAACATAATTGAGTAAATAGGTGCGAAAATAATATTGTAGGAAGTATCATAATGTTCCATATTGGTAAAAGTTAACGTGTCACCATATAAGTTTTCGAAAGGAACCGAAGCGTATAATATGAAGGATGTAACTGCCTTCTACTACTTTCACACTTTCTACTCAAGAATAGAATTCAGTAATGCCTCTATAAATTATGCCTCAAGAATAGAGCACTCTAAATCTCTCTATATCTGCCGTTACCTAAGTACTGAAATTTAATCTGCGACCTTACAAAATGCCAAGAACCGCAGTCGGAAGAACACGGTGCGCATATTTCGAGCTGGCATTTAAAACGGAGTCTTTAAACACAGCCCGTAGTGGTCCTTCATTACTAGGGAGGCCCGTGGCCGTGCAAAGAGGACAGAGTCCCATTTTTCGGCCGAAAATAGGGCATCCCACCGCGCCGTGACGTCATCCAACCTGCAGTACAGCACCGTGGCCAAGCAAACAGCGCGGCTCGCGGCATTTCGATCCTCTATGAATTAGTGATGTTCTGTTAACGACAAAATCTTTTCTTTATTTCTTATCTATCAATTGTCTATTTGGACAAAATAATTTCTTCTCGGTTGAAAGATTAGAATTATATTTAAGTGTTACTTTAGTTTATTTATTATCTATTTTTTTGTATCCCCTATTCCTTTAGCATTAAGTTAATTATAAGTTTACATTTTGAAATGTTTTTTTTTTAATAATTCCTTTGTTTTTAACAAGCTTTATCAGGAACAGGGTCCAAATATATTTTTTATCGATATCACCATGGCCTTTAGAGTTTGTGTTGTGCTAGATACAAAATAATCCTCCTGTAGGGCTTATTTATAATGAGGCCAGGCTCCAGGAACATGTTCAGGTTGTTACCTGCAGCCTCGCAACAACTTGAAGGCTAATTGGTTGGTTGCTAGGTAACATGGGTCCTTGAAACTAAGCTACAGCTTATATCCAAGCCTTGACTCTGAGAAATTAAGAGAAATATTTTTTTTGTTAATGATAAATGATTTTATTTCTGTAAGTAGGTTTGTACAAACACTTTTACACGTTAATCATATTTTTAAAACTAGATGAGGTTTAAAAAGATACTGCAGGTTTGTATAAGGTTACGTAGTTACGACTCGAACGACGAACTCAGAGGAGTTGTATTTATTTATTTTCATCGTGCATCGCTGCACAATAAATAAACAGACAGAACTATCCTAAACAAACCTAACCGGCGATCACGCAACATAATCAGCCTATAATGTTCCCACAGCTGAGGCAGGCCTCTTCTTTCTGAAAGGGGGAGTGGGCCATAAACCACCACACGAGCCCAGTGCGGATTGGTGGGTGTCACAGGTCCTCGAATTTTTGGTTCTATGACATGCCGGTTTCGTCACGATGTTGTCCTGCATTGTTTTCACGCTAATTTGTAGCAAACTATGTTTTTGTAGTAATTACTGAAAATTGTGCATTTTTATTGAAGTGTTTTAGGATGTTTTGTTCGGACATTACAGATTTTTAAATACCAACTACATACTCTTGTACTTTCAGTAAAATGACGCCGTTACTGTTCCTATGGTGCACAGAGCAAAATGCTTCCAGCATAAAAGTATGAAACTATAACTAGATAAGCAAACATTCGTACTACTTCGCATACATTTTTAACAATCATAAAATGAAATCTAGCGAAAAATGAGAGGCTGTTGCGAGCGGTGTCCCCACAATGAGTCTTTCATAAGGCTGTGATAGCACAGAAACTGTCGTGGGGGGCCGTAACAAGCGGTGGACGGCCCCCCTATGCGGCCACATAAAGGCCGTGTTTGCACTACCCACGTTCGATAAAAGGCCTCAAAGAGTGGTCTCCGCGCGCAGATTGCATACTGCAATGTTGTCACGGCGTGTCGTGAGTAGTTTCGAATCAAGTAGATATTTGAGTTGAGAATACGGTAGTTTGAAGTTTAAACATGCAATGTTTGATTTTTGTTTTGTTTGGGTCAAATTTGTTAAAAATACGATATATATATTTATTATATTATGTATGGCTTTTGCCCATATCGTAAAGAAAGGAGGGTTTCACACACAGAACTAAAATAATCTAAAGATATTTCTCACGATAACAACCGAAGTGTCAGTTTCTTATCCATAAATAAAATCCTACACTTTAGCTCAGACACAAATCCAATTTCCGTACTATCTCATATTTGCATCGGCTATGTTTGTAATGTATGTAATATTGCGATTCCTTCCTTTATATGCGATTGGAATCAGCTTCCTCGCTCCAGAATGCAAAAACGATTAATCTCCATACGATATAAGTTATGTATGTCCCGACGACGTTCTACGGATGCACTTCCACAAGCGCTCTATGAATTGCGGAGCGCCGGAGTTCCTGAACATTCACCTCCATGGAATCCTCTCCTGCATTGTCGGTGAAACACAACAATTGGCGACGCAATCCTAGAATAATACTATGAATTTCTGAAACCCAATTAGTTGAAATTCGGCATTCTCCGAAGGTTTGATGTCACCATTAGTCGGAATCTTGTGCCTGTTGGATTATTAGGCAGTAGAATAGCTTCAGTTTCTGAGGAAATTATCATACAGAATATATAGTTTGGATAAATAACTCGGATATCTATGTAAATAATAGACACAGTTTTGCAAAATGTTCTTCATAAAATCTAAGTGAATCTGGAAAACGCTGAGTGAAGCGGTGTCAGCGCTGTTTGCAGCGCTACAACTGCGGTATTCAGCTGCCGACACCGCGAGCTGACATACGAGAGACAAGTCCGATAAGCAGTCAGCTGATCGACAGTATTGGCTCCCTTGTCTGCGGTGCAATCGACATTTGTTCGAAGTTTACATCGACTCAACTTTGCGGTCGACGGTTTTGAACTATTTCTTCAAAACTGTCTGTCTAGCTCTCACACTTTTGAAGGAGAACTTTGGACTTAACATTGTTAACTTGAGTGAAGCTTTTATTTCGGTGTTCAGCTTGTAGATACCAGATTTTATTGTTCAATCATTTGTACCATTTTTATCCATGTTTGTATACCATTGTCATAACAACCTACTACTGACAAAAAGATTGTGCTAGATAATCCTCAACCAAATCTTGCAAACATGACAATACTAATAAAAATATTAAAATTAAAATAAAAAAATAGAACTAACTTTAAAAGTACCTAGTGTCTGCTTCCAAAATAATATAAGCATACTTAATTTCAGTTTATCAGCAAAATAAAAAAAGCTTTTACTCGAATAGATACATTTCAGTGGGGTTAATCCGCAATACGCAAGTTCTGCGAAATCGCAGCGTGGCGGCACCCCGGGCTGCGGTGAGTGCGGCCCCCGAGCGGCCTGTCACACACCATCTTTACAACACCACTACTGTCCACAACTTACTTAATGGACCCATACGAGGTCATAGAATATCTAAAAATATTTCCAAGTGTCCCCCGTCGCAGTAACTGTCGACTAAAGAACTATGTATGATTGAAGTAGTCGTTGAGTGTCAGTTGTTTGGGGGAAGGCAGTAGATAAAGTAATATTTTATGTTACAAGGAGATTGGGAAAATGTTGGCTCGCTTTCGTATTTTTGTGTGCTAAGACCTGACTATCTGGCGTAGGTGTTACGTATTCCCGAAAGCAGTCGTTCAGAACTTAATGGAATCTTTAAATAAATCTGTGTAAGTATTAGGGTTTTAAGCTTCGCTTCTATTTTTTTACGTCAAGGTGAATTTTAAACAATATCAGCTATAAATAACAATACTCAATGAAGGAAATATGTGCCCAAGGTCTGTCTTGGTAGGGAATGCAACATCTCCACGAACAAAAGCATCGATTCGATCCTGCGTAATCCCGAGTGGCACTGACACACTTAAGTCCAGCCCGGTGGCCCCGCTGCTCTACTTACGCCGTAAGGGGGAAAATATCACCACCATGTACTTTCAATGAAGATACGTCACTTGTTCTTGTTATTGTAGGATTTTCTATTCTGCCGTAATTTATCACGGACTAAATTATAATAAGCATCCAGGTGAAATGGCATTCCATTTGTCCATTCGCCTCGCGCTTAATGCATCGCGCACGCGCAATGGTATGAGCGCATATTTTGAATTCCGCAGCGGTCAATATATAGGCTTAGTATACCTTGCATCTCACCTTTGAATTTGCTATGCTGCGTACATGATGGAAATAAATGTGAGGTGAGGCGCACCCGAGACGTCGTCTTAAGGTATTGGTCGTCGATAGTGAGGGTGAATTACATGCGTCGGGTGTAAGGATCAGGTAGAATCACGTGGAGCTGAATTATTTGTTGAAAGGGATCGGTTTTCTTTTGTGTTTTCTATTGTGGAAATTTTAATGCAATTTCGCAGTAGACTTCGTGCCATGTCTTTGGCATAGCTTCAATGTTGGATAGCGGTATAAGTAACGTGTTGCTTTAGATTTCTACTTTATACGATAAAATATTTACCAAATTATCTCTGATGAAAACGTGTTAACTCTCCCCATGATTCCATCGTAGCAAGGAAAGCACGTGTAGTAAGTATATGTAACTATCCACTTAGGGTCGTAGGTCGGGGTGCTTGAATGATTCCTTAAATTACATCCAGCGCAGCGGCGTCTGCCCCGCAGGGTCGACATCAGCTCGATCTTCTGACCTGACTGCTAACAACATGATGACCCTACTTATTATGTAAGAACAACATTAAAATGACATTATACGCAGTGCTTTAATCTTGAGATTCTTTCCTCCATAAAAATATAACAAGAGAGCTCCATAACGACTTTCTTATGCAACTGGCAAACGAGCAAATTGTCTTTATTATTTATACTCTCTCCAACATTAGCATATTCGATCCGCCTCGCCTTCCACCTCTGTTTACAAGAAATGCAGTTTACAGTGGTTGCATTTAAAGCTGGTACGACCCAAAACTATACCTATCGTAACGATCTGGTTAAATGTTGTTCACTTCACATGAAGGCCGGTTACTTGGCTCAAGTTGCACTCCCGAGCAGAAGCAACCTTTGATCTACGTTAGTGAGTGAACCGGCGGCGCCCAGTCTGCTCTGCCACGTCGTGCACCACTTGTGACGTCCGTGCAGCCGACACACTGCGGCCTCTCGGCGCCGCGCCGCGCCGCATACTGCTCACAACACGTACACAAACTGCAGCCCATGTAAACCCTTCTTATATAACTACTCAAGTTTTACCATATCTAATACGAATCATGCTCCTTGGTTTACCTAATAAGTAATCTCCATCATCGACAAACCCAAAGCGCGTCTTTATATCGTTTGCGCGGAGCCTAATCGACGACAAACATCGGAAAGTGAAATAAATTCCAGCTCGTAATAATAAGGGCAAGGAAAGCGAATGTTTTCCTAGGAAGTGGTGTGTAGGGGGTTGCGTGTGACGGTGCGGCGGTGCGGCGGTGCGGACGTGCAGCGGCGCGGCGTGACGCGCGCGTGGCTGGCGCGGGCCGCGCCGTGCGCTGCGGCGGTCGGCGGCCGGTGTCGATACGCGTGCGGCGCGGAGCGCGGGGCGCGGGTGCTGCGCGCGGGGTGAGGGAGGGCCGGGAGCGCGGGGCGCCCGGGAGCACGCACGCGCGCCCGCTCCAGTACTCTGCCGTCGCGCCGCGGCTATACACTCGTCGGCCCGTGCCTTGCGACCGCCACGCGGTACTCCGCCGAGACATGACTCGCCGCACCCGGTGAGGCGCCTCCGCACGCGTCCCGATTACGCATTACGTAAGGAACCGTCGCCGACGACGCTCCGCTACCGGCGGTCGCCATACCACACATATCCAATATATATATCTAATTCTCACATAATCATTGTAATATTTGTTAGCGTTAGTCGTCCATCGACAGCGATAAAACTTCGCGCGGCAGAACGCGCGCTCGGGGTGGTCAGAATTCGGCGGTAAAGTTGCGCAGGTCGCGAGTAGTGCGCGGTGCGTGAGGCGGCCCGGCCGTCGGGCGTGCCGCAGTGTCGCGGGCGGCGCGATGCGACCGCGGACCCGCGCACCGCTCTGAGCACATTATGAGGAGCGTTGCGGGCCAGGATCGAGCGTAGCGCGGCAAGTCAGGAGCGAGGCTTGGCATGGCGCGCTCGTGAGGTGGCGGGGGCGGCGCGCGCCACGAGCCGGCCGGGCGGCGCCGCGGGCCAGCCGGCCTCTCCGCCGCGTCCCCGCTGCAGCGCACCAGCTCCGAGCCGATGACACATTGTCGTTGAGCAGCCACCATTGCTCGCATAGAGTTGGTCGAGAAATGGGGGCTGACGCCTGTCCTCAGGCCGAGGCAGGAATGCCCCCGGGCCCCAGAGGAAGGTGGAGACCAAAGGTACGTATCGCCAGTAGCATATAGAATCACAGCATCTACGGCCTAGAGTCGCGAGGCAACTACGGGGGCGGCAGCTAGTCATCGCTCGTAAAGCGGTTTGCGGTGAGGATGTGTCCAACTGACGTCACAATACATGTGCGGTGTTGCGCCGGCGGCACACACGCGCGCGTCCTGCTCGCCGCACGCGCTGCTCCACGCGATGGACTACTTCGACATGTGCTGGTGAGTCGGAGGCTGCAGCAGACGTTCCTACTAACACCTAACACTTGCGACCCGACACCGGTGAGTGCCTCTTAGGAATTCCGTTAATGTCCGCATAACATCTCATGTCCGACCTACATTTCCACGGCTTTTTCACATTATACATACATGTCCGTCACAAAAGACGTTCATCTACGGCCACCCGCCCGTCTCAACACGGTAACATCGTCGTGGCTACAGTATACACCGTCGTAGTACCTCAGACACTTCGTTCGCTTTCCTCTTGTTTCCGCACATAGATTCGTTGAATTCCAGGTGATATTTGTATTGGTGGCTGTTCTCACTGCGGCATTGCTCGCTGGGCAGTCAACGAGACAACAACAGGTCGTTTGTCGACACGATCTCTGGGAGCTGTAAAAATATCGATGATTGAGGTCGTAAACGTAACGCTCTGGATGCTGCAGACCGGCCATACTCTGCGGGATTACGTTCGAATTACAGCTCTCAATCGGGATCAATAAAGATATTATAATAACAAGCATGAGTCACGAGCACTACGCCGCGTATCATGCGCCAATGAGCCAGTCATCGGAAATGATTGAGTTAATGCGGCATGCATTACTGTGATTATTTGTTGATGTCGCACTCGCGCCCGCGCGCGAGTAGGCGCGACCACGGGACGCACTATAGGTACACTGATAACATTTTATACGTAACGTAGTACATTTGTTGTGGATAAAACCATCTTGAAGCTACAACAGACGGCTAAACGCTGACATTGAAATATAGGTCATAAAATAGGTTTAGTAGACACTAAATTTTTCAATCAAATTGATATATGTATTTGGATAACTGTATAGTGAACTTGCACAAATCTATATCAATTAATCTTTAGTTGTCGATACTCTTTTTACGAGCGCTCCATTCGAGGATAACTTTGAAATACCGAAATATCGTAAACTGCAGGACGTTAAAGCAAATTACTTGAGATTATTGAGTTTATATTCCGACTCGCTTCTATCCGTAAAAGCCAATAAATTGTCGGAGTGGCGTTTGAAGCCTGCGGGCGGCGCCGGGCCGGCTCAGCGGCTGTAGCTCCTCGGCTGCATGCTTCGCTCCGGATTATAGCTCGTGGCTACTCCGCTCTAACCTGATCCGCTCACTTCGCTCACTTCTTCGTTTGATTCCAATTTAAAGCTGACTTCAATGCAGTGGGTCTTACGATCGTCAGCCACTGCGGCTGTCCTTGCATTTATTATTATAACATCTTCACTAGCAGCAGCAGTCACTACTATTTCATGCGTATTGATTGTATATGGCCTCGATAACATGTGTTTCGGAAAAAGATTAATGTTCTATCGACGCGGAAAGCTAGATGATTTGGCGAATTTCAATCGCAATATTAAAAATGTTCGGAGCTTCCGTTATTTTGTTTATGGAAGTTATTATGAATCTTAAAGAATGTTCTGTGATATTGAGGATAACATGCGGAGAGGAATATGGAGAGTAACGTAAACGTTTTAAACTATGTTGATTGATACTGTGTATATTGCGATAGCGCGCTAACAATATGTTACAAATGTTCTTATTGTTATATATTTATGAAGTACGGCAGTTAATTTGATGAAAGGTAAGAGATCATAGAGAACTCACGCCAGTGCTAGACGAAGGATAAGCTACGCCGCTTACTCAATTCAGTGCGTAGGTATCTGACCATCTGTGGTGACAAAATGACAATCAAGTGCCCAGACTTCAATAGGTTTTACAATACGATAAGGATATAATTATTTTAATTAATAGTGTTTTTCCATGGAACTAACAACATTAGTCATGATAACTGTACTATAGTTAAACCAGATATCAAAGTCACTAACAGCCATTAATCAAAACGAAAATGTTTTATCTAATTAAGTCAATTACTTACACAAATGAGCGTAATAAGTGCGAAGTCGTTGAAGCTATTACGTGCCGTTTATTTGCTCGTTCCGAGTCGACATCAATTAATAATAATTGATAGATGCTGAAGAGCAGTGGTAACGACCCCATCTTACGAGTTGTAGGTCGTGGGTACGAACCCAGTCAGGCGTTTTAAAAGATGAACGAAAACATCGTGACGAAATCGGCATGCCCTAAATCCAACAATTCGAAGACATGTGTCATCTACCAACCCGCATTGGGCCCGCGTGGTGGATTATAGGCCACTCCCTGTCGAAGAGGAAGCCTGTATCCCAGCGGTGGGAAAATTATAGGCTGTTTATGGTAACAGATGCTGGGCTTATCGCCGTCACTCCTCTACCGCGCAAAGTTGCGCAACAAACCGCAGTTTAGCGCATCTGCGCCTAGGCCATCAGACTTTGAAACCGGTCTTTCTAAACCAGTTCCATAGATATGCAGATGCACAGAACAAAAGTATTGATCCTTCACGAGATAATAAAATCACGAAAGGGAAGAACATTCCACCTTCATTCCCATGAGAATTACAAGACAAAGAAAAGCCTGTCTAAACCCATATAAAAGTAGCTTGACGTGGGAACCCCTTTCTGCGAACTTTTGTTTCATTTCGCCACTCCGCTGACGTGAATGAGTAATATATAAACAGTTTACGCATTTGTTATGATTAGGGTGGTTACATACGCCGCGTCTGAACTGTCGGAACGAAACTCATGATGTATCGACTCGTCGACCCGACTTGATGACGAGGGACGGAAAAAAATGCATAAATCTTTCAGGCCACACTGAAAAGAGACAGGAACGCACATTCGTTTAATAAAATTAAGAGCTTTTGGCGTAATCATTCGCCCAAAAGAGGGGATCAAAGGTTCAAATGTTACCTTTCTCATTCATCAGTTATAGTTTTCAGTAAATTCAGTCAGTAAACACGCTTAAATTCGACACAAATTCGACTGCTCCCACAATCACTTAAACAGAACAAACAAGTCGTGGCAAAAATTACCACTATGGCCCACTCCACATCATTGCCTGCAAGCCTTATTTTGCAAAATTCCAGCCATGCTAGATATTATCTAACTCTCCGCATTGTTCCGCATCCAACGATGTAGCAAATGTGCCAACGGAATCGAGTTTGCTCCTTTTAACTCGATTTCGTTTGAACAATCACTCGGTCGTCCCTTTGGAAAGGAACAAGAGACTGCTTATAGTGCAATCTGCAAAGAACAGGTATGTACTTAGCGAATTGTGTACATTGTACCTAACCCTTCTCGACCATGATGCACTAAGTCTTAAAAAAAAATCGCTAAGGCACGGCAGCGGCACGACAATGGCACGACAGCGGCGCGGCTCAACCGCAAGATCCGGATCGTGTGCTCATTCATCAGTGAGCTTTTGTTTGTTTCTCTTACAAATGTTCGCTTATATCGCGAATTGAGCTCCATATATTTTGAGTCCGTTGTATATTTTCTTCCCCCCTTCAACATCACTCTGGCATGTTCACCACGCGTTGTCTAACTTTTCATTTTGGGTACCATCCGGTAAAGTTTGTTCTACTTATTTATGTTGATGTAAATATGCTATAGTTTCGTCGTTTTAATACCCACTACTTATACCTTGTCTAACATTCAAAAATGTTTGTTTCATCTCAACTCGAATCGTGGGATTTCACATTTATTTCTTAAAAGTAAAAGTTTCACTAGCCCCCTAGGAAGTGAATAGCTGAGCAAATTATAAAAGTACGGTTCTGGAGCTCTGCAAGATAAATAAGTAATGGCACAAGAGATTTTAATTTAATTTGGTCCGACTGCGCCAGTAGGCGCGTCTACATTTGATTTTGTAGTAAAGCGGTAATATGTTCAACCAGTTTTAAATCCTTAATATTCGCGGCAGTTAAATATAAATATTAATGGCACTTGCTCTCTCAGTTGGCGTTCGCTCTTCATTATCACGCTTTGAGGGTTATTTAATAAAGAGCGAAATGCAGTGTCGAAATGTGAAAACATTTTTTATTTGCATATGAAGGGCCGTCAAAGTACTAACTAACTGAATTGGAGCGCAGTTGTGTGTTGACGGCCGCAGTAGTATTGTCACCAATAATTATATTTGCTTTTGTTTCGGTTCTTTTCTCGTTTGACATTTTCACATACTGTTTTATTATTTGTTAAAATGTTAGGAAAATTCGTCCAGGCTATATTTTTATTACGGTATTATTTTTATATTTGTAAATATGTGAGCAGCATGAAGTATCAACATAATTAAATCTCTCATTGCTTAGTTTTTATCCACCACCACACACTGGGCCCTCGTGGTGGATTAGGGCCCACTCCCTCTCACAGAGAGGAGGCCTGAGTCCTAGCAGTGAGAATGCTATAAGCTGATTTCAAGACCACGTTGAGTGCATAGAAAGAATTGATATCACAGAATTTTCAATTGAATATGCTATAAAAGTATGCAACAGGAAAACTATTATTGATTTAACTATTATTTATTGGAATAGAAAAGAGGAAGATATTATATATATATATTATAAAAACAATTACAACAAATCATAATATAGACAAATAAAAAATATTTTTGAAAATTATTTGAAAACAAACCAATTTTTAGATCTCATGCTAGAATATAAGTTCAATAAATAAATAAAATCACCAACACGAGCTACTTAAATCTCATCAACATGCTTAGACTTATTTTTTACAAATTTCAAGACCTAATTGCATACAACAGTAGAGGACTTAGATTTCTCAGATCATAGTGGTACTATCATACACATTTACCTCAACAAACTAAACAGACTATCCGGTAAGTATAATAAAAAAATACTAGGTTATACAATAACAAAAATACCCAACTATTTAAATCTAAATTATGTCAAATAAATTGGAACGAAATAATAAAAATAAATAAATACCAACATATGAAACCAATGTACTCCTAAAATGAAAATAAAATTAAAATGTGTATGCCAGGGGTATGAAAAGATACTTTCACTTAAAACTAATTATCTACAACTAAACAGAACTATTAAACATATGGAAGCACAATAAAGATAACAGTTCTGCAAAGTAATTACAATAATTGTAAACAAAAATAAAATAATAAAGTTAAAATTATGTGGAGTATTTATTAAAAATGGAAGAACAAACAAGAAAATAAAAAAAACCAGCCAACTTCGAGTCGGACTCGCGCACGAAGGGTTCCGTACCATTTATCTATAAAAACGGCAAAAAAAAACACGTTTCTTGTATGGGAGCCCCCTTAAATATTTATTTTATTCTGTTTTTTAGTATTGGTTGTTATAGCGGCAACAGAAATACATCATCTGTGGAAATTTGAACCGTCTAACTATCGCGGTTCGTGAGATACAGCCTGGTGACAGACGGACAGACGGATGGACAGCGGAGTCTTAGTAATAGGGTCCCGTTTTACCCTTTGGGTACGGAAAAAAACTAAAAAGGGATAATGACCTGCAAAAAACATAGAACGGCCATGCGAGACTGTTAGCGGACGATATTTTGCTTCTTACTTCATTCCGTAAAAATGTTGGTTGGAGCGAGGAACTAACCACTACACTAAATCAAACAATAACTTGGATTAAAAAACTCCACTAGATTAAACTTCACCTACAACGGCACTACAATAGAAATCGTTCAAGTATATACTCTACTTGGCCTGTCCATAGATACTAACATTAATTGGAAATCTCACATCATAAAGATGAACTGTCCAATTTTGCATACGCCCTTCGTGAAACCAAAAAGACTAATAACCTTAAAACTGCACTTGTTACCTATTTTGTCTATGCATGTATGCGGCTCTGTTATGACGTGATAGTGTGGGGAACTGCACAGAAGCACAGACACTTTTCACATTTAAAAAAAGACTAATAAAAATCTTAGTAAATAAGAAGACACCGGACAGCCGGTAAACCTCATTTTCATGAACACAAAATCCTAACCCACCCTTGCTTATACATTCTGGAAATATGCAAATTTGTTCGAAAGTACCATCACTTTTACAATAAAAGAGAAAATATACAGCGAAGATACACGACGCGTCGTCAAAATAGGTTATACCTAACAAGCTCTAAGCTAAAAATGCACTCAACAAGTACCCTAGTTATGTAAATGAAAGTATATAAGAAATTACCAGAATTAATTAAAAATAAATACAAATTTAATTCATTCTTATATAAATTGAAACAATTTCTATTATCTAAATGGTAGTATAATATCAATGAATATCTAAATGACAAATTTTAAATTACATATTTTATAAAATAATTTTTAAATATAGTATACCTACTTACCAACTAATTAGTCAAATTAAAGCCCTCTTTTACTCTCCTACTTTGCTGTGCCCGACAGGGTCCGTAATTACCATGTTTCTGTTAAACCTACCACACTAAGTTCACATTTTGGAACGGAGTATTGAAATGATGATAGTAAACAAAATAGCAACACACAAATGTTTTGAAGGAAACGTTTCTTGTGCTTGTGCTTAACTTGCAAACAAAGTTTTTTTTTTTGTAATATTGATCTCAGTAAGTATTAATAAAAGCTATAATAATTTGTAATCATCTAATCTTATAGTTTACGGTAGTGCGCAACGTAATGCACGCAAAACATTATGCTTATGCGTGTATGCAACGGTACAGGAGTCGCGGGGGTATTTAAAGTTGGCTAATCCATTAGAGGCCTCAGACTTACGCCTGAGATCTCTTGTGTTCCCCTCAAAGAAACGGTACAGGACATATGTCTTGCCGGCAAAGGCTTTCAGATCTGTTTTGAAATGCCTTTATACGAGTAACACACAAATGCGGTACGAAACACGATAACATGTCCTATTTAATACCTAGAAATTCTTAGAAACACGTTCCTGATCATTCAAAGTGTCATTCTCTGTATCCTCGCTTATTCATGTAGCTTATGGTATAAGTCTTAAAGCACGATCAAACAAATTAATCCCTAGGTGTGTACTCACTAGTAACTAATCATGCCTTTTTAAATTCCAATTTGACGTTACAGGGTTATTAGTTATTTCAAATCTGAGCGTGTCATCATAGTTTCAGATAAAATCACTAGATACTTTTTGAGCGTAAACACCCGTACTTTAATGAGATGGCCCTTTTACTTAGATACCAACTTTATGGCCATTCAATTAAACTAATCGTAAATAAATAAAGGAAAATTGGTCATTTCTTTACTCTTCATGGCAAAAAAAATCAAAGACACAGACAAAAAACCACCACACAAACCATTTGTTATATTTTCAATACCGGAAAATAAAGAAAAACCAAGCCTACAATCACCTGAAACCATACTTCCAATTACGTTACCTATATAAGATCGCTCTAACTCCCAGTATAACAAGTCTCAATAATGAAATAAGCAAGATGTGAATTGAATCAATCTTGGTCGGGCGGGCGGCGACCTGGAACAACTTTGTAAATGAATAACTCAAACAAGAAGCCACCTTGTTAAAGGTTACATTAATCTCATCTCGTGCCACCAGATAGGTAGCTAATAGGGAACTCAAGCCGCTTTAAACAGATTAGCCGACAAGCGAGCATGGCCGCCGACCTGCCCCTGGTCGCTTGCCTAAGACACGATAAGATTGAGCCTTTATGAATAAAACTATTTCGGAACTTGTTTCCGAAAACGGTTAAATAAATTAATATTATGCTTGAATTTTTTGTGCATGTAATTACAATATGTACGAAAAAAATTTTTTTTTACGAATTGCTTGGGGCTCAATATAAAATCAACTACAATGTTAGCTTTTGCATTTTCAGAATATTTTGCACAACACAATTTTTTCATTTTCTTTTCAGTTTATACGAGTATTTATGCGATTTTTTTGCGAAATATACGTAACCCTACGTATGAGTTTCATAGCGAAAGTTGTTTAGTATGACGGGTATAATCACGCCCTTGTTGGATACAGGTGACTAAATCGCCAACCTGTATAAGCTTTCGCTGTCTGGATCTGTGCCCGGCTCATGGCAACAGGCACGTCCGCTGTTACATGGGATTTAAACATAACTAACTAAATGTGAAAACATCTCTGTCCAACCTTTCGGGGGCGTGACTTTTTATGCAAATGCTAACAAATAACTAAAATCCTATCTCAAAGTTACTCAAGTTAAAGACAATAACAGAAACCGTTACAAGTTGCCTAGTGCGGAACAATCCTGGCTGCAAAACCAGCGGGGTAATTACGTAACACTGTAACAGTAGGAATGGATTTCATTTTGACAGTTCAACAACATTCATTGCGTTATTTACGTTGTTGAGCAGACAAATTTTTGGAACATATGAGGCAATGGATTAGCTTCAAAATGATTCAGATTGTGATTACGTGTTACGTAATTAGGGTGCTGGTCTTCCCTACCAAACAAATGAATTATCACCGTAACAGACGAGTACGCAAAGTTTCAACTTGATTGTTCAAGAGGAAGTTATACAAAGGAGACAGGTACTGTTACATACAGTCGTCGCTACGTAACTTGGCAAAGTTTTGGCGTACTGCGAGTAAGTATGCGCATGTACCTACACTTAGTGCCAAAAAAATGGTCACTTTTATTGATTGTCATTATTCTATGGTTATTGCCATAATTTATTTTTAAACATGTCTGTTTAGAAGAAAGTTAAAGAAAGGAAAAACTTATCTAGCGACTCTTGCCAAGTTACGAGCACTGATAGTATAATTTCATCATTTGAAGCTCAACGATCTAGTACACAGCGACTAGTGGCTGTGCCACAGTTTACACTACGGTGTCAATACCCAATCGGTAGGCCGGTCGTAAATATTGGTCCCTGCGTAATGGTACCACGTCAATATCGTGTCTTGTAGAAACGGTATCGTTTATTGTAACATAGAGAATACGTTATTAGCAGATGTCGTGGTTAGATAAGGAATTGACGTGGTTTCGAAGTAAGGAATCGTTAAGTGGTCATAGTGCATAAGGGCCTTCCATGCGTAGCGTGACCACTATAGAAACAGAAGACTGACAGATTGTAGAAAGATTTCTACGGCGCGATGTCACAATTCAAAAAAAGAATGCCTTTTGGTTAAGAAAGTGATTTGTCTTCTCTTTGTAGAGTAGACAGAAGTGGTCATGCTACGCATGTTGGTATGGTAGCAAGGGTCGTACAAGAAGCAAGACCAGTCAGTGTCATGCCATGTTAGCACAGACTAAAAATATAATAATCGATTCGTAAACATGAATCGATTTAAAGATTCATCTTTATTATAAAGTTTTTTTTTCCGAACTGTTTAATACTTTCTTTCTATTTAACTATTGTAATTGAATTATACATCTGGTAAAAGTATTTTTTTTAAATAGTTGAACTCCCGTCACGTTAATCGATTACAATTTAATCGATATTCAATTTTCCAGATTGTAAAATGAGTTGATATTCCACATTTTGAAATAGAAAAATATAATCCTTTTTAACTATATCTCAACTTATTACAATTAGGCCCGGAAATCCCAGCTTCCCTCGGCTTATTAGAATTCACAAAGCTGCAAAGCTAAATAAAAGCGTCAAAACTAAAGAAACATATTCTTTTTCTTTTTTTTTCTTTTTCTCTTCCCCAAGGCCTTCCAGGAGCTCACAACATTACATAAAATTATTAAATATTATTATGCACAAGGAATGCATTTTTTATAATTAGTTTTAGATGTTAGTATACATTAAAATTTGGATAGGCGCATTTATTGCATTCGGTTATCCTTTAATGGTAAATGTAAGTTGGTAAATAAATAATAAAAGGACTGCCGACAGAATTAAACACTTAAAACTACAACACAACACGTCATACTCATAGCTACAGATATAGTTTAACACCAACCCATTAGCATGTCTTTAACACCAACCCATAAGATTTTCCCCTACCAAGATTTGCTCAACACGCCTAAAGAAGATTTCACACTTTAAAGAACCATCATGACAATACGTCTTTATACATCATCATTCTCCCAACCTTATCTAAGACGTGAACAAAACACCCTAACAACTTTTAACACTAATTTGCTGCACGATCTGTTAAAGACCAGTCGAACCATGTCAGCCAGCCGCTTGCGTCACTGACCCATCTCCTGAGATACTACCTGCTTTAATTAGAAATGGGTCGATCGTGTCACTTCTCCCCTCACGTTGTCCCAACATTCCGACCTCCTCTGCTTAATGAATAAGGCCGTACGTCATTAGCAGCTGCAAGATTAGCTACTACAACCGCGATATTACAATTTTGTGGCTGAAATCGCAGGGATTTTGCATTCTACCTCGAGCATTATGGAGTTTGAACTTTGACCATGACAGTATCATGAATTCATCACTTCGGTTGGTATAAAAGATCTGATGAGTTTATACCATGTTTGAGATGATGTGATCGTGTATTAACATAGTTAAAGAATTGTAGAAATTGATATTTGTTTCTAACCAATAGTATATTTAAGGAACGCCTAACCAATTCTTCGAAAAGGATCTGGAGGTCTAAAATATGAAAGAGACTACTTAACTGAGCAATAAAAACTTCACTTCGGCAGTGACGAACAATTAACCAGAAACTGCTAGTAAAACACGAACACAAGTTTATACATAGCTACTCGTACAAGCTTAGCACGTATTAATACTATCAAAAAAATCTAATTGAAAATTATTAAGCCCAAAATAAAAATCATAGGATAATTTATTAATACAGATGTATAAATCCCGGTACTGGGTACATGGTATATTTGCGTCATAAGTCCGTTTATACGAAAGCTTAGGAGATTCGGGCAGTGTTCTAAGACCTGCTGCTCACAAACTGTCACGAATTGCCTACACTGTGAAATCAGTATCACTCCACGATCCTAAAATTCCGTTTGAATTCAGAATTATTGAGGCGGAATGAAACAGTAACCCTGTATTTTCTGCAAGAAATAAGATCTCTTTCCGTAGTGATGCATTAAAAATTCTGTTTGTAATGCTTACTTTACTTTTATGTTTACAATTTTCCTGGCACCATTAATTCGGAAAATTTTATATATTCCTGGGAACGACAAATCGCTATTTTTCAATGTTGAAACTTATTTGGAAAATGAGAAGTTTTTCATCGTCTAATCAGAATATGGAATATAACAATATCAGTATGATCCACATTGTATAATTTTTTCAGTAGTGCAATAGCACTAAGTGAAATTAACTTGACATAATAATGTCAAGTTCACTTCGAACCTCACTCAAGTAAATGCACACAGTTAATTAAGAAAAGCTAGCTCATTTGCTTGTAATGTTAATATTAGGTAAGTACGGATTGACACACTATCACTAACTAAAGAAAATGTTAAATTGTTAGAATTTCTTGAATACCCTAGTTTCATACCCTAGAGAAATTCTTCATATTTCTATCTTTAATGAGCTGGCGGATGTATGGGTCGTAAACCATCATTACGACATTTTAAATGACTCACATTTAAGAACTCCGACTTAAGTGTCGATTTATTACACCCTGACAAACAAATTTTTCACTAAGAATTTCAGCAGACCTTTTCATTTTCTTAACTTTTTGACACTGCTCTCAGGGTGCAATGTTACGAGTATCTAATAGATAACTAAGACATCAAATTTGGTACTTTCCACACAAATAATCGATCACAATAAAACAAAATCCTTAATCTTCCTTCACGTGAAAATCTTACAAAATCAACTTCACAGATTTTACAAAAACTAAGAATTTCCGCAGACCTTTTCATTTTGTTAAGTTTCTTTTCTCGGAGGCATTACGACCGGGCTCGTAATAAAGCTTTGACTTTGAAATTCAGTTCCACGGTAGTGTCTACAACGATAATCAATCACAATTCGAACTTTTCGTAACTCTTCCTACCTACCTCTACGTGAGAAAAAGTTCGAGTTCATATATCTTGACATAACTTTATCCCAAGAGAAATATTTTAAAGTTATAACTTTTCCTGTACCTGAAACAACACATTACAGTTATAAAGGAAATGAAAAATCACTCGTTTCGTGAAGAAATTGCTCAGAAATATAATTATTGACAGTGTTTTGAGTAGGATGTAGCGTGACGTTAGGCTGACAGGCCACGTCAATTCGACGAATTAAAAATGGCGGTTCAATAGATTGCAGATGAACGCGTGATATGTTTGTTTTTGTCTTGGGTGAGATTTGAATACGTGGAAGATCGTAAAAGGATATATTATGGGAATAGTTGGATACTTGTTTCTTGATGTATACAGTACAGGTGCTACTACGACAATAGAAAATAAATGTTTCTTTTTGTGTTAAAATCTAAACTTGCCTGTGCTGCAGCTTAATTCAAGTTAACTCACAAAATGATATTAAGTAATAACGTAATAATTATTGTCACAGATTCCTATAACAATATCATCACATTGTAACTTCCGCTAAGCGAATACAAATAAACTCAACTCACACAATTAACATAATTATTACGTTTATATTTAGGCGCTAATCTCCGAAACAACTGAACTGATTTGAATGAAACCTTGAAAACACCGGGTTTCCGACCGACATTGAACAAAAGCGTGCAAGCGTGTAATCTAAATGTGTCGCGAAGAATGCTCGTAATACGCTGCACTCCCAAATTAACTGACACGTAAGACAGCAATGTATATTGATCTTGAGAAAACTAACCAGTGCCCTAATTCTGAACTTTCACAATGTTAAATACTCATATTTTAACATAGCAATGATTTGTTATTATCATAACATATGACTCCAAAAAAAAAAGGACGAGTGGAGATTTTAAAACTAATTCTAAAATGAATTCTAGGATTTTTTTACGCTGTGCCGTTTTTGCGATAAAGTATCATTAGTTGGCCCAATTAGGAAACTGCTAATAAGCAATACAAAACATATCTCACTTGGTAATAGGATGCAATTTCTATAATATTTACAATACTGACTCTGCACAGCGAAATTAATTCTAATTGAAATCTGAACTAGTATATCCCGAAAACACGAAACACACTTATATACTCCTTATACGTTAGTTCTATTGTCGAAATGCAAATTTTCGCACGTTTGTGAACGTTCCTCATGCACCAAGCTTATGTGCCGACAGCATCAAACTTGGAGAGAAGTATTACAGTCGGCTAAAATCACACGAGTGCGCCTTCTAGTCCAGACTCCACTGATTAAATGTGTTTAACCCTGAAAGTATTGCTCGATATTATGTTGTGTCACGTAGTGCGTCTATTTACTCTGCGAATGTTGCAAGTCCCTTTAGTACCTACCTATCGCTTTTTATAGATCGAATCAAGTCTCACAACAAACCGTTTATTGCAACCATCTTTATTTTTGTGGCTACCTAGGCGTGTAACGTATATAAGACAGCTTTCGATCTCTTTGTAAAGATTGTTCTAATTGCCACATATTTTCACGTGTACCTACTGAAAGTGTTTGATAGAAGACTAAAAGAGTTCCGTACACAGTAAGCTCTGTAAGTTTTGTCACTGTGGGCGGTGCCTACGCGTGTGTTTCTATTTATTATGATTTACCAAAGCGTACGCTCAACACTCGCCTATTATTAGCACAACCTTATTTTAGAGGCTGGCTGGAAACTCTGTTAATGCGCAAACGCACAAACACACACGTTAAGTGGAAAATACTGGTCTTCACACGATATTATGTCGTCGGAATTTTGAATATATCACCTATTTTTAGACGTGAGAGTATTTTAAACAGCGTGTTTTAATACATTCCCGAGATTGCATAACGTATGTAGATATATGTAGTTGTTTACATATTTATTCGTCAACATGTTAATGTCAGAACTGGCCTTAGTATGATTGTATGTGGAGTAAGAAAGATGCTACAGAGCAAGGTGGTCAATCCTTCCTAAAAAACCCAGTTCGTCAGATGTCTAATGAAGTGCATTTGCTAATTAGCCCGCGGTCAATACGCTAAATTGCGCCGAACGATGTTTATGTACCGAACGCTACGTGAGCAAACTGTTGTTCCGATCAAAGTTTACGCCTCAAACAACGCTACACTTGTACTGCTATTTATTGCTCAATTAAATTTCCCTCTGAAACGTGTAATGATCACTATTGTTCATAACGTGTGACAAATTGCCGCTGTACAAACACACTTCTATTGGCGAACGATTGATCCATAATTACGATGCACTATGGGGTTTGTTTCCTTTAGGGTATCCTCTTTCCTTATATCCAAAAAACAAATAATTGCTAACCAATAAATCCGCGAGTAAAAGTGACTAAATACCTAGGCTAGAGCAAAGAGCAAACCCGTATCACATAAATAAAAAAACCCATGTAAGTATTCAAAACCTCAACACAGACCTTTCATATAACTTTAAAAATGAATTGCATATTGATTTGATACCCTTTCAATTACATGAAATAGTACTCGTAAACTATTTCCCTATACCCTGGCCCACGCAACTAACAGGTTTTTAATCCCCGGAATCTGCACTCCAATCCACTCTAAACCATCACATTCATTCACAAACCGTGTGTGTACTAAAAAAAAGATTTTATATATATTTTACACCGTCCAACAAAACCGCGTTGAAATGGATTGTGCCAATTTTTTCGCACCAATGCAGGAATGTTTCGGTTACAGTCGCGAAACTCAACTTTTTTGTTGGTTTAACGGATACCCAATTTTCTGATGAAACTGGATTATATCACATATTTTACACAGCACGTTAGATAAATACTAAAAAAATGCGTGTTTTGCAAACCGCGCATTGTTTTTAATGTATGGAGAAAAAAACGCGTCGACACCGAAGTCAGCATAAAGTCAGAAGTATGAAGACGTAGAGCTTTATTCTGGCAAAATGTATAATTACTTTTCCTTACATTATATATTTTAACCTGCGATAATAGCCCATTTGACTGGGTTGTTCTTTGGCCAAAGAATTAGTATTGCCATTCAACGTGGCAATTTTGCCAGTCCTCTGGGCACATTTCCGGATGACAGCGATGCTGACGAGTAGGTACTTCGACGCCCAAGTGTCCCTTCGTTTTTGTATTTATTTGTATACTTGTTTAATTTAGTACCTAGTGTAAATAGTTAGTTGTGTTAAATATTGTAAAACTTATAGAATAACCACTTTAAAATAATGTTAAATATTGTAAAAGTTATAGAATAACCACTTTGAAATAATGTTAAATATTGTAAAAGTTATAGAATAACCACTCTGAAATAAATATCACATTTTTTTTTAAATTGTGTCAATAAATCATCAAAATTCATTAGATAAATTCTATAAATATTACTCGGGAAATAATACTTGGCAAACAAATAATGCAATCTTACGAAACGAGCAGTGTGATATTGATATACACGAGCACCTTCTGACATAAAAAAAATCAAGACCATAGATAAATCAGAGTTAGATTTTATAAATAGTACCTTTGTTTCCTCAGTAAATAGAAAATATAATCGAAAGAAAAATTATTTCTAGAGACGTGTGTAGGTGTGTAGGATATGCATTTAAGTATAACTCGTGTAGGACGATGGATCAATATAGAAAATGTCGGACACTAAAAATAGAATATTTTTTATTTAATCATTAGGTAGTAATAGGATCTAAGGTCTGTTATCAAAATAGAAATGTTGACATTGTTAGGTAGGTGGTAGTTTAAGTGGGCAGCTTGCACCGCGCGCGGCTCGCAGGGAGCCGGGGGTCGGGGTGGATGCAAAGCTCTCGGTACTCGAAGGCTGTTCTGTTAGTTCATCGCGATCACTCCGCAAGTTAGCACACCGGCCCAACTATGATGGAGATGGCGACGTACTCGCAGCTCATCCGCGGTCGTGACCCGTACGCCGACGACGATGACGGCTCCGATGTTGAACGCCAGTGAGTTTTCATTAGAAGCGTTATCAATTTGTTTATTTTTTTTATTTTGTTTTTTGGTTTTTAATTAAATATATTTTAATTTTATTTATTTGTTTTATTTTCATTTCTTTGTTAGTGTATGGTGGAAATAAACGGTTTTAGTTTTCAATAATGACACTTTTATAGGGTTTTTGTTTTGAATTAATTAAATAATTTTAATAACCTTTAGATTTTTTAACATGAGTGACGATGTATTTATTTAAATTTTTTGTTTATTTTATATATTATTATTTTATATTTGCGTTTTTACCATTATCAATATTATATGGGAATTTATTGTAGGTAAAGTACCTACTGCTCTTTCGTATAAAATATTTTTGTTCCCGTAATTGAGATAACACGCTTGCAGAGTAGTAACGTGTTGCTGTGTTTTTTTAAACTTAGCGTATTAAAGTCGGTTCGAAAGTAAAACAGGATATTTACAAAGATGTATTTATAATTCAATTTACCTACACTTAGTTATTATGTCAGCTATTATAACAATTTTTATCAGGTACAGGTTATCAGTGTTAAGTTTTACTTTAGAACATGTTGCGCTAGAAAGTAATTGATAAGGATTTATAGATACTTTCCGGTGTTTTGTGACAACATTCGTTCAGAAAACAAGTAATTTGCTCATGTCTAATTAGTCTTGAAGATTGTAAAGCAAAGTTAAGTAATGTGGCAAACCAGTGTTTAGTAGATCTATCTACGAAATTAATTCGTCGTTCGCTAATTTCAGAGACCAACGTGAATTTCAAGATTTACGGAATAAGATACTTTTTGAGAAGTCAGGCGGAAGGTATTCACTGAGCCTGTCCCCTGTTTCGCTTGCGTCCTGTCGGTGAGGTAAGGTAACAAGTTGAAGGGTAGAAGTCCAACTTGCGGTTGATATTATAATGTCACACACGCGAACACGTTGGAATTCGAATGGAACACAATAAATCTAAAGTTATAAAATAGAGAGTACACTAGTCTACAACCAGGTGTGTCCCTCGCAACGGGCCACAAGCCAGAGAGCCTCGAATAATATATGCGACCTCTCGAACTTAGTTGAGTGTCGCCAGTTAATTACGATTGCACAAATGCGCGTAAACTTATGTTACGCGATGCCACGTATTTAAGATGAACATACATTTACAATACGTGACGCCACCACAACTTTGTTTCACTCAAAAAGAATACAATTATTCACTTTTATGAGAAAAAAGATAATAATTATTAAGATAAGCGAAGGTTTCGCTGGGTGAAATGCCAAAATTCAATTCCCAGAAAACAAAAGACAGTTGGTTAAAACTTACAATTTAATAATTTTGAGAACATGGTGCTTTAATAGCTTTTCCAAAGTTGGAAGAGATTTTGATTCTTTAATCACTTTAGGTAATTGATTGAGATTTTTGGTTCTGTACCGGTGTTCTAATTTACAAGATGGCTATTCAGCCATCTTGTAACTGGCCGTATCGTATGTTACCCGTTAAACTAAAACCTAGCAAGATAACATCTACGAGTTAACGAAAAAAACTCTTAAACCGGAAACGTTTTTTTTTTCAAATAGAATATCATCAAGCATAAACTATGGTTTTCACCGCGCACGGCTACATATCAAGCTATACATTTCTAGAATAAGCTGACTTCTAATTGTACAGAAATCTTATACCTACAGTGCGAGATCAGCGTCTACTGAAAATGTATAGCTTGATATGTAACCGTGTGTATATAAAAGGCCTTAAATACAAATAGTTGATTACTCATTTCGGCATGCAAAAAATTGACTTAAAATAAAATTATGAGAAAAATACTTCAACAAAGATCGAAAAAAAAAACTGAATAAGTACCTTAAAATTACATGCACACATATACATAAACCCACGCCTGCTTCCTATGGGGGTAGGCAGAAACTACAGAACGCCACCTGCTACGATCCTTACTTACACCTTTTGCTTCATTTACGTAGTTTAAAATTAAATACTATTCATTAAATTATATTACTAGTGTGATAATTTTTGGATTTTTGTTCATAATTTAAGAATTCACTTATAGTGTATAACACATTATTGTAGAACAATTTCTTTAGTTTTCTCACGAATGGGCAGACAGACGTTTTATTAAATTTAATATTAAGGTAGAAAAAGTATGTGTTCTAATTAAAAACAGAACTTCCTATACGAAAAAATACGAAACATCGCGGTCACTTTTAGGGCACAGGAACAGACCGATAAACTAAACAACTTTAGATTTCCTCTAGAATTTAATCTCCACTAATGATTATACAGTCAAAGAGTACAGTGTTTCAAATCCTAATATGAAGGACTTGAAACATACATATTATTGAAATAATTATTTCATTCTGTTGAAACCATCTGTGATTCAATCAATGGAGAGATTTTGGAATTGCGTCACTGCATGATAAGTTTAATCATTTTTATTTTATGTCCGCATAAATATTTATATGTCTTAAAAACTGAAATAAAAAAATTAAAACTAGTAACAGATTACATAGGAACCTTAGTTGCTAATTTTTTTACAAATACCTTGGACCCCACACTAGGATTCCCTGTGTCGTGGGGTCCAGTCTCTTCCCAAGTAAGGCAAACAGTTTCATTTATTTAAATGAAGAAACTAATTTGAAAAATATTAAATGAACAAAAAAAATAAAAGACTATACACACACATATACCTAATTTTAGAAAAAACTTATGGACAATGTAATAAAAAAGTTAACTAACTATAAATATTATGTTGTAGAAAAAAGGTTTGATGACAATAGGTTTAGGTGCTTTTGGGTGTGAATTAGAACACATAATTAATATTTCAATTATTTAACTAACAGCTAACAACACTCATCCTATTCATCATCATTTGCCGGCCTCCCAACTATATAGAGGTCAGCTTCCAGGCTAACCGGATGCAGCTGAATACCAGTATTTTACATGGAGCGCCTGCCTAAAAATGTTTTACAATATTATGTATACAGGAGGGGGGGAGGGGTCTTGGTATGTAAAGATGGTCACCAATCCACGGACCAACCGCGGCAAGTTCAGGGCGACCCGTGCGGCTGTTCACATACATACTGGACACTCATCCTACTATTCCTACTAATATTATAAATCTGAAAGTTTAGAAGTGTTTGGATGTATTTTACTGAATCATGCAAAAAGGGCTGAAATGGAATTGGATTAAATTTGGCACACGCATAGTTTATAACCTGGATTGGACCACATAGGATACTTTTATCCCGGTAAATGATATGACGTAACGACTCTTATCAATGATGTTAAAATAACTTCCGTATGTTCAAAGGACCCAATTCTGAAGTCCACGCAGACGTTGTCGCGAGCAGAACCTAGTTCACACAATTATTAAACTGCGCCGCGCAACAAAGTAAACAATTTATCGGAAAAACAATTACGATAAAGTGTTGTTTACATTATTATTTCTTGGAACAGCTTTTGATTTTCTCACAGTATTCCAATTATTTATTAGCCTTGTTGTTTCATAAGTGGCACTATCTTATTTTTCTATTGCAAGTCGTAACATTAAGTAATTTCACCTCAAGTTCAAGATCCCGCGCAGTTTCTTGTGACGAGAAAATTGTAGGGCTCCTTAGAGAGGCGGAAACTACAGGTCCTTACTTCCACTCGATATTTTATCATTATAAAGATTTGGAAAAGACCTTGACTAAGGCCCCGTTGTTTGATACATAGTTAAAAATGGCCAATAGTCAATTTAACAATTAGTCACTTGACAATAGTTAAAGTTTAAACTTTAACTACTTTGTCTGCGCATGGTTAACTTTCATAGCAAATTGACAATTTTTTAACTATAGTTAGCTTAACCATTTGTCAAACAACATATGTCATTTTTAACAAATTGTTAGTTTAACTAACGCATTTTAACTATGAGTATGTTTGACTACTGATCAAACAACAGGCCCTTACTCGAGGCGGTTTCTTCGTGATTACTTAATTAAATCATTTGTTTTAAATATGTATCGGTTTTATTGCGTTTTTTCTCGATGTCTAGGAAAGGAAAGGGGAGACAAACAGCCGTATTCTTCCTATAGCCATTTTGTCGACTAGGTGCGTTCGTAGACACAGTACCGCTATTTTCTTAATATCCCTCGGCAAACTTAGTATCTCATCAGTCGCCGGATTTCTATCAGTAAATTACATTAAGTTAAAAAAGTAATTAACAACTCTATATACTTCCAAGTCGATTGAGAGCGTCCGGTCTGCACCAAATGCAAAGGCAACAGATAGAAATCCGTCGACTAAATAATCACGAAATTTGCCGAGGGACATTAAGAAAATAGTTGTACTGTGTTTGAGCTGTACAAATAATGGTTTCCAATAAAACAAACATAACATAACATCACGCCTGTAATTCCCGAAAGGCTATGCAGAGGTGTACACCAACATTTCGCCAGTTATGGTTAAGTCCCATGTAATAGGGGGCAAAAGTATTATATTTGTTTATCTAACTGACCTATTGTCGCAAAAAAACAAAACCAACTAAATAAACTGTAATAAAATGGCGAGGTGGTGTCAAGTGGGCCTGTAATCGGCACTTTTGTACCGCCGTCGTCAAGCCATCTCGTGTGAAGAGGTTCTGAAGCCGACTGGAGAGCGATCCGATAAGGGAGCATTTTAGAAAAACAACGCCAATCGGCTCTCGGTGCCAAGTGCCTGCTGACGACGAACCACGCAGCGGTTTTACAGCACCTCTCCACTTTAAGGTTATCGCTTTGACATTTGGTTTGGATGATACTTAGATAGTGATTAGGAATTACGTACCTATCTAGACTTCTATTTTATAGGTCCTTTATCAAGTTTGACATGTGATTTCAGAGTTCAGTTCTTGATCCTCTGTAAACCGCCCAGAAACTTATTTGTTGAAGACTAATAACTCAATCTACCTCTAGGTATCTCTTATTATAAGAGTATGCTTTGACGATGCAATTAAATATTTCAACAACACATAAGGCTATATTTAAGAGCTTATATGAACAAGCTCTTGAACAACAACTTCCTCATAATTTCGATTACTCTTGATATTCCTAAGTATGTAACCATCAACCCTGCAGGTTGTACGAGAGTTAAGTCTGGCAGCTTTCGCAGCCAAGCTGGGGCTATTGAGAGCACATGAGTGCCATGTTTGAGCACGTTTGGCTGGGCGAAGCCGGGGCTCATACATTGTCGTAGGCAGCCTTGAAGGGTCGTGAATGGGCAGAGTGCTAATTTTTAAGTAGAACCTGGCGCTTGGATACAAATGAAAAGTGGTATTTCGATTTTTGTGCAGTTTTTGTGTTATTACGTCTGCGTACAGCCACAGAAAGACGTTTGACTTTTACTTGAAATTACCTATAATAGTTAATCCAGTACAGCAATAATAGCCATAAACTTGTATCGTGTAAGGTTTAATGTCCAAAAATAAGTGTTCCGCTTGGAATACAAAAACTTTATTATTTCCTCGTTTGCAGTTCATTACTATTATTATCAACTATTTCTCAATTGAAGGATGTCCCGTCAAATTCTGTTACAAAAACATAGTCCTAAGCATATTATGTATGAAACATCTTTCTAACCACAACTTTCTTTCGCAGGTCACTGCCGAAATTGTGCAACCAGGAAGAAGAGCCCGGTCGCCCACCCTTGGGAGGGGTGGTGACGTTCGAACCCATACAACACGACCACGACTTCTGCGAGAGAGTTGTTATCAACGTAAGTACATAGTTTAGCATCACTTTTATCATCATCTAAGTATCTCTAAATCCTCAAAATGTTTTAGGTATTTCATATGAACCTACTTGGGCACTTGTCAAACTTCAGAAGCTAGGTGCACGGTTCCATTTGGTCGAGAAGACCCGACAAGAAATTCCACGGTAGCTCCATCATATTCGTTGTCATTATAAACGTAGAAAATCAGAAGGATATATTCTTGGAATCGATATTCAAACAAGAAAAAGAATGTACCAGTTTCACCTATTTATCAACTTCTGAAAAAAAGCTTGATGGAACTATGCTCAACAACGCAAGATTATATTTTCATTTTTCATTGTACCTACACTGACCAATTTATAATTTGACTACTTCAGACTTTTTATGGTCAATAACGTGACAAACACTGTCGTCAGACACAAAACCACCAGAGAAACTATAAGACCAATTATAATATCATTATTATCAAAATTCACAACACCAATATCATCAGCATTGCCGTTTTTATGAATATCGCCATCTTAACTAATTCTAGAACTATTCAAGTCTCCACAAAAATCACCCTTTTTACTAAATTCTTCAGTGCCATAATCTTTTTCCAAGCTATTATTTTCTGCGTGTGAGGCTACTGAACTCACTGTTGTTTCTTTTCACATTCCTATCTTGGCCAATGTGTCAATCACCGAACGTGTGACTATAATCTACTCATCTAGTAATATTTTGATGCATCTCCGTACTTATCCGTCTCCATTGTTTTAGGGGTATTCGAATAGCAACGACTTATCAGACGCAAAAAATTGATAAAAAAATATATTTTAAATTACAAAAAAAAATACTCAGTAGGTACTACAATCAGGATTTACTTATAACAATGATTAGTAATTTGGAACTAGCACTACCAAAACTTGATCCCATTTTTCTACAAGAATCGCTCCGATTTGTACGTTTTCTCGCACAAAAGAATTATTCGCCAGGAATAAGAAATTGTAAATCTAACATTACAACTACAAACAAACACGCAGCCATATTAATCATGCACACATACATATCTTCCCATTCACCAATTATCATTACTTTTCACACACTCAAAGCTCACACTAAAACATGTTCTCGGCTTATATTTCTCTTTTTTATTTAATAACGTTTCATTACCTTACCGGTAACTGTGTCACCAGGTATGTAAAACAAATCCTACAGCCAGTCACTTTTGGACAAGGCTTGCCACCCCTGGAATAAACAATCTACCTTACAACTAAATAATAACTGTATAGGTACCTACCAAAATATAACGAGATATACACCTACTTAACGTTTTCATGATGATAATAATAATCGGACTACATAATTCACTTAGCATCCCTCTACAATAATTATGTCCGGTTTCGGACTGTACAAGCTTAAAGGGTAATGATCGCCTTTAATGGAGCGTGCATACTAAAAGTACAGTAACTTTAAAATTTAAAGCCCAATTGTCATTAAAAAAATACTTTTAGCAACGGAAATGTATTAAAAATGAGTTAAATAACTCAAATAATAACATTAAATGGTGCATCATATTGAAATAAATGCTAAAAGATGTTATTAAATAACGCACACAAACATACAGACGGTACAAGGCGCACATACACGCACGGCCAAAATAATCCGGAAGGACGTAATCTGTGGCCATTGTTGTACTCTGCTTTCGCTTGAAAGCTATGTTCACACTGCAAGCGACGCTAAATATGATGCTTAAACTGTGTACGAGGCTAAAGCACTAATTATAATGTCCACTTGTGTGAATGAAAATAAAAGCGGCCTTGTAACATAATGTCAATCTGCCTGCCTTTTGACAACTACGTTGGGTCGGCTTCGAGTCTAACTGGATGCAGCTGACTACCAGTATTTTACATGAAGTGACTGCCAATATGACCTGCACAACCCAGTTACTGGGTAACATGATACCCCTTGGTGAGACTGGTTGTCAGACTTTTGGGTCTCTGACTACCCGTAATGACTGTCAAAGATCTACGAATTTCAGCCGGGACCAACTGCTTAACGTGCTTTCCGAGGCACGGAGCGGTCTCGATATGTAATGGATGGTCACCCATCCGCGTACCTACCGCAGCAAGAGTAGTTTAACTTTCGATCGTCCCGTGCGGCTGTTATTATTCAGCCACGAGCATCTCTTAAACATAACACCTTGTAAATGCTCACCACTTAAAATCTTTATTGTGATTTAGAAGCGTTTTTACTTTCTTTCGTGACGTTTTTATGTGTTTGCTTCGTTTCGGAAGTATTTTTATAAAATGGAACCTTAGAATTCATACAGAAACTCCGGATTCAAAATAAAATCCCAACAAAAGCTTTCACAATTCAGTTTGAGACAGCCAAAATGTTCCTCGTACTCCTGTGGGTCAGAAACATGACAAGCACAACTCCTACGTCCATTTCCTATCTTCGTGGTTCTTTGCATAATTATGTAATCGACATAAACGGAACAAAATATTAAGAACAATGTTCATCGAGCATCCTTATTATCTCGTGTTTGAAGTTTTTATTTAGAAGTGGTCGTGGGAAGCAATTCTTTCCTCGAATGCTTATTCTTGTCACAAAAGCAAAGGAAACAAATGTATTAAGGATACTTTCCTATTCTATTTCGGCTGTGTAGGTGTGTTTTTTTTACAAAACTTGGAACGTAGGATGAGAATCCTATACAAGGATTGTTGAATACAGAAATATTAATTCCTTATATAGTTGTAGAACCAACCAGGTAGAACTAGGTATAACCTACGTTGGAAGCTTAATAAATGTTCAATCATTAAGTAATACATAATGTTGTAAACGGTATTTGCAGATTGCAGGCTTCGGTTTTGTGTTTGGAACGCGAGCATATCGGACTCTAATACGTTTCTCTAATAATAGCTGTAGTTGTATACGTCTCGCTGCACTAGAGCTAATGCTCGTGTTTTATTAACGTGCCGTATCACGTATCGATTGCCAGTCACGTAAGTTAAGATCTGGTAAACCTTCACACGGCCTCGTATTTTATTACTTACTGCGTCTGAGATTAAAATATATGAATATGGAGGTAATACGAGAAAAAGTTGCACCTCGCGCCCAATCCGCAGCGCATAAACACAGGAGGCGCACACAAAAGGCGTCAGTTTGAGCGGTGAAGCTTTCCTAACGCCGATCTCTGCCGAGGCTTGGTATTTACGATATATCCTCGTACTCGGCTAGGACTTAACCTCGACATTCAGCTGCAATATGAAGGTAACCACCATCCTTGGCATGAGAATGCAGTTGTGTTGTTTGTTCGTTTACTTTTCTTTTATACGTCTAAAAGAATGTCTGACGTTGAGCCGTCCCTTTACAAGCATCCTTTGTGGGAGCTTCGTTATTAGATGCTACTCAGCCTCGACTTGCAACAACAAATATACAACGAAGAAATAACCATTTTCATGAACATGGACATTTACATTCTTGAAAATGTTTAAGATTTTTTTTTTTAATTGTTTACTGTAGATTGTTGTGTCACCTGCACTATTTTAATTATTAATGATTCAAAGAAATGATGACCCAAGCTTTACGGAGCTTGTCGAATATTAATACACCACTCACTGAAATCCTGCGCATTGTATTCTTGAAAAAATTTTTCTTTTTTTTTTGTATGTTATGATTATTACAGAGATAGTTTTAATGGGAAATCTTAGATAACTAGTACCAGGTTCGCAGTAAATTATATAGGGTTTTTTACAAACCTTCCTAAAAATACAGATAGGCGGATACAACTTAGTCTGCAAGAATATTCTTGATTAAATGTTAGTTAGTTAATCAAATAGATTTTCTTCATTCAATCTAATATTATGCGCGACGGTTAAAGCTACGGAGGTGTTAAAAATAAAGAAATTACACACACACACAACATACACACAGACACAACAAACAGACAACACATAACACACACAACAACAACAACAACAACAGTAAAGACATTCTTTAAAATGCTGAATCTTAATTTCTAGCCATTTTCTATTACTCCATGTAAGCCAATAAAGAGACCAACTCCAACAACAGAGCAAATGAAAATCTTCTGGCAAACAAAACAAAATTATCTGGAACTTAGAGAATAACGAGCTGCGTGCAAGTTAAGTGCGATCATCGGGGATTGTTGTTTAAATAAATAAATAATTAAGAACGATGAAATGTGGCGTTCAGCGGCACTCAGGTAGCTATCAACACTAAGGTGTTTACTGGCCGCGGAAAGCACCAAACATACGTTTAACGATGCGAGCAAGGAGCGATGCAGTGTGGAGGTGGCATTAGGATAGGATTATCTTGAAGGATAAGGTTTGAATATGGAATAGAGCATCGAGAGTAGGAGAAATTAAAAAGAAATGGTTGGTCTTTCATCACGTTTAGGGATTTTTACAAACTTAACTTTAACACACATGAAAACTTACTATAATATGAACGTAAGACTTTAACTCTAACTAAAAATTGATAAAAAAATCGAACCATGTCATTTATAATTCGGGTTTTCGGGAACTGTTTACTGAAGTTACAACATATTGTGAATGTCTTTTTTTTTCGTTATAACGAGTTAATTCTCGGTTCACTCTTTTGTAATCATTGTGGTTAAGCCAACTGCATCCGGAACACATTATCATAATTAAACTCTCTAAAGCTTTCCCTTGCAATCCATATTACATCATACTTGTGTTGAAAGTGGTAATACGTTACATCCATGAGAGCACTACGTTCCCATCCGATGTTGACTCCATCTTCAAGGTCCTCGGTGACACGCGCACTACTTCCAGACTGAATTGTTTCAACACAATCTTTTCAGCGTGATAAACTTGATCATGACTTGAAGTTTTCTATTTAGTATCATTGGATGTGATCATGTCTGTGATCGAGCCAGTTCATGTCACCAAGTACTGATGCGGCATTAGCCATATTTATATGACGTATACTAAGGAATTCAGTTACATCTCCCGTCCCATCTTGAAGTAAATAGATGTTCTGTTTATTATCTACCCTCCAATAAAACCTCTTAGCTCCAAGCATCCTAGAACAGCATGTTTTGTAAAGAAACCGGGATTAAATTCTAGTATACGTTGCAGTTAATTGGTTTCTCCAATAATGTTAGTTCCATTAATCTTTCGAACGAACCCCGATTGAATGGTTTACAATGTGTCAGGGTTACGACCGGTATTTAATCGAAACAACTATTTTTAAACCGCACGTTTTTGTAGTGGATTATCACAGCTGACTAACGGTAGGTACGACGCGTTCGTAGAACTCTCTCTTGATTTCTGTTGTGACAGTTAAAGTTTTGAGTGACTCCTGATTACGAGGAATCTTTTAATTCTAATGATAACTTAGAATAGCCGTAGCAACTACAAATAAATTAAAGCAATGTCATGTTTGATCTTGTTTATTTTTTGGGACGTTCCATTCGGCGACTTGCTTCACCTGCTATCGATTTTCCCCATTACGCGAAGCTCGGTCGCGTGTCAATCCACAATAATTTTCTCACCGGCCATTGGTCAACGACTCGTAATTATGCCTACCTGTTGATATATCACGATTTCACTGGCTTGTTAGTAAATATCGCTTTGAACTTTGTAAAACTCCTTCAAAGCAAAAAGGCACTCAACTTCCGCAGTTTCGTCAGCGCCGAATGGGCAGTTAACATTTTACTATTCCTGCATTACGTCAAAATCGAAGTAAGCGTTATGCAACCGGCAATAATAACTGTGACTTTCGCTTTTAGTTAACTATATCAATGTGCCAAGTGCTACTTGAAATAAGTTCTGTGACTAATTAACAGCAGATCGGAAGTACTTCGAAAAGGATAGTTAGACGAGGGATCTATTTAGGTTTATTCTGCTTGGGAATAGATGCCTTATCCTTTAATTAGCGGAGCGCAGTAAGCTATAATAGTAAATGCGGGGCAGTCGCATTACACGGTTTTGACAAATCGCCTATGTAAGTGCAACACGTTACCCGCGCGTGGGAGTTGAGTGCGGCACTAACGTTTATAGAAAATTTTCAGTCCGTGACTTTATTGCCTTTAGGTTTACATTCCAATTTCCGCTTAGTGCACTCTGTTGCAAAATTGTAGAGGCTCGAAATGATTCGGTGAATCGAGCCGAGATGACCATAGTTATAAATGAATGCTATTTTAAAATAGTAATCGGTGTTCCAAGAATATGTGAATTGGATTTTGGTGTAATAAAACTGTGACTGTGTAATTAGTGACCGTGGTATTAGTATGAACATGTTAGTTCTATGAAATATTTACTGAAGCGGACTACGTTTAAATATATTTTTAATAATAAAGGAGTTGACATGATTATTATAGAAGCGTCACTGTCGACGTATGTTTGTTGTTCGCTCGCTCTGCTGGAGCGGCGCGGGCGCCAAAATGAGCGGTACAGTCTCGCCACCGCGCGTCTCCCACGGCTTATAAAAAGAAACCCGACCTTAAAACATGGAACCATTCGCGGTTAGCGTTTACAACGGAAAATTAATTAAAATCTCTTCATAAAAGCTCGCTGCAGTACGACGTACAACTCGCTCCGCCCTTGGGGAACACACAATAAAATGTATTTTTGGATACGCCCATTGCCAGCCGCGGAGGTACATCCGCGCCGAAAGAAATATTGTGTGAAACTTTGCGTCCGCGGAAAGTGAATGTACGCGCGTTTGCTTGTAAATATTGATTTGATTAATTTGGCGGCGCGTCGATCGGCCGCGTCCACCGCGCCGCGTGCGCTGCTATTCTTACGTGCGTCGCCGCGCAACGCCGCTGTTTGAACCGATTTGAACCGGAATAGGGTTCTCACGCTTTATTTGTGTACACATTAAAAATAAAGTGTTTATTTCATGACGTCTATATGGACTGTTACACAGAAATCGAGCTTATAACTAAAATTAATGTGCATAGATTTTTAAACGCTGTCCTAACTTGCCGATAGTCCCCTGATCCAATACCTATAGAATTGGGACAACTTGCCACAGTTAAAACCGTCATATTGCTAGTTCAGCACATGTGTGGATACACGAGTAAACCGCAGCTTCCCTCCACAAGATGACTCCGTTTTTATTTTGTGTTCGGATAAACATAAAAAATACAGTCATATATTATTTATTACATTTTATTTGCGTACCGTTTTACATACACATAAACTCACGCCTTCTTCCCATGGGGGTAGGCAGAAACAATAAATATAAACATGAGAATAAAACTATCGTTACTAGGACCTTGCCATTAAGTTTATTTTTATCGCTATTATGACCATCCTACGGAGCGTCCACTTCACGTGTTGTGGAGCATTTAAAGGTAGAAAGTATCTTGTCAACGCTTAACAACTAGATACCAACTTTTATGGAGATTGTACTGAGATAAACCTTGAAAGGTGGAATGAATTTGATGTGTGACAATAATTGTTCACTTTTAAAATGAAGTATTTCTTTTTACGACTCTTTCTTAGTTGGTTCTTAACCTTTAGGTTATAATAAGGATGGAATATAATATATCAAAGTAAAAAATTATTAGATTATTAGTAAAGGATTATTTTTGCCAGATCGAACCGGGTCTTAATTGGCACGAGCGAACCATGAATTAAAACGGTAAGGCCTTTTTATATGACTTGAATAGGCGAACTACCTAAGGTATAAATATAAAGGTTAAGAAAATATTAGCGGGAGCACGGATGTAACATATAAATCTTATTATAACGTGTTTAGTTGCCACTTCTATAACCTTATCACTTTTAACTTTGCCTTCGCTAATGTCGATACGTACGCGTTTGTCAAATTAATGTTCGTCCTAGTGATTGCTAAGTTCTAAATACAGCATTGTACTGGTACAGGTCATCACCTGATGGTGACAAGTTCGTGATCTTGACACTGTACGTACTGTTCGCATAGGTTCTTACCATCCCTTTTCTGCCTGGAGGAACTACTCATAAACATAAGCATAATCAGAGTAGAGAAGTGGATGAATACGAAAAGCCCTCATTCCTTCAATAACAACTATAAATTCTATCCCGCGCAGTCCACCACGCATGGTGATAACACAAATAGTCTGACCTTTAATTTCACGTTCGTGTTCAAATATTGTGAACGTTTACGCTGAAATGTTGAAACCTTGACACAAACATGTAAGTGAGGGTAAAAGTCTATAAAATATTCCAATATTTCTGACACCTGTTGCCTTACCATCGGCTTCCACGAACCGGTCAAACGCCTTGAAAGTGTTCTCACCTTGTACTTAGGTTCAACGTACATGCACTCGAATATTCTTGCTTCAAAATAGACAACATAAACAACATCACGTATGTGTTCCGTGAAGAGGTGAGTAGAGGTGTATAGTGCAACTACTTTTTCACTAGTTCTTTTGTGTAATGCGGCTGCCTTCTGCCGAGACATCTTATTCTTTAGCTTTAAGTATAACTTATACATTTTGTGGGTGTTGTGGTCCAATGGTGTGCTGGTGCCTACGCTTATGTATGGAAGTGAGTGTTGAGTGTGGCAAAAGAAGCATGAAAGTAGAATAAATGCTGTGGAAATGCTTTCCTTGCGAAGCATGAGGGGTGTGACTATGAATGATAGGCTGAAGAATGATGTGATAAGGCAACAGTGCGGTTTATAAGAAGATGCAGTGACAAAAATTTAAAAGAGTATGCTTAGTTGGTTTGGTCATGTTGAGAGGATGAATGAAGAGAGACTAACAAAAAGTAAAGACAAATAAAAAAAGAGAGGAGGAGGTAAAGTTAAAGGCAGATGTGAGTGGAAACGCCGGGAGGGGACGCCCTAGGAAGACATATAGTGATCTTATTGGTCATGTTCTTCAGAAAGGTCAGGTGCGTAGTACTCGCAACCGGCGTGCGTGTCTGACCAGATGTATGAACGTATACGAGGCAAAAGAAGTATGTAAGGATCGTAGCAGGTGGCGTTCTGTAGTTTCTGCCTACCTCCATGGGAAGAAGGCGGGAGTTTATGTATCTTCTTGTACATTTCTTTTCCCTATGAAACTACGAGTATACCTCTATTTCAGAGAGGCAAGTTCTCGCAAATCAATTATCTTATGACCTACCTTTTGAACTTCCGAGTTTTCCCAGAACTTCTAGCGATTTTCGTTTACGTTTTCCTGTGTCGACATGACATAACTACATATACAACTATATAATGTTATGTAGTCGGTTTATTCTGTGGTCTCTGACTGTAAATAAGCCACTTCATCTTTCCGTGGGCGCGGAGCAACTAAGGGATTAATATTGGGCGAATTGGCAGCAACTATTTGTAGACACAAAATCATACTTTGGAAACCTTGATTTGCTACTAATATTCAACATCTGTGATCAACTTTGCATTATTTACTGATAAAGTCTATTGATTTGGTCCTACAAATACTTTATGTAGGTAAATTAAATACAACTAAGTGCAATTAAAGGTCAGCCGTGAACTGCACACTGATGCACTATTGATGCACATATGAAATGGTGGCCCTAACCCCCAAAAACCACGGTTTCAATAATGGTGAATATAAAGCGAAGGCTAACCTAACCCCGTAAGATACTTATGCATTTTAACCACCGCTGTCCGTCCATTTATTAACTAAACCTTAGGTATAAAAAGATGGAACCTTTTCCGAAATTACAGACCGGTGGCTTTAATTCAGTTTAGTCCGTCTATGTGACATAGTTGACACAATTGATTGAAACTACGTCTGTCTGTGCTGAAAATAGTCTAATGAATACTTGATTTTGCTGCATTGGGGTATTCACTGTCTATTTTGTGAAGCATCAGCCATACTTTGGGCTTCGACAGATTTTGTCCGCGTCACTACTACTCGTAATAACGTCCTCTTTGCTGTCAACGTGTTACTATGATAGAGTTATTCGTTTAAGATTTATTTCATTTTATAAGCAAACTGTTAGGGCACAGGCTTTTTACGTACCTGTCAATATGTTCATGCGGTTTATGTTGAGACCATTAATAAAGCAAGAATGAATATTTTGGCAAGGCACTTTTTTTTCTAACAGATTATCGTACTAAAACTTACGTTATAACTCCAATACTTTTCCGAAAATGGAAGATTATTGGCCTTAACACCTAAAGAAGTTGAAATAGAATGGAGTGACTTACGAAACGACGACTAATAGAGAAGTTTGGAGTTTGAAGTTTGGATTAATAAATGTTTTAGTGCAGTAAATTATTTAAATTATTTAGTATGTGAGTCGTTTAGCTGTCGTATCCCTACATGTGGTTTGTCAAATAGCTCAAGCGACGTGGAAGCCACGTGGTAAACGCAAATAAAAAGTTCAAGGGTGTTACAATTATAGAGTGGACGCTACTGCCACTGCGTGTAAGTATATGTTTGATCACACTGTGGGAATGCTAAAGGTTTTCACATGTTGAGCGCGTTGTTTATATCTTCAATGGTTTTTGTATGCAATCAATTCTGTTGGCAGTTAGGGCACAGATTGTTCAATTGTATTTTCGTGGTTTTATAACTACTCGTAGTAGTTTTTTTATTGCCATTCTTTTTATAATATATGTCCGAAATAAAACAAATTAATAACGTCTTGGAAAGAAATAAAATAATTTACCATGGATTTTAGATTGTTAGATGTTTTTAATCTGGTCGCACGTCTTAGATGAGCGGACTTTAAGACAAGTATGGTCAAGGCACCTAGGCTGGCACTGTGTACACTTTTATACTGTCTCTGATTCTCACAACAGACAATTATTGTACCTAATTAAGTAATTATCTTGTTTGCATAAGTAATTAATCATCGCTGCTTGTAGCAGTGCTAATTACACGTTAGCAACGTGGTCAATTAATACTTTTATTCCCGGCAGCAAGACTGAAGGCCAGTAGATCTCGGGTACAAACAGTGTTGCTTTTCACACTTGACCCTGAATACTGCATGGGCTGATCATTAGGTAATTCGAGAATCGTTTGTCGATTACCATCATCCATCATATCCTTGTGTGTCAAGATCATTTGACTTCTACGTACAGTACAGATTTTAAAAAGCTGATGCAAACTTTAATTTAGAATTGATTATGAATGCCGTCTTAGCATTGCCACTTATAATTCAACTGTAAACATCGAGTTCTGTACTTCAGCGCTTACTGAGTTTTTTTTTTCTGTTTCTTAGATAAGTGGCCTGAAGTTCGAGACGCAACTACGGACACTGAACCAATTTCCGGAAACCCTTCTGGGGGATCCAACCCGGAGAATACGCTACTTCGATCCCTTGAGGTCAGTATTAATGAATTAAGGCAAAGCAGCTAACAAAAAAATATATAGAGTCCGTTATTACCAGAGTATGTAGGGCATTAAGATGAAGAAATCATTGAAGATAGGCGACTCTGGGTTGACGCAATGACTAACACCGTTCGTATTCTGACACTCAAGTAATTTGCAGGAACGAATATTTTTTCGACCGGAACCGCCCTTCATTCGACGCAATACTGTATTACTACCAAAGCGGCGGCCGCCTGCGGCGCCCAGTAAACGTACCCCTAGATGTCTTTTCCGAGGAGATTAAGTTCTACGAACTCGGAGAACAGGCCACCAACAAATTCCGGTGAGTTCAAGCACACGTATAACAAACGCCTCTACAAGTCTACTTGCTACAGATAGAAACTGTAACCTATTAAAATCCTTTCAGTGAGGATGAGGGCTTCATCAAGGAGGAGGAGAAACCACTTCCCTCCAACGAGCGCCAACGCAAAATTTGGCTGCTCTTCGAATACCCCGAGAGCTCCCAGGCCGCACGCGTCGTGGCCATCATCTCAGTATTTGTCATCTTGCTGTCCATCGTAATCTTTTGCTTGGAAACTCTCCCGGAGTTCAAGCACTACAAGGTCTTTAACACAACAACCAACGGCACTAAGATCGAAGAAGATGAAGTCCCTGACATCACCGATCCGTTCTTCTTGATAGAGACCCTCTGTATAATATGGTTTACGTTCGAATTGATAGTCCGGTTCCTGGCCTGTCCGAACAAGTTCAACTTCTTCCGGGATGTGATGAACATCATTGACATCATCGCCATTATCCCCTACTTCATCACATTGGCGACAGTCGTCGCGGAGGAGGAAGACACTCTGAACCTACCACGCGCACCCGTATCTCCGCAAGACAAGTCCACTAACCAAGCTATGAGTCTTGCGATTCTGCGGGTGATCCGACTGGTGCGCGTGTTCCGTATCTTCAAATTATCACGTCACTCCAAAGGCTTACAGATTCTGGGACGAACGTTGAAGGCTTCAATGAGGGAACTTGGCTTATTGATATTTTTCCTGTTTATTGGTAAGTATCACGTTGCATTAAATAATGATGTACAACTTAAATGCGTTTTTAAACATGTTAGTCTATTCTTAAATAATTTTAATCACAAACATTATTGGCCAGACAATTTGAATAATCGAGTCAACAAGTACGTACTAATATTATCTTATTTATAACAATAGAGTCCAAATAGTATTAAAGGTGATCTAATATGCATACTTGACCTAGTAAGACAAAGCGTGTCCTCAAGGAGTATTTGAGATACGGAGAGAAGATCTCGGGATGAGTATTGCGACGCAACAGACGGGCCGGTTGGGCGGCGCGAGCGGCGAGCGCGGTGCCGGTTACTTCAATTCCAATTCCATTTATTCAGTAAAATCTTTTCCAATGTTGAATCCTATAACAGTATACATAATCAATTTATTTATTCCTAAAGTAATTAATCCTTAACTCTAGCGCGGCCACATCATGACGGTGCGTTCACATGTTATTTTGCGTTCGCAGGTGTCGTGGTTTTTTCCAGTGCTGTCTATTTTGCTGACAAAGACTGCCATGACACTAATTTCGATAGCATTCCTGATGCCTTCTGGTGGGCAGTAATTACGATGACCACAGTCGGCTATGGAGATATGAGGTAACCTGTGTCGCGCCGCCACCCCGCCCCACCTTCCCTGCCCCGCCGCTCGCAAGCCATCCCCACCACTGTATGTCGCACTGTATTCTTCGTTGGTGTGTGCTTGTTCTTCAAGGTGTGGTGCTGTTTTCATCCGCGGTGTACTTCGCTGAGGCGGGAAGTGAGAACAGCTTCTTCAAATCAATACCAGATGCGTTTTGGTGGGCGGTCGTGACAATGACGACCGTAGGATACGGAGATATGACGTATGATACAGCGACTTCACCCTAAGTTTCATCTTTGCCTTCTCGTCATTTCATTTTACCCCCAACCCTTACCATTGGTATATTTAACACTATTGTGATATTCTTTCGCCACATTCATGTAACTATGCTTCAGTTTGATTTGATCGTCGGTTCGCTTAGAACTTAACCGATTACACGTTTTATTCACCTTTATACTGAGACTCTTGCACGTTCGAGAACGTTTCTTATTGTCTTTGTTCTTTTATTTTTTTATGAAATGTTTGTGTCATCGTTTCTGTCCTGAACCTTTACAATTTTACATGGAAGCTCAGTTGTAAAATTTTTCATTGACAAGACATGTACACATAGGGTGCTATTGTACCACAGGCCCCGTCGTCCGTGTGACTATCGCCCCTCCCAAAGCGTATTCTATGATTATGAGAGAGAACAGCTTTAGTTGTACACTTCAAGTGTGACGATGTGTCGCTGCCGGCACCAGCTCGAGCGCACGCTCTCAGCACTTGAAGTGACTCGTTGTGTACCGAATACTTGTCCACTGTCGAATGTTTACTCCTCTGTATCGCTTTCGCTAGATGTGTACCGTCCGATGTATCCTGTGTCGATGTTGTGGCTATACGAATGTTACCAACGTAAACATATCGAAAATGGTGATCCATCTCAGATGCACACGTTGACATCACGTCGTGTACTTCTTGTTCATAGTGTGCAGTAGAACTCTATAGCATCGCTTCTGCACCCCGTGTTCCAACTATCATCGCCACTATCTCTCTCTGTCTAGTTGTTGGAATGCAAACTTGTCTCCGATGGTAAATTTTACACATGAATGCTACTATGCAAAATTGATGTTCAGAATGATTCATTGCTTGTTTATATCATTGGCTTCCAATCATTAGCTTTCATACACCATTTTCGATAGAAAAGTATTTGTATTTATGTTTAGCCGTAAAATGTCCGAGTGCATGTCTGTGAAGTCGTTCTGTAGGTCTGAGAACAAAACTCGTAGTCGGTGTCATAGTATTATATGCCCATTTAGGTTCCGTTTTTTTCAGTTGACGTTATATTCTTTGAACCTTGATGTCCTTTGACAGACGTGATCGTTGACTGGAGATGTTTTGGGGAATGTCTTCAGTTCTTAGCGACATTTAGCTTTAGCTGAGAATAAAATGATATACCTTAATACGTCCTCGAATTCGGCGATTCAGTTTTTCATTTGGACTTACTTGCTAGCGTTAGAAAAACTGCATTGCAATAACATACTGATGTTACAGTGACCCTGTGACATGCTGGCGAGTGTGTGTGGGGAAGAATGATATTGTATTGCCTGCGCCCTTAATTTTGCCGAGCGATTGGTCTTGCCAATTTAGAACTACTATCATCTTACTTCACGTTTTTTTTATTATTTCCATATGTTTAATAGAATCCCAGTTTTGTTTATTTCTACTTTCTTATTTAGTTGATCTACAACGGTACGTATTGAACATATTAACGCATGAACATCATCAGTCGCGTTTATGTTTGTTAACAAAATATTCTTTAGTTCGATCATTAGTTTGTTTTTATTTTATTAGCTAAATGAGGATGGCGTGTAGGTCTGTGTTTTAATAAAATGTTTTTATGGTATAGGCCGGTTGGAGTATGGGGAAAGATTGTCGGTTCCCTGTGCGCTATCGCCGGTGTGCTCACCATCGCTCTGCCCGTTCCTGTCATCGTGTCGAACTTCAACTACTTCTACCATCGCGAGACTGACCAGGAAGAAATGCAGTCCCAGAACTTCAACCACGTCACCAGCTGTCCGTACCTGCCTGGAACTATGGGAGAGCCCTATCTTAGTAAGTTCTTCACGTTTCTTCATCATCATTTCACAATTGTTACTGTTTCCAACATTCTATTGTGCTCTGCAACAAGCTGCGAATGTTGACAACTGTAATAAAGTATTAAGTACCAACCGTTTTCTATGTTCAACTGTGATAGTCCCTTTATAAACGTACTTTTATTTTATTTTAATTCACAGCATGCGTAGATTTCCAATATGATTTTTGACAGCATGCTTTGGTTTTTCTTTTTCATTTTTATTTTGTTGTTTTTCGTTTCTTTTATGTTGATTTTCGGTAATTTCAGGTGGGAAAGACGATGAAAAGGACGAGGTTTGCAGTGATCAATGACTGTATGACAGTGATGTTGTTGTTTATATTTATATTATGAGGACTTAAGTAATCGCCAGAGACGATATCCGTGATATTACCGCTTAAGGGACAAACGAGTGCACTGTTTTTTGTTTTTTTTTTTGTGTAAATATCTTTAGTTAGTAAGCGATGTAAAAATTTATTGAAATAAAAAATGTTATTTATTTTCTTTTAGTTATGTTCGAGTTTGTTTTTGGTTTCACTATAATATTTTCTTTTGTTTTATATTTTCCGCGAGTACTTAAGTCTTTGTTAGATATGGTTAGTGTCATAAAAAATTCTCGCCGGGCTCGTAGGTCTTAGGGATCGCGGCAGTTCCAATAGTGAAAACATTAACAACGAGAATTGAACCGGTGACGTTTCATGTGTCGAGCTGTCTGACAGGTGTTCGATCTGCGCTGTGTGAGCACTGAAACCCAAACGGACATGTGCCACGCACATATCGAGCAAAAATACACAAACAATACGTGCGTGCACGCTGTCAACATTTATAACGTGTTTATTTTTTACGTTCTTATGTTTTGTGTTACATCGGGAGATAGGATTTATTTATACTTATTTAAATATTTTAGGGAACCATTTTGAAGAATTCACATTGTAGCGAAGAAGATGTTCAGATGGATGTATACACACGTAGTTATTTACACAACACTACTGAAACTCGACGTTCCGCGCCAAATTCTTCGGCTGACTCACGCACAATCAGCTGATTCTTGCACTCCCAAATGCTAACACAAAACAAATAACTGAATAATGAATTGTGTCAGACATCACTGTTCGATGTCTATCCTATTGACCTCATTAAGTACGAGCAACCCTTTTATAGCTGTTATGTTGGCATTCACATCCAAGCTGTCCATTCAATAGGTCGGCTCGCTGGCATGCTGGCATGTGAATGGCCCTTATGACGACTAGATAAACAAGCGTACCGAAATAACTGGCTGGCTTATTTTCGATTTCTTTTTCTTTATATAAATTATGTGAGACTACGTTCGCTTTTTAAACGTAAGTACCTATGTTTCTTTTTATTTTATTTTATTTTGTGCCAGTGCTTCAGTGAAGTCATATTTTTAAAGAATTCCCGGATTGAATGAATTGCAGGTTTTCTTTTATTTGAATTCGTGATAGTATTTTAGAGTAAGTATTTGTGGGTAATGTAATTTAAATTTTCGTAGTTGTCTACTATGGAGCTAGAAGATGTAACTCTCTTGTTTAATTAACATTATGGATTGGTTCATAGACTCATATTGTTCGTACCTATCAGTATTAACATCTGGAATTTACGTATCACGGTTTACAGTGGTAGTTTTCATGAAATATCACCCAATTATTTGACAAACTAAAATTAACTTATGATTTATTTTAAAATCCTGAGAAAAACTTATTACTTACTCCGCTGAATCATCTCGCTTAATTTCCGTCAGCATATTGACCAAAAAAATCAATAAAAATAAAACTACATAATTTAGTAAAACTAAATCGAAAAAAAAACCGATTTAAAACAAATACCTACTTAACAAAACAAAAATCGCGTGCAGTCAAAATCCAATGAGTTAACACATACGTCATAATATTGGAACGCTGCGTGCGCGCATATAAACCGCGTAGTGTTAGTTACAATTAAGTTGTAAATCAACGGCGGCCGAAGTCGCGTGCGATGGCAGGCCGCCAGACTACACGCTCGATGGACTCCGATATTTTGTTTGTATTTGTAGTATTGGCTAGTACCAGGGTTTGCTACTACTTCCATTAAACTGATTCAATTAAATTAAATTAACTTAATACCTTTTTCAAAGTATCTTCTCGATTTTCTCGACTAATCCCAAAAATTTGATTCCTCGAGAGCTACAACATTATTATTATCAGAAAACCGTTTAAACATTATGGTTCTAAACTCAAATTAAAAGTAATTGGTGTTGCCAATAAAAGTAATTACGTTTACACCATGTATCATATTAAACTAAAATAAAAGACAATTAACTTTTGAATAAAATAAACAGTAAGTACGAAAGTTTTAATTTGTTTGAAGTATTCAGTATTGAAGTTCATCTGTTAACAAAGATAAACAATATTTATCATTCTGGCAAGAAAAATACATTTTATAGTGTTTGCGCCATAAGTTTTATCCAATCGCTTTATTATCACGATTTATTTGAAGTTACTTTGTACAATATGAAGTCTGTAAAGAATAATACAAATGTTTAAAAAAAACTTTTAAGGTGAAACGTTTTAAATTTGTAGCTTCGTAGCATTTTCGTAGTACTTTCGTAGTAGTTTCATTTAATAAACGTAATTTACTACTTTTCCGAAAATTGTCTAATAAATAAAATTTAAATATAACTTTTTTGGTTAATACCTAGTAATAATATACTACCAATACACTTTTTTTTTATTAAAATGAAATTGTCTTTTTTTACAATCTTTCGCATCCTGTATCTTAGGAATCGTCAATTCGATCATCGATATTAAAGCCGCATAGGTACCTCGGTACGAGTTGCAAAACCTATTCATCATATACCGTAGTATACCAACCAACTCATTGTACCAACTTTTTATCACAATTAACTCACTAATCAACTACACTATAATAAATACGCAACCGCAAATCTCCAATAGATCTAATCCGATGTACTTGTTAATTAATTAAAAGTTACATAATACCAAGTAAAATGCTTATCCGTCCACAACAATACAGGATACAATACTCCGGCTACAGTTTCAGGGCCTATTCATAAGAAGTCTTCGGTGAGCGACGACTCATCCTCGGACATGATGGAGCTGGACGATGGCACGCTGGTGGCCGACCCACACCTGGAGCAGAATCTCCGTCGCCTGCAGGAGGAGGAGAGGGTCCTGCTAGAGCGGCAGGCCACTATGGAGGCCGGCGGTTGTGATGACATCGCCGCCCTTGAACTTCAGGACGCACTGCGGCTGAACCATGTAAGTGGTTGATAAATTATAGTGTCGAGTATGTTAGGGTAAGAAGTTGTTAGATGTTATATTTTAATAAATGAGTCAAAGTATTTATTTCAATTAAACCATTAACAGGCAGTCGGTCAGTCAGAAAGATGAAGATAGTTGCCTGTTCCAAAGCGGTTCCTATGGAGAAGAACGGGCTAAAATCTTCATGGACACTGTAGAGGTTGGAGAAGATCAATGAAATGAAATTGTTTATTCTGTAAATAGGATATCAGAATAACTTTTAAACGTCATATTAAAAAAAAATAACCTAGATGGAGGCGACATCTCATATGTGACTACCCCTGAGAAGAAGTGGTCAAACTTATTCAGGGAGTCAAAGTTTCGTTTAAAATCGAGACACTTCCTTGGTCAGATCATGTGGGAGCATGTAGATTAGTGTCTGGACAAAACCTCGAAAAAGGTAGATATCAAATAGGTTATGGTTTCCGAAGAAACGACCCTTCTTGTAAGTCGTAAAGTAATCCGTCATTTATTTATTTCATAATGTACATTAAAATTCTTATATAAAATATATAACACAATATTTACACTAGGTAGAAAAATATAAGTTAGTTAAAGAATATCAATCAATTCAAGATTATCTTTTCTACATATTTGAAAAATCTTGTACTTCGTAAAGTTCGCTAAGGTTGCGATACGTGAGAACATTTACCCACCTTCGAAACAGCAAACATATGACCGCGTAACTAGTTTCAGACTTCCTACGTCTTCCTTCGAAAGTTCAGTACTGTTTACCTCGTAACAAGGAATTACATATTAACTTGAGAAATATTTCAGTAACAAAACACTGGAGTTCTGGACTTTGAAAGGTTTCTCTTTTGACGTTTACGTGTGATTAGTTGTATACAACTAATGTGTGGAAACGAGGTGGCAATTCGTTAACTCGGGGCTGCTGGTTTGAATCCAAGAAAGTGTTACCTTTTGCTTTTATAAGTAAACGAATTATGAGGCGAATTACGTTTTGAAGGTCAGCTGCATACACAACGCAGTGACGTTGCCTCATAATTATAAAATCTTATTAACACTTTTGGGTCTTCAACTCTCCATGGTAGCCAGCGACTAGATGTTGGTACTTTAATGCATGTTCTACCCACACATGAAGTTGACTTCTAACGTCGGTAGGCTACACAGCCTTTGTCTAAGAGTAGGTTAACAGTTTCCTTCCAGGGCCCTAATTTACTATGACCACTTAACGATTCCTTACTTCGAAATCACGTCAATTCCTTATCTAACCACGACATCTGCTAATAACGAATTATCTATGATACAATGAACGAAACCGTTTCTTCAAGACACGATATTGGCGTGATTTGCACGTGGTAAGATTACGCGGGGAATAATAATTACCATACAGAATTGGGGCCCTGAGCTCCAGACAGGTACTTAAAATATTTAAGTTTGACTTATCTGTATCTGACAAGATTGGATTTTCTTAGGTACGAGTGTTGCTGATACAAACGTGAACCTTTTGCTTCTTTACACTAGTTCCTTCATAATGATGACGATACAAGCAGCAACTGAAGGCTTTGACGATATACACCAACTCTGAATACATTTGTTCAAAGTATGAATCTAAGAGAGTGTGATAAACGTGTTATAAATGGGTTTTGCCTAAACAATCAACAGCTGCGGCAAGCTGAGCTGCAGAAGCACCAGGCGATTATCGCGCAGCGGCTGCTGCGCGCTCAGGCGCTAGCACTCGGCGAGCACGCACACGCACACGGACACGGCTACTCACACAGCCACGCGCACGGCCGCCGGGAGCAGCCCGCGCGCCGCCGCGCTACCTGTACCGTGCGCGTGAACAACCTGCACTCCGCAGAGGCTATTGAGACTGACGTCTGACTATCAGGTCGGTAGTATCCTCAACATTCAGCCAGGTCATCATTTCCTCACCAGCACACATTTAACGCTTTACTGGCAACCCTCGTAAGATTCCGGTCCCAGCTGCCAACCGTTTAATGTAAAGACTGTAAGCAGTAAAGCTTCGCTTTTCTTTTTATATCACTTTTCAAGTTAAGTTTTTTAATTTTCAAGAAGCGAAGTGGCCTTATGAGGGTGTGCAAAGCAATTTTACGCCCTTACTTGGTAAAGGAGTAAACTATTGACCCCTATAACAAACCTAAAGTCCATCCGCTCCTTACCCTACAGTTTTAGATACTTAGCAGATTGCCAATAGAAAAAGAATACATACATTGTAGAGATCGTAGCGACAAACAGTTTTCACCACAAAAAAAAAGAAGCAGACATACAGAGAGACTTTAGTAGATATAGAGAATATTTTATATTATTCAATTTATTATGTATTTATAGTATATTATCAATATTAGCATATCATTCTCAATCACGGTATTGGCAAGATATTTCTCATTTAGTGAGAAGCAGAAAATCGTGCAAGGTAGAAATCGATTTAGTTTGAGTCGTATAAAGGCAAACAGGCGGGACGCGACAGCCCGACACAAAGGTGCCGCCAGTCGCGCTGCACGCGGTGCCTTTGTGTACGCTGTCGCGTCGCGCCAGTGTGCACGAACCTTAAAAATTCCAAAGTAATCAGGACGTTTTCATAAAAGAGCAGTTGATAATTTAGCTTTAATCAACCACTGAGCACATTTTTGTCGACACACTGTAGCACGTCGCCCCATGTTTCATAGCGCACGTTGCGTTCGACGTCGTGTTCTGCAACACGGTACGCTGCGTAACATGAATCACTAATTTTTTCGCGCTTTATTCAAAATTTTTGCATCATGCTGGCGAATTAAGCCACAGCTTTTGTATTTTAACGAATTCTAATGTAAATATTTTTGACGATATTACTTGTAAGGTGAGTACCTACCTACATCAGGCGGTTTCGAAATTGTATACATATTATTGAACTTAGGTAAATTTTGTCATACATTAAAACAGTGAATTTAAAGATGTTTTATACCTACTTTCAGACCAGCCAAATTTTGTGTACTTTTTTTTTTAGGTTTTTGTAGTGACATCGCGGAGGTAAAACTAAATTAATTTAAAATCTACAATACAAGTTAAATTAATTGGGACAAACACACAAAGCCTTCTTTATCTTTTTCAATAGACATGCCAATTTTCTATTTTCTGTTTAATAATTGTCAGTTTATAACCTGTATGTGCCTAACTACATTGAAAAAACCCATGAAAATGATTGAATAGTCCAATAGGAAGTAAAGAAATTGAACTCGCAACGCCGACTTTAGCCGAAAATTTCGCGTAGCTATCGAATCGTGTAGTTTTAGAAATTGTGAAATTGCCCTGTAACATCGATACTTATAAGTTCAAGTAACAAATGAGATTTAAAGAAAGTAAAAAAAAACAAGTCAGTACCAGATATACGGCTGTACAACACACTTGAAAAACACGACGACGTTACTATAACGTAACGTTAACGTAGTTCACTACGTTCATCTCTTGAATACGGACGCCGATTTCCTTTCCAATATTCAATACAATTTCGAATTAGGTCTCTTAAGTGACATACTTAAGATGGGAACCGTCAACAATCGTAAGCAGGAAATGAAGAGTTGCTCATTTATCGCGCAGTAAATGCAGACAAATGCCGGATATGAGATGCCTAGCTCAGCTCATCTTAGCTCCAATACACAGCGAATATTCCGATATCCACGTTAGCTTCAGAGCTTCTTAGATCGGAAGCTTGTGACAGAACAATTTATTGTTTAGTATCGGCAATAATGGATTTTATAATGATGATGATTTTACGATTGTAGAAAATGTATTTTTCTTCTTCAGAACAAAGCAGTTGTGAGATTTTTAACCGACTTCAAAAAGGAGGAGGTTATCAATTCAGATGTTTTTTTTTTTATGTATGTTTGGGCTTAACTCCGTCATGTATAAACGGATTTGCAAAATTATTATTTTTGTTTTAAAGGGCATACTTTCGAGGTGGTCCCATTGTCACCAAGTCAGAATCTGATGAAGGGTTCCCATGGAAATCGTGGTAAATCCTCAAATTTTATAGGCACACCTATAGCGATGTGGTTATATTTTATAGTAACTCGTGCATTTGCTCTTGGAAAGCACCATTCGGTGAAGTGGAACTGATGATGAAGACCAGAGGTGGCCACCGGAACTACTCAATAATAAGTATTTCACGGGTTGCGATTGGGTTACTTTATTATGGTTGCTAAACAATTTATGCTCGTTACAATGCATATGGTGAAATGGAACTGATGGTGGCTTCACCATCAGCTCCAGTTCTTTTGGTTCTTACCAGCAGAACTCCTCAACAATTAACGTCCCTGCGTCGGGAAAAGGAATATTTTGTAAAAGGTGATGAGCAGTTGGCATTATGCTATGGTAACTTAGATAAATTAATAATTGACTCACTAAAAAGTGATAAAATTACTTTAATTTAGGAAGTCGGTGGCAATAAACTAAAATACAGATCCAAAGACACCGACTTCCGAAAACAAAAGTTATTTTTCACTTTGTAGTGCTTTTTTTTTTAAGGCAGTTGTTTTTTTATTTTGTAAAAAACGTTTTCTTTCGTTTCTTTGTATTTTGATGAACGTTTCTGATAAACATTATTTCATATGTTTGATGATAGGTCAATCAGCGACCGAATATAGCGCAAGAATACCTACCATTGCTGATAACGACAGGGTCTGGTGGTGTATCTTTTGGAAACAGTAATGATAAAAACATTTAGTTCATGAATTTATTTGAATACATTAGTTACACTCAGATATCAAAATTCCGGTAAATGAATGGTTATCTACAGCCGCTTTTGGTCGGCTCGTCGACTTGGTAAAGGTGCCTAAGATTCGCTCAATTTTTGACCAATAATAAACATAATATTGAACTTACGACTTTTCGTCTACTCGTTAGGTTCTGGCCTAAACTGACGTAACTTTGCAGTCGTAGCGCCATTTCAGTTGACTATAAGGCTAACCAGATTCAAAAGTACCTAAATTTAATTCACGACTTGGTCTTAAAATTAGCATAAATGCATCAAAGTTGTAATCCTTTAAGCCTTTTAAGCCTTTGTATTGCCAGTGTACCAGTTGAAGTACTTGGGGCATTATGTAACCGATGACCTTAATGACCAAGTGGATATTGTGAGGGAACTTAAGGCGCTGGCAGTCCGATGTAACATGTTAACTCGCAGGTTTGCACGCTGTAGCGAATCAGTCAAAATAACGCTTTTTAAAGCTTATTGCCAAGTGTTTAACTCGTGCAGCCTGTGGACCAACAGCGCCCTATATACGGGTCCAGTATAATAATGGGTTCAAGATGTTGATGGAGCTACCCCGTTTCTGCAGTGCATCAGGTATGTTTGCACAAGCATACGTCGATGGCTTCCACGCCGTCTTCAGACAGAAATCTACCTCTTTGCTCTGCAGACTGCGGAAAAGGCCCAACTCCATCCTGAAGACCATAGCGGGGAGGTAAGATTCTCCTTTGTTAGGTGATGTTGTTCGAAGATGTATTTCGAACAACGTCCTTGTCTCTAATTAAATTATAAGTTTACCAACATAGGTATAAGTTCGACTGCCCGGAGCTCCATGGCCTTTTCCGGCCATGGCCGATTATTTGTGCCCGACAATCCATCGGACCCCGTTAGAGCCGCCGGCACAATTTGTTTGCGCAACTGCCATCCAAAACCAGCCAGCCGTAGCGAAATCCCCAGTCTGTCGTACTCTGAAGATGCTAAATGCCCTTCTGACTGCCAACCTTGAATGTGTTGGGTTTGCGGGTGAGTGGGATAAAATTATGTGTAGGTATATGTCTGGTGTTCTGTGAGAGACAGTATGCAAGGGAGTCCACTGTTCCATATTAGTTTCAAAATAAATTATATACTTACAACTTATTAATAATTGTCAAAGTAATAATTGTTTCTATGTTAATTAATGTAAATGGTGTTGTACCGTTTTAATTAACTAAAAATAAATAAATAAGTTATATTTTTGTTTACTATCCCATGAATGTTGCTTATCCGAAATAAAGATTATTTTATTTTTAACATTATAAACTCTAACAGTCTCTAACAACTCTCTCAGTTTCTGCTTTATACAGCAAATTCAACGTCAGTGGAGTTATCCGCATACTGCACGTCTTGTTAAAAAAAATGTACTAATCTCAATGCGAGTCGAAAAAAAACCTTCTTTTTGCCAACTAATTAATAAACAATATTATCTGATATTCCAGTCATCCAGTCAATTTAGGACCAGACCAATTCCGACCACTTTACTAATTAAATTAGACATTAATAACTACAAATGTATGAAAAACGTGTAGGTAAACACGTAGTATTCCCAGCACTGGGTCTGTTTTAATCACCGGTATAATTAACCAGTTTGAAGTGGGAGGTGGGAGGGTAACCCCCACCTAGAAGTTGTTACAAGTTTTATGAACGATGGCGAACTGTTGAGTCAATGACATGCAAAGGTGCAGGTTCTTTGCGTCGGCTTGAATGGACCAGCCACCGATCCGCTGTAGAAGCCCGTGACGTCATTGTCGGCACGCACGTGATCGCAGCATACCACTCAGCCACTGTTGGTTGACCCTGTCGTTATCAGCGACTGCCGACAAGCGAACGTGTTAGTAGTGAATAAGCCGATGCGCCATTTTGTAAGGACTGATCTACATCAGTCGTTACAAAATGGTCAGGTCATGGGTAAGAGACGCGACCGTTGATGCAGCCTTTTGACCACATTTTCTTCCTCTAATTGTTGGCAAATTTAATATTGAACTATAAGTTTTTGAAATATTTTGCAATTGTTTCATTCGTTTTCGGATTATTTTGATACGAGATTCAATGTAGGTAACGATTTAACGGCTTAAATTATAAGAATAATGTTTTTCAGCAGAGCGGTGTAAACAATCATAACTTTTCCTGGCTAACTCTTGGAATGATGAAGAAGATCTAGGCGATGTAGTCGTAGTTATGTACTTATGGCAAACCGACTCTGCTACGCTTACCTGAAACGATAATTAAGGCAGCGAGGCACATTGATCGCTTCTCACGATCAAGCGGACAGATTGAAATTAATAATTTATTGAGATCTACTGAAAAAGCATAGAGACAATAACCTTACGAGGTGAGAAATAATAGATTTGAATTGAAAGATATTTTCACTTGAAAGACTGTTGGAAGCCTTTAGTGAAACTATATTTTCCCTTGAAAGCTGTCGGTTGTCTTGACTAGAAATATATTATCACTTGAAAGGGTGTCGGTAGTCTGGAGTGGAAAGAACTTTACTTGAAAGACTGTCGGTAGTCTAGAGTGAAAAGATGGTCTTACTTGAAAGACTGTTGGTAGTTTGGAGTGGAAAGATGGTGTTACTTGATAGGCTGTCGGTAGTCTGGAGTGGAAAGATAGTTTTATATAGGTAGATGCAGTTAGATCCAGTGAATCAAAGTAAGAATAACTTTTTAAATTATGTTAAGTTACGTCGGGAGTATAAATAAATTTGGAAAATCCAAAAGTGCACGACTCATAATGCTCATTTAATTATGAAATATTAAAAAAAAAAAAAAACTTAAGTCGTTCAAAATTAATTGCCGAAAAAACAGCTGTAGTAGGAAGAAGGTACTGCACAAGCGCCCCTGGTGGAATAAATGTACATAATATCTACATGACGGACAGGAATTTTTTTGACCTATTTTGGTGTTTTTTTCCAATTCTATTGCAGTAAATCAATTTTTAAAAAGTATGAAATTAATCTCCATTAAATTATCTCGACAATAGTATGCAAAATATCTTGATTCCGTGAACTAACAAGGCTATAATAATAAAAATTGCCGCCAAAATGAGACGAAAAAAATTTTTCGATCGTAAAGCACTCTCTGATGCTTCGCATCATGAGTCGTGCAAAACCAGTCTCTCTGTAATTTAGGGAGGCATCAGCACTATCACTGCTCCTGAACCCTGTGATGTTTGTCCGCTCGTGTTTTGTTTGTTTTGTCCTATGATGTTGTAACTCGTTGTAGATACGTCCCTGTGTTTCTAAACCCTGATGGCCTGGCTGATTATTACCGGTTTCTTGTGATGAACTTGATTTCCATGTTTTATATAGAACCCCACAATGATTCCAGACGTGGCGAGCCGGCGCTACGACGCGGCGGCAGTGTGGCGCGGCCGACTGCCGGCGCGCTCCCCGCCGCCCTGCCACGTGTGAAAAGCGCCTGACTGCGCCGCCCCCCGCGCTCCCCGCGCCCATCGCGCCCCCCGCCCACACACCCTCCGACACACACGATCCCGCCGACTAACCCGACACCATAACCAAACTGTGAACTACACAAATAACTGCTTCACTCAATCTGAAACCCAATTAGATTACTCATATTAATGTTAGGAAGAACAAGTTTTCAAAAAAAAAAACATTTAAAAAAAAACAATAAAAAAATTCTTTTAAATATGCTTACAGTGAGTCCGATCCGCTGCGGCCATCGGCTCCGATTGTAAATAATAATCAAGATGCTTATAAAAGCTTGTATACACTTTCTACATTATCAACACTGTGTAATAAATAATTAGGTTCTTTGTGACAAATAAAATAATCAGAATAGGCCTATAGAAATTCCGTTCGCGGAGGACATTTTATCAAGTGTCGCTTGCGCTTGACCATAGTTTGTAAATAGTTGTAACGGGCGGGATGCGCGCGCCGTAATCCGCACTCTCGGACAGACGACTCCCTGGACACGACACACGGACATGCGCACATCGTACACTCACTGGCTCCTGGCCCCCGGGCCCCTGCCCGCAGATGGTCGCGAGGCTGGTCGCTCCGCGCCTACTGCCGCTGACTAACGCCCAGCTCACAATCCAGAACTGTTCAAGCATTCACAACAATCATGTGCAGGAAGTTCGTGAAACCAGGAATCTTAGAATAAGTTACCGTATATTATAATTTATGTTGTTGTTATATCGTCGTGCGTGGAATAATATCAGTATAATATTCCAGTAATACAGTGATGTACACGTTCACCTCCTCGATGTCCCCTGCCCTGGTCCCCGTGCCCTGCCACGTCGCGCAACAGTCTCGGCTTTATTATAATTATTTAATGTAATAGGTGTAATGTGACGGCAACGTACTTGTCTATCATCATTGTTGTTATGTTATCGATAATTTATTGATGTTAATTGTTTGTATGTAGAGCAGAGGGCGGTTGTGCGCGCGCACAGCGGCCTGCGATAACGCCACGCGAGACTCGCCGGCACGCGGGGCGCGCAGGTTGCTCGTGCGCCGCTAGCGCTAGGCCGTATGGAAGGACGGTTATATTTTCGGTCGTTTACGAAATCATAACGATTGTATTAGCTTATACAGTTCAAACATATCTAGAAAGAAGTGAATTTATTAATATATGTTCGTAAGTAAGGCAGGCGACAGACGCGACTCGACCGACATAGCATTGCTCAGAACAACAGGCCTCCTCTACTTGATTATTTTAACGTCATTAGCGTTAGCAACACGTAGTTACTGGTTGAATTGAACCTCAGTTGTTGATGGTGGATCCGTTTCAATTGTGACTTTGCCAGATTCAATAAAAATAAAAATAAACTAGTGTTTCTGTTACCTGGCTGTGTACTCGCCTAGCCAGAACTTTCCATGTCGTTACCAGAACTCCACAACAGTTCCTCTTCTCGTTTATAAAAATATTAACAGCCGTTTGTCGTTCACCATCCAACGTATATATTGAATAGTGCGGAACGGCGTTACGCGACAGTAACCTTATTTTCGCGAATGTCTATAAAGGAAGGCATTCAAAAAGAAAGAAAAATAATGGTTTATGCTTTGTGTCCTGCATTTTCGGTTATTTCGTCGAGCAACGTTTTCGATTGCCTAAATAACTTCAGAGCCTCACATCAACAACTGACAGGATAGTATTTCTTGATTATTTCCACAGTTCCCGTCTGTCTGTCCATGGACTTGTTTAGACTTGAGTTGTAAAGAAGACAATTAATTATTAGGTATAGATACACCCGAAATAATTATTTCATCATATCATTACACATTTCATAGCGTTTAAACATCTAGGTGAAAAGACATATTTACGCTCTATATTATAGTCTAGTGTAGTTTAGTAGATATTGATAGTAGTGTAAGTGCTGCCCTTATACTGGGTATATAATATCTCTCGACCCACTTATTGTCCGTCTATTGCAATAAGGCCAAAGTTAAGATTACAACTTGATTCAGCTGATCGCTTCGTAGCATCGAGCATTCATAGTCATTCACGCAGCTAGATCACGCAATTTAAAAGGACTTTTTGCTGGAAACAGATTTAGAGAGTGATCGATTGAGAATGTCCGCTGCGTACATCGCACCGTCATCATCATGCTTCAGCTCACCGATCGAGCTTATAGCAAGCTGTCAATCTTAAGTTGGTCTTCAACCCCGATCATTCCTTCTGACAGAAACTTCTATGTTGTGATTATTAGTAGATTGTTCCGATCAATGTTTCAGTGTAAATTGGTGTTTAATAATAATATCATAACTATTTCGATAATATATTATAATAGCTATTGAAGACGCGGTTCAGTAACAGTAACTGAGGCCCACGAGAGCCGGATCGCGTGCGAAGAATGAGACACGAAGAGATTTGTTCAGTAGTAAAGCAAAATATATATCAAGATTGATGGATGTGCTATACTATAATTCTCATTTTGTATATATATTTACTGCAGAGAGAGATCAATAGCAGGACGGCGAGTAGCGAATTGTTGCAAGTCAACAGTCACTGTTACAAAACTCGCTAAGAAAATGACACAGAGCTCAAGCTCAAACCTCGGCCATGACAAGTAAAGTCAGTCAACTACCGACTTGGACAATGATAATTATATGCTGGGCAAGCATTTTAACTGAGTACATTATAATATTTTGAGTGTCTTCGTTGTAATGAATATCAATAATGTCTGTCAATTAGATTCGAATTGTTTGGCAAATTAATTTGTTATGATAGTCTTGATTGTACTGCGTTAGTGTCGTCCGGTGTAGAATTGATAGATGGGAAATGCTAGCACTAATATAATGAGCAACGTTGCACTAGATCCGTGACTGCATGCACCCGATACAGCAATGAGTTACTTGTCTGTGTTACAACTTGTCCCAATACGTTACTGTAACGTTGCTTATCATACCGAACGTTATGAACAGTACTCCTGAAAGCAACGCATCGACAAACGATTCAGTCATTGTCTAGTACATATTACAGATAATCAGTATGTAAAGACTATCATATGGTCATTTCATTTGTCAATATATTCGATTTGTGTTAAATGTGCGGAGTTAGTAGACAGTGTATACTACATGTTACGACATATACGTAAAACGCCGAGGCTGTTGCGACGAATATATTAATTGTCAATCAGTGTTTAATGTACCAAGTATGAAGTGTAGACAGCACGTTATGTTATATTATAGTTTATGTAATCGGATAGCACACGGGTCCTGTTTTTGAACTTGTGAAAGAAGCTGCAACGCGGTAATGAGTGACCAACTCGCCACGATGTAGCGAACACCCAGTTTAGTACATCGACTCACAACACCAAAGAAATCTTTGCCCTGGCGTCAATAACCGTGGCTTTGTTCCGGTTTCTCAATCTCCCGGAACAGCCAGCCAGCATGCTAGAATTGTTTAGAGCTCTACTCATTCCTCGACTGTTAAGAAAGAGCATAGAGTGATAAACCTGAATTTTTTCTTTGAGATTGTGGAAATTAACTTCCATATTGGTTTTGGTCAATGCACCAAACTTTTAATAAATTTAAAAATGTCTGCCATCCATGGGTAACATTTAAGATGGTTAAAAATGATTGTAGCACGTTTCAGCAAATGTGTGTTTCAGCAAAAATTAACGTCAACGTTCTAATCCCAAGCAAGTATTAAGAATGTTACTCTCAGCGCTTGCAGTTTGATTGACAGTCGTTTCTCAGTTGTTCCAGTTTTCAGATTGAGAATTCTGGAACTGAAGGCTGATCTAAGCAGTGACAGAAATTCTGAAATGGGTGGAGTGCCCACGAACAAAAAAGACACTTGGATGTCCATTTCCAACTCTCACCTAACATCCTCATATATCTCACTGCTAATTAAGCTTGCTAGTGCAAGCTGTGCCAATGAGCTCGGATTTGTGTCGTCACATGCTTTATGATCAATGATGTCCATTGTCTTCCCAGAAGACTCAGTGAGAAAGTCTGCCTATAGCTGATTGGGCCAAACTATGTAAATGTTAGAGAAAAACGTCCATTTATCCATTGAATTGGCAGTGTTATTTGTCCATGACCAGACATTATTATGATTGTATTGAAAGTGTTAGAATAACACCTAACGTGATAATGATCAGTTGTGCTAAATCTTAAACTTGGTGTTCGTATATATCAGTTGTGTTGCAGTAACGGTGTGATGTGAAGATGTGACTAAATCTCATTTACATTATGTGTGTCTGTTTAATCATAGCAAATTAATGTCTAGTAAATTCCCGCATTTAGGAATCAGTCTCAATTCACAGAGATATGACACGATCTTCAGCTTAGACTCCTCGCGCTTCAGAACGTACGTCGTAGATTAGAAATATGGTGTAAATGAGTCTTGGTCGATTGTTACCTTTATACTTTTATCAGATTTATTGTACGTTCTCAATTGAGACACGCGCCCATCGGTCGATAGCCGTGTGGTCTTCAACTAGTCCCGCAATCTCTATTCTTGTCTGCAGTTTAAATATTGCTGCGTTGTTGCGCACTGACGTCACAAGTGGTATGTCATATTAAGATGGTGCCGACGTCTTCGGCCCAGCTCTGTGCCCTAAATAGGTGTGCCGGTATGTTAACATCGAGCTGCATGCTCAATGCCCGTTAAATAGTATCCGCGAATGCATAAATGAGTACATTTACATGTGATAAGGGCATAGGACGCGGCCTCAGACGTCTGCCTTCTCCTGGCAACGTTCGCGTGTAAAGGATCGTGTAAGACCTGTGTGGTCGACTCTCATATACAAGAAACAGAATAGTGGTAAATTGTGAATTACTCAAGTTGGCCAAAATTGTAGTTACGCCAGTTAAAATAGGCGTATTATAATTTTCGCTCAGTATTATTAGTTGATATTTCGTACATAGTGTATGTATACAGAGGCGGCTAACACGGGCGCGGTGCAAGCAGAAAGATTAATTTCTCAACCATCACACTTCGTAAAACATTCTCAAATTATTATGTTAATGAGACGAAAAATATTAAATTATCGTACTTAGATAGTAAAACCACATAGATTTCACAGGAGAAATCACAATTTTCTATTTACTTGGAACTACTTAATATCAATCTCGTAGTTAGGAGGGAGTTGGAAATGTTTTAAATTTATTAAGAAGTCTGAAATGTCCGTTATGACAGACTATATGTAATATGGTCGTTAGGAAACAACTGTAATCAGTAATTTTATCTGTAAATTAAATTGAATTTAATTTAAGATTTATAGTTAGGTGATATCTGCAAACTTTTAGCAGTGTGTGGTATATCTATAAATTTGTTCTTTTTTTTAAGGTTATTTAATATGTTTTGCTTGGATTGTTTCGGCTGAGGGACGAGCGTGGCCGTTGTGTTTGCATGAATTCCGAAACGTACGATGGGACCCCGCTGTATGTGTTGCGGATTTAATAAAAATGTGTCAGTTTTACTTCTTGATAGATGCCTTTACGCGTGTTATTGCGCTTAAAGTTCCAATATATAGTCATCGCAGTGCTGAAACTTAATGTTAATATAATGTCTAGGGCTTGTCACGCTGCTCACACTGCGCATTTCATTGTTTTCTCCGGTACGAAGGACTTGCGAGGAGTGTGACAGGCGCAAGAGTCGTATACACTATCTTGTAGCTATAATTTTCCTTATTTACCGGCCCCTCTCCGTCCAGGTCAAAGCGTGTTCATATATTGGATATAAAATCACAAATTTCAAATTGGAAATCGTGTACTTACAAGCATCGATGAAATATTTACATTATTAATTTATATAAAAATGTTCACTCATGATTGGCGTTATTTAGTCCCCACGCCCACGGCGACTTCATCGCTACTAACGCGCGTTAGTGGCATTTGCAACGCGCTACAGAAGCGATGCCAACGCGCTACTGACGCGCTACGGCATCGCAACTGTATCGATGCAAACGCGCGACCGTGTCGCACAACGTGACTAATGTTGCCTCAACGGAGTCCATCTTGCAACTGTGGCATTTTTTGCCATTACTGAATCGCGTTCGCATCGCGACAGTATCGCGTTTGCATCGCGACTGAGAATCGTGGTGTAGGCGAGGGCAAACAGCTAGCGACCGCATTGCGACTGTATCGATGCGAATGCGCGACAGTATCGCTACTGCATCGCTACAAAAAGTCGCCGTGGGCGAAGGGCGTTACACGGTATAGAGTACACGTTACGAATTATTTTTTCAAAATTGTTTCACGTGTCTACAGTCTCTCATCATAATACAGATTGTTGAGTTGATTCGTTCGCCTAAATCATAAACGATAAATCTGGTTACGCTAGCTACGAGCTTAACATATTATTTGAATTTTAATGATATGTAATAACTTCTTGTATTTTACATCACCTAATGTAAGTTAAATTGGAGCGAATTCTCTAGTTACATAATTACATTATCCTCTTACAATACATAACATTAAGGATTTATAATATTAAGAGCTTTTCGATTAGTATACTTACAAAAAAATGAGATCTTATGAAATAATCTGAATTTTTCGCGATAATTTATTATATTTAATATCCATCCAGTATTATTAGATAAATAGGTGTAATGGTGAAAAATTGCCATTTTCTAGCTCCTATAGTTAATGTAACATAGGTTCAGTAATTGGCCAACAGATAATTCTTAATTAAGTACCTACAAATTTTCCGAATAAAATATTTTTATTTGTCTCGGTCCCATCGCTCGTGAAACAAGTAATATATACATATAAGAATAGGTAGAACGTTGATGTTGTTTTGATGAACACACAGCAACCTACATTGTATAAACATGAAATTCTAAATTGTAAGTGTTTTATTGAAACAACGTCTGAACGCAAGAACTTTGCATTGCTCCCTTGTCATGACATTGGCACAACACCCACCTAGGTAATATCAATTAAAATTTGGAAATGTTTGTTATATTGTAGTAATCTAGGGTGGTTATATATTATGATTTTATCGAAGTTGATAAATATTCCTAATGATGGAATCTATTCCGTCAGAATTATACTCTTACCTAATAACTAGCCTGTCATTTATCAACTTTGATAAAATAACAAGGACTGTTATCATGACTTGAATATATTAAAATTTATATCCTCTATTGGGATGATAATAACTTGAAATATTAAAACCAATGGTGCAATGTTAAGTGCTCATAAAAGGATCGAAGAAGACATCGCTGGATGCTCTACTGAAGTTCGTCATTTTAAGGAACTTCTGTCCGTTCAAAGGTTACTATGATTAGCGTTCATGAGTCTGTTTCGGAGTTCATCAAGCGTACGTGCAAAAATATTTGGTAAATGTAACGAGCGATTCCATACCATAGTCCTGTTTAGTCGTAATATATTAATTTATAAATCACGGTTTAATTTTTAAATAGAGTTAGTGGAAATGTGAATGTACAGATCAACGTTGTGATGTTATCGTGGACGACAAAGAATTTGGAAAAAACAAATATGACGGTTAACTTGAAAGCTGAACGCGCTGCTGGCGGTTGCTTGGTGAATGTTGTTTATGATGCGATAGGACCATCTCAGTCATAATGTTCAGCACCCAATACATATTAGCGATGACCTAAAAGGGATGCTACCCTATATTTTTGAAATACACCCCTATAACGCCCCAGACGAACAAATAAGGATATACGGCGACAAGAAAAGTAACGAATAGTTTGAGAAATTAATTTACTAAGTCACTGACGATTGTTTGAGAACAGGGAGAAGTATGCACCATGTTGCTGACTCCTTATTTGTGCGGCACCAGTCGAAGGCTATCGCTGTGATCGCTAATACGTAGTCAGTGGGCGAGTCCACGATACGTCAGCAGTGGCATCATCCACCAGCTGGAATACATACACTGTACATTGAACACGTATTTTTTTTAACTCTTGATCTTTTTGGTCACGACGTGCATATATTTGAAGGCACTGTGGCTAGTGATCATTTTAATTTTAATGTGGTGGTTGTTTACTGCATCTGGCATGCGAAGCGAAGGCTCATTGGTATAGTTAATACGGATAAATTGTAATTTAATGCTTATATGGAGCCAACTGTATTACTCAGAAATGCTCACAAAGCAGCCATCTTTTTGTCGATGGCTAGATATACATATTATTATGAAACAGAGCAATGTTTCTGAATGATGCAGAAGTAAAATAATCTTTCTGATAACTTTGTGGAAGGCTAGTTTGGACTATAGACCTTATTGTCACTTCGGGAATGTATGAACACTATATCGCATTACGTACCCATAGCAACAACAGTGGTGTTTAGGCAGATCCATTTTTCCACTGGCTTCAATACCGTACGCGTTTTTACAGCAGTCTACTGATACTAGGATGTTGAACGTAATATCTACAAGTAGGTAATACTTGTGTTCTGTAAACCTGTTGACTGACTTGGATAAAAGCGCCCGCACTTGTATCCCTAATAAACGTTTGTAACTGTATTGCGTCTGTTTGATTGTAAGAAGAACCCTTATTTAGACCCCGCTACATTTAGTGTCGCCCAGACAGGCTCGATGGAACGGATTTGTAACTCGGAAACAGAGTTTAGTTATTAAACTAGCTTATGAAGCTTTTCAAGAAACAATCAGCCAAATCAGACCGGATTTCAATAACGTCTACGTGTCCAAACACTTCAACACGAAACTATATTGCTAACAATACCTACCCGTTTCAAAAAATTCCATGGTATGTCTGGAGCTTTTTCCAATTTTTGTACCTAAGTTATAACTTGGCAGTGCTAAGCTGTACTGTAAGAATGATTTTCTTTTACGTATAAGTTGTGAATCCAAATTGTATAAATGACTAAATAAAACGAACATTGATGTTTCATTTTAGAAACCCTATTGCCTCACCAAATGCGATTTTTCATAATATTTATGTACTGTCATGCTGTGCAACTAACAAACACTTAACTAGGTGCCTACCAATACTAATATGCCGAAGTTAGTGGATCTAAGATGGCTGTGCGCACATCAACGATAGTGTCAATTAGAAACAGACGGACGTAAGAAATCGTGAGCCTCGTGGATATCTATAGGAGAGGGCCAAAACTAATAGGATAGAGTGCACAAATCCCAGTATAGACTCATTAGTGGATATCTGTCGACAAACATAAAGTTTAATAATACCGCCGTATCTCTACGTTGACGTCGTGGTGGGGCTTGAACGCTCCTGAACTCTGGGTCTGTACCGGTAGAGTTTATTTTGCCGAAACAGGTCTAGGGTGAGGAGCCAAACCAAGAGAGATACAGAAACCCGCAGGGCAGCATGTGGCAAGCTGTTGGACAGTAGCGACCCCACGGGCTCTATCTCCCGGGAGAAGTCTTGTTCCTCACCTCTGGCTTGTCTTTATTGGCCGGCTGGAGTGAACAATGACGAGGAACTGAGCTCCCACCTCTTTCTTGCCTTTATTGGCCGGCTTGAGTGGAGATTCGCAAGAGCAAATGTGCTCGGAGGAAGGAAGTATTCCAGTAAGATGCTGGTAGGGATCTTGACCGTACTTCCGGGATTGTCCTGATAGCCGTGGGTTACCTCTCCACTCCTCATAAGCACCTCAGGACATGTTGCCCCCTTGTCGCTAAGACACTATGTGCTAGCGACCGTTTTCGGGGGCCCATTAATGAGTGTGCAACTCACCCCCTGCCATTTTATGTGTATTTTTTTAAAATCATTGGTCAGGCAGGGGCCAAATTCTTTCCATAGTCCTAGATAACCGGTCTACTTAAGTTACCCAAATCCATAGCCCAATACCCATGTTTCCAACCTGTAAAAGTCCTACACCAACCGGGGGTTGTCCTTGGGTGCACTTGTATAGTCTGAACAGGGATAATCGTCGGTTGGTGCCTCATTTCATTAAAAAAGTGTAACGGGCGTCTGCGAGTTGGTTGCGGCCCCTCGTATACTTTCCCAAGGTCCGGGATCCCAAATTCCTGAGAAATGTCAAGAGACGTAAAAATAATAATAATAATCTCGCCAAGACGAGCCAAGCGAAGCGCAAGGGCACTACCTACCTTTTCTCGAAGTGTTTCGTCGTTTTTTGAACCCTCATAGAGTTGGTTTCCGATGTACCAGATGTTCATGTTCTCAGGATATGATGTTAATAATAGACTAACTAAACACACAAAGTCTCAATTGAATAGCTTTAATACTTTAGATTTTATTGATATCTAAAATACACCGATTTCGTCACTGACACACTCACTGATACACTGACACACTGATGACTTGTCTGTTTCGTTACTTACTTCAGAAACTAAATATTCGCATCACCTCCACGACGGTAGCGAAACGGCGAAGCCATACATTTTTACTGATATGTAGAATTTGTGAAGTTAGGGTCGGTAGAGTTAGGCCGTGTAGATTCAGAAGCTTGGCTCTACATGAGATCTGATATCTTTTTCACAGGGCAAACCTTATGTGGTCGTCTTGGCAACATTATACATGAAATGTTTTTGGTGGGTTCCTTTATTGTCAGGCAGCTGAAATACCCATAGAACAAATACACAAATAAAAAAATAACAAACTAATACATAATAAAACTAAAATTTGTGTTACTAGATATTGGTGCCGATTCTCTTGTCACAAAATTCTCTAAACTAGACTAAAAATCACTAAAATTTTGTTTAGTCCTGTCAAAAGACGATTTCTCATTCTGAAATAGACTAAAGTGACACAACCTAACTATATTTTAGTTTGACAGCACTAAGATGGTACTGATTAATTAGTTTAGTGAAAATGGCAATTTTGCTATTCTGAATTTGACGTTTTTAACCTAAAATTTGGTTGTCTTAACTAAATCTGGCTATTTTTAATCGCGATTAAAAAGGTGTGGAATAAAATTAGTTCACCACAACACCTCGACTTCAGGGGCAGAAACAGTACTGTATTTTTTATTTTAATTTGCTTATATCTCGAAAACGGTGTGTCCTATCGCAAAAATAATGAAAATTTCGACCCCCTTTATGAAACCCTTAAACCCATATAACTCTACATGTAGGTATTTTTTTTTTTTATATTTTCCGAACAAAAAAGTGAAAAATTCCATATAAAACACGCCGAGGATGCCACCCATGCGCGCCCCTGGTTCTAAAAAAAATTCACGTGGTAGTGCAAACAAGTAGGTACCATGTGCAGTCGCGATTGTCAAATAAAATTTTAGTTGCGTCAAAATGATTTTTAAATTTAGAGATATTTTATTGCAGAATAGCTCTAAGATTCTCATAGCCAAAAGTAAGGAATTTTAGTGATAGTTTAGTTAGTTTAGTTCGGTGTACAAGAGAATCGGCACCATTGCCTATTATTATACGCCTCGATGCCGAAGAATGTCTTATGGCTCTGCTACACGCCCAATCTTACTTGGCAAGCATGCCATATTAAGACGGCAAACGGTCACGTTAATACTGCATACCGTGCAATCAGTTTGGTACGGTGTGGACTGAGGAGCCACATGACAATATTGTTTGACCATAGGTACCTACTGTTTGCGCATGCATATAGCTGCTTGTAACCGGGCTTTTAAGAGCAGCTATCTACAGGAAGTATGGTCTGGTCCAGTGTAAACGAATAGTGCTTAGGGTGGAACCGGGTGCGATTAGGTGGCCACAGTGCATCGCGCTTTAGGGTAAAGGATCCGCGGTCAGGCGACAATGCCGGACACCACACTACTTTCCAAATTATAGCGTTTTTGCGCACACACACATTGATTGAGGGTGGCGTGAGTGTTCCCCGCGCCGCTGCATTGACCCCCGCTCAGTTCCGAGCACGCGCCAGGGCGAGCCGAACGTCAGTTTGTTTCGCGCCACTTTTTAGTAACTTTTGACCGCGGAACATAAGAGGTGAGTGTCTTAATTTTCATGTTTCATTCATTGTCAGTGTTATTTATTGCCGTGTAGTTATCTATCTACCCATAAAGTCATAGATTTCAAGCGTTTTGCTACAGGTTCTTGTTAAAATTATTATTAACCACAAAAGTATACGGGTGGCTAATGCCAGTCATGCTGACCTGTATTAAGCGCAAGTTATGTTTGCAAGTAGATTATATTTTTGACCTTTTATTCCGTAAAATTTTATATTATTTTCCTTTTTAGGTTGTCGGGGACTCGAAGTAGGAGCAAAGGATTGAAGGTGAAATGGAGCCAAAATGATTTGAGTAGGGCATTCAAACTTGTCGAAGAAGGAACACCGATAAGAGAGGCAGCTCGGTCTAATGGCATCCCATTTTCAACCCTACAAAAAAGACTGAAAATCAAGAATAGTGAATTACCAGCTATGGGTAAAACAAAAAGCAAAAAAACGTAGCCTCTCGAAAACAACATGCAACTGTTCTAACAAACACTCCGAACAAGGAAGCTTTGGTACAAAAAGAAGACAGAAGAGCAACAAGGGAAAAGATGAAAGAATCTGGTGCCAAAACAAAAGCAACAAAAAGAGGACCAGATTTCTGCAGGATGAGAATAAGGACCAGAGTTCATCAGACTCCGAGATCGAAATGACTGACGTACGCGATGATGATGAAGACACCGATATCGAAGATCTGGAGAACAGATTCATGTTATGTGACGATTATGGCTGGAACAAAGAGCTTTGGTACAGGTGCGTACAGTGTGGGCTTTGGGCTCATGCTGAGTGCTCGGGTTATGAGTCTCCCGAAGGCTACGTGTGCGACTTGTGCCGCTAAAAGCTTGACCGGTATTGAAAACCTGCTGACCGGTATTATCTGCCATGTCGGACAATACCAGTCAATGCAATTTTTTTTTTAAGGGTTGATTGTGTCATATTTGGAATTAATATTGATCTAAATAGTTGTGATTATGTTAGAATAATACCTTAAGTTATGTTTTATAAAAGTTTCATAAATAAATGTTGATTTTTCACTGAGTTGTAGTTCTCTTTGCTTAATTGACCGGCAATAGCCTTCCTTACCCTAACACTGCGCAATCTGCTCGCCCGGGACGAGGCCTAAGACTACAGCAACAAAGTTGGAACGTCGGAGCGTTCAAGCAATGTGATGAGCTTGCACGTTACTAGTTTTCGCTGAAGCAGAGTATTTACAGTATTGACCAATCAGTGTTGGCTACCTTAAGAAGGGTCTGTATGCTTAAACTCAAACTCAAACTCAACTCAAACTCAAAGCATTTATTTCAAATAAACCAATTACAGGCAATTTTGAATTGTCAAGGGGTCGGTCAGTCAGAAAGATGAAGCTTGTTACCCATTCCAAAGCGTAGTAGGTACCTATGGAGAAGAACGGCCAAGAAACTCCATGGACACTCTTTTAAATCAAAAAATGGTTACAAAATATTTATTACATCGTTCATGTTGAAATTATGCATGTGAGAACGATGCAGAACGTTAAAAGCGTCCGTAATAAAAAGACAAAAGCAATTCAAATATTAAATTAAATTAAAATAAGCCGTGGCAGCTAAGAAATGACCAGTCCCCACTGACGGCGCCCGTTCACGAACATGACGCATGGATCAGCACCATTCAGCTCAACCATTTTGAAGGGAACTTAATGATCACACACGCCACCACCAGCGAGACATTAGAGTGAGCATGACAAACTCTCAGCCGCCAGGGCACATTCAAGTCAATGAAAGAAAAACCTATTAAATGGTAGCTTTATAGTAGGTACATAGTACTCACACCTGTGCTATGCAATTATACAATACTAAAACATTGAATTTATACAATGCAAAGATAAGTTTTTAAAATCTTCAGCAGCTCCAACAGTAGTTTCAAACGCTAATCAATTATTTTATGCGCCCTTGTGGAGCAGGACCAGCGTTGAGCCAAGCATTTTTATCAGCGATGTAATCCCCCAACTTATAATATGCTTGGCTGCATAGTGTGCGTTTTATACAAGATTTGAATTTAGTTTCATTCAGTTGAAGAATATGGGGAGGTATTTTATTGAAACATTTTAAACAGTACCCCATGAAAGATGAGTCTACTTTAGCCAGCCTGAAACCTGGTTGAACTAATTGATCCCTATTTCTAGTGATATAATTGTGTCTTTCACCTCTTTTAATAAAAAGATGTAGATTTTTCCTTACGTACATGATGTTTTCATAGATATATTGACAAGGTACCGTCATGATGTTAATATCTTTAAACCGTTCCCTTAGAGAGTCGCGCCTGCGGCGGCCATATATGGCTCGGATGGCTCTTTTCTGCAGAATAAAAATAGACTCGACGTCTGCAGCCCGTCCCCATAGTAAAATACCGTACGACATAATACTATGAAAGTAACTAAAATAGACTAGCCTCGCGGTACCTACATCAGTAAATTGACGGATTTTTCTCACAGCATATGTTGCTGAACTTAGCCGTCCTGCAAGGGATGTTAAATGAGGACCCCATTGAAGCCTTGAGTCAAGCGTGATGCCCAGGAAAACAGTTTTATCGACGAATTCTAGTTTCTCTTGATTTAATACGAGTACTATCTCACAATTTGTACTTTTGACATTTGGTAAGGAAAATCAGTAAACGAGACTGCACGCTCAAACTACCCCCGCGGCTCTGTTTTTTTTTTTTCTGTCTTTCTACTAGAGGTGTGCTTTTACCACATCTGACCCGCTCCGCTACACTATTTAGCTCTGGTGGAAATAGACAAGACAGTTTGGTCACTTAGCTACTTCGCATATCTCTGATGAAAAGCCAACCTAAGCGTCATCGCAGGTAGGTACGATACTTGTAAATGCTTGTCGAAACGCGGGAACACTTTATCATAGACATCTAAAGACACGTCTCTATCTAGGTATGTTCCGTAGAACACCGTTCACTTTGCGCTGCACGCCCCGCCACCCCGAGCTATCGACCTCAATGCTGCCTTTCCACGATATATGCTAAACTGACATGTGAAACAATCCTATTGGTTGATATAACTATCAACCTGTACTTAGGATTTTTTCATTTCATAGCGTAGCTCAGCTGCACCACAGAAAGGGGTTCAACGAAGCTACGATTTTTAGGTACATACTAGTTGAAGTACTGTTCTCAAATCTAAAACCTGTACATTTTGATGGTCTCTAAATCAATTAGACGAGCACGGTTCTTTCGACAGCTATTTGCCTTGCCCCGCTACACCACTTAGCTCTGGTGGAAATAGACATAGTTTCGTAGTTTAGCTTCACTGCTTATCTAACTCAGACATCTCTTGAGCTCTGCATCTGAATCGGATGACGATCCGAAGCAGCCGTAGTAGGTACTATTAATTTGTACGAGGGATTGCGTACTAAAAGTACAATAATATTCGAATAACATCACTCCGAATTTAGATAATGTTCAATCCGTATGGATTTCGAATTCGGATCGCATGAAGTGCGCTATATTCAAATATTTGGGTACTTGAACATGTAGGATTATATCCATAGATTTTATAATATGCTGTAGCAACACCAAAGAGCACGGAATCGCCGCTCCGGCAGCGTCTAGAGACGGTAGTTATAATTAAAGTTCTTTGCACTGAAAGTACGTTGAGCGCACAACTTTTGACGTAACCACCTTTCAAAACCATCAGTTAGTTGTAAGTTTCCGTTTATCCACCCCCAAAAAGCCACTCTAAGGTGGATACCCAAAAAAAGCATGTCCGAGAATCCACTCTATAAATTCTATTTATCGGACTAGGCCTAGGGTGGATTCTCGGACAAGCGTTTCCGCGTATCCACCTTAGGGTGGATTTTTTGGGGTGGATAAAGAGAATAGCCCTCAGTTTTTATACGTCATTTATGCCGTGTAAACGGTGACTCTCTTGGTAGGAGAGCAATGGTGGCTCAGTGATAGCGACCGCGACTCACGAGTTGTAGGTCGTAAGTTCGAACCCTTACAGGCGCTTTACTTTGTGTAATTTTACTAGCTGCCCGCCCGACAGCTCGCCCAGCGACTCCCTCCACCGTACGATTTGTTGAAATCCATCTTTACCAGTACCAACGTGAACGCTGAAAAATCAAGTAGGCATGTTGGCTTAGTACACGGAGCTGTTGTCGACATGTATGACGTGGACTCTGCCATCATTGTACCGATAATCGTTACGGTTAATGGCCTAATAGCGGCGAGCCTCGACCAACACCTCAGGGGGCTCTCATTGGTGTGCGTTACGTCAGCGGAATGTTGTCGCTTTTTAACCGACGAAACAAAAAGGAGGAGGTTCTCAAGTCGACCCGTATTTTTTATGTATGACCACGCATAACTTTTTACAGAGTAGTCGGATTTTGATGATTCTTTTTTTAATGGAAAGAGTATACCCCAAAGTTGGTCCCATTTAAAATTGAAAAACGAAGTCCACCCCTGAGGGTAGAAAAATAGGGGTTAAATGATTTTTCACCTACTGAATGTTAACTTGTGAACCGATTCTATTGAAACTTGGCACATATATGTAGTCCTAATGATGCTTCAACAAAAAAGAGACCTGGAGATCATCTGATGATGGAGACGGAAGACAGTCGAGAGAGCTCCTCGACAGATTACAACAGTTAGATCGTGTTTGGGCTTATTTCATTAATCTTGATGAGAACTTTAAACCTAGCTGGGGTATGACTGTCATAGAGGGAGGGTGTGATGTTGGGTACGGAAGGCAGTCGAGGGAAGTTCTAAATATTAGCTGTGAGAGCATACTCAAAACATTCAAAAGCTTAGAAATTAATAAAGGTAATATTTATTATAGCTATAAACAGCAAATCCTTAACTTCTGGCATATTTTCCCTATAAAATGGAAAATGGCAAAGATGGTGAGTATACATAAATCGGATAACAATGTCAACATAAAAACTATAGGCCCATCTCAATTTTGAGAGGGAAGCCGATAGTAGGATTCAGCTGGGATGGGCAGCATTTGGTAAACTTCATCAGGTCTTCTCGTCGTCTATAACGCAGTGCCTAAAGACGACAGTCTTCAACGCGTTTGTCCTACTGGTTACGACTTACGGAGCCGAAACGTCGACACTCACGGTGAGACTGGTCCATAAGTTTAAAGTCACTCAGCGAGCTATGGAGAGAGCTATGCTTGGAGTCTCTCTGAAGGATAAAATCCGAAACGACGTTATCCGACAGAGAACCAAGGTAATCGACATAGCCCAAAGACCAAGCAAGCTGAAGCTGCAATGGGCTGGTCACATCACACGTAGAAGTTCAAGAGTGGAGACCGCGTTTAGGCAAACGTAGTGTGGGGCGCCCGCCGGCCAGGTGGACTGACGACTTGCGGAATTCGGCTGGCAGAGCCTGGATGAGGAGAGCCGAGGATCGGGCTCAATGGCGTTCACCAGGAGAGGCTTAGGTCCAGCAGTGGACGAATATGGGCTGATGATGATGATGATGAATGGTGCAAAAATAAAGAAATGTATTTGAACTCAATGAAGGGTTACCACGTTAAATATACAAGAACAAATAATGTCATAATTAAAGGCAAAGTAATAATAATAATAATATTAAAACAAACTATACACACAGACACAATAAGGTAGCAAAATGACACTTCAAAAATTAGCACTCAAATATAAACTCATACATGCAAGGTGTGGGAGTCAGGCATACCATACAACATCAAGCTCAAACGACTGACCCGCGCGGCTCGCGAACCGACACTGGCGACGCTGAACGCTGCCTAGCCTACGGGCCACAAGGAGGGTTGAATATGGCGTGCGTAACGCTGATTGGCTGACCACATCAGCAGATCTCTAAGACAACTGATCAGCCAATAGAACGTAAGCAGTGTTTAAGTGTTTAAGAGTATTGTATAAATATTAGTTTAGAAATAAATCCTTTACCATTCCCAAACCGAGTGTTTTACTGAACGGCTCAAGTAGAACCCCATAAGTGGTGACACTGACGTGATTTTAATCAGTGGTTTCTTGATACGTATTTAGTCATGAAACATTGTGACGACGCCGTATCAGAAAAGTGCGAAAAGGAAGTCTCTGCTATTGCACTGCAAGCGAAGATCCCACAATTCTGGCGAGCACAAGCAAGGCTGTGGTTTGCTCAGTTCGAAGCCGTGATATCGCCATACAAGACAAGCGATGAACAAAAATACAACTTGGTCATTGCAGTCCTGGAGAGGAAAGACATCGAACAAATAAGTGATATCATCTGTAAACCACCCGAGTCAGGAAAATGCAGTGCTCTGAAGAATCGTTTGCTGTCGGTTTACGAAGAGTCCGAGTCCCGTCAATTCCAGAAGCTTTTGAGCGGACTAGAATTAGGAGATCAGAAGCCTACACTACTCCTGAGGGTGATGCGGGAGCTGGCTGGAGAAAAGGTACCTGATAACGCGCTCAACATTTTATGGATGGGCCACTTACCCTCCCAAGTCCGTGCTGTACTATCCGTTAACACGGAATCTCCACTTGATACCCAGGCGATGATGGCGGATATGATGGAGCATACAGAACATACTATCGCGGAGGTCAGCCAATCTACACCTGCTACAAGCATCAGCACCAGTCCAGATCTGCAGTTTCAAGTACTGACAAAACAACTCGAGAAGCTGACGCTTGAAATTGCCACACTAAGGAAGGAGAACGTGAGTCATCGTCGTACATTTCGCCGCAGCAATTTCCGTTCAAGATCACGGTCCCGCTCAAGAACAGGTTCAGGAAAGAGACCAGGTGATCCAGACTGGGAGTGTCATTACCATTACCGATTCGGAGACAGAGCTAAGAAGTGTGAACCACCATGTTCAAGGAAACCATCGGAAAACTAAAGACTACATCGGCTGTGGCGGGCGTCGGTGTAGCAAAGATGAATAACCGCCTATGTATAACTGATCTAAATTCAAGAGAACGATTTCTAGTCGACACTGGTGCAGACTTATCGGTGCTAGCCGTAAAAACTAAGCGAACACGGATAGAAACGCCTTTCAAGTTATTCGCCGCAAACAATACACCGATTAAGACATATGGGGAAAAAAAATTGCAAATAAATCTTGGACTTCGACGCAACTTCAAGTGGACGTTCATTATGGCGGATGTGAAGACGTCAATTCTTGGTGCCGACTTCCTGAAGCACCACCGACTTCTTGTGGACCTACACAGCAAGAAACTGGTAGACAGTCTGACCGAGCTTTCAGTTAACACGATGACGATAAATACCACACAAGATACTACGCTGTATGTAGTCGAACCAGGACACCGTTATCATGCACTTCTTCAAGAATTCACTGAAGTCTTAAAACCTATGACACCTACCAAGGAAATCAAACATAATGTAAAGCACCATATTGAGACTACCGGCCCTCCACTTTTCGCAAGACCCCGCCCACTGCCGCCGATTAAATATAACGCAGCCAAAGCCGAGTTTCAAGCAATGATGTCAATGGGAATATGTCAACCATCCAAAAGTCCTTGGGCCAGCCCGATGCACGTTGTAACAAAAAAAGATGGAAGCCTTCGCATATGTGGTGATTATCGTCGCCTGAACTCAGTAACACTTCCAGACCGCTACCCGATACCAAGGCTTCAAGATTTCACTTACCAATTAGAAGGCATGAAGATATACTCGAAGATAGACCTGAAGAAAGCATTTTTTTGGATTCCGATTGCTGAAAGTGATGTTCAAAAGACGGCAATAACGACACCTTTCGGTCTTTTTGAGTTTCGTTGTATGCCATTTGGTTTGCGTAACGCGCCACAGACATTTCAACGATTTATGCATGAAGTCTTGAGAAACCTGGATTACTGCTGCTACTGCTTTATCGATGACGTACTTGTCTACTCTAAAACCCAAGAGGAGCATGATAAGCATTTGCGACTTGTTTTGGAACGTTTATCGAACTACGGAATCGGAATCAACCTAGAAAAGTGCCTATTTGGTCAAGATAAGCTAAACTTCCTGGGCTACGAAGTTACAGAAAAGGGTATCGCGCCCACTGCTGAGTGCATTCAAACAATCTCCAATTACCCGAAACCAGAAAATGTTCAAGATCTTCGACGTTTCCTTGGAATGGTCAATTTTTACCACGATTGTTTACCCAAGCAAGCAGAGAGTCAAATAGAATTGAATAAGCTCCTTCATAATAAAAAGAAAAACGACAAAACACCTATCATCTGGAACCAGACATTAGAAGATGCTTTTAATAATTGCCGTCAAAGCATATTGGAAGCTGTACAATTAACACACCCTGTTCAAGGTGCCACATTATGCATCATGACAGACGCCTCAAACCTAAGTGTAGGAGCAGTCTTGCAACAGAAAATAAACAACATATGGAAACCACTATCTTTCTTCTCGAAAAAGCTCAGTGACACCCAAACAAGATACAGCGTATACGATCGCGAGCTAATAGCTATCTATATGGCTGTCAAACATTTTAGAAGATTGATTGAAGGAAATGATGTCGTCGTGTACACGGACCACAAGCCCCTGACCTACGCCATGGTCAAATCAGCGAGCGCAAGCGACACTCCAAAACGGGAAAGGCAACTCCACTTTATCAGTCAATTCTGCAGCAAGATTGAGTACATACACGGAAGGGACAACGTTGTTGCTGACGCACTATCTCGCATAACTGCAATTGGCTGTCATCGATTACAATAAACTGGCAGACGAACAAACACAAGACGAAGATTTAACTAACCTGTTAAAGCAACAAAATCTCCACTTTATCAAGATATCACTGCCTGGAATAAAGAAACAAATCTACTGCGAAAATACAACAAAAACACCACGTCCGTATTTACCGAAATCTTTTCGTGAGACTGCCTTCAAAGCATTACACGAAATGAGTCATCCCGGTATCCGAACGACAAGAAAAATGATTACCGAGAAGTACTTCTGGCCGGCAATGAATAGAGACGTTTCTGAATGGACGCGATACTGCATTACGTGTCAACGTGTTAAAATTCACCGACATACGAAAACTCCGTTAGTACAGTTCCCCGAGTCCAGAAGATTTGAACACATACATGTCGACATTGTTGGACCACTCACTCCATCAGAGGGTTACCGATACTTGATCACAATTATCGATCGATGCTCCAGATGGCCCGAAGCAGTGCCGGTTAGCGACATAACCGCTGAGACAGTCGCCCGAGTCATATACGATACATGGATTACTCGCTTCGGTTGCCCACTGCGTATTTCTACGGACCAAGGACGCCAGTTCGAGTCATCATTATTTCAAAAACTAATGAACAAACTGGGTGTATCAAGAATCCGCACTACTGCCTACCATCCGCAATCAAACGGCCTCGTAGAAAGATTTCACCGTACCCTCAAGACAGCATTAATGAGTCCTGCGCACGTGCACCCACTCGACAACAACACACGACCTTTGTACCGAAGCAGCTGTCGACATGCACCCATGTATTTTTACGTGTAGATTGTGCAAAAAAATCATTATCGCCGCCGTACGAAGGCCCCTACGAAGTTATTGAGAAACATGACAAGCACTTCAAGATACGCCTGCCCAACCGAGAATCAGTGGTATCATTAGATAGATTGAAGCCTGCCTACATACTGTCAGAAGCCACAGATGAAGAGGTAGAAGAAAACCCATACGTTACCCGTTCCGGCAGGACCGTTAAACCTACAAAACTTGTACGGTTTTCTTGAAGGGGAATACTGTGGGAGTCAGGCATACCATACAACATCAAGCTCAAACGACTGACCCGCGCGGCTCGCGAACCGACACTGGCGACGCTGAACGCTGCCTAGCCTACGGGCCACAAGGAGGGTTGAATATGGCGTGCGTAACGCTGATTGGCTGACCACATCAGCAGATCTCTAAGACAACTGATCAGCCAATAGAACGTAAGCAGTGTTTAAGTGTTTAAGAGTATTGTATAAATATTAGTTTAGAAATAAATCCTTTACCATTCCCAAACTGAGTGTTTTACTGAACGGCTCAAGTAGAACCCCATACAAGGTATAAACACTCCATATTACAAGTACGTACGGCTACAGATCAAGCTATAAATTTCCAGTATAAGCTGAACTCGCATTGTCTAGGATTTCCGTACAATGAGAGGTCAGTGAAGCTGGAAATGTATAGCTTGATCTGTAGCCGTACGTACTTGTAATATGGAGTGTGTACCACAAACAGTTCTAGAAAATACCACACACAAACTCTACTACGATCGCGGCATATTAACCGACAGGACCGTTCACTATAATAGACCAGATATAGCCCTTCAAAATAAAGTTAATAAAGTCACATACCTCATAAATATTGCAGTCCCTAATACATACAATTTACACAAAACAATAGGTGAGAAGATCAGTAATTACGCTGACCTAAAAGCAGTACTCCTGGACACGGCACGCATAGTGGGGCAGTTCCTCTCTCTAGAGCCCTGACCACCGGAAGCTTGGACTCTATTCGTGATGCCGATGGGCTACTAGTTTTCAATTTATATTTGTTTTTTTTCATGTGTTTGATCGTAGCAGGTGGCGTTAGTTTCTGCCGACCTCCATGGGAAGAAGGAGTGAATTTATGTATGTGTCTGTGTTTTTTAGGTTTAGTAAAATATTTTAAAATGTACTCTTATACAATTTACATTATAAATAAAAAAAGGATATGATAATTTATTCTTTATTTCAGACACTGATCAGCAGTTATAAATTACAGTAACATAACTTAAAATAAATATTTAAAAAGAAACAATACGAGATCCAATATTAGGTAGGTAGGTATACATACATTAAAAAGTTGTGATTGTGAAGGTATGATTATGAAGGTATGCAGGTATTATACTATAAATCCGTTAAATGGCTGTACTCATCGACTGTACGTAAATATTGTTATAACCCTATCTCCCAGACTGTTAATTATGGCCTATAGTTCGCCATACTTTGGCTTTGGTAATTTAACAATATTAATAAGTTCTACCGGTAAAGTCTCACACGGTGTAAAAAATCACGCTAACACTACACAAATATGTTTGTACTACACCATGGTATAATAAGCCAGGTATAGCATTCCGGTCACGGAGGTGACACAAGCCTACGTCATCACCGCTGTGTTACCAGTAGTGTGTAATAATAACTCCCCAATAGCTTTATGACCTGTGCGAATCCGATAAAAAAAAAGGTTTTAACTAATAATTACGTTGGTATTGTTTAAATTGAAATGTTTCGTTTGATTAGCAAAATGCAACGACAATTTTATATATTTTCTTTTGATACTTTCTTTGCTTTTTGTGACTGAAAATGTTTCCATAATTCGTGTTTCGTTACAATAACGTGGCAACTGGAAAGTGACGTAAGCATGTGTCACTCCCGGAATGCCAGACCTTGTTTTTTTTAGACCATGTTCTACACTAATACCTACTACAGATACCTACTCTATGCTAAGGCTTAAGACTTACCACGTTTCATACTGATCAAGATGGATACTAGTAGTCTTGGAGAGACTGTTACGTGATCACACTCCGATTCAAGTGTTTATTTATGGTGTTCTTACATGTCTCTTTACTTGTAATACTGTAACTGAAACCGGCTGAACAGTTTTATTTTATTTATTTTTTTGTCTTGTAACTCTCCATCATGTCACTTAACAAACAAAACGAAAAGAAACAAAATCCGTTCAGCCGTTTGGCAGCTACGATGCCGCAGACAGAGATACACACGTTAAACTTATAACAACCCTCTTTTTCCGTCGGGGGTTAAAAATTACAATTTATAGGTATTGAAGTACCTACAGCAGGAAAGTGATCAGGGGATCTACTCCCTAAGCACGAAGTCCGTAGTTTCTACTGAAGTTACTGGTGTTTCCTACTCCGTATCAGTTACGGACATAAGATTAGATCGGTTTCCGAACTAGGAATGAATGACAACACGATTTGACAGTTGTCGCTATGCTCGATGTGTTTTGCCTGTCCGAAAAAATATATTTGACACTTGTTTTGATAGATCAACTACTTTCCGACGGGCCCGTATTTTCGTTGACGGTTAGAGAGTAGACGCCCTGACCAGAATTAATCATATTCGAAGTGTACATTCAGTGACGAGGCAGGCCGCGGGGCACGGCGGCAGTAAACACGCAGTGGTGGAGCCATCGACACGACCCGTGTGCCTCACTGACGAAAGTGTTACAATTTGACTCTAACTATCTAAATCTAAACTAATTACGGGGGGTGCGCTAAGGTAAGGGGTTTTTTTTTACAATTTGCAGGTCAGTGTCAGGTTGTATGTTGATTAAAATATGATTTGCGACCGTAACGAATATGGCTTTAGAGAATTATAATCCTTAGAATCAGCAATACAACTCCTTAAGTTAAAATTGCCCTACAATCTCATGATTTCATGAAATAGTCATTCAATAGGGTGATATGAACTTAGAGATGTATTGATGATTTTTATGATTATAATTCTATAAATAAATATTTGATACGGCCGCAAATCATATTTAGATAAACAGACAGCCTGATACAGACCTGCAAATTGCAAAAAACGTAAGAAAATTTGAATTTAGCGGGGTACATTGGTGCATCCCCCTTAAGGATTGATTGAGCCGTAGGCGCGTGTTGCTAGCGACGGTTTTTGGTGCAGAAAGAAGATGACGTCGGTGTAAGATTAATTGGCTTGTTTAAGATAGGCAATTGTTTTCTAAAATCTTTGAGAACTATTAAGCATTGCGGAAAATATTTTCTATTGACTATTCAACTATATTAGATTTGTAGACTGTTATCTAAATATTAGAGAGAGAAACATTCACAAACAGAGCACCCTCTTGCGGAATGCGAAGTCAAGTTCTGCTACATACTGCACCAGCTCCACCCTTTCTGTATCCTCTTTCTCCTCGCGCTTCAGGCTTCGGTACTGTAACACAATTCAACTATTCAGTAACAATTTAATAATAGTAAGACCTGAAACATAAGTATAGATGAGTAGCGTCAGTAAATTACACACCTACACACATAAAAATCACACAGATAAAAATACTATAGTTGTTGTACGTAGATAGTAATTTACACCAAACTATTGTTAAGTTTAATATTTTATCTAAAGACACAGTTTTCAGTTATATTTGTTTAGTTATCTGAGCCACAGTCAAGGCGAATTTAACCAAGGAAACTAAACGCGATCAGCACATCTTAACCGCGTTTAAGAGCTGTCAGTGTCACCATTGTTGGGGAATATTGACACTGACAGCTCTTGAACGCAGTTTAGATGTGCTGATCGCGTTTAGTTTCATTGGTGAAATCAGCCCTTAATTTTTTGTTATTAATGAACCCGTACATTAGCGCGTGACGGAGTTTTAGTTACGACTAAATAAGTTATTATTGAATAGGTACGCATAAACGTACTTTTACTGTATGAGCATTATTGGCTCGTACAAAATGTTTGTAGCGCTACTTCGGTGCCGTCATCTTGTTCTCGGTGACGTCCCTGTGACGGCTGCATTAACTTTGTATCTGTGAAATATTGTGTTTTTAAAATAACTGGTTAGTATATTTTTATTCGATTTTTATGCCAGCGGCTGCGCCCGCGTTGTTGTCGGAAATTATCCCACGGGAATGTTTTGCCGGGATAAAAAGTCCTGTCTTATCCAGATAATAAACTACCTGTGTGCCGAATTTCATCCAAATCTGTTCAGCTGTTTTTGCGTGATTGTGTAACAAACATCCAAACATACAAACTTTCACGTTTATAATATTAGTAAGATAAGCAGTGAATAAAAAAAATGTTTCTTATTTTTGTGTATTTATATGAAATTAGACTAGGGTTATTTATTTGAACATGAACTGTAAAATCAAGCATGAAAACTACTTTATTAAATGGTTAAATCATCATCAATAAGGAATTTTGTAATTAAATATTTAAGGTTATAAGAGTACAAAATGGTGGCGATTTTATAGAGCTATGTAAAAAAATATAAGTCAAAATTAATGTTGTGATCTGTATAAAGGTTCATATGCGTGCCGCTATAATGACAATTGCAGTAAAAATGGTTTGCATATGCTCTTAATCAGTGCTGGGTTCACATTCAAATATTCAACAGTTCACACGAAAACCTTAACAGTCTATCAGGTCTACAATAAGTAGTGCTGCAATATTTTTGCTGTATTATGTAAAAATTTAAGCGATCCGCATTCAAAAATTACCTGTTCAGACAATTCAGGCTATTGAAAAGGACACCCACGATTAAGTGCCGTGCCCTCAGTTTAAGAGAAAAACAAATTAAAACCTTTTTTTTAAACAAGATTTTAACGAGCTTGAGGCTAAATCTTAAAGTGTTAGAGAAGTACTTTCACGCCTCGAGCTTTTAAGAAAGTATTAAAGTTCTATGTTAACGTAAATTTGATTTTGTACTTTTAGAATTCAAATTGGTTTAAATATCTGTTCTATCACCTTCAACTTCTAAAGCCTTAAGTTCTTTAATCTTAAGCTTCTTCTACTTGTAAAGACAAATCCAACGAACCCAAAGTCGCCTTTACACAAGTCATGTTGTGAAGCCAACCGAGTTGCACTATTTGGATAGTGCAACTCGGTTCGCTTCACAACATGACGTATGGCATGACTTGGGTCATGCCATACTCGTGCTCATGCTCCGCTTCTGGAACCTTCCCTGGGTGCAGCAGCGAGATCATGGTAAATTCTAGAACGGGCTATCATAATTGAATGCGTATAACAAAATTTAGTGTCTCTGCCGTTGACCGCTAAGGAGTTTCCTCGTTGGGAGCCAATCTTGGGTGCAGCAGCCAGGTCATGGTGTACTTTAAAACGAACTATCATAATTAAATCGTATATTTAATTTTGTGTATGTACTGTTGACCATTGAGTAATTCCCTCGTCTGCAGCCAATCCTGGGTGCAGCAGCCACGTCACGGTGAACTTTATAACGGACTATCATAATTAAATGCGTATATAAAATTTCTTGCCTGTGCTGTTGACCGTTGAGGAGCTCCCTCGACTCGAGCGAATCCTGGATGCAGCAGTCAGGTCATAGTGGACTTTAGAACGGACTATCATAATTAATTGCGTATATAAAATTTCGATTTTACATGAGTTCAGTCCTAACTGCTGCCTGGCAATCTACTCCTACCAACAAATTAAATAAGAACAAGAGATCTACATAAATATCCCATATTAAACTGGATAAAATATCAGGAAAACGAAGACTAAGAAAACAATAGCAACAATGTAGATACCCTGATGATAAAAGTAAATTAAACCACGCTGTTAGGAATCTCAAAAAGCGTCTAGACAAGGACAGAAGTAATACTGTCCAGGAGTCCGTCAGCAACCTTGATGCTGCAGCTGCTACCGACTACTCACTGTGGAATGGTACCAAAAACTAAGGCGGCCTAAAACGGTATCTCCCCCACTTCGGCAACCCAACGGGAGCTGGGGTCGAAATGACGAAAAAAAATGTACAACATTCGCCGAACACTTACGCAAACCAGCTTATGCAAACCTATAATTATATACCCTGTATAAATACAGGACGTGATTGTGTGACCCCTTTGCAACATTTAAGCACCGCATATAGCCTAGGCGGAAATCCCGACAATCAAAAATATGTGTTTCTGAAAATTTCCCAAATATCGACATAAAATATATTTTTCTCAAACTCTCAAGTTGAATGGCCATCAATACTATTTTATTTGGTAGTAACCAAGTGTTCAAAAATATGAAACAGTTAAAAGATACAACAAGTAGTTAATTAGGTAACCATTTATCCCAAAATGTTGACTATGATATTGAGCGTACAAATTACAGGGCAGACATCTTCATGGGCTATCGGACGCGGTACAAATGTAAAAAAACATTAAGAGTGGCCCATGAATCAGACGATAATGCTGGCAAAGGTAGAATATGAAAATTTATGGAATACATATTATTTTTTGTGATTTTGAAATTAATTAACTGGTTTATGTTATCCAGCAATCCTTCCTGCATTAGGTAGGCTTTGGGATCAGATCGCAAGTTGATATGCCGCTTTGGAGTGGTTAGCACTATTCGCAGTCGACGCGCTGATCACTGATCACTAGTTGCGTATCTTTAAGCTACTATGCACGTACAGTTTGCGTCAAATGACTTTGCCGCTCTGAAGCTAACTTTCCGAACAACCACGCAGGTACCATCGTGTAAAAAAGTGTTCGCTTACGAAAAATATTTTATGTGTATAGTTTAATTATATTATCCAAAATTTACATATTACTCATCTGATTTATTTTTGATGTACTGACATAAAGAAAAGAAGAAAAAGAAAGAACGAAAATAGGTTTATTTGCGGTATAATATATATTTATTTTTATTTCAAAATTATTGGTCCGTTCTGAACTGCCGGTTGCCTCAGCAGCTCAGCGCTGTACCTTCGCAACACTGTACGCCTTCGTCCTTTTCCTTCTGCATATAATTCACCACATTATGAATTATTTTTCTCGCCTGACGGCGCAAGACAGTGTTCCGTTTCGACATTTCTTTCACAAAACTCAAAGTACAACGTCAACCAGTAACAATAACAAGGCAAAGGCAACGATAACAAAAACAATAAGAAATAACAAACTAAAATCAATATAAACGCGTAACACTTTTGGCATTGAAAGCCTACCGTACTGTGCGAGCGGAACACAAGCATGCATCGGATGTATACGAGCGACGGAGACAGAAACACAACGCTGTTGCCCGCCGCACCGCGCCGCAGCCGCGCATGCGCTCTGCTGTTTTATTCGTAAGATTGTCTACTGTGCTGTTATTTGTAGCCTACTTCAGAGCGGCAAAGTTATTTGACGCGAACTATACGCACTCTTAATAAAACACAAATCTTGGATGTTCTCGAATCCCTTGCATTTTCATCTACATAGGCTATGTGGGGTACTTAAAATTTGCAAAGGGGACACACTATCACGTCCTGCATGCGTAGCATGACCACTTCCATCTCTACTCTACGAAGAAAAGATAAATCACTTTCATAACAAAGAGTCATTCTTTTCTTGAATTTTGACATCGCGCCGTAGAAACATTTCTACAATCTGTCATTTTGTGTTCCGTTTCTATATTGGCCATTCTACACAGGCAGGAAGGAATACGTCAAATTACATGTCACCCGTGTAATGAATCACACTCAAGAGAAAGACGGGAAAGAAGTGTTTCAAAATAATGTCTCTAGACAAAATCAAACTGGTTGCTAATTTATTGTATAATTTATTATTTTTATGACATTGATTTTAGATTCTGTAACTACTTTAACTCACACGCTAAATTATTTTCTAGTCTTGTTAAAATTTCAGAAAAATCATCTCCTTTTCAATATTTTCACCATGTATCTATCACATAATTAATTTACCTGTTATTCCTTTATTTTAATTATTTTTACCTATAGTGGTATAGTAATTTTATCATAGGCGCATCATCCTCACATACTCGTATAATTATATAATTCATGTACATAACATTGTAAAACATTTTAAAAGAGTAACGGTGGAGTTTCTTGCCCATTCTTCTCCATACGAAACTACCTATTGGATGGGGCAACTAGAATCAATATTCTATTTTCTTGTAAATTTTGACGTTCAAAAGTGGCTTATAAGTACCTATTTGAAATAAATGAATTGACTTTGAATGAAATATTTGTTTATAATAAAATAATTGATCTGATATTTTGGTAAAGAACTGTCAAGCGGCTATCCGGGGACTTATGGTAAATAAACAGTCTGCCGGTGTGCACTGATCAACTTTCGATACAGAGAATTTGACTAGGTTATCAATCAGTTATCACTTAAAAAGTTTATGTTATCGAATGTTTAGTTCTAGAGTCGAAAAAAGTTTAGAGGACAGTTTGAAAAATGATTCTTGGTTTTCAGGTAAAAGTAGTGTTAGAAGAATCGGACTAGGAGGCGGGGCCTAGCATCGCGCCATCGTGACGTAGGATCATACGAGCGGTGCGGTGGGGCGAGCGAGGCGCCGGCGCTGCTGGTAGGTGGCAACGAGACGTCATACACTTCTTGCGGTGGCATTCGGGCGTGACGAACGTATTCGTTATGGCTATTGTGATTAGGTTTCCTTACAATTAAAATCAATTTAGTAACAAATATTAATATTACTTTCTTTTAAAAACTAACACCACTTCTGATTTAGAATAGTAGCATATTTGAATGTAGAAATTAACATGCAATATTAATATTAATATTCTTAATCGGTAAGTTACAGAAATTATAAAAGATATTGCCCAGACTTGGTATTGCTATTTATTCTGTAGTTACAGTTTATAATATTGATAATTCTTGTTTTTAAATAATTATAATGATTTTATCTAGTAATGTGAATCCTTAAATTCTCCGCATAAAAAAAAGAACTTATAACTTATTATTTCGATTTCCTATTTTACCCATACATACTTTTTTTTCATACAACAATCGTCACATGGCATTAGCATGGCATTCAAAGAGTAGGTATGTAAACAATAAAACCTTCTTGACTTACGCGAAATAATTAACGGGGGGTTATTCGAATTTGTCAACTTTAAATGGTCAAATTAGTGTGGTCCTGAAAAACTATATGATAAGGTAATCTGTTGTTACATAAGTAAGCCATGTAGAGTAATTACATACAAAAATTATGAAAATACCTGATTATTTGGTTCCATTTTTTTCATAATTTTAGATTAAGTACGTAATTACTGTAGGAACATGGCCTATGTAACAACAGATTTGATTGTATCGAACTGACCAATAAGTCTTGCTTTACCTTAACCAAAATTTAGGAATATTGGAAACTGACTTCCCTAACAAAGTTGCGAAATACCGTTTTATGTTGCCGTCAACTGGCCACATATTGCACACTGAAACTGTAAGAAATATTGCCAAAATATGTTTCCTGCAACACATTTCTTTTTTCTGATACAAAGTTGTGCAGCTTTCGTGTACATACGAGGTTTAAATTAGGCTTGATTTCGGAATTGAATCGAGTTGCAGTAACGAAACCTTTTTTTTTTTTTTTAACCTAACCACACCAATGTCTTGAACATTGGCCTTCTTTTGTTCTGTAGCAGCAATGTAGGTACCTACTTTTCTCCGGCCTCCTGCAGTTCTGCAGTATACAGTGAAAGCTCTGCCTCCGCCGTCTTCAAATCCTCCTCCATTTTCTTGTGCTCTTGCTTCGTGGCGAGTATCGAAGGACCCTAGAACAATAATGGTTTCATGAACTCGTTACTATTCATCAAATTTTTCAAAACCTGTCGACTCTCAAGAGCGCGTCGAACAATTTTGACGAATTATAAATTACTAGCTTCTGCCCGCGGCTTCGCCCGCGTGGTTATCGGACATTATCCCACGGGAACGTGCTACCGGGACTAAAAGTAGCCTATATCTTTTCTTAGAATGCCAAATTTTATTGAAATCTAAAATCGATCGACAGATCGGTCGATTTTATTGATAAAATTTAAAGTAACTATCTGTATTCTTTTTCACGCCTAAAGGCGTATTTATAACATGTGTATGGATAGCTAACTTACTAGATAAATATAGTTATTGTGTCTCATTAGTCGAGACTTGATGGTTCAAGCACAGTGCAATTATAACTTAAAGTAACGAGTGGTCATATCGATATGTCACACGGACTTAAACCGGCTTACTAATTAACCGGCTTATTTAATTTTATCACAAATTATTTCATTAACCGAGTAAAAAAAAGGAGGTTCTATGATTGTCTGTATGTAATTTTTTTTAACGTATGTGCATCGATATCTTCGCTATTTTGTTAACTGATTCGGATGATTATTTTTTGTTTGGTAGAGTTTTCTCCACAGGGTCCCGTTTATATTTGGTGAAGATCTGATGAATACCTTCGGAGATAGACAATACAAGACTCCTCAATAATGAACAGTGCATGTGGTGTGATTTGATTATTGTACAAAGAATATTACTGGTTAGTTACCAATCGGTGGTGAACAGATCATGGTCTTCGAAGATATCCCATAGAAGTAAGATTTTATGTCAGTCTTTCAATACAGGGCCATTTCTGGCATGGCTTTTTAAAGAAAGAGCCATTGCAGGTTAGAGTTGACCTGTCCCAATAGACGGCATGCATGCATCAGTCATCGTGTAGCTCAACCCTATTTTAGGGAGCTCAGCGACCCGACACACGACTCTAGCAGATCTGCAGGACATTTGCGTATGTCACATAAAAAAATATGTGTAAGTACCTACAGTACGACATCAATCTAAATGAACGTGGCGAAATAAGGAACTAACGTGAAATGTAGATACTGGATTTTACATCTCACTTTACAAGCAGCCCCGACGCGCGGCGTCCCTTTCATTAAAATCCATGTCGCACTGTAGACAGATAACGGACCTCAAGCTTGGGGCCGCCGGTCATCGCGCCGTTCGGTTCGACAATTTCGCCGTCCAGCGTGACGCCGCAGCACTGCACGGCCGGGTGGAATGCCATCTTCTCGGCCGTTTCAAAGTCTTTGCACACCAGCGTGCTGCCGAATACCCAGTTCATGGCTGCCCGGTATTTGCTGTCGAAGGACATCAGGTCCAGCGCCAGCTGCACGTTCCCTGGGCCTCCGCCCTGACCGAACACACAATTTATAATACAATATAGTATGATTCGGCTACGCTACTATATGGCCACGTCAATGACCGAAAGATGGCATACAGTTAAACCAGAAAAGGTATGCAGTTTGGTAGTATTCGTATTTCCAAATTAGCACGAACGCCCCAAAATAAACAGATGCTTTAGTAAAAAAAATATTTTGATGCCTTACCTACCATGTTCGAACTCAAATTTCACCAAATAATGACCCGAAAAGTATTTAGTATTTCTATTGTTTTGGAAAGCTGAGGGTCCGTGAAAGTTTTAAAAACTATTTTGGGGTCACTGCAACCCTTCTTTTTTTAAATCTAGTAAGTAATTTGTCTAGCAAAAATTTCTCCTTTGAGCAAGTTTTAGTCACTTTGGGTGATGTTTAGAATACCTACAGAGAGTATTTTTATATCGATCGTAGACCAAAAAAATGCGACACAAGAATTTCTCTCGAATTTACTTATAAATAATCTCTTTTGCTCCTAAACTATAAATAAAGGGTGTGTTTCGGGAAGCTTGTGGAAGGAAACTTCTACATTTTTTCCTTGAACCTCCTTTCAACGGCCATCCTGTATACTCACAATCAGCTGCGCGAATTCCACAGTCTTCCTGTCGATGATGTGTTCGTTGACCTGATCGAGCAGGATGAAGATGGTTCTCCTCTGCAGATTGCCGCACTTCATTAGCAGCATGCAGGTCTCGTCTGTGTCCACCACCACGCTGTACAGCTGCAATAAAGGCGAGCACTAAATTCACAGTTGTTTTACCTCTGACAGCACTACAGCAGCAACCTAATAGCAACCTTATTGCAACTACAATAAAGATCACGGTGACTTTAACGGACTAGTCAATGGCAGCAACCCAACAGCAACCTTATTGCAATGACTATAAAGATCACTGATTTTGACAGTGATACAAATCAGAGGTAAATAACTGTGAAAGGACTATAGTCATGTCCGCAGGAGTAGTACTATTCAGATGTGGCGACGTGTCGAAACACATTATCGAGATGTATGTGTCATATCTATCTAAAATAAATATTAATGTAGGTATGTACATACATACACATTAACCTTCCAGAATGAATTCTCTAAATGATGATGAAAACCGCATCAAAATCCATTGTAAAGTTTAGAAAAACGAACACGCACAAAAAACATGAATAGCGACTTAATGTTACGGAAGATATAACTGAGCGTTCAATATTTTTTTTCAACTGCACATGTTGTAAACCTTAATTGTAATTATAGCGGTTCTTTTTAATTTTGGTATTTTTAAAAAATATCTACATCCCACCTTTTTAAAAACTATCTGTCCATCTAAACCCAAGAGGAAAAAATTACAAATTTTCGCACCCACCATCTTGGATTTTTATTTGACCCCGTTCTTCATGTCATGTCAAACAAAAGAATTGTTGAAAGTGTTAACCCAGCTCACTGTTGAGTGTTTTCATGAATCTAAATAGATTTAAAAGGTATAGTTTCACATTTCATATTTCCAGTGGATCAAAATAGGTTTTGAGGTTACCAATTTTCATTTAATTGCAGATCGGTTCTAATTTCACGACGGGTCCCCTTTAGACGACCGGTTTTTTTTTCGGACGCACATGTCAATTAGACAGTTGATCAAAAATGATTAAAATAAAGTTTTTGTATTTATTAACATATACAAAATACTGTACAAAACATATTGGAGTGCACATTGATATTAATAGGACATCAAATGCTAGATATTAGGAGTTCGTTTAAATACATGCCTTTTTTATACTACGTAAAGATAAATATTGTAAGCAACGTACCCGTTCTTCAGCTGCAGCCTCCAAAGCAGTGCAGTATATTGGATCACACCAATCTATTAAGCTAAAAATTGTACCTGGAACAACACATTCTAATGTAATTCCTACTTTTCAATGAGTAACCAGTGAGTGAGTAACATATCTAATAAATAGATATTTATTAGATATGTAAACACTGTCTCATTCACGCAAACGGGATCGTTGCTGTCACTAATGTCATCTGCCAGTCACGAGGAATGGCGGGAAACAGACAGAGCTGAGAGCAGGGTCGGCACGATAGAGCTTGGTGTGGTAGCGAGCCAGTGAAGTGATATTAATCAACATAAATACGGAATCAACAGGATTCTACAACAGCCATAACGATCGTATCTTTCGAAAGGTGTGCCACATACCTATGACCCTGCTGCTATCGAAGTCCGGCTCGGGCGGCGAATATATAAAGTTGCATGGCCTCAGCTGCGTCGCCAGCGTCTCGCACGCGTCCCGCTTGCTGCGCACGGCCTCTTGCAGCGCGCGCAGCTTGGCCTGGCGCGCAGAACTAGAGCTCATGTCCGACAGCTCCGCCTGGAGAAAAAAAGATTTTAATTGGGACATGATGAAATGATGTTTATTTACTTATGTAAGTAGATCTTTTATGACATTTTAACCCGTCCATTTTTACGTAGGAAAGTAGGATTCACAAACAATAAAAAAGTAATTTTAAAAACTTCACTTGGTTGTAGCGTACGGTTTTTCGAAACATAATATTCTTGGAGATGTCTGTTCATAAACATTATTTTTCTAGTCAAAATCATTTTCGCTGCTCTTGTAACTTTTGTGAATCTGGGGGATTATGGAACGTCGTCATTTAACACGGGAAGACATGCATAGGGCTGTAGGGTATGCTGGAAGCAAGGCGCAGTCAACGTAAAACTGCCGCCGCTGTCAACACGCAGCCACGATTAATTTGGCGACTATGGGTGCATTACAGGGCTACAGATGTTCCTGAACGTCATCGAGGAAGATACAGGGTCACTACTCAGAGACAAAGGGCCGCTTTCTACAAAATGCTGCGAAGTAGCAGCCTCAAATTACTGCTCGCCAGTTGGTAAGAAGACTCCAGTCTCAGCACCAAGTGGTCGTCAGTGACTAAACCGCCAGTAGAAGATTGCATGAAGTTAATCTTCACGCCCGCAGACTGCTTAGAGTAACAGCTTTTCGAGGCGAAAATCGAATTCGCTTCGATTATTGTGAGCTATCGCACATTTGCACTGGTCAGTGGACCGACGCGACGGTCAGTGGGCTCATATTATTTTTTCTGATGAGTCGCGCTTTGGACATCATCCCGATGCCGAAAACAAGTACTTGTATACAAGCATAGGCGCCAGAAGGAGCACTCCATAATAGCTCCAATAAAAACATTCAGAAATATAAGAAAGAAAGAAAATATACCTACAGAAACTCACGCCTTCCCAGGGTAGGTAGGAACTTCAGAACGCAACCTGCTACGATCCTTACATCCAATAAATTTGTATTTCACAGTATTTTTCTAAAAAGCTATGAAAAACCAAGTTAATTCTGAGGTTATAACTGTAGGAACGCTGACACATTCGTTTTGTATTCATTTGTATGTGCAGCGATCGGCGACGCTAGTTCGCCCGTAACCACGCCCGCTATAGACGCAATTATCATACATCGTATAAGTATATAAAATTTAGTACTTGCGTGTATTGTATTATATATTGTGTGTGTGTGTGTACGGAGAGAAATTTAACTTTGGTTTCCTTGGATGTTACTTTTAATCACCTTTCGTATTACACAGTATACTTATACGATGTATGATAATTGCGTCTATAGCGGGCGTGGTTACGGGCGAACTAGCGTCGCCGATCGCTGCACATACAAATGAATACAAAACGAATGTGTCAGCGTTCCTACATAACCAAAAATATCTCGAAAATTATTGGCTTAAAATAAATAGGAGTCACTTAGAAGCGTCTATATAAAAGTTCCTGGTTTTACTACGGATACGGGGTCGACTTGTCCGGGTCGAGCAGTCCTAGAGATGAATTATCGTGGGGTTGAGTTGTCCGGGTCGAGTTGTCTCGGGGTCGAGTTATCGTAGAATCCAATGGTGGACTACATGTCACAAATATTCTTGGTCCTCGAAAATAAGATGGTTAATTTAAGGACGCTATCACATTTTTGAAACACTGAAGTTTAGGCATTTGAGTCGCAACACAACAGCATTACGCGCACGCACACATGAAACCGCTGTCCGCTCGATTTTATAGGTAACTTATCTAATCTTGGTACTTGAAGGCATTTTTATTTTTATTTTACTGGTATTCATTGAGTAAAGTTAGTTGTAAGTTTCCAATCTAATTTTGGTAACTTTGACTAAGTACTATCTGCGTGATAGTCATGTTTTTAATATTTTAGAAATTCATCAAACTAATAATAATTAATAATTTTACTAACATAGAAGTATTATATAATAACAATGTATCGAATGTTTATTCTGAAATAAAATTATTCACAATAATAATTACGTAGGTAGGTACTCAAAAATTTCAAGCGCTGGCCATATGGATTAAATACCACATTCTTACGGAAACTAACGACCTTAACATTTTACTATTACAAGGATCACCTACGATTACTTGCAAATATTATTTTTGCTGACAATTGTTGGAGCAAATCAAGTACTAGCGTGGGAATTTATCCTAGATTTTCGTTGTGTTATTTAAAAATGATCATTCCCTTATGAAAACAGTAAGTATGTTATTTACTGAGACTGGGGCGCGTGCTCAGTATTTTTCATAAAAATTAAAACAAAATTAGGTAGTAAAGGTATACTATATTGTATAAAAGCAGGTTAACAATTGCAAAATGTACACAGAAGTGTACCTTGCTGTGAAAAAATGAATAAAAAAAAAAGTGGATTATCCAACCATATCCAACGGAATACTGTTGAACTTTTTACGCATTATGTGTTTCCGTCAGTATGTTTGTGCGTATGTGTGAGCTATGATCTCTAAGATTCATAGACCTTGCGTATCGAGGGTCAACTAGTTCTGGTAGTAAACAGTTATTGGTACTGGCGTCTCCATCAGCAATCTCCGAAAAAGTATCAACTTCGTCCAACCACAGTATACAATACAGTACACACTTCTTTACGTAGTATATTTTTGCCAGAAATTGATACACCCGTGCTTCCACGAGCGCGTCCGAGCGCGGAATGACGAACCGCAAGATGGAAAGTGTATGGAGAAATTTGAGGCCGTTTCTTATTTTTCTCATAAATGAACAAGTTATTTGTTTACCTACAAAATATTTAGCTACCGGTATAGAGGACTATATAAGCAACAATTTCTTATTATTTTTAAGTTTAACAATGCAGTGGATTTAGCTGTACTGGTTCCTAATCAGCCCCATCTTTTTAAATTTGTTGGCGTTATTGTGATGGTTAAAACCTATTTTTATGAAAATTTTGTATGGGGCTATACAATTTTTATGGGTTCATACTGGAGATGAATATACTATCTTTAAGTTGACACCAAGATATCCTCGCAACAGTGATCCTAATTCATTAAAATGGTACCAGAAAAGCACTGATATTTGTGGAAAAATGTGATAGCGTCCTTAAAACATATTGCGATTCTTGCGGAGATGAATGAGAATGTACTTATTTTTTAACATTTAGGATTTCGATCTTCGCATAATACTTTTGATCTAAATTTAATTTACATAACATAGGAACCATCATTAGCGCCAAGTTTCTTTCTTTGTCTTCGTCTTGGTGGTGGCGATGTGGTAACGGCCGCGACTTACGAGTTGTAGGTCGTAGATTCGAAAGCTGACAGGTGATTTGCTATGGTTAAATTTTTTCATCAACACTGCTCTCAAAACGGTGAAGGTAAACATCGTGAGAAAACTGGCATGTGCTATAACCAACAATTCGAAGACATGTGAAATCCACCAACCCGCACTGGGCCCGCGTGGTGGATTACGGCCTACTCCCTCTTACTGAGAAGAGGCTTGTGTCCCAGCAGTGGGAATATTATAAGCTGATTATGCTTATGCTTCTTCGTCCTCTAATTTTTGGTTATTTAATATGTCAAATAATTATGTTAAATGATTTTATTTCTGTAAGTAGATTTGTACAAACAATTTTACACGCCAATCATATTTTAAAAACTAGATGAGGTCAGAATTTCCTATCTGACTACCCTGAGCAGAAAGGTCAAAACAAACTCAGAGGTCAGTCTCTTTTGAAATCCAGACATAATCTTGGCCAGACCATGTGAAAACCATGTAGATTGGTGTCTGTCATGGTCTTTTGAGAAAACACCATACAGATTGACTGGACCTGTCCAGTCAGTGCACGCATTCGTCCGTAAACGTGCAGCTGAACTCAGAACTTAAGGAGCTCAACGATTCGACGAACAATACCAAAGAAAGGACATTTGGGTAGGCCGCATAAATTACTCAAACTGCCATACCATGATTAAAACTAACTGAGAAGAAAAAAAACAACAATGATCCACATAGTCTTCACATTCACAATATTATAATAATAATAATATTTTAAAAGTAAATATTCATGTCAATGTTTTTATAAAATTCGTCAATGTACAGGTAAGTATGTATAAAAAAACCGGAAATAATCTTGGTCAAAAAATTTAAGGACCATGTAGATTAGTGTCTGAAATAGTACCTATTCTGAGGAAAGAACCATAGAGATTTGAGTGGACCTGTCCATTCAGTGCACGCATTTGTCAGTAATTATGTAGCTCAACTCAGAACTTAAGGAGCTCAATCACTCGGAGAACAATACCAAAGAAAGGACATTTGGATAGGCCGCATAAAATACTCAAAACCGCCAGGCAGTTATAAAGTCATGTATTCAATCTAGCCTGCATGCTACTCACATTATCAGACAGTTTTCTCTTTATATGTTATCAAAAATATCATAAGTTATGTCATGCAAATCAATAAATATAAAAATTACATTATTAATTCTAAATGAATGGATTGTTGTTTGGGGTACACTGAAGTAGCTTAATTAATCCCAAGCCTTTTTATCATCCAAGTAATCTTTAACTATAAAGAAACCTTTTTGACAGAGTTTCTGTTTAATAAATGATTTAAATTTATTGAGGCTCATTCGTTTAACATGGCTTGGGGGTTTGTTGTAAAAACGTACACTTTGGCACTTAAATGCATTACTAAGTTTTTAGAGCCTTGTCGTGGGCACAATAAGTAAATCTTTGATTCTAGCATTTATGTTATGAATGTCGCTGTGTTTAGAATATAGATTAATATTCTTTTTTACTTAAATCAGGTTCTCATAAACATATTGAGATGCGACTGTCATTTTATTTATTTCCTTTTTATCCCTCAGTGAATGCCTACAAATAAGGTTATAAATTGCTGGAATGGCTCATTTCTGCCGCACAAATATAGCCTGAATGTCGGTTGCATTTCTCCACAGCAAAATGACGTACGACATTACTCTATCAAAATAACTAAAATATACTAATCCAGCTGTTCCAACATCTGCCAAATGACGGATTTTATAGACCGCGTAGGCCGCAGAGGTTAGCCGCTTCGACAATTTGGTTATAAATGTGGGCCGCACTGTAGCTTCGAGTCCAAAAAAATACCTAAGAAAACAGGGTATCCACACGATCCAATTCCGCCCCATTTACTAGTACATTGGTTTTCACCTGCTTAACGTAAGATGTACCTAAGTGAATTGTTTTTCATATTCTGATGAATTGTTGTCGCAAGGGCAGTTTTTCTTTCGTAGTGGTGCTCTATTATTATTGGTAAGTTGTTAATTCTGTACTGGAGTAGGCAGTGTTACATCAGCCTCACTGTCCTGAGTAGGGCCAGGCCACGATAAATTTCTGGTCGTTTCTCATTTTTGCACGGCAGGACTTAAAAAACGTATTGAATCGAAATGAACCTATTTCTTTTTCCTTGGAGAAGCAGCTTGTCCTGTGCCGCTAATTCTTTAGCGAAACAGTCTTTCATCTTCTTCCATATTCTTTCTTGTATGGCGTTCCCTGAAACCAAATAAACAAAATCAATATCTTGTTCACTTTGAATACTTGATTGGCGCCACGAAAATATGCATACATTTGTGCAACCTATTTATATGAAAGAAATAACAGAAGGATACTGTTTAAACATAGCAAAAGCGTTTTTTTAACAGACACACTTTACACATAGTGTTGGCGCAGCACATAAGAAAGGAAGACTCAGGTTCAGAATCATTTAATTATAAGAAACTAGCTTTTTTCCCGCTGCTTCGCCCACGTGTTGATAGGATGTTATCCCACGGAAACTTACTACCCAGATGAAAAATTTGTGCGTGTCAGCTCCGACACGTGACTGGAGTTTACTCCTGAAAAACGATTGTCTTAAAATACATACTATATGCAAAGGACATAAATGAACTAATATATTTATTTATATTGCTTTGATAAAATATATTACACCAATTATATTATATAATAAAAGTACATACCTACTACACAATTAATGATAGGAACTAAAAATAATCGAATGTCAAGTACTTATCTACAAATGGTGCGCCTGTGCGCAATAAGTGGTGACCATTTACGAGAAGGAGATTATTACGCTGCGCCTAATTATCTCGAAATGTTACGCAACCGAGGTGTGATCAACCCGTAAGTGCCAGGACTGCAAGTCATTTTGGCAGCAACATAGCGACTGATTGATCACGGTTAACTTCGCAGCCCACCGCATGCGCAAGCTCGAGGCCGCCCACGGTATTAACCTGTTCGCGAAGAGAACAATAATTTAATAATAATAATAACGTCAGTTTTCAATTTACCATTTCTATTATAAGGCTTAGACGACGGAGCCCCGCTAAGCGGGGCTCCTACTTCTGGGTGGTTTAAAAAAAAAATAACCACGAAGGGGATGGCGGGGTCTGTCAGACCCCGCCATCCCCTTCTAACCTAACCTGTCCGAGTCGGGGTGCCCTAAGTCCCGATATTATAGTTATACTATAGTAGTCTACTAACGTAGTTTCTGAGTCTGACGACATAACATAACCTCTTTACAATAGCACTGCACACAACGACTCACCGATGCGCACGCCCAGCCGATGCTGATGTACTGAATCAATAAACGAGTGTGGTTGGCCGCTGTGCGTGCGCCACCAAGCTATTATAGTATTTTTACCCGACTGCGCGACACAAAGGATGGTAACGTATTTATCAGCCTATGTTTGTATGTAAGTATGTATGTTAGTTCCTTTGTGGCGCTCTAGACACATGAATAAATTTTATTCATGAGCTTTTGATGATTCTTACGTCAATCGATTTTTGAAATGCTAAAAGCAACAAAGACAAATGGAATGCTATCAAATCTATAACTGATACAAAAAATCAAAATTCATGTGCTGATAATCTGATACCCATAACTGAAAGTGGATCACAGGTAGTAGATGAGGTAAATCACTACTTTGCAAACATAGGTCAACACCTTGCAAATGACATTATAATGCAAACTACGACACCATATAATTTTAGTGTGCCCTCCACTCTCAACTCTATCGTTCTACTCCCCCCTGATGAGGCCGAAGTCGAATCACTAATAATGAACTTAAAGAATGATTGTGCCGTTGGATGGGACTCTATTCCAGCTAAGTTCCTCAAATTAGCTAAGCATGCTTTAATCCCCCAATTAACGAAGCTTATCGAGATATGTTTCAAACAAGGTGTATTCCCTAAAGTTTTTAAAAAGTCCATTATTACTCCTGTCCACAAGAGTGGGGCGAATGACAAAGTTCGAAACTATCGGCCCATTTCTGTTTTAACAAGTATGTCGAAAATTCTGGAAAAGGCGCTCAACAGTAGACTCATCAATTTCCTAGAACGCAACAAAATACTATCAGACGCCCAATATGGCTTTAGATCAGGAAAGAGCACTGAAGACTCGATTAGCCAACTGATAGACCATGTCACGCGTAAACTTGATTCGAAGCAGAAATGTGTTGGAGTTTTTCTCGACTTAGCCAAGGCTTTCGATACCGTTTCAATTCCCGCTCTTGTGGATAAATTGGATAGGGTTGGTATTCGTGGAAATACCTTAAATATATTCAAAGACTTTCTCTATGACCGCACACAGAAAGTTAAAATAAAAGACTACACTAGCTCTGATGCCAGGGTAACCTACGGCGTCCCACAAGGCAGTATACTCGGGCCCAGTCTTTTCCTCGTTTATATAAATGACTTGTGCGAGTTATATGTTGAGAATGGTAAAGTCTTCACCTATGCTGATGACACAGCATTGATATTTCATGGGGACACTTGGGACGAGGTTCGACAGCTCGCCGAATCAGGCTTACACAAAGTCGGACACTGGCTTAGAGCTAACATTTTAACTCTAAACATCTCAAAAACGACATATGTACAATTCCACTTTTCTAAAATCCAACCACCAGACACAAACATTAAGTTACATACATGCAACTTACCTCACATAAACGGAGACTGCTCATGTCTGTCTTTACACAGAGTTACACAGGTCAAACATCTAGGCGTACTGGTGGATGAAAAACTTAGCTGGAGGCAACATATTGATCTCACTTCTACTCGAATCCGGAAACTAATTTGGGCTTTCAAAAAGCTGAGACATGCGGCAGACTTTGAATTATTACGCAGGGTATACTATGCACTGGCGGTATCAGTCATGAGCTACTGTATCGTGGTTTGGGGTGGTGCATGTAAGACCTTCATGATACACCTAGAAAGAGCTCAAAGGTCCTTGCTAAAAGTTATGACATTTAAACCCTACTTCTTTCCTACTGCGACATTATATGAGTTGTGCAAAGTACTCACTGTGAGGCAAACTTATATTCTGCAGGTTGTTGTCAAACAACACACTAACACACCATATAGTGACAAACACAAAAATAAACGAACTATACCTGACGTCTGTTTGCCTGTGCGATGCCACACAGCGTCTGCTAGACGACAGCGTGCCCACCAGGCCACCTACTTATATAATAAGTTAAATACGATGCTAAATATAAATCCACTAACAATCCATGAAACAAGACAAACATTGAAAACTTGGTTGCTTTCACATGATTATGAAAAAATCGAACATCTATTGCAGCGGATGTAAAGCATTTATGGTATATCCACACTCTAAATCACTTACACAGCCATAACCTCTCACACATACACACCCTCTTACACAAGCACACTCTCACCCTAGACACCCCTTCACACTACTCTCACATGCACACTCTCACCCTTACACAACCCCACCACTCACACTCATAGTTATAGCCTCATTTTCATTGTTTTTCGAATTCATACTCTGATACAGCATAATTTTTAATCTATTTTTATTTTTATTTTGTCAAATGTAATTTTAATTATTATTGTTGTTTTTTGTTTTGTTTTTGTCTTTATCAAATTTATTTCAATCATAATTTAATTTGAACATGTAAATAATTATCAATTTTAATATTAATCATTCAAAACTTAAATTCATGTGTCAATTTATTTATTAATGTTGTAAAAGTCTAACTGTTTCTATTTATTATTGCATACAATAAGAATTATATATTAAACTAAGGAAGAAGAAACTGACTCCTGAAATACAGGTATTATATACCTAGCTCTGGAGTCAGGGCTTCAAAATAATTGTAATTTTGTTATTCAAATAAATTATTATTATTATTATTATTTTTCTTAATCTTGTGAGTGTCACTAAAGACAACGTGACAGTTATCAAAGTTCAAAATGGCGACAACCAGACGCCATATTGTGAAAAAGAAAAAAAATTAAGTCGACGAACTATGTCAAGTGGGGTATCGTTGACTATGTCTTTGAAAATAATTTTTCATTTTGAATGACCATTTAGGATCTATTACGATTTAAAGTTGGTTAACAACTATTCTCAATTACATTTTCAAACTTATTATAATAAAGTTGTGATAAAGTTCTTATATAATCGTATCATAGTAATAATTACCAATAATAATTACCAAAACTATAATTCAATATACGTAATTCTTAAAATCGAGTGGCAAACACAGAATGTTACTGCTTTGAAAGATAATTCAAACGACCCGACCCTTACTTAGAGCGTTACATAAGACAATCAGAGAAAATTTATACTAACGAAAAGGTGTATGATAAAAAACTTAATCTAAAAAATCCGACTACGTAAAAAGTGAACTTTAAATAAGATGGAAACAAGATTACATATTTTTATCTCAAATCCCACACCGAAGCTCATACAGTCGGTGGCAATTGGTCTTTATTGTTAAAAAGAATATGCCTCCTCCTGCATGAGACTGGGCGAAGCGACGCGCGCTTTATTAGTGGTAACCAATTGTACAAACACGATGTGAATGTGTGCGTGAAGACAAGTAGCGTCAGCATAGAACACACACACGCGCACACACCCTCACACACACTTCAGACTTCGCCTTCTCGGCCAGTACTAAGAACTTCTGCGCTTCCACACATTGTACAAGCGCGCATTCACAACGCGTTTGTTCAGTAGGTAACCACAAGTGAAGCGCGCGTCGCTTCGTGAGTTAAAAACACTGTACCTAGGGGTACAATAAGATCGCGCGTTTTCGAATCGCTAGCCAAATGTAGCTTATGTTAAAATCAGTCACTCAAAAAAATCGCTAGTGCCTGCACTTATATAGAAATCTATACGTTACATTTTGCAGCGGTTTCAAGCCGCTTGCATTTAATCGCAGTGCGTGCTAAGCCTTAAACATAACTGACAAAATGTGGGTGTACTTTAGGTACACCTCGGCCCAACCTTTCCTGGAAAACACGTGTAATGTTAGGTACACTGTGTCAAATACTTACTTTGTTTTTGTTGTATTGTTACTAAAAAACCTAATTTACTAGTTAGGGAATAACTTACCATGCTCCCTATAACAGATGAGTGGTTTTGAAGCTCTGAAGAATGTAGCATACACGTAGCAGTCCAGCAGTCTATAAGTAAATGCCAGACTCACTCCTCTGCTCGAAGGGACCTTGAAATGACATTGTAAATGTTGTAAGTGGGGATGCACAAGGTTTTTAGATTATTATTAAACAAAAGGTTTGATTCTGTGCTTGTTTTCAGGGATAAGTCTTCACTCATGTGAATTTTCACTCGAGTGATTGTTCATTTGTGTTTTAGTCCACATTCACGTGACACCAATAAAATAACATAGAAATGAACTAATATAAATTAAATAAAAAATTGTATTCAGGGTGGCGGAGATGCGCAAACTGTGACCATGAAGTCAGCACATGATTCTAGACACCCCCTAGCGTAGACATTTTTATAGAGTTAACAAAAAAAAAACTGATGTTTGATATAAAAGTGCAATACCTACGCGGTCAAAACGTATGGAACAGCATTATTTTTAATTTTAATAGCCGAGTATTTATTGCGACACACAGGGTCCAGAAATGTTCTGAATCCATGGTAACAGGTTGCGCTTCGATATCATTGCCACCCTGTATATACTCACTCCTGTTTTTCGATCAAGCGGAGCTCAACTGAAAGATGCAGAATGCTGAAAGCCAACATCTTTGAATAGGTTCAATAATTAATTAAGTTTTCATGGATCAGCATGTTGGGCCACAAAAGAGATGAGTGTTAAGAGGGTTGTGTGGTGTTACGCGAGTGGATAGAATAAGAAATTAGTATTTCAGCCTTATCGTTTTACGACCAAAACCGTATAAAATCGATAGCTTTGGTAGTTCTGAATCCAAAAAACCTTATTTACTTAAGAAATTTTCCGCGTATCGTCTGACCTGACTGCATTTTCAGATACAGTACAAAAAAACTGAACTGTTTCATGGCAATGTGTCTGATTCTCAGAACGGAGTTGAACGATAGACTGGACATACCGAAAACACAATTTACAGGCACCAGTAGCGTCGCACGTAACCACGAAACAATTTGAGAAAAATAAAAAAAACCCACAGCAAACCGTCTCAAAATCTTGTTTTCAAGATATTCACAAAAAAGTGTGAGCTCTAATGTGTTGAAATCATTTTCAATGTTGAAAAATTTACCGATCACTAACATAGCATTCTGACTAAAAAGTTTTGGATATGATGAATGCCCAGATGATTGAAAAAAAATATAGCAGACAAATGTGTAAGTAGCACCTTACTAATCAGCAGAGATCGGAATAGGTAGAGTATATTTACCTGAACTTTGAGGTAAGTAACAGAGTGGATAAAACCTCCTCTAAAATACCGGAGTGATGATAATGGCGTTTTAATCCCGGGATTTAAAAATCACCAATTATTTATTGAACTTTATATGTATAGATATGTAGTTACAAATTATTGATTTGTAGAATCATATTACGTTTTTAGGGTTCCGTTCTAAAATTGTGTCGAATTCAGTTGTTTTGTTTTAAGGAGGTAAGATAAAATTAAGTTGGCTGATTTATGTGCTTATTTGTTAAGGTGCAGGGTAAATAAATTAAAACTTGTGCTTCAAATAAATACCTACATACACTTTGTTTTGCAGATATTTGGTTATTCTTACCTGGGCAACGGTGGCGGTTCCTATTGTTTTTGTTATTTCTTTCACTCAATGTAAAACTTGTGTGAAAGAGATAGCAACTATTGTTTCCTACTGTAATATGATTGATTGATGATGAATAATGATGTTTCTGGTTATTTTTTATTTTTATCAACTAAAATCAATAAATAAAAAAGACTACTTCTTAATTTTGTTATGTTAAATGTTATGAACTTATGAGTTACGAGCATTTTTACCCAATGGACGGCGCGACACCAAAAACAGAATTATTTTTTGTTCTATGTATACTTTTGAAGGGTAACTACATTACTCCGGTTCTTTGTGTAGTGTTAACAAGAAAGTTTTGTAATTGTACGTAAATATATATTATTTTGATTAGATGTTTTGCTTTTTATTTTTAATATTACTCTTTTTATAGCAATATAATCAAATACCTAAATACACACAATAACAATACAACAACAATGTAAAACAAAGCACTTTAATTTAACAGTTTTAGTACGGAACCCTAAATAAGTAATAAGATTCTTCGAAATAATAATTTGTTACGAATGTATTCAAAGTGCAAAAAATAATTTGCAATTTCATAAATCGCGGGACTTAATCGTCATGTTTATGATTCTGGGATTTTAAAGGAGGTATTATCCACTTATGTTACTTACTTCATCGAAGTTTAGGTAAATATGCACTACCTATTCCGATCACTGCTAATCAGACAACTTTTCGGTAGTCAGAAACTATAAAACAATCGTATTGCGGCGTACAGGCCACATGTGACGCTCAAAATGTTTGAAAACAAACTTTTTCTGTCTCTTTGTATGTCTGACAAAAAATGGACATGTCCATTTTTAATAACAGACATACATAATAAGTATTGTTATAAAACTGTCTGCCTATTTTATTTGACATAGCAGAAATTGGCCCTCATACAACTGCGACGTCTCTAACCGGTACTACCCAGAGTCGGATTCAGAATCATCTAAAGCTAAACTAATGATTTTATACTGTTGTGGCCGTAAAACGATGCGACATAGTTTTAGTCGTGGGCTCTTGTACTATAGAAAGGGAGAAACTAGCGAAATGACAACTAACAGAGCAGTATGGAAGAAAAAGACCACAAAAAAATTGGTACAAGGGCAGCAGAGTGATGAATTAATAATTTTTTCACTTTTAATTCATTCTGTGTTCAGAATTTCACTTCGATGAAAGATGCCAAATGAAAGACATAAATGGCCAAAAGTAAAGCGTCTGATATCAGCTTGACTATTGCTCTGCTTTGCCCCAGTCCAGGTTGATGGCCCCAGTCTATGTGAGGTTTGGTTTCATTAAGATCGCGTTTCTGAAAGATATTAAGCATTCTATCACAAGGTAGTCCTCGAAGGGAAATCTCATTCTAGCTCGCACAAATATCGATAGGTTGTGTGGCTGCGATGGCGACTGCTGTGATTTTATATAGACAGTTTTCAACAGTAGGTATTACCACCAAGAGACCAAGGAAATATTTGATAAGAATTAATACCTCAGTCCTAAACACAGTTCGCTTGTGTAGCAATCACTAGCAGCATGAGAACTACACCCACTGCGGTCCTGCAGGCAATGCTAGGACTGCCACCTTAACACCTCATCGTGCGGAAGGAGGCAGCTCTGCCCACCTTTAAGCTCAATATATCAGGTACCCTGAGCAAAGACTAGAGTCAAGCATATACCTACGCATAAAGGAAGATGCGATCAAACAACAACCAATGATAGCATCACCCTGCGACAAAGCCTCGAAACTACACTACTTTCAAAAGCACTACACGTTAGGTACTCACACTGGGCCTCAGTCTCGATATAGATAGTGACGCTGTCGCAAACTAAAATCGCTAAATAATAACGGAAAAACGGTGATTGCGAAAAACGCAGTCTCTAAATCGTAAAATCGTACATTATGTTGACCACAGGGGTTTCAGCCGGAAAAAGAACATTATAGAACCTGTACAGACCTACACGCATTGTTCTAAATTAAGGGGGATGCGCCAAGGTAGCCCGCGAAATTCAAATTTTCTTACGTTTTTTGCCAATTTGCAGGTCAGTATCAGGTAGTATGGTGATCTAAATATGATTCGCGACCGTATCAAATATGGCTTTACAGAATTATACTCATTAGAAACAGCAAAACAACTCCATAAGTTAGAATTGCCCTCAAATGTCATGATTTCATGAAATAGTCATTCTATAGGGTAATATAAACCTAAAGAGATGTATTAATGATTTTTATGATTAAATAATTATATTAATTATATATTATTATTTATTCTATAAATAAATAAATATTAGATACGGCCGCGAATCATAATTAGATCAACATACAACCTGATACTGACCTGAAAATTGCAAAAAACGTAAGAAAATTTAAATTTCGCGGGTTACCGTGGCGCATCCCTCTTTAGTTTGAATCGTGTACCTTACTTGCGATACGGAATTATTCACAGAATCTGTTGCGTTCCGGGCTGCGGAAAGTCACGTAAGTAACTTTTAGGTAATATTGTATTTTATTCAATCTAATCTAAAGAAATGTACAAACTATTTCATGCAAGTGTACATACAACCATCAATTTATTTATCCTCGTCTCGTCTAATCGCTTATCTTTACTGTTTTTTGTACTAAATGTTGTAAAGGTTATAATTTTTAAATAGAAATGCATAGGTACCACATACAAAACATTATACAAATAAATATTATGATGTTCCTTTTAGGTTCTGATAGTGTGATTGTTCATATTTTGTTCCCTGACCCTGATAATGATGATGATTAATTCAGAAGTTGGTTGTATACCTACCATTGGAAGAGACATTTTACAATTAGACAACCAAAAATAATGAAATATCGTATACTGTGCAACCACCACTTTGAAGAAATATATCGCACTCTGATTAAGCAGCATCGTGCTAATGCTGTTCCAACTCTTTAAGAGGCTGACAACAGCTAAAGCGAGGTCACTGTCGGACTGCTTAGAAAAGAAAGAGAAGCGCGATGATACAACGCTGGTAATTTATTGCAGAATATGAAGCAATTATCTATTTACAAAAAATCCATTGATTGGACTGAAAAATTATAACGTTATTACGTTAATATGTTGCTTGTAGAATAATCTGACAAACAATCTGAATGATTGCATGTATATTGGTATAGTTTTTAATCGTTAAAATACATTTTTAATACATTTTTAGAGGTATCTTCGTGTTTTTTTTTCTATTGTATCAAATTAGTTGTATTATGTTTTCAACACACTATTTAACTAGCATAAATCCTGAAGAATATCATATATTTTTCAGATTTTGTTTACTGCTGTGGATCATATAGGTACTTTTAGGCATTATATAACTTGCATTTAGGTCCTGTAGTCCTCTTAAGTGCCAGGTCTGTTACTAATTAGTTATGGTTTATTTTATCTACAGACTAAAAATGTTCCATAATGCTATTGCTAGCTATCCCACAGTAACATCTAATAATATATCTTGAACTTATAATATTACTAGGAATTTTGTTGTACCTATTATACATTATAAATTATGTTTATTTTAATTGACTTTATGTTATTTTAATTAATGTGAATATTTTTTTACTTCTAACAAGATGCCTGTGAAAAAATTAAAATAATGCTATGATTAATGGCATTAGATGGTAGTGTGACCAGAGCCTAACACAAAGAGTTAAGTAATTAATATCATGCATCATACCAAGTTTATTGTTCAATATCAAATTCAAATCAGGTCTTCATATACTTGTTTAGTTTTCTATGGAGAATGTTCTATTTTAGGGGATAAAACAATTTAATTATTGTATATCACCTGTTACAGGATTATCTATTAATAGACAAGCAATAACAACAATCACTGACCAAAACCACAGTAATCCCAAAGTGCCTTGAACTTCTACATATACATCTGGTATCAAAGACATCATTTGTGATCAAAATGCCAATGATAATCTAACTGATGAAGCAGAAATACAGCAACAAATGACTTCTGCAGATATGTGCAATATTATATCTACTTGTACCATTATTTTACCAAGTGCCTTTTTGAGTGCACAGAAATTTCACTTTGGTTCAATTCACCCTTCACAATTACTTGGTTGTCAACTAGGTACTTGTTTCAAAACTAAATAAAAGTAAAAATTTATGATACCAAATACATTTTACTCATAACAATTTCCAATTATTCTAATACTCGTGGGTTAAATACGGATTCACATGTGGTTAAGTTGCATTAAGGCTAGTATTCCAACTATTCTGGTCTGAAAGAGCTGAGAGTATACACTGATGGATCAAAGACTGACTCCGGAACCTTAACATCAATATAATATCCAGTCTGCTGGGAATGTTCAACACCATCTACCAGACGGAGTATCCAAGTGGTCTACGCCATAGAAGCCAGAAGGGTTATGGATCCACATATGCATATTCTCTGACAGTGCCTCAGTTCTCGAATCCTTAGGCAAAAAATTAAATTACCTCGAAACAAATACTACACTGTCACAATGCACTGAAACGTGTTGCGGTATCTAACTGCAACACTGTAACACTGCAGTGAATAAAACAACACAGCAGATTACTAGGTACAATGCAGCTGATGAACTGGCAAGGAGAGGATCCAGGACGCCACTCTGTGGACCCAAACTTATTGTGCTCATTCCTTTCAACTAGCTATGCAGGAGGCTATGGGAGTTTACCCACACACAAGCAGAGACCTGGTGCACCTCGACAACAAGCTGCAGGCAGTCCAAGGAAGCTATGCCACCTTTAGATAGCAGGCTAATTACACCTAGACAGAAACGGCCTGCTCCTGGTGTCGGGGACCATGACTAGACATTGCTTGCTAAACAAATATTTTCACACAATAAGCATAACAGACAGTTCTCTGGGCAAGCATGGAGGCTGAGGAAACCAGTGTGCAAGTGCACTTTGAATGCACAGGGGTCACCCAGAGTAGAACAAACGCTTGGGTCACCCAGATCAATTGCAGATGTTATAAGCAGACCAGGAGACCTAATCTACTTCTGGAGGGAGGTGGTCTGGTTGGAATGATCAGCGACGGCCGCCGTTACCCACGTACAATGGTCTCAATGCAATTATTTCAATTAGACTAATTATCGGCACCTTTGAATTGTCAAGAAGTTGATCAGTTAGAAATATGAAGCTAGTAGTTGCCCATTCCAAAGCATAGCAGGAAAAGTTCGGTCCTGTGAAGAACGAGCAAGAAACCCGATGAACACTCTTTTTAATTATATTGTTACAAAAGATTAGTTTCAACATTCATGTTGAATTTCTAAGTGTGAACGATGGAAAAAAGACGTGAATGATAAAAGCGTCCAGAGTACAGCAAAACGAAATAATAAAAAATCAATTAAAATAAACCGAGGCAGCTAAGAGGTGCCCAGTCCCAAGTAAGGGCGGAAACCAATCCCATAGAATAAAATAAAGACTATTGAAGTCCACACTTCAGCTTGCCTTCTAGATTCGCGTTAGAGGTAGGATCGAAATTTAATTAGGTAAAATTTTGGACTCACCAGACTTCGGTTCACACGAATATTTTTTATTTACAGATAAGCTAGTGGAAATAGTGGAAAATTAAATCAAATTTTGTGACTACCGGGTACAAAGTATTGATCAACAAACATAACAGCATTGCCAACTTTACCAAACTAAAAAGTAGCAAATTAACCCATGGAATTAGTATGTACTATATTTAAAATCAATCATAAATCTATGAGATCTAATCTAATCATACTATATTAATTAAATCAGGATCTAATAGTTGAATCAGGAACAGTAATTCTACTTTCTAGCAACTCTAGCATAAGATAATGCCCGGTTCACATCACATTATGACAGTCGAACGAGCCAATCCTAGCGAGTCAATCTAGTCCCGTGCTAGACTGGATCTTAGCGTCTACATTATTCAAGTCATTCAAAAGCTGTTGAATCGTTAACACTATGATGACGATGATTTCAAGAATGGAGTTATAAATTGTTTCAAAACTTTTCATTAGCTACCTTTAGAAGACTGAAGAAGGGTACTTAACTACTCAGCGAACAATTTTATCTTCGGTTGGTAGATAGACATTACCACTAGCAGACCTACATGATATTTTTATCTTGTCTTGTTCAAGGTAGTAGATCGCATACCTACTTTTTAATTTTGAATTTGTCACTAAAGTATTAAATTTTGAGAAGAAAAAAAAGATTGTGTGGTTTTTAGAAACCACGGTAAAAGTGAAACTTTTTCCCTACTCCGCGGCCGACCGTCACGCGACATGCAACACACAGACGAAAAAGTTTGAGACGATGTAATAAAAGTTTCACTTTAAAAGTTTAAGTTGTATTGACTGCTGGGTATAAACGAATAAATTGATTCAGTAAAATGGGTAATTTCGAGCCTGGTGCCTAAAGAACAAAAGACAGTAGGAATAAAAAAAAAAAAAAAAAAACTGCAACCTAATCCAAGAATTTGACAGCTACCTGTCACTACATTTTTGTAAACAAGCGACTTCGTTTACGGTTAACTGAAAAACTACACGGACCCATGCATGAATTTTCCAAAGATGTTATAAGACGAAATCTGTGAGAGAAACCTCTCCGATGAAAAAATTGGGAGCCCGATATTTCGTCGAGATTATGTGCTATCTTTGTTAAGGCGGAACCTTCAGGGTAGCCCGCGAAATTCAAATTTTGTTACGTTTTTTGCAATTTGCTGGTTACTGCCAGGTTGTATTTTGATTAAATTATGATTCGGGACCGTACCAAATATGGCTTTATAGAATTATAATCATTAGAATCAGCAATACAACTCCTTAAGTTAGAATTGCCCTCAAATGTCATGATTTCATGAAATAGTCATTCAATAGGGTAATATGAACTTATAGAGATGTATTGCTGATTCTAATGATTATAATTCTATAAAGCCATATTTGGTACGGTCGCGAATCATATTTAGATCACCATACAACCTGATACTGTCCTGAAAATTGCAAAAAACGTAAGAAAATTTGAATTTCGCGGGTTACCGTGGCGCATCCCCCATAAACTTGAAGACTTTATGGGAGAAATAAGTATAGGTACAGGAAATGGTCCCAAGAGAACGTTTTCATTATCTATAGGCACTTCTAGTCTAATAAATAAATTATAATAAGTAAATTATCCTACTAAGGGTGTGAGTGTGTTCATATTGTCATATTAGATCAGTGCTAGAATTTGTTAATTCGCTGATGTTTTCTGGGGCAACATGTCAGGAAAATCATTCTCGAGTAGATTTTCGGACTCCGATCAGGTTATTTCTGCCGTAGGTACGCCTCCAGTCTTCACCAAAAAGTTTACATAAAGTTAACAAACACAAAATAACCAAAACAGTCATATTTTATTTACTTTTCCAGAAAAGCTGCATTTATAACAATGGTAAACGTTTTCCTTTTCCTGAGCTCATCTTTTATTAGAGCTACACTCGAGTCGTAGGTATACATATTTAGATAGATTTCGTTTAATTTGTTATCGACACCTTCGATCAATAATAGCACTAGATACAGGATCAGAGGGCCTAGACAAAGTAACATTCGATTAGCGATGACGCTAGTAGAAAAGTTAAAATGTATGGGGTTGACATAAGCTATCGAAATGTCACGTGATCATAGGTCAACGAACAAAAATTAGCTAGACAATGTTAACATTCGATTATGAAATGAATCGACAGCGTCGAAAGATTAGGTACTTCCACAGAGATACATAGCCAAGGGACACTTTTTGACGAGCGTTATCGCTAGTTTTTGGAATCATTAGCGAAAGCGATAGCGATTGTAGAAATAGAATCGCTCCGAAGCGAATGCCATTTGTCTAGGCCATAAGGAACAAAAACAAGTCGCTAAAGTGGCCACGTTTACACAAACATAAACATTTACATGTCATACTACGAACTATAGAAAAAGGTTTTTTATACCATAAAGCTCAAGCATGAAGTTTAATTACGATTGCAAAGTATTTATATGTAAGTCCTTCTGTCATCGGAGAAATGTATTATAAAAATGACTTTTTATTTAATGCTTATAAATAAAAAGTCATTTTTATAATAAGTACAGAAATATGTATTCTAAAATGAAAATTAAAACCGAAGCAGTAAGGCTAAAAGCATTTTGTTGACAATTTCATGCTTACTCTATTTTGGAACTAGACGTAGTTCTTGGTATGACATTTCAATGCTCAGAACACAGTAAGTATTGAAAGTCGTAGAGTTGCAGAAATATATTTTTTTAGGCGAAGGTTCGTTTTGTATGGTAGCAAATAATTTTGACCGATTTAAAAAAATTGTAGGACTAAATTAGTACAATTGTTATTTTTTATAAGACATTGCTATTAATTGTCTGCAGGGTGACATAACAGGGTGCATTGTAATCAACCCGTGTAAAAAATGGGTGCGTTTACTCATGTGCGCGATTTAGAAGTTATAAATAATAAATATTTGTATTGAATCAAATTATTTTTTCATTAAAATTTAACTGCAAATAAGAGTGGTAGGTATGGTAGTTAAACAACCATGACTGAAGGTGCGCGCGAGGTGGATACTTTAAATAATGTATCTAGACAATCGTAATCGGTCTCTTTAAGGGGAATGTGCTAAGGCAGCCCGCGAAAATCAATTTTTCTTGCGTTTTTTGCAACTTGCAGGTTAGCGTAAAGTTGTATCTTGATCAAAATATGATTCGCGACAATAAAAAATGTGTATTTACATAATTATAATCATAAGAATCATCAATACTTCTCTCTAATTTAGATTTACTCCGGATTGGTCTAATTTCGAACCAATCCGGAGGAATTCTAACTTGAGATGAAAAATAACATATTTATGAAATAATAATACTACTCCATGCATTCCCTGTTCCAGAATAGTCGATGTTTGTTACAATAGTTGGCGCGTTGTCGCAAACTTTGATCAAACAATCCTAATATTTGGTAAATGATTTATATTTAATATTTAATTATTTTAATTTTATGAAAAACACATACATAATTATGTAAAATTACCGAAAAAAAGATATTACTTCCAAAATCTTGGTGTTACGGTGCTTATTTATATAACTTTTGAACGCGTACTGTGACATTTTGACGTCTTAACGTTGGCTATGTTTGGACAATACTAATTTGAAATAAGAGCACAAAAGTAATTGTGCTCTTATTTTTCGGGCCGATTTTGAAGCGCTTATCGGGAATCTAGTGCTATTATTGATCGAAGATCGACACAAAGGTACCTAAACATACATAGAAAACAATGGTTTGTAGACGGACAACACAATGCTGCCACCTATGACGAGCTTTTAGTTTTAACCCATAATTAGAGCAGAAAACAGGTACCTACTTACTTATTTAAGGCATAGATGCGGTTAAGACGAAAGCGTCAGAGTAGCCCGCGAAATTAAAATTTTCTTATGTTTTTTGCAATTGGTAGGTCATTATCAGGTTGTATGTTGAACTAAATATGATTCGCGGTCGTAACAAATATTCACTAATGTTCCGACTAATCAGAAGCGTTTGAGACTTCAATAAAAGCCACCCCAATGATGGCCGTTTGAACTGAATTCGATCCAGCCTGTCCCACCTTGCTGTCCTCCCCTCAGTGACGCTCTAAGCCGAGGTTCGTACCCCACAGGGGGTGCCCTTAGCGTGCGGTCACCTAGAAATTAAGAAATTAACAGCCCCTGGCTGAAGGCTTTAAGTTAGCTTAAGGCACCCACAGGACAGTCCGGTTAAGTAGCCACGACCTCCAAGGTCACCAACTACGAGCTGCCAAAAAGGAAAAAAAAAACCCGTTTGAACACACAGTGCATTGGTTTAACCGGTGATTGCTGTCCAGTGTATATGTTGCAGAATACCTTTCCTCCAGCTCCAGAAAACTCCTAAAAGTAGCAAGTTGGACGGCGAATGGTAAAATATTCTTACGGAAAATTCGGAACAAACTCTACGCAATCTACAATTGGATACGAACCAATGGTGCCGATTCTCTTGTCACAAAATTCTCTAAACTAGACTAAAAATCACTAAAATTAAGTTTATTCCTGTCAAACGACGATTTCTCATTCTGAAATAGACTAAACTGACACAGCTTAACTATATTTTAGTTTGACAGCGCTAAGATGGCACTGAATTATTAGTTTAGTGAAAATGCCAATTTGGCTATTCTGTATTTGACGATGTTCACCTAAAATTTTGGTTGACTAACTAAATCTAGCTATTTTTAATCGCGATTAAAAAGGTGTGGAATAAAATTAGTTGTCATGAACTAAAATTCACCACAGCACCTCGACTTCAGGTGCAAAAACAGTACTGTATCTTTTTTTATTTTATTTTGCTTATATCTCGAAAATGGTGTGTTGTCCTATCGCAAAAATAATGAAAATTTCGACCCTCTTTAAAAAGCTATAAACCCCTAAAACTGTACACGTAGGTACCTAATTATTTTTTTCATATTTTTCATACAAAAAATAAAATAATCCATATAAAACACGTCGAGGCTGCCCCACCTATGCGTGCCACCGGCTCTAAATAAAAATCACAGGCAAACAAGTACCTACCACGTGGAGTCGCGATTGTCAAATTAAATTTTAGTTACGTCAAAATTATTTTTAAATTTAGAGAAAATTAATATTTTTTTTGCAGAATAGCTGTAAGGTTCTCATAGTCAAAAGTAAGGATTTTTTGTGATAGTTTAGTTCTATCTGATATAGCTACATCTGAATCATATCTGAATTGAAGGAAAACAATAAGCAAGAAATCAACAACATTCCTATTTAACTTCTAAGGCGCGTTTTCATGAATGTTAGAAATCGCTTTGAAGAGTGCCAGAGCCGCGAAGACGAAATTTGAATAATGTCATTTTCAAAAAGTAATTTTCCATGTCTTCAGTTTCTGATTTTGTAATTTACTTAACGTTTAGATACCTATACAAAACTATATTTGTTATTTTTTATGCATATACAAAAGCTAGTTTTTCCTGAGACAGCCTGGATAAATAAAAGACAATGACCAAACACCTTTTATTTTGTGAAGGCCATTAGCGAATCTTTTAAAATTATTTTTATTAATTAATTTTAATTCACCTACTTAAAGAAGTTTACCGCATCAAAAGTTCCCAGCAGGGGCTAACATAACACACAAGACAGCTCCTCATTAGGGGTATACATACAATGTTGTGTGCAGCTCGCCCAGCGACTGCTTCCACGTGTTGTTGGAACCCATCTTTACCTATAGGTACGTGAACGTTAAATCATCAAGTAGTTAGGCATGTTGACTTAGCACTCGAGGTTGTCGACATGTGGGACGTGGGCTCTGCAATCATTGTACCGATAAATCGTTAATGGTCAATGGCCTAATAGCGGCGAACCTCGACCAACACCTCAGGAGGCTCTCCTTCCGCGGCTGGGTCATGAGCTTCATTAAGAAAGCGGTACCTACTCCTGGACACGACACGCATAGTGAGGAAGTTCCTCTCCACCGGCAGCTTTGGCGCTATTCGTGATGCCAATGGGCAATTTTTTTTTTTTTAATAATTTTTTCATGTATTTGATCACAGCAGGCGGCATTCTATAGGTTCTGCCGACCCCCATAGACGGCGTAAGTTTATGTATGTGTATTTGTGTTTTTTATGTTGAGTAAAAATATTTAAAATGTTAACATTATTTATGTAATATAAATAAAATAAAGGATATAATAATTTATTATTTATTTTAGACACCGAGATCAATAGTTAGAAATTACCTACAGTAACTTAAAACTAATATTATAAAGAAACAATATGAGATCCAATATTAGGTATACCTACAAGAGGATGGTGCCCGGGAACCAAAAGTGATAACATTGAACTCACAGAGTATATTTATAAATAAGAATATAATATATATATTTTTTTAAACATTGAATTTGCCTAGAAATAGAACTCGATATCGGCGCGTTGCTGATTTATAACGCGCCAAGATCAATGTTATTGCTTTTGGTCCCTGGACACCACTTCATTTAAAGACGGTTCCAGTCCATTGTTGCTTCAATTCAATGGTACCTATGCCGCAGCAATAAACTTGCACCGTGAAAATGGGGCTTTCTTGCACATGTCTGTGTGGAACAGTCGAAACACGCGCTCCCCCCTTTGGATACAGCGCAGGGTATTTGTGTAACACACTATCAGTAGCAATGGCTTTCATTTTGTCAGTTCAACAACATTAATTGCGTTATTTACGTTGTTGAGCAGACAAATTTTTCGAACATAAGAAGCAATTCAAGCAATGGATTAGCAATATCCTTCAAAATTATTTAGTTTGATTTATTGATAGTGTGCTATGAACTTATGATAAACGCAATCAAGGTGCTGTTCTGGACACTTTGAACCGTAATTTATTCGATTGCTCGAGACAATCAAATTTGTTGTTACTTAGGCCTTGTAACAATAATTATGAAAAAAAAAATGGGTCAATGTTTTTCATAATTTTGGATTTAAGTAAGTAGGTAAGTACAAGGCTTATGTAACAACAGATTTGATTGTATCGAGCTGACTAATAACACTTGCTTTACATAAACCAAAATAAGAAATATCGGAAACTGAGTTCCCAAACAAAGTTGCGCAATTCCGTTTTGTGTTGCCGTCAACTGGCCACATGTTTCACACTGAAACTGTAAGAAATGTTGCCAAAATATGTTTTCTGCAACACAATAAATTTATTTCTGAAACAAAAATGTGCAGCTTTCGTCGTATATACGAGGTTTACATTAGGCTTGATTTCGGAATTGAATCGAATTGCAGTAACGAAACCTAACATAACCACACCAATTAATATCTTAAACACTGCCCTTCTGTTGTTCTGTAGCAGCTGTGTAGGTAGGTACCTACTTTTCTCCGGCCTCCTGCAGTTCTGCAGTATACAGTGAAAGCTCTGCCTCCGCCGTCTTCAAATCCTCTTTCATCATCTTGTAGTCATGCTTCGTGGCGAGTACCGAAGGTCCCTAGAACAACAATGGTTTCATAAACTTGTCGCTTTTCATAAAGAAATCACAACCTGCCGACTCCCAAGAGAGCCACGAACAACTTTGCCGTGTAAAAGTGTTATTTATAAATTATTATGTGCTCGGCGCGACTTCGTTAGCGGGCTGTCCTACCTATAACTTACCCTACCCCTAAACCTCCGCGGGCGTATGCAGAAAAACTCACCAAAGTTTCATCGAAATCGGTCCAGCCCTTTCGGTGACCATAGAGAACAAAGAAACAGACATTGATTTTTATTTATATAGATAAAAAAAAATAGATAACCAACTTACTGAATAAGTCTAGGCTTGGCGGTTTAAGAGCGCTTACACGGGTCAAATAGCGCCACTCCTTTAAAAAAATATTATCCCGTGACTGAGAAGGAATTTTGAAAAACGGCTCAATAAGCGACCGCGGTAAGTGTGTCTAGAATTTTCTAATGCCTTTTATAAACTTTCATATTGAGACACGAAGCAACGTAAGCGCTCTTAAGCACAGTACACTTAAAACTTAAAGTAACGAGTGATCATGTAGGTAATATCGTTAAATGTCCCACGGACTAAAACCGGCTTACTTTCGTAAATAAATCGTCAATCCAAAATTAAATATTTTTATGGGCATAAAAATATTTAATTTTGTCACAAATTATCTCACTAACTGACTTCAAAAAAGGAGGAGGTGCATCGATGTCGTCGCTATTTTGTTAACTGACTGGATGGTTATTTTTGTTTGGAAGAGTATTTTTAAAATTTCAATGAATACCACCTTCGGAGATAGACAAAAGGAACTCTTCAATAATCAACAGTCTACGTAGTGTGATTTGATTATAGTACCTATTACCGTAGATAAAAGAAAATTGCTGGTTAGTTACCTATCGGTGGTCAACAGATCACGGTCTTCGAAGATATTCCATAGAACTCCTCACCAAAGAACAGGAACAGTACCTACACAAAATGTAAATCATAATCGTACGGAAAATGAAATAAACTTGCTGAAATTGTATTAGGTACCTAGTAGTAGGTACAAGAATTTAGGAAACCTTATCAACAAAAAAAAACTAAAGTTGTTTTGCGCATAGTAGTGTTTTCCTTTTGGAAATCGGTTGTATTTATTTTGCGTAGGTACCCTATTAATGTTTGCATCCATAATAACAGGTAGATTGTTGAAGGATCACCTATTTTATTGTTAAGTAAATCTTATTTTATGTAGGTACCTACCAACTTACCTACAGTCTAAGCAAATAAATACTTACTCACTTAATCGTTACTTAACCATTAAGCTAACTCACATACTTTAAAAGAAATTAAATGATATGCTAATGAAATGAAATTATGTTTATTTCTGTAAGTACCTACCTAGACCTTTTTTTTCTAAGACACTTTTACACGTCAATTTGTTGGTCAATATTTTAAAACTAGATGGCGCCAGCATTGCCTAGCTGACTGAATCCTGAGAAGAAATGCCGGAACAAACTCAGCGGTCATGGTCTCTTTTAAAGTTCAAACATTATATTATTAAGATTGTTTGTGAGTCTAACAAAACAGGCCCATTTCTGGAAGGGCTTTTTGAAGAAAGAGCCATTCCAGCTTGGGAGTTGACCTGTCACGACAAACGGCCATGCATGCATCAATCATCGTGTAGCTCAATCCTATTTTAGGGAGCTCAACAACTTGTCACACGACGCTACTAAATCTGCAGGACATTTGCGTATGCTAAATATAAAAAAAAAATGTAAGTACAGTGCGACATAAATCTAAATGAACGTAGCGAAATAATGAACTGACGTGGATTTTACATCTCCCTTTACAAGCAGCCTCTACGTCTCTTTCATTAAAATCCATGTGGCACTGTAGACAGATAACCGACCTCTGGCATGGCGCCACCGGTCAATGTGCCGTCCGGAGTGAGAATCTCGCCGCCCAGCGTGACGACGCGGCACTGCAGGGCCGGGTGGAAAGCCACCTTCTTGGCCGTTTCAAAGTCTTTGCACACCAGCGTGCTGCCAAACACCCAGTTCATGGCTCGACGGTAGTTGCTATCGAAAGAGACCAGGTCCACCGCCAGTTGTACGTTCTCTGGGCCTCCGCCCTAACCGAACATACAAATTATAATACAATATACAGAAAGTAGTAGTGCGCTTCCGCGACGCTGCAATATGGTCATGTGAATGCCCGAAAGATGACATACAGGTAAACCAGAAAAGGTATGCACTTTGGTAAGTAAATACAAATTCGTATTTCGAAATTAGCACGAACGTCGCGCCACAGAGGAACCCCCAAAACAAACAAATAATATTTTAGTAAAAAATTTAGTTTTACGCCTTACTTAACATGTTCGAACTCCAATTTCAACAATTAATGCCCCACAAAGTATGTACTTATTATTTGTATTGTTTTGGAAAGCTGAGGGTCCGTGGATTTGATTAAAACTGCTTCGGAGTCATTGCCACCCTTTTTTAACCGACTTCAAAAAGGAGGAGGTTCTCCATTCGTCTATTTGTTTTTTTTTTGTATGTTTGTTACGCCATATCTCCGCCAATTGTGGATCGTTTTAGAAAATTCTTTTTTAATATTTAGGGTATGCCTCAGGAGAGGTCTCATATAAATTTTATTAACTTTGCTTCGGTAGTTTTTCAGTTAGCTTCAATAATACGTATTTTTTCCACTTAGTGTATATTGATGATGTTATAATAACTTTCTGTCAGTGTTATTTACATCAAGTAGTGGTAGGTATACCTACGAATTTGTGTGGGGTAGGTACCACAGCTAAAAAGTGAAAAATAAAAACATTTTTACAAAACAAGCAACTTCCATAAAAAACACTAGGTACAGAGTGCAAAATAGCTTTAAGGAATTTCGGAATAGAGCAACACGGGCCCCGGGGCGGACAGCCAGGGCCCGCGGTGCTATATGATTTAGATTGATTATATAAACTGTTATCGTAAGAGTAGATCGACGGAGTACCTACTCTCTGCTTTTGCATTAATAAAGACTTCGCGATTTTTGCTAAGGCTGGATTTTTAACCATAGTTAATCCTGGCATTAAAATGTGATAAAAATATAAAAAAAAAAGTTTTTAAAGTTTTTTATTATGTAAAATAAACAATTAGGTATTAGTCTGTATTTGTATGGACTTCCTGGCATGATTTTAAACGTTCTTGGCGTTAAGGGGTCCTCCAAAGCGAGATTCATCAGAAAAACACACAAAACGCCACTCTTCTTCTGCCCAATTTTTGTGTTAACGATCCCATTGTGAACGGGGTCTGCGATTGCGCGGCGCAATACATGGTACACGTAGCGGCCTTCAGAAGTGGAGATTGACTTCATGTAAGCGATTTCTTATGGTTTGATTGCTTATTAACATCCCTGAAGAGCTGTGAAGCCTCGTAACCAACATCATCGCGGTCATTGAGCACTAATTTTTATGTAACGATCTTGTCTGCGTGTGGTGATGCGATCTCGTCCTCCATGTCGCTCTGCCACGCTGTCAGTGATACGGTAACGTGTCCAAAGTCGACTTATTACACTCTGCGTAGTGTCCAGAGCGATTGCCACAGCACGTTGCTGAGAACCAGCTTCCAACATTCATTGGTAACAGAATGGGATCAATGGGGACTTTTCACATTTCATTTATAATGGTGTTCCCAACATTCGAACCAATTTTCAGCTTTAAGCGAATTATTGTTAGATTACCCCTATTTTTTGAGCTAACTTGACCGGACTAATAATGAAAATACCAGATTTTTTGTAACTAGCAAAACCGCGCTTGATCCCTAGACATTTTTGATGTGTGTATAAATAATCATTGAACATACATGGGGCTGCTTCAGTATGCTCTTGGAGAGAGGCTTCAATTTTTTTTCCTTGGCCCTCTTTTCATAAGCCACCGTGCATACTCACAATCCGCTGTGCGTCTTTCACAGTCTTCCTGTCAATGACGTGCCCGCTGATCTGATTGAGCGGGATGAAGTTGGTGTTCCTCTGCAGGTTGCCGCACTGCAGTAGCAGCATGCTGGTCATCTCTGAGTCTACCACCACGCTGTCCATCTGCAACAATGGCGGTGTGGCAGCTCGAATCAAACTTTATGGCGGCTCTGAACATGAGGCGAGTCGCTGCGCAGTAACAAATTCACGTATCAGCAGGGGTGAGGTACTGCGCAATAACAAATTCACGTGTCAGCAGGGGTGAGGTACTGCGCAGTAACAAATTCACGTGTCAGCAGGGGTGAGGTACTGCGCAGTAACAAATTCACGTGTCAGCAGGGGTGAGGTACTGCGCAGTAACAAATTCACGTGTCAGCAGGGGTGAGGTACTGCGCAGTAACAAATTCACGTGTCAGCGGGGGTGAGGTACTGCGCAGCGAGTAGCGCACTTCAGAGTCGCCATAAAGTTTGAATCGGACTGTACAGTCATTTCACATTTGTTTCACTCTGATAGCAGCAACCTTATTTCAATGACAATAAAGATCACTGTGATTTTGACAGTGCGCGACTTTATTTGACGGGAACAATAAACACGCGTTAAAAAAAAACTGAACTTCATGATGACCATCATGAAGTTCACCTTTTGTGACAAATTTTCGCAGCCACCATCTTTACATTGTGACATTCTTTTGTGTCTGATTTTATGAAGGTAGGTTACCTGTAGACGATCGGTTTTTTTTTCTGACGCACATGTCAATTATTATACAGCTGATGTTAAGCTCAGAATAATAACTAAAGCATAGAAGGAAGGCTAAAATAGCAACTGAACTGACCACTATTTGGTCCACTTTAACTTATGGAGGCTGCTGATATGTTAGAGAAGGACACGCGTACAAAAGACATTTCGAAATTTTGTAGTTTGTCACTAATTTTATTCTGACTAATGATGTGACTCACGCACTTTCAACGTCGATAAATTTATCGATGACATGCATTAATTGCCAAAATGAATGTATGTGATGGGATATATTAAACTTTCTTGAAATATATAAATTATAGCAAAAATCGTGAATGAATGAGCACAGGGAAATTATTAATCTTCAAATAAATCAACAAATTTTACGGGAAAATTAAATCTATTTTAAAATTCGACTATTTGTTACAGCTTAAGCTCTTTTTTTTGGGTTAGAAATCATCAAATGACTTCTCCCGCTCTGGGCGGAGCGGAAGGGCGTGTCAGACCCTTACTGACTAAAACCCACCCGTGTTCCTTCAGTTGCCTGTGCGCCAGGGCCACGGTAACGCTTTCGAACAATCCGCGATCCTGGCAGGACAGCTTAAGCTCTAAGGTTAAAATATAATGGACAACATTTTAAATAGAATAGGTCGAGTCAGTCGAGGTTCATAAGTGCAAACCTACATTAACTTTAATTTGTAAGTCTGTATATTTATAAAATAACAAGTATATGTAGTAGGAATAAAATCATGTTTGGAATAACAATAATAATTTCCAATAAGATATAGCTTTAGCTTTGTATATTGTAAGGACACATTCAAGTCAATGAAAGACGAACCTAATAGATGGTAACTTTATAGTAGGTACATATAGCGCTCACACATGTGCTATGCAATTATACAATACTGAGAGCTTGAATTTATACAATACAAAGAAAGATAGTTTTTACAATCTTCAGCAGCTTGAACAGTAGTTTCAAATGCTACTCAATTAGTTAATGCGCCCTTGTGGAGCAGGACCAAATTGAGCCAAGCATTTTTATTAGCGATGTAATGCCCCAACTTATAATATGCTTGGCTGCATAGTGTGCGTTTTATACAAGATTTAAATTTCGTTTTATTCAGTTATAGTATATAGGGTTATAGTATACAGTATATGGGGAGGTATTTTATTGTAATATTTCAAACAGTACTCCATGAAAGATGAGTCAAGTTTAGCCAGCCTGAAACCTGGTTGAACTAATTGTGTCTTTCACCTCTTTTACTAAAAAGACTTTTAATTTTTTTTTTTAAGATTTTTTCCTTACTTATATGATGTTTTCATAGATATATTGACAAGGTACCGTCATGATATTAATATCTTTAAATATCGAATTCGTCTCCATTTTGCAGTTTCATTGTAAACATAAATGAATCCAAAGTAAAATGCTTGGAGCAAATGTGACTATGCTTTTTTTGGAGTTCAATTTCTTCTACCAATGCGATTAACCCATCATTTTTTTTTACATCGTCTTTAGGAAATCTGTAAAATAAAAGTATCGACAATATTATTTACGTCACTATGCATATTTATGATAACCTCAAAGAAATTTCCGAATAGTCGCTAAAACTTCTACTGAAATAGTTATTACGACTGCTTTCCACTACAAAGTGATTCAGCAAACCTTGTTATATATTTCTAATCGGTTATCAGCTCGCATTAGACAAATAATTTGACAAAAACTTACCGATGGAAAGTCAATAGTTGTTGGTTATTTTCTTTTCGTAAAGAATGGGACTTGCAGCCCCCAACCACACAAGACATTATACCACAGAGTCCGCACACTCACTATGTATATTTATATAAAGAATTCGTGCAATCTAACAACAGAATGATTATAAAAATATCATGTAACCATGGGAGTTTACTACAAACTCATGAACAATGAACACGCGAACAAGTCAAATTGTTCAATGACCGAACTGTCACACTCTGAAGCAAAATACTACCTAATTTGGGCGGGTTATACTCGTACTAAAACCAATATAACCAAAATGACAGATCATCTTGTAACAAGCCAAAAAAGTAAAACAAAGTGCGAATCATTGATCTCATTCTAACATCCTTTTTCTTGCCATAAGATTGAATGAGACCAAAGGCAGTTACTGAATTTTTATTTTAGCCATCCTTCTATGCTTTAGTTATTGTTCTGAGATGTAAAGTGATTTAAAAAAAGGTTTTGTATTTTTTAACGTTCACAAAATAATATACAAAACATATCGGAAGTGCACATTAATAATATAGGACATCAAAATACCAATTACTAGGGGTTCATTTAAATTGCCTTTATTTTATATTAGGTCCTTACATAAGAAATTGATGTTTTACCTATATGGAAAAAGCAAAACTATTTTTTTTTACATTTGCACTTTTGCCATTTTATAGGGAGTTCATTGATTCCTTTGCTGAAAAAAAAACTGGATCGAGAATCAACAAAATCTTTGAAGGTGTTTTGGACTGCCTCATCTGAATTGATTTTTTTTCCAATTAAGAAATTATCCAAATTCCGAAAAAAGTGGTAATCGGTTGGAGCAAGGTCCGGGGAGTATGGTGGGTGACGGAGACATTCCAATCCTAGCTCCTCTAGTTTCGCCACCGTCTGTTGTGCAGTGTGTGGTCTAGCGTTGTCCTGAAGCAGCAGTGGGCTAGAGCGGTTGACCAATCTCGGCTGTTTAACGGCTAGCTTTTTCATCATGGTTTCCAATTGTCGGCAATACAGATCTGCCGTAATCGTCTGACCAGATCTTAGGAAGCTGTAGTGGATGACACCAACGCTGGTCCACCAGACCTGAACCTGTACCTTTTTTTGAGTCAACTTTTGCTTGGGGCAGGATTTAGCCAGTTCTCCTGGATTTAACCATTGTGATGAGCGTTTCCGATTATCGTATAGGATCCATTTTTCATCACAAGTAATGATACGATTCAAAATCCCCTCGTTATTGTGACGGTTGAGTAACGTGACGCAGCAGTCGACTCGTGTTTGTTGGTTTGCTTCACTTAGTTCATGCGACACCCATTTTTCAAGCTTTTTCACGTTTCCAATTTGTTTCAAATGATCCAAATAGTTTTATCACTCACACCGAAGCCTGCAGCTAACTCTGACGTGGTTTGAGATGGATCCGCTTCCACGATCACTTTCAATTCCTCATTGACAACTAGGGTCTCCGGCCGTCCACGAGGTTTGTTCTGGAGGTCAAAATTTCCAGAACGAAAGCGTTGGAACCAAAAACGTACTGTGTTTTCTTTTACAATGGCTTCTCCGTACACATTATTAATCTTTCGAGCTGTTTCTGCAGCGCTAGTGCCACGATGGAATTCGTATTCGAAAATACTGCGATATTTTATGTTTCCATATTGAGCACAGAACGATGTCAAAGCAAAATTAAATGGCGCGAAAACAAATGAATTATTACATTCGAAACACAAATAGACACGCTTAAAATTGAAATAAATTTGAATTTGGAATTCTTAACCACAAACACCGGCTTTTTGAGATCGAAGTGGCCAGTTCTATAAAACATCAATTTTATATGTAAGGCCTAATATTACGTAAATAGAGATATTGTAAGCAACATACCAGTTCTCCAGCTGTAACCTCCAAAGCAGTGCAGTGTATCGGATCACACGAATCTATTAAGCTACCAATTGTACCTGAAATTGTATACAAAATATTGTACAACATTTTAAAAGAGCAACGGTGGAGTTTCTTGCTAATTCTTCTCCATTCGAAACAATATTTTGAAAGGGGCGACTAGAATCTATTCTATTTTAATGTAAAATATGTTGACGTTCAAAACTGCCATAGAAGTGCCTATTTGAAATAAAGCTTTGACTTTGACTTTCATTGGCTGTGAGGCCATGCTTCATAGCCATACACCAAAAGAATAGGTTAAGAAGCTAGATTCTAAGGCTTGTAAAATAATTTTCTTTGGTTACTGTGACAAGTTAGGTTATACCTAACTTGTAAGCATTAGTGGTGATCCAAAAACTAAGGAAGTTGTTACAAGTAGAGATGTTGCATTTGTAGAAAATTCTGTGGAAAAGAAGTAAACAGAAGTGCCTGATGAAAATACACTCGAGAGCAATGAATCCGGGTCACTTAAAGAATGTTAAAAATCTCGGAAACTAAAAATGATAGGTTAATGCAATAAATTGTATTTAATAGACAATGTAATACTCCTTAAATGAAAGTAAAAAAAATATGAGTCACCATACATTTTATTAACACAAAATTACATAAAGAAAAAACTGCTGATCTCTCCTTAAAACAAAAATAGGAAACATGAAATTTTTGAACTTTATTACGATTTTCTTGAATTTTAATACTTCGTATTGCCTGCTCGTGCTTCCATTACTGCGTTTACGCGGTTTGGCATGCTGTACACCAAGTTCCTTATACGATTTTGGGGAATATTCTCCCATTCCTCTGTGAGAGCAATTTTGAGCTCACGAAGCGTGATTGGGGGAGGGTTTCATTGTTTTACGCATCTACCTAGCTCGTCCCAAGCATGCTCGATCGGGTTGATATCCGGGCTGCGCGCTGGCCACTCCATACGAGTAATGTTCATCTCTTGAAGGTAGTCATTCACAATCCTACCTGTATGAGGTCGGGCATTGTCATGCATAAATATAGCATCCTCACCTAAATTGACCATAAATGGACCAACGTGATCATTGAGGATTTCTTCCACATATCTTACGCTAGTTAAAGAGCCGTTTTCTATGATCACCAGCTCTGTGCGACTTTCAGAAGAAATTCCGGCCCACACAAGTACAGACCCACCACCGTAGGCTACTTTTTCTTCGATGCATGCTTGCTTGAATCTTTCCCCTGGTCTTCGATACACTCTGTGTCTTCCATCGTGCTTGTAGAGCATAAATTTTGATTCGTCGGAGAACATAACTTTTGACCAATTCTCAATACTCCAATTTACGTGGCTCTGGGCATATCTTAGTCTTGAAATACGATGCCCACGCTCCAGTTTAGGGCCGTTTGCAGGTCTAAGGGGTTTTAAGTTAGATTCAGCAAGCCGACGTCTTACTGTCCATGCACTTGGGTTACTTCCTCCGAGGCGTCGAAACTGATTTGTGAGTTCAGTTCCTGTGAGAAAGCGATTTCGAAGCATGGTGTTCACCAAGTATCGGTCTTCTCGTGCTGTGGTACACCTGGTTCTGCCCGTTCCTGGTCTGCGTAGGTTAGAACCAGTTTCTTCGTAACGTCGGAGAACTCTTTGTACTGTTGACAGCGACACACCGACAGTCCTGGCTGTATCGCGCTGACTCCGGCCGGTTTCCAGCATTGTAAGTATTCTGGTGCATTCTTCAGGCGTAAGCGACATAATTTCAGCTTGAATAATGAATATAGAGCACTATCAACATGGTTTATGTACCCACATAAATGACAGATTACAAACAAAAGCAAAACCAAATGCTGTAATTTCGTAGTTCCATCTTCGAAAGTGGCCCTTTTTCAAATTTGATTTTTTTATGATATAACTTTACAATAACTAAGAAGTTTTAATACCTTCATTTAAGGAGTATTACATTGTCTATTAAATACAATTTATTGCATTAACCTAGCATTTTTAGTTTCCGAGATTTTTAGGATTCTTTAAGTGACCCGGATTCATTGCTCTCGAGTGTAGTAATACCGTAAAATAGTAATACCGTAAAATACAAGCTGAAAAATCACGAGAAGTATCCGTTTGACTATAATGAAACTTACTTACGAACTATGTGAACATGAGCTTGAAATGATGCAATTTTTATGTTAAAACCAGCTGCTGCCCGCGGCTTCGCCCGCGTGGTTGGCGGAAATTATCCCACGGGAACGTGCTACTGGGGCAAAAAGTAGCCTATGTTACTCCTTACAACATGAGCTATCTGCCATTGAAAGTCCTGTCAAAATCGTTCCAGCCGTTTTGGAGATTAGCCGGAACAAACAGACAGACAGACAAAAAAAAAGAAATTGTTAAAAGCTGTTATTTTGACATTACAAACCGACACTTTATTTATTTATTTATTAAAACTTTATGCACAAGTAAAACAAAATACCGTACAAAGGCGGACTTAATGCCTGAGGCATTTTCTACCAGTCAACCTTAGGTTGATGCAGAGACAAAACATGGCAGGTTACTTTAATTTTATTTATTTGTATGAATGTATGAATAGACCCCATTCGTATACGGTGATATAATATAATAATCTAATAGAAAATATAAATGTATGACCATGATCCATCTGAAGGGATATACACAACCAAACCATGTTTGTCAACCTAAAAGGTCTCTATGTAGCGGATTTGGATTATTGGGCCAAAAGAAGCTATGTGGATAAAGAGATTAGGTACTTCTTGATATTGGTGTGTATAATCAAGATATAATTTGCTTATATTTGGACAACTAGAGATCTCTGTGATTAGAAATACGAATTATCACAAGAGCTTCAAACACGGATAATATAAATAGTCTTATTTATAAACATCTTTTAAATTTTAATCTATTGATAAACAACTGATTAGCAAAAGTCTTATTTTATTGACGCTATTTAGCGTTAAGAGGCGGCTTAGGAGTTGATTAGGTATCAAAATTAAACACCACCAGTTAATTGTTTAAACCTTGCTAAGACGCAAAATGGCGGATTTTATTTGAATCAGCTGATCCACTTAATAGGATCACTGTGTGGTTCGAGGTTATTTTGTTGCTAATAAGTATCGAGTTGTGTCCTTTTAAATATGAATTTCGATAATCTTCTTCGTGATTTCAAAGAACACGTAAAATAATTATATTAAGTAGGTACAATTATTGTCGACGTGAAGAAGATGGAGGAAATCCTTCGAAGCTCGTTTTATTCCGCGACGAGAAGTTAGTATTAAGTATATGTATATTCTTCGTTCGAATGCAGCACATGATTTATACGGGTTATAGCTCAATCACAAGGGGGCTCAGTACCTAGAATGTTTAGTGAGAACGAGTTCGTGACCTACGACCTACATCGTCATGTTACAACGCTAGTTCTAGGGTCCAGCCACAGTTTTGAAATTGTCGCCTTTTACAACTGTCAACATTTAGCTTTTCGGTTTTTTTTATCTTGGTGTCAACCTACCATTGCTTGTCTTGTTGTGTAGGTAATATTAAAACATCTCGTATTTTTATGAAATTCGTATTACCTTATTCAACACAAATAAATTCATTTGATTTGATTTTGATTACGTAAAAAGCATTAATATGAGACAGTGCCACATACCCATAACCCTCCTGCTGTCGAAGTGCGGCTCTGGCGGCGAATATATAAAGTTGAAGTGCTGCAGCTGCGTCGCCAGCTTGTCGCACGCGTCCTGCTTGCCGCGCACGGCCGCCTGCAGCGCGCGCAGCTTGGCCTGCTGCGCAGAACTGGACATTCTTTTAACCGATTGCTCTGCCTGGTGAAACAAAAACAAAAATATTTTACTTGGGACATGAAATTATATTTTTGTACGTAAGTAGATCTTTTGTGACACTTTAACACGTAATTTGTTCGGTCAATATTTGAAATCTACAACAAAGGAAAATACAAAACAATAAAAAATGAACATTTTGATAACATAATCATAGTTTTCCTCATAGACATCATTTTCGCTGTGTTCTTGTAACTTTTGTGAATCTGGAGCGTTATGTCGCAAGACATGCTTAGGGCTATAGGGTATGCTGGAAGCAACGCACAGTCACGTAAAACTGCCGACGCTGTCAACACGCAGCCAAGCGTAACGTTGGCGACTATGGGCGCGTTACTGGGCTACAGGAGATGTTTCTGAACGTCACCGTGGAAGGTCCAGGGTCGCTACTCAGACACAAGACCGCTTTCTGCAAAATGCTGCGAGGGGGTAGCCTCGAATTACGGTTCACCAGTTGGTAAGAAGACTCCAGTCTTAGCACCAAATTGTCAACAGTGACCAAATCGCCAGAAGAAGATTGCATGATGTTAATCTTCACGCTCGCAGACTGCTTAGAATTTCAGTTCCTCAACGCGGCAATCGAGGGCGTCGATTGTTGAGGGCTATCGCACATCTGCACTGGTCCGACACTCAGTGGCCTTATGTTCTTTTTTCTGATGTGTCGCGCTTTGGATATTATCCCAATCAAGAAGAGTGCGTGTTTGGCGAGTACCTGGTCGCCAGAGTCGACTCCAGAATCCTCAGGGAGTTCATATTCACCTGGGTTGAACAACGGACCTCGTTTTGATACGAGGCAATTTAAATGCGCAACAATACATGAAGGAAGATGCGATCAAACAACAACCAAAGATGGCATCACCCTGCGACAAAGCTTCGAAACTACACTACTTTCAAAAGCACTACGACGTAATACCTATTTACACCGGGCCTGGCGAATATTCATGGATGGAATAAAATTCCCAGTTGCCATCGGCTGGGGACTGGGAAGTTAATGCCCCACTTTGTAGGTTAATGGCGTTCATCGCTGCCTTTTCGTAATCAGTTTTATGCGTTCTCGGATTCCAATCTAGTATTTGGGATTTTATTAATGAAAACAATATGCGATTGCTCTGTTCTATTGCTCATAATTATGAGCGTACACGAGTGGCACTATGTTGGTACTGTTCACTGTGCTTCCTAAATTCCCGGCCGTATGCTGTATGAAGTGTATTGAGCATTAAAAGCAACTACGATGAAGAAAATTTTGTTTGTATGTCCCTAAAAATATCACGTATCTACTACTTAATAGAACCTCATTCGAAAAGTCTGACCGCCAACACCCTAATCGCGGCCGTAAGACAGACAGCGATGAGGGGGATTGGCGATCCACGCCGCAATGTACAGTGATTTAAAGTGGGGCAATAACTTCCCAGTCGCCGGTGGCAACTGGGTATTTCATTCCCGATTGCCACCCGGCGGCAATTCATATGGGGCGACTGGGAATATTCGGGGCCTGCAGTCTCGACATAGATGGTGACGCTGTCGCAAACTACTGATCGCTAAAATATAACGGAAAAATTCGCTTGCTACAGCAAGCGAATTTTTCCGTTATGTTTCGCAAGCATCATTACAATGATGCTTGCGATAAACACAGTCTCTACCTACATCCATGATTGTTAGTGTTTTATCTATGATCCATGATACTGAACAAAATCGTTGGCTAAAAGGTCTTAGCAATCAGGCCATAAAAATACTTAAAAAAAAAGAAGCAAAATCGTACATTATCTTGACCACCGGGTTTTCAGTCGAAAAAAAAAACATTATACACGCATGTTTTAAACTAATTTTATATTTAGTGAGGGCAACACGGCTTTATATCAACTTATTATAATGCGTTCCATTTCATGCAGCATGATTAGTGCCTTTCCTGTAAAATATCTGAATAATTACACCGACTTTTGTTTTTAGGTTTTCCTACAATATGTAAATAATATACTTCTTTGGATTTTTAGGAAAAAATTGGAGTTTAACCAAAATAAAAACTAAACTGATGATTATTGTAACGAAATTTCATTCATGCAAGTGTTCACATTCTACAAATAAATATTATGATCTTCCTTTTACGTTCTGAAAATGCGGCTGTTCATAATATACCCTAACCCTGATAATGATGCACCATCACACCACCTGATACCATTGGAGTTGACTAAGACATTTTGCTACTAGACAAACAAAAATAATGAAACATCGTAAAGTGTGCGACCGCCACTTCGAAGAAATTTATCGTACTCTAGAGTAAGTAAATATATCACACTCAAGAGTAAGCAGCATCGTGCTTATGCGCTACGATGCGTAAAAGGTGCACATCCCTGGTGCGTAGAGTATGTGGCAACGCCAACAGCATCCTTAGCATGATCGCTAGTCGCCTGGACTGTGGTTAGGTACATTAGTCATTGCTGCGCCATTTGCCATGGAATGGCGCAGTAGTGATTGTTTCGTTTATTTTCTTTTATATGTTGTGTTGTGGGTAGTTTCAAGTATTACTTACTAACACTAGTCTTTAAGAACATTGTTACTAACAAAATGGACACCATGGTCTGAAAGTAAGTAGGTATTTATTTATTTAATGCTGTTCCAATACTTTAAGTGCCAGGTCAGTTACTAATTAGGTATGGTTTATTTTATCTACAGATTAAAAATGGTGCACTAATGTTATTGCTAGCAATCCCACACTAACATCTAATAATATATTTTTGGACTTCCAATATTACTTAAAATGTATTGTACATACATATTATACATAATAAATATGTCTATTTTAACTTGACTTTATGTTGATTAACTAATGTGACTATTTTTTCTAATACTTATTGATTAATTATAAATCACTTAAATATACAAGTGTGTAAGCCAGCTGGTAGATTATGGAGAGCTAAGTTAGGTATTAAGCTAAGTTATATAGCTAATTAGCTAGCTAGTTATATACCTAAGTGATGCATTGTTTTTTTTTTACATTGTTCTCACATACAGAAGCAACAAGAATAATGTACCCAGGATTTTGTAATATCTTGATTTAAAAAGAGTGTCCTCGGAGTTTCTTGCCCATTCTTCTCCAGAGACATCTATGTTTTGGAATGGGCAACTAGCTTCAACTTTCTGACTAACTGACCGAATCTTTCGACAGTTCAAAAGTGCCTGTAAATGGTTTAATTGAAATAAATGCTTTGATTTTGAATTAGGTATTCTGATTCTGAAACACTTGTGAAAAAATCAAAATAATGCAATGATTAATGACATTAGACGATAGTGTGACCAAGGCCTAACTTATAGAGTTCATTTATATCATGCATCCTCCCAAATTTATTGTTCAATATCACATTCAAATCAGGTCTTCAAAAACTATTTTAATTTTCTATGGAGAATGTTCTATTTTAGGGGATAACAAAATTTAATTATAGTTCTGTTGGTACCTGTTGCAGAATTCTCTGTTAATAGACAAGCAATAACAACAATTACTGACCAAAGCCACAATAATCCCGAAGTGCCTTCAACTTCTACATGTAGGTACATCTGGAATCAAAGACATCAGTTGTGGTCAAACTGTCAATGATAATCTAACTGATGAAGCATAAATACAATAGCCAATGACTTCGGCAGGTATGTGCAATATTATATCCACTTGTACCATTATTATACCAAGTACCCTTTTGGGGTTTACAGAAAGTTCACCTTGGTTCAAATCACCCTTCACAATAAACTTTATTTTGAGATTTAAGATGAGCTTTACCAATAGAATCCATACATCTGCCAAGTTTGTCATTGCTACAGTCCATTGTCAGGTGTTTTATAGATTGTTATGATAATACTTACTAGCATTACCTTTTGTTTAGTTGAATGTGGAGATTCTTCTATTTTCTTTTTTAGTTTAAAATGCGAATCTTCTGTTCCAGGATTCCGGAAAAGAAAAGCAATGAGAAATATTACTAATAAAAGCTGCAACTATCCTGAAGTCCAGGCTTCAATTTCTGCTGATATGAAAGATACCAGTGGTAGTACAAGTCACAATGATCATGTAACTGAGAAAACAGTAACGCAATAGTTACTGACTTTTGCAGGTTTGTGCAATGGCACAGTTTTTATTTACTACTAGCTATGCCCCGACTTCGTCCGCGTGGAATAGTGTCATTGGGTAGCAATTTTAATTATTTAGAGGCTAATTATTTTACAAATAAGACACATACGTATAAATACTACACGTTTATGTACATACGGTATAAAGTATTAATATGAGTTTTTTTAAGAACATTTTTATAAACTACGTTTTTTGTTTTCCCACATTTTGCCAAAACAAAGATTTTGCGGATTTGATACACCACGTGAGCATACCACGCCGCGCTCCCCCCCCCCCCCCTCCCGCGGCGCGGGTGCACAGCGCTCATTGTGTACGGCGCGGTGCTTAGCAAGTTTCTTGCTCGCGTTAACTTCAGTTTCACATTTTGTAATGACTCCGTAAATATTACAGAATAGCTCTAATATTTTGTCTGTTGTCGCAAACTTATAAAACATTCACATAAACCTTACATATTTCCATACAAACTTTCATCCCCTATTCCCTATTGTTATTTTACACCCTTGAGGGTAAAACTTTTACAAACTTTGAATGTCATATTTATTTATATCGAATCAACAGCCTAAAAATATGTTTCAAGCTTCTAAATTGGTTAGATAAATAAATTAAGATAATTTTCCAACAAGGAACTATAGGTAGGTACTAAAGAAGCCAAAGTGTGCTAGTTGATTAATTAGGTTTAACCATAAATTACAGAAACAAGGTGGCGTTCCCAAGTGTAAGGGATGAGTGCTGTAGCGAAACGCAAAATAAGTACAGGCCCACTGACAGAAGAGCTAATTTCAAGCAGCCCACGTCCAAGGAGATCCAAAACCATGGCCTGCAAGCCATGACCCCTGAGGTACAGCGAATCAGACTTAAGTACATGGTTAAGGTTGAAGGGAAATTTGGTCATGTATGAGTAACTTTTTGTGTTGGAATTCAGGCGTTGCAATTGTGTTTTCAGGCCTCGCATTGGTGGTGAGAGATCATCCCAGCAGCATTCAGGGGGTGTTCTAAATTTGCAGCCACCCGGCTGCAAATTTAGAACACCCCCTGAATGCTGTAGTTCTGTGCATTGGCACCGACAGTGGGCTTACCATGGAGCGAAGACTATAGGTACTTTAGATGGATTTGTTTCTATGTTAGCTTTTAAATACTAGGAATAAACACAAAGAACAATGCCCACTTCCCATACATTTAAAAACCTGATAATTAACGTTTATGTATAGTTATGAGGTATAGTAGAAAGACTACGTGTAAGTTTAGAAAATAATGTCTTATAGTCATTTTTACGGTTTAAACGCTACGAAGTCCAAAAAATATGAATGTTACTTTTTAGGTTAGGATTTGCCGTTACTTACTAAATAAATATAAATAAATGTGCTAGACCTAATTATTAACACTCGAAGTATAGTCTCAAGTAGGAATACTTACCTGGCTATGTATAAGCATCAAGGAACATAATACTCACCTACGGCGAGATATGCATAGTGTAAAGTGTAAATATACTATAAATTGAGTGTCGAGTGTCGAGCATTAACTGCTGTTTCTTCAACACACATAAGTATCTACTAACTACATTTTTAGTAAAAAAAATGATAGGTAGTTAGATAGTTTCTATACCTTTAAAAAGTCTAACAAGTTCTTGTATTGTCCAAAGTGATCACTTATCTACCCAAGACCCTACACATTTTATTGGCCTATGGACTTACACCTTACTTAAAAACCTAATGAGCAGAACGGGAAAAACAAATAAAACACTATGTTAATGTGGAATGGTTTATTAATTATCATCATTTTCATCTAAATCTCTTATAACTTCGTTATCTAGAAATTCTGCTGGAGCGGAGATATTTTCTTGTTACCTAGCCCATCCAAGGTACCACACTAATGTCATAATGTGAGCGGAACATCCAATGGTTCGTTGAACGACCAAGCAATTAAAAAATATTCGGCTATACCACCTCTGCCAGACACATTTTTATATCTGTCTTTGCTCTTCTGACGGATTGTCAAAAACAATAGAATGGCTCTGACGATTAAGTGTAGACCGTCCACAAAGACTGCACACTTGTCTTCGACCTGGTTGAGATGACCCTGAAGCTTGAGCACCATCACAGCTTGTTGTTAATTGCTGGTTTATGCTTCTCATGAGGAGTTCATTACAAGGTTCACAAATGTAATCTTCCTCAGTAATCTGAAATAGGAAACTCAATATAAACTTCTTTTGAGTACAATTGATACAATAGCTTAATGCCAGCAGCACATGTTGAACAAATGGTTCCACATTAAAAATAACAACAGACTGTGCATGTATGTCATACATTTTATAGGAGCTTTCTTATTTTGATTAGGATATGATTGATATATTTAGATTAAAAATAATAAGCATAAATACTTACGATAACTGGTGATATCCACTCGCTAAGTAACGAAATAACTCTTGTGTTGAGCTTGTTAGAAAGTGGATGAAATACTACATTTATAGGTATTGGCATCCACTTAATTAGTAAGCTTCGAGTGTCAGAACGGCTAGTTATTTAATATGTAAGAAAATATCTATGATTATGGTGTGTTGGGAAGGGATTTTATGAAGAAAAGCACAGAAAGACAAGACCAGGCATTTATTTCAATTAGGCTTGTCAATAAATATAGGTAGGTAACGTTAATGAGAAAGCTATTATCCGTTCCAAAACTAGGTCTTCATGGAGAAGAAGGATAAGAAACTCCATGGCAGCTTGTTTTAGTCTTTTGTCAACACATTTTCACATTAGCTTATCATTATTGTTAACACAAGGTCCGTTTCTCAAAGTTAGCAACTTTGTCAATGTAAAGAAAGAACATGAATATTCCTTAATTCGATTTAACACACATAAGCAATATTAGCTATATGTATAACACATACATAACAACATAGATCAGCAATACTAATCAATATTATAATATCAATTATATACTTAACTTACATGAACATTGTGGTCAGTCGATCTTTCACTAGAAGTGATGATATGATGATCATAATTCAATCCATTTTACAATATAGGAAGAACTTCGCTATGCAGCGTGATTTCCTTAAGTACATTGGCTTTTAACAAATTAATATTATGGACATTGGACACCACTCAGGATCTGTGAGTCTGTCCTCTCTCGTCAAACCATCCAAACCAAGATCCCCTTCGAAATTGGCGGTAACTCATTAAAATCCCTCCATATTACCAGTCAGTACCACAAACATTGCCGCCCGTTCTGCCGCCATTTTAGACCAATCAGAGATAGTTGTACATAATTGCTAAATATCTTTTAATATAGGTATTAATTAACAAATCTAGTATAGTGGAACTATTTTAAAACTTCATAAGATTATTTAGCAATTTATTATGTATTTATTTGTAATCTTTAAGTAAAATCTTATATTATATTAACATCATCTTTAAGATCGGAGAATCGTCTAAAACGATTTGTTACTTTTAAATTGCAATATTAAATCATGAGAAATATTACTAGTATCATATTAATTACTAATTAATCATTTAATGTAATACTAAGATAATATACATTTGTTCTGACTATGTAAAACCACCAAACATGACTTGTTTGAAAACTCTAGAATCGTTGTTTGTGAAGCGGCCTTTTAAGTCAGAATAAATACCATTTACATTAAATACTTCTGTATAAGAAATATCAATTAAATAAATGCTAATAACATATATTTTAAATTAAGACCTTTCTATTTATAAAATAATAATTTACGTTTAATAAAACATAGTTGAAATGGAACGTTTCCATACGTCAATGTCATTATCATCTGACAGCTGACGTTCTTATTGTGATTTTAGATTAGATCAATAGACAACATCAATATTTGTGATCAATAATCAATCAGTTATTCGCCTCTAAATATGAATACTCTCACAAGCTCATGAAGGAGATAACGTCAAAACGTGTTTAAACAGACGTTGCAGTTTATGCAAAGTATACGTCGACTTTTTGCTGACGGCGGCATTGTCAAGAGGACGCATTTACAATGGTATGGTAAGCAAAGGTCGTCAGATGAGGAAGATATCGAGGTCCAGGGGCGGTAAATAGGGTCGTAAAAAGAAGTAACACACACAAAATGGCACAGTACACAACGAGACGCAAGCGCAACAACGAAGGACTGCACCGATGACCGATGCCAATCGCAGAACTGTCAAATGTTCAAAAAATCCGTTTCACTCTTGCGAACTCAATTACATACTGCGTGATTAATTTATTTAATTATTATGTTATTTTCTTATTAATCTGTATTCGGAAAAGACTAATATAGAAATACTTACTGATTAAATAAAACGTAAAGTAATATATAAAACTCAGATACAGAGTTAAATAAAGTCAAGTAGCGGTATTTATAATGGAACGTAAAAACGGCTACTTCCCATTTCGTAAACCTCAAACTGTACCTACTAAAAAGTTGCGTTTGGTAAACATTTCGTTACTTCATACATTTAATCCCATTTGGTAAACTTTGTTAGTATTGTTATTTTTGTACGGTACAGTCAGTGTCAAATTAGTATTAAATTAGAGATGTATATATTTTTAAATGCTTCAGTCTTGAGATAGTATCTCGACCATCAAAAAGAATGGCTGATCAAGAAGAAGTAAAAAAAACGTATTAAAGTCTGTAAAAATACCACGATGCTACTAAAAATACCACGTGCTTTTCCCGCAAAAGAAGCACCGAGCGGGTTCTCAGGTAGGGATTTATTGTCCTTACCATCGTTTTAAACAAAAGGTGTGAATGAGATAGACATAAGTAAGTATACGTAAATTATATCTATTACCGGGTTTAACTTATCAGTTCACTCGTTTTATGCATAGTGCAAGGTCGTTGCAATGTCGGGTGAGGGATCTTCTAGTGGTGCAGTGAATTTAAAAATTATTAATAGTACACGAGGCGGTGAAATTTTATTACGCGCTGGGCATCAATATTATAAACAGAAAAATAATAAGGACTCAAGTTGGTGGCGCTGTGTTAATAGAAAAGATGGATGTTCAGCAAGTGTAACTTTGAATTCAAATCGAAGCCATGTATTAAGAGAAAATGCTCACTGCAGTTCTTGTATTCCGAATTTTGAAAAAAATGAAGTGAAAGTAGCCATCGAAAAATGTAAACAAACTATATGTGAAGATCTGAAGCCGATTCCAGCTACATACAGGAAATGTACTAAAAAGCTGAAAGATAATGGTTATGAAATTATTAAAGAATTACCAAATTTTGACAAAGTTAAAAGCAGTTTGTATAGACACAGAAATAGACAACTAGGAATCACAAAATCTCAGCACTCTAACTCTACAGAAATCGTGATTCCTGACCGTTTTAAAGACAATTTATTGTTTGATGAGATTGACGGTGAAAATAGAATGATTGTGTTTGGTTCAAAGAGTGCAATTGCACATTTAAATGACGTCCGTCACTACTTTGCGGACGGAACGTTCAAATGTTGTGCAAAGCCGTTTCTTCAACTATACGTTGTACACGGAGACATAGGAAGTACAGAAACTGGGACAAATATTGTACCATTTTTTTATGCAGTGTTGACAAACAAAGAAGAAACTACATATGAAAGACTGTTTTACAAACTAAAATTTCATTTACCAGAGTGGACAGCCGATATTATTACCTTGGATTTCGAAAAAGCTCCAATAAATGCAATTAAAAAGACATTTCCAAACATAATTGTTAAGGGGTGTTTTGTTCACTTTGGCAGAGCGAGAAAATGGCGGTAGAAGAAATATCCAGAACTAAACAGTTCTGGATATTTCTTCTACCGCCATTTTCTACAGCCATTTTTATGCGTTAGAAACTAGGTAATATATGGTTTTTCGTATCATAATCTTCAACGAATTAATTCTGTTACAGTTTTGAAGAAAAAGCTATAACTGAATTCAATGATTACTTTGTGGATCAGTGGTTGGAAAATGAAGATATGATGAATATTTGGTGCTGCTACGCACAAAGACACCGCACTACAAACCTCATGGAATCTTGGAATTGGAGTTTCAATAGTGAAATTGGAAAAAGGCCATCAATTCTTTTATTTTTCGAAACGATATCAGGCAATATTAAACATTATGAAAATCTTCTGAAAAGGTACATATTTTTGTTTCAATGACCTGTATTTTTAGGCGACACATATGATAAAAATTATACATTATTACTTTAATTAATCATAACAATTTTTTACAGCTTTTATAATAATGGAGAAAGTATATCAAAACGAAGAAAAAAATCTATCCAAAATGATATACGAATTAACAATATTCTCGGCGATTACAAAAGTGGAAAAATATCATTGGAAAATTGTTTGAACGAATTATCAAGAATTGCTTGTATCACTTTATAATTTATTTATTGATTTTTAACTTTGTAGTGTAGGTAGTAAATTTTTTATGTTAATATTCCAAATCTGTGATTATATTTTATAGTTGATTTTGTGTGTAATTTTTAATGTTAATGTACCAAATCTGTGATTATTATTTGTTTTTATATTTAAAAGTTGATTTTGCATGTATTTTTTATGTTATTGTACCAAATCTGTGATTATTATTGTTTTTATATTTTATAGTTGATTTAGTATGTATTTTTTTACGTTAACGTACCAAATCAGTGACTGTTTATTTTTATATTTTATAAGTAGTTGATTTCGTATGTATTTTTTTATGTTAATGTACATTAACATAAAAAGATAGTACCAAATCTGTGATTATTGTTTTTTTATATAAGTTGATTTCGCATCTAGATTGACTTATGTTATTAAAAAAATAAAACTTGTCATCGAAATAGTCAAATCGAACTGTGATTTTTCTTAAATTTTTTGAAAGTTATTTGTACACCCCACTTTTTATTTCTGTTTTTAAATATCAATATGTGTAAATGGCATACGTACACATAATCCGACTATTGTACCTGTGATTAAAAATATTTAACAAAATAAATGACAATGTTATCATTAGTTTCGTTTTTCTTTTTTTACTTGACTGTACCCATTTCATCTGAAAGTTTACCAAATGGGATATAACACAAAAAAATATTGAAATGTTTTCGAAATGGGACTAAATGTATGAAATGTATAATGTTTACCAAACGCAACTTTTTAGTAGGTACAGTTTGAGGTTTACGAAATGGGAAGTTTACCAAATGGGAAGTAGCCGTAAAAACAGGGAAGTTAAGATGCGTTCAAAACATGGTTTAAGTTTACTCTTACGTAGAATAAGCATAAAGAATAATAATAAAGAAATAGTAAAAAATATTCTTTTCCTGCGTTTCTTTTAACATTGTGATAAGCGTAATGAATATACAATTAAATTAGCTGAATTTTAAGATTTATTTCATTACTATACATAGTCAGGTGAAAAATCGGCATTCTTCTTTGTTGTAGGTACCCACAATAAGGCTCAAAAAAATAGGCGGCTCGTTCAGGTGTCAATGTATACGCTTTTATAATAAACTTCCAAGCCACGTTCAAGATTAAACGTAAGTTGTGACAGAAAGCCTTTTACACCGTTAAGGATTATATTGAGGACAAAAAGGCTTGGGATTGAGTTGCTCCAATTTTTGCATACTGAATGTTTTTTTTTTGATTATTTTTTATTTTTGCTATATTTTATTTTTTACTTTTTGGTAATTATTATGTGTACAATGTCATGACAATATTTTGTGAAGTATAGTATTATTATTCATTTATTGTGAATGTGAGGACTATGTAGGTAACTTTAATTTTTTCACTTCCTTAGGTAGTTTCAATGATAATCTGGCAGTTGGAGTGCTTTATGCGGCCTACCCAAATGTCCTTTCTTTGGTATTGTTCGTCGATTGGTTGAGATCCTTAAGTTCTGAGTTGAGCTCCACGATTAGTGACAAATGCGTGCACTGACTGGACAGGTCCACTCATTCTGTGTGGTTTTTCCTCAAAAGACCATTTCAGACATAAATCCACATGGTCTTCACATGATCTGACCAAGATTATGTCTGGACTTTAAAAGAGACTGTGACCTCTGAGTTTGTTTCGGCCTTTTTTCTCTGAGTAGTCAGATAGGAAACGCCGACCTCGTCTAGTTTTAAAAATATGATTGACGTGTAAAAGTGTTTGTATAAACCTACTTACAGAAATAAAATAATTTATCATATATCATAGAGATAGTGTGGTTTTTGAGTAGTAATGATATCAAACATCAAGTTGGCTAAATGAAGCTTCCTCCAGCTGGCAGCCATCTTTAATCATTTTAGTTGGTTAATGTATGGAGTGACATGTCTTATATTAGGTCTTTACCTATGAAATTGCCGTTCTGCAGTACTGGCCATTTCAAATCAAAATAATTTTTGTTTGGCTAAGAATTCTAATTTCAAATTAATTTTATTTTAAAAACATGGATTTTTTTTTCTAAAAGTAGTCATTTCTTTATTGATTAGTGTTACATTTTCATCGCATTTCAATCTTTTTCGTCATCATGGATACGTTAAAAATTCGAGTAATTATGGAATATGAGTACCGTCGTGGCAGCAACGCGGCACAAGCGGCACGCAACATCAACGACGTTTACGGAGCTAACACTACAAACCAACGCACCACCTGTTATTGGTTTGCTCGCTTCCGTTCTGGAAATTTCGACCTGAAAAATGAACCTCGCGGTCGTCCGAAGACTTTGGTCGACAATGACGAATTAAAGGCGATTGTGGAAGCTGATGATACACAATCTACGGCTGAATTAGCAGCAGCTTTCGACGTTAGCGTCAAAACAATATTGGTCCATTTGCGTCAAATTGGCAAGGTAAAAAAGCTTGACAAATGGGTGCCCCACGAACTCAATGATCGCCAGCGCGAAGTACGCGTCGAGACGTGCCTTGCACTGCTCAACAGACACACAAATGAAGGAATTTTGAACCGCATTGTTACCTGCGATGAAAAATGGATTCTGTTTGATAACCGTAAGCGCTCAGCAAGTTGGTTGGATCCTGGTTCAGCACCTAAACAATGCCCTAAACGAAAACTTACCCCTAGAAAAGTGATGGTCACTGTTTGGTGGTCTAGCGCCGGTGTGATTCATCACAGCTTCTTACCAAACGGGGTGAGCATTACTGCAGATGTGTACTGTGAAGAACTGAACACAATGATGGAGAAGCTGGCGCATCTCCAACCAGCATTGGTCAATCGCTCGTCTCCGCTGCTCCTGCACGACAACGCGCGACCTCATACTGCACAGCAGACGGTCTCCAAGTTGCAAGAACTGGGGTTGGAAGCTCTCCGTCATCCGCCCTACTCACCAGACCTTGCGCCTACAGACTACTACTTTTTCCAGAATTTGGATAACTTCTTGGCGGGAAAAAAATTTAATACCCGAGAGGCAGTACAAAATGCCTTTGAAGAATTTGTTGCCTCCCGTCCAGCTGATTTCTTTAAGAAGGGCATCAATAAACTGCCACTGCGATGGCAAAGATGCATTGATTGCATGGGTGATTACTTCGATTAATACAAATAAAAAATTCATGAAAAAAATTCGTTTAAATTTTTTCATACAAAACGGCAATTTCATAGGTAAAGACCTATTATATACGAGACATTAACACAATAACGAACACAGGCATTTTGGATACGTTCGTTATTACACGCTCCGTTCTTGAAAGCAGGCATGGTCTATAGACTGTGTCACAGTAATTTAACTTGGATAGGATGAGGCTATCAACAAGTTGTTTCCGTACTGGTATGCTTAGGTATTTGCGTATTCCATATACCTTTAGCCTATAAAAACAATTTCGGAGAACATTGATCACATGAGCCTCAAAACGCAGCTCTGGATCCATAATTAATTAGCCCTAGATGTCTGCTCCACTCTCTCAATTTAAAGCTTTTGAATGCTTACAAGCACCGAAAAGTCGGTCTTGAAAGTGAAAACTGAACAGTTAGTGTGTCCTTTTTTAGTAAGGTGAACATTTTTACATTTACTTGAATAGTAGGACACGATGGAAAAGTTAAGAGTTAATGTTATTGACGGAATGTATATGAATATAAGTAAGAAAAAATTAATAATTACCAAGCCAGTGTATGGTGATCGGTGAAACGGTGTTGGAGTTTATCAATCTCATACTTACACACCAACATCAATTTTATTTAAATGTAGAAGATTCATTTACTATTTTTAATTTCATGTTGTTTATTATAAGTAATACAATAAATATTTTGGATATTGATTACATATTTTGTATTATTTGTCTACTCCATAGATGCATAGTGCGAAAATTTCATAGACCGAGATAACATAACGTTACTTAGCACGCACATTTTTCTTAGATATGTTTCCGTCTTTATGTGCCACTTTTAGATTGACAGTCGTGCGACAGTGACAAGAATAATGCTTAGCCAAAGCCCATGCTAAGTAAGGAACCTTTTTAACGGCAACGTGGCGACCGACTTCCGAAGATAGAACTTATTTCCCCCGCGTGCGGGGGAAATAAGCCACGCCCATCAAATTATTAGTTATCTTCAAGGTAGGGCCTAAATTTGGCTGCACAACTCTCCTTTACTAACAAATTGCAAAGTGCATTCAGCACCAGCATCGTAAACAAAACAATACAATTAACCTTTCTGTTCTAACGAGCTCCACTATCCGCTTGGCCAGCACTGTTCGCGCACCGGGCCGCGATGTCCTGGCTTCCCATACCTACTTGAAGCACACGAAGGGCTTCGCTGACGGCTGCGCGGCTGCTTGGCTCGATTCTTAAAGTCGCTCCACGTCGTTCCTTGGTATGTTATTTCCGATAGCCACGTTGATGCTGCTCCTTTGAGCGCCTTACTGATGGCCACAAAATGTTGACCACCTTGCACACTGAATTTTCGCAAAGCACAAATCAGCTCAGCACCACGATCGCGCATCCGTACCTGCCTTTTTTGGATCGAACTCGGGCAGATCCACACGATTATTTGTTTTAGGCGCTTGCAGAGCTTAAATAAGCTCTCGCACGTTTTCATTTAGTTGCTCAAACATAGCACGCCAACGGTCACTTGCAGCACTTTCATCTTGCGCCTGAACCAACATTTATCCCACTTCTGACGACGGAGAAGGTAGGTCTCTCTCGTTATCATCAGCCATATGTTAACTACTGTGGGCGTACCTACTATGGGAAGTGTTGGTTATTACGCAAAAGAAAAAAAAACCGCAGTCAACAAAAAATTCAAATATGGAAAATTAACGCATTCTGTTATTATAAATATTAACAACTTTGTCTGACCGGGATGAAATCGAACCCAGAACCTCATGTTTGGTATTCAACTTGTTAATTTGTGTCAGCTTCACCAAAGAAACAGCTACAGGTAGGTACAGATAAAAAAATATAGTAAACAATGCACGCCATGCGTCATGCCGTCGCAGGTGTCAGATAGCTTGACGGATATGGTTTTGAATAAATAATTTCGCTTATCCGATGACGTTACTAAATCAAGATGTTTTTTGAGTTTGTGGGTTCAAATCAGGCATGTATCAAAATTCTTGTTTTTAAAGCCCATATTACAAGAGGTAGGTAATTCAGTTATAATCGTCAAAATTATATAAGCGTCATCATCCTTATCATATTTTGTCTCCCTTCCTATCTGTCAGACAGTGACAGCACGATGCTCACGCGAAGTACAACTTCAGTTCTAGCCTTAGACATAGGCACCACCGGCTTCTGCCTTACAAAAAACACCAAGCGGTTGGTCCTAAATTGTCACACTTGAAATACTGCATGACAAAAAAATATGTTGCGGAGGCAACTTGCAATCGCTCTGCGTAAAATACCAACATTCCGACACTAGTTTAAAAACCGAAACGAACACATTATTGATCTTAATAATTTGTCAATAAATAATAAATGTGTAGATTGAAAATATTATATGTGTTCCTAGGGACGCCCTAGAAAGACATATAGTGACCTTATTGCTGATGTTCTTCAGAAAGGTCAGGTGCGTAGTACTCACAACCGGCGTGCGTGTATGACCAGATGTATGAACGTAAACGAGGCAAAAGGAGTATGTAAGGATCGTAGCAGGTGGCGTTCTGTAGTTTCTGCCTACCCCCATGGGAAGAAGGCGTGAGTTTATGTATGTATGTATGTAGATTGAAAATTCCATCAATTTGAATAGCTAATTATAATTAAATCTTTATCACATTACCACCCTCCATCATTTCAACTCAAGAAATAGAACTATTCATAATCCCAGTACTAAATTTAGATCGCGTTTTGTAATAAGACGGTAACGGTCTAACTATTTGAACAGAAATCTTAATGTCATTTCGATTGACTATTTGATTAGACTATGATTGTATTCAATAAATAAAAATTAATCTATTTGAATACAATGTTCCGATGCATTAAATCTCCTACTATTGTTATAAATAGTGAGTCACAGGTACATAATCTTTTACAACTTAAATGACTAGTTGTCATCTTGCAAACGACCTATCGTTGCAATTATATTTCCTTACCCTATTTCACCTATTTGTTACACTTTCATTGTTATTTTAAACTATCAAAGTTATTTAGAATTAAGTTAAACTATAAGTTAAATAATAAGTTATATTTTGTTAACCAATCGCGCTGTAACGCTCTTTCTTCATCACTCAAACCTACATTCAATCCGGAAACCAAATTCACAAACTTTCAAACCACACATACCTCTACACACTTACAGATACATACATCCACTCACACCCACACACGAAATAATAATACGAATATAGTTACGATATCCTGCACCTTTAAAACTCATAAATATGAATAATACTTTACTAACTCTGAATGACATAGACAACTCTGAAATAGCCCAAGTGTTTGATTGTCGCATTGACGACTTCGCTAAGCATATAGCGCCCAACTCTTCTGACTTTGCCATTGTTTCGCAGAATATCAGATCTATTTACTCTAACTTTGATGACCTTCAATTAAACTTAGCAATTCTTAAAACAGATATCGATCTGTTAATCCTAACCGAATGTAGGTTGAACTCAAATAAACCAATACCTCAAATAACTAACTATAACTCGTTCCGTACTACAAATCATCTGAATAAGGCTGACGGAGTTGTCGCCTACATTAAAAATACACATAAAAATAAAACAAGAGAAGTAAAGTTAGCTCACGCGTCTTGCTTAGAGATTCATATTGTGCCTGACCTTATAGTTATTGCAATTTATAGGTCCCCCTCAACTGCGAACGCAGACCAATTTATTCATTCATTAAACAATCACCTAGCTACCATCGCATCAATTAAAAACGTAATAATCACTGGAGATATAAATATTAATCTGACATTCAATCAAAATGAGCAATCACACGAACGCACAAATAGACTTAACTATCTTAATATGTTAGCCATGCATGGTCTGCTCCCTGGTCACTATCTCCCCACGAGAGACAAAACCTGTCTTGATCATTTCATTTTAAAACTCAAACCTGGCACCCAGACTGCAACCATTGCAATTATTCACACAACTATTACTGACCACTTCATGACTTTCCTAAAAATCACAAACCATCCAAACTTAATAAGATGCTCAAAAACAAAAACGGTTTTTAATTTGGAGAAGGGGCTTGAGCTCCTCAAAGCTAGTAACCTGTCAGACCTATTAAAACTAGATAACCCTAACACGCTTACCAATAATCTAATTGAAATACTACAAAATTGTGTCACACTCAGTACAATAACTCTGAATATACCGTTGAAAAATAGAATCTTAAAACCATGGATGACTATTGGCTTATTGCGCTGTATTTTGAATAGAAATTGTATGCAAAGGAGACTGAGGCTTGACCCATTCAACGAAGTACTAAAGATCACATACAAAAGGTATCGTAATTACTGCAATACCATTATCAGAAAACAAAAACGAAAACATGACAGAGTTCAACTTTCTAAAGCGCACAAAAATCCTAAAAAAACATGGGATATCATTAACAACATTACGCAACGCAAACCTAAAAACACAAATAACTTGGATCTATTAGATCTATACACTTCCCCACAGAAATCTGTTGACAAGGTTAATGATTACTTCTCTAACATAGGTAAGCTTCTTGCAGATAATATCACAACTTCTCAGTCCTCAGCAGGGAATAATATCAATCCTGACTCATTCTCTACAAATAGTCCTTTGCCCTCATCTTTTGTTCTTCTCGACACAGACCCCGACGAAGTTCGAGCCACTCTAATGAGTTTGAAAGCGGATACTGCTCCCGGTTGGGATAAAATACAAGTAAACTTTCTAAAAGCCGCACACGAACAAATTGTACCAATCATAACCCACTTAATTAATCTATGCTTCGTGCAGGGACTTTTCCCGGACGCTTTGAAAGTGGCCCTAATAACGCCTGTGTACAAGTCTGGGGACAGAACTGACCCGTCGAACTATAGGCCGATTTCAGTCCTACCGTCCATTTCAAAAATCCTTGAGAGACTTATAAACTCGCGCCTAATTAAATTCCTCTCTAAATATAAAATACTGTCGCCTTCTCAGTTTGGCTTTAGACAAGGAAAGTCTACTGAGGATGCAGTTCTGTCGCTAACCTCTGCTCTGGTAAACGGTGTGGATGGTGGAAGCAAATGTCTAACTGTTTTCCTTGACCTCAAAAAGGCCTTCGACACAGTGTCTGTCCCCATACTTTTACATAGGCTAGAAAGCATCGGTTTGAGGGGATCCGCTCTTGATCTTTTTAAATCTTACCTGAGCAATCGCAAACAAACGGTTAAAATCGCGAATTACACTAGTTCCGAGTCAACCGTTACTTTCGGTGTCGGTCAGGGTAGTGTCCTTGGGCCGACCTTGTTCCTTATCTACATTAATAACCTATGCAACATGAAGATTGACGGCGGGCTCATATTCTCATACGCCGACGATACTGCCATTGTCTTCACTGCTAAGACTTGGGCTAGTGTTAGAAGGCTAGCTGAATGTGGCCTGTCAAAGATAGCAGCTTGGCTAAATTATAGTCTCCTCACGCTAAATGCTTCTAAATCCAACTACATCTGCTTTACTAAGTATAATAGCTCGCAACCGTCACATGAATTCCAAATAAAAATCCACAACTGTCCCGACCCCCCAACCCCCGACTGCTCATGCGTAAAAATTGACAGGTTACAGCATACTAAATATCTAGGGGTTCTGATTGACCAACGCCTGTCCTGGCACATGCACACTGAACTTATAATGAAAAGGGTTAGGAAAATTATCTGGACTTTTAAAGCATTGCGACATGTGGTTTCAAGGCGGCTTCTGAAGCAAGTATACACATCACTGGCCCAATCGATCCTCACTTACTGTTTGCCTTGCTGGGGAGGGACAACAAAAATAAAAAATTTGGAACTGGAGAGGGCGCAGAGATCCTTGCTCAAGGTCATGTTCTTTAAACCCTATAGATTCCCTACCCAAAGCCTCTACCTATTATCAGATCTTTTGTCTATAAGGAAACTTTATCTGCTTCAACTCATACTAAAAAAGCACACATCCCTCCCATATGATCCCTCTAGGCCTAGAAAGAGAAGGAGCTACTTAGTCGCTCCAACTGTCAAGGTTAGATCTACTTTCGCTAAAAGACAATACTCAAGGCAATCGTCCTACCTATACAACTTACTGAATAAAGAACTACGTATACACACCATGAAGCTCCGCGACTGTAAAAAAGCTGTAATCGAATGGCTTAAAACTAAAACCTACGACGATGTTGAGTCTTTTGTATCTACGCTTCAATGACCAAATTATTTGCTTGCGTGTTGTTGTGAACATGGTTAGTGGAAGATGACTTATTATGCTTCTTCCGATCCCAAGACATTGTCGCAGGGCTAATCTATCTATTTAATAATCTACAATCTACAATCTCTAATCTACAATTCACAACCTACCACCTACACTTGCGCCTGCACTTACACCTAAACTTATACTGGCAGCGCCTTCCGGTCTCATCCGAGTGGATCCCGATCCCTTGTAAGCGTCGGGTCGGTGGTCTTCTGTGTCCTAACCCAGTGAACCCAGATATGGTCCACCTAAGTGCCAAACCTCATCCGGATTTGTTCAGCCGTTTTGGCGTAAAGGCGTAATGGTGCAAACAAACACATAAATGCCTAATAAAATAAACACACACTTTCGTATTTATATTCATATGGGCAGGATATTATTAAAGGATACCACATATAACTAAATATGCTAATTATAACTCATACACTACACACACTCACACACCACACACACTCACACACTCACACACTACACACACTCACTCTTTACACTCTTACCCATAATCACACGTATACGCGCGTCTTGGCCCTTTTTCTATTCATAAAGCTCATTCATTTGCACATCATTCATTATTGTATAATTTTAAGTTACCCTTTTATTAAATTTTTCTGCATGTTTACATTGTCTACATTCAATTGCATAAGATAAGAATAAGTGGAAGCGCGGAGTCTCCTAACACAAGCAATTCCTTGCTTAAAAGGTGATCTCCAACATTAGTGTGTCTAACAAGCCTTTTGTAATTGAAATAAACAATTTTTATTTTTATTATTATTAAACAGTAGGTACTTACTTATATTATAATAGACCATCAATTCAACAAACAAGATTTCTTCTAAATAGAAATTTAGAATAAATATTTTTAGGGTCCCTCCTCGGTGGGGATGTTTTGTTCTCTCATCTAACCCATTGTTTGGGGTGTCATTGGATAGGTCTTTCAAAAATATTTAGGGTTTCTGAAAAGAATTTTTCGATTAAGGGGTCCGTTTGTGAAATATTAAGCGTTAGAGTCAAGTGTGCCCCCCCTGCGAGGTAAATGGTTGTTTTTGGATAAGTACCTATGTGAAAAATTCACGTTAGTAGGTAGGTAGTATAATATATCGCCGGGTTAATTCAAAAACCAATTAACTGCTCAAATTATGATTTTGTGCTAGGGCATTTTGAAAGATTGTATCAAAAAAATTCATGTACTCTCTTAGATAATGTTATTATAAGAAACGGCATCTGATTTATAATTAAATCACGTATGCGTTGATCTAAAGCAGTTCATAGAACAGTAACAGGGTTTCGCAGAATATTGCATTTTGGGCCCTAAACCCCTTATATAGTTGCTTTTACCTCCCTACAAAATAAAGTTATTGTTCTTGTCTTGCTAACGGTGAGTACCTACCTACTTGCACAGACACTATCTAGTGGCTAGGATTACCCACCAGCAACTTGCGTTGCAGTACGACCTTGTGGAGTCCGAAGTACCGTACTACAGGTATGTGCCCGACCCAGTTCTCGAAAATGGTCATACCACATTGTACTGGGATTGATCTATTATCTCTGAAAGGACTATTGTAGCCAATAAACCTGATATTGTGGTGATAGATCGACGAGAGCGCCGTGCAATGATTGTTGATATCGCTATCCCTCATGACGATAATCTCATGAAAGCTGAGTAAGATAAAAAAATCAAGTATCTTGACTTAGCACACGAGGTTGTCGACATGTGGGGCGTGGACTCTGCAATCATTGTACCGATAATCGTTTCAGTAAATGGCCTAATTAGCGGAGAGCCTCGACCAACACCTCAGGAGGCTCTCATTGTGCAGCTGGGTCAAGGGCTTGATTCAGAGAGCAGTATTTCTGGATACGGCACGCACAGTGAGGACGTTCCTCTCTAGAGCCCGGACCACCGGCAGCTTGGACCCTGTTTCTGATGCCGATGGGCCACTATTTTTTATATTTTTAAATGTTTTTATATGTTTTTTGTAAAAGTATTTAAAAATGTAATTAATATGCATAAAGATGAATAAACGAAAAGAACTCTTAATAACAATTGAACGACTGAACTAAATTTATTTGTAGGAATTAATGCTACATCTGCTTGTTTTGACAACTCAAACCATGTGATGACACCAAACCCCCACTTCGGGCTGTGGAAATGAAGCCTCAGAAAACCAAATCAAGAAAGTTAGTAGGTAGTTAATTGACTAGGTAATATAGTTAACCTATCATTGACCAGTAGTTTTGCAGGAAATATGGATATTTGTTTACACTGCCGATGTTTGTTGCCTCAATCATGGCAAATATACTAAAACCCAAGGTTACCTAACCCAAACAAGAAATAAACACAAGGGTCTTAACTCGATCTGACTATAACAGTGCATACAATAGAAGCGTTTTATCTCACTGGAAGCAAGTATATTGAGAGAGCATATCCGTTTCCGTCGATTTCTTATCAGTTTTAGTACTTATTATCATGTGCGCCACCTGGTTGTTGCTTGCTATATTAGTTTCGTAAAAAGTAACGAGCTACTTTTTGTTCATCGGCTTAATATAACCAGGCAGAAGTAAATTTAAAGCTTCCAGTGAGGTAAGTATTTTTATTAATATATGTTTTATTTCACGTAAAACGCTTCTATTAAATTACTTGACCGTCACTGGAAGCTTTATATTGAGACCTGCACCCTTATTACGTAACACACCATCTATCACAATCTGAATCATTTTGAAGCCTATTGCTATTCAATTGATTTAATTTGTCTGCTCACCAACGTAAATAACGCATTGAATGTTGTTGAACTGTCAAAATGAAACCCATTCCTACTGGTAGTGTGTTACGTAACTACCCCGCTGTTTGTTGTTGCCTCATTGCCTGGTGTCGCCACTAATATTATAACTTGATAGGAAAGTTTACTTATAAACACAGATCGTCTGAAATTAGGTATATTTATTACACAATATGTGAAAAGGTACATAGGTATGTGCATATTTATTAAATTAATCTGTTGGTGACCATAACACAAAAATACAATAACAAGTCAATGTTCAGAGTTAATTAAGCGGATTAAACAATTGCGTAACATTTAGATTTGAAGCAACGCTTCTTATGACTTCTCTTCTGTAGAAATCCTGGAATGTATTGGCCGATTAGGAATTTCCTCGAGATAGGATTTCGTCAATGGGATGATTTTCTAGCCAACTTTTAGAGGCTACTGCAGATCGTATACTGCCTGGAGTTGCTGTGATGATTTTTACACAGCCTGCGATGACGGTTCGAAAGGCGGGCTTCGGCACACCTCTAACTGTAATAGATAAATTAAATGATTTTGCAGCATTACGTCTTTCATTTAATAACTGTGTAGTTCTTTCTATCCAGAATAATAAGATTTAGTAAGAGTTACAATTGTTGGGATTTACAAGAAGTTTCCAGCCGGACTGTCTGTGATTACTACTTTCTGTTTTCGAACCAAATTGAGTCCATATTGATCTTTTACTCTTTTAGACCATCTATGTAATACATATGGAATGCAATAAAGAATTGAGTATTGAGTATAATATATCACTAACATCTGTGGGGGTAATAGCGTAACACACTAACGGTAGGAACAGCTTTCATTTTGACAGTTCCACAACTTTCATTGCGTTATTTACGTTGTTGAGCGGACAAATTTTTCGATCATATGAAGCAATGGATTATCAATACGCTTCAAAATGATTCAGATTGTGATAAATAGTGTACGTAATTAGGATGCTGATATAATATAATGGTCAGGATCAACAGACTCTAAGCAGCGTTATGTCATGTATGCGTCTACCTGAGCAAAGCAGTAATGTACACTGGACAGCAAAGAAACCGGGCCACCCGCTACCTTGGAACGGTGATTCATTTTCTCAAAAAGTATAAAACTTACAACTATCAAAGTTACACCTACAGAAAGTGCATTTCATGATTATTAAAATGACTATAAATTTATTCTAAAGTACCGTCAACTTACATTGTAATCAAGCAACAAACACAATGATTTGCTCAAATTTTACTAGAGTTCGCGATTGGCGTTCTTTTTTATACAATAATAATAATAATAGTTGGATATTTCTTATCATTTCTTTAGTTTTTGTCCATCGTCTGCTCAGACGCGTGTATTTTTGCTACTTGTTTTGATCAATAATGGATGGTGGTCGAGAGGTGGTGAGGTGTCGTACCTCAGGAAGCAGCTCAAGCTGTAGCACTACTACAAGCAGGCGTTGCGCAACGTGAGGTCGCTCGAAAACTTCGTATTAGCAGATCTTCGGTGCAACGAGTTTACAGACGATACCTTGAGACTGGAGCATTCGATCGCCGTCCAGGTACGGGCAGACCTAGGCTACATCAGCAGCAGATGATCGTTATATCCAACTTACTGTATTGCGAAATCGCCGTCTCAACGCAGTTCAAGTCCAACAAAGTCTGCGTGACGAACGCCGAGTGGTCATAAGTTCAGATACCGTCAGAAGGAGACTTGCTGAACGGAACTTGACTCCAAAAAGAGCTGCAACAGGCCCAGCATTAACGGTAGCTCACCGTCGAGCACGACTTGAATTTGCTCGAGAGCATAGGGATTGGACGTTAGAGCGGTGGGGTAGTGTACTTTTCACTTATGAGACCAGGGTAAGTAGTATATCGTCGCCCTGGAGAACGTTATTCTCAGTGTTGCATCGAGAAAACTGTTGCTTATGGAGGAGGATCTGTAATGGTCTGGGGCGGCATCTCGTTAACCGCACATACAGCGTTAGTTTTCATCGAACCGACGGGCCGTACACGTGGATTGACTTCTCATCGCTACATTACCGAAATCCTCGCCGTCCATGTGGTACCTTACGCAGGATATGTCGGGCAGGATATGCAGTTGATGCATAATAATGCACGGCCTCATGTTGCTCATGTGGTGACCCAGTATCTACGCGACGTCGGCATTCGTACGATGGACTGGCCAGCTCGAAGGACGGACTTGAATCCGATAGAACACTTATGGGATGAGCTGAAACGTCGGGTTCGAGCCCGGGTTCCTGCTCCAACAAGGCTTCCAGAGCTGCGAATCGCAATTGAAGAGGAGTGGAATGCAATTCCTCAAGATTTCATCGTCAGACTCGTGAGGTCGATGAATACGAGGATGCTGGCAGTTATCCGAGCAAGAGGAGGGAATACTGAATACTGACCAAAAACTTTTTTTTATTTTTATGTTTCTGGCTTTAATTTTCTTTTTCATTTTATGATTACTAACGATTAACACGCCTGGAAAACGACTCTTCTTTGTAAAATCCTTAATAAATTACTTAATAAATTGATTAATCCCTTTCATTATAATCATCATGAAATGACTTTCCATTCATTATAATCACCATGAAATGCACTTTCTGTAGGTATAACTTTGATAGTTGTACGTTGTATACTTTTGAGAAAGTCGAATTAGAGTTCCAAGGTATGTGTACAGTGTAGTTGTTTAGAAAGGTAATTAATTTCATCGCAAATTGGTGGCTCAGTAATTGATTTAAAAATATGTTTTACAAGAACATGCGAACTTCACTTGATCTTTCAGGATTACACAAAGTGGAGTAGAAACGACAGATTTATGTAAAAGTATAAAATTTGTACTAGGTATATGATAATTTATGAATTAGATGCAAATCAGATAATAAATGGGCTAATTGCGTACCTACCTGTAGGATTATTTGTGTCAATGTTTTTAGATATAGACCAGGAAGTCCGTTTCCAAGCCACCTCGTATATTTTCAAGGTAGACTTAAGCCAGGAATTTTTGAGCAGTAACTGTTGTTCAGCGGTCCATGTTTCTATCACCTAGGACCAACCCCACATTTTCAGATTTTGAGGATGATTTTGTACACTTGTGGTGATGGGAAGTCCCATCGATATGTCGACCAGGTGCGTCTGTAAGTTTTTCAGAGTTAGAGATAGTGCTAGCGCTCAGATTTTGAGGTCTGCATGCCAAAATATCTTCTCCTATCGAGGTACTACTATTAAAAATATTAGTGTGATGATAATAATATGATAATATTCCTGTGATAGGTCCACTATGCACATCCAGTCTTGTGGTTCCAGAAAGTCCGGGATGTGATATATGTTTATTAAGTGAAATGGTTGGGTCATTACAAATTCGTTTAATGATTTTAGGTTGCATATGGGACAGGCTGATCCGTCGGGATTTGCTATCAAAAATAGAGGAAACTCGGTGAGAGTTGAACAACTTTTAGAATGCCCTGAGCTTTTCAATTATTTTATTATTGCAGACATTTATTTTTGAGACAGGTGTTTGAAAGGGACCATTGGTATGTCAGAGGAGGCTTCTGGGTAAATGGTATGCGATACCCTTGAATTCCTGGAGTGGCGACCGCGTATCGGCAAGCGTAGTATGGGACACCCCCAGCTAGATGGACCGACGACCTTAAAAAGGTGGCTGGGACAAACTGGATGCGGAAGGCGGAGGAGGGTATTGTGGCGCAGCATTGGAGAGGCCTATGTCCCGCAGTGGACTGCTGAGTTGATTGATTGACCTTGAATTAATTTTAGAACAATTTCTCAGAAATTTTCTTCATTTGCTTCCATTTCGAGCGGTAGTGCGCTAAATGACCTGCTTGAAATCGATTCAAGTCATTGCTTTTATCGTTTTTGGTTCACTTGAGAGATTTTTGGAGCAAACGGGCCGCGAGCCTCGGTTGTGAAATGAACCTCTACTGTTGGTATATATTGATCGGATTGAAAGGATGGTAGACTCTGACCTTTCTTTGTGTAATTGGAGCGAAAATAGCCACCCTGCGAGGGTGAGCTGTTGTCATAGCCATGCGTGTGCATCGCTATGCCTGGATCATGGCAAAAATATTGAGCTTCACGCGATGGAACTACTGGTTTATGTACACCTTGCTCCCGCGAAGGCTAGATTAATTAGATCTAGTATGTGAATCAGTTTTTGGAAGCCAAAAAACTTTGCGTACACCTCCGGCCGTTTCTAATGCTGTCGTGGAAGATTCGGGACTAAATAAATAGGTAAATAATGGGAGAACTCAGTTCAAAGATACTTTAACTAATGGATCTCGAATTTGACTAGCAATTGTCCCTCGACGCATTTCTACGCTTTCGGCTTGATGGCCACAAACTAATTGTGATAGGACTGAAGAGATTCTATGCAAATCACCTTTTTGAAATAATTCTTCAATCTTCCCGCTTAAATTATCAAAACTCACTGCTGTATTTTTAGCCCACAAAAGTAGATTACGAATAGCTTCTTGTAATATTTATTTTTGTTTTAGGATGCTAAAAGTAATTGCTGCATATATGATTTATCAGAATTTGTGCCAAGTGACGTAAGGTATCATTAATTTTTTTCTCTTCGTTTGTAGCTAAGTCTACGAAACCTGTTAACCTGAGGTGTGATTGTAGAGCTTTTGAGTATCAGAATACCTCACATCAGAAGACCAATATGTGCTACCTAAGCGCTGGACATATAGAAGCATTTTTTTTAAACTATCAGTTTTCGGAACTGATTGTTCCTTAAGCTTTTTCTCGATACCAAAAGTGAAGTCTAAATTTTAGTCTTGGCCTTCAACATCAGGGCACTGTTCGTCAATATTATGCAGGTCATATAGCTCCCCAATAACGCCAAAACAAACTGATACCCCACCATGGCAAGAAGTATGCATCTTATTTGTTGGCGAAGCTCACTGACTTCCTTTAAAAGCTTGTCCAATGACGAGCGCTTATTCTTCTTGAAGCGTGCGCGGCGCGATCGCTTGCCACGCTTTGGAGAAGACGAGCTTGAAGAGCTGCTGCTCGTCGTGCTGCTGCTAGAGCAGCTAAAGTTGGTTTTCCGGGTCTTTCCACTCGGGCCGGCCACAGGTTGTGGCTCGACAACCGAATAAACATTTACGTGGTCATCCACTGTCGTAATAAAAGTTACGTTAGATAGACCGTATCAAATATAAAGCCTGCTTGACTCACAATAAAATTCTAAGAACACACATATATTAAAAATAACTGGTAAATAATGAATCTAAGCAGTCAACCCGAACGGAAAAAACCGTTTAAATAAAATGATCACTTACTTTTATAAAGTAGGGTAACTACAGTTTTTCTTCAAAAATAACTCACCATTAAACGGCACTATATTTTTTAATTTTAAATGAAATACCTATTGATTTTTACTTAACAGGTAATTTACAAGATAGCGATCCGAACGGAAAAAACCGTTAAAAGTATGATAACAACATACTTTTCTATGAATTATTTGATTATTTGACTAATGCGATTTTTTTTTTAATGTCTCATGTTTGGCATCGGTCGTGAACCGATGCGCACGATTTGCTTCGACGGAGAACAAAACGCCAAGGAACAAAAAGTAGCTCGTTACATTGGAAGAAACTAAAATGGCAAACAACCACCAGGTGGCGCCACTGAGTAAGTTAAACAAGTACTACAACTAATAAGAAATCGACGGAAACGGGTGTGCTCTCTCAATATATGTATTCTGGATCTCTCAATGGATGTTTGGGTATGTGAGTTTGAATGTTTGTAAACGCACCCACAATACAGGAGAAATTCCTAGTGTGGGGCAACCTCTTCAATAAATAAATATATATATATATAAAGCTTCCAGGCACGGTCAAGTATTTTAAAGTGTAGTCTAAAAAAACACTATAAAGCACTCTTTTATCATGCACTCAAATTTATAAAATTATTAAATTTACTTGTAATAGTTCTTCTTTTTTATCCAATGATTAAATCAAAAAGCGTGGAGCGCTTTGTTTAAATTAATTAAAAATACACACAGCAATAAAGCGCTCCACGCTTTTTGATTAAATCATTGGATATAAAAGAACTAATAGGTACTAGTCTATTTAATTATTTTATAATTTTTAGTACGTGATAAAAGCGTGTTCTTTAGTTTTTTTGAACTACATATTTTTATTTTTTACTTTTTGTCTAACTTCATTTAGTCAATCAGTCTCAAGTCACTATACACCTACTGACTCCATCATCTGACCCACGTTGCCCAAGCCCAATCTATCAGACTCGACAAAACGAATCATATGAACTCAAACTCGAAACCCCTCGAGTTTGAGTTGACTAGAAGCCACTGAAGAGTTTCACTATCAACCTCCTGGCTTCATCATCACACCATCAATACGAAGTGCAATATATTGGACACATCAAAATGAATCATATAACTCCAAACTCGAGGGGTTTGCTAGTAGCCACTGAAGAGTTCCACAACTTCCACTATCCACCTCCTGGCTCCATCATATTATACGAAGTTTCATTTTGATACGACAATTAGAAGATTTTATTACATTGTTTGTTAGTTACAAGTGATGTTAATAAAAGCGTATAAAAAAACTAACAAATATAATAATACAGATAGTGGGAACTGTAATAATAATTGTGCTGGTATGGAATCCAAGTGAGCAAGTCCATGTAGCACTATGCAGATTTTTCTGGTTTTACTATCTGCTTAGATCCGTTTTCTTAATATTAACACAGTTATTCTTAAAGTTACTTGTTTCAAGGTTGTTTTAATTGAACAAAAAGTCTGTCAGCAAATTATGACTAGCTCCAAACTGTATAGTGAAATTGTAAAATCGTGGAAGCCATTAAATACAATTATAAAGCTTGAAGAGTAATCAAAAATTTCTATATTACTTGATTGTGAACTAGGTACTTGTTTCAAAACTAAACAAAAGTAAAAATTTATGATACCAAAATCCATTTTATTAATTACAATTTCCAATTATTCTTAGAATAATTGGAAATTGTAATGATTCATAAAAGTCATAAATCATACAAATGAATCGTAATGAATGTATCATAAATTTTTAGAGTTCCGTATTTAACCCACAAGTATTAGAATAATATTCTAATACTTGTGGATTAAATACGGAACTCTTTTTTCACAGTTGGTTAAGTTGCTTAATGGGTAGTATTCAAACGAATCTGGTCCGAAAGAGCTGAGAGTATACACCGATGGATCAAAGACTGACTCCGGAACCTTAACATCAATATAATATCCAGTCTGCTGATAATGTTCAACACCATCTACCAGGCGGATTATCCAAGCGGTCTACTCCGTAGAACCAAGGATAGTTTTGGACCCACATATGCATATACTCCGACAACACTTCAGTTCTCCAATCCTTAGGGAAAAAATATATTACCTAATACTAGAATGTCACAAAGCACTGGAATGTGTTGCAGTATCTAACTGCAACACGGTAACACTGCATTGGATAAAACAACACAGCATATCACTAAGTAACAAAGCAGCTGACAAACTAGCAAGGAGAGGATCCAGCAGGCTGGTCTGTGCACCTGAAATTAATGTGCCCATCCCCTTCAACCAGCTACGCAGATGGCTATAGGAGTTTACCCACACACAAGCATAGAGCTGGTGGAACTAGAAAACGGGCTGCAGTCAGTCCAAGGAAGCTATGCCACCTTTAGATAGCAGGCTAACCAGGCGGCAGGAACGGCCTGCTCCTGGTGATGGGGACCATCACGGGACACTGCTTGCTAAACAAATATTTCCACCAATGAGCATAACTGACAGTCCTATGGGCATGCATGGAGGCTGAGGAAACCAGTGTGCAATTGCTCTTTGAACGCATAGGCATCACCCAGATTAGAACAGAAACCCTCAAGTCACCCATATCTATTGCAGATCTTCTAAACAGACAACCTAATCTACTTCTGAAGGGAGGTGGGCTGGTTGGAATGACCAGCGACGGCTTCTTTGCCCACGTACAATGGTCCACTTGACGGACTCAAACTCAATCTATTTATTTCAATTATACCCTCTAAAGGCACTTTTGAACTGTCAAAGAATCTGTCAGTTAGAAATATGAAGCTAGTTGCCCATTCCAAAGTGTACTAGAAGGAAGTACCTATGGAGAAGAACGGGCAAGAAACTTCATGGGCACGCTTTTAAATTATATTGTTACAAAATATCAGTTACAACATTAATGTTGAATTAATTATGTGAGAACGATGGAAAAGATCCAAAGATGTGTATGATAAGCGTCCAGAGTACAGCAAATAGAAACGAAAGAAAAACAATTCACAACTAAAATAATTAAAATAAACCGTGGCAGCTAAGACATGACCAGTCCTAAGTAAGGGCGGAAACCAATCTCAGTAAATATAATATGGAAACCAATCCCTTATAATAACACAAAGACTATTGAAATCCCAGAAATCCACACATCAGCTTGCCTTCTTGATTTGCGTTAGAAGTAGGTTCCAAATAAAATTAGATAAAATTTTGGACTCACCAGAGTTCGGCTTGCACGAATATTATTTATTTATCTAATTAGCTATTGGAAAAGCAAATCAAATTTTGTGACTTGTCAGTTCGTACAAAATATTGATCAACAAACAGACTAGCATTGCCAACCTTAGGAAACTAAAAAAAGGAAATCAACACATGGAATTAGTATGTACTATATTCAAATCAATCTTAGATCTATGAGATCTAATCTAATGCAGATCTAATCATAGTCTAATATTGAAATCATAAAAAAAAACAGCAGAAAACGTTTTTGTAATTTCGGAAGAGTAATTCTACTGTCTAGCAACTCTAGCTTATGATGGCCGGTTCACATCACATTATGAGAGTCCAGTAATCCAGCAAGTCAATCTAGTCCCGTGCTAGACTGGACCATATCGTCTACATTATTCAACTAAATGATTTTAATTTTTTAAATTTTATTATTTAATCATTATGTCAAAATGTCAAACCTATAGTTTTATGACAGCAGCGCGCACAGATTATTAAAGCCCGGCGGCGCATGAGTCGTTGCACGGAATGTTACCACTTTATACATATTATGTTTTTAAACATTTAGAACTTTAGGTATAGTGTATTTATTTTATTTCTTATTTTTTTGTTTATTTTTCGTATGCTGCACTGATTTTGACGTCATCACGTCAACGCCGGCTGGAACTGGAATGTACCCACATTCCAGTGCCGTTTCACATTATTCCGGTGGCATTCTAGACTGGTTTCGTTCTCTGGCCTGGAATGCTACTGGAATAATGTGAACCAAGCATAAATATAGAAAACAAACTAGGTACCTATGTTATTTCAATGTTAAAATCCGTTTTAAAGTTTCGTCCCGATTACCCCTGCATCACTATTCACCCCGTTTGTACAGTAATTTAGGGAAATGCAAATTAAAATGTATGCTTTTGCTAAGAACGTGTTTCAGTTTTTTTTTTAACTATTCCTATGGAGGTAAAATAGGCATATATAAGGAATGGTTTTATAATTGACATGACGTAATATTGAAATTTTTGTGAACCTCATTTTAAGAGATTTCGGGGATTGGAAATAATAGTCATAGTCCGTATCTAGAGGAAACATTTTTAAATCTTTATAACATTAAAATCGATTCACTAGGCTAGGGTGTGTTAAGAAGAACTGACAAACGAACGATAATAACAAAAAACGGCAACAAATAAGGTTCAAAACAACGATGTGCTTTGATCATAGAACTATACATTTTGCAGTTATAATTAAATTAAGAAATAAATTCACGGCCCAGTGGAATAATTTTTAGGTATTTCTTTATTTGATTGAACAACAGCAATACTTTTTATCACCATTAGGTACATAAAATATGATAGTTAGCGCTTAAAAATTGAGTATTATGCGACGAAAAAAATGTTTTTGAGCTCATTTTTACGATTGTTTTATCATGATACTATTTTATGTGTATGAAATATTTTTGAATAAGTCTTTTCTTTGAATTTTTAACAGTACACTCATTTTTTTCTGGCTTGTAATAAATGTACTAATACGCCTAACTGTGCGACAAAAAACTGAGCGTTTTACGGTTTGGGCAGTGCCTTAAAAATAATTACCTACAATTTAAAATCATCAAATAACTTGGCTAACATGTAGGTAGGTATTACGTGGTAAATGGCGTCGCTAGAGTATTTCATTTTTTTTTTAAGTTAGACTTTGAGAATCATTAAGGAGCATGTGCCAAGGTAGCCCGCGAAATTCAAGCCTTCTTACGTTTTTTGCAATTTGCAGGTCAGTACCAGGTTGTATGGTAACCTAAATATGATTCGCGACCGTATCAAATATGGCTTTATAGAATTATATTCATTAGAATCAGAAATACATCTCTATAAGTTTATATTACCCTAATGAATGACTATTTCATGAAATCATGACATTTGAGGGCAATTCTAACTGAAGGAGTTGTATTGCTGATTGTAATGATTATAATTCTGTAAAGCCATATTTGTTACGGTCGCGAATCATATTTTAATCGAAATACAACCTGACAGTGACCTGCAAATTGCAAAAAACGTAACAAAATTTGAATTTCGCGGGATACCCTGAAGGCTCCGTCTTAAAATCCGTTTAATTTATTTAAAAAAACATAATTAGAATTTATTATCTGTTTGTATGTCTGTTATCTTTTCACGACTTAAATGAAAGCCCTATGGATAAGCCATGACCTGTATTAGGACATAGGAAGTAAATAATATAAAAGTGAACTTAAAAATAATAAAGTTTTATTTGTACCTACTTACCCTTAAAATATCGTGGGTAACAAAACGTAATCGAATGTAGAATTGCGACGCTAACGCTTGACAGTTGTCACACTTGTCACGTATCTCTATGTAGTCTGTGCTTGTCACTTTGTCACTCATAAAAAAAATGTTTGGGGGAAGGGAAGTGTGTTATTTTTATTTACTAATGTTACATGATGTCATGGACCTAATATACAAACTGGAATGAGCTCTCCAAAAATCGTATCATACAAAAATGAACCACAACTGCTACATACATTTTAGGTTTACTTTTGTTAGGCTATCTTAGCCGAGGCAAAACGAGCCGAGAGAGATAGTCAGAGCAGAAGCTGTTTGTCCCTTTTTCTCAATTGTCAGAAAATAAAAATGATATAGATGGTAGAAAATATTTCACCAACTGCAAATAAAGTAAGTAATTTTTAGCTTTTAGATTAGTTTTAAATAATTTTATCTAAAGGTTTACAATCTGTACATAGTAGTAAATAATTTAATTTAAATAAAATAATGAAAATAATAATTGTGTGGTAGTTATCATAAAATTACTCTTGTAACTATAATCTGACATGCGAATGACATTTTCTGTAATTTTGTGAAGACGCATCGCATTTAAACTTTTAGCTACGGTTCTTTTGTAATTTTTATGGTGGAAATGGTGGCAAAGTGTTATAACAAAACATTTCATATCTATATTTTTCATTTCCTTTCACATATCATAACATTTCATTCATTGGTAAGGAATTACAAAGATTTTGCTCAATAACAATATGTAGTATGACCATGCTCTAGAAGTTTCATAGACGGAAGAAACCAACGCTTTAGTGTATTTCTGATTAAAACTATTAATATAATGCGTATAATAAATACATGCATTATTTTTATGTTGGTTACAGCTTTCCATCATAAGGAGAAATGAAGCAAAAATGATTGGATGTAATTCCCGAATCACAAACAATTACCAAAAATTCTGTTGTGTGCAACCTTCATTTCAAGCCGGCAGTTTTTTTATATTGGTTTATTGGTAATTGGTTTACTTATTTGAAATAAAAGCTTCTAGTTTGAATTTGGAAAAACGTTTGTCACACACACTTAGTTTTATTTCCCTTTACCTACTTCATTTAAATAGCTTGCCTACTTCATCATAAACCACGTATACGTGATCTTATTTGATGATTTAACACAAGACATGTGTCTCCTATACAATATTGTAGTCTAGGTATCATAACTTCTTTTTTAAAACATGGGTACATGCACGATTCAACACCGACATAGTATACAACAGGCACACGCTAGGAAATAATAATTTCAAAGGGTCGCCGTTATCGAAATCGATAAGGAGGACTATATATATAGTATACAACAATGTCAGTTTCAAATAATCAGCTTTCGAGAAAAAGTCTTTCCCGTTAAGTATAGTATTTAAAGGTTTAATTTTCTTTTTTTTTCATAAATTATTATTTTACTATTTGAACATCAAATAGTGAATTAATAATTTATTACAAAACAAAAATGAAATGAAGTTACTTACAATGAAGTTAAGTAAGTTACAAACTATAGAGGTATGAGGAACAGAGTGTAAAGCTCACTCATACCTCCATAGAAAAGGGAGGATCCTCCGACCAGACAGGTGTTGTGTCTGGTGGGCAACTGCCCGACGGTTGATGTCGGGACGTTGTCTAAATTCTAGTCGCGCGGTAAACTCTGCTTGCGCGATGCAGGAAATGCGTGACGTCAGTGTGACGTGTAGCTCGCATGTGGCGGTGTAGATACCGCTACAAAACAATCATTTGAAATCACTTAGTATCAACCGGACACAAATTATCTCTTTCCAAACGTACTTTCCTGTCTGTTAAAAAAATGTTTGGTAACCCTATTACAAAGAGATGAAAGCCTCGGTATGCATTATCTCTCTCTGCTCGTTTTTTGGGTACGAGAGCTCAGTCCAGTTTGTATATTAGGTCCATGCATGATGTATACACGGTGACATTTGAATCAATAGTGTTGCTAGAACAAACGTTGTTCAGACCATGGTCATGGCCATGGTCTACTACCATTCTACATCATCCATAGAAAAAAAAAACGTCATTGGTTTTCGAAAAAAAAACAAAGTTAAAAAAGTCGGGTTTATCGTTACTCCCTACAACACAGACACTGCGGCGCTCGCGTCTCAAAGTACAATTGCAGCGCGGCGCGCGGCTTACGCGCGAGACAAAGCATTGCTTACAGGGAAATCCCAATCCCAGGCAATACCAAATTTAAAAGTTATTTAAAGTTTCTATTGTTCTCAAACATGTTGCGTAATAAGGCCTGCGGGGTAATTCCGTAATACACTAACAGTAGGAATGGGTTTCCTTTTGACAGTTCAACAACATTCATTGCGTTACTTAAGTTGTTGAGCAGACAAATTTTTCAAACATATGAAGCAATGGATTAGCAATAGGCTTCAAAATGATTCAGATTCTAATAGATAGTGTGTTACGTAATTAGGGTGCTGGTTCATAGAAATCTTTTGATTACAAGCCATGTGTAAGTGCCGGAGCGCCCCGTGGCGTGCCGACAAAAAATGTTCCGGGACAAATTAAAAAACAAATAACAAGTCAGAAATCAAATTTACTTAGTTACTTACTTTATAAAGAGAAAATAAAATAAAATCGAATAAAATGATAACAACTTACAACTTATTTACATAACAAACATAGCTTTCACAGAACATGAGATAATTTGACATGATCACCCTGAGTGTGTCATTAAAGATTTCGGGACTGTCTCCATTAAGGAGTTTATAGCACCATGCATGCGACACAAAGGGGATTGCGCGCGCGACACAGTGCGGCAATGGGATGTGGCGAACAGTCGGTATCGGTTATGACTTGGTATGGCTTTAGCTATGGTAAAGTTTGGTACTTAGGTATTTTCTGGCTATGCACGACGCAAGCGACGCACCGTACCGACGCGGACGGCGCGGCACGGCGAGGTGGCTGGCCTTTAATTTTATAATTTCGTTCAAGGTGCGAACTTACGGTAGGTACTATCAGACATGGTTTTAATTCTGTCCTGTAACTAGGAACGAGTACCTATTGTATCTACCGTGACATTATTAGGTAGGTATTATTTATTTATTGGGATATTACAGAAACATGACAAAAACAAAACATACCACGAAACAGGGTTAGCTTCGTGTGCACCAAGACAACATTGACTCCAATTTTGGTTGAGAGTACATGCGCCTAGCTTCCGCCAGATTATCATCAGCAATTGAGTAAAAACGCACAATAACCAACCACTCGACACTCGAATAGTTAGAACTCATTTTCACAAAAAACCAGCGATGCATGCCTGTGACGTAAATACATCGGATGCATACGCGTCGCTCGCTCGAGACATTTCGGTAGACTGCTTATGTTTATTGCCCGGGTGGTTCAAGCGACCCGCGCCATTCGACAAAAGAAATGGGCGGAGCGATACTTCGCACGTTTGCTTGTGCGCTAATGCTATGCTTGTTTGCATTTCGCTTGGCTAATGATTTATTTGCATTTCGGTCCGCATTCGCCGGAAATCCTTGTTGTCCACGTGGACTACCGCGATGAGTACTGTGATGTTACGGTTAATGTTTGAACACTCTTGAGCAACATATGACTAATTTGAGAACGCCTAGTTTAGTTTGTTTTAATAACATATTTGATGCTGTCGAATGGTAGTAGACCATGGTCTGACCAACGTTTGTTCTAGAAAAACGGTGATTCAAATGTCACAGTGTATTTATGTAAATTAACCAAATACTTTTTGAAATAATGGCTATATTTTTTTATTCAAATGAGTTTTGCATAAAAATCTCGGAAAAACGCCTAACATTGAATTCAAACTAGAATTGATAACTTATTAGAAGACAAAACTGGACTAATTAAATCAAAATGAGTTAGCGTATTTTATAACGATTCCAACGACATAACTTGTAGAGAGCTACCTACCTATTGTAACTTTATCGTTTTAATCACACACGCCGTAAACGCAGAACTACCGTCACAGATAGCGTAATAACGGCGCGAGCGCCACCACAGTTCTATGGCCATTGAACTGTGGTGGCGCTCGCACTGCTAAACAAAAGGCAATGTTACTACTTTTACTAGGAGAACTTAGGAAGTAAGAGCGAGCGAAGCGAGCTCGGAACATGTGGCACCCCAACTCGGACAGGTTAGGTTCGAAGTGGACTCAAATGAGCGTGCGTACGAGTCCCTGTCAACCCCTTCGTGTTAGGCCGTTTCCACCGCCACCGTCAACGGGACGTCAACAAGAAACGAGATATTCTAACCGAATGTGACGTCCCGGCGCTGGTGTCCGGACGTACGGTGGACCCGCGGCCATAGTAAGTGTATGTATCGCTACTTCGGCGCCGTCATCTTGTTCTTTTTGACGTCCCGATGACGGTAGCTGTGAAGAAACGGCCTGAGGTACCTTTAAACCCTGCAGTTAGAAATAGAATCTATCTTACTTGGGATTATCCCACCACTTCCGAAATAAACTTTAGCGATATTTTTCTCAGCACCTATGGTACTGCGAACTATGCGGTTTTAAAATATAACTAAAAAGGGTTTTTAAACATAAAAAAAACGTCGGGTGATATACTCGTAGTATAGTTCCGATTTCGGCATTCGGTATAAGTAGATTGACTAATTTGGAAATGGGTAGTAGGATAAAAGGCTAAAAATTCACGTAAATAAAGACGCTAAGGTTTAGTTCAATTACTGTTAGAGAATGTAATCTCGAGCCATTTTTCGTGATTAAAAATCGTGAAAAGTCAATTCATTCATGAAACGATCGTATCCGGGGTTTCGTCTGATTGATTGGCGAGATCTCGATTCGGCATTCTCGACTTCACGCTTAGCACGCAAAATTTCCGCGTGAGGAGACACCCTGGGCGTTGGGAGTCGATAGCCGACTCCCGGCCACCGCAGGCGCGGGCTTGCGGGCGGCGAGCAATGGGTAGCTCGCCGTCCGGTAAGGACCATGCCGCGGTCGACGGCGCGTTGTGTTCCACGCGCGCCTCAAAGAGATATCAGCACTTATTGACGAGGTCCGCTACGGCCGATGCCTGCCGGGATCGCGGATTGTTCGAAAGAGTTAACGTGGCCCTGGCACACAGGCAACTACAGGAACACGGGTGGATTTTAGTCAGTAAAAGTCTGACACGCCGTCCCGGTCCACCCAGAGCGGGAGAAGTTATATGAAGATTCCCACCAAAAAAAAAAAACGCAAAATTTCCGCGTGAGGATACACTCTGGGCGTTGGGAGTCGATAGCTGACTCTCGGCCACCGCAGGCGCGGGCTTGCGGGCGGCGAGCAATGGGTAGCTCGCCGTCCGGTAAGGACCATGCCCAGGTCGACGGCGCGTTGTATTTAGGGCATGCAAACCGGTTACCCGGATAACCGTAAAAACCGGATAACCGACTGATTATGAAACCCGGGTTTTTTAGGATAACAAAACGGATTTTTCGGCTTCTTCGGTTTTTTCGGTTATGTTTCTCCTATGTTATTGATTTAATAATACTTTAATTTTCCCAAACAAAATATTAAATTTATCACTTACAAACGTTGACAGGACATGAGTTAGTGAGACGAATGCACGTGTTGTGTTTGTCGGTGGTTAGTGGTTGCAGATATTATTTTTATCAAGGTAAGTTTGATTACATTATTTTATATCGCCCGTATATTATGCATTGCTAATATTACAAGAAGTGTATGCCCAAATACTGAAATGTAATCGCAGCAGGGATCTTTTGCATACTTAAGTAATAAAGTAGTTTTGTATATTAATACATAGCTAAGTAGACTTACAAAGAGTGTGCATTTAACTAGACTACGTCGCCTAAAACTTCCTTCCAGTTGTCCGTTATTATTTTCAAGATTATGATCATGGACGTTTGCTACAATGGCAATTAATATTTACAGAAAGAAAAATCATGAAGAGGGCTGGCGATGTAGATGATGCCGATACAGCAAAGACTAAATAAGTGGAAAACAAAAAATCTGCTGGTGATAAATCATCAGTATGGTTATATTTTTTGCGTGCCACGGACGGAAGCACTGCCAAATGCAAAGAATGCAATAGAATATTAAAAGCGGCAGGCAGTTTTACATCAAGCTTACGAAGGCACTTGCGCAATAAACACTCAATAGATTTAAAAGAAAATGCCAAATCTACAACAGAACCAACACCAAGGCACAAGTGCAGTAGACCCATATGTTTTCAAAGATAGTCAAGATACACAAACAGATTATGTAAGTCAGACCCTTCATTTGTTGACTGTCTATTAATTTACTAGCATTTCCAACCAACTTGCTTCGATACGATATTTTTTTTGTAGAAAGTCTAGTTGGGAGTTAACTTTGTTAAGTCTGGGAGCGCTATGAGTAATGAGTATGCAATCTCCTATTTTAGCTATTTTTATTGCTTTAAGCTTAGCGGTACCCCGCCGCGACATTATAGCGCCATTTCAACGAGTAAACCTTATCGTGCCATCCATCAATTTCTATACCTAATTAAAATATATGGTGTTACTCAATCGAATTTGATGGCTCAACGATAGGCATTATTGTTGACTTTTTAAATGTCCTCTTTTCTTTTTTGCGTTGGGGGCTTTTTATATTTTTAATTTAATTTGTGAGCGTTTCTCAGGGTATATTTAGATACTACATCAAATAGTTTTGCAGAATCAGCTTATCGTGTTGCCACCATTGTATAGTATGTAGAATTGAATACTGATCAAAACGAAACCAATCACGATATATCTGCTATTATTTTTTCAAGAGTGTACTGGTGTGCTGGCTATCCTGGCTGCAGTATCGGACCAAGAATTCCATAATCTTGCATATTTATGTAGCGTGTTTAAAATTTTAGGTCACACATATGTTTGAAAGTAGAGTAAGACCCATTATGCGTCTAATATCCTTACCGCAGCTAACAAAAGAGCTGATTACCTTGAAACGGCTGGACCGATTTTGATAAAATATGTCTAAGAACCATCGCTAGAAAACCTGCTTTCAAATAAAAAAAACCGCATTCAAATCGGTTCACCCGTTTAAGACCTACGGTGCCACAGACAGACAGACGGACAGACAGACACACACACATAGCGGTCAAACTTATAACACCCCTCGTTTTGCGTCGGGGGTTAAAAAAGAAACTAATTTTAGACTTTCGTTGGATGAAGGCATCGTTTGTTTGACCACTGATGGGGCCAGCGTTATGTTAGCCTTAGGCCGGGCTGCTAGGGCTAACCAGTAACTTTGCATGATGCATGGTATCAACTAGGCATAATTGATGTGCTATACAAAAAAACTACTGAAGTGACTAGAGAACCTGGAGCACCGAGTGAAAATGAAAGAGAAGGTAGCGATAACTCTGAAAACAGTGATGATGAAGATGGTGGTTTTGAGTTTGATGTCAGAGTTGATCGACGTAATTTAGTGCAAACATTATTATATAGACATTATAGACAAAGTAAGAAGTATTGCATTTGTTTTTTTTTAGTTTTGTATTGTATTTGTATTGGATCCCGCGTGATCCCGCACGGGATCGAGTAATCCCGCATATCAATCCCGCGGGACTGAATAAGGTGCGGGATTGCAATCCCTAATTCCATAGTTGCCGTTACGTTTCAATCAAAATAACGTTTTTCCTATTTTCTACTGCTGTCAGATACGCTCACGTCGAGTTCGCGTCACGCGGGCGCAGTAGAGCGCTTTCAAATGACCTCAACTCTTACTTCAAAGTAACAACTCTAACAGCGTAGTTAAGATTTTACAAAAGTTCCTTAAAATATTGGCAATAATTAGCTTAAAAGCATCCTATGGCTCGTAACTGCTCATTAGGAAAGTTATTGCAATTTCAATCAAAGCAAATGTCATGGCTATAAATCAGTTATGTCAGTTTAAAAACGTTTTAGTTAAGGCGTTACCTTCAGAGTAGCCCGCGAAAATCAAATTTTCTTTCTTTTTTTGCAATTTGCAGGTCACTGTCAGGTTGTATTTTGATTAAAATACGATTCGCGACCGTATCAACGAAGGTTTTACAGAATTATAATCATTAGAATCAGCAATACATCTCTATAAGTTCATATTACCCTATTGAATGACTATTTCATGAAATCATGACATTTGAGGGCAATTCCAACATAAGGAGTTGTATTGCTGATTCTAAAGATTATAATTCTGTAAAGCCATATTTGATACGGTCGCGAATCATATTAAGGACGCTATCACATTTTTTACACACTGAAGTTTAGGCATTTGAGTCGCAACACAACAAAATTACGCGCACGCACACATTGAAACCGCTGCCCGTTCGATTTCATAGGTAACTTATCTAATCTTGGTACTTGAAGGTATTATTTTTTAATTTTACTGGTATTCATTGAGTAAAGTTAGTTGTAAGTTTGCAATCTAATTTTGGTAACTGTGACTAAGTAGCTGCGTGATAGTCATGTTTTTAATATTTTTGAAATTCATCAAACAATAATAATAATTAATAATTTTACTAACAGAAATATTATTTAGTAACAATGTATGGAATGTTTATTCTGAAATAAAATTATTCATAATAATAATTACGTAGGTAGGTACTCAAAAATTTTAAGCGCTGGCCATATGGATTAAATACCACATTCTTACGGAAATTAACGACCTTAACATTTTACTATTACAAGGATCACCTACGACTATCGCCCAGGCTACTTTTAGTTGTGTGTAAATATTATTTTTGCTGACAATTGTTGGAGCATACATAATCAAATACTAGCGTGGGAGTTTATCCTAGATTTTCGTTGTGTTATTTAAAAATAATCATTCCGCTAAGAAAACAGTAAGTATTTTATTTACCGAGACTGTGGCGCGTGCTCAGTATTTTTCATAAAAATTAAAACAAAAGTAGGTCGTAAAAAGTATACTATATTGTATAAAAGCAGGTTAACAATCGCAAAATGTACACAGTAGTGTACCTTACGGTGAAAAATTTGATAAAATAAAATAAAAATGTGGATTATCCAACCATATCCAACGGAATATTGTTGAACCTTTTACGCATTATGTGTTTCCGTCAGTATATTTGTGCGTATGTGTGAGCTATGATCTCTAAGATTCCTAGACCTCGCGTATGAAGGGTCAACTAGTTCTGGTATTAAACAGTTATTGGTACTGGCGTCTCCATCAGAAATCTCCAAAAAGTATCAACTTCGTCCAACCACAGTATACAATACAGTACATACTTCTTTACGTAATATTTTTTTTGCCTGAAATTGATACACCCGTGCTTCCACGAGCGCGTCCGGGCGCGGAATGACGAACCGCAAGAAGAAAATGTACGGAGAAATTTGAGGCCGTTTCTTTTTTTTCTCATAAATGAACAAGTTATTTGTTTACCTATAAAATATTTAGCTACCGGTTTAGAGGACTATATAAGCAACAATTTCTTATTATTTTTAAGTTTAACAATGCAGTGGATTTAGCTGTACTGGTTCCTAATCAGATCCCATCTTTTTAAATTTGTTGGTGTTGTTGTGATGGTTAAAACCTATTTTTATGAAAATTTTGTATGGGGCTATACAATTTTTATGGGTTCATTCTGGAGATGAATATATTATCTTTAAGTTGACACCAAGATATCCTCGCAACAGTGATCCTAATTCATTAAAATGGTACCTGAAAAGCACTGATATTTGTGGAAAAATGTGATAGATAACCTGTTACTGATCTGCAAATTCCAAAAAACGTAAGAAAAATAGAATTTCGTGGGCTACCTTGGCGCATCCCCCTTAAGTATTAAATTTCTAAATAAATTTAACAAACATTATGAAGGTTACATAAAGGCCGGCAGAGCTGTCATTGACCCCCCAAAAAAATTACATTTTATTTTTATTTTATTTACTACTACGATATATCGATACCATCACGTCTGCGGAATATCGCTAGCTAATTTAATTTGACCCTGTATAACAAGGCAGGGGGCAGTCAAGAAGGTATAAGCATGTTTCAAGTCGCCTAGACTGTGTTTGCTTGGGTCGCTGTTGTGCCATCTAACATGGGTCGCCACAGCGGTGATCCACTACCTTTTGTTTGTTTTTATGGAGTGTCAGTTCATATTAATATAATATAGTTGTAAGTCTTACTAATAATTTTTGAGTCATATGATACTTGAATAAATATAATTCTATTCTATAACGAAAGTGAGGACTAATGAAGAATTTTTGAAAATGTTATTCCTTTAAGGGCATAATTGGGGGATACAAGTTTCTGTGCAAGTTCGCCATTTTTACCGATGGCGACCCATTAGGCTCGACGGCTTGTGTTACCATAATTTAGGATGGAAAGACTTCGTTAGCCGAATGAACGACAATATTGTCAATATTATTAATATTAACTAAACCTCTTGTCATCAAACCTTCTTTCTACAACATAATAATTTTAGTTAGTTAACATTTTTATTACATTGTACCTACAAAACATTTTTTTTAAAATTAAGTATCTTTCCTTATTTTTTGTTCATTTAATTTTTTCAAATTAATTTCTTCATTTGACAACAAGTGACATTTATTAAAATAAACGTCACTTGTTGCCTTACTTGGGAAGAGACTGGACCCCACGACACAGGGAATCCTAGTGTGAGGTCCAGGGTATTTGTAAAAAATTAGCAACTAAGGCTCCTACGTAATCTGTTACTAGTTTTTTTTTTTATATTGGTACTGTTTTTTTTTCTGAACTGAATAAAGTTTTTTATATATTTTTTTATACCTATACAATCAATGTAGGTACTTACAGGTTACAACCGGGATTGTGTTTCCGCCATACAGACATACCTACCCGTTATTGGAATCTTTTATTGTAACAAGACCCCTTTAAAGTACCCATTACAATAGCCGGCTTTGCGGGACCAGAAAAAATTGATACGTCAACGAAGAAATAATAATATAACGAAAATTTAATCTACAGGACAAATATTTTGGCATTATTGGTACCCAAATATTGACTAACGCACGCTACGTAACCTTTTGTTTATCTACAAGATATCGATTCTACGCGAACGTCAATTTTATTTAGAACCCTGAATATCCTTCACATCTCGATCTTAGTACGAACCATGGAGGTCAGTTAATACACTGGCGGCCTCACTAGGGCGTCCAGTTTAAAAATATCTCTTATGTCGAAGAAGAAATTCAGGTATACAGGTACAACTTAACTGGTCGTCGGCTGTTTGGCCGCACCTAACCCTAAAACAGCCAGGTGTCGTGTGTTCCAAAATCAATGTGTTGATGTATCAGACGTCAATTAATTATAGTAGCTCGTCACCGGTCTTTTGTTTTCTTTTTTGTTTCATGAAACGGGTGAGGTCGTAAAATGAGGTTTTGGTTTAATTTGTACGCTTACAATGGGGAAAAATTGCTTGTTAAAAAACAGGATAATTTATAATGAATACGGAACGTTTATGGTGCTGGAAAGCTTAGGATGGATGAAATGGCGGCAGGTCACGAGAACAATCTGCGACTCCCGCATTTCCTTAAAACAATGTTTGTTACAACAAATGTTACAAAATTACGTACCTACCTACAAATGTAAGAAATTGGTAACACACATTGATAGAACCCAGCATTAGGTATCTATACTTCTACAGGTAAACTTGTAATTTGACGTACCTATTCCTTTCAGGACATGGTAGTATGACCCATTTGCAACAATTAATCACTCCATAAAGCCTAGGCGGAAATTCATGGAATTCGAGAAAACCCAATATTTGTGGCCTTGTTATTGAAAAATTCCCAGAATTCGTCAAAAAATATATTATCACTTTTCTCTCTAGGTACCCAATACCTTAACAAACCTATCGATGTATCCAAATTTTCTAAAACATCAAACAGTTAAAACTTAAAGGAAGAAGTTTAGCTTTTCAATAATCATGTACTTACATGAACTTTCACACGATCTTAGATACTAATATTATAAAGAGGTAAAATTTGTTCGTTTGTAAGTTTGCATGTGGAGTAATGTCTGCAACTACCGGTCGGATTTGAAAAAATATTTTATCCTTTGATAGACCAAATCTTGAGGAAGGCTATAGCTAGTGAGAACGAAGTGATAGCGCGGGCAGGTGATGCGATGCGACGTGGTGTAAGTTGTACCTGCAGCGGCCCACCTGGCTTCCTAGTCGGTTAAGGGATTTCCAGATACAAGACTTTATAGTGTACTTTAGCTTCTGCCCTCAACTACGTCCGCGTGAAATTTATTTTTCCTCCGACTCACCCCGTCGCATCGTATCGCCTGCCCGCGCGTTTTACGTACTTCGTTTTCGTTTAGCTTTCTTTCTGACTTTTGTTCAGTTTGCTCGGCTCCTAAGAGTCATAGCGTGATGTTAAATAGCCTAAAGCCTACCTCCAGAATTGGACTATCAAATGGAATTAAGTTTTTTTTTAAATCCGATGGCAGTTCTAGAGATTCAAACAAACAAACTCTTCAGCTTTATTATTAGTAAGTGTAACGGATGCTTTTTTTTACCGTCTTGAAAATACTATGGCGTGTTGTGTAAGTGGAACAGAAGCCATACACGAGAATATTTGTTTAGCACTATCGAGATTGTAAAAGTTCCGAATATCCTTAAAATAATCAAGAAAACTGTCCATTCTACGACCCGTACGTAAAGCTAAGCCAAAATAGGATAGAGTAAACTGCGTAGGCTGCGATCGCGCATAAATGAAACTTGTACCTAGGTACGTGCGAGCGAGGCGCACGCACATTTCGTTTATGCGGCCGCGCGCATGGAATAGTCGCATTAGAACGTTTTCAAGATCAAAGTCAAAAACGTGATAACATTGATAATATCCCACTTAGTAATTCACTGAGACATAACAAACCTTATCTACCTACAAATAAAATTAACCCAATACTCAAACATCGACAAACTCATAATACACACATACATACCTACCCAATTGACTAAATAAGCTTTAGAAGTGCTTAGAATAAGTAACGGTAATAACCTAACACATTACTAAGAAAACCGAACCTACTTACAAATAATAAAACACCTACAAATAAAAAACACAACAATTTAACTACTAATACTTAAGGTAACACAAGAAGAAAACGCTAATCTTAGAAATAAAACGAAAACAATAATAAAGACACGAAAGAACTGTTTAAACAATAAACATGTAAAAGAGGTTCATGCGCGGGCGTGGCTTGGGTTTCAAAGGTGGTCTTACGTGGAAAACCTGCGTCGGGGGATGTATATCAGGATATGAAAATGCCGAGACATAGATTTAAAACTAAGTTGAAGCGGTGTCATAACAATGAAAGCTGGATAAAAATGGATATTATTGCAACCCTTCACGAAGAAAGAAATTTTGTTGTTTTTGGAAGCAAACCAACTCTTTGAATCCTCGACCGAGCCTGTCATCGAACGTTGATGGCTTATCACATAACAGTGATATAGCCAACATGTTCATGAACCATTTTAAAGTTGCTCCGCATATTATAAATGCATCTAGACGAGGCATTCAGACCCCGTGTGAAGGTGATCCTCATGTAAGATTCAACGTGAAATATGTAAAAGATGCGTTAAAAAAATATGAAACGAGGCAGGTCTCCGAGGCACGATGGTTTGAGTGTTGAGCATTTAAGGTCCGCTGATATACATTTACCCAGGTTACTCGCCATGTTATTTAATTTTTGTGTGATACCTGCCTGGTGATGTCGTAAAAGCTGTCGTGGTTCCCATAGATAAAAATAAGACAGATGATTCATCCGCCAAAAACAATTATAGGCCTATTTCACCTGCTTGCCTGAGAGCCTGCTTGAGAGACAGTTAAAATATCAAATTCAACGACGCGCAGTTTGGTTTTAAAACCGGTTTGTCGACGGAAAGTGCAATCCTGTGTCTCAAGCAGACTGTGCAGTACTATACAGACAGGAAGACACCTGTATACGGTGCTTACTGGACCTGTCGAAGGATATTGACCTGGTGAATTATGACATTCTGTGGCAAAAAATGTCGGATGAAACGGACCTTGCACCTGAGGTTATAATTATGTATATTTAAATTTTGGTATGAAAATCAGATAAACTGTGTTAGATGGTCAGATGCTCAATCAGTACAGTATGGGCTAGATTGTGGAGTGTGTCAGGGGGGTTGACTTCACCCACTCTGTTTAACCTGTACATAGACCGGCTGGTTGGTGATCCGAGTAGCACTATGGTTGGTTGTTCTGTGGATAGAAGAATGATCAACAACATTAGTTATGCTTTTGACATGGTGCTGCTCAGCCCATCAATCTGTGGACTAAGGAAGTTGTTGGCCATATGTGAGAGGTATGCGGGGGCTCATGGCTTGAGGTATAATGCTACTAAAAGTGAGGTGGTGGTTTTTAAAGTACATAATAATACACCCCCGAATATACCACCGGTGACGTTACAAGGGACACCATTAAAAATCGTCACTTAATTTAAATACCTTGGTCATGTGGTCACGGGTTCTCTCACAGATAACCAGGATATAGACAGGGACCGCAGAGCGTTGGCAGCTCGATGCATTATGCTTTCCCGCAGTTTTGCGCGGAGCTCTGTCGAGGTAAAACTGAAGCTCTTCAGAGCCTACTGCCAGTCGCTTTACTCGTGCAGCTTGTGGGTTAGGTATACGCAGAAGGCTTACAACGCTCTGCGCGTGCAGTATAATAATGCTCTGAGGATATTGTTGGGGCTGCCTGGGTTTTGCAGTGCATCGGGCATGTTTGCGGAAGTGCGAATAGATGACTTTCATGCCATCGTGGGCAAAGGGTGTGCATCGATGTTGCGGCGATTCAGGGGTAGCCCTAATAGTATTTTAGCTACACTGGCAGACAAGGTTGGTGGACCATTTATCAGGCTCTGGGCTGGCAGACATGTGCGTGCACATGTTCATGTAGCCAATTAATATATAATTATTGTATTATTAAGTTATTGAGTTTACTAATATAGGCTAAGTACACACTAACACTATATGGATCCTTTAGTCTGAATAAAAGTTTTCATTTGAATTTAAACACTAATCTAACCTTTTCTTAAATAATCGAAACAATACTTGAATAAGCAAGAATTAGTACTTTAAGCAAAATGAAAAGTACGTCCATACATGCGAGGCCCTTCCTACCGAACGACGACGGTAAAGTAGGTAAATTCGCGCGTGTCCGCGCATGCTGAGAGACACAGTGATTATACGTGGCGAGTAGGTACTTTAAAGTCTAAAATGTAAACAAACCTGTTTGACAAAAATTCTTACACAATCACCCACTAAGTAAATGGTATAAGTAGGTACTTAATGTATTCATCTGTATTTTGAAGGTTTTAAATTGATACTTAAGTAGGTACCTATTCACTTTTTCCTACAATATTCGTTAGAATAACATTATTCAATTTTAATTTAATTGAGAAATCTGACGTAAAGTCAGAAGGCGAAGGAGATTTTAAAGGCTCGTGCATACTGGCGCGACGCGACAGCGTGACACAAAGGCACGGCCCGGCGTGCCGCGCGATGAGCGGCGCCTTTGTGTCGTGCTGTCGCGTCGCGTCTGTTTGTGGGAGCCTTAAATTAGGTACTTAATTGGTGTTTATTATGCAAGTAGTCAAAACAAATCATTCAATTAATTAATGAATTTGTATCTAAATCGCAGTGCAATTTCCCATCACTAACTAAATCATCCAAAGTCGAGGTGATCCGTTTGTTTACATTAATATTTTGTGATTTCGATCATACCTTCATACTTTTGCGGGCTTAGGACCGTCTAATATGCTGTAGTTGAGTAGAGCTTTTTTCATAGTAAATTGATAACATGTTTCAAATTTTTTTTTTGTCATCTTAAACTACAAAGTTCTAGGCATATTTAAAAGAGCGAAATCAAGTTATTTACAAATTACACTGATTGATTACAAAATGACACAAATTTATTATTATTTACAAATAATGTAGGTACCTTTTAGGCGATAACGCAGTAATTGTTCAAAATGTCCACCGTTTCTTTCTAAACATAAAGAAGCACGTCTTTGCAAATTGTTTGATAAATTTCGAAGCGTGTCTCTATCACTTTTTAAAACATTAAACCTCGCACCGTCTAAGTTTTCACCAGACAGAATATCAAATCGCACCATTGCTGAATACTCTACATTTGAACATACCTAAGATAACTATTACTGGGCGGCCGATGCACACGTGGAAACTTAAACAACACGACGCGACGTCACGCCGTGACTAATCGCAGGTGACTAGAGGAAGCAGGAGCACGCGGGACGCGGGCGGGCGTGGATGCGCGAGCGGCTCGTGCGCCGAAAGGATATCAAAGATGCCGACGATGACAAGTGCGGCGAGTACCTATCAGCTGGCTTCAAGGCTCCTACAAACAGCCGCGACACGCGACGCGAATCGCCTGCGACTTAAAGGCACCGCTCGTCGCGCGACGAGCGGGGCCTTTGTATCGTGCCTGTCTGTGGGAGCCTTCAAAGAATAGGATCGCGCTACGAATTTGTAGATTAATTCCGCGATTGAAAATTCCCCGGATTAAGTAGTGTGCGTATGATTTGAATTTCGATATTTTTAATCGTTTTTTTTTTCTTCAAGTAATCCGGTTTTATTTTTCTAGTATGAAAAGTTTACTACAGATGTGTAGTATTTATTGCTATATCAATTTCTTTGCATGTTGTTGAAAAATAAAAAAATCTATGTCATAGGCTTCTACCCCATTCACCTATTATACCCTATTTTTTCCAGTCGGTAAAAAAAATCAGCCTGTATATAGATTACTACAATGAAATACAGTAATTGATTTACTTGCAGATCCATGAGGGTTTTTTGGAACTCCTTCTATTTTCCGGAGAAAGATGTTGTCGTTGGTAGTCCAGCAGAATTTATATTCCTTGGCCTTTGCGAATTCCCTTGCAGCGTATACTTAGCAGCTTCCTTGAACTGGTGGGGAGAAATTCTGCGATGTAGACTGGCCAACTGTCCCTCGACATTCCAATGGTATGGCTTTTCAGGCGCTCTTCTTTAGGCTTGCTTTTTATAGAAACTTCGCACCGACGTGATTAATTAGTTTTTTAATTGCACAATATTGAAATTCAGTCTAGTTGTGCCCGGTTTTCCTGGGAGCAGATATACATCACGTATATTGGAATCGCTAGTGCCCAGATCAACTGCTGCCCTAGGTTTGAAACAATTTTAGAAGTCCTATGAGATCTAGTTGTCTGTGGGCGAAAATAATATTTCTGCTCATTTTTATAAGTACATAGTTAGCCCGAAATGTTTTCTGATTTCTTCAAGCTTTGTTGAGCTTCATCTACGTTTACTTAGAATGGTTCGTCCTGAATAAACTGGACGGTTGGAGCGTTACGCAACATTCTCCTTCTTTGACGTTTTCTTCTAAACTTAGTTGAAGCTTTAAAAGTCTGAAAGCATTTCAAGACGACTGATGTTGCTAATGACGTAATAGCCAGCTGTAACGACGTACACCAAACCAAACCCTTTTTAAAAGTTTTGTGATTTCTTCAGACTTTGATATGCTTCAGCTAAGTTTAGAAGTATTCCTGACGTCAACGCGAAGTCGCAAGAAGGGTCGTTGTGTAACTCAACTCTGTTCATAATGAACACAATAAATACCAAAATAACATTTCTAGCTAGCCTCTTGGAAAGTTTTGTTCATTTCTTCTTAGAGCGATGCGTAACTCAACTCTATTTAAAATCGTCCAAGTACGAGGTGGCATGATTTGCGCAACATCTACCCTGCTTTGACGATAAAAAATATTTTTTAAAGATTTTTCATGCCGTCAGACTTTGTTGAGCTTCAGCTAAGTTTAGCAGTATTCGCAAGAAGGTTCGTTGTGAAACTAAATTCTATTTAAAATGAGGATGTAAATAAAACCTGTGACACAAACAAAAACCTCTAAAAGTAAAAACATAATTTGTATCCCTTAAGTTTAATATAGGTAAGTTGTAGGTTTTTTGTACCTTTATAGACACCAATTCCCTGAAAGTATCGTTTCTGTAAATGTCTATAAAAACAAAAATGCATCGTGAAAAAACGACAATTATTATAGCAGTTCTGATTGAAACCAACTCAACAGAACAATGGGCAATTGAAAAATTGCACAAAACGCGGATGCAAAATCTATTTCTAATGTATTTAATAATGATTTAATTGATAAAATCCAGCCCATTATTAATACAGGAGACAGAGTCACAATAATAGATTATACATATAGGGGATAAACACTTTACACTTTTTATTTGTTTTTTTTATTATACGAGTATGTTGGTTGTGTGCCTTGTAGTTTGTGCTAAATAAATTCATTTTCTTTCTTTTTCTTTCTTTCTTTCAGTGCCTTATGTGTCACGAAGAATTCTAGTATCAAGTTCCGAGCGGATCGACGGTGTTTCAAGTTAACTCCCGATCAAAGCGAGGGAGTTAAGGCAAGAATCCTGAGTGCAGCGAGGGATTTAAGCTCGCCCAAGACGAAGGCTCGTTTATACCCGAGATGAGTACTCTACTTTTCACATCATCTACGAGTCAATTAAAAGCAATAGTAGGTACTACAATCGAAGTATTTATTAAGATTACAATTACAGTTAGGAGAGCTATTTAAAACAATTAAAAGTTAAAGGTAATGTTTGATACATTAGACCAGTTGTGGAAAGACAAAGTTATGTTTTTATTCGGTACATTTATTGAAGTGGTGGTAGAGTTTATTTGTGTATTGCTGTTGTATAAAGTTTCAGAAACTTAGGTCTCCTGAGGATCATTTTGGATCAGTGGGCTAGATGAATAGTGTTTTGATGTGGATTGTTGCGGTGACAAATGTGTCCAAGGATCAGTTATCGACGGTGTTTTTAGTTTGATGTTGTCACCAATGCGGCAGCTTATTCTGTATATAATTTTCAACGTAGCCCTCCGCTACTAAATCAGATTTTCATCCACCGTGTCTTTTAATCTGGGTCATGTCTTCTCCTGAATCCGCCAATAGAGTAGCCGATGTTCTCCTAAAACAATGGCCCGGGTAGAGCTGGGCATTTGTCAATTTCAGGTATTTCGAAAATTCTTTCGGCATGGTGATGATCTTACTTGCCTGGTGCACATTCCATTATTTTAAGCTACGAAAATTCTGTTATTGTTTATATTAGAGGGACCTCGAGCTTGGTACTTTTAGACAATTCTTACGTATTCTCCACGGACTACGAATGACTGTTCTTTCTTTGATTTTGTATCTGGCATACCAGCAACAAATCTGAGTGTCTTTCGTTATCTTCGATTTTAATGTTTAATTCTTTATTCCCATAGTGAATAATCTTACGATTTGTGATATTCCAACCGGGGCGTCCCACGACAACATTGAACTTTTTGGAACGAAGTTCTTGCAGTAGGAGATAACTGGTAGAAATCGTCGCGTAACGAAAAAGCGTTACGACCCTCCTTGCGATTTTCAAAAGAGAGAACCTGTGAATTTGATCAAAATGAAAATTCAAGATGGCGGCTATGAAATTTTTAAACATTTTTGATTGGTATCGTCTTCATGATTTTGGAGGGTGCTAAAGCCGATAGTGAATTCAAAATGAAAATCCATCATAACGGTTGCTCAAATATATAATAATAATATTTATTTATTTCTCTCAAAAAGGTACAATTTTGGTACATAGTATCGAAGTTACAAACGGATTTAAACCTTTGTGAGAGCTGGAGTCTATACTGGGTTCGGGACCTGTATGACAGATCTCCAGGCTCACACCCTTTAAAATTACAATATTAAATTGCACTTACGTTACGTATAAAAAAATACATCATCGGTGCGCGTCGTTTTGTGAGTATCGCGGGAACTTGGTTCCTGACGGGGGTCCCCCGACCGCACATGTTTTTTATTTCTGTTTCTGTTTATTATTCGATATTTTGTTAGGTATATTGGCGTGTGCTAGCTGACATTTGGCAAATAATTTTATTCAATGGGCCACCGTTACCCATTGAATATATTAATTAAGTACTTTAGATATTATTGCTTAGAATCAAGTTTTTCTAACTGTGCTGCTGGAGAGTTTGTTGCTCCACTTCTTCTTCGTAAAGGGCGGGCGTTATGGGGGACGGTCATATTATATTATTTTGAGGGTAGGTACTGGACGGTGTTAGGACGTGGACGGGGCGGAGACGGAACGTTGTGTTATGAAAACACGGACAGGTGTTTAATGCATACGCACTGCGACAATGAAGCGGAACCAGAAAAGTTTTCGGGAGCGACCGGAGCGAGTGTGTATGCGCAGCGGTACCATAGATGGGACATGGCGACGGCGGGGCGGGACGTGCTAAACATCGTCACCGATGATATTTTTCCCGTCCCTTGCGAGCCACGTCGCCGTCCCGTCCGTGCATCCGTGACGTATGTTCTTTCGTATATAGTTAGGTACATTATCTATGAAACGATGTTTACAAAAATGGTCGTCCTGTTCCGTCCGGGTTAAAACACGTTATGTTTCTATACAGCGACCTTTAGCCTAATTTGAATAAATAAAAATAAAGACATGTGTACAGTCGCAATTTCATCTCAGCGACAAACAATGCCAAAAAAAATACAAAAATGTTGGAAAATTAGAGGTTTTTTGTCAGATTGTGATTGAGATTAGAATGCGAACGTTTTAAAAAATACGGGAATTGCCACTCTGCTTAGGGTTGCCAGGTGTCCGACTTTTTACAATCGTATCCGGCCAAATATATACAAGTTCGGCCTGTCCAGCTTTTGTTAGGCTATTGGTCAACCCGGCCCCGCCAAAAGATGCCGAAAGATAGCGCACTCGGACTCACGTGGAATCGCATGATTCACGATCACGCAGGAATCGCAGGCGGCGCTATAAAAGTATTTTTTTTCTTTCCAAATCCATTTTTTCAGGCATTCAGGGCAAAATGTCCAGCTAAATCTGAATCTGTGTCCGGCTTTGGGAGCGTTCAAGTATTACATAACAAATTGGGGGAGGGGGGGTCCTGTAAAACATTACGATGCGTTACAGGGGCGGTAGGGGGTCTTTGAACTACGCGTTACGTAAAATTGTTTTTTTTTAACCCTTCAGAACGGTCAACAACACACTCGTGCGCTTTTATATGTTCATCTTACGTTTTGTTTTAAAATTCATCTTGTGTATAGCGCATGCCTTAGTTATAACTGCGACGCCGCTGCCGTCGCCTTCAGATGCTTAAATGTAGAATAGAATATAATAGAATACTCTTTAATATGTACAATAAAAATTACAGATATAAATTTAGAAAATTTACATAGGGTGACACAATGGGCGGTCTTATCACTAAAAGCGATCTTTTACAGACAACCTTTGGATGGATTCAAGGGAGAAGGAGAGACAATAATGCAGGTATTCAGTGGTGTACCATTTACATATACAACAAATATATACATACATAAAACATATACTTATCTACATATAATATATACAATAATAGACATGAAACAAGAGCAAGGAAATTAAGTGTAATGACAATGGGAGAGAGGAAGTGTTTTTAAACAAAAAATTTAAAGTGGACAAAGATTGAGCACGCCTTATCGACACGGGCAAGGCATTCTATAACCGTATTGCTTGAACTGTAAAATACTTGTCATAAAAACTGGTGGAATGCATCGGCATCTCTAGTCTTAAGTTTTCCGATGACCCTGATATCTATTATGTGTGTCATGAAGGAACTTGAAACGTTCTTTAAGATAAGAGGGGGTTTTATAGTTGAACAGAATACTGTGGAGCTGAAACAAGATATGAGAATTCCGCCGAAGAGGTATGGGAAGCCACTTGAGCTTTGTACGAAATTCAGAAATGTAATCATATTTGCGCCGGCCAAATATAAATCTTATGCAAAAGTTTTGAAGTCACTCAAGTTTATCTAGTTGCGCCTCAGTGAGATCGAGATAACTGACATCAGCGTAGTTAAGGATGGGAAGTAAAAGGGATTGTGCAAGCGCAGTTTTAGTGGCAGTTGGAAGAAAGTTCCACAATCGTCTCAGGGACCAGATGCAAAAATTTTGCGTGTTACGTCCTGTAACTGAGGAGCCCAAGAAAGATGTTTGTCGATCCAAACCCCAAGGTTCCTAACCTTGTCGCTGACTGGAATAGCAGTTCCGTTAAATTATACTTGGGGAAACTGCGACCAGTTTATCTTGGGGGTCATCCTTGAGCTGCCAACAACAATGACCTGAGTCTTCGATGGATTAACCTGCAACCTATGTGCCCCACTCCACTCGCAAATTGAACCCAAAAAATCTTTCTATTCTGTTATAATATTTTTGGTAGGTACTAGATTGGATTATGATAAACTATTGAAGGATATTTGTTAACGAAGTACGCACCGTTGGTGGATCGTTACCATTTTGTGCCCATTGCCGTGGAGACCATGGGTGCTTGGGGCACTGAGGCCAGGAAGCTCATTGGTGAGATAGGGCACAGGCTCCGTGACAAAACGGGTGACTCCCGCTCCGGCTCGTTCTTGGTGCAAAGGTTAGCCATTGCCATCCAACGTGGCAATGCAGCAAGCGTTTTGGGCACCTTTGCACCGGGAACAGTTAGGGGTGGGTTATTTGACTAAGCTTTTAATGAATAGGTGTGTACCTGTATTTTATTGTCTAATTATCCATGTTTTCTTTTGTTAATAGAATTAAGGACTGACTATATCAATAAATATTTGTTATTAAGTATTACATTTAATATAGAATAGGTTAATCGAGGTTTAGATCCCTACATTGATCTACCATAATACTAAATGCCTCAAACGAAAAAAAACGTCACTACGTGAATAATAAGTGTTTTAAAAACGCTGATCATTAGTTGTTATCGCCCAGAGGCGTTAAAGAGGGTGGCCCGACCCGCCCCGAGCGTCCCCCGCGATTACCGGCCGCTCATTGAGCATTGCTAATTACCTACGAATGGTAGATTTTCCTATCGTGTTACCCAGTAACTGGGGTGTGGGGGTTAGATAAGCAGTCGGTCTATGTAAAATACTGGTATTCAGCTGCTTGCGGTTAGACCAAAAGCTGACTGCAGCATAGATGGAAAAAGGCTAGGCTTGATTGATTGATTAGTAGCTTTATCTACCAACTGCCGTTCTTACTGGCGCGGCGTTGAAACTGATCCCATCTGTCGTACTATTGAAGGTAGTTTATGTGTATTTTGTCAGGATGATCCCTGTAGATCAGTGGTGGCTCAGTGGTAACGGCACCGACTGTCAAGTTGTAGGTCGTGGGTTTGAACGTAGGCATGAGCACTTCACTTTTGCAATTTATTTTAACACCACTGCTCCCAAACCGATGAAGGAAAACGTCGTGAGGAAACCGGTATGTCCAAGATAGAAATAAATAAATTGAAACATGCGACATGGACTAAACCGCCGTTCGCCCGCGTGGTGGATTATGACCCTCTTCTTATCATAGAGAGAAGGCGATGACCCTGCAGTGGAAACAATATAGGCTTATTATGATGAGACCTAAAGTAATAAAAGCCGCACCGTGGATGGGTGACCATTCATTACATACCGAGACTTGTCCGTGCCTCGGAAAGCACGTTAACCCTAGAATAGTTAATTTTTTCGGCTTTGATAATTCCTGGACCTTTGGAAGACGTACGAGGGGCCAAAGCCAACTCGCAGAGGCCTGTTTGATGTTGATAATGAGATGAAGCACCAACCGACGATTATCCCTGTATGCACTGTGCAAGTGCACCCAAGGATATGGAAACGAAAATAATTATTGGATTTGGTTTGGGTGAAAAAAATGGACTGATTATCTAGAACTATGGAAGGACTGGAGTTACCAGATATAGTTTTTTTTTTTTTAATTAAAATCCGAAACAGCCCACGGACCTCTGAAAACGGTCCGGTACATAATGGAAAATGCCTAAAATACGACGAGTGCGACGAGATACCTATTGTCCGTTGTAGACTTTATCAATTGTATGAAATTGACGTGGTAAGTTATTGACATTAAAAAAATCCTGACTTTACTAAGACAGGCACATACGATAGGCAGTCGCATCCCACCTCTTGATCTGTATAGGTACCCGTCTCCCTAAATTTAAGATCCCTCTTCCGATTAATTTTTTCTCCTTTTTAACATATCTGTCTCCAGAACTGCTTGTGGCGCTGATGATTTTCATCCGCCACAATAATATAAAGTTATGATTTGTTTCCCCAAATATTCTGTGTATTGTCGATGTGATATATATATATGTATATTTAATGTTCTAACAATTATAATCTATAATCTTTTTGTTTGTTTCAGTCCAGTACTAACCCCACAAGGTTCAACTTTATCATCGTAGATTTTTATCGCTTTTTTGTTTTTTTTTTGTATTATAATAATGCACATTTGTTTTTCCAATTCACTTTAGACATTGGCAGAATAGTCAACATCGGATTTGCTTGCCATACTAAAAAATAGAATAAATAATATAGATAGGCAGTCGGAAACCTTAACATAACATAGCGATCTTGTTCATAGTTAGTTTGTTATTTGCAATGTAGTCACGCCGAACCGTTGCCAGAGCAAAATCCTCTTGTCCATATTTAACCAATTTTTGTGTGAATAAAAGAGGATGTTCTGCCGCTGTTTTGGCCGTCAATGTACCACTGTGTGTACATGAAGTTAATATAAATAAATATTTTGCGAGGTCCTGAGGTCCTGGGAGAATCCGCCCTTTTATGTCCCAAAATGTCTACCGTTACGTTATGACGGCACCGCATTCCTAAGAAGCTCAAACTTTATATACCCAGGTGCTATTTTTAGCGTCGCAACTTGGACGAGGTCGTATTATGTGCTGTCGAGTAGTTAAGGCTCCCGCAGACAGGCATAACGCGACTTTAGTAGAACAATTTCTATGAAAACTTCAAGGATTTTTTCTACCAGAATCGCGTCGCACCATCGTGTCGCGCCTGTCTGCGGGAGCCTTTATTCGTACCTGCTAGGCTTGATAATGAACTTTACCTAGAAAGTTTGAACATCTAACAAAATAGACAGGGTTTGGGGAAACGTAAATGGGAGACTTTATAACAGTTTTGTTTTTCAGAGATAAACAGTCACGAAAGTTACTATGTAAAACACCCGCAGTTTACACGCTACGTCAATTATTTCCCGTAATCAAGCCATTTCATACAACTTTAAAAAAATACTGTTTTGTGATTTGAATATATACCGACAATTTGTAGCTCAAAGTTGGTAGTTCTTTTGCTCAGCCACTAAAAAAAAAAAAAAATTCGTACCTATAGCATTAGGGGCAGTTTTTGTATTAAATTGAATTATCTGATGGAACTTTTATTTCATGCATTGAACTTGTGAAGCTTGACCGCGGGACGAACGAGCGGCTCCCTACTCCGTGACTATAAAACTTAGGAATTTTCTAGATACCTACCTACAGATAGGGAATTTATGTGAACTGGTCTACTTAATTATCATAAACAGTGCCTAACTAGGTAAATCACTTACCATTGGGAAAACATTACGAGATGCTTTAAAAAAAACTAAGTAGGTATGCGAAAATAATAATAAAAAAATTAGGAATGTTATTTACAGTCGGCGACAAGAACATAAATATAAAGTATAACTTTCAAGTGTGTTAGTTTCACCTTCAAAAGATAGCACACAATGTCTGTATGTATAAGAGTACAAAGAGTCCAAAAAGTTGGTAGTTGATACCAGTTGGTAAGCGGAACGTCTCTGCTCAACTACCATTGAGCCAGCCCGGGATAACCCGCGCAGGCAAGCCCAGGCCCCGCCCCGGGGCGTGGCTTCACCTTCCGGCTGCCACCCCCGCAACCCTCCCTTCGTCTCCGACGACCGGACGAGGCACCTCGCTTTTATCCCGGTTTCCTGTCGGTGGACGCTCGCTTTGCTCCGGTCTATCGATTTGTTTATTTTTTTAACAAGACAAATAGGTCAGACTTGTCCCTTCCGAGTGCCGTGTCGTGTCCGTGTTGCGTCCGGCGCGTCGCCGGTGCCGTCGGAGTGTTAGCGATGGACTGTGTCCGGTGTAGGTGCGGCAGCGTCTGGTCAGTGTCTGTGGCGGAGATGGAGGCTGTTGAATAAAGGTGAGTGGACAAACGTCTCGTCAGGATGTCCTGCATCATGATTCGTCCTATGAAGCAGTCTTTGCATGTCTGACTATGTGAGAGTTGATAAAAAATCCAATTGGAATAAGAATTGGAAAACCTCCCTTATTGTCACAACACACTCATCCAATTCAAATTGTTTTATAACCGACCTAATTTATTATATTAACGGAATCATCAGACTTCTTCATCGACTTTCCTACTCGAAGTATTTTTAAGTACCTACTTTTTTTTGTTATCGCGTTAAATAAAATCAAATCATTTATTTGTATAATATATATGGCTTATATAATGAGGTGAAACATATAACAAAACTTTTTTATACCATTATCCTACCTGAACACGTATCTATTAAAATTATAATATTTCTTATATTAATCATTCATCATTAAATTACGAGTATTTGTGAAATTTATTAATTATATAATTCTATTATTACATAACTAAAAAATATATTTAAGTACATTACATTGGAAAGAAAAAATGATGTTGCTGTTGCTATATAGATGCACTAAGTACTTATTAGCATTATTTTTCTAATAATATGCTACAATACCTACTATTACGGTACAATTATTAAAATATACTAAAAACAATGAACGTGATACAAAAGTAGGTACGTCCCGTTCAAATCCAACAATTTGATAGATACTTTCAGGAGTCATCCACAAAACACAAGAAAATACGGAACCCTAGGATACAAGCTAGTTGTATTCTTGAAACTGGTGACCATCAGATTTGAGGGATTAATCACAGCTTTGTTAGCATAAAAATAAGATGCTTAAACTCGAAGTATCCTGGCCACATTTTTGCAATGTACCCGGGTGAGTAAAGGTTCACAAAACTCACATAATAATCATCATAATTTCAGGCGAAAGACGTCCCATGCTGGACATAGGCCTCCCCTAAGCGCCGCCTCAACAACTGGTCCGGAGCTTTCAGCGGATTTCTCAAAACTCACGCTTACAGCCTCCCATGTAACTACATGGGACTTTAACATAACGGTGTAATGTGGGTGCACTATTTAACTCTGCTGTCTACCTCTTCGAGATATAGGCGTTGTGTTCTGTTATGTTGTGATTACTCACTCTGTACATCAATTACTCCAGCACCTTAATTGCGTAACTCACTATCAATCAAAATCTGAATCATTTTCAAGGATATTGCTAATCCATTGCTTCATATGTTCGAAAAAATTGTCTGCTCAACAACGTAAATAACGCAATGAATGTTGTTGAACTGTCAAAATGAAAGCCATTCCTACTGTTAGTGTGTTGCGCAATCACCCGGCTGCTGCGTCGGCCTGTCCCGAATTGGTTTAAACATGGCGCCTCACAGTAGTCGTTTGTAAATATCATGATTAAAGAAACATTTGGTAATCATCCTCATAGATGTAGGAATCTTGAGGATAGCCCGATGGGAAGAATATATAAAACACACAAAACGCCACGTGCTACGAATGCTATGATGCTATACTCATTTTGCGTCCTGCACGTCTCATTACTAAATTTTATTCGAAAACATTCATCGGTTTCTTACTAAACTTCAACGTGCATATTTATCTCTTTTGCCGGCTGTACCAATGCACAGTACGCGTGGTAATCAATATTACCACGACTATTCATGGAATGTCGATTTCAGATTTATATTAATAAATAATTTTATGTCAGGTTTCCTCACGATGTTGTCCTTCATCGATGTCAAATTAAAGTTGACTCAAAGTAAAAATGAAGCCCAAAACTTTCCTAACAAGCCATAACGTTATAAACTTACCCGTTACTCCGTCAAGAGGTCAAGACGCATTCAAGACCCATTATAATAAATTGCGAACTGAATTCAGGCCTTGCATTCCATTTGACGAAGTGCATTTGTGAGTAGTCGATGCAACTGTGGCTACTATCCGGCCCAGTTGTGCCACATTTGAGGGCCAATTATCTTGAGCTGTTGCTACCAAGTCAGTTTATTTGTTACCTACTTCAGCTTCCTCCGAAGTAGCCGATGGAGTGGAGTTAACGTCTGATAACACAGCAACGTGAACGAAGCCAATAATTGCGTGGCGTTTTTTTTTTTGTACGGCACGCATTGTGTTGGGGTTCTTCACTCTGGATCCTTAAACACCGTTACCTACCTTGGGTCTTATCACTTCCCGGCGGGCGGGGCACTATTAATAATGAGATAGTACCTCCTTCTAGGGAGGAGAATGGACTCTTTAGACAATAAAAACAAAATAAAGATGTATACAAAAATTCAGCCTATTTAAATATACTTCAAACAGAACCCTCACAAAACAAAAATATGAATACCGAAACATGCACTTGATTTGTGCAACAAATAAGTTAAGCATGTTATTAGCATTCCAGTAACTGTGTTTTCGCCAGTAATGTGGCCGGGTTGGCACACTCCCTGGAAACTGAATGAATGGCATATGAACGGCACGCGAGGCAGCCGTCACTAGTTACAGGAATCTCGAAAAAAATAGTACTTACCTAAGGACTTTATCATTTTTAAATTGACTCATGAAGTTTCTTGTGTCAGACAAACAGTAACTTGGCATTTTTAAATTAGCTTTTATTTACGGCTTCGATTTATAAAAACTATATTCAATGGTCCAAATAATATGCAAAATACATGTTCCTCATACCTGCAAACGGGGTGGGCTCATGACGTCTGTCGTTTACGTAAGACATTGTAACTTTTTCTGTTAAGCTTTTTAGGCTTTTTTTTCAACTGCTAGCTTTAGAAGTTTTCGTGATTGATCAATTGAAATGCTGGATACGTGTTCTTAAAATGTTAACAACCAGACCTTATCATAGGAGCACAAGTTTACAACTTTATTGGAAGATTATTCAATAGTGAGGTAACTTTTAACTGAACAATTAATAATGCGGCAGTTTGACAACAAAAACTGTCAAACCGCCATATTTATCCTCCAGATTGAAAGTCGGCCTTACGTCATTTGTATCTTACGTAACCAACTAGCAGATGAAGCGCTGAAAGGTTTCAGAAGGAATAACAAGAAACAACCGGGTAACAAAATGTGGATTTAAATGTTTTGTTTTGCTATACTACACAAATGTGTACCTACCTACATAATTATTAGCCACAATCTTAGCTTGGACAGTAATTTCAAGTCTGTTACTGTAAAAACATGGCTATCGTTGCATTTTCTAAACTCCCATTCATTGTATTTCTATCTACACTGTGCCATAAAACACATTAACATACAAACAACAACACTAATAAGCATGTACGTAAATATATCACAAAACTAAAAATGCACCTGAAAACGAAGAATTTTAAAATCCACTCAGAAAAGATAACGTTGTACCGTTTTTATTTATAAACGCTAATGTATTCCCTGTAACATCAGCATGTATTACCATAGATGCATAAATCTAACGCGCGGTAGACACTCGGAGTTGGGGCCGACTGTACATGTATGTGCTCGCATAATATTCGCATAAATCACATGGGAATTAATTATTGCCTCTGACTGTACTACGTGTGGGGTGAGGAAGATTACGCTTGTTTATGATGTTAAGTTCATATCTCTTTTCGAGTGTTACCAGCTTAGGGAAATCCTTAAGCGTCCCTTGTAAAGATTCGTATGGGTTTCATTCGATTCGCAATGTAAAAATCTCACCGTGAAAACTTAGGTGAAATGAAGCTTGAAGTGAGTTGCCATCATAGACTACATAGAGATACTACGTATTTGTCATTCCACCTGATGCTAGCGATTGACATTATTGACAGCTTACGTCACATAAGTTTTCACGGTGAGATTTTTACAGAATAGATTTGGCATTGATAGAATAGATTGGATTTGGATTTGGCGTCAGAGGGCAAGTGGCAATCGCTTTGCTAGTGCTTTCTAACTAATAACCATGGTCTAAAAAAACAAGGTCTGGCATTCCGGGAGTGACATATGCTCACGTCACTATCCGGTTGCCACTTTATTGCAAAAAAACACGAATTATGGAAACATTTTCAGTTATCATTCTATTAAAAAATATATATAAACGATTTAAATTGTCTTTCATTTTTCTAATCAAAGGAAACAATTCATTTTAAACATATACCAACGCAATTGTTAGTTAAAACCTCTTTATTTATCGGATTCGCACAGGTAATAAAGGCGATTGGCGAGTTGTTATTACACACTACTGGTAACACAGCGGTGATGACGTAGGCTTGTGTCACCCCCATGACCGGAATGCTATACCTGGTGAAGTATATTATTATACCATGCTAATAACTAGCCAAATTCTGGACCAACTCCATCGACACGCTTCGAAGAAGTGCTTTCAAAGCGTTTCGTATTCCTACAACGGCTTTCAACGGGACTGACATAAGCTTTTCGTTAGCTTATGTCAGTCCCATATATTTTCGACATTTCCATCAGACAAAGTGACGTTCACCACTTTGTCTAGTTCATCATCGGCCTAGTATTTTCGCAACTTTGTTGCCGTCAGCTTCTAGTCTACCCGAATGCAGCTGAATAGTAGTATTTTACATGAAGCGACTGCCTATCTGACCTCCACAATCCATAAACTGGGCAAGACGATACCCGTTGACTAGACTTACCATCAACTTACCAGCTGCTTTATTACAAGAAACAAAATGAAATTTTACCTTTCATTCATGCAAACCTATTTTTGGGTAAACTGAAATTCTAACATTGTGAAAGATTCCTTCATTGTCCTTTAAAATAAATTCTTCTTATAGTGTTCCAACTTACCTCCGGCTCAAAAGAACTGCTTCTTTGATTTAATATGTATGACTTTCGATGTAAATCAGAACTGTTTTCTGGAATATTATTAACATAAAAAATAGAAAGCCTTTTGTACAAAGATCTTGTGTTTATCTAACTAATAAAAAAATGGCCATACCATAAACGTAGGTTTGTTCCGAAAATTTTGTCGTTTATTTTGCTTCAGTGGTGCTTAGCAATGTCGGCAGTACTCGCGACTCCGGCTCAATCACTATAGAATTGTGTCTGAAACTCGTCACATTGTACTGTGTAAGAACTTACTTACGGAGGTATTCCTACGTCGCCATAGCCATACCATTCAGCAACGGCCCAGCACTTTCAAAATCAATACACCACTTGTTTTCCAGTAAAAACGGATTCAGAGGGGATGACGTGTTGTAGTTCGAATGCCTACAAAAATAGATGAGGCAGTATGTGCTGGACTGAATGCGAAGTTTGGGCCGATTTTTCGGTCGATTAGGCCCGTGATAAGTAGCCGTTGGTCCTACAGGGTAAGGGGGAAAATCACTATGTCTGCTATTTTAGTAACGTATGCCATAGAAACTCGTGGCTAAGACTAAGTATATTTTATCTATCTATCTATTTAAGTAACAGCCATGCGTGCATGACAAAGAACGAACCCCTTTTGTATTTTTTTTTAATGTAATTAAGATGCTAAAAATAATTGAAATATCTTTATAAAAGTACAGTTGTCGTGGATCAAAACTATTCGTGTCAGTCACAGCTCCTGTTAATAGTTTCATCGCTTTTGCGCTCTCTAAAATATAGTTCATTTTGTCCTTGATTTACTTAATGAAGATATTTCCTAACGTCATTTTTCGGAAAACTTGTTGGTGATTTGCAATCAAATAAAATCGTTTATTTTAAATTGTCAACATAAGTATTATATTTTATTTACATAATTTAAAAGCTAACAGTCTTAAAATAATAATAATGTGTACAAGTATATAAAAACGGGACGGGAAGGAATCATAGGGCATCAAATATTCGTCAGCATCGGTTGTCAACATGAAAAGTGCCCAAAAGGCTCGCAGAATTGCCACGTTGTATGGCAATGCTGATTCTTTGGCCAAAAAATTAGCACGCCCTCTAATCAGGTTAGGAGTCAAACCAACCGCTTGGTAATGTCTTGAAAAATTCTAGGCTCTAGTTTACATCCCAAATGGCTCGAACATACAAGTTCCAATATGATAGGAATATTTGCGCAGTTTGAGGTTTTGTGCACCTGCAGCAGCCACCTCAGCATAGCTCGCCCTGCTGGGAAGATGGGATGGCGCAAGGATGTCGACATATGTTGCAGCCGACACCAAAGGCTGACCTAACTTCCAAGGCATTATAGTCATTCCGCCTGGCCTCTTCCCATCGTCGCATGCCAAGCCTTTGGGTTTTAGAATAATTGGCTCCACGGCGGTGACAAGAGCACGACGGATGATCTCATTGATGCTGGCGTGCCGTGCTATCCGGCCTGCTCTCATAATACAGGATAGACCATGGTGTCCGAGGCAGTCGACACCTTCACCGCATCCGCAGCGCATTATTTTAGTTTAGAATAAAAAATCTTGTGTGATTTAAACATTGGTCTACATGATTCAGACCAGTCCACGTTAAAGATTGCAGGAATGCATTTTTTGCGGTATTTTAGATACTTCCGTGGAATTTCCTCATACAATAATACTACATAGGATAATGGAACGGATATAGGTGTGATACACCATCATTGCAGTTTTTTTTGTGATATTTTAAGTTGGAGCTTTGCGTTTTGAAATACTGAAAGTATAATATTTTAGTTTTTTCTACATTAACTTCTAAAGTATTGTAATCTAACCATGTGATGATGTTATTTAATGTGTTATTTATAACTGACTCCCAGGTTTCAACGTTCTTACAATCTAGAATTACCGTCGTGTCATCAGAAAAAAGGATACAATCTTGTTCTACTGCTTGAGGAAGATTGTTAACATACAAGAGGAATAACGGTGGGCCTAGAATGCTTCCCTGCGGTACACCAAAGTAATTATGTCGACTTTGGGAGTGGAAATTGATGATACTGTTACCTTCGAATTTAGTGATCCTCGTGATTTGGCTGCTATTCGACAGATATGATTTGAACCATTCTAAACCTGGAACCTCCTATACCGATTCTATCCAATTTATCGAGAAGAATTCAAGTCTCGCTTGTGCCGCGTTCCGATGCGGACGCGTTTGCATATTCTTTATATCGAATAGCGCGGCGCAAGCTGTCGCTCGTAATTTACTCGCCATGGGTAGTGAACTAGTGGTGAATGAGTTGCTGGCGTTCCTGCAGCAGAAGCTGGATGTGATGGACGAAGTGTCTGCTGTCCAGATCTGCGCATCGAACTTCAGTGAGGATGACATAGCTGCTGCCAAGCTGTTGTTGTTCAGTGTGCTGAACAAGCGCGACCAGATGGTGTCCCGCCGGCGTGACGGGACTAAGAGAAGCCTGCAAGACATAATCACGCTGTTCAAGGAGACCGACCCTGACGATGTGCCGACGTTTGTGGCGAAGGAACTACACAAGCTTCCTCCCGTCACCTTCGATCACGTCGATGTAACGAGCCTTCTGAAGGACATTGTCGTCTTGAAGGCCAGTCTTGCAGATGTGCTAACGAAGTTAGATGCATCTCAAAACACCGCCGCTGATTTGCGCAAAGAAGTTAGCGAGTTGCGCAACAGTGTAGCAGTAATTAGGTCATCAGTCGATGCGTCTAATGTAAACACGTGTCGCGGTGCCGGCCTCAATATATCGTCGTCGAATTCCGCGTCAGCAGTTTCGTCGCCGGCGCATCCGTTGATTGCTGAGGCTGCAGTGCGCCCTACCCGCGCACCCCGCAGCCCCACGCCTGTCACCGCGGTTCCTCCACGCAGCGCCGTCCGAGCCCCTCGACCTGTCCCGCTGCCTGTGTGTGCAGCCCTAGCGAAACCCCTGCAAGAGGATTTCGCTAGCGTCGCCGCGAGTACCCCTGGCGCGCCAATTATAAAGACTAAGCCAGAAAAGGCACCAAATAGGGCTGATAATGATGAGGGTTTCGTGACGGTGCAAAGGAGGAAGCGCCGATCTCAAACCAACGGGAACCGCTGCGGCAAAGCTCCTACGGGGCCTGAAGTGAGCCTGCGTGCCGCTATGCCGAACACACCGGTGTACATCTCCCGCCTGCACTACACCACTAAGGCGGAGGACATCGTGGAGTACGTGCGCCAGAAGACGAGGTACATGCCGAGGGTGCAGTTACTGGAGTCGCGCCGCAACGTCAATTTTAAGGCGTTTGTGGTGCGCGTACCTAATTGTTATCTGCCCCACGTCATGGAAGAAGACTTTTGGCCGCTGAACGTGGTATTCCGTCGCTTCCGCGGACAAGTTCCACAGTGCAGCACTTAATTAAGCTGGTGCAAATAAGTGAAGTGTTACTAACATAGTTTTAAGCCTTATTTATTAACAGGAGTTTTGCTTACATTAAAATATGTATGTTTAGGTTAAGGTATTTATCTATGGGCCTGAGTTGCCTGAAAATAAATGGTATTGTTGTTGTTGTTGTTGTTGAATAATGAACAAAATCGAAAGCTTTGCATGAGTGTAGGAACAGAGCTGATGCTGTAACTTTAGCGTTAATATTATTAAAAAAAAAAATAACTTGGTTAAACGTTTTTAGTGAAGTTGATCTGTTCTTCCTAAACCCGTATTGCTCTCTAGCAAGAACATTATACTTAGCAAAGAAAGAAAGAAGTTTTTTGTGCATAACTCTTTCAAAGACCGTCGATAGGATTGGTATCAGTGCAATAGGGTGGTCATTATTTTTATTTGATTTAGGTAGAGCCTTTTTTATGTATTGGTTTTAATACAGATATCTTGAGTATATCCGGGATGCAGCCTTGCTGTAATGGTAAGTTGATGATAAATAAAAGTGGTTCTGCAATGTATTGAGCGATATTTTTTTAGAAGATCTGTAGTAAAATCATTATAACGGGTACCTTAGTGCTTTTTAATGTTTTTAATATTATAGTAAAAAATTCAGTAGGAATTAGTATTTTCAGTGAATTCTTTTTATATTACTTCGGTTGTAAGTGTTGTTTTGCCTTTATTACGTTAGGTATTTGAAAAAACCCGTCAAGCCACCTGCAATTTGTTTAAAAAAATATTAAACTTTTTCACAAACGGTGAGAAATATTTTGGAAAATGAGTCAATTTCGTACGCGGCTTCCTAAATGTTATAGTTTTTAGTGACGTGAAAGATGTCAGGGGCAGAACCAAGTATTGCTGATTTAATGTTTAGATAGACGATGACTGACACATGCGTGTCGCCTGTTAGCAAAGATGTGTTCCAAGGCTCTTTAGACAAGAGGCTATTTCAGACCTCGCCCTACATTGTTGCACAAAGCTAATCCTGTGCCTACCTAGCTGCTACGACAGGATTTAACTTGAGAAAATTGGTTATTAAACGACCTTTTATTTATTTTTGGCGTTCCTTTCGAGATAGACCTTTTAGAGTGAGATTTTGTTTTGCTAATCTAGGCACTAGAGGTGTTTAAATGAATATTGCTAACTACAAGGGGCCAAGTGTACCAATGCAATTGTGTCAGTATGGCCGATCATTGACACCGTAATTGTAGATTTTGACAGTTGTGGTAGTCTCCTAATTGAAACGCGTCTTTATGATTTTTCGATGGCGTGCCACTGACACTTGATTCGAAAAACGGCTCATGTTTCGTAATTCATGTTTGGTAATCTCGTACTGACAAGTCGTAATCTTCTACGAGTATTATTTTGACATTTCTATTGACCACTGTCACGACATTATGAATCTAGGAGATTACGAAATTTTTGCACAATGGTAGTAGCGTCGCCTTGCTATGGTTTTCATAGAATATAATAGAATAGATCATTTATTTGTCCAAAACATACGTATATACACACATGGCATGCAAGATGTTACATAAAAATTATAGCAGTATGTTTTGCCATAACGGCGTACAAATATAAACAGGTTGGTTATTTTTATTAGGATATAAACATCAAATAGTTATAAATTTGACCATTATTCAAAGAAAATTTACATATCAAATTAAAACTTAATCAATCAAATTATAATAAATATACTACAGAATAGTGTCATCAACTCGTCATAGAAATATATAATAAAATAAAAAATTGTTAGTCAAAAGTCAAAGTAACTAGGAATAAAAAATCTAAATATTATTATTTCACACAAGTCAGATTAATTTACTTGAATATTATACATAACACCACATGACCAGTCATTAAAAATAGTAGACTCGGCTCACGGGTCTACAGCCACAGATGTCGATAACCAACTGATGCTGACAGAGTTGACAGTATTGTATTCTTCTCCTTTTTGGGTCGATTAGATACTTAAATTTTGTTTAACCAGTATTCGGTCAGTAGCGACTACCTGGACAGCTCTTTCATTTGCCTCATTCAGAACCTGGAAGGTGCAGGTGTGTATAATGGGCAGGAGAGGAGGTGAGGCAGATTCTATAACGGGCGGTATACTGTCACTGTGTTTGGGATAAGTCGATGATAATGATACCCCAACTGGTATAATTGTTTCTATAGCGCTCGTTTCTACGATCGAGCCGAGTATTTTTTTACGTGAAATAAACTAAGTGGCTTTAAGATTTTGATCATGATTTACCACATTAAATATTTTCCGACTAAATTATTTTCTTGACAGCGGTGCTGGCCTAGTGTTAACGGCCCCGATTTACGTGTTGTAGGTCGTGGGTTCGAACCCAGACAGGCACTACACTTGGGTATAATTTATTTTATCAACGCTGCTCTCAAAACAGCGAAGGAAAACATCGTGAATAAACCGGCATGACGTAGAACCAAACAATTTAAGACAAGTAAATTCGAGCCCCACTGCTTCTCAAAGAGCCATAGTTATAGGCTGATTATGTTATGTTACATTATTTTCTTGATGGCAATATTTTAGGGCCAAAACCATTATTTTTAACTAAAATACACTCGTATATTTTATATAGATCAATTGTCTCTTATGAAGGCCGCCACCTGTTTGGCCGACAAGCGGATGACACTTTTACGGGATATAATAAGGTAATGTATAGACTTCCTGCAGCTAAGTGGCGCGCGCGCCGGTCCTCGCGCCCACATGCGCGCGTCAATTTTATATGTACATTTGACGGTTGGTGGGGTTAGGCGGTTGTTCTTTTTGAGTTTATACTAGGTTGATTTAGACCAGGTAGAGATATCTATATATATAATATCTTTTCAAATGTCTGCATCCAAACAGCATTGCTTTGTTATTTTCATAGGTATGAGTGGCCGGGTGACTGCCGGTGGAATAATAAGCACATGAGACATTTCGGCTTGCTCTGTAAAGTTAGCAACACAAAGCTAAGGTCTACGTTTAATTTTCTGTCTTCCACCATTTCTGTGGGCACAAAACCACTGGGACGCGAAATGGAAATTTAAAACAAAAAAAAACACTTAGTACTAATATAAATTAGAACGCTTAACAAAAACGCGTTTACACCATAATTTCACGACCGTGGTCAAATCGAGTGGTACATTTAAATTGATTGTAGGACATATTTCCTTGAAGCCGGATGCATTCAATTGGCATCAGCGGAGTGCGCAGGCGACGAACAGTTCGCGACCGACCGTTCTGTCACTCTCACCGCGGTATCGATAAATCGAAATCGAGATATCGATGTGTTGAACTGAGATCGTTAAACGGGAATCTACGAAACGATTATTGAAGTGGTTTAAAAAAAAAAAAACTTTAATTAAACTTTTATTTTCAAATAATTTTGCTTATGATTTTTTCGTTGTGAACTTTGTTTTTTTAATGGACAGTGGTTTTTTTTTCAAAAATGTCTCTTTATGAAATTATTCGTTTTGTAGGACAGTGATAAAAAATTGTCTCATCAGATTTAACGAAAGTGCTTGTCTGAGGACTGAGTTAGTTAGACATGAGTGGTATCACTGACATGTGATACCACAAGACAGCTATCACGACGGAAAAAGACGGGAAAGACAAAAAGCGAGCGAAGAGGAAACGAATATCCGACATGAGGTGAGAGCGGTGAGAGCGAAACAAAACCGTGCAGTTATCAACAAATGATGTGAATTAGAATGTGTCAAAAGTTCCAATCACATAAGTGATTCGAACTTTTGAGACTGCGCATTTACTCAACATCTTGCAATGTATTTATATGTACTGTGTTCAATAAAGAATTAATTTGATTTTTTCATACAATTCTTCTTACAAGATTAAGTTGAGACTCTTCTTCTTTTTGAGTCAGTGACTGAACTTTTTTTAGATTATTTGTGTCCAATATGTGACCACATTTAAAGCTGCACCAGTGGTTTTTATAACATTTTGGTGGTGGTTGTCCACTGGATGCTCTTCTGAAGGCTCAACAGTCTAGTGGGGGATGATTTTTGAGAAGTCACTGTTTTTTTGTGCCGCACTAGACCTGCCGCCATTTACTGGATTAGTCGACATTGGGAAATTCTTAAGGCGCATCAGTCTGCCCCGAGTCTTTCCTATGTCGTACAGAGGATGTCGGTGGTCTATCCACTGCTTAAAGTTTCTGTAGCACAGGTACCTTCCCTTTGGACTATACCTGTATGTTTATATCGTGCAAGTTTAGATTGCTGCAGCTGCAGAAATCTCTTTACGTGACCAGACGGCTGGCCTTTCTTTCGGACAAAGACGCAGCATTATCTTGCCATTCGACATTGACTCGTTGGCCTTGCTGCTGCCAGCTTTTAGCCACAGTACTCGTTGACAGCGATATGAAAACGTTTTGATATACTTCAAAATCTAAATGGTATACCCTATGATACCATTCTCGTGAGGGTTTCGAAAAATTAAGGGGGAGGCGCCTAGGTAGCCCGCGAAATTAAAATTTTCTTACTTTTTTTGCAATTAGCAGGTCAGTGTCTGGTTGTATGTTGATCTGAATATGATTCACGGCCGTATCAAATATTTATTTATAGAATTATAATCATAAGAATCATCAATACATCTAAGTTCATATTACCCTATTAGCTGCTGCCCGCGGCTTCGCCCGCGTGGTCGTCGGAAATTATCATAAAGGAACGTGTTACCGGGATAAAAAGTAGCCTATGTACTCCTTATAACATCAGCTATCTGCCAGTGAAAGTCCCGTCAAAATCAGTCCAGCCGTTTCGGAGTTTAGCCGGAACAAACAGACAGAAAGACAGTTTTTTTTTAAATGTTATTTCGGTAATTGTACCGTGTATACATCCATATCCATTTAGTAAAAAGAGGTTATTTTAATATTACAAACACACACTCCAATTTTATTTATCTGTATAGATGTATATAGATTATATGACTATTTCATGAAATCATGACATTTGAGGCCAATTCTAACTTAAGGAGTTGTATTGCTGATTCTAATGATTATAATTCTGTAAAGCCATATTTGTTACGGCCGCGAATCATATTTTAATCAACCTACAAACTGACATCCTGCAAATTGCAAAAAACGCAAGTATTTTTGAATTGCGCGGGCCACCTGAGCGCATCCCCCTTAAGTATAATACTTCCCATGCCGCTTTCGGCTACGATGACTATTTCTGTTTCGTTTGTTCATGTAATAAAAAATACATCATCATGAAAAGTGGTCGTGCACTTGGCCTCTCGTGTGCAAGGTCCCTTAGCTGCATGTCAAGCCATCAATCATGCAGTCATTATTTAATCAGTCTGTCTAAATAGATGCCCAGATTAAATAATGACTACATTGCTTGAGCTTCCTATATGACCATAACAACTAACTTCTGGTTGTTTATTACTAATCATTTTTACCGTTGGACATTCACGTGGAGTTTCCTGATGGAAAAACTTGTGGGTTAGGGTGTCCTTAAACAAGTTCAATTTGTTTTACGCATACCTTCTTATAACTTTCATAATAAGTAACCCAATATAGTCTAGAAAAAATATTTGCCCGTTTTATGAATGATGCCAAGTTGAGTACTGCACTGCAACCTGTAACTATGGGTTTTGTTTGTACTTTCATACGTGATTTTTTAAGATGTCGTTATAATTACGGAGTGATAAACAAAATATTTTCCTTATCGTACTTTCAATCAAAGTACTAGCAGCCCAAATATACCGATCTTCAAAAAGTTCAAAGCATCGATTCAAATGACATTGAACTATGCCTTGATTTCGTAACAAATCAGGGTCAAATTCTCAGATTTTGGCAAACGCTATATCCCATCGAAGGAAGAAATGTCCTAAACGTTGTTAGGTAACCTATACTTATTTTTTGTTTATTTTTATATTTTATGTTGTTATATTTTTTATTAATTAACTAGTTTTCTGTTTCAGATAAAACGCTGGATAATTTTGTCTCGGCAATCAATTTATATCTCGACTGCAGATTGATGACAGTTTTCTTCCTGAAGATGTGTCTTTTTGGGATGATAGGGCTGCTTTTCTGGAAGCTAAAGGAAGAATAAGTCGTTTGAAGGTTGTAAATGACACTGCTGAAAGGGCTGTCAAATTAAGGCCGGATTTTCACGGGCTTATCACGGTTAAAGAAGAGCAAAAACATTTCATGTTGTTCTGTGTCCAGGAACGTAGCGAACTGTAAAAACCATATCCTTAAGAAAAGTTACCTTGGTTGATGGTTGTTATTTTGTATGTTTAAATAAAGAAAAATATTTCTCTAATGTAATTTAATTGTAATTATTGAAATTGTTACTGTAAAATAGTGAAAATAGCATAGTTATTTTAATTTTTTTTAATGTTAAATAACCCTCAAATTTGTGATGCCTGGAAAAGGCCGCTAAGTTGTAAGTACTTATATTATAAAATAACCCCAAAATGTACACTTAGTTTGCAAATAAATCTTTGACTTTGACTTTGAATTTTGCCTTTTATTCACTTCTTTAAATTGTATTTATATAAATTTTGTAGGACTAACCAAATACTACGACAAAACATGATTTTCGATAAACTTGTGGCTCGGTCGGCATGGGTTGCAAATATTGTAAATAAGCTAGACAGATAAAATTATTTAAATATGGTTTTGCATGTGAAAAATATATAGAGTTATGTAAGGGTAGGTATCCGTTACACTACTAATGTGGGTTTATTATAGTGTCCAACCAAAGATTCGGTTTCGGTTACGGTTTCAGCCAATTTCGGCCAAAAAAATATTTTTCGGCAGCAGTTTCGACCATAAAGTGGCCAAATGAGTACGGCATGGCGTTCGTGAGCTGTCGGTTTTGATAGAATACGAACAACTGACAGATATACAGACAGCGAAGACTTAGTAATAGTTTTCTCCCTTTTTGTACAAACCCCAAAAAGTAAGTGTTTATTTATAAACTAGCTTTACCCGGCCCGGCTTCGCACAGGTGGCAATAAGTAACTAACAACTACCCGTTTTTTTTACTCTCCTTACCTACCCTACCTACTCTACCTAGCTACCTACCTAACTGAACCGTAGGAAGGTGTCCTGTTAAAAAAAATAGGAAAAACTCAAAGGTTTTTACCTTTGAGTTTTTCCTATTTATTTTATCTTTTAAACCACCCCAGTAATGAGGTGAATAAAACAAAAAACATAAACATAAATCGGTCAAGCCGTTTCTGAGTTTTAGCGAGACTAACGAATAGCAATTCATTTTTATATATATGTATAGATGTATGGATATAAGCCATTTAGGTTCTTAGCAGACATTGCTGCTTATATTATCAGCGAGTAGGGAATTATTCGGTTTCTGGGAGATTGATACATGCTCTAAGGGCAACAGCAGATGTATCTTAGCGACTGTGCCTTCGGTCACAACAGCAAAATCACACGTTTCAGCGATTACTTCGACGCTGCATCAAGTATTGGCGACTCGTTCCGTTTGAGTACGGTTAAAAAATTGTGTTTTCTGTTTGGCGGAGCGATAAAGCAGTGTCGCTAGGTATACTGAGCTTCCGAAAAGCGATTATATCACTGACTGCTAATGCAAAAAATATGCGGTATTAAGAGTTGAATCGAGCATCTGAAAAAATACTAAATCTCTAATCGTAAAAGCTGCTAAGGCCCTTTAACATAAGTTCATTTTTCAATCGCAAACATTTTTTTTCTTTGATTTAAAAGAAATCTGATAATTACAAAATCTGCTCTTAGTCAAATTATTAGTAACTAACTAACTAGTCTACGAAAAACGACGGGTGTCAGAAAATAATGCTTTTTAATTATGTAACTTTTTTGAACTTCATCAGTTCCAGTTTCGGTTTCAGTTTCGAGCAAAACTAAAAGAGAAGTCGAAGGTTCGGTTACGGTTTGCGGTTTCGGCAAAAAAATTTTTTTCGGTCGGATACTTTATACAGCTCTGCTTAGCTTTTCAGAGATTACATACCTAACGCTATGTTATTATTATAACAGGTGTAGAAAGACACTTAACGAAACCGAGAGTCACTTGTACTACACGTCATTAGGATAGTTTTTTGGTACTGGACCGTACCTGGGAGCCTTCTGGTTACGGATATATTGAAGGTCAAAGTTCAATTTTTTTACACAAATAAACGGTTTGAATATTATAACTCAATTTTAAATACTATGATACTAGTCCTGTACCATTGTTCGCACTCAAAAGCACAATGTTTTGCGTACGTTACATTGCGGCCTGCCGTCAACAGCGATTTTGACACCGAAAAGTCGTTTCCCAGCAATAATTTGTGCTCAATGTTACATAGTTTGATGTACAGAATGCATAGATAACGGCTATGTGATGGGTCACCCAGTATTTTGAAGAAGTGCCTCGTATTCAGAATCTCAAAACTTTCAAAACAAAACTTTCTAAGTCGAACTTTCTTGTCCCCAGGGTTGATCTTCGCAGTCTAAAGTGTGCGTCTGCACTTCGCGCTGGCCTCAAAGCTGCAATGTACGAAAGTAGCTGCTCCTACGCAGGAGCCCTAGAATTAAAGAGAAGCGCATTAAAGGAGGAACCATGGCCTGCAGCAGAATGGCCTCCATACCGACTCCACCAGTCCACTTTCGAGCAACTGAAGCAGAGTGTGGAGAAGGCCAAAGCGGCCTTACAGGACAGGTCAGGTCTCTTGGGGTCTGCGACGGCCTTCGGTGATTTCTATGGAGGTCAGCTGGGGCAGGATGCCACCAGCTCCACGCTAGGATTCGGAAGGACGGCGAGGACCGACGACTCAATGCTCGGGGCTATAGATAAAAGTAAAACTATTGGTAAGTAATTTCTGCTGTTTCTTTTTATTTTTATCGAATTGATAATACAAAATTCTGTCGACGCGCTAACGGGATTAATAATATTATTTCTACACAATTATTTCTATACCAGCAATTATAATATAGTTCAGTATCATTGTAGGAACAATACAACAGTGCGTTGCACTAAGAAACATATTCTATAAGTGTGCATTACCAACCCAAGTGGAAATATGGTCGCCCTTCATTTCGCCGAAATCGGCTAACGTCAACATTATCTCCCATAATAAACTGCACTACGTCAAGATGATAAAATTGAACACCAAAACGTAAACTTTTACACCAACCATTTTACATTCATATCAGAATTTAAGGTCTATTGTCATATGCTTTAACCTCGCGAAGATAACGCGCCGGTAGACAGTCACGGCTGAATATCGATTTGTAGCGGTGACAGGGTAAACTCGCCCTTAAGATAACAAAGCACGATCACATTTCGCGTGTAAACTAAACCCTTTTAGATTACTTTGATGTAGGTAGAAGAGGCTTGGTGGGGAGGCATCTTCAGATAACAATCAAGGGAGAGGGGCGTACGGGATTTCATCCCCATGGTTGCTATAGAGACGCACCCGCCCCTTAACGCCCCGCGATCATCGTGCGCTCGGTAAATAGTGGCGAAAATAAAATTTTATTATCCCACCGTTCATTATTGTGGATGTTAGACGACGCTTTTTTTCTCTTAACGAGGGTAGAATAATAATAAATTCTGTTGCATTTATCGTGCGTTGTCGTTTGTTATAAGAATTTCTGGTGCGATCGAAAACGCTGCCAATAAATTAAAAATAAAGTTTTATTGTTTTTAAATTAATGTCCCTCTATTTTGAATTTTCATTTACTTACATAATTTGTTATTTTTATTCATAACAAGCTGCGCCCGTGGTTTCACGCGCAGAAGTTTCGATCCTGTGAGAATATTAGGATATAAAGTATCCTAATCCAGGTCATGGTCTACCCATGTGCCAAATTTCATCTAAATTCGTTCAGCCGTTTTATCGTGAAAGCGTAACAAACATACAAAAAAATCAAATCTTTTCGCTTTATGAAATTGGTATGGATGATAATTGTATAGAAGAAAATTAGTACGTTTTTAAGTTATTTAAATTACCTGTACCTTGTAATAACCAGTACCTACTTATACTATTCGTGGATACCTACTTACAGCTTTGTCGGTGTAAGTACGGATACGCTGGTTGGTCATTCTTCCATACAAACGTAGTATGATGATTACTCGTCTGTTAGACGGTGTAACGTTCAAAATTAAAAATTGTGTCAATTTGTCTTGCCATGATCTAGGACTGTATGGAATAAGAATCAGAAAAAAAAATGGTTTAGAAGTTACGAGTGTCGAAACTTCCATATTTCAACGTATTTTTGGGCGTAAATAACTAACTCCCGGAGTATGAAAATAGCAAAATTGTTACCGTACAGGGATAGATAATTTATTCAAGATTTCAGATAATATTGTTTTAAATAAATACATCCAGTAGTTTTTTTTAATAATATCTATACGCCCAAAGGTTTTTCCCAAAGGTTTCGTTTTCTTTATAATTCATCGTCTAATAATCTAATTAAATAAAATCGGTGTGAGTTGGTTTGGCACGCACGAAAATTGATGTGTAAACATGTGAGCTCGCATCAGTTTGGTTCACGCGCTCACATAGACACGGGTCTTACGCTGACGTCATCTGACGCTCGAAGTCTTACGCTTACGTGTCTGACGCTCGAAGTCCCAGCTAGCTCCTACCGTAGACCGAGCGCTAAGATGTTTACACATCAAAAAAAACTACATAAACAATACTACATTAATAAATAAATAAACTAAATAGCATACATATTAGCCACCACACCCACCAACGAATTCGAGCCGTTCGTCCAGTGCAACCTTAACTACATTATTTAACGCGTGTGGTAACAAAGTCGTAATTACTTACTTCAAATTGGCAGTTTTTTAGATATGCACTTTACCTTCTCTGTTTTCGATTTCTAAAATACCTACATAATTACCAACTACTTATCAATTTATTACTCAGTATCACAACTATATCGCTTTCATGACAGTATTTATCACAAATATTGCTTTAAGCCTAACTTACCTATGCGTTTTGTGCAAAGCTTGTCCCCGCTGCAGGTACAATCAAGTTAAAACTCCTTCAGTAAAGAAAAAAATACATCTACAAGACCACGCACAGGACAAACATATTCCAATTGTGACAAAAATCCTTTGTCCCCGCCAGAGGTCGCCACAAAAGCACAGTGACAAAGGAGCTGCTCTCGAAAAAGACAATAAAAGATTTTGCCATTAAAAAAAAGTAGCGCAATTCATAAAAAAATGTAAATTCGGAGCGAGCGGCCATTGTCTTGGCTGCGCTGCCGAGAGGAGATCGGGCCTTTCCGGTTTCGTTAACTAGATGGAAACTCTTGCGTTTCGGGAGGTATTTTTCGTAAGAATTTTTTAATTTTAATGTCAGGAGTTCTTAAAGTTTGATTTTAGTGATCACTATAAATCGTGTCTGTCTGTTTGTTTGGTGACTTTAGAAATATGACCATCCGATCTATTCTGAAGAATCGTGTTAATCCCTAGCCTCAGTCTGGAATGACAGCTCTCTTCAAGCTCACTTCACTTGAAGCCGTGATAAGCTTTCACGGTGAGAGTTTTAAAGAATAGACGATGTCTATAGATCATGTCTTTAGGCCAATGTTGATGTTTTTATGTAACCAAATTAGGAAGTGATCACAATCATGTTCAACAATCAACAATGCAGTTGCAACGCTACAAAACTATCCAATTAATCTATCAAATTAACTTAAATTACTCAAAACAGTATAATAACCCAAATTGAAAACATGGAGTCTCGTTAACAAAATATTTACAAAACAAATTACTTTTTGATCACATCCAAGACAAAGTTGCCGTGTTAAACGGCTTGCAGCAACATCCATTACCCGACGGCTTTGATAAACACACGAGTCGAGCCAAAAATACTAAGCAATGGCCGAGTATTTACATAATATTCAAATAAGTGCAAAAATCCACGCGCCACAATCGCTTAATCTTAGTCATTAGGAGAAATGTATTAAAAGGAACCCTTCAACGATCGCGTAAAGAGTTGTTAACACGAAAATGATTGCAGAACGCCCCAAATACCAGTTTCTAGTATTTTACATGGCTATCGTGGCCCGGGATCAGTTTGGTACAAATGTCATCAATTATGAGGCCACACTTTAGATCGTATCGCGATAAAATATATATCAATAAATCATGCTCCAACTGCTCTGATATGAGTCTATTGATTTTTTTAAATGTGTATTGCCAAAGGGCTGGGTTGTTGTTTCTCGATTTATATTCATTACGGACGGGGGTTGGTGTGAGGAGAATATAGATTGTGAGCGCAGTATAGGTTAAATCAGAGCATTTAGGAACTCTTTGGTTTTGTAAATGAAAATGTGCGTTCCTAGTGCCTAGAGAAAGTGATATTCTATCAGATAAAAATGATGGAAACTTGAATTGTGAATTATAAGAACGTTATTGAAAACTATTACTTTGTTAGAACATGTAATACATATGGAATCCAATAAAGAATTGAGTATTGAGTGATGAACAAGTCAAAAATGTATTGGGTTGAGATAAGCTGCTGAGAAACATAAGTGAATCCTGTTGAAGAAATACAAAACACTTTGAAAGCGGTTGCCACTGGTCTAGGCTTGTCTTGCTTCTTAGTATGGGAACTACAGCAAATCATTATTCACACATGTAATTAATGCATTTGAAATCTTCTTCAGTCATTAGTTCTAGTTATTACATTTATTACTTGTTTAATAGATATTTAGTCTAGGAATCTCTGGAGCCTTGAATCCCAGGATTATATACCGGTGTCCAAGCCTCCAGAGAGTGGAACCCCCTCAAAATATGGTGTCGTAACTGGTAATAGATAGGTACTGCTTTTAGTATGTAGCTTGAAGGCTCTCAACGCGACAGCGCGACGTGAAACTAGTAGAACAATTTATATGAAAACTTCATGGAAATTGTTCTACCAGAATCGCATCGCATCGTCGCGTAGCGCTTGTCTGCGGGAGCCATCCATCCAGGACCAGCTGACGCAAGGCCTCTAACTAAAAGCTTTATCGAGTATTGTTATCGATGTGTTAAATAACGGTAATCGGAACTGTTTAGGCAGTTAGAGACCAGCAGAGGGCTTAGACAAGCGGCAATCGCTTCCAAAGCGTTTATTTTTTGCAAAAAAATAAAAGTACCAGGCTTTCTACAGGATTGACATAGGGTTTTTGGTACCTACCTAGCTTATGTAAAATCAATACTTTTTTGAATTGTTATTTTTGTGTTATCGCTGGTAGAACGTTACTTTGTCTAGGACCTCAGAGTGTATAAAATAATCACTATCTTTGTCTTATCCTGTATTTTCATTATCATTAAACTGAAATATAGTTTATGATCATCTAGTGCGGGTCCCAATAAATACATTTTCATTCTTTCTTTTCTTTCACTGAAAATTTTATAGCAAAAATATACATGTACGGCGTGCAGTCAGGCACTTTAATAACATAGTACAGATAATCTACAAAGTAGAGTATCGTAAAACGGTGTAGAGTGTGAAAAGTGACTCATCACGGGGCGCCCTGCTGTCTGCACCGGCTTTATTATGTTTAATAGTCCCTCGGCCCCAAACGGTTTGCCTTTTAATTAGTAAACCTTATTGTATTATTATAATCTGACTCATATGGATGTTTGTTGAAACGAAACTGATAATGTAAGGGTTGTTTTGATTTTTTGTGTGCTTTTGGTTTAGTTACAACAATATAATCAAATAATTTTTCCTAATTTTTATTAGAAGAAGGATGGTTTTGTATTTCGCATTTTTTTGACGTTGGATATCCCTCACGTATTGATAGTCCTATAGTCCTACTTGCTGTAGGTATACCTATTTATTTTCTGTCAATTAATGCAGGCATCCATCAGGCTGGCATCAGGTACATAGCGAAATGACGAGAACGTTAATGATATCATTTCATCCTCCATCTTTTACACTGTAAGTAGGTACTAATGCCATAATGAATACTTATTTGTTTCTATTAAATTGTATAGATTATTTTCAAAACAAAACTAACAGCTAATAGACACATCTAAATTCTAATTCACAGTTTCAAATTGGATAATCATTCTGCAAAGCCACTAACCCTCTCGAGCTACCCAAACACTTCACATTAAGCCAATAAGCCAAATTCCCAGTCCCATGGGGTGATCCCAAGTAGTACCAAACAAACAATTATTGCACAATCAATGGCCATTCGCGTGCAAATATTATAAATCAGCGATAATGGCTCGCGTTACGGAGAGTGACATCGCTTTTAGTTCGCTGCTCGTGACAATAGATGGCGCACGGCCGACGCGCGCCCGCGCATCTCGTAAACACGCCGCGGGCTCTAAACCAGCAGGAAGCATAGCGGAGCGGGTATTATTGTAGTGTTAATATAAGTAATAGTAATATGTGCATTTTGTTACATTAAATTATAATTTTGCGAAAGTAAACTAAAACGTTTGTTCATAAAGTAGGATTTTCCTTGATTAATAGTATAGGTACCTTGCAGTTACCCCAAAAGGAAGAGCTTGAATAACCATCTACATAACTCAGGTACAACATTATTCACGCGTTTTTTTTTGGGCTGGGTCTCTGGCTTGTTTCTTTCAGTTACCTTCTATTCCGCTATTGAGTATCATTATAAATGTATATATATTATATTACTATGTACAACTTACCGTCTTACAAAACTAATAACCATTAGTAAAAACACAGTAAACGCAAAGTAGAAAGAGAGAAACGCAAGAGAAGTCGCTGGTATCAATTTACCCGCTGTTTTCAGGGCCCCGTCAATGTTGCTTACCATTTCATGGGAACCATGGCCGAGACAATGCGAGCTTAATTGTGCGACAGATACCAGTAATGATGATACCACCCCATTTTTTTTTTGGATTTATGGATATGCCGTGACCACGCGACCTCACCCCAGCGTTATTTTCAACAAATAAATTGTTCAAAACATATTGTGTTCGGCAATTTGATACGTTTGACTTTTAGCGTGGGAGAGCAGAGATTTTTTTTGTATTTTATTTGTTTATATCATGTTCGTTGCAAATTCTAGGTGGTATTTTCTAATGAATTATTCAAGTTTGCAACATTTTTTACGAAAAGTCAAAGTTAGTTTTTACCCAACAACAATACCTAGCTACATTTTTTTGATTATTAAACCCCCTTTATTATGCTGAGTCCTTTATAAAGAAAAACTATCCAAAACTGCAAATAAGTAGTTTACCCTTTTTAATTTATAATCCCCTAACGTCTCGACTTTTTTAAAACAACATTCGTTTTTTTTTTTTAATGATTTTATTAGTAGTAACACCATATGGAATTTAAATAACAAAAAATAAATAAAATAAAAAGTTGTTAGTACTCAAAAAAAATGTTTTCTCTTATGGCAACGCTTCATAATTATAATTTAAGTCCCAAATAGAAGTCCTTTTATTTTTAGTAATATCCCTTATTGTCTGGTAATTGTTATGTCATTTTGGACGCGACAGGTTCAGACAAGCTGTCTGGTGGGATTGGTAAAGGCTACTCCACACCTACCCTGTCCGACTCGCTACGGGCCACAAAATGTTCAGGTATGTTCCCTTTTCACGCTCTGCGTTATCAGCCTATCTATTCTGTAAAAATCACGCCGTGAAAACATTAGTGAAGCGAGCATGCAGTGTGCTGTCACTCCACCATTGCTAAAGATTGACACTATTGACAACAGACTCACTTCAAGCTCACTGTATCTAAGTTTTCACGGTGCGATTTTTACGGAATAGATCGGATTATCTATGTTACGCTTTCCGTCAAAGATGTGCTAAGCTGCGTAGCGATAAATGTGCATCATAAACTCATAATCATAAGTTCATAACATAATAAATAACAATGTGATCATTTGATTTTTATTACTTAGCTTGGCTTAGCTCTGGTGGAAAAGGGTTCAATGAAGCTATGTTTTAACAAAAGTGCAAAGCGCATCTTCATAACACATCTTACCCGCTGCGCACATCAGTGTTGTAGCGGAGCGGCTCTGATGGAAGAAGATATATTGTATAGGCAGTAGTATCTCTTGTGGAAAGACTGCCTAAGCTTAGCGTAGACCAAAAAGGAAAGTAGAAAAAAGGGTCTAAAGAACATTGAATAATGACAATCTCATAAGGGCTTAATAGACCAGCAACCTTGGGGGGGTTTTGTTGGCCTGCCAAACCTGTAAAGCTCGCTGGTGTCGCAAGACAGGGGAAAAGAAGGATATTGTGAGTTGAAGAGCAATGCTCGCGGCTCGTCAGCGTGAAGTAAAGTACAGCGCATCCACCAAACTAAAACTGCGTCCACACTAGGTCCCGTATTACAGAACCTTGCAGCATTACTTGAAACTCGTTTGAAGGCATTTGATTGGTTGAAACTAGTTTTAAGTAATGCTCGTCTTCAGTAAAGTTCTGTAATACGGCCCTAGGAGTGACGGACACAAGCGGAATACGAATTCACTAGCATAGTTGGATGGACTGACGGACTTAGGATAAGATTAGATAAAGAGTTTCATACGAATACAAACCTTCTGCTTACGCGTGTAATGTTCATATTCGTATAAGCGACTTCTTAAATGTGTCTGGTGGTTTAGCGACTTTAAAAAGTCCAAACGAGCACGAGTGGCCGATGTGATGGCTAGCGATATCTAAACATGATAAAGCAAAAAAAAAAAACTAAAAGTCGATGAAGTTTTTTATTTGGAGTTAACGACCGTTATAGGCAGTGTGGTTACCTGAAATATCAGTTTTTTTGTGTAAATTTAATTGACCTGATAAGTATTGATATCAAAACGCAATAAAACTCATGCTTCACGAAACTAAACTACCAAGCGGTCGCTGCCCCAATTTTTTTTAAACATTAATTCAGTTTTTTTTAGTTTTATCATGTTCAGATATGCATACCCATCGCGTCTGCGTAGTTTCGCTAGCTAATTTAATTTGACCCTGTAATACATGGTGGCATGAACAATGCCGTGCAAACTGTAAGCATGAATTCAGTAGAAATATATCGTGAGTTATCAAAAAAAAAAAAATGAGCGGGCCTTACGATAGATAGTTGCATATTATCATATCATGCGTAACATCTGACATGTCACCTAGGTAATAAGCAACATTAACATTAAGAATATCCTGAAAAAAATAAACTGGTAGTATTTGAAATGATTTTTCTTAACGAAGAAAATTCTATTTAATTAAATTGTATTTTATTTAATTAAGACTAGGAGTAAATATTATCAAACTAGCGGAGGTAAAACAGTAACTATCATAACTTCGGCATTTATGAAGATATTAAAAAAAAACAATGCTTCATTATTTTCTTTAGGGGTCTTGGTTTCCGCACTTAGTCCTTCAAGTGGACCATTGGCTTCATTATTTAATGAAGCATTTGATTTTAAGCATTTGCTTAGTACGATTTTTTTACATCAAAAAAAGCCAACCTCTCGGAAAATGGGTTGGTACCATCAGACGGCCAACTCTACCACCGCGCGCGCTCGTTGGTCAAATCAAATAGCGCGCGCTTCCCCGGCTTCCTGTTACACACTTCCGTTCCTTTTCACGAAATTACTCCCACTGGTTGCAGGAAAGCGAGAGGAAAGATCATCAAAAATCTGCTGTTTAATAGAAAAGTGCAATACCTACGCGGTCAAAATGTACTGAACAGCTTTTTTTTTATATCCCAATAAATATGTCAGAGCATGGTTGTTCGGAATCATGTCATGAATCTATGGTAACAGGTTGTGCGTCGATGTCTCTGCCACCCTGTATATAGCTTTGCCTACTCCTAAATTTTAACCCCATAAATGCGACATCTGCTTTTCCCGTGTAATCCCGGTGTAGGGCGGGACTGACCGTAACTGACTGACCTGACTGGCATAAGGTTAATTGAAGAGGTTAAAGGTCAATGTTTGTAGATACAAGGTGTTTATTCATAAAACGTTAACAAAAAACAAAGGAGGTTCGCTCGTCTCAGCATAGTAAATATACATTATCTTCTATGACCAGTATGACCTACAAGAGACAAGACCCTTCAAAAATTCTGTACAATTTAACTCATGACAGTAGCAGTGTCAGACGAGGCGTAAGTTCAAACGACAGTCAAAGAGGGCGCTGGAGAGCTGCAATTAAAAGTTACCGCTTTACCATCAAAGCGGTACTCATTACGCTCGGTAAAGCGGTAAAATGATGGTGGTGAGGGCGATAGCTTTATCTGCATCGGTAATGAGCGAAGATAACTGCTCTACTGCAGTAAATGATCTGTGGATTGAGTGGAAACTGTATAAAAAAGTTAAGGCCAGGAACTGACACCCAACTTTTGGTACAATAACTTCATTTATCCAACTTACGATTCAATATTTCTGAAATGGCAAATAAAAGCAATAGGTAATTAGTTCTCTATGTAGATCTTTAACGGCTAGGAACTTTCTTCATTTTTACTTTTCTTCTAAACAATGTGATTTGCAAAACTATAGAATATAATAGAAAAGATCACTCTTGATTATGAAAACCATAAAAACTACAGATTTAAATGTAGAAATTACATCACCTCAGAATGACATCCCCTAGTTCATTTTTAAAACATTACATAATCTTGAATCACGGAACGCACGCATTTAGTTTACAGGCTCGAAAAACGGCTTAAATGAGCAACATTATAACTACGAGTACTCTTAATACAATGTGTACTAGTACTGTGACTAACCCGCCACGCGCCGGTACATGTTACGCTCTTAATTAAGAGCACTCGTCTGCCGTTCTTTCGACCGCTTTGTTAACGCGATTCGATACCGTTTCGGATATAGCCGTACATTTCTATTCATTGATACTCGCTTGTCGATTAAAATCGATAGGTAAGGTTTGTGTTCATTTGCTGTTATTGTTTTATGCGGAGTCTAGACGTTTCAACTGACAGCCTGATAGTATTGATCGCTAGTTTTCCCTATTTATTCATTCTGTTATTTTCCCTAGCGCTGTGATGGCTTTCAATAAAGAAAATCATAATGAAATTATGTAGGCATAGCTTTCTTTTTTGTAATAGTTACTTTTCTCGTCTTTCGTCATTGAATTGTTTCTTATTTTTAATGCTTGACTTGTTTTTTCCACCACCCAATCAGAAATAATTGCTATTCCAATAGAAAAATAACGTATCGAAGGAAATTTTTCACGGTCCATTCGAGTAAGTTTTCTGAAACCTATCGAGTACTAAATTGAGGGGTCTGACAGACCCCACTAAGCATATCGAATAAACGCGCGTGCGGGTTATCCCTGCGAATGTCGGATCGTCGATTAGAAATCTGCGGTGACAACCGTGAATTGCACAGTTTTTTTTCTCATGCGGTACAAAAGATCACGGAGCGTTATTATAGGGTTGAGTTAAAACTGTAATTGTGACATTCATTACTTGAATTATCATCTAGGTATTATGTTTATTTTGGGAACTCATTTTTTAATAAGTATGCGCACGAGGTTTCCGTTTTTATGCGCAACAATACGCTGTAGCCTTATTATATAGTTACTGCCATTTAATTACTAAATACTGTTAGCTAACGGGTTTGTAAATAATATTATTAGTTTATTCTACGTGTGTCATAAGCAAAGGCATTTAAAAATATTTCATGGTCTTATTGTGCCTACAGATTTGCTGGATTTTGTCGAGCGACACGTGTAATCAAACAAAATCGAGATAATGTGTAAGTTACAGACGATCGTCATCATATTACTCATAGTAAATCTGTAAGAAGTTATAGCATAACGAGCGACATTATTGTCGCTAGTTATGCTATAACTTCTACACAGATACAGATTTACTCGATTTTTGAGTATCATTTTTAGTAACGATACTCAAAAATCGAGTATATGTGTAGGCATCATAAATCACCGCAATCATTCCGAAAGTTCAATTAAAATGTGTGAGATGCCTTTTTCGAGCCTAGTCTAACGATGCAGCTGAATACTAGTATTTTACATGGAGCGTCTGTCTATCTGACCTCCACAACCCAGTTACTGGGTAATACGATACCCGGTTGTCAGACTTTCGGGTTTCTGACAACCCGTAAAAGATCCACGAATGACAGCCGGGACCGTGCGACTTAACGTGCTTTCCGAGGCACGGAGGGTTAAAAAGAGCGTGACCAGTGTTACCTTAAATATTAACAATACATTTTCAATAAACTGGTTAGTAGTATCAAAAAGTAATTAATAACCGCACAAAATAAACAAACACTTTGGCATCCAATATTTATATAGATCGTAAAGATAAATAAATCGGGATCACCCCTGCACAACACCAGTCTGTTACCCAGTCAATCATTGTGCCGTTCAGTTCCGGTGGCGGGCCGTAAATGGGTGGGTGGAGCGATGCGCTGGCGTCACTAATTTCTGGATTATCCTTACTCCGTAATATAGATGTAACCCCGTGAGAAACTTAAATGGGGCTCAAAATAATAAGGCGGTTACAAATTAGAAACGGTTGGAACTATAATTTTGCTTTTATTTCAGAACAAAATGAAAATTAGGTACACAAACAGTAGGTCCAACATGGTAGTTCTTAAATGTAACTTATCTATATTCCTCAGAATCAGAATCAGAAATGTTTATTTGCAAGAAAATACATACAAATTACAGGGAAAGATCTTATATCCCAAAAGACATTGTATTCTGCCTGCAAGCAAGCGTTTTTACTTATATATATTTATGTTATTATTGTCATGCAATTAATATTATTATTACAATTATTATAAAATCATCATTGTCCTGTTGTCCCAATTTATTTCCGGTCCAGCGCAACATGTCTTTGCTTCCATACTTCTCTATGAATCGTCATGTCGTCATCAGTAAGTTCTATGGTGAGTTCTTTCTATTCATGTTCAATTACAGTACTAAAAATATATATATTTATTTTAAATGTAATAAACAGAAAATGATAACAGTATCACCGTTGGAACACTAAGAAACAATTTAAATATTCAAACAATATTAAATAGAAACATTAAGATTACAAACTACGTTTACACTGATCCCTTAAAATCGCTCCCTCTACCTACTTTATTGCCCGGGACAGAGTTAACAAAATAAATGGCTTAAATTTCTACACCAGTAATGAATACAGCGAGGGTTGCAGAATAAATCATTGTTACGTTGCATTTTGGGGATGCTTTTGGGTCCAAGATAAGGGCTGTAGCGGGTTGTGGGTGATGGGGCAAGACAGAGAAGACAGCGGGACTAGAGAATCGTTGGATTTTTGTAAGAATTATTTAAATTTGGACAGGACAAAGTCTGGCGGGTCAGCTAGTTTATTATAAAAAGCCTCTTTGGTCTGTCTGACCGTTAGTGTGGTTTTAAATAGAAAAACACTGGTCCGAGGTCTTATACTCGTAATATCCTTTACATATTATGAACTCCTGGGTTTTGGAATATCGTTGAAAATATTTTACCCTGCGCAGTCAACCGTACATTAGTGGTTATACTTGCACAACGAAGATCACCCTTACTTCTTCTTCTTCGTGGCGCTGGCACGACTTTTCTCAAATTTTGTTGGCCCAAAACTTCGCCACTTCCACGGCGTCATCGGTGGCAGCACAGAGGTCACTTTGAGTGCAAGTTTTGGGACACAGAGGGCAAGATAGAAGGTGGAGCATAGTTTGCGACATACCCTTACTGCTGCGACATAAGGGTGCTGTCAATGTTAAATTCTTAACACTAATTGGTGATTGACTGAAGGAAATTTCAGCCATGTTTCGAGTATTTGGTTGTAGAAGTCCGCAAAATGTACTTAGAATTATTTTCCATGAGTCTAAACAGCCCCGTTGTCGCTTATCTCTCAGCCCACCCCTATGCCACGCGTCACGCACCGGATGTAGGTGACGAGCGGGAGCGCGTGCGCACACTATTCAAATGATCAATGGAACGTACGGAGGCACACTTAAAACATTTTTACTGTTACAGTCCATTGTTAAACAACCCCTAAGGGTTGTTCGACTAAAAATGCCATATCTTCCAAGTTTTAAACCTTGGAAGTTATGGCATTTTAGTCATCACAGTTCTCATGTAGTACATAATTAAACGACTTCAATATTTTGGTTTAGTTTAAAATAATTTGATAATTTAACAGGATTTAGAATGTTTCTCAATCACGCTAAAAATATATATTTGAGGGAATCAAAGGCAAACAGGTGCGACGCGATAGCCCGACACAAAGGCGCCGCCCGTCGCGCGGCACGCGGTGCCTTTGTGTACGCTGTCGCGTCGCGCCAGTGTGCACGAGCCTTAACATGGCTTGGCGCAGTGGTTTAGCGATTATCTCTTACTTAAAATATAAAGTTACGTGAATAACAATTTAAAAAAAATATTGTTTCGTTTTTTTATCTTCACTAATAAATACATTTTTAAATATTTTTATAAAAAAAACATTTAAAAAACTAACATACTACCAGTGGTTAGGGCTCCAGAGACAGGAACCTCCACACGATGCGAGCCGTATCGAGGAGTACTGCATTCTGAATCACGCCCTTGATCCAACCGTCTAGCAAGAGCCTCGAGACATGTTGATCGAGGCTTTCAGCCATCACGGCGTGGCATACGCTTGCAGAGTTTGCAGCTTGGGAGGAGCTACGCCGTGACTTCTTTTCGGAGGTGGGAAAGCCACCTTTCGCTGTGGGCTGTGATTCATTCATGCATTCATTCATTCATTCATTCTTGGCGGCGCAGCGTCATGGGACGCGGTGATCTCCTTCTGCGAATATTTCATGTCGCTGAAGGAGGCAGCGGAAAGGGAGAGGGATATGTCGAGTGCTCTCCCGGCCCGCAGCAGGCGCACCGGGCGTCGGCAGAGGGCAGATAATGCCTTCTTCCGACCCCCTTAAATGGGTTCAGGGGCGGCGGACTCGGGGACCTCCGCCACCTCCTATCATATAAGACTCGGCGGGACTTGGCGGCGCGTAATGTTCTACGCGCGCTCCTTTTAGACGTCGCGGCGGGAGTCAAACACCTAACTCCCCCCGCTTGACCAGACGGGGCCTGCAGAGGCGGGTCGGCACCAGTCGGGGGTTGCCTTGAAGAGTGCTTAAGTACCCCCGTCGCCCCCAGTGCAAGTGTGCGAGGGAACACAGGATGGTTTTAGTCAGTAGAAGTCTGACAGACCCCTCCGCCCACCCCAGGGTGGAGGACATCCAAGAGGATTTCCACCCAATTTAAAAAAAAAATAAGAGGTACTCAGCCATCAGACCATTGGCCGATACGACTATCGGCACAGTAACAGCCGAGCTCACATTCCACATGTCAACAACCTCGCATGCTAAGTCGAGATATTTAATTTGTTTCTCTTTCTCAGCTTTCACGAGGTTCTCGTCATGTGGAATGGTTACATAGACAATCATTGTGCGGCGCGCTAATAGATCTATCACCACTATAACAGGCTTATTGGCGATAATAGTCCTGTCATAATGATAGACCGATCCCAGGACAACGTGACATAGTCATTTTCGAGAACTGAGTCGGACACATACTTGTAATACGGTACTTCAGAAGCCACACGTTTATATTTCAAAGCAAGTGAAGTGCTGGTGAATAATTCTGGCTATTTGTGTAAGCCTTTGCAAGTACTCGCCGTAAACTAGACGAGAACAACCAGATATGATAATGTCTGATGGACTCACCTGGCATGGCCGACATACGTTAACTGTCCCGTTTTGCATTATATGTCTCCGGTGGTTATTAGACAAGATAACTTCGTCCATGATTGCACAATTTGCACAGACGAAACCTTCAATTTCCCCGATAAGGTCACCAAAAAGTAGCTAGGATAAGGTCGTTAAGAAATCTATACCGGGCTCGTAGAGAGCCCGATAGAATCGCCTGTGAAGCTAAATAAATTATTATTATTGTTAGGTTTGCTATGATCCTTACATACTCCTTTTGCTACGATTTCGTTTATACATCTGTGTCCTGTTTATCAAAACTTACAAATCTACACGTTAATAAGTTACACTTTACAAGGGAGTTTTTACATGTTCGTGTAAATTACGTTTATCAAATAAAATCTAAATGGTTTGTAAAATTGGACGCTTGTAAATTCTACTTGTAAGTTTTAAAATCAAAAAGTTATGCCGCCATATTCTTTTCCCGCCATTTTTTTGTATATTTTTTAAGTGTACGTATATAGTAATATACATGACTGAATGGTATATTGTTTGTGCCTAATATTGCACACTGCCTTTTGTAACACCATGCATGTCAGAAACCGCATGGTATTGAACTCCGGTTCTATTGGTATTAACCCAACCAATGTAGAGCAATTTGTAATATTAATTTGGTTGATAGGGCGTAGTTTCCGTTTGAATTTCTTTCTAAGTAGCTACCCACAATGTTAATTAAATGTTCCAATTTTTCAGCTTTATGTCGAAACCTTTCGTTAAATTCATAGATTATTTCCATATGACCGTAGTCAATTTTTCTTTTATATGTTCTTGGTTCCGTTATTCTAATGTTTTCTTCATCACTTGACCACATTTTAGAAAAGAAAATAGTATTTAAAAATTGATTGCGCGACACTCGTAAACTTGTAAGAGAGAATGAAGAGTCGCCGGATACTCAGGATTTGCCATGGTTTTCTACAAGTTGTAACTTACAAAGGATTTTGTGATAAACAAAATCATGAATACAAGTGTAAAAATATACTTGTGAAATAAATAATGACACTTGTAACCCGTAAATTACACGTGTAGTTTTGATAAACACATATTTGTAATAATGAAATTTTTTACAAGAAAAATGCTTGTAAGTTTTGATGAACAGGGCACTGGTCATAGCTAACACCTAACCTTTCTGACGAACATCACTAATTCAGTTACTATAATGTACTTCTAGAGCGTCCCCTCCCGGCGTTTCCACTCACATATTATGCCTTGTAAACCTTTTGTTAGTCACCTTTCATCCATCTTCTCAACATGACCAAACCATCTAAGCAGATTCTTGCCAGTTTATCGTAGCAGGTGGCGTTCTATAGTTTCTGCCTGCCCCTATGGAGAGAAGGTTTATTAGATTATGAATGAGGTTATGTATGATAAGCTTGCGTTCGACCACTATCACACACCGGATGTTATAGTCATGATAGGGTCAACAGCCTATGCAACGGGCATTATATTAAAATGCAGGTTTTAATACTCTTTGCTTGAATACTTTAACTTACGTCTGACCGTATATTAATATCGAAATCTAGGGAAAATCTTTATTTGTGGGAAATGTCAAATTTTGCTTGTCAAGTTCAAATGATTGAAATGCGTGAAATAAACATATAGATTTTTTTGAAAATTATTATTACTATTATTATTATAACACAAATGCAGCGAAAATAATTTAGTGTTCAAAATGTCTAATCAGGACTACTATAAACGATGGCTTGAACTTAAAAAGGAGTTCAAACTTGCACTAGCAGAGGATGCGCGCTTACAAGAATTGGCAATTGGCTGCATTGGTATCAAGCCTCAGGCGACTGCCGTTGAAGTAGTCAGTCGAGTTTATAGTAAATATTGTGAATTGTATAACAGATTATGCGATTGCTATGACCAAATGGAGCAAGTACAAAGAAGACCATGCATAAAGCAAATTATAGATAGTATCACTTGTCGAATTATTGAACTAAAACAAACACTACAAGAAGTAGAAGTTTTCGAATACACATATCCTGATAACGCATTCCAACAATTGCTAATACAACCTCAAGATATTGAAATACTTTGTCCATTCTTCTATCCATTCGAAATACGAGTAGCTGAAATGCAGTATATAATGGACCAAATATTTGCCGGCAATCGATTGGGAGACCCGCCTCCTACAGAGGAAGAACTAGAGCAATTAGAAGCAGAAAAACTGGAAGAACAGAATAGATTGGAACGAGAGAAAGAAGAATTAGCTGTCAAAATGTATGGCGATGACACAGAAAAAACAGTATTTCTAACACCAGCAGAGGCAGAAGCTAAAAGGCTCTTGAATATACTCAACGGTCATGCTTATACCATTCAGAGAATGGAAAGATCACGATTTGTATTAAAGGATCTTGCACAAAAGGCTTTTAAAGATGACAACTTATACCTAGAATTAGCTGGATTAAAAAAACCACAGCGACCCTTTCAAATCAGGAAAGCAGCCGCTTTACTCATACAACAAATTTGCAAACAGTTTATGGAGATAAAACGCAAACATTTGCGAGAGACTAAACTAAAAGAAAAGCTTGGCATGGTTATTTCTTCTTATCAACCGCCATCAGCAAAAGTACAGTTAGAAAAGGTAAAAGAGGTCAGAAGAAAATTTAGACGTAAATATTATGAGGAATTTTTGAAACAGAACTTGAAAGAAAAATCACGAGTACTAAAACTAAGAGAAGGAGACATAATGGACGATATAACGGATGAAATTAGGCAGTGGTTTGAGGAATGGTTTGCAGAAGTTCGTGTGTTTGATGAATTTCCTTGGGCTGACGAAGGTGGATCCATTTTAATTGTAAGTGGTGAAACATTCACAATAGAAGAATACATAGAATGGCGTACTACCGAAGAGAAGAGGTTGAAAGCTGAAAGTGGAAATGCAAAAAGTAAAGATCAAATAAAAGCTGAGAAAGCAGAGGCACGTGAAGAAAAAAAAAGGTTAGCTGCCGAAGAAAAAAGAAGAGAACAGAAAAGGCTTGACGAATACAAGAAGTCACGAATGAATCCCGACGGTGATCCCGGTATTTACATTTTAATTGGAAAATACCACGATAATTTAAAATTTAATTGGTTCGATTATGAAATTGGATGGAATGGCATAGATACACCCGATGCGCACCTGGATGCAATAAAAGGTCATATCATGCAGCTTATTACAGAAGATGCATATAAGGATATACAACTAGATCTACGCCCAATTGCAGATGAAATTATGAGATTAGAACTAGAAATATTAAAAAATGCTCTAAAGCGTGACTATACAAATTTTGAAATGAAAGTACCAATAACCAAAAAGAGGAAAAAACCTAAAAAGATAAAGCCTCCTAAAGAGGGTAAAATAACACCCCAAGTTATGTTCCAACAGTTAGCTGATAATGGTATTGTAAAAAAATATCCTCGTGTGTCACTCGATGACTACTGGGGTGACAGGAATTATGCTGCAGCTGATTGCAGAGCCGTACTTTGGACACCGACGTTTCCACCGGCATGTATAGGTGATGTAAAAGAGCAGGTTAGGATTCGATGTGTTTTGACTCTCGGATCTACCTGTCCAAAGGCGCAAAGATCACAACTATTTGTTGGCCCTAAAGGCAGCGGTAAGAGAACCTTAGCATACGCCATTGCCACAGAAACCAACTCCCTTTTGATTGATCTCTCACCTTTCAATGTCTGTAACAAATTTATGGGCGCAAAAAAACAAAAAACTATGTTTTCATTCATAAACAAAATAAGTCGATTAATGCAACCGACGGTAATATTTGTCGACAATGTAGATAAACTATTTTACAAGAAGGTGCCGAAAGAGGAGAAAATGTTTGATCCAACGCGTTTATCAAAAGATTTCTTTAAAGAAATAATTAAACCACTTGCGACTGAAGATAGAATAATGGTCATCGGAACAGCAACAGAACCGTGGCTTTCAAAAACTGGTCCTATGTCCAAAGCGTTTCCATCAACTATTATGATACCTAGTACTGATTACGGTAGCATTTCATATACTCTGACACATATGCTGATGAAGTTCCACGGTGTCGATCGTGGCTTTGATGTCCAATCCACAGCCCAAACTTTAAGAGGTTACAGTATAAGCGTTATTAAAAATGCTGTTGAAAAGTTGATGAATGGTAAACGGTTGGCCGAGCTTTATTACAAGCCTCTTCAGCCTACGGAAATTGTGTCAAGTATAATAAATGACCATAATGTCACATGTATGGGAAAATTTGAAAACGACATGTATACAACGTGGTATTTGTCTTACACGCCTTGGGGACAGAAGTTGCTGGATTATATGCTTATATTGGAGTCCCAGTATACACTCAAACTGAAAGCGGACAAGAAAAGGAAAAAAGAGGGGTAGAGTCGTCGTCAGATAAATTATATAACATGTTTTATTACGAATTTTTTTAAGTAGGTACATAGTATGTTTTATTTTGTAGTTTAAAGTTCATTTGCTTATCCATCCTCTCATCCCCTTTTTAAAATATTTTAATCTTGATAATTAATTGCGTGGTTCCGCTAAATAAATAAAGAAAGAAATACATTTTATTTGTTCGAACATGTGTACACATACAGAACTAAAATAATACATGCATGCAAGATCTTAAATAAGAGTGGCTCACGACATGTTTGCCATTTCTAATGGCGATGGCGTGCAAATATCTTAGATACAATTATTATTATTGAATCAATGATTTTTTACTTTTACACTTAAACAATAATTAAATCTCAGTCACAGTTAAAAAAAAAACTTATATTCAATCATTACATTATCCAATTATTTATTATTTATTTTCCTTGTTCAATATTACAGATACAATTAATTTACAGGAATGTTGGTAAACCCCTTCATCATCATCATCCATAGGTACATATTAGGTAGGTACTGTGGGAATACTACGTGTATCTAATAATAACTAGGGGGACGTAGAGCAAAAACACGTAGTATTCTTTAGAATGTAATTATATTAATATCAGGCAGGCCCTAGCTCTGCCTGTCTACTTCTTAAACAAACTACCATCACATTTCCTTTCGAAGCTTATTTTAAACTTGCTTGACTGTTCGAGGCAAACCAACGATAATATATATCCAGCCAGTCAACATAAGGTTGACACAATCATGCAGACAACCTCTACAGTACCTAATATGTATATATAATAGGTCTTTACCTATGAAATTGCCGATTTGTATGAAAAAATTTAAACGAATTTTTTTCATGAATTTTTTATTTGTATTAATCGAAGTAATCACCCATGTAATCAATGCATCTTTGCCATCGCAGTGGCAGTTTATTGATGCCCTTCTTAAAGAAATCAGCTGGACGGGAGGCAACAAATTCTTCAAAGGCATTTTGTACTGCCTCTCGGGTATTAAATTTTTTTCCCGCCAAGAAGTTATCCAAATTCTGGAAAAAGTAGTAGTCTGTAGGCGCAAGGTCTGGTGAGTAGGGCGGATGACGGAGAGCTTCCAACCCCAGTTCTTGCAACTTGGAGACCGTCTGCTGTGCAGTATGAGGTCGCGCGTTGTCGTGCAGGAGCAGCGGAGACGAGCGATTGACCAATGCTGGTTGGAGATGCGCCAGCTTCTCCATCATTGTGTTCAGTTCTTCACAGTACACATCTGCAGTAATGCTCACCCCGTTTGGTAAGAAGCTGTGATGAATCACACCGGCGCTAGACCACCAAACAGTGACCATCACTTTTCTAGGGGTAAGTTTTCGTTTAGGGCATTGTTTAGGTGCTGAACCAGGATCCAACCAACTTGCTGAGCGCTTACGGTTATCAAACAGAATCCATTTTTCATCGCAGGTAACAATGCGGTTCAAAATTCCTTCATTTGTGTGTCTGTTGAGCAGTGCAAGGCACGTCTCGACGCGTACTTCGCGCTGGCGATCATTGAGTTCGTGGGGCACCCATTTGTCAAGCTTTTTTACCTTGCCAATTTGACGCAAATGGACCAATATTGTTTTGACGCTAACGTCGAAAGCTGCTGCTAATTCAGCCGTAGATTGTGTATCATCAGCTTCCACAATCGCCTTTAATTCGTCATTGTCGACCAAAGTCTTCGGACGACCACGAGGTTCATTTTTCAGGTCGAAATTTCCAGAACGGAAGCGAGCAAACCAATAACAGGTGGTGCGTTGGTTTGTAGTGTTAGCTCCGTAAACGTCGTTGATGTTGCGTGCCGCTTGTGCCGCGTTGCTGCCACGACGGTACTCATATTCCATAATTACTCGAATTTTTAACGTATCCATGATGACGAAAAAGATTGAAATGCGATGAAAATGTAACACTAATCAATAAAGAAATGACTACTTTTAGAAAAAAAAATCCATGTTTTTAAAATAAAATTAATTTGAAATTAGAATTCTTAGCCAAACAAAAATTATTTTGATTTGAAATGGCCAGTACTGCAGAACGGCAATTTCATAGGTAAAGACCTAATATATTCTTATATCCTTGATCGTATCCGTAAATGTGTATTTTTTATCCGTGGAGTAAAATTGACGTTTAGCAGTTTTTGTTTGGAAAATGATTAAATTATTCGAAATCCTTTGACAATGTTGTCTGGCGTTAAAAATTAGCCCTTAGTCATTTTTTTTATTTCCAATTGTAGTATTTTCTAAAATGTATTTCGATGCCACCCCATCTACCCTTAAAAAACGACACAATAGCACGAATGACATATGGCGCTGGGGTTTCGCCAGTGTTTTGTAACCCCTCTGTATCGTTAGTTCGTTATCGCTAAGGTAGAGGGCGCTTCACCCTCGTGAGAAGCAACTGCCGTTGTTAGTAAAGCGTGCATTTCTCGTGAGATGGCGTTTTTTTCAAGTATTAGAATAGTGAATAGAAGCACGAGACCCTAGATGGACAATGTTATTTGACTACAAGTCGTGTGCCCGATGGGATAATTTCTCATCGGCATAAATTACGAACTTCCATACAAACCTTCATCTCCAATTTAACCTCCGTAAGGTATGAATTTTCAAAAATCCTTCCTAAGTGCTTATTTTCGTTACCGTGTAAAGAACTCTAAATTTTTCATACTTCTAGACCCAGCGGTTTAGGCTGTGCATTGTTTGTTAGTGAATTTAAGACTTTTATTACCTAATTAAATAATTATAACTGAAAACGAACATAGCTATATGGGCATGCGGACATGTAGCTAACGAACACAGTTATATGGGCATGCGGACTTGTAGGTAACGAACACAGTTTTATGGGCATGCGGACATGTAGGTATCGCTAAAAGAAAACATAGTACATATTTAGGGAAAAAATCACAAGAGAGTCTTATTTAAAAAAATATCCTAATCCATTCACGACCAACGACGACGATTGGGTATATTTTTGGTAATAATTATAATGATGGCGAAACCATTACATCTATCTATATAAATAAAAAACAATGTTTGTTAGTTTGTCCTCTATGTACTCCGAAAGGGCTGGCCCGTTTTCTGCATACGCCCACGAAGGTTTAGGGGTAGGTTAGGGTATGAGTAGGACACCACGCGAAAGAAGTCGCGCCGGTCAGCTCATTACTTATAAAATTCCAACTTACTACTCAACAATACATACTGGTGCCGATTCTCTTGTACACCGAACTAAACTAACTAAACTATCACTAAAATTCCTTACTTGTGGCTATGAGAATCTTATAGCTATTCTACAATAAAATATCTCTAAATTTAAAAATCATTTTGACGTAACTAAAATTTAATTTGACAATCGCGACTCCACATGATACTTGTTTGCCCTAACACGTGAATTTTTTTTTGAGATGGAGGCGCGCATGGGTGGCAGCCTCGGCGTGTTTTATATGGAATTTTTCACTTTTTGTTTAGAAAATATTTAAAAAAAAATACCTACATGTAGAGTTATATGTGTTTAAGGGTTTCGTAAAGGGGGTCGAAATTTTCATTATTTTTGCGATAGGACACACCGTTTTCGAGATATATGCAAAATAAAAATTAAAATACAGTACTGTTTTTGCCCCTGAAGTCGAGGTGTTGTGGTTAATCTTAGTTCATGACAACTAATTTTATTCCACACCTTTTTAATCGCGATTAAAAATAGCCAGATTTAGTTAAGACAACCAAAATTTTAGATGAAAAACGTCAAATTCAGAATAGCAAAATTGCCATTTTCACTGAACTAATAAATCAGTACCATCTTAGTGCTGTCATACTAAAATATAGTTAAGTTGTGTCAATTTAGTCTATTTCAGAATAAGAAATCGTCTTTTGACAGGAATAAATTAAATTTTAGTGTTTTTTAGTCTAGTTTAGAGAATTTTGTGTCAAGAGAATCGGCACCAATGTAGTTGCAATTTTCATCAACCGATTTCATGAATAAGTTTGTAAAAACCAAAATGAGCTTACTAAAGCCATATTTCTTATTCAAATTTATTAAGAAATCGGCGTCAGTGTCAAGTCTTCATTATAAACAAATTACACTGGAAAAAAAAACTATATTAATTCATAAATTGTCAATGGAGTCCTAAAAGACGCCGTAATCCGTCAGAGTGGCGGATAATAATGGGTATTTCCAAAAGTGGGTCGTAGGTGGGTGTTCGTCCGATAATACCCGGGTTTACACTGAACCGGGTACCGCTAGCTTCACCTCGCCGGATGTCGCTGTCTCCGTTCTCCGCCGCCATTTCCGCGCACCGGGGCGAGGAGAGGTGAGGAGAGGCGAGGAAAGGCGAGGAGAGGCGAGGAGGTTCCGACTCTGCCACACTACAATGGACCCTTTATATCTTCCTACCGCTAATCTAGGAGCTGATAATATGATTAGGCTCTTTGTACTCCCTTCATATGTTAATCGTTTGGGTGTTTGAGTATCCGCGGCTCCTTTTCTAAGGTTCTTTTGACGGGACAGAATTTATGTTTATTTTTGTTTCAAATTACATATTATTTTTATTTATTCTATGACAAAAAAAATATATAAAAAAGATCTCTATGATCAACTTTAGCTGGAGAACGTGATCGTGTCGTGTGGTGATCGTGTCTAAGTAAGAACCTAGAGTAGATTATTACGATTTGGCGATTCACGAGGAGGGATTCACAATATAATAATTGTCAACAAGCTGTCTTCATCTGCTCTCTTCTCTCGTAGTCGTAGGAAAGCATATAATAATTAAAAAATATATTAGTAATATTTATGTGGTTATCGAGCGCACTAACGGATAGACAGATAGTGGTCGTTGCGGTCTAAAATATATTCTAAGGATGTAATACCTTTACGTTTTTTTTTTAAATACTCGGCACGCTATTTCGGTCTTACCCAATTTAGATTGCTATCGACACTTTTGACCATGGTACCTGCCGACTTACATAATTATGTTGGATTCGAAAGTCTCGATCTCGATCCAATGTTTTAGTGAAATGTAAAACCAAGCACAAGGCATGGCTTTCCATGCCACATACTTGTGCCAATAGTGGTTAGATGGTTAGAAACAATGATCCGGAAACGGCACCGGATTTAAGGTGGTACTACAGTGTTATCACAAGTCAAATGAAAAAATATATACTTCTATGGGAAAATAAGAAAGACTATTCAACATAGATGTAAGAGTAGAAATAAATACACAAAATAATATGCATAATAAGTATAGCTGCTAACAAAATTAAATCTGTAAGTCATAAAATAATAAACGCCGAACTAAAAAATAATTTGGTGCTTGATCCGAAATGCCTTTGATAAAAGTTATTGCCCTGCAGCGCGTCGCTCAGCCCAAGTTAGACTAACTGAAGGCGCTTCGTCGCTGGGTAAACTAATTTAAGTTTTCGCAGCTATAACTTTTTCAATAGAGCCATTGCCTTTGTCTGTGATCTACCAGACCGTTATGCTCTTTTAAACCCAGGCTTATTTATCCCATTATGTGTATTGGCACCTGCAGAAATATAGGTTTTCGGGAAGCGTGTGGAGCTGCCAGGTTTTTCCAGGGAAGGTAACCTCATCCCTAAGTGAATACTTTTGTCTCAGACTTACGTAACGAATACCTATGCCAGTCTTTACGGAAAGTCTGAGCTAGAAAAATCAGGTTTGCCAATAATTAGGAAGATCAAAGATACGAGTATGTCTACTAATATTGTAAAAACTTGAGTCTGAAAGTCTGACAACCAGTTTTACCAAAGGGAATCGTATTATATGTCGTATCGGACTGGAAGCCGACCTTAACATAATTGACAAAAGGCTTGGCAGATGATCATTGTGAAAAGTGAGATTCCATCGCTACTACCATTTTGATTACTCAATGATAGGTAGTAGCGATGGAGTCTCACTTTTTAATATAGTTACCTGATGATAATGAACAGGCAAATATCAACCTACAGTTTTGTGATTACCACCATCCGTTATATAGCCCTATCATTTAAAACATCGTAAGTCGCAAAAATTGCACAGTACTGATTTTTTGGGATGGGCAGCTGTATCCCTGTAGGTCCAATTAGAATCCAAGATACATCACTTCAAACATTGATAATTTTTCACAAATAGTTTAAAATTATAGTTTTACCGAGGCGTACCATTAGGTACCATTATGTAGGAATGTTGGGCTGCAGCTTCTTCGGTTGGGGGCAGACGATATCTGACAAATATTCCGTAACACAGGGCATGAGAGAGTCATATAACATTGCCAGTGCAGTGCCACAAGACATTTTTTGCCAGTAGAGGCTATCTCCTCATAAATGAGAAGCGTCAAAGTTGAGAAAAGTGATAGTCGCGTCAAAAAGGTCTGGCTGTTTTGAAAGGAAGCCTAATCTCGTCGTATTTCCTTGCCAGAAAAGAACAGAGGTTGTGTCACAGCCACTGAAGGCGTGAAGGAACAACTCTTATTCCAGAGGAGAATGAGAGCTCTCCTCGATTGAATGATATTGAAGAGAACTGCTCACAACCTGTTCCATCCTTGGCCTTTTGCTGGAAAAAATAATTTTGAATGCTAGAGCCCAATCCATTAAGGAGCACCAAGAGGTCGACATCCGCTCCAGCGATTATGATGTGCTCGTACTCCTCGCTCTTCTCCAATGTTGTTCTCACAATGAGACCGTATTGGTACTATTGGTACAGCAGGGTTTCACTTGTGCTTAAATTTAAGCTAAATAACTGCTTTACATTTCATCTATCATTATTTTCCTCGTAGAATGAGTATTTTAAACAGAATCGATAGCTGTGATTTTAACCGATAGCTCGGTAAATAAAATAAATCATTTAAAAAAATTGCCAACGTTTGAAGTGTTGTATCTCGGGTTGTTTTGGACCTACAGAGCTACAGTGGCGCTCAAATTGTATTAAATTGTATATAGTAAAAAAATGTGTATATGACATTTTTAAGTTATAAGCACCTTTTAGAAGTTATAAGTCAAAAACTGAAAGAAGTTCGAAAATTTCGAGGTTTTTCGAGCACCACGCAGTTAACACAGGTCTTTCGTAGCTGATAACATGGTTTTACACTATTTGTAGCTATCCTAACAACATCCCAAGAAATCAGTACAGTGCAATTTTTTACGTCGTAACGCGAATTTTGTGTCTGCAGTGGTCACTGGCCTATTAGTTATTAGACGGTTGCCAATCAAATTTTCGGTTGATATCCAGCAGAAAACGAAGCCATGCTACGCTGTTAGCCGAATCATTGAGTCATAGTAAGAAGATGAAATTGGATCGCCAGGTACAGTAGTGGAAACGACTCGGTATGGAATGTCTCGGATAGAATAGCTAATAGGGATGTCCGTTCAAGAATCAAACACAACTACGTATCCTGAGGACTTATGAAGTGAACACACCAATGAAGTGTTGCAGTCAGGATTTAAAAATTGAAGACAACAGGTTTTAAATTGGAACTCTCGGAGATAATTCAGTAATTGGAAATTGTGGTTTTTCCAAAGATAGCGTGTGAGAATCTAGTGCATTCCTATATGAACTGGTGCTTTTGGAGTGGAATATACAGTCTGCTTCTAGTTCAACCAGCCGTGGTTTAGGTTATCATGTCAGTATTTAAGATGCTGTATGTTCTGTTAGCAAAATAGAGGACGAAAGATAGAAACTAGCCAGATCTTAAGGTACATATGTTTATTTTACCGTCCCTAATATGAGGTTTAACAATGCAGCTCATACTTTCCTAAAGAAACATGACAACGGTTAGGTATATTATTGTCTCCGATATGAATCGTTTTACACAGTGTGTATACCTATAAATAATACATATGCGCATTGCACATTGCATTCCTTACAAAACCATATATTCCAACAAAACTCTTATATTATAAGCAACAGCAATATCGATTACTTCTACCAGTACCAGAATGCATTCAAGATTCAGATGGATATTACTGAAAGCGTTGGTACTGCGCATAACTAACAATGGCAACTGCTCGATAACTCACTACCGCTTTCAGGAAACGTTTTTTTAATTAATTATCACATTCATTTGAATCGGTTGCTTGATCTTTGGTGTAACTTGCGCTATTTTGAACGTAAACACAGTGGCACATGCATTTCCCGACGCGAAACTTGGCGGAAATTCCGCGTGACTATGTCCTGTAAAAATTATGCTACTTAATATCGGTCGAATGTGTCATAGGTAATTTAAATAGCATTGCAGGTGTAAAAAAGGCAAACTATTTGTCGCGAAAATTCAGCAGTTAACTTATTGGCCACCTTAATCCCCAAATAATGGCTAATTTATTATGAAGAGAAAACTTATCTTGGACAAACAAAAGTGATTTATCTGTGCTGAGCAGCGTTCAGACTGTTAATTTGTACAATTTTATTATTCTCTGAATTTGCTTGGTATAGTTCGGATTCGTTTCAAAACAAAAAACTACATCTATTACAGGTTACAGTAGAATTTTCTGTTTCAACTAAAGTACCTAAATGGTAATGTAAGAGTAAGCGTCCTATCAAGGGATTAGACATGGCAATCGCTTTCAAAGCGTTTCTTTTTTTTTACCAAAACAGGATTACTTTACTTTATTTGACATAAGCTTTTTGGTAGCTTGTATCAGTCCCATACATTTTTGACTTTACCATCATCATTATAGCTGATAAAATGTCACATGGTCTAGGCCCTCTCATTTTAGTAAGTCTATAGCGATTCTATAGCTCTCAGACCTCTTGCTTGAGAGTCCATTGCTAGCAGTTTTTTTACTGCCAATTTATCTTTATTCTACATGATCATCCCATCTTCGAAACAGAATTATGTGTGAAGTATTATATGCTTAGAATTAACCAAATCTCTTACTTCAGGCCTTCATTGTCAAAGCTTAACGTTAGGGTTTATTATGTCCGCTGTAGCTTCATTATCTATCAGGTTTCCTCATCGCTCATTGGACACATTATACAAGAGAATGCCTGCTTTGTTTGACGTTTCATGTTTTGGGTCCAATTAAAATTGCGAGTTATTCTTCAGAATTTAAATTGTGCCAAAATGAACGTAGTTCACATTTATCAACCTTGTAAGGTACCTACTACAGTTCTATACCCTGTTCCTACATTATTTTTTTGGGAGACTAAAGGAAAGGCAGGGTCCCTTATTAGTTTGTTTTTGACAGTAGTGTTTCTGGCTGTTTCCAGTTATAACAGCATCGATGAGTGTGTTAGAATAAAAGAATAAAAGCAACATTAAAGGGCAATTAATTAGCTCTACGTTAAATGCACATACTTATATACTTCAAAGAATATTATTATTTTAGAACAGAATAGTGAAATGAAAGTACTTTGTTCAGGAAACATATATTTTAATATAATATTTCATAACAATTAGGTATATATTATTATACATATAATTACACATTTATTGATTAAGAATAGCCTTTCATAGTTATACTTATCTATTATTTTCTTCGGGAACTCCGTACCGGTCAACGTTTCAAGCCAAAAGTGATCCAATGAAGTCGGAACACTAGCTTTTATAAGCGGCGACAAACAAGTATGATTCATGTTTCCATAAACGATGACCAGTGAACATGATTCATACTTATTTGCTATTCAAAATTTAAACACGCCATAGTCTATTAACAATGATGTTATTTACTATATTTAATTAGAAATTAATTATTACTTTTTATTACAACACGAAATACGTTGTTATGTATTAATTACGTCGGTATAAATCTAACAAGTGCATGTTCGCTTGCCATCACTATAGAAGATAATAAGGAAATGATAAATCACGCAATAAAATTATCGCAACTTTAAAAAACATGCTACTTTTCTCTCTTATGGATCCATTGAGAACCATGCTCTGACAGTTGTATTATAAATCAGTCAGAATGTCATATTTAAAAAAAACAATTTAAAACAGCAAAGGAAATTTGTTACATCCGTAGAATATATCTGTCACCGTAATAATTGTGAACACCGTTAGTTTATAATTTATCTCGCGAGATTGTAAGCTGTCGATGAATTGTGAACTGTACCCTACTGCTTACAATATAACATATTAGTTTTCAATGTTTTATAATCTATCCATGTCAAACCTTTAATTTGTGAACGAACCTGCACTTACCAATAGGGTTCGCAATCGTATTTTATATACAAATTCAAGACTAAGAACTCGTGTGGCACCCAGCCCAAATATCGAGCTTTTTTGTATTCCCAGCCTTTTCAAATGTCAAAACTGTTTTGTGGTCAGCCCCTACCTCTTCAGCTAAGCCTTAACCACTAATATGCAAACCTCGCTTCACTTTTTCAAAAATGTCATCGACTTTATCTGTAACAGGGCGACCAGAGCAAGCTGCATCTTTGACATCAAAATTGCGGACTGATAACGCTTAAACCAACTTTGTACTACTCTTACTGCGTCATACACAGCGTCCATAATAGTCCATAAACTTCACATATTTTTTTCGCGGTTTGTGTCGCATTTTCCCTTTATTGTAAAAATAACTCTTCATTAGATTCACTCATTTTGACGGACAGAAAAACAATTAAAAATAGCGGGTTTTTTTTTTTTTTTTTTTAAATGTCTTCTATTTAATGGTATCAAAACCAGATAGAAACAAACAGCCAAAGAGATTTTATTAAAAGTTTATACTATAAAATACGAAAAAGTCTTTTCCCCGACCTATTAATTTATGAATCCCCTACATTGTATTCTGAAGCAATAAAAAAAAATCAGAACGTGAGTATTTTGTGCGACATAAGCAATGGTTATCAAATTATAGCGTCGGCTCCGTCTAATTCGGAGGTCGGGCTACCCCTCCCCCCCGCCGTTTGCCCCCTATCCCCCAGACCCCCCCTTCAGCTCTAAGCTCATTTCCTGTGTGCCGGCTGGTTGTATTAATTTTAAATTAAGTACAGATAGAGCTCCTCGTCGCGTCGATCCGGTGATGTAAACAAAAATCTATGTACCTTCATAAAGGACTATGCTCACTGCGTACATCGCCTCTCGGATTTCTTTTGCGAACATTCGTTGCGCGAGCTTTATGGAACGAACATTAATTCGTGAATGTACTTACCGCAAGCGTTCACTTCGTGGTTTTGCTTTGCAAACCTTTGTTGCGTGAACATTTGTTATGCAGCAAACATTCCTCCGCGAAACAAACAGATTGGTGATTCTCCAAACATGAAACACAAATTTTACAGAAGCTGCTTGCGAACGAATGTTCGTTGCGTAGACAAATGCTGGCGCAACGAAGGTTTATTAAACAAATTCGCGAAGCCAATGATCGCAGTGAGTACTGTACTTAACAGTAAGTATGTGTGTGTGGACTTATGTCACAAATACACGTACCGAATGGAAAGTTGGATTTTTTCGATCGATATTATTTATTTATAGTTATTATGAATTACGCCTGCATTCATTTGTTAGTAGAGGACTGCCTTGTTCATCTAGTCGTCACATGCGCTTATGCTGCATGAGGTCCTGGGTTCGATTCCCATGTTGGGCAAACTGATATTGGGTTTTTCCATCTGGATTTTTTCTGTAGCAGCCCGGAGTCTGAATTTGTGCCCGGTTGATGGCAATAGGCTGGCCCCCTGTTACATGGGACTTTATCATAATTGGCGAAATGTGGGTGGTAGAATACCTAGAGTATGTTAGGGTTAGGCAGAGGTGTACCTACCTAGGTACACTTTTGTTTGCCTAACCCTTTAGCAATTTCAGGCGTGATGTTATGTTAATTTGTTAGTTAGTCTTTTGGTATGTTATTTCTATACTTGAGGTGTAGGTACCCAATTAAAGAAAGCGTCCGTCCATAGAAATTGTTTTGAATGTTAATTTTATTTTTAAATTTCTCTTAAAGATAGATCGACCATCCCCAAGGACTATAATCTTTTTTCTCATACCACAAACCAAAAGGCCTTACAAAAGTATTATTTCATTCCTTCGCTCGAAATCTGCAATTTGCAGCTTGTTTCGAGCTTTAATGAAGATTAACCATAAGGTTCCGATCGAATCGATTTACATTTTTTATTTGACATTATAGAGTTTTAGAATATTTTGACATTATATTTAAAACTGTTTGACATTATATTTAAAACTGTTTTGACATTATATTCTAAACCTGCACCCTAATTACGTAACACACTATCTATCACAATCTGAATCATTTTGAAGCCTATTGCTAATCCATTGCTTCATATGTTCGAAAAAAAAATCTGCTCATCAACGTAAATAACGCAATGAATGTTGTTGAACTGTCAAAATGAAACGCATTCCTACTGTAAGTGTGTTACGTAATATCACCGCTGTTTGACATTATATTTAAAACTGTTTAGCACTGTACTTGAATTTTACTTGCGAATATTAATTAATAATTATTCATAGTCCTTTGTATTTGTAGGTAAATTGCATGTGTTTATTCAACACAATGTAAATTGTTTTATGAATAAATGAAATGAATCCCGAGATTTGTATAGGTAGTAGGCCGCACGTCAATCTTAACAGAATCAGTATAAGCTGACCCTCCATTCTATTGAAACTTCATCCTACGCTAGGCCCGCTCAAGGTCAAAGTGTGGCCACCGACGTGCGGTCAACTTATGGATGATTACCGCTAAATGGCTCGCATGGCATCGGATCGGAAAGGATACGAACGGATGCGGCGAGAGCCGATCGCGTCCGGCAGGATGTCGACGCAAACGATCGGCGCCGTACCATCGCTGGCGATTGTATCCATTTTTGCGTCTGGTCAAATAGTTTAATTCCTACCGTGTTGATAACCTAATTCGGATGAATGTGTGATCGGATACGACGACAGGCGAACGGAGCCGAACGCGCGTCGCAGCATACTTTCGCGTGTCACGGAAGACGCCCGCGGTCAAGCTGCTGCGAGCGGCTTGGTAATATAGACTTTACTGTGTACACGATTTAATATCGTTTAAAGATTGTAAAATCTGTTCCGATCCGATGCGATGCGAGCCGTTTGGTGGAAATCATACTTATAGTCGTGATTAAAACCGCAAATTAAATGTTACTGATACCTGGTGAACCTAAATTTTACAAAATTAAATTTTACCATACTATACGAATGGACATCACATCACGCCTGTGAGCAGTGGTGGCCCAGTGGTATCGGCCCCGACTTACGGGTTGTAGGTCATGGGTTCGAACCCAGACAGGAGCTTTACTTTGTGTAAATAATTTCATCACCACAGCTCTCAAAACGGTAAAGGAAAACATCGTGAGGAAACCGGCATGTCCTAGAACCAATAATTCGAAGACGTGTGACATCTACCAACCCGCACTGGGCCCGCGTGGTGGATTACAGCCCATTCCCTCTCAAAGAGAGGAGGCCTGAGTCCCAGCAGTGAGAGCATTATAGGCTGATTATGCTATGCACGCCTGTGTATTCCCCGAAGGGATAGGCAGTGGTGTACCTAAAGTTCACCCACATTTCGCAAGTCTTGTAAGTCTCATGTATGACGAGTCTATTGCCACTAACCGGGCACAAATCCAACTCCGGGCTGCTACTGAAAAATTAGAGATGGAAAAACCCAATAACATTTTGTCCGACCCGGGAATAGAACCCAGCTTGCGACCACCAGACCAACGAGGCAGTCATACGAATAAAATGAGTCGGCACTTACTGCGTTTACCTTTCACTCCTGTCAGATATTCGCGCAGGCGCAGGCTGTTGTGTCGAATATTTGCAATAACAGACGGTATTTCGAGTTTAGATTGCTGATCTGCGGTTATTGATTGGCCTTGAGTACCGTCAGCATATCAGATTTATAATCTGCCATTTTTTTACCACTTTCGGCGTAGGCATAAAGAAAAGAGATCACTTAAAAATAACTTACAATCAACATATGCTTGCCATGTTATTCTTTAGAATCTTCTGGCACTCAAGAATAATTAAAAAAAAAACTATAGATATGCATAAATATACAACAAATTATCAAGCAATAGCGGCCCGCGTCGCACGCATTTTTTTAAAATAATTAACTTAACATTTAAGTATTATACACATAAACCTCCGGACTAAATTTTCTAAATGACAGTAAAAACCGAATCAAAATTCTTCCGCCTAATGTTTAGTATGGAAGGATATAGATTTAGACCTTCAACATAACACAGTTCATTGCTTAACGAGGCAAGTTACGCTTAACCTCAAAGGTCGACCTAGCTTCGAGGCACAATCAATAATGTGATCACAGGTAATTATACATATATCTGATATGTACAAGTGAGTTAGCATTCCAGAGACTAGGGGTTGGTCAATCAATAGCGTGGGTTCAGAATCCAGCATCCAAATTGCGTAACCATTTTCAATCACAAATTGCTTTCTATGTTTATGTAATTGGCCTGATTGATGACGTTATGTAACACAATGCACGTTGTTGAGTTGTCAAAATTAATGGAATTGTCATTGTAAGTGTGCTATGCAATAAACCCACAGTTCATCTTTATAAAATTATAAAAAAAAAACGAGTGTTCAAGACTTTTCTTTCTGATGAAATAAATGCGCATACTACCCTGTACATGGGATTCACTATACTTTTTTTAACGGAACCTTATTTTGCGTTCAACTCAGCCAATAGCAGCCCGGCGTTATAAGTCTACAAGCCAAGGTTCTCTCCTGGGTTCCATCCCAACAATTCGCTTTCCGCTTGCCCCAGTTCTTGGCAACTGAGTTACGCCAAGGCAAGCGGTCAGTTTCAATTTTCTCGACGTTTGCTTCAGCAGTTTATTTGTTCAGCAAAGTTGCTCGAGTAGCCTACGGCAAACTTTTTAGTACGTAAAAATATTTGCCTCATATTACAACCTAATTGGTTCTGAACACTAGCCTAGAGCAAAATATTCTCCTCATAATTATAACAATGAAGCAATGAACGATTGATCACCACGCTGCTGCTGGCTTGAAAGTCATAGTGTTATTTTGCCTTCGGACCATCAAGACTCCAAATTTTTTTGCAATTTTAAATATTAAAACAATATCACCATCATCTGCCTACCCTTATCACAATTATGTTGGAGTCAGCTTCCAGTTTAACTGGATGAAGCTGAATGAATACCAGTATTTTACAGGGAGGCACTGCCTATATAACCTCCAAAACCAAGTTATTGGGAAACACAATATTTCTTGGTAAAAAATATATAACTTACATCTTCTGTTTTTCTAAAAGTAGAACTGTTTGAGCTAACCCTACTTAATAACATTTTTATTTAATTTCTGCAACATGAGGAATCTGACGATTCGATTCATGGGCCGTCGGTTCATTCGCCTCTTTCCATTTCCGATCATGCATTGCTTTCATTTGTATGCTTGAAAATTTGTATGTCTTTAAAATTAGGAAATTGACGTTTTTTTTTGTCTCACGTCAGTTTTGCGGAAATTTTAAAAACGATATCTTGTTACGCGGTTCTACTTAATTTCTGAATACAAATGGTGGAGAAAGGGCAGGAAACTTTTATTTAATATCTACTTCATAATTCATTAATACTCATGACATAATATTATGTAGTTCTTGAAAGTCTTATGAATCTTCTCCAAAATGATCTAGTAAACTTTATAAACCCATTTTCTTTTCGATCAAATCTTTGTCTGGTACCTAACGTCAGTAACTATTAATTTTACGTTACTTTCATACTATACCTACGTGATACCCGCACGTTGATTTTCAGTGATCCATTAAAAAAAACTCGGCCCACTATCTCCGAAAAACTGGAATGCCAATATCAAAAAGCATGAAAAAAAGTAGGCTTTAATCCACAATTTCAGTTTTACGCAGCCTAGCGAGGGCTGGCGGCGTCGCAACCGGAAGTGCGCGGAGCGGCAACGCCGCACCAGCATCGATCATGGCTCACCGACACACACAGGCTTGCACACACAGACACTGGACACACACAAGCACGCGTTCTCTCAGAGCCTTGAGGTGTTTGGTTGTTGTTTAAATTATTATTTTTTACCCTCCCTTGATATATGGGGTGAAATAGATACGAGATAAGATTTGGGCAAATAATAAGATGGTGTATGATTTGTGTTTACTTTTAGTTAGGAATGTTATGTTTTTTACGTCCTGTGATGTTGTTTTCGCACATTTATTTAACCTAATGATAATTTTGAGTTCTTAAGTTAAGGTCTGATCGCTTACTAATTTTTAAATTACGATGAGTTAAATCCTTCATCTTCATGAGTAGAAATGCTGAATGGACAAGGCTTTGACAGTGCTGTTTATGTACCTATGTATTTTGCCTGTTTTAAAGAAAGTATTTTTTTACCGAATGGGAAAATCTGATTCCGATACGGGGAAACTGCCTTAGGAACCATTGGGCACTTTTTGATGTAAACAATTATAGCTTTGCTTAATGTTTGATCCGCCCATAAAATTAAACCATGATATTTTTTTAACTGGCATCTACTTTTTTGGTGAAAGGATGATTGCATTGTATCGGGTGAAAAATCTGGACAGCAGATGTTGGTCAATTATGTTTTTTGTCATATACGTAATTTTAAGGAATCTTGAAGCCCTTAATAGGCTATAATGCTTCAATAATGTCCAATATGGCCTCCTTGCTGTATTAACGGACACGTTTTAGAACACCTCTTGTGATAAATGATAACTTAATCTAGATAAATTGTATTTATTTCTATAAATGGATTTAAAAAAAACTTTTGCATGTCAAAAAAAAAAAATTAAATCTGGATGATTTCGGTGTTTCCTACCACACTTGTCTGAGAAGAAAGATCGATACTCGGAGGTCACAGTCTCTTTTAAAGTCCTGACATGAAAAACAGAGACGTTCCCGCGTTGCCTCCTGCCCTCTGTGTCCCGAAAAAGGCAGCCATATTGACCTCTACGCCGCTACCGACGGCGACGGCGACGATGTCATGGAAATGGTATTAAATTACGTTGGCCCAAAAGGGCAAACATAATTTAATACACTGTCGTGCCATCGACATGACGAAGAAGAACTAAAATGATAATGAACAGTGTTTTTTCTGGATTCATAAACTTGACCATTGTGGTAAACCCATATCAAAAAATCCATCAGCGTTGTAATCATTATACAAGCATAAAGTACGATGGAAGCTATCAAAAACATTTTTTGAAGCATTATTTTTTAAAGGGTACTAGATTCCTTACAATTTGTATGTCAACATTTTTTAATTGAGAATGAAAATTTTGTACCCCTGTATCAAGTTTTATTGCATTCTAAGAGGTGACACATTTTTTTGAAACCATTGCTTCATCCGTCAAATATTTTGGCACCACTTGTCTCGTCAGATAGTTTTGGTGTTCTTTTGACATCAGATATTTGTGCTGCCACTTGTATAAGCCTTCCACAAATTATCACATATATTTGCCGTCATCTTGACGACAGATATTAATGGATGAATCAGATATTATTGCCGAGCTGTCCATAGTAATAAATGTGACTCGTGACTTTACCTACAACGAGCATGCATTTATTTAGACTACTCAATTATTGAAATTCGATCAAATTCACGTCTGATTACATTTCACGTCGCCTTTTGTATCGTTTTAAATGACAAGATTCTATGTACGGTTAACGTTTTCATAAGTCGTCCGTATCTATGTACTACAAATACATAACTCTGCAGGGAAATAACTATCAGTATTTTTCTTTAAATACCTGTCATAAATTAGGTGCATGTAGCTAGTGCTAATGTTCTAGACATGCTACGTATGAAGCAATGCAATATAAAGATCAGTATTGTTAGTGTAGTGTATACTCGTATATGTGTGTGGAGTGTTATTAAGATTTTCCATCTGCAATTTCTCTGTAGCAGCCCGCAGTCTGGATTTGTGTCCGGTTGATGGCAATAGGCACACCCTCTACATGGGACTTAAACATAGTTCTGGCGAAATGTGGGTGTACTAAAGGTACACTTCTGCAAAAAAAAAACAGGGAATACAAGTTTTATTAAGTTATGGCTAATTATTTTGCAGACGACTAACAACTTAAAGGGCTACTAACTATTTGCTACTTGAAATCATAGGCGAGGTACTATAAATAATGAAATGGCGACTAATATTAACAGTAGGATGCAAGAGCAAGCGAAGCGAGCTCGGGACTTGGGGCACTCTGACTCGGACTGGTTAGGTTAGAAGGGGATGGCGGGGTCTGGAAGACCCCGCCGTCCCCTTCGTGGTTATTTTTTTTAAACCGCCCAGAAGTAGGAGCCCCGCGTAGCGGGGCTCCGTCGGCTACGCCTTATTATGCAAATCAGATAAAACCCAGGATAAACCAGGATTTATTTTTTGTCCAAAAATAAAAATTCAGAAATAGGAGGCCTAGCCAAAACAGAAACTCGATGCCAGTTTAAATTAAAACAAAGCTAACAACTGATTATTAAGCTGCTACTTTCTACTTAAAATTATTCTTCACTGTAGCTGCCAACCTACTATTTTTGCTACCGGCTTTAATTATTTTTTAATCCCAATTTCAGATTAATTTGTCGCCGCGTTAAATACATGCCTTAAGTTATGTTGATCAGTATTGTACAATTTCAAGAACAAATCGTCTTATATAGGTCCAGGAATTAAGGTAAACGAAAATTAATACATGCATAGATAAAAGTATGGGGAAACGTGGACTATCTTCCTTTGAGTACCTAACTTGATGGGTAACATTAATATTACTTAATTACTTAACTTACTTCCTCTTTACAATGTTAATTAATAATCCCAGAGTGAACGCAGGCAGGTATGATCAACTCCATCAGCTCTTCCGTTGATAATACAAACTACAATGTCAGGCTCTGCTTGGCTCCACCCAGGCTACATCTGTTAGTACTCGAATTCAATTTCCCATTCAAAATATTTTATTTCACAATATAACGTTCATGGGCACTTATGAAATTTCAGAAGCTAGGTACACGGGTCCAATTAATTGTTTGCTATGGACATGAGCCCTTAAGAAAAAATAGGTTACTCTTTAAAAAAAAAGGCTTATACTATTTATTTTTAAATTACTGTTTCAATAGCTATAGGAGGACAGTGTAGGCCTGTCAACAAGTACCAGGTACTTATCAAAATAGAAAATGGTCAACCAATCGAACTATCTGTGAGTCTACCAGGGCGACAACGTTCACACATTCACAAAAAAAAAAAAAAACTAATATAAAATATATATTCAAAAAACAATTTAAACCAAATTATATGATTGTCATTACGAGTGTAAGAAATCTGAATGAATATCAAGTCCACAAAAGCTACTAATGAAGAGCTAAGTAAGAATTGTAGGTACCTATCTACATTCAAATAATTAAGATTCTCCCGGTACCTCCAGATAGAGTACAGTAAAGAGCGAAGTGTTCGTTCACTTTGTGTTTAAAAAGTCAAGCGCTAGGGCGCATGCCCAAATCGAAACAGTTTCCCCGTATCTCCTCTGGATTCAGATGACTTCATACAGTCCTAGAAAAAAAAATACAAAACGTAAAAAGATAGACTGACTGGCTAACATAATATCACTAACACATCACTGGAAAGAAAAACTGTTGTTTGTCGTGTTTTGTATCTGCACTGCGCTGCATGGAACTGTGTCGCCTGAGTCTCAGCATACCTAGCCTTTTAAATGAGTTTTTTTTTAAATTATTTAGAGAAGGGACTAAAAAGAACTCAAGTAATCAAAGCATTCTTCGTTACAAAATGAACATGTTATTTGGACGCTGAATTAAAGGGTAAAAATCCCAAAACGTGAACGCAAGTAACTTTGGAATGTTTTTGCAACCAAAGAAAAAATTAAATTCGGACATAACCACAGCACAATGAAATAGCCTGAACTATACAAATTATATTTTCTGTGTATTCTCAACTGAAAAAGTTATAGAGAAAAGTTAATCGGAAAATCGTAATTAGCGTTAGCTTTGAGATCGTTTCTATAACATGCATGTATCAATAATGCTATATCGATGTCTCATTTTAGCATGAGCGAGCATCACGAAGTAAAAACACATTGATACTTCGTGGGAGCAGCAGATTTGAATTTACGCTTTCAGGCTTTAATCCCTAGTAAAAAATGTTCATAATGATGATTACAATGACCGCTTTGCAGGTTTTCAGCTATTGCAATTACATCTTGTAGATGGAATTACAAATTATTGTAATAGGTAATATACCTATAATACCTCCTTATGACAGACTTGTGTTGTAACATGGCGTTTTTACACTTAATAAAGTGCCAATAAAGTGTCATTTTCGGAATGAAAATAACTACAATGACAAATAAACCACTTCAAGTTTGCAAACTTTATTATAATTACATCATTACTGGCTCATAATAAATTTACTGACACTGAAAATCAAATCGGTTTGTAGTAGTAAATTGGTTGGCTTCCGCGTTACGTGTCGTGGGTTCACTTTCCGCTCGCCACAAATATTTGTTTAACCTATATCGTTCCTTGTTTTGTAACGAAACGTCACGCTTGAATTTCCCGAAGGGTTAGGCAGATGTGCTTATATTAAACCCACATTTTGCCAGTTATGGTTAAGCCCCATGTGATTGGGGGCGAGCTCATTGATATCAGCTAGACACAAATTCACACTCCGGCTGCTACTGAGACATTTGTACCTAATAAGAAAACCCAATAACACTTTCCTGACCTGGGAATCGAACCCAGGATCTCAAGCTCAGCAGTAAGTAGTGATTGCGACTACTAGACCAACAATGCAATGGTTTTATTATAGTTTACCTTTTTGCTTATAATTATGTTGTTTTAATGTATAGTGTGCACTATGTACAATACGACGAAATTTGGCGCTTTTTAATCACCTCTTTCAAACGAGAGCAGAAAAAAAATTAGACTGTGTAGTCTTCTTACTAGATCCTGTGCACCCTTTGGGTCAGAAACTCAAAAAAAAACATAGATAAACAGTTGTATTTTAGCAAATAAAAAAACCGACCGCTTCATAGTATTTCTCGAAAAATCTATTAAAACCAAAGTTATGTCTGCGGTTGTAACCAGAAATCCCAACTAATATGGAATAAACGAAACTAACATGCCTAATATGCGAAAGTAAGTTGGTTTGTTACGCTTTCACGCTAAAACCACTAAACGCATTTGGATGAAATTTAACACACAGATAGACCATGACCTAGGTAAGGACATAGGCTACTTTACATCCTGGATCGCAGACGAAGTCGCGGGCAACAGCTAGTATCCCATATTTGAAAAACTAAATGACTTGAATAGTAAATTCCTTTGGAAACAACATAATCTTTTTAATTGTAGGATCCAAAAATACTCGCACACTTGTGTGCATTGAATTTTATTTTTCATCCCTCGGTTACATGTTAATGTATGTATGTACAGCATGTGAATGTGTGCGTCTAGATTGTGCGGAATAAACAAATTTTCTTTCCCTGTTCATTCTAGAGAATATTCCCCGAATATTTTTTCCTACTTTACTACACCATTGCTTAGCGATGCACAGAATACCTTCTTTCCAATTTTCGTTGATATAGTGTCAATAGTCTCTGAGTAAAATGGCTTTGTTCGCATACATCACACTAGCGCTTACTTTATACTTAGATTTTCTTTGTCTTTGTTGTTGTCAAGTGGAGGGGCGGAGTCACCTAACACAAGCATCCTCTTGCTTAAAAGGTGATCTGCAACTCATGTGTGTAAAATAATTTTATGTAATTTCAATAAACATTTTTATTTATTTATTTATTATATTTATTTGTGTCATCCTGATGGACGGACAGACAGACATAACGAAATTATAAGGGTTCCGTTTTTGTAATTTGGGTAAGCAAGCCCAAAAATGGTATAAAAGCGACCATGCGTCATCATATGTAACGGGAACATCACTGAAAGGCATATTTATAATAATATAATCATTATTCCTATCAATCAATGCTACTCATTTTACATCATGACGCGCTTTCTCAGCTCTCCAAGCTGATTCTCTATTCTTTTCTAATTTTCTAAATATGAAATAGTGTTTATCTTATTATACATGCCACCAATTTATAAAATATTCGCGGGGTTACGATGCCAAAGGCAACCGAACAAAACCTCAACGGAACCTGCTCGCACTATAATCTCTAATATCTATCGACAATACAGAGTAGGTACAGAACAAGGCGTCGGTTATATCGCGCGGTAGGGGGACAAAGGGTGATCTATGGTGAAGATAATGGCGTTCCGTATAGAGCAACATCCATTAATGCCACTTGAATACAGAACCCCACTCAATTAGCTTCATAACTTTACGGGGAAAGAAAGAAGGTGAACAAAAGTGGTGTAATTTAAAACTATGGTTGTAGGAGCGAATGTATTTTGTCTTTTTCTCGTTTTTTCAAGTGTTGAGCGTAAAACTAAATCACTGGCTCTGTGAACAATACAATTTATAGTAAAAAAATACTGACCAATATTTGACAAAAGTGACACGTGAAGTGTCACCGACTTTGCAGTGCAATCGTTAACTAATTCACCTTGACTTGGCCTGCAGCTAAATTGCCTTGCAAATAGTTATTATCGTGCAGGATCTGTTGTGTAGGACAACATTATTATACCTACCGCATTCGTTCAAACAATAAATAGAAGGTAAACTATAACAATTTTGGGTGTACGGAATCCTCAGTGAGCGAGTCCAACTCTGTTATTAACGCTTTCTTACTTATTGATTTTAGGCAATAGTATGGTCAACGACGTGAAGTGCAGCACCCCGATTGTGTAACACATATACAATAACAATGCCTTTCATTTTGACAATTCAACAACATTCATTGCGTTCTTTACGTTGTCGAGCAGACGAATTTTTTAAACATATGAAGCAATGGATTAGCAATTTCCTTCAAAATCCTTCGTATTGTGATTTAAAATGTGTGTTACGCAATGAATGTGCTGCAAGAGTGTCAGTATCTTTTCTTTGATGCTATCTTTGTTTTGTGACAACAACAGTTTCACATACAATATTGTTCGACTTGTATAATGACGTAACTGTGACAAGAACATTATGTTGCCTGTTGTTGGTCGAGCGTTCAAAGTGCGTATTGACTTTGACTACCACTTCGCATTGTCGTTTAAACTGATCGACTGTACCTACCAAGAGTGTGTTGGTTTGCAGGTCAACCAACCCACGCCTCTGTAAACACTGTAATTTGAATCTAAACAAAAATATAGGTTTAGTCTTAAATATTTTAAGACGTCATGAAATAGGCATTTTGTTTTTTACGGTTTTATAGAAGTAGCTTCTGCTCGCCACTTCGTCCGCGTAAAATTTCTTGTCCCCCCGACCCACACCGTCGCGTGCCCGTGCTATTAGTTCGTTTTTACTTAGCGTTATTTTTGCCCGGCTCCTAAGGGTTCTAGCGTCATGTTAAATAACCTATAGCCTTCTTCAAGAATTGGGCTATCAAATACAAAATTATTTTTTCAAATCCTACTGGTAGTTACAGAGATTAGCGCGTTCAAACAAACAATAAGTCTTCAGCTTTGGTAGATTATCGTGCACACTTGCAGCGGTCAGACGTGTTCGTCAGCAATATTCGATAAATAATTTATTTAATAATAGTGACCTCCTTTAGTGCATTACTGTTGTAATGCTTGTGTAAAATTTTTGCGTAGTGTGTAGTTTTGTTAATGATGGACATGAAATAGTGAACTTTAATAAAACAAAATGGATAACAGCCCCTTTAATCCGAGGTGCCCAGTGCAACCCTCCGCCTCACCATCGAAGACGACGACGCAAAACCCAGCCCTCGAGTCAGTCACGGTTGATGTTATTTCGACGCCCGAGATTCAAAAATGGATGTCAGCCATCGAACAGCACTTAAATGAAGTTTGCTCTATTGCCGCGGATGGCAAACTCAATTCGGAGCAGAAAATGAAAATTTCTACCCTATGCCGTAAAGTAGGATCTGGGACCTCACAAATGGCAGTCCTGTATCAGTCGCTCAAGCAGAAAGCCATTCACGCGTATAACGCGGTTGATGCCCTTCAAGAAAAGCGTGACCTGACGGATCATATTTCGGAGCTCAAGCAGGCGATAAAGGACTCTGGTTCTGCAGGAAATGCTTCTTTTGCCGATATGGTGAAAAAGGGATCAAATGATTTCGTTCGACCGAATAATCTAAGCTCTGTTGCCATTTATCCCAATGATAAATTTAAATCCAGTGACGAAACGAAAGAACTCGTGCAAAAAATCATACGGCCCGAGCAAATGAAGCTGCATGTTCGTGGTGTCCGGAAAACTAAAAATGGAGGCGTAATTGTCAGTACCGAGACGAAACACGACGCTGATAAACTAAAGCACGCAGTCCAGCTCTCTACATCTGGACTTACCGCCGACGAACCCAGCAAGCGCAAACCTCGTATCGTAGTTGTTGGAGTGCCGACTTCCTTGGCTGAAAATGAGGTGTTCAGGTGCATTTTCGAACAAAACGTAGCCGACAAGTTACCAGCGATGTCATTGGAATCCTTCTTGACCTTAATAAAATTAAGCCACAAATCGGGGAAGAGAGATGCTACGACCTGTAACTACGTTGTTGAAGTTTCAGCTGAAATACGTAAAGCCATAATCCCTCAATCAAGGCTTTTTATAAATTGGACTTCCTGTCCTGTCAGGGATTTTACATTGGTAACAAGGTGTTACAAATGCCAACAATATGGCCATGCATCAAAAACTTGCCGTGAGATCGTTTCTACATGTGGTCACTGTGGTGATGCTGGCCATTCGATTTCTGATTGCGTGAAGAAAGCCGACATTCCGAAATGTGCAACTTGCTCACGCTTTAAAAAGCCCAGTGATCACAAAACGGGAGATGCCGATTGCCCTGCTAGGAAAACAGCAGAATACAGGTACATTAACTCGATTGATTATGAGGGCACATAGTGCATCATACTCAAGGCCAGACTTCCGTATCGCTTGTTGCGGACTCAACAATATACCTGACCACTGAGCTGTCCTACTTACCATCGATTTGCTGCTGTCTAAGCACATAAATGCCGATCGCTTTAAAAAAATTAATGTAGCCTTGAAGGCGATTTAAATGCAATATTTCTTTCAACCTAGTTAATAATACTGCTGACTCAATCAAATTCGTGTAACTAAGTGCTAAAAACTATTTTCCGTAAATATTATAGAAATTATCTACATGTTTAAGACCTTAATTAACTATTAGTGTTTAAGTAAATTATAACATAATAAATTAACTATGTCACTAATCTTAAAACTTATAAATCGTTAAATATTGTTAAGAAATCAGTTGTCCTAATAGTAATTGTAAGACCTCATGCCGCCTGTGATACAGGTTTATCCTAGTACAGGCATCATACTTTATAATACCTATATTATTTCTAAGATTTATACCTACTGTATTTTACCAACTTGTATTTTTGAATAAATATTTATTATTATTTATTATTATTATTAGCTTTAATAAAAGTAAAGTTAGATATATATATATATTTAAAAGCATTCAAGTATAGCATCGATTTGATTGTAATAATAACTAGGTACCTAATTCCCTGGCCACACTTGTATCATTTGAGTGTGTCTATAGTTTAGATGCAAACTGACGCACATGATCGCGTAGCATTTTGCGTCTAAACTAGTGATAATGATACGAGGTGGTGCCACGCAGCGGAGATCTGAAACACCAAAATGACACCAGTGTGTACAAAGCCTAACATAAAAATAATGCTGGCAAACTAATGTGCTACGGTGTAGCACTGTAGCTTTTTTGCTACGCTTCGTAGCATTCGTAGCAAGCCTACGATTCCGTTCTTTTGTCAGACATTAGGACTATATTGCTGTCTAGACGTTTGAGTGATTTCGGATTGGAACCTAAAATGTCTACTTAATTTATAATTTAGAAAGACACTTCTTCTTTGTCTTTTCATTCTGATAAAATGCAGACGTTATTCTCACATGCACAAATGGGCACTTTATTCTAAATGGTTATTTATCATTTCCGTTACTATTTTCTTGCAGGACCACAAAGTAAAAAAAATAAAAATATGGTCAATATTTTCGATGAACAGTCGGTGATCTATAGTACTTTTTGTTCCAAAATAAGGAAGGACATATAGTGACTTGATTGGAGATATTATTCAGAAACGTCAGATACGTTGAACTCGCAACTGGCGTGCGTGTATGACCAGATGTATGAACGTAAACGAAGCAAAAGGACTATGTAAGGATAGTAGCAGGTGGCGTTATGTTGCTGCTGCCTTCTCCCATGGGAACCAGGCGTGAGTATATGTATGTAAAATAATTGTGAACCCTAAACTCTAAGAAAGTGTTTGTTATGAAAGTAATTCGTCATGTTTTTATCCTGTTCGACGGCGACCGACCACGGGTCGTGACCGTAACCCCGGCGGCATAAATTGTAATAAATCGACCACTGGCATGACTATGTTATGGTCAGCCTACCGTTATCGTCAGCTAGCCCAGAGATTTTGATAAGATTTTATAGTTACTTTTTTCAACGTTTCAGCCTATGTCGGTACTATGTCGATACTAAGTCGGTACCTACGCTGTATGCAAATTTTGTCTTCTTTGTCATTAAAAAGTTTTCAAAAAGATCACCGCTCCATCATACAATTGAGGGTCATTCGTCATCATTTACATAATTCAGAAAAACAATCTTACTTTTCGTATTTATACTCGTAAATAAATATTTTTTTATTTTATTTTTGCCGTTGTCAAAAATGAGGTATTGATATCCAAAGCGGGGACCATGCTGAAACAAATGTTTACGCGCAACAACACCTGAAATACATCGTGCTAAAATTCAAAACACAATATGCCTAAACCCGGCCAATTATATGGACAATTATCGAGATAGGAAAAGGCAGGCAATTTATAAAAATAATACAAAAGCGGGCACAAAGGCGACCATTGTGCGGGGCCGAAATTGGAGCGCGCGAATTCATAAAAAAAAAACAATATGCGACTGACAAACAAACCGAAACGAGTGCCAACTTCGATAGGCAATAGGCTTTTAATAAGAACGTTCTATGCTCTTTGTAAAAAAGGATCGAACGGTTCAATTTTCTCCAAACTGTGTGACGGCGTGGGGCGTTGGGTGCCACAAAGCCTGATTATCGCCGCTCTGCACGTCATTATCTACCGCCCACCGTGTTTATTTTTCTCAGATATGGATTAGCCGGAGTGTTTTGCTATTGGCGGGGTGGTGTGTTGAGGTGAGAGGGGGCGTGTGTGGGCGTGGTCGGGTGAGTCACCGCCCCCTGCGGGCTCCGGAGTCACAAAGTGAGTCGAAGGCCGCGCCGTACGCACGAACATGTGGACCGCGTGAATCATGCTCGATATTAAAAGCTCCGCCGACTATCTGAGTCGGTCGGGCACTTTCACCAACTTCTCTATGTTATTTGCGGGTGAATATTTTATCTTGTATTCCTTTTATTTATATATATATTCTTGTGTGTTGTGCAGTGACACGTGAAGTGTTGTGTGATTTTGTCAAGGTTTGGTCAAAAGTTCGTAAGTACAACGGAAAGAGAATGGTTGTAAAAGTTCGTCGGGATTTTTAACTGTCTATGTTGGTCGTAAAGTTTTAGGAATTTGTGTTCAGGCTAATAAGATCTGAGATTCTAACTAGACTAAAAACTATCTTCGAAACGTTATTAGGCATTTTAGTTTTAATTAGCTTCTTCTAAATAAAAATAAAAAAAAGACTTATTCAATTGAATATCTAAAATAAGTCTTCTGTTGACGTATTGCGGTATAGTAATTTTATTCTAGGTGCATCGGCTTCACATACAAGTATATAATGAATGTTACATAATACTGTAAAACATTTTATAAGAGTAACGGTGGAGTTTCTTGCCCATTCTTCTCCGTACGAAACTACCTTTTGGAAGGGGCAACTAGAAACAATTCTATTTTCTTGTAAATTTTGACGTTTAAAAGCGCCTTTTATGTGCCTATTTGAAATAAATGATTTGATTTTGACTGAAATAAACTCGGAACACCAACAACTAAGTTGTTTGTGCCTTTGATTAGTATCCAGCTACATTTTTTATTAGATTTTCTAGACCCGTTAGGTGTAGAAGTTGTTTGAATTACTTCAGATCTCGCTTCAAATTAAAGGAATTCTTTTTTTTGGGTTATTCCACATTTCAGACACTTTAATTCCGTTTGAATTGTTTTTAATTTCTGTAAGTCGCTAGGTGATTTCTTTAATACTAAACTTATTGCTCATTGTAACAGCTGTGTACCTAATAATTGTTAACGGTCCGGTTAGTATTTGGTTTTAAATAGTTGTAGTAAAATTGATTTGCCCAACAAATATTTTGTTCGAAAGTCATGATTTATATTCGTTAAAATGACAAAATTCTAATGAAATTTTATTGGAATTCAAAAGGAACCTTTTTACCCAAGATTATTAGATGTTTACCTGATTTCACATTTATTTTAATGTAACCACATACCTACAGACAATTTGTATGTACAGTTTACGATGGTGTTTTCTAAATCACTAAGGCTGTGGCTGTTGTAGTCATTTTACAAAAAAAATAAAAACTTTGGATAGCTTACAGACTAATATCTATTTATGGCTTACAATTAACATCAAATTTTGTTTTAACAAGCTTCCGCAACTAAACTTTATACCGTCAGGGAATAGTATAGTATTATTAGCAATTTAAAAAATGCGAAGTAACAGTTTATCGACAATGCCTATTTAATTTTACTTTTTGTACTAGCTAATAAACCGGCCTATAAAAGACGGTACACACCGCGAGTATTCGCTTCACGAATTTGTTTTGCAATCATTCGCTAAGCCAGCTTTTGCTACGTGACAAGGCTCCTTCAAACATTCGCGAATCGCACGCGACACAAAGGCACCGCTCTTCGCGCGACAGGCGGTGCCTTTCTGTCGCGTCGAGTGTCGCCCCTGTTTGTAGGAGCTGATAGTGATAACTCTTAAAGTGACTGGGTGCCTCTCTAGTCGCAGTTCTACCTATGAAAAACTCATGAATTGAGAGTAAAACCAAAAAATCGAGGACATAATATATCTAGAAATCCTTACTGGGCCCGCGTGGTGGTAACATAGGCCAAGTATCTACCAGCTACAGTGCTGGCCTGTTGTGTAGGCCGATTGTGAAGTTAGAGTTCCTCTCTATTGGTCACACTGAAACAAGGTACCTTAAATAATTACTGAGTATCAGTAAGTATCAGGGCCCTATACCACAAAACCTTACAATTACAATTTGTAAATCTTACTGTATCACAAAACTTTAAGACACGTAACACGAATCGTGAGTAGACACGAGTTACCTATAGAAATATGCAATGTTATAAATGAGAAGAACTGCTCAAAGGTATTAAAAAAATACTTTCTAGATTGCAGTGCGATCTAGGTAAAATATCTATGTACTAATTGAATGATGTAATATGTAGTGGCACCGAGTTGCCGTGTCTGGACATACCACTGTTAAACCCGCGATGGTTTGTGTGGTATGTTTATAATTTAAAAATATGCTATAAACTTTGTCGTTTTGAATAATAAACAAAAAAAAAATGTAACGGAAAAACCTTACAAATACATATGTAAATTGTAGAGACTTGTAGATTGTAAATTGTAACTATATAAATTTGTAATTTCTGTGATAGGTACGCAATTTTTCAAGTTTGTAGAATTGTAAAATTTTGTCGTATAGAGCCCAGGTGTAACTGCACTACCTATATTGTGCATACCTACTGTTATTTCTAATTGTTAACACAAGGTACACTTACAAACATTGATGTGTAGGTTTCTTCTGTGTAAATAAATAACTAGTAAAGTTTACAGAGTTTTGAATAGTATATTATCGTGTGCTGGCTTTCGACTTCGTTAGCGATTTTAGGTAGTAGGTAAGTTTGTTTTAAGTAAGTTCGTGAGAAGAGCCTTTGTTGCTCTCGCATCAGTTTATTTCCTTCGTAACAAGTTGTCTTTCAAGCTCTACGCCATGAAACTTATTAAAGACGTAAAAGCTAAGCCATTTGCGATAGAATGTATTGTAGGTATTTTTTATTTGTGTAAACTTCATCTAAAGTAGTTGCACATAGGCGGAATTAATGACACATGGCATTTTCTACCAGTCAACCATTGGGTAATGCAACCTACTTACCGAATCCTTACAAACATGACGTGATGCGCAGTATCGAATCTAGAATCTTAACAGAATTCGAAAAGTTTTGCAACACATTTGATAAAAGTACAAACATATATAATTATATAAACGAGAGTAAAGCATAAATAAACCAATTTTAATAAACATTAAATAATCGTTTACTGCAAAAAAAAAAGAATATTTTTCGAATGGGCATCGAAGGAATAGGCAATAACTACCTACATGTTGATTGCAGAGCTTACGATCTGCGCAGACGACTAACTTTTAGTAAGGTCTGCTAAATGCGTACCTCCTGCGTCTCAGACGGCGGACAATTCGCGACGCACTCAATGAAAATGATAAATGAAAAACTATCACAAAAAATGCAGACCTCCACAAACCAGAAAATTCGGCTGCCGCTGCTAGAAGCGGCACTGTCAGCCCTTTCTATACAAACTAAGCGTGTTACTGATACTACGACACAAATGACGTATAGTGCCTGACGATATTAAATGGCGGTCCGTAACAGATATTATCTCTCAACGCACTTTCAGACGAACATTATTAGCAGGTACTGGCGTTGCTGAACGTTGCCGACGCGGCGATACGTGCTCTGTGCAAATGCAGACCTCGAATACTTCGTACACCGTAGACTAACGCAAAACACTCGGTCGTCAAAAAATAATAGGTACCTTGTGTCGCGTCCTTTTACAAAATCCAATATCTAGGATCTAGCTCCATTGTCATTGATGGTACAGCATGAAAATGAAAATGAAAAAGTACTGGCGAGAATGTGCTAAAAATATCTGGGAATATGAATTCGTTCGCAGCTTCAACGGAAATAGAGCCTCCCGCGCAGACAGCTGTCATCGACCAACAAAGGAACCTACCATGTTTTGTAAAAGGCCAGACATTCGGAACATACTCATACCTACTCTATTTAAAATTTCAGTCTAGCTCCTACATGCCTTCAGCATTTTGATTCAAGACATTATACAATTATTATTATTGTATCTATAGGTACTTTAGACATTGCAAAATTAAACTTATTTCTTTCTAGATACGTTTGTTGTTATAATAATCTTATAGCCACACGATGAACCCATAGTATTTTTTAAATAAAACAATTAGGAAAAAAGACAGATGAAGTTTCTCCAAACAGTGGATTCGTGTTTTGCCTAAAAGCAAGCCACTTACTTGGGCACAGATAACTATCACAATAATAATGGGTTTCTGTTATCTATGTAGTCTTCTGGAGTATTACTGTATTTTGTGTTACTCAATATATAGCCAAGCTATGGACAAATCCCTGGGCACTTTAGCATTAAGTTGTTCAGACATCTCGGAACCCGGCAAAACGAATCCAATTTTGATGTTGTTGTTTTTTTAATCCCTACAGCTCTAAAATTGACGCTCTAATCTGGATATTTTTTAAACTCGAAAGAAATACGTTTTTTTTATGGAAAAAGTTTTTATTGCAACATTTTTCAAAGTCCTTCTCTATACTGTACTTGCAGCCACCCCTTCTCATCTGATGCAGTCTATCATTCAGTATCTAGTTGCTTATTATCTTGCCGTCGTTTTCACGGATAATAGTCCCTTCAGGGTTTCATCACCTGGGTACTTAAGTGTCTACTTAGGGGTATTTTGGCACCTTTTAAGGCTTGAAGCCTTAGGGATAGTTTCCCGGTTTGAAGGGGTTGAAAGCTTTTAGTAAAGTAGGCGATGAGCAGTACTATCTGCTCCTAATCGTTAGATGTTCTGTGTTGTGATGGTAAAGGGCTTATTTATTATTATTTATTTAACATTTTACAAAGGTGCTGCCGGTGTTGGTGAGGCTTATTAGAAGCTTAAAATAATATTGGAAATATGTATTGTTATGGAAAGTTAAATTTAGGTTGTGTTTGTAGTTGATTTTAAAGATTGCTGTTGAAGTGTATAAAAAAAAACAGAAATGGAAGCAAAAAGCTTATAACCGTTTGTTGGCTAACTAAATCTACACTTTCAGTCTATGAATGAATAATTTAATACATTAATAGATTGCAAGTATCAAGAATTCAACTTTTGACCCACAATGACCTGATGCAGCAGAAATCAGAAGGCCTAGCGGCAATCGCTTTAAAAGCGTTTCGTATTTCTGCAACAGCTTTCAAAAATTTGCTAACTGCTTTCCAAACAACAATTGTGTTACAAAATTGGTTTGCTGTTCCTGTGGAAACCTTTAATCAATTAACGTAACTACCTCACGCCATGAATGTTGTCGAATTGTCAAAATGAATGGTATTGAAATTGTTAGCGTGTTACGACATTACCCCGCGTTTCATTAGCCTATGTCAGTCACATACATTTTTGACTTTTCTATGATCGTTATCACTTTGTCTAAGTTCTCAGCGCTCAGGTATCTTTGAGTAACGGACGTATATATAAAATGGGAGCCTTTGTGCCACACAGCTATATAGTTTTAGAGAGTTTTTAGTGTTATGCGAATTTGGTCACTTACCCTACTCGGAATTTATCACGCATGCGGGCCAATCAGCATTACTCTAAAAACGCCCTTACGTATACATATTAAAACACGTTTTGCCTCACAAACTCTTTTGTCACTGACCAATGTCTAGGCACTTAGTTTGTAATAAAGCTTTTTGGTTTTGACTTTGATTTGGAAACGGAAATACGGTATTGCAGTATCGAACACTTTTCCGATGCGAACAACATGGTTGTCCTTCCAAAAAGATTACAGATTAATTTATCTTTATCAGAATAAATGAATGACGATTGTATATTAGGACTACTGCTCTAAGAATCTTTTGTCGCTCGAATGTCGTAACAATGTTTTGTGAAATGTCACTTGAAATGCTTTCAAAAAACAAGATGGCTGCAGTAGTTCCGATGGTCGCGACGTGCCAACATTATGCTGACATTACAATTATATTTTCGTGAGTTCTGTGGTCTACCGACGCGGACGCATCGACGGAAAATTCGCGACGGAAAGTCAGGCGTGCTTACGCAGCATTGCTTTTGAACATACTTACGACATATCAGGTTGCAATTACATCGCTTAATTTGGCGTGGTGTAGTATTACAACAAAACAAATAGGTATTTGAGCTAGACGTTTTCAGAAATTTATTATTTACCACACCATTTATGATTCTTGTTAGACAAGGTATACTATTTCTGTACTTCAGAAGAGAGGATCTTCCTTCAACTTACGATAAAATGTTTATGATAAAGATATTATTCTTATGATTCATTCATCTTTTGAATGCAAATTGGTAGGATCAATATTAACGGTACTTCCTCTCCAGAGTCCGCTTCAACTTTTCACTCACTTTCTATCACTGCAAATAGAATTAATTAGCGGCAATTTTAGGATACCTAAGTTATGCGAATTGCTTACCCAATACCTAAATAATTAACAAATAAAGTTTATCTTAAGCAGGAGACCTAAAATTAATAAAATTTGAACTTAAATCTTATAAAGTGGAACGTGGACAACGCAGACGGATAAACTTGGCAACTGTAGAACGGTTTTCCGACGCGGGGATTGTTACAGTTTGCCAGCATTATTAAGGGCGAATTCCACAAATGAAACTGAATGCGATCAAGACATCAAACCGCGTTCAAGAACTGGCAGTGTCAACATTGCTGTAGTTCATCAAACCGATTAATTAACACATCTAAACCGCATTCAAGAGCCAGTGGCAATATACCACATATTGACACTGGCTCTTGAATGTGGTTTAGATGTGTTAATCGGTTTCAGTGTCATTGGTGAAATTCGCACACAAATTAACATCAATAACATCAATAACTGTCTTTTTTTTACACAGACACATACATAATATCACGCCTGTATTCCCCGAAGGGTTAGGCAGAGGTGTGGTGAGGTCTTTTTTTTTTGGGTATGAAATCATCAAATGACCTCTCCCGCTCAGGGCGGAGCGGGAGGGCGTGTCAGACTCTTACTGACTAAAAACCACCCGTGTTCCTTCAGTTGCCTGTGCGCCAGGGCCCCGGTAACTCTTTTGCCTTTCCGCTCCGCCCAGAGCGGGAGAAGTCATTTGATGATTTCCCACCCAAAAAAAAAGGGTGCACACTACAATTAGTAGTATTATAATGCCTTGAAATCCCTAAAAGCACAGAATGGAAAAATAAGCTTTCAACTTCGACGTTTGATGCTCCTGATTTAGGTTGATACTGAAATCGGCAGATAGGATCTTTTCCGTATTTTCAACTGAAAAAACAGATACAAAATTCGGAATTAGCTCGTACTTAATGCAGCCTAATCTGTAATTAATTCATCATTCATCATTCAGTTTTAACCAACCGTTCAGTCCAATTGACGTCACCTCACGTTCGACGAACGCTTACACCAGATACGTGGGGTGCCTTAAATGTGTTAGGTTTTAATGTTGTAACCAACTTCAACTAACATGTTTACATGTTTTAACTTAAACGTTTTGTATTTTTTTCCAGATGCCTCATACAAAAGTACTTGGTCTACACACGCCACGTCACAGGGTTCACAAGGTAATACTTTTCAACTTATTATTTTAATGTACTTTAGTAAGAACAGCTTAATTTTGACTTGACGCCGTCGGCTTGTAACATGTGTCTAATTTAAATAACTTTCAAAGCGTATTATTTTTCATGTTTTGCAATGTTAGTTGAAAAGGAACAATTTTATTGTGAAATAAAAAGTCAGAGTTTTTGAGGTCATAACTATTTAGAAATGCTTCGGGAGTTAAAGTTAATCTTTTTCGCTGTTACTGTGGTGATGTTGTCAACAGTCTCGGACATCACTGCCAGTCTTGGAGCAGAAGTGCGTGTCGCATAGCACAGCACGTGAACACTAACGACATCATCCGACGAGCTCTTGTCACCGTCGGCGTTCCAGCTGAATTAGAACCTTATGGCTTGGCAACGACGAAAGCCTGAAAAATATTTTTCGGGTCTCATTTTAAAGTCGTTCGTTCAGCTTAATAATAGGATGTAATTTTTATACCTAGGTGTAAATTGGTGATATAAGCATTTTTTTTCTACTTGTTCACTTGTTCAGCCTCTTTAGGCCGTGATCGAGTCTCCTGGCTATTTTCCAATTTGTCGTAACCATTATCGGTATAATTTCTGCTGTGATTAAGTACAGTCTACAAGTTGTGTAAAGTCAATAATCTGTTACAAATATGTGTATCGGCTTATAACTAATTAATAGTTCTATCAGTGATGACAGCTTGATCCCAGAACAATATGTCAGTAACATTTGCTTGATAGATTCCTGCCTATCAGGTTGTCTCCAGTGATTTTGAAATGACATGTCGCATATATTCTCTATTACGATGGTATGCCCGACAGATATCATCGGTACCTTTCTTTCCAATTTAACACTACTTATTGATGAACAACATAATATTGGCACAGCTTATCGGAATTGAAATCATGACACATGTCCCAATTCTGCCTGATAACTGAAACCACGGGGTCATTGACAACTCATATCCGTTTGCGATCGGATGCCAAATGACGTAGCTTCGTATGAGGCGTCATCATCAGGTCATCAGATAAGAAAATGTAATTGGACGCGTGTGAGGACATGTGTTATGTTGCACCTCGCGTGTTGTCCTAATTAATTGAACTGAAAAGATATTTTAAATTCTGTAAATCGGATCTAGGAATCTCTCTTACGCGTCATATAAAAAAAAAGTTAGATGGAGTCGACATTTCGTAGCTGACTACCCCTGAGAAGAATTAATAGCGAAACAAAATCAGGGCTCATAGTCTCTTTTAAAGCCTGACATAATCTTGGTCAGAATTGGGAATGTTGTTGGTACTTTTGTGTATTTCGACGTCACTATAGTGCGATATGGTCAGAAATATTATATTTTAATGGGATATTTTTAGTATGTTCTTGATTCAGAGCAGCACAATAGTTGACTATGCTTGGTGTTCAGTCAGAGCTCATGTTCGAGACACATATTCAACGCCATTTTAAATAAGTAGATATGTTACGCTTTTATCAATTGCCTATTGCCCACAAAGTGTCCATATGCTTCGCACTTGTAAGGGCTTCATAGCCCTGTAACCAACGAATCTAGCCAATATGACGTATCCGTGTCATTTCACGCGCAAAAATCAAAACAATGGGACCCTAAAATGTTGCATGCGAGCGTTCAGCGGAGCGAAGCCGCGCGTGGCCGCCGCGTGGCTTGACAATACAGACTTAATTCTTTGATTGACACTTACAATATTTCGATAACTGATGCAATATTTTGATGATTATCACTCTAGCGCTCCCGACGTATTATCGCGAGCACGGCTCGGTTCGTTCATGTTGATTGACTTCTGAATGCAAAATTTAATGTATTGTTTACATGTTGACTGGAACTGATGATGTCATTTTAGCAGGGCGTTGAATTATCAGATTTGTAGTATGTTTCACATAGTTCAGTTCGGTACTTTTTTAATCAAATAACTGTAAAAATATGGTGATGATTGACTTTATTGCACTCAACATAAAATAGAAATAAATATATTAAAAATAAGTTTTTTTAAGTTTAGTAAAAGTAAAAACTGTTTCTAAAATATATGCAGGTAGGTACATATTGAATAGCATAGTATTGTTTCTTGATGACGACTACACGCCGCCGCACGCGACGGCAACACCCCTTACATCGTGGTGTAAACTATTTGGTTACACCCTTGGGATATATAGCTTTATAGCGTACATAAATACCTATTACAGTAGCGTTTCGAATACGTTTAAACAATAAAACTCAAGTAAATCACACAACACATCACGTCACAACATAGCGCCTTGCTTCCCCAAAGGGTTGGGCAGAGGTGTACCAGGTGTGTCTTTAATAGGTACACCCACATTTCGCCAGTTATGTTTAAGTCCCATATAATAGGGGGCGAGCCTATTGTCATAAACTGGACACAAATCCAGACTTCGGGCTGCTACTGAGAAATGCCGACTCTGGAATCGAACCCAGACCCTCATGTTTAGCAGTAGCTCCTGCTGCCACTGGACCAACGGGGCAGTTCAAGTAAATCTTTTTGATGTAACGTCTGTTAATGGTATACGTTTATAAATCTATCTTCCTTTCTTGTATTCCTTTAAATTTTGGTTTTATTTAACCGCAGACGGATATTTGTGTCTAATTTTAGTTATTGACACTTTACACCATATCAAGTACCTCGCAGCTGCTTGGAAAAGCTAAATCAGTTTAAAGAAGGAACAGCTTTGTTGTAGATCCTCGTCGTCGCGTCGTCCCTGTCACTCATTTCATGACATGTGTGAAAGGGTCTGAAAACTGTGGTAAAAAAATCCATGTGCCTTCTTAAGGCTTATTTACATTTGCATTCGTTAAGGAGGAAGCGCCAGGGTAGCCCGCGGTTTTTTTTTTTTACGTTTTTGCAATTTGCACCTCAGTGTCAGGTTGTATTTTGACTATTTCTGGAAATAGCCATTCAATGGGATGATAAGAACTTAGAGGGTTGTATTGATGATTTTGATTGTTGTAATTATGTAAATACGTACTTGTTACGGTCGCGAATAATATTTTGATCAACATAAAACCTGAAACTGACGTGTAAATTGAAAAAAATCGTAATAAAATTTGAATTTCGCGGGCGACCTGGCGCTTCCCTTTAAGTAGCAAGTTATGTGTCCGATTTAGACAGTTTTTCTTTGTAAAGTATCACGTACAGACATCAAGGGACTTAAATCACTTATTATAATTAGCTTTTACGGCCTGGTGCTATACTTACCTACCATAAAGTGTTAAATTATTATTGTTAATATCGATTACTTGACTTCGTCGCGGCGTCACGAGTGCTCGCGTCGGGTCGCGTATTTGTCGTGTCGGGTCGCGTCGCTCCAGCGTCGGTTACAATGGCCACAAATGATTCAGCCACACCCAAGGGCCCGATTACGTTTACCTACTCGAGGCGGTAGAGGGAGCGATTATTATTATTACAATTAATTGTATTATTTTGATCGGTATTCTTTTGTTTAGATCGTATTTAAAGTATTACCGAGGTACATACGTACCTAGTGTAGGGTGAAATTAAAATCTCTTAGTGTCATTGTACTCATAATTATGAACAAGTTTTACTAAGAGAACAATCCTGAAATCATGTTACATTATGATCATAACTATACTCTATGAATAATATAATTCAACAAAATGTAAGGAACATCAATTTTCTGGGTAAGATTTTATCGAGAAAATGCAATGTTTAAAAAGCTTGGCATGAATTAAAACAAGACTGTTATGTCGTGTTGCAAAAATTTACTAAGGTACATACATACTATGGCTGCCAAAAACTTACAACTGTTCAAGAAGTAAAATTATTGATTAGCATAGAGCGTAATATTTTAAAATATAATAATATTGAGCTGCATAGTTACAATGCGCGAATAGCTTTAAAGTGTCGTGCCATCATAGTTAGCACAGTGACGATTATTTAACTATTAACGTCCCCTTCTCTATTTGGCCCCTAAAACTGAACTTTAACCCACCGGCTACTAAATGTTAACAATTAACGCCCCGGAGTTAATCACTAACGCTTTCGATCAGTTTTACTTACATTAAACTTTCATCAGGGATTTAAGGAACTCAGTTGGTGGTACTAATTGTGTTGTGAACATTCTATGTTAAATAATAGCGATTTACGTACGAACATACTTCTAGTAATTCATGTCTAAAATTATAAGTAAATGCTATTTGAACAATACGCGACCTATACTAAGACTTTTTGGACTGCGCCTGGTCGCTCGAACCTTGGTCTCTGCCGATATGGTGACCTCGCTTACTGCCTATCCGGCCTACGCTTGGTTGGCCAAGCAGTCAAGTGCACGGATGTTATTAAAACACTACTAACATTAGAGTGCCTAGACCAAACTAGACTGTGTGACATTCTGCCAGCGATACCGATGATGTCAAATTCAAAAATGCATAAGTTACCGAAAAGTATAGGTATGTCAATCACGTTGAAAGTCGTCGTAGAAATACGAAACGCTTGGAAGTGATGGACGTTCTAGGTCCTCTGGTCTACGTGAACAGTCGATGAAATTACTGCGACCAAGAATACGATATTAAATAAATTATCATAATGTTAGGACATATATACCTGATACGCCCAGTGGTTGTGGTCCGGGCCTACTTAGTGGAAATTGAAAACTAGTAGTAGTAAGCTGTCATTTACAAAAAAAATACGAAAAGCTTGCTGTTGCAGGTGACGCACAGAATCAGTGTCGGGTAGACCGAAGTGTGGTTACCGAAAAAATAAAACTAAGTAATCCTTTCTTCCGTAGATAGAAGTCTAGTAATATTCTCCTATCAGAACAGAAATGGTGACGATTCGTCACGATCCCCCGGTTTCTTGGTAAAATATTGAGAAAGTTAATCAAATTTGTTTTACCTGTTTCTTACTTATTTCTATGATTTAAAGAGCTGATTTCAATATATTTTGCGTGTGGAAAAATCCACTCTAAGATTGCCGTTATCTGAAAGTGGCAAGATTAAAAATTTTCATTGGGTAGTCAAATCGCCAAATCTGCATTTTTAAATCAGAATCAGAATAAAAATCACAAATCATCCCTACCTAAACACAGAAAGTCAGTTTAAAAACGTACCAATATTTTAAGTCAGGAGTTTGCACGTCAACGAGAACCGGCGAGCGCCGGCGAAAATTAGCTAAAAGTGGCTTTCGTCACCGTCATCCATACTCTTCGCTCTTACTAAGCGAACAATGGGTGAGAGTGGGATAGAAGATGCAGGAAAAACCGCTTCAGGCACCAGGAGGGAAGCGGTAAGCACCCTATTGTTTTGCACTCCCTGAAGCGCGAATCGTTTGTAGTTATACGGGTGTACAAGAATTGTAATTTAGAACGAAAATTTTGCGCTTATGTATTTCAGTTTCAGTTACAGCTGGTACATGCGAGAGAGATAAATAATCTCGTAGGGATTTAGATGAAGCGTTTTTTATGAATTGATTATATTCTTAGAAACGAACGAATCGAATAAAGATTTTCCCTTGAATCTACTTTTTAACCGACTTCACAAAAAGGAGGAGGTTCTCAATTCGTCTGTATGTTTTTTTTTTTTTTTTATGTGTGTTAGCTCAGAACTTTTTTCTGGGTGAACCGATTTGGATGATTCATTTTTATTTGATAGCTGGTGCTTCACATGTGGTCCTATTTAGATTTGATCACGGTCTGACCAGTACTTTTGGAGTTATCCTTAATACTGCATATTTTTTCCACTTAGTTTATATGGATGATGTGTTAATAATTTCCTGTCACTGTTATTTACACACCAAGTATTGGTATACGAATTTGTGTGGGGTAGGTACCGCAACTAAAAAGTGAAAAATAAAAACTTTTTTACACAAAAACAACCGACTTCCAAAAAAAAACACTAAAAGACGTGAAAAATAACTTTCTTTTCGGAAGTCGGTGGCCGAAAACGAAAATACAAAACCAAAGGCACCGACTTCCGAAATTGAAGTTATTTTTCACGTCTTTTAGTGTTTTTTTTTGGAAGTCGGTTGTTTTTTTGTTACCGACAATTTTGAACACTGAACATTTTTTTTGTGCTTTGCTTATCAAATACCATGACTTACGTAGGTACTACACGCCGATTACCATAAATATTTATGCACCGATTTCACCGGCATTGTGAGCAGAAATAAACTGGTTTCTCAGAAATTATTAAACTAAGTTAAAGTTTAATGAAAACCTGTTATTCCATTACCTTTCAAAATCGAAAAGTTGTGGTATTGTCTGTGTGCAATCAGACGTGGCAGCGGTGGTGTTCTGTTACGAACAGTGGTGGCCCAGTAACGGTGGCAGTGCAGGTAACGGCCGCGACTTACGAGTTGTAAGTCGTAGGTTCGAACCCAAACAAGCGCTTTACTTTGTGTAAATTATTTCATCACCACTGTTTTCAAAACGGTGAAGGAATATATCGTGAGGAAACCGGCATGTCCTAGAACCAAAAGTTCGAAGACATGGACATCTGCCAACCTGCACTGGGCCAGGGTGTGGGTTACGGCCTCCTCTCAGTGAGTGGGTCACTGAGAGAAGGCCTGTGTCCCAACAGTGGGAACATTAAAGGCTGATTATGCAATCAGACGTGAATTTTAGTCGAATGTGTTAAATAGATCAATCTGTGGTCATTGTACAGTCACGAGCATAAATATATTACTATGGACAGATCGGCAATAATATCGGATTATTTCATGATTCGTCCATTAATATCTGTCGTCAAGATGACGCCAAATATATATATGTGATCATTTATTGAAGGCATATACAAGTGGCAGCACAAATATCTGACATTGTAGGAAGACCAAAACTATCTGATGAGCCATACGACGTCAAAATACATGGTGGCAGGGTCATTGATGCGCAAGCTGTAACCATGGATTCAGCACATGATTCTGAAAAAATTGTTGTTCCATACATCTTGACATTATATATATACATATGTATATGGTCACTTTTCTATGAAACAGCTGATTTCTTGATTGATAACGAATTCATGATTACCATTTTCGCGTCGATGTTCCTGCCACCTTGTATAGGAAGCTGCATCGGCTTCAAATAGATGTGTCATAGAAAGCAACAATATCGGACATGCCTTGCGTTATATAAATATCCTCCTCAGTTAAATTCAGAAAAATGTGATACTTCGTTGAGATCAGAAATAACAGTTACGATATGCAAAAGAAAATGATACCGCATTCTCTTCTTCTTCTTTTCGAGTCGATGGTACTTTTTAAGATTAGTTAGGCTCTGTAGGTGGCCATGTTAATAGCGTCAGAGGAGTTTATTAGATCTTGAAAGGTGCAGGTGTATGGACACTTGAAACACGCCAGCAATAGGGTCATGTTCTGGATAGGGGCATCGCTCTCGCAGTGGGTGTCGGACGGGTCTGTAAAACATTTATGTATCATATCATAGTCATCATAATAAGTAGTATAGTTGTATATATATAGGTCTTCTCCATGGGTACCTACTACGCTTTGGAATGGGCACCTAGCTTCATCTTTCTGACTGACCGACCCCTTGACAATTCAAAAGTGCCTGTAATTGGTTTATTTGAAATAAATGCTTTGAGTTTGAGTTTGAGTTGAGTATATTAGTGTCTGCTTAGTCATTTAGGTTATTAACTGCGTTGGGATCAGCTTCAAGTCTAACCAGATGTGGCTGAATACAAGATTTTTACATTTCCGAGGCACGGAGGGGTCTCGGTATGTAATGAATGTTCACTCATCTTGAAGATCAACCCATGCGGCTGTTATAACTTAGCCACGAGCCCCACACTCTAAAAGTATAAATGCCATTCAAGCCATGTCTCTTTAAACAGGACTTCTATCAGTTGTCACGACATACGACACGAAACATTTTATTGGTCTGTTGAGTTGAAAATGCAGCGCTGACAGAATTTCATTACGCCCTCGTCCAAACAAATAGTTTTGACACGAGCCTTTGATGTGGTGTAATGAGATATCTAATCTGCGGTTCTCCCAGCAATCCCAGTGGTCTTATTTAAATTGTTTTTAGTGTAAGTTTTGACAATGGGGCGTTTGGTGTTTGTAATCCGGTGGTGCGAAATTTTGGGGGACTCGAAGTGTCTGATTTTGAAGTTATTGCTTTGGCTTATTTATTCATCCTTGTACCTAAGTATGTTGGTGATAGGGCATAATTATTAAAGAGGAGTATTTAATAATTAACAAGTACGTACAATTCTCATCATATTTCTTATATACCTATCCATGGTCTAGAAGATGACAGAAGGTATAACGTGCAGATTCAGAAAATAAATCACCCATTAGTGTTAACTGATCTTACTGCACTATTTGCAATCATCAGAAAACCAAGTTTCTATCTCCTTCTACCTTGTTCCAGTTGACACATTATATTAAGTAACATCAAGGTCGGACATAATACCTACCATTATTAATCAATTTTCTTGCTAAGGAATGTGATAAAAAGCGTTACTATTATTTCTTTTTTATTATTACAACTTTCAAAAAATGTGAACTCATTTATTATTTTTGGCATTTCCCAATATTTCTGTTTTGAATTTTTAACCGGCTTCACAAAAAGGAGGGGGTTCTCAATTCGTCTGTATGTTTTTTTTTATTTTTTTTTATGTGTGTTAGCTCAGAACTTTTTTTTGGGTGAACCGATTTGGATGATTCTTTTTTTATTTGATAGGTGGTGTTTCACATGTGGTCCCATTTAAATTTGATCAAGGTCTGAACAGTAGTTTTTGAGTTATCCTTAATACTGCAGATTTTTTCCACTTAGTTTATATGGATGATGTGTTAATAATTTCCTGTCACTGTTATTTACACACCAAGTAGTGGTATACGAATTTGTGTGGGGTAGGTACCGCAACTAAAAAGTGAATAATAAAAACTTATTTACAAAAAAACAACCGACTTCCAAAAAAAACACTAAAAGACGTGAAAAATAACTTTTATTTCGGAAGTCGGTGGCCAAACACGAAAATACAAAACCAAAGGCACCGACTTCCGAAATTAAAGTTATTTTTTACGTCTTTTAGTGTTTTTTTTGGAAGTCGGTTGTTTTTTTTGTAAAAAAGTTTTTTATTAATTAAAAGTGTCGGTGGTCAAAGTCACTAAATTATTTTATCACAGTCACTCCACAATTTTGCCTTAGGAAAACATGTCGGCGCGTACTTAATACGTTTGTACTTTACAGTGGCGTAACTATAGGGTAGCAGGGCTGGCAAAATGCCACGGGCCCACGGCCCGAGAGGCCGCGAGCTCAGAAGTAACCTAACATTTTTAACAAAATTTAGTAAAAATTATAAATTTTATTTAGGTAAGTATCTACTTAAAATCAATTAAGGAACTCGATGGGACAAGACAGGTTACGTAACTTAGCTATTCTGTCTATTGAAAAATCTATGGCCCGATCCTTTGAAATCAAAGGCCCCGATCTTTAAACTTTGATGATGTTATTGGTACTTTTGCGGAACAGAAAGCTTAGGGAAAAGAATTTTATTAATAAATATATTGTTAAAATTAAATTATTATTTTATTATAATTATGTAATACCTATGCTTTTGAAAATTAAATTAATTATATATTTAATTAAAATGCACACAGCAATACTGTTGAGTAACGACTTCAGTGATTTATTAAAATTAAATTACAACGTCACGATTTTTACTGGGCCCCATCCAATGAAATTGCCACAGGCCTCAGATGGTATAGTTACGTCACTGGTACTTTATCTAATAATGATAAAGTGTTCTTTAACCCTGTACCTACTTATAACGAATGCAGTGTGTGTGAAGCTACAGAAGGTATGCTAGTTTTGGAGTTTACAGTTATTTTGTAGGATGATTATATTATCGTTGAACATCGGTGATGTAATGATAAGTTCCACTCCTATGTGTCCCATCTCCACAACCGTCAAGCAAACAGAACTCTCAGTCTCTTGAAACAAGGTGGCTTATAGCACTGCACAAAATATCACTCTGGAAAGGTTTTTGACAAACAGATTGTACTGCTGAGAAACTAAGCAATAGAAGTTACCGACTCCGGTTCTTCACACAACTAGCATAATTATTTCTTAGTCTGCTGGGAAATTCGTATGTTCAGTGTGGCATCGTTCCACCGCGAAGATAGCTGTCAACCCTTGTATGGACACCTATTGCTATCTCTTGCCCGCTTAAAGAGTCAAAACAGCTTCTAGAAACACACGTCCTCCTCGGAAGACAGAGCAGTGGATGCGAACATTTTTGTCTAAACTTTTAACTTTCTTTAAACTGCTCTCCTGAAAATATACCAAAACTGCACTTATAACATCTGTCTTCTAGACCGTCGATCGACCGACTTTGTCTAAGTTGTACTACTGTCAAAACAATAAAAACAGTTATCAATATAACGCATTATTTTTTTAATGGCAAATATCCTTTTTTAATCTGTTGTGGTGAGGTGTACATCTGTTAGAAAATTAAAGCTATCCGCAATTTTGTAAAATACTCAGAAGGTACTGACTGCCAAATTATTACTTTTAAAAATTTCAACGAGCTGTGTTTGTGACCAAGACAAAGATGGTATTCTACATTATACGCATTCTATTACTTCTGAAGAAATCTTCAATCACTGAAACAATCGCCAATCAATACAAAATGAACGACAAAAGAACGACAAATTACCGTTTTTTTTTTTCAATTTTCGAACCCAGTCGGAGCCGTAACGATATTATTGTGGAGCAAAACAATGAACCGGTAACTCAGGAGATTTTAAACCTTATTAACTCTCCCTTTTTTGTGATTATGAATATAGTCGCTTGCTATGACGTTAGGGTACGTTTTGACAAACGATTAAGAGTAAAGGCAATTATTGGATTATTATGTCGCCAGCTGATAAAATATTAGAAAATGATTAAATATCAAGCCGCAACTTGGAACCAAAACGTAAGTAGATTGGTACGATTATTGTATAAGATTTTTGCTGTCACATAATGCAAAAAATATGTTATTTTATTGAATAATCACCATTCCACCAATCAGTGTGTTTTTTGTAAACCTGTGGTTGTCTGCATTAAATTAATTACTTTTTTTTTTTTTGTATTCAAGGGGTAACTTAATTACCCCTTCAAGAATAGCCAACTCTCCAAAATCAACCAATGTAGGAACCGTTTAGCTATTCCTGTAAAATCTCATAAAGCTTCAATCCGTGTCCATCCGTGATAGGATAAATCTTTACCATTATTTTATTCATATTTTTTTCTCAATCGGCTCGTAATTAACCCGACTGTCATCGTACAGAGCGACAGGATTTTCATTAACAATGTTAGCCGTTTTTTTCTTAGGGGCGAAAAAGACCCGAGGCGTTTGTGTGGTTTCTGCTCTTCTAGTTTCAACTTTAAATACCAAAGGTAGAGTTGGTTTTTATGTGGCAATATATTTGAAGGATTAGGTTCTCTTTGATGCTCTCAATAGGATTTCACGCACAGTTAGTGTTAGAGCTATATTGTGGAAAGTTCTTTGATTCTGGGTGTATTTTTGATTCCATGTTTCACGGTGTTTGAACCACTTTGGGGGAAGATAAACGTGATAGTGACAGGAGAGACAGAAATAATTTCAGAACATTGTTTTTTTATTGTACCTTCTTGAATTTTGGACTATGTTTTATTGAACATAGCATCTTCATTAGCCTGGAGTTTTGTGGCTGTTTGCAATATTTTCTTTGATTGTAAAGATACATATTACAACTTTCGATACCTTCTTTGTAATCACTATTAACTTTTTCGGTCCTCATCCTCTATCATCCTAAATGATGATACGTTCCACTATCTTTGTACCACTATCTTTAATTTTAAACTGCGTTTAAGCCCTCTTAGTAATGATCATTCATCATTAAATGCATCATTATTTCAAACTTAGATTTAGTCTTAAGAGGCTTACAAGAGCTAAAGTGCGGTCACTGTCGGATTGCATAGAAAAGAAAGAGACGCGCGATGACACAACGCATATCACGCATCATTACATATCGTATCATATACGCATAATTTATTGCAAAATATTACATTGGACTAAAAACTTAAAACACTATATTACGTTAGTATGTTACTTGTAGAATAATCTGACAAAAAATATGAATGTTTGCATGTCGTGATATAATTTTTTTAGAGGTATCTTCGTGTTTTTTTTCTATCATATCAAGTTAATTGTATTATGTTTTCTACACACTATCTAACTAGCATATATCCAGAAGAACATTATATATTTTTCTGATTTTGGTTACTGCAGTGGATCATATATTTTTAGGCATTATAAATTTGCGATTAGGTCATGTAGTCCCCTTAACAACGCATATATAAGTATATCCTAAACGTGTTACAAATCGATTGTAATAATCTCTGAAGACATTCGTAGCCCATCTCCACATCCCAATATTGTTATCCACTGAAGCGTCCACCAGACTCCGGTCATATTCGTGAACATCGATCATTCGTAACGCGATCCTTGTCGCTCTTGTAAAAGCACTATCTTTGAGGGATTATCTTTTAGTTGCGCTATAGTGGACGAAGTCTGATGGTTTTGGTATTGTCAGCTAAACACATTATAGAAAATTAGCTTTTACCCTTGACTTCGTCTGCGAATATTTTGTATTTCATATTTTTTTTACATAAACCCTAGGATGAAAAGTAACCTATGTCCTTCTCCAAGTCCCAGGCTACTCATCTGTTAAATTTTATAACTATTACTTTTGTGGTTTAGGAGTAAAAAGGAAACACAAACAGATAAACAGACGGAGCTAGTTTTGCATTTATAATGTTAGAATGGATAGTTTACATTCATTGTGCATACCGTCAAAGATGTTGTTCCTGGAAGTTTTCAAATCCCAAATAGGACACCTCGAGACAAGCTTCCACGATCGTAGACCGCATCATGTTTAACAGTCATATTGGATAAGCCATGGGCATCACATAAGCCATGGTCATCACATAAAGCATGACCATATTATTCTCCATGTTTATCGGAAAATAGTACCTACTTAGTACAATCAGGGAAATAGAGTCAACGAATGACAGTTGTATGAAATGTGTAAATTTGATAAACAATAAATTTTCCTGACTGTACCAGCTAATAAACCTATTTAATAAGTCAATAATTTCGATTATGCCAACAAGATTTTTAAAGAATGAAAAAATTATTATTAATAAAGCCGTGATAATCAGTATTAATTTAAGTTTGTAGTAAATTTTCTAAACAATTAATTACCCTGACTTTATCTACAATAGGGGCTATTATAACTAACGTACATCATGTAACCTTTTCATTTCCATGCACTAATCAATGTATTTTGTTCCAGGATATGGCACCAACTCGTTATCGGCTATGTCGAAGTCGACGCTTGATGCTCATACGCATCTGCGTCAACCAGGTTAGTGAATATATAAATAACAGAATTTACACAATTTCATCAATAAATCTTGGTTATAACTTCGCTTCTAGTATTTTCTTTTATAGACTGATTTTACTTAGGTCAGATAGATATCTTTTATCCGTGGAATAAAATTGACGTCTGACAGTTCTAGTATGGAAAAACTGTCAAAATATCAAAAAATATTCTCAGGATAAGACTTATAAAAGTTTGGTGAAATTCGCCCTTAACAGATTAGTTCACTATTCCAACACTCTTTTTGCTCTTCAATATTCCACCTTAATTTGAGGGCTTTTATAAACTAGTGGTAGTCGCTTTCAAAGCGCTTCGTATTTCTACAACGACTTTCAACAGAATTGACATAACGCTTTACGGTAACATAAACATGTGCTACCGAAAAGCGTAAAAAACACAACAAGTCCAATACGTTTTTGACATTTCCATCATCGTTATCGCTAATAGAATGTCACTTTGTCTAGGCCCTCTGACATCAACTACAGCAACTGAATAAATCTACACTTTAATAAATATTGCATTATAATGTACGTGAAAAGATTTCTTTAAAATCACAAGACTTATCCAAGACTCAAAACACAATTCATGGCAGGTGTAACGAACTAAACAATTTCGACAGACCGAACTTGAGCACTCAGTCAATGTTTGTTGTCCACGGTCAGTTACTCAAGGTACATACGGATTATTTGGTGACCGTACCTTACGTGTAGTTGGGCACAGACGTGAGCATTTCTCAAAATGGAGCATTCGAACGTCCAATGACGGCGACACGCAAATGCACACTTCTAAAATGATATTAGTATAGTGTTACATTGGTATGAATGTTTGGAATCTTCACAATTGTATGTCTATATGTTATCAGTTGGACTCCCCAAATGAGGTTATCGAAAACTAACTTCACAAGATCCAGCGACGGCAGCAATTCTTTTATTTTTGTTAGATCTTACCAACATACTATAACAATTACAAATAATACTGTCCATTAGGGATTCACTGCAGATGATAATGGTAACAAAATCATAGTTACAAATTGTCAGGAATGAGAAAACACTCCTTCACTAATGAAGATCGTTAATAAAGTGGCTTCAGTATGGACCCCACACACGTGACTCTTATACCGATTGGCAGCATAATGAACTATAATCCAAGTTATTTTTGGTAATATACTAGTAAAAATTAAGAAATCTGCAGTTTTGGGAAGTAGGCAGAAGTAAAATGGTTCCGGTTTGGTTTAAGAAATCTATATCTTCAGTACTTATCTATACATTATAATAAAATTGTAACGAAGTCAAATCAGCACATTAAATATTTATGGAAAAAATAATGCTATGAGGTTTGAAAACTCGAAGTTACCTAAATATTTTATATCTTGTCGCTTTTAGGGTTCCGTGGCCAAAGAGTGCCAACGGGACCCTATTACTAAGGCTCCGCTGTCCGTCTGTCAGTCTGTCACAGGGCTGTATCTTTTGAACTATAATAGGTTGACAATTGTAATTTTCAAAAAGTGTTTATTACTATGGCCGCTATATCAACATATAATAAACTTAAAAATTAAAGCGGAGTCCCATACAAGAAACATGTGTTTGTTACTAAAGTATTAAAAAAATATGTACCTAGCGTTAAATATTGTACGGTCTAAGTGTGCGAGTCCAACTTGCACTTGACCGTTTTTTTTATAATCCTACTTAGTTCCTCTTTTTCAAAATATGCATCGGATCAAAGATCAAACGTTAACTGACGGTGACTAGGTTTGTGTCCCAACTTTGAAGGTTTTTTTAAAGGCGCAATTTTCTGGCGGTTGACGTTTTTCTGCATACATCGTTCATTTGCATTTTTGTCAGAAATTGCATATTTAATATCGTTGTTAATAATAATAATAATAATAATCGTTTATTTCGGAAATCAGGTTCCATTTTGTTAGTATTACAGTCTTAAAGAAAATGTTAGTACGTAAAATATTAAACTAATCGGGCATGAAAGGAGAACCTCTCATCTCCTGTTGCAAAGAGAGTGCCACCCCATCCACGCCTGCAGCATTGGTGAATCCCACCGTTCAGACAAGGTCTTCAGGAGAAAGTTAGAGGTGATCCGTATCCGACTCAACAATGAAGCGCAGCGCGTGCGCATCACAGCGAAGAAATCCTGCGTGCGCGCTTCTGCGAACATGGCAGATGCGCTGCACCACCGCGGCAGCCCCAGCATTCCCCTGAAGGTGTTGTTATATTGGACGCGAAGGTGTTGTTAAAGTGTTATTGGGTTTTTTATCTGGAGTTTCTCAATAGCATCCCGGAGTCTGGATTTGTGCCCTGTTGATGGCAATAGGCTCACTCCTTTTTACATGGGACTTAAACATAACTGGTGAAATGTGGGTACCTACTATTATAGGTACACTTCTGCATACACTTCGGGGATTACAGGCGTGATGTTATGTGTGTGTTAATATACCTATTACCTCGCGTGTTGAACCAAATGACAAAATGCACATTAATAAAATAACAATATTTAGAGTTTTTTTTTGTTGATAAATAAAGACTTTTATTATTATTATTTATTAATTTAGCTACATCTAGGAAGCTTATACCTCTCGATATGGACTGGACGTCAGCCGTGGTATGAAAAGATAGATAATCTATCAGGGTTGGTGGAACTTAATATCTTAACACATTATTGTGTCATTCACATGGGCCTAGCCTTGTGGATGATAACACATTTGTGGAAATTAGATACGGTGGCTGAACTATTTGTACAGTGTTACTAAGTTTATGACACTGGCTAATAGTACAGATCTACATTATATGTATAGGTAGCACGTTGTACAATCTGCCACATGGTAGGGCTTAATTTTTTCAATATAAGGTTTTACTGAAACCGATCACACGTGAAAGTCAATCGCTTTACTCAAAAAAAATATACGGGTCGACTTGAGAACCTCCTCCTTTTTTTTCGTCGGTTAAAAATTAAGCGCGCTAAGACGCGTGCGATAGTGCGGTGCGCATGTCTTGACGTAACACGCTTGATAGCGACTTCTAATTCGATCCCAACGCCATCTAGGGAAAGAGGAGGAACTAAAATAGGGACAACATATTCACCGCAAAAATAAGTATTACATGGCATAAGGTCGGAATTCTCTGCTGTGCCTTTGACTATTTATTCTTGGTACAATATATTTTTTAAGCTACATGTATATACTAAATATATATCTAGGTATACTAGTAATAAAGCTGAAGAGTTTGTGTATTTGTTTTAACGCGCTAACCTCTGAAACGACAAGTCGGATTTGTTTTATTTTTGTCATTTTATAGCCCAATTCTTGAGGAAGGTTATAGGCTTTTAACACCAAGGTAAGACCCTTACGACCCGAGCAAAAAGAAAAAAAGTCAGAAAGAATGCTATGCGAAAATGAAGTAACAACGCGGTTGGGGTATAATTTTTATGTTAAAACAACAAATTTCATGCTGACGAAGTCGCGGGAAGAAGCTAGTTTGATATAAAAGTAATGTCAAAATTATACAGAATTAATGATGAACAAAGGACCCTTTATTCTATGCCTACAACAAGAAAAACTACACGGTGTCGCATAATTGTAACATTAAGCAATTTGTTACAAAATACTGGTTCAACCTGGTTTGGAAAGGGTAGGTATGAAAGAAAGATAGAAAGAAAATAAATTTATTTAACCCAGGCACACAAAAAAACACAGAATAAACGCCGTAAACCTATGAACGCCAGTGATTTTGGAAACAAAATGACTAAAACTCAGTTCATGTTATTCGATTCGTCAGTTTCAAAAATCAAACATAAAACTGAAGGCTAAGTACTACTACTTTTATATCTGTAATTTTTATGGTGTACATAATAAAGAGTATTCTATTCTATTCTATCCTAAGTGTGAAAATATGAGCACTTCCATAACCACTCTCTACTCCAGGCAATAACTCTCACTATTTAATCTCCTATAAGACAAAAGAAGCGTAAAGCGAAAACCTCACACTGTTAGATATCAAAGTTTATACAAAACCACAATATTGCTGAACCAAGTGAGCATAGTAACTCGACCCTAGACTGTCACCAGGCACGCGGCGAGGGCAAACAACGGAGCCAATGTTTTCTAATGAAATCGAGAAGTGACGCGCCTCTGTGCTGTCAATCGTTTCGAAACTAAGGGATCTTGGACAGAACTGACTGATGTTTCGGAAATAGTTAGCTGAAATAAATCTTTTTTTTTGTGTTAGATCGTATCTTTAGCCTGTTTTTTTTGGTCCTTAGAATCGCAAGTACACGTTTTATTAACCACTTTTGCTAGTCCATGTGGTTACCGGTATTGGTCCTAAGGGCTCAGGGCACTATGTTGTGATATAACCGGAAGCATACAAAACAGTACTGTTAATTGTGGTCTATTTGATGTCGGAGGAGTCTAAAGCAATTTCAGTTTTTTTTTTTTACAGAACAAGTAATTAGAAATTCCAAGACAATTAATACTGTTGTAAAAAACACTTTCAATTTCTGACCCAATAATGACGGTGGCATACGTTCAAAATATTTGTGTGGCGTACTGTACGGCAGTCACTACCGTCAGGAATGGTTTGTTCGGCCACTTTCCTACATATTTGAGTTGGAAACAACTGTACCAACTACTTATTAACATGCGATCTGTTATCAGCGTCGTATTTTACTGTGATTTATATGATAGGTATGTGATACGGTTTTTTTTTGGTTTTAGTAAGTGTAGGTGCTAGGCATTCGAGGTTTTTTGAGGTGTTTTTGGATTAGTCGATCTTAAGAATTTATTATATTGGTTTACCATCGAAATTTGCTAGCCGATTTAGATATTTTTCTCAGTTTTTATGACAAGTATTTTTTTATGACTGGCCTCATGTCCGTCAGTTTCAGCTAACAGTTCAGTCACTGAACTTTTACTGGTTTCGTGGACGAATACATTTAAGTCTTTAGTTGTGAACTGAACTGTCTAGATCAGTGAGTAAGTCAAAGAGCAGTATTCGTGACTCACTGAACTCATGTGTCCATCAGTTTGCAAAAGTGCAGTTCTTTCAAAAGCGCCATTCAATTCTTAATTTCATCTTCAACCCAAAATTATTGCTAAAACTATGTTTTCACAAAAAAGAAAACACTAGCCGTGGCTAGCAGAACATGTTTGCCTACCGTTTGATCGGTCGCACCCATATCCACGCAAACAGGGGTAAGTAAAATACGAAAGAAATCAAAACGTTGTTTTCACAGGCGTGCGTGCGGTGACTTTCGACATTGTCTTTTGTGTGCTACAGTCGTGTTGTAGGGAACTAGGGTCCCACGTCATGCGGAACTTATCACCGTTGACGCTAGTCAACCGAATTTCGAAGTATGGAAGAATTTACTAGGAATTGTTATGGAGATGGAGCCGTTCCAAGGTTTTGTTTACGGGAGTTTTTATAAGGCCGTTGAACTTTTGTTTGGTAAAATATTGGGATTTATGGAACTTAAGGAGATACTAGTCTGATGAAAGATCTCTGAAACCAAATGTGTTTTCGCAAAAAGTATTTCTCAATTGCGTGGATATGGACAATTGTCTCTACTGCTTACGTTAGTAAGTATGTTACAACATGTTTTCTTGAGTAGGTAAACTGCCTGGTTTAAGGAACTGTTCAATAGTCGAAGCTGTCGAAGCTTACCTAAACAATGCTATTGGTTCGAAGAGCATCTAGACTTTAATTAACTTTACAAATAACAGACAGACAGTTTACAAATGCATGTCTTGAAGGTCAAAACGAAGCAAACATACATAATGGTTGTTCAATTTCATGCACTTGTCATAAAGTGCACTAACTCGATCTGAATTGATGCATTGTGTGAATCTAGGCCGGACAGAATTGGATAATTATATTCTAACTGTGATCGGTCAAGACCAGCGACTCACAGGCATTGATTTGGATTATTCCACTAAATTGTCAAAAGGACCAATTTGGTCAAAGTGGAAATTTTGATGTCCCACAAATATTTTTTGGGATTATTCCACTCTGCCGCACCAAGTTTTTCCACAAGTGGAACAATGTGGAATGTTTAATCCATACAATAACTTTTGAAAATCATTGGACTTTCTAGATTCAAAATACAAGAATTTAGAAGAAGTTGATAAAATAATTCTTAATTCAAATTAATCTTTGTTTATTTCACAAGCAACCAAAAATAGAAAGCCTACTCGTAAGCTAGACAAAATATTGGAATGACGAATGAACCTGCTCTTCATCTTAAACTCGCTTGGTGGCGAATGGTCTAAAAAAAACAGCAGTTACTACATATCATGCCTATAAAGAATCCATCTTACGATACGGGCTTAATTTTTGGGGTAACAGCACGGATAGGCACAGAGCATTTATTGCGCAAAGGAAATGCATCATATATTCATAAGGGCTTGTTCAAAAAAGCCTATCAAATGAACTCTCGAAATAGAGATCCATGCAGACTTGCATTGCAGGATACTCCTAAATCAGCCAAGTTTGCGAAAAGTTTCCTAGTGTATACGCATTTATAAAAAATCCAAAAGAAATAAAATTGTTATATAATATTAACTCATTTAAAAACAAATTATTGAAATGGCTGAAAGAACATTATGTTTTATGACATTAAAGTCTTTTTGAACAATAAACTATAAATTTCTGGACTTTTGTCATTGCGAATAATGAAATAAATAATAAAAATAAATCTAATATAAATTATTGTATTGACCTTATATCTGTGACATTGAACAACACTTAACTAATAATGATTTTTGCATGCAATTGATACATACCCTGTATAGCTAAACATGTGGACTTAAGATTAATACCTGACTGTAACAACTTTATACCATGTTTAAGGCAAATAAAGATTTATCTTATCTTATCTATGATGGAACGAGTTTGCCCAGAAGACGCCTGTTCACTTTTGTTTTGTAGACAGACGGGTTATAATGAGTAGGGAACACAGGAGTTGGCAGAGAGTTCCACACTTTGGCTTTTGCAGTGGAAAGAAAACCTTAAAACCGGTTTTCATAGTCTCGATAGTGAAAACTGATAAATACTGAAAATGCTATCAAGTACCAAGTGAATGAAGACAATGTAACAAAATCTTCTCAAACAAGATTTACCGATTTATTTCACAAAACAATTATTACTAACCAATAATCATACATCTTAACAAATAGAAACGTCAAAATAAATCTGCCGGGGTGAACATTATTGAATCCGGGAGTGGGGGCCCAGGATTGCAATCAAACGGCTAATGCTACAGGGGCCCGGAATTGCACTAACGACTCACTGGGGGACTCGTAATGCACTGAAATCGATTAATTATCCTTTTATTACTTTATGGACTTTTTGCTTCTTCTGAATTGGTATCTCCGAATTATTCTGCTTGTTTTAGATTTTTGTCGGAAGTCCGGATGTGAGGAATTATCAACCATGAATTTTCACGAATAGAAAAAAAGTTCAGCTAAAGTATTTTCTGATTTGTATAATTATACAATCATGATTGTATACTAAGTTTCGTTTTCATTACCTTTTGTATATTGCGAGACTATTAATAGGTACAAAGGTAAACAGAACAGACTACGTCGACAGACACACTAAAACATTAAACAGAAACACTGCCTTAAAATGACCACCTTTTATTGATCGACGGATGTCTATGCTGGCGTCATAATTGGAATACAAATTCGCTCTTTGACGCCGCGGCCGCACGTCGGGCAGTGATTTGGCCCTTTGTGCCGCACGCATTAACTCCTTCAGGCCTCGAGCAACACCCCACACTTTAACACACCCTATCCAAATAACAACTTTAACTTAAAGCACTAAGGCACAGAATGCCTATTCAACCTCCAACGCCACCGATTTTCGATTTTCAGCTAACGCAGTAAGAACTATTTCTCTTTTGTCGTATGACGCACATCATTGGCTCTCAAAGTTCCCGTCGAAGAATAATGCTTCTTATTACGGCTGAAAAAGAGTTCGATTTAGCTCCTGCATGCACGTATTTCTACTGCGAAAGATTAGTGGTAATGGCGCGTAATTACAGTAGAAAAGACTAACACCGTGAGGTTCATTTGGTGAGCACCAATCAGTTGTAATGTGAAGGGGTTTCACTTTGAGTGCCGTTCTGGGCACCAACTGATTCACTTAACGGCAAACACTTTTGGCCACTTGTTCAGAAAACTCAGGAGTTTCTTTAACCAGACCATTTATTTTGGCAAATGAGCTCCACAAATAAAATATAAAGTTGAAAATTTAGTTAGGTTCGGGATTAACCTTGCTTTTGTGTCAAGTGAGTTTTGCCACTATATAGTTGTGATCTAACCTTGTAAGTAGTTGATAATCGTTGTTATAACATTGTCATTTCCATTATATGTATCAATGAAGTTCGCATAGCTTATTCCTTATTTACGTAGGAAGTTGACGCAGTGTGAAATTTACACATTCATATTTTTGTCCTTGCATATTGATAAATCTAAGAGTGCAAAGAAATTTCCAAGAACCCCGAGATTGGCTCAGCGAACTCAACAAATAATCTACATCTCTGTCAAGAATTTTTTCGACATTGGCACAATAAATTTCATGTGGAGTTCACCATGTTTGCTATAAGAATGTATTGTTGACAGAGCGTCGAGGGGAAGCGACAGACCGTCCCAGCAAACAGCGGGGGACATATTGTCCATTGGCGAAAATAAAAACGAGAAATATGTTGGCCTTAGTTTATCATTTAGAAGATAATAAAGATGGAGTAAACATCTTAGAAGAAACTGAACATCAGAAGTATGAAAAGAACTAAGAGTTAAAAGAAAATCGCGCAGCAGCTAACTTTAAAACTGCGAATCTGATGGATTTAAAATTAAACATTTCAGTTACGGAAACAGTAAGGTCTCTTGTAGTCTATGAGGCTGCTATACACAAATAGCAACTTCTCTAATTACAACACTATCTCACCTCACCTCTCACCTACAAAAGCCAAAAACAAAAGCGGATTTCAAGATATCTTTACAAATCAGAAATCGAATGAATCGAACAAAAACAATCAAAGGAGCAGTAAGAGGCGACAGTAGCACCGGCGGGGTGCACGTCCCACCAATTTTGATCGCAAATGGAAACTGTTATCGCTTTTTGACAATTCTATTTGGGACGTTCCAGAGTTATAACTTCGTTTCAGGTAATTCCAGATATTGATGATTTACTTGATGAGTTTTAGATTAGAAATCAAAGGTTTTTGGCTTTTATATTCTGTTTCAAACTGGTTTGGCAGATTTATCTATTTGTTTTGGGACTTTATAGTGTGAGTTGGTTTAGTTGTTTTTGGTTATATGGTTATTCGTAAAAGTTTGTGAGTTTTGAATCGTTTACCTCACTTAGTATTGTGCATACAATTGCGTGTTTTTATGTCTTTTTCTTTTACCTTAGAATTTCTACGTAATACTGAATACTTTTGTACACTCGTAGTAGGTTCTCTACAGTTTCCTCTTCGGTCCATTCATGAAGGTCTATTGTTTCAAATCTTATAATAATATATTTTATGAAACAGTATTTCTTTGGTGCAATTAATTCTTTTTCTACAAACCTACTATCACACTATAGGTAAATATATTAAAATATTAACGAAGTCAAAATTGAAGATATAAAATTAAAATAAATAAAAAAACAGTTGCGTCTGATGCCGAAACAATAGTTTTTAGAATTTTTGTCCGTTTGTCCGGATGTATATTTCGGAGTAGCGCAAAAACGGCTGAACGGATTTGGATGAAATTTTGCACACAGATAGTTTATAACGTGGATTAACACAGGATACTTTTATTCCCGGTAGTACGTTCCCGTAGAATATTTTCCGACATCCATGCGGGCGAAGCCTCGTGCAAAATGTAGTTTCACGTAAAGTAGTCAATTGAAAATTACAAAATAATTTTTATGTCTTTAAATATTATACCTAATCATTTCACTCGTCCATCCAAAAGCGAATCAAAACGGGTGAAACGTCAAACGAATGGAAATTGGTCACCATTTTGAAGGGGTGGCGATTAGAGGAGATTATTAACTTGTGTCGAGATATAAATTATGATTCAGAAATTATGGGGCATTTTAGAGTTCATAATAAAATGATTTAATAGAATAATGATTTGATTTTCATGATGGTTGGTTTAGTAGGATAATGAAGTTAGATGAAAGCTATACAAATAGGGTCATTAGGATTCACATAAGAATTAATATAGGCCTACGTAATATTAAATTGATCGCATATAGTAAACTTTTGTTACTTAAATGGTGTGGGTGCAATTAACTTCCCTTCTCCTGCAATATATTACTTCTAAATAACGTTCAATTCATGCAGTTTTTAAGAAAATATGCGGATAAGAATATTGCACCTACCATTGTATCCAAAATCAAAATCATGTACTTATAAACTGCATCTAATAGTCGCCGATCGTGCTAATCCATCCGCATCACTATGTTCTCGCTCCGCAACGCATGGAAACGCTCAAAAACGTTCACCGATCATTTATCATAATCATCTCGATTGGATCGCGCCTCGCCCCTTCGAGCGGCTATTTACCCACCCTCGATTTAACTATTATTGTGAACATTTTTTTATGCTCAACTTGCCTTTTGACAGTAACAGTGAGTTGCGATATTCCAAGTCTTTCATCTTCGTTAATAGTGCTTTGACAGACTTTAATAGGCTCTTCTTCCGCTGCATTCATGTTGCAAATCACCTTGTATTTAGCTTTATGTTTAGTTACACGGGTCATTGTACATGTGTTAGCATTTATTTTTGGACTTTTATCAACGTTAGAAATGAAGTACAAAACCAGCATGCAAAGAAAAAATTGGCAAACTTCGCTTGTGTTTGTTTCGTTACATACTCGTATTTTTAAAAAGTGCTTAGTTAGCAATAAATAAAGACGCCTGTAAAATTACGTTAAATGTATCATTATTAAGCTATCGCTGTATTAATACGATTACTTACTACATAATTAGGTAATTGCTATATTCAACCGGCCATGCTAGCGTGTTCTGTTCATACGGTATCATTATTGGGAACGGATGAAATAATGAGCGGGAGCGTTTTTAAGGAATCTATTTCGGTGACCTAACTGTAGGTGGGTAATCTAACTTGTAATATGTACCCATTATTGTCTGTACTATATGTAGAGTAAGAAGTTGGAAAATCCGAGTAACTATAGGTAGTAATATAAGGATAGTGACTTTTGAAAACTCAACTTCGCACCTTCTACATCTACAGTTTTTTTTTTCTCTATTTGCAAATGTCTCCCCCTTATTTTTCCACTATTCTTCATGCTGTGCCTTCTCCGTTCAGTTGGTTACGAACGAGTCCAAATTGTCACGCCAGTGTTTTGTGGGCCTGCCTTGGTCCGCGAGAAATCTTGGCACAGCGGACAGAGCTCCGGCGGGATCTCATGGTGGCATGAAGAGTGCGACTATCGCAACCCAGTGCTGGGCACGCCACAATTGTGGTGGTAAGTCCCCTCTTTGAGGAATGGCTTGAGAGGCGCCACGACGTCCTCACCTTCCGCCTGACGTATGTCCTCATCGAACATGGCTGTTTCGGGAGGTTCCTGTTTAGGAGAAGGCGGGAGGAAACGCCCGGGTGTTATCATTGTGTGGATCGACCTGAGGATACAGTGGAGCATACGGTGGAGGTCTGCCCCGCTTGGGCGGAGCACCGCCGTGTCCTCGTGGCGGCGATAGGTGGTGGCGATCTGTCGCGTCCGGCCCTGGTTCAGGCCATGGTATGGAGCGAGAGGGCATGGGAAGCAGTCACCTCCTTCTGTGAAGCAGTAGTACTTGCGAAGGACGAGGCGGAACGCGTGAGGGAGAGGCAATCATTGCGCCCTCACGCCCCTAGTCGCCGCAGGAGGAGACACCCTGGTTGGGAGTCGATAGCCGACTCCCGGCCACCGTAAGCACAGGCTTGCCGACGGCGAGCAATGGGCAGCTCGCCGTCCGGTAAGGACTAGGCCCGGGTCGATGGCACATCGTGTTCCACGCGCGCCTCAAAGCGATGTCAGCACCATTGACGGGGTCCGATAGGGCCGATGCCTGCCTGGGTCGCGGATTGTTCGAAAGAGTTACCGTGGCCCTGGCGTACAGGCAACTGAAGGAACACGGGTGGGTTTTAGTCAGTAAGAGTATCACATGCTCTTCAGCTCCGCCCAGAGCGGGACAAGTCATATGATGATTACCAAACCAAAAAAAAAAGTCTCGGTCAAAGAGAATGTCAGAGCGTCATAGGTTACGATAGGTAGATTACACATGTCGACGAGCTCGCGCTTTAGTGAGATAGGAAGGTCGCCCTTCATTAGCGCCATCATGGACTAGTAGTTCCTCCAGGCATGTTCGACTCGACAGTCGATCTTTTTGTCCTACTACAGTCTACACATTATTTTTATAGCAAATAGCGCTCTTAAACTCTTTATTAGAAATAATATCGTTGGTTTCAGGAAAAATAATTAATAATTAAGGGTTCCTTCATTATCAACATTCTCATGCCATTATTTTTGTGGTCGCTGCAATTTGTCTTTTTCGTCCTTACTAAGCGGAGCCATAATAAGTCCAAAAAGTGACTTTTGAGATAATGACATATTATAATGTTTTAGTTGCGAGCTGAAGTAACACGTGTTAATAGAAATAAAAAGTAAAAAATAGTGCAAAGTAGTTTTATTAATTGGACTTATTTACAATCGCTGGACTTAGTGATGTTCGAGTGATAAATAATGGACTTAGATACATTACTGCGGTACATGGTACAATAATTAAAGAAAATCAGGTCCTTATTAAACTTCTTCTGCAGAATCAGGTTCTGCTGTTCGGGGTCGTGAGAATCTAGGAATAAGTCCTCATAAAAGTATATTTCCGATTCGGGATCAAATGCTAGCCATAGCTATAAATGTTTAACTTCAGCGGTTTTTATATCAAGGGTGAATCGTAGCATTCATCGGGTCTTCTATTGATTAGTCTGCTGTTACCAAGTTTCTAAAATGCAAACGGCTTCATATGTTGACCGTTCATAGAAAAGGAAAATCCCTTTTTTTTAAATTACTTTCCAGCTTTTTGATATTTCGGCCAAATTTGCTTTAATACGTTCATCGTACAGCTTTTTGTAACCTTTTACTTTTAAAACATCTTCAGAGCTACTTTCCTTCATCTATGGCTTCTTTTCCATGAATACTATGTCAAATTTGTTGGTATTCTTACTGTTTTTAATAAGCTTAACATAATATTCTGGTCTTTATATCTGGGAAGGAGTTACTGATTTCTTGGAATTAGGGTGAAGAAGATGAAGATCCATTTTTTTTTATTGTATGATAAATACACTTACGAGATTTTTCCGAAGAACCTCAAACAGACCATTCGAAAGAGAATGAATTAGTAAACATGCCAGTGTTGCTAACTCAAAACTGTAAAAAGTGGGCTTAGATATTTTATAGATTGTACCACCCTTCTCTTCAGTCGTCCTAAGGTGCCTTAGTCATTATCTTCCATTACAGACAGCAAGTAATTTTCAATATACCTAGTTTCATAATGAAAATAAATTGTCGCTTTTCACATGGGCCGATAAAACTTTAGAAATTATTTTCCTTACACCGGGTATGAAAATGCTTTGAGTCAATGTTGGACAAAAACTTAACAAACAGCAGTTAAACGGACCGCTAATGTTTTTTTTTATTTTTTTATTTATTTATTGGGGAAAACAGACAATTACACATTAAGAATTACAAAAGGTTAAGGTACAGAAATTATACAAATGTGAAATCAACCACGTTCTCCACGGATACACAATGAGACAATTTTGGAAATTTTAAGCCTAGCGTTGTAAACAATAAAAAAGAGGAATATTAATAGTAAAATATCAATAAAACATAAAGCTGTAAATAGTGTCGCATATGTGGAACAACTGTGTCACATTAATTTTTCGATATGTTAAGTAACATAAGTCTAAACTTCCTATATGGTAAAGAAAACAGATCCAAACTGCAGAAATTCTTATTAAAATTGCTCGTAAGGCGACGAAGAGGCGCACGCAAGCCGGCATTTGTACTTGCTTTGTTAAATAAGAGTTAAGTTATATTTATAACTATTTTCTTTTCATTTTCATATTTTTATGAGCGTTACCTACCCAATAACTAATATTATTATGTTGGTGATAATACTAGTTAGATGATTTTTAAACCCTGACGCCAAATGAAGGGTGTTAAAAGTTTTAAGCCTTTGGCTGTGTTTGGCATCGTAGGTCACAGACATTTAAAAAGACGAAAAAAAATGCGAACAGTCTTTTGGGGACTGCCGATAGCAGTGAAAACTAAGTAACTTGTGACATATATACACAGTATACATATAGCTCATGGAAAGCGGTCGGTGACGATGACGCGAGTTCCATGATTTTTCTTCACCCAAACAGTGCTCAACGCGCCTAAAGAAGTTTTCATTTAAAAAAATACAATTGCACACCGAACTATGTACTCGCTTAATATAGTATTTTTCTTCTTGTCGCTGGCACGACTGTATGTCAGATCTTGTTGGCCCAAAACTTCGCCACTTCCACGATATCGTCGGTGGCAGCCTGCTTTTTTATATTTCTATGGTGGCAGCGCAGTGGTCACTTTAAATACATGTTTTGGAAACATGCGTCATTTATTTAAAGCTGTGAACCCATTGGCAAAATCTCTATTGTAAATAAGTTTTATATTATAGTTGTAAGGGTGTCGATTCGTTACATACAGCTTGCTTTATAGCCCGTTCGGCTAGAGTGTCATTACCATTGCCACTTCATTATGGCATTAACAAAAGGCGAGAACTGCCGTTAGGGGGCGCTATTGTTTCAATTTGAATGTGCCATTGGAATTATTACTATAATTTGCATAGCTGACACTCGTATGTATGAAATTATGAGGGCGATTTTTTATGGGCGATTCTGAGAGGGAGAAAGTGCGGCGGGTGACTTGAATGAGTGTTGGGTTGTCTTGGATTTAGCGTTGTTTTTCACGAATATAGTTTGGATTTTGTAGTGTAGAATACTTTTGATTCCGTATTTATGTTGAATATTATCACTTCACTGGCTCACTACCACACCAAGCTCTATCGTGCAGACAACTTCACTTGTGTCTGTTTACCGCCATTCCTCGTGACTGTCAGATGACAATAGTGACAGCAGCTACTCCTCTTGTTGAAGTGAAGACTTTTTTAGGCGCGTTGAGCACTTTTTGGGTGAACAAAAATCATGGAACTCGCGTCATTGTCACTGAACGCTTTCCATGATCTATATGTATACTGTGTTTATATATGTACTTTTTGGGTGAACAAAATGCGTGTAACTCGCGTCATCGTCACCGCACGCTTCGAAGATACAATTCACAAGTTTCACTTCTATCGGCAGTCCCGAAAGACTGCCCCGCATTTTTTTGTGTGAATAAGACAGTGTTTACGTATGTATCTATTAAATAGATATGTCACAGTCAAGACTCTTAATCGGTCAAAAGTACTTTTAACTGAAAATCTGTAGTTATTAGTGATTTTAACTGACAAAATGTGGTTAAAAGTAGTTTTGACTGACGCTCTTAGTCAAAACTACTTTTAACGACTAGAGCATCAGTCAAAATCACTTTTAACCAGCTGTTAGTATGTAATAAAAGATTTTATATGTTGTATATTCGATTATTAAGAAGGTTTAAAAATAATGATTCACACTTTAAAATTAATTGAATGAACTATAGAATTATTATAAAGAGACTTATCTTATAACTGATTTGACCACCATAATATCTGACCAGGAGAGCTGCCACTCCATTTAGGTACGTAGGGTGATAAGTGACAACAAAACTAGGTATTTAAAAAAAGAATCATCAAAATCTGACTATTCTGTAAAAAGAAATGCGTGATCACAGATAAAAAAAAAAATACGTGTCACTTGAGAACCTCCTTCTTTTTTTTTCGTCGGTTAAAAAACATAATATGAAGCAATTTTGACCATTCTTGTGAATCAGACATTATTTAGTTACGTTCAGTGCTTCGTTTACTTAATCTTCTTACTGTCAAGATCCAAAACAAAAAAAAACTGAAATAAGGACATATATGAAAATCTAAACATAAAAATTCCACGAATAATATTCAAAGCGTGTAAGGCCGCCGGCACACTGTCGACGTCTAGCCGACGGCCGACTATCTATGCAAATTGAGATAGTTGCACACCGGGCTCATTATGCCTATTTGTAATGCAATCTATGCAATGTATCAGGGTTTTTTCGGTCGGCATTGTTGGTGGTTCTGTTGTCGTGGCAACGATTATCTTTTACGATCCTAGGTGAAGGCAAGGCGTGATAGTGACAATCGTTTTAGTGATTTCCTGTCTTAAGATTGTTGTCACGAGTTGGACGTCTGTTTGGAGATAACCTTAGGTGTTTTGTTGTTGAAGTTCTGTTGGAGGACAAAAGGATTTATCATTTAGTTGGCTAGTTCAGAATCCGATCATTTTAATCAGCCACGCGTTGAGAAGGAATACGGAGACAAATTGATAATTGTTCATTAGTAGCCACCTACTCGTTTGCATACATTGTATTTCTTAACAGTTCTTCAGTACATACCTCGATACTGTGGTTATAACTTAGGTACTTGAAATATAGCGGAAGTAGGTAATCAAAGTTTTTTCATGGAGAAAATAGCTTAATAGATGTTAATATTGCCCTATATTTGACTTAAAATCTACCTTTTCCATTTCTTAGAATGTAGGTAGTAGGTACTCAATACTTGTTTAATAGTTTGTTGCTCAGATATTATTTGATGGATATATACGAGTAACTGATTAAAATCTTAACCAGGATTTTAGCATACGAGAGTATCTAACAGTTATGCAATCCACGGCTGCCATAGGCAACTTCTAAATAATGAAAATGGTCTGCGCAGCCACAATAGGTGTTCTTCTCCTCAGCCAAAGGTTGAAATCGTTAGATTTGCCCTCACTGTACTTAGGTTTTGCAAAAGTATCCATAAGTAAGATAACTGACTTCAGACATCCCGCATGAAATGATAGATCATACGATTTTCTGTTGACAACGAAACAAAAACGTGATCATCTTTTGACGAGATCGAGCAAATCAAAGGATTTAAATCTTTGCTGTCGACAGTGAATAGGTCCTACTTCTTACTCGTGGATGTCGTAAAAGGTGATCAATGGAAAAGTCAAGAGAGTCATCTACCATTTAACTACTGTGATTCTAGCAGAATTTGATTTGAATTTTTGACATCCTAACTAAATTAATCTTTCAAACTTTGACATCTTACTCTTCGATACTTTGACATTCTTAATAAATTATGTGTATGTGTGTGTATTATTGTTTTTAACCGACATATCTCAGATTGTAATTTATAATGTAAACGAGTTTTGCAGTCAATAGTACGTTAGGTATTAATAGTATTAACAATACCCACCCAACAATCTCTGTCCTGAAATACATGCATGTACCTAATATTTGCACGCCATACTAGGCAGAATGTGATGATACCACTGACTAATCTTAAGACCATTATAATGTACCAGATTCTGACAAATAAATGATTATGACAATGTTACATAGGTACTGCATAAGCTGGTTATAGGGAAGACCTAAGTGCATCAGTGCATGTCAACTGGGAGATAAAATGAGATGGATAATTTATAATCGCCTTAGTACCTAAATTAAGGGAAAAAAGTCAACTTATAGGGAACTGTGGGAAGCTATAGGGAGACCTTTGTCCAGAAGTGGGACATAAAAGGTTAATAAAAAAATAGTAAATTCTGTTAATTCTGGTTAAATTACGTTAATTATCATTTAACTCGTTACTAATTAGATTTGTCGTTTTCCCCCAAAAAGGAGAGCAGATACCGTGGCAGCATTGTAAGAAATTATTTTAATTAATTTGTTATTAGTGAGTAGGTAATGTCACAAATTGATTCGTTTTAAAATTGTTTCAGATCCATATCAAATGTTTGGACCCACAAGCAGTCGGCTGGCAAACTCAGGTTCGTAAAATCTATATTTTTTCATCTACTAACTAAATAAAAATTTCTTAATAAATGCACTGACAGAAAACACACAGCCAAAACCGCTGAGTCTGGAAGTATGGAATTTTGCGCAAGAGTTCCATAAATTACGAAACTGAGCACTATGCAACGATTTTTTAAATAAATTTCCTAAATGTGTTAATTATAAGGAATTAAAGTTTTATGGAAGTTTTTTTTTGTCGATGGTTCTCATTGGGCACGCATCTTGTAATCATAAACTGAAGTCACTTTTCGTGTCTGTTTGTGTGACCGCGTTATTCTTCTAAACTACACCACGGATTGTAATGCGGTTTTCATCATCATTTACAGAATAAAAAAAAAAACAAAGGGGTTATGTGTAGGTATATTAATATTAAAATTACATCACCATAATCTAGGGACTTTTTCTTATTCAAGTATTGAAAAAAAACTACTTAGAAAAAAATCTTATAACATACTTTTATCAAAATGCGCAGTATTTTATACTCTAATAGGAAATTAAATAAAAATGTTGCTGCAGCCACTGAGTTACCACGTCAGCCGTATTTGGGCGGACATTCTCATGCATAAGCATAAAATGTTGACCCATTTGCAACCGGTGTGGTCGGACTACAGGTTCCAATACCTCGTCTCGGTATTTTGCAGCAGTTAAGCTGCCATGAACCTAAACGAGGTCGGTTCTCCCGCCTAGGCGTATTCCTGCCCATAACATTATTGTTCCACCTTGGTATGAATAGACTTCCTGGGGATTTCGCAGGCGGCTCTCACGTCCAGGTGTTCGCCAAATACGTATTATTCGTGAATCTGGATGAAAGCCGAACCAGGATTCATCAGAGTATAACACTCTAGCCCATCGGCGATCGTTCATTTGCTCATTGTAATTGTCTTCCGCGATTGCCTCGTCGTAGTGCTGGAATCCGAAGTGGTCTACGAGCATGAAGGTTGACTTTGAGCAGTCTCCTCCTTACAGTTTGATCGCTCACCAGCAACTGATGCTCCGACTGTAACTTCAAAACTAATTGCCTGTAGCGGTAGGTTGTCTTTTCGCCGTTATTTGTCAAAATCGGCCTTGTCTTGGTGCGGTGGTAATACGAGTATTGCCAGTGTGCCGCTCAGCCATTTCGCGAGTGTCCCAGCTTTGACTGGTGCCAATGGCATCAGCAACATTGCACTTGATCGCGCCCGCTTCCAGCATGCTTATTGCTCCTAACATCTCTTCACTGGTTAAATATCGGCGTTCCGTGGTATAGGAAAAACCAACAGTAATTAATTATCAAACTTGTGAGAAAATTTTAATTTCGATAGTAAACAATATAGTCTTTAAAACACACAGATACGATTATTTTTCGTGATACAGTTAATTTAATTATACCGCCACGTGTCATTTTTTTTAATTTGATTTTAGAATATAGAAGAGAAATATGCCAGGAACAAATTGACGTTTTTGTGGCCAGTACTTTTAAAGTTATGATACTAAACCTGAAATATCCCTAGACAGTGTTGATGTGAAACAAACGACTGACAAAACCAAACAACACACAACAACACGAACAATACAACATAACTGGCTAAATGTGGGTGTTGTATATTAAAGAAATATCTATGTTTTGATAGTCACAAAAAAAAACACTTACCTATTATGTATTTATGTGATGCACTTTCTAATGAAAGATAAAATGAATATGAATTATTAACTAGGCGCGACGTGACAGCACGACACAAAGGTGCCGCTCCTCGCGCGACACGCGGTACCTTTGTGTACGCTGTCGCGTCGCGCCAGTGTGCACGAGTCTTTATACGTTCAATTAACTAAGACAGCAAATACCTACTTAAACAAAAACTTTCTTAATCCATAATGATCACTATTATAAATTCGAAAATAACTTTGTCTGTCTGTCTGTATGTTACCTTTTCACGCCTAAACGACTAAACGGATTTTGATAAAATTTGGCAAAAAGATAAGAGGCATCCTGGGGAAGGACATAGACTACTTTTTGTCTCAAAAATAATCCTGAAAGATTCTGATATAGGGAAGTTTGTATGGGAAACTCAGCATTTCTTAAGTTAGGGATACGAAAATATAAATGTATGCTATTGTAAGATATTAAAAAAAAAAATGTTCCAGCATTTTTGAAAGTCAGGCCCAAGGCGGTAAAATAGGGGATGATTTTAAATTTCACATGGTTAATTAATTTTTTGTGTACCTTTGTGTGCCTCATTTTAAGAGATTTAAGAGTTGGAAATAAAGTCAATACCCGTATACTCGTATTAATTATTTTAGTATTTATTTCATTTAAATCGGTCCATCCGCTTAAAATATATTACAATTTGAAGTTATAAAATAACTTAGCTAATGTGTAGGTTAGAGTATTTCAAATTAATGATGATAATATTAAAATGAATTAGGTATTATTCATTTTGAGTTAGACATTTAGAATCCGAAAAACATGTTTGATAGAAATAAAGTTTATTTTCATTTATTATATTATCTGTCTATCTGTTACCTTTTCACGCTTTAATAAAGGTTCAATGGATTTGGATGATAGGATTCTATTTATCCCGGTAGCACGTTCCTATGGGATAATTTCCGACATCCACGCGGGCGATGCCGCGGGCAGAAGCTAGTAGGTATTTTTTAATTTATTTTTATGGAGCTTGGTCAAAATAAATGTTTGTGTAACCATTGGTAAGTTTTCCCTTTGATGTTCAATATAACACCATATAGGTAAGTACTTAATCAATCTGACTGCCTTTTCCCAACTAGTTGTGGGCAGCTTCCAGTCTAACCAAATGCAGCTGAATAACAGTATTTTACATGGAGCAACTGCCTATCAAACCTCCACAACCCAGTTACTGGGTAACATGGTACCCCTTAGTAATACTGGTTGTCAGACTTTTGAGCTTCTAACTACTCGCAACAACTGTCAAAGATCTACGAATGACAGCCGGGACCAACGGCTTAACGTGCTTTTCGAGGCACGGAGGGGTATCGCTACGTAATGGATGGTCATGGTCAACCCAACCTTCGATCGACCCGTGCGGCTGTTATTATGTAGCCACGAGCCCCTATATGATCAATAAAACATTAAAAATAGGGTTGACTGACTAATAAGTAACTTTGTATTAAGTACAAATTAACATTGGCTCCCAGAGTCAAAAGGGTCAGGTGACCTGAGAAAATGGGGTGTCGAGTTCTCACAAGGAAATCACGCGAGATCTCGATAACGGCCCCCGACACGGCTACAAGGGGTTGGGGTCAAACAGGCAGTAACCGTTACTTATCACTGCAATTTAGGATTACGTGGTGTGCAGGTACTTTGAAGTAATCGTGTCGATACCATGTAAGTGTAGCTTATTTGGCTAATGGTGCGAATCGACACTTTTAAATAATATTATTTTTTCTGTAGGCGATTCACACGAAGTTCAGTTATTAGTGTGCAAATCGACAACTCCAGAAATTCGTATTAGGCAATTGGCACATTTTGAATTTTATGCATTAAAGTACCCTAGCGCCTCAATGACAAAGGCTACTTCACAGTAGGTTACGCCGACGACATAACTATAATAATAAATGGTACCCACGAAAACACCTTATGCAACCTCATGCGCCAAGCCTTGAAAATAGTAGAGGTCTGGTGCAATAAACACCAGCTATCAGTGAACCCTACAAAGACCGAACTGATTCTCTTCACAAAAAAGAGGAAGTTGACGATACTCCAAACTACCCTAAGCCTTTCAACCGAAACCAAATACCTGGACATCTATTTGGACAAACAGCTGAACTGGGCAAAACATACTAACTACATCACCACAAAAGCCAGCATACCCCTGTGGTAATGCAAGCGAATGCTTGGCAGGAATTGGGGGATTAGCCCCAAGGTTACTTAGTGGCTATACACCACGGTCATCCGAACAATTATAACATATGGCTCACTAGTCTGGTGGCCCAGGACAGATTTGAGTACAGCCCAGAGAGACCTCGAAAAACTACAACGGTTTGCTTGTGTAGCTATCACTGGCTACATGAGAACCACACCCACTGCTGCCCTACAAGCGATGCTTGGACTACGACCTCTACACCTTATCGTGCGAGAGGAGGCAGCCCTGGCTGCCTTTAGGCTGTATAAAGCAGGGATTCTAAGCAAGGACTCTAGAGTCAAACACATACGCATTAAGGAAGATGCGATCAAACGACAACCATTGATGGCATCACACTGCGACAAAGCCCCAAAACTACACTACTTTGAAAGGCATTACAACATAATACTTACAAATGAACGTTGTGTCTATTCAGGCCCGAAAGAGCTGAGAATATATACCGACGGATCAAAGACCGACTCCGGAACCGGAGGCTTCTCGCACGACCTTAATATAAATATATCCAGCCCATTGGGAATATTCAACACCGTCTACCAGGCGGAATCTGTGGGTATTATACAAGCGGTGTACGCCATAGAGGCCAGGAGAGTTATGGACACCCCTATACGTATACTCTCCGACAGTGCCTCAGTCTTCCAATCCTTGGGGAGAACACTAGAATGTCACAATGTTCTAGAACGTATAGCGGTATCTAACCGCAACACAGTGAAACTACAATGGATCAAGGGACACAGTGGATCACTGGGTAACGATGCAGCTGACGAACTGGCTAGAAGAGCATCCAGCGTGTCAGTCTGTGGACCCGAACCCATCGTACCCATCCCCTTTAACCAGCTACGCAGATGGTTACAGGAGTACACCCATACACAAGCGGAGAGCTGGTGGACTTCGACACCTGGCTGTAGGCAGTCCAGGGAAGCCATGCCATCTTTAGATGGCAAGGTAACCAAACGTTTATTATGTCTGGACAGAAACGGTCTGCGCCTGGTGACGGGGACCATCACGGGTCACTGCTCGCTAAACAAACACTTTTACACAATAGGCATAATGGACAGTCCTCTGTGCAGGGCCTGCATGGAGGCTAAGGAAACCGTTGCGCATATGCTCTTTGAATGCACAGGCGTCCCCCAAATTAGGTCACAAACCTTCGGGGCACCCAGATCCTACACAGATGCTCTCAGCAGACCAGGAGATATCATCGATTTCTGGAGGGAGGTGGGCTGGTTGGAGTAACCACCGACGGCCGCCATGGCCCACGCACAATGGTCCACATGAAGGACTAAGTGCCGAAACCATAACCCTAAAGAAGAAGAAGTACCCTAGCGCACAGAAGAGATAATTATCGGATATACAGAAAGATAGAAAGAAAATACGTTTATTTGTGGTAAACATGAAGCAAAGAAAAAACACACAAATACAAAAAAGAAAGAGTTGGAGGAAAATATGCGTCACAATAAAACAAACACAAAACAAACTTAAACACACAGAGTTGTATACAAACTCTATGTTTATATGAAGTAAATTTTGAATTTAAAATGTGTATGTTCTCATATACTATTGTCAAGTAGAATATATTTTGCTAAGATCTATCTATCTATTGGAAGCAAACGATGAAAAAGCCGAAGCGGATCTAATTTTGAGGATGTGTGGTAGTGAATTTCGACATATTAGGGGCTGTTACACTTCGAAAGAGGTTTGGCTGAAATTGGAGTTTATAATATTTATGCTTCGAAAGGACCTGCTAAGAAGGCTGCACTTGTAAAACGATTGATGTTGCACAAAATGTCGGAAACAGGTGATGAACGAGATCATTTGAATAGTTTTATCGACACTGATCTGACACCAGCAGAAATGGGTACGGGTATTTGGGAATGGGTGGGTGGTGGGTGGGTGGGTTGGGGGATATATCAACGATGGTTTGATGTCTATATAGTTCATCTGGAAAAAAATTAAGCTTTAGATGTGCCATTGAGTCGAAGAGCCGCGTTGCCGAGGCCAGAAACATTGTAGATAAAAAATAGAAGAGCACTAATCCAGAGTGATGAATAGATCTCAGAATAAAGGCGTAAATATGCATTCATTTGTGAAAAAGGTGAAAAGTAATGGAAAAAAAGCGCGAAGGTTTCAAACAAAACTAACCCAATAACCAGCGGAGAAAATTTTAAATATAAATCTTTAAATGTTAAGAGGAAGGTCTAAGGCATCAGAATTTCCGAATAAAAAGAAGGTACCTACAAAAGGATGTGGTGGACGAAGCACTAATAATTTAAATGTTTTATATTTAGAAGTTTATAATGCTGTAAATGCACAAAAATACAACAGGATTTAACCTACCTATAATCTAAAGAATAATAATTATATTAGATTTTCGTACTTATTACTTCAATATTTTACTCTTATCACTTCTGTGCGTGATTGTACTTTTTTCTTAAGTTTATTGCAAAATATCATGTACCAATAAAATAAAATGTACCAATTGCCTAAAGGTACATATTTCTGGAGTGGTCGATTCGCCCACAAATAAATTAACTTCGTGCGAATCGCGTACAACAGAAAAAAAAAGTATCGATTCGCCCGTTTCGGGCGAGTAAATTCGTGCAGATCAACCAATAAGCCGTAAGTTTACTTTTAGGTACGATTTTAGTGAGTAAACTTAATTTTTAGCGTCGCTTTAGAGGTCAAAGTTTTTTATATCTAAGGATGATGAGAGTTGTCAGCTGTATCTAGTTCGATTGGAAGTCGGTAGTTGGGGAAAAGTCTGGGCAAATGATTAGGATGAGAGTTGCCAGCGCTGCGGTACTTATTTTTTAAATATCGCAGCTTTATGCTGAGATAGGACCTTTTAGGCCCTTTTTGGCCTCGCACAGGTTTTTTAATTGTTTATTGTTGTTTTTATTGTTAATTTTGTTAGTTTTAAATACTCTTTTTATTTTATTTTATTTGTTACTCTTTGTATTTCCTGTGCGTGTCCCAAATAAAATATTTTTCTTTCTTTCTTTCTTTCTTTCTTGTCTCGAATCGGTGCCACGAATCTCATGCAGAAAAATCCTGTACAGCCCTATTAACCTCAACAAGGAAGTACAAAACTGTCGCCAAACGTTTTTTCCAGTACAGCATAACCATTTTCTTAATGTCCCTCGGGAATCATCGGACTCCCGAATACAAACGAATGCTAATTTCCATGTCCATCAATTACTGGATTTATCGTGTATAATATTTTGAATTCAGAACCAAGTCCTTTAATGTTGTTTTAATCAAAACAAAACAACAGTAAGGGGACGTTTAGAAAAGGGTTATACTGTACTTATTGCTATTCTAAAAAGTTCAATTCGAACCACTCTCAAGTGCTCGCACACTATTCGTTTTTTTTTTGTTTTTTTAAGAAAATCTTCTTCTTCGGTTGAAAATTCGAACGGTGTCTAAATTGGTCATGATTTATAGGTACATCCCTGCCTAACCCTTCGGGAAATACAGGCATGATGTTATGTTATGTTACTTTAATAACAAATTAATTTAGCTTCGTATTTTTCGCGGTCACTCGAGTGAAGTGTGAATAGGTTTTTCAGAATAGCACTTAAGGGGGATCCTTAGTTGCTGCCCGCCAAAATAAAATTTTCTTTCGTTTTTTGCAAATTGCAGCTCTGTTTTACGTCGTATGTTAATTAAAGTGCTATTCGCGACTGTAGAAATGATATATTTAGTGAATAATAATCATCAATTTCATAAAAATCGTCATACTTGGGAAATTTGTTCCACCTAAGAATTTTTCGGAATATTTCATAAGAAAACATACAGACGCGAATAGCATTTTAATCAGCATATGGCGTAAAACAGAGCTGCAATTTTCAAAAAACCAAAGAAAATTTGAATTTGGCGGACTACAGCTGAGGATTAACCTTAAAAGATGTTTAGTCATAAAGTATCTTTAGGCATCTGTACCACCGCCGGCGTTTAAGAGAGAGCGCGTAAAGCTAGCAACTTAAATCAAGTTGGCGAACAACGACCAACAAACGTACGACGGCGACGAGCGATTACTCGCTGGTATACGTATGTATGAGAACCAAGCGTGAGTCTCTCAGCGAGTGTTTTGTCCTCCAAGCGAGAATCGCTGCGACAAGAACTCTCTTCCATATCTCTTGTTGCAGCGACAAACGAGTACTCGCCGGTGGTGTGGACAGTCAGCGATCTACCATTCATTTAAGTAGTATCTTTTTATTACACGGGAGCTAAAATCGTAACTACGTTTCTTGAGAGAGGAAATCGTTGATAGCTAAGTATTCGCTTCTTCATCAGCGGTGGGACAGGTGCTTAAAAAACCTCAATAACAAACGCAAGTGTGGCTGTGCGGCGGCACATTTTCAATATATTTCTTACGACTGTGAGCGTGACACGCTACGTATTGATAGCGCCGCGGGAACGTGCCAACGTCACGAATGTACACGATAGCGGCATGTTCGTGTTCATTTCGTTCAAGGAAGCCGTAGTGTGACCGCTTTTTAAAGAAAATAATATAATAAATAATAGAGAATTCAGGGAAGATACTTCTTGGAGAAGGGAATTGTGCCGCTTTTTAAGATTCTGTGCGTTTTGTCACCTCTAGCTTGTGAAGAGTCGCAATATCTTATTTGTTTCTTTGAAATGGAATCATGCACTTCTCCATCAAATAAAATTTAAGAATTTGACCACCTTGGTCACCGATGTTTTCCAAGACCAATAAGGTTATAGCCGTTTACAAAATAGTTTGATTTATTTATTTATCTTGAATCTCACCTACATAGTGTGTATGTATTAATTATTTATACGGTTTATTGTACATCATATAAAACGAAAAGGGCAAATATATTTGAAACTAGTGTATAATGGGCTTATCGCACAAGGCGATGTCTTGCAGACACCTTTGGACGGACTGAAAGATGGAAATTTTGGGCTGTCAGTGTACAAAAATAGCAGACATAATAATTACTGCTAGCAAAACAAAAACGAGAGATGTCGTAGTACCCGGTTGGAACGAAGTTCCTATTGAGTATTATTTGTTTATTAAATAACAGGCAAAATTAAATAAATTAACAACGTTTGTAACTAAATGAAAACGAAAACACATACTAGGTATACAGGGTGTTTCGTAAATATTGGATTAACCGTAACGAGTAGGCAGCTTACCTGATTTCCAACAACTAATTTGAATAGTTTTTTTTTAATTTTTGTCATTTAATTTTTTTTTTATATATTTTTTCTAAGGCAAATAAAACGTTACGTACTAAAGTGGTATCTTATTACATTAGTAAGCTATTAAGAAATGTTTAACAAAAATCATACCTAAAAATGTCATCATTTGCAGCGACAGAATTAAAAGAACTGAATTATGGCACAGAAAATGGTAAAATTTGAAAAAAAAAAATTATACCGTACCGGTTTTTTTAAAACTATTCAAATTAGTTGTTGGAAATCAAGTGAGCTACCTAACCCGTTACGTTTGATCCATTATTTTCGGGACAACTTGTTTAAAAAAGCAAAGATGTCGTGACGGTCAAGCTCTCAATCGCCAAGTGTGCAGATAAAACGTGCCATATGGAACTTCGTTCCAAAAACACATGAAAACTAAGGCTGCTACACACTATATCCATCGTATCTATACGATGGACCCTCCACAAGTCAAAATGTTAACTGTCTAACTACCATATAGGCAACTACTTGCAACACTTACATTTATGTAAATCGCACGTTATCCTGGCAATATCGGAGGGAAATTATTTACGTAGGGTAACTCTATACTGTTAGTTATCAATGTTAAGTAGAATTAAATTGTCGGGGGGTAAGGGTCAAATATTCTCATGGTTTTATAATTTGAGGTAGTTTTATCAATTTAATTAAAAAAGGCATTTCAATCGCTGTTTATGTGAACACACATATAGTTGGGTACCTACTAAGTACCTAATAGCAATAGGAAACATCAAAATGATGATGAGAAGCTGACACCTCTGACCATGTGTCAGTGTTTTCTTTCATAATAGTCTGACAAATATTTTTGATGTCTAAATGTGTTTGTATGTACTCATCTTCTTACAGAAATAAAATAAAAAGCATCCATTTAGATTGAATTAACAAAAAGGGTCAGTTAAAAGGTGATGGTGTACAATTATATTCTATTATTATTATTAATTTCATTTATTCATTATTAACTGGCACATTCCTATTATTGGTAGATTAAATACAGACTACTACAAGAAAACAAAAAAAAAACGCTGTACACAAGTAATTTGATTTCCGTCAATATTTTAAGTACAGGGCAATGAAAACACGTTCACATTAGATCAAGGAAGCGATTACACAATATGTTCATGGGTCGCTGCACCTTTAAATGAAACCGTATAATTTACTGACAGTAAATCTTAGCCCAGCGCACGCGCCGTCGAACGAAAAACAATTAGAGCCACGTGCCAACCCTGACTCGTAATTATTGCCGCACCTTACCTGTGCACGCGATTGTGGCAACCCTAGAATGTTACACTGAGTATTGATTGGTACTTTTGTGCTAAGCCTCAGAAAAATGGTTTACTGCTGGATATGATGCGAATGACAAGATGAAACAGTGAAGGTTATTTTTTGATGGCACAATGCAAAAATCCTATAAATATAAAAGCAAAGTATGAAATTAATCGAAACAAATCGTGTATAATAAAATAAAAAATACATTACAGTTTTCCGCACAATTACATCACCAAAATAGCTATAAATTCATAGCAGCTTGTGTTACCAAACACGGCACTACTTCCCACAGCCATTCTAAACCAGGAAGCTCAATATTTTGCCGATCGACGAATTAATTGCGAGTCATAAAACCGATGAGCCTTACACCCAACAATGGATCAAGCGAAGCGAGATGCGCCGCTACAAACGTTGTGACGTAATAATCGATCCGCGTATAAATCACGTGAAGGCACGCTCGTGTGCACCACCCTTAGTGTACGGTCCGTAGAACAAATGGGCGTTAGGGATGGAAAAAATTATCTGGATGTATAAATTATTTGTTGGATGAGTGATTTATTTCTGCAGAGTCATGAACGTGATCAAAAACAAGAACCTAAAAATTCGTCGATAAAAACACAAAAACGGACTATATAATTCCATATACCTAATAAGGAATTATATAAATCTATACTAATATTATAAATTCGAAAGTATCTCTGTGTGTTACCTTTTCACGCCTAAAACTACGGAACAGATTTCGATAAAATTTGGCAAGGAGAAAGATGGCATCCTGGGGAAGGACATAGGCTACTTCTTGCTCTGGTAGCACATTCCCGTAGGATGACTTCTGACATCCACGCGGACGAAGCCGCGGGCAGAAGCTGGCAATATAATAATCCGCCTTTTGTTCTTGACGAAGATTATATTTTTCTGTGATCCGCTAATTTCTATATCCATACTCAATTAGCTCATGGTTGACCATATTATAGGTTTTTAAGATAAATACCTATGAGTTAGCCAAGTAATTTTTTTTAGTGATCCGGCTTGAGACGCCCCTAAGTCGCCTTCCAAAAATAACCGTATCTAAATCATTTGCGCTGCCCTTACAAGGCCGGTTCCACACGAGTGCACTCGTCGTCTGTCGTGCGCGGATGTAACACACCACCCAATATCGTCGTTCCGACCCTGCCCATTAGCCCCAACTATCCGCCAGTGTGGGACGCGCCGATTTTATTGTGCGGATCTTTTTGTTATTTCAATATGTTAAGTATTAGACGTTCGTAAAATGTACGGTTTTTTAGTCAATTTTTTGAGATTCAGTACTTTATTGACTAGCTATGTAAAATCCACACGCACCAAAAAACCTTGATAATATAGATTTTTCATCTTTTAAAAATATTTTTTGTCTTTATTTGTTTTGGGGTTTTTACCTAAACAGAGGGCCTAGACAAATGGCATTCGCTTCGGAGCGATTCTATTTCTACAATCGCTATCGCTTTCGCTAATGATTCCAAAAACTGGCAATAACGCTCGTCAAAAAGTGTCCCTTGGCTATGCATCTCTGTGGAAGTACCTAATCTTTCGACGCTGTCGATTCATTTCATAATCGAATGTTGTTTACATTGTCTAGCTAATTTTTATTCGTTGACCTATGATCACGTGACATTTCGATAGCTTATGTCAACCCCATACATTTTAGCTTTTCTACTAGCGTTATCGTTAATCGAATGTTACTTTGTCTAGGCCCTCAGATACGCCAACCCCATCGTCCCTTTTATCATTAGATAGCATTAACACATATATAACACATATTAACACCCAACATATTGTATAGAACACTTAGAGACAAACATGGAAGTCACAGATGAAGGACTGTTATTAAACGACATAACTTTTTGGCACCTTCTGACGTTGGTTGAGATAAAATTGATTGAATTAATCCCATCTTCTTACCAATCTTTTACTGAAAAATTTAAATCACCCACAATGTACTTACGTTAATTTCTATAACCTGTCCACTTCAGGTTCAGGGCAGATTCAGCTGTGGCAGTTCCTCCTGGAGCTGCTAAGTGATTCCAGCAACGCCGGCTGCATCACCTGGGAGGGTACCAACGGGGAGTTCAAGCTGACAGACCCCGACGAGGTGGCGCGCCGATGGGGCGAGCGCAAGTCCAAGCCCAACATGAACTATGACAAACTCAGCCGTGCCCTGAGGTAACCACCCCGTAACACCGCGAGCCCTGGCGACCGTGCGGGTACCCATCCTCGGCTTTCTCTCCGATGCGAATTTGTGTTGCCATGCGATTTTTTTAATCATAAGTAATGCGACCGTCAACTTTCGTTGACTTTCCCGTTTGACACCTATTTGATGATTGTTTTTCGATTACACAGATATTACTACGACAAAAACATAATGACAAAGGTTCATGGCAAGAGGTACGCCTACAAATTCGATTTCCAAGGCTTGGCTGCGGCCACGCAGCCGGCGGCGAGTGATCCAGCGTATAAGTACCAGAGCGATCTGTTCATGAGCTCGTACCACCACTCGGCTAAGCTTTCGTCTTTCATGGCCCCACACGCGGCTATGCCAACATCCACAGGTAATATATTTTAGTTACAAGCGATGTGCCCTAGCGATTTTTTTAATTATTCTTTAGAAATGTGAATATTTTTTTAGCTCAGCTCAAAATATTTCCAATTTAGCTTGGGTTTCAAAAGAGAGCGCTATTATGATGGACTTTTACCGGTTTTTACTTTTATTTGATGGAGTCAAAAAATGCTTTTGTACATGTAGGTACCTTTATGGATGACCATGTTATTGCGGTCCTTAGGCGGTTTGACGGCCTCGACCAATGCGAATTACGTCAAGAGACACGCGCGCGCGTCATTTGTTTCCGTCTGTCGCCCCGCAAGTCGCGTCGCGGAGACTCGTGGCATGCTCTAAACAAGGAGTTGTTTCATTTGTTTTCTCCGTAGTTGCTGAAGCAAGACGTGTGTCGCTTGAGCGTGTAGCTCGTGGCCGCGGGGTTCCATCGCTTTCTTAGGAAACCCAAGCGTTATGATCAATTGAATACAATTAATGAGACCTAACAGCTTTGAAATATTCAAAGCGTAATGTGGGATTTACACTAGGTTGACTTTTGCCGTGTGGCTGGTCGCTTACTAAATCGCATCACAAACCTAATCGCCTCCCCATTTACGCAGGTCGATAAAAATCGGCGGGTGATCGGCCGCGACAGCATTTTCACGGTCTACTTTAGTTATCCGCCGCATGCGACCTGTCGCCGCACGACAAAAGTCGAGACCTACTCTATTTTGCAACTTACCGATTTTAGTCACCTGCGGCTTAGCCGAATTGCCATTTAGAGTGCGTGCAAGATAAGTCTGCGCACGCGTTTGGCCTTCAAGACTATATCCCACTTTTAATCACTTTCGGCATAATGATGGCGATTATTAACTTTGAAAACACGGAATACAGCACACCGGATATAAACGATTATTTACAATTTCGGCCGCGCGCACACTTATTTTGCGCGCACTTTCGACAGTCGGTTTTCGCCATGCGGCGAAAATCGTGCGGCAATAGTCACCCGTGTAAAGCCCGCATAACTACACATGGAAAGAAATTAATTTAAATTAAACATAACGAATAATAGACCCGAATGAAATAGTTCCCACCCCAACTCATTATAAAGTTATTATTAAAAATTAAAAATTAATTTGTATGCCCCAAACTGACGAGAGTTTAATATCATTTATGTACCCTACAAACGTGCGCGCGACAGTGTACACTGTTGTGCTGGTAATCTGCATTTCTCTGCTAATGCTTCGGTACACTTGCGTGCACAAATATTTGCACGCCGCTCGAAAGGGGTTGTCATTGGCACGGACTGAGTACACTTGACTTAATGGAACATACTATTTAAACTCGGCAGTATAGGTGCCGAAATGGAATGTTAAAAGGAGATTTGGTGTTTAACTTGTGATACTTTATTTGTAACAGAACCTTTTTTGTTTTATTAAGTCCTATTCAAGTCTGCGACAGTATGACTGGACCAAGAGAGATTTTGGAAGTTTGAGCAATACCAAGTTTTAGTACCTATTTGATACTATTTGGTACCAGACACCAAATAATTGGTACCTCGTTATAGAGGGATAACTATTACAATGAAGGTGGCCAGCCATTCTGACTTCAGAATGGCTGGACCAAGCCAGGACAACAAGCAAGGCTCAGAATGGCTAGACCAAGCAAGGACGCGTTGATTGCCTGCCTCACAATTTTCTACATGAAAGATCAAAATAAACTGTAAAAATTCGAGCTTTATCTAGTGGCTTACAAACAAAAGACAAACAGTCAGTGTACACGTTAAAAAGACATACTTCAAAAAATTTAGGTAGATAAGATAGTGTATGCTCACAACTACAGTCTTCTAACTGATTTGATTGGGTATAATAAATTGATGACTATTTCAATATTATTATCATGTTATTGTTACTGCGCTCTCTGCAAAATGGTATTTCCTTATTTCTGTACATATTTCTTGGAAACAGACAATAGCGTATACGGATCCAAACTTAAAATAATTATAGACTTCCTCTATTCGCTTATTAAACGTTCACATAAAAACATTGTTGAGACATATTCTCATCTACAAGTCTTTGTTCAGCTCCTGAAAGTCCGGTACGCTCTTGTGTGTCACCTCCAGCACTTAATAACTGAGGTAAGAAAACTTTTGTTTCAGCGTCGATATTCCCGTCTGCGTCGTGGGGTAACTGGGGCGGTGGCGGGAGCAATCTGTACTCACCGCACTCTATGGCCCCACCCCATGTGACGTCACACCTTGGCTCCTACCCGCACTACGCATGACCATCATACATTAATACGGCGATTGATTAATTTTGATATTATATTTAATGTTTTCTTTATTTTGCTCGATCGTTTTACGAACTTTATATTTTAATATGTGTTTTAATATTATTAATACGTGTAATAATTTGGTTGTCGCTGTAAATCTACTTTGTCGTTTTAACAACATAACTATTTATTTTTATTATTGAATAGTTCGTTCGCGGCGACTTTTAAAATACCTTTTTCGTTCACAAGCATTCTGTCGAAGAAACCATGTTTTAGAAATATATTTTATTGTTATCATTTACCTCAGTTAGATGAATGTAATATGTTTTTCATGACAAGAGTCAGGTGGACCGCATCCCTAGTCTTTTATCAAAGAATGATGTAAATAATAGATACTCATTAAAAATAAGTAGAATTATTTATTTAGGATAACAAACTAATGAAAAATTTTATTGGTCGTATGAAAATTAATGTGAAAATAACGAATACTTCTCGCTTTTAACTGATCAGTGTTTTGCAATAACATTCAACTATTGAGTTGAAAATCGATCGTAGGTAAAACCCGAAGTTGTTCTTTTTACGTTATCATAAATATCTACATTCTTTGAATACTCAAATTGGTATTTACCTTTACAAAGGAAAACATTTCGGTACGACGCTAAAGTTCACAATTGCAACGCTCCCTCTTCTTATTTTTATGAAGTTATTGCAAAATTAGCTAAGAAAAGTATTCGCTACTCAAAAAAATTAAGCACATTCGCCACGTATAGTTAACGATTGGTGATATTATACTCAGTATTAATAAACATGTAAAATAAATTTTACTTAGAAGCAAAGATATTTCAATGAATCCCAAATGATTTTTATAAAAAAAATCAAATCATACTCGTTTTGAAAAAATTAAAACTAAGCTCAAAATTTTTGTGCCATTATTAAAATATGCATGAGTAAAAAATTCGCCGATTTTATTTTAGGCAGATTGCAATGTTTGAATAAGTACAGTTACTAACCTTTTTTGTACATTATTATTAACATCATCAGTATTAAAAAGACGCAATACTTTGTATTTATATTAATGCTAATTTATTTATATATATAATTAAAAAGACAGCTAGTTTAATTTGGCATTACACTGGATATTAATATTATACCTAATATATTATAATATTTATTTTTTGACATTTAGATGTTTACAGTTTAATTGTATCGTTATTGGGATCACAAATGAATAGATTTTTTAAATTTATTCATATAATATAGCTTATTTCCTTCTATGTGTAGGTTCACGACCCAAGTTGTTTCCCGACCTATTTAAATACCTACTAAAACAGTATTAATCAATTCAATATTTTTATTACTGTCATCAGGGTAATCCTGATAGATTTTATTTAATACCAGTGTTACCCCCTATTGTACCTAATAATTCCAACTGTGAATTATAATAGATGTGTATATATTATTAGATTATTTTAAAAAGTGCAATCGTATTAGTAATAGGTCTAGTTTAGATTTAAATTATTCATGTAATTTATTATTTATATAAAAGTATTACCATTTATTTTATATGTACCTACCTATAGCTAGTAATTTGATTTATATGTTTAGATTTGGTATTTTTGCGGTTTGAACTGATTTGGTAATGGGTATCGTCATGCTAGTTTTTTTAACACACTGACTGTTTTAATTAATTCTAAACAATTTTTTTATGGATTATTTTTACAACTAAGCTCAATTTGACTCTATCAGGGCTTAGTTTAATAAAGTATGATTACTAGCATGAGATACGAGTGAGAAGATAAATAAGTATTGCATATAATTCGTATATTTAAATATGTCAGCTAAATATTAGTGTTGTAATTTTAATTTAAATAATTATGTTTTTAGAATAATTTTAGTTATCCTAAGATTTACCTACTTAGGTACCTATAGTGATTTGCAAAGAGATTCCAGTCAATAGATTATTTATTTTATTTATATACATTGTGGAATTGTTTTTTCTGTGTTTTTCTTTTCAATATAAAATATATTTTTATTTGAATGCATGTGTCAATAATAATGAAAAACATTTAGTCGTAGAATACCATTGTATAGATGTTATTGTATTTGAAAATGAATAAAATAAATGAAATGTCTTTGGGTTAGTTTATTTTTCTATAATACCTACATCCAGATTCAGAACATGGAAACCAGACGGGTAGCTACGTTCAGCACCACAACTATAAAATTCTGAAATTACGGCTGTAAAGCTACGGTTTCCTACGAGAGCGGTGGCCGCCACATGCGTGTGTAATATCGAATTACTTACATTTTTTGACAGCTTAATGTCAAATACTGGTAAAAATGATAGATTTTGATGACGTCTGTTAAAAACATGACTGAAACCCGCTCTTCTAGGAAACCGTAGCATTATTTATCTTGGTTGGCTACTGTTAAATCTTTTTTTTTTTTTGTCTGGAAACTCGCACTCATTGAGCTTATGGAGCACGATAGTGATGTGCGCTAATAATAGCAAATGAATGTCGATTAATTGTCATGATGTGATTTAAATACATTATTGTTTCTAACTTACACTTTAAGGAAGCATCTGTTTTGGCTGCACTGAAACCCCTTGTTAACCCCTAAGGGATCAAGTCCTGATGGGCTGACTGCATTTTTTCTTGTTAATACTGCTACCTCTATCTGTAGAGCTCTAGCCATAATTAATGATTAACCGAACTCACTTGTAAGTGAAGTTCTATCATAATATATGATAGACTCGTCCGAAGAGATTGGCAACCCACCCACTTTACGCAACAACCCACACACCACTTTATGCACAATAAATACCAAAATTTTATTTTTTGGAAGAAATAATACCATTGCTTCAGATAGTAAACATCTAAATTTTTCTGAGAGTGATGGCAATATGAAATGTTTAGTGAAGGGTGTATGGGGAGGGGGCATAGGATCTTTGAAAATAAAGATGCTCGAATAATAAGCTGGTCACAGCGACAACTGGCAGTATACCAATGTATTGGCGACTGTTTGAGTGAGAGCGAATTAATTCTATATTTGGATGAAGAGCAAGTGTTCTGCTTTGTGACAGGTACTATGGTTGGTTTGACCATGAAGGTGGCAGGTACCGATAAGAGGTAGCTATCTCAGCATTGTTAGACGTTTTATTAAATTAAATTTATGGGATTTATTGAAGAATTGGTGTCCCACCATACAACAAAATAAGCAGACCAGTTCCGACCTTGAAATATATTTCAAGCAATTTAGACTGACCCTACCTGCAAAAAGGTCTAAACTTGCGAGTGTCAGACATGTTTACCTATACATTTTTGAAAAACGTAATCTCTGAAACCACTCCATGTGCAGATAAGCAAGTTCATCTTAACTCAGCGTCTGCAACATCATTGTCAGCTGAATGAATATACTGAATAATAATATTGTTGAATCATTTTAATACATAATAGTTGTACACACAGTCCACGTTTGATTAAAGTACCTAAGTAGCTAGCCGCCGACCGTATTAAATACGATGTATAGATATTTTAAGTTTTAGTTGCCAATAAACACCATCAAAGACAGACGCTTGTTTAACTGAGACACCTACTCGCCAAACGAAATCAAACCTTAACCTACATAGCAAATATAAAGCGAATGCAAATAAATTCCCTGCACCACACCAATATCTCTTGATTGGTGTTTGTGAGATGAGGGAGTTGTACCCAGCTTATGATGATGATTGATGTGGAATATTATCGGTAGGTACGTAGTAGAAGAAAATATGGTTATATCGGTAGCTATCGATGGCCAATGATTATAAAAATGGGATGGTTTAACAGCCTAGCGCACTGGATTTAGCGGCGGTCATTGAAGAGCGTCTATTACGACGCTGTCAACCAGTGCCAGAGCGCGTGTGGACCCTCATCAGCGCTGGCTCCATGCTCCTCGTTTTTGCTGTCTACGGCGCTCACAGCGGCGCTGACCTCAGCCTCGGGGGCAAACCTTACCAGTTTTTTGCAGAAACGAGTTTAGGATTTTCCGGCAAGGATTTAGATTGAGATGTCAATTTTAATTCTGTTCCAGGTTTGTGAATGCTTTCGTATTAGTAATTCATAAAGATGAATTACTAATACGAAAGCAAAAATACAGTAAACAAAAATTAATAAACTCTTGTTTCTTTAAACAAGAGTTTATAAATTTTTGTTTACTGTAACTGAGTTATTAGCTATTTATAAATGATAAATGATAAATGATTTTATTTCTTTATGTAGGTTTATACAAACACTTTTACACGTCAATCATATTTTTAAAACTAGATGAGGTCGGCGTTTCCTATCCGACTACTCTGAGAAGAAAGGCCGAAACAAACTCAGAGGTCACAGTCTCTTTTAAAGTCCAGACATAATCTTTGTCAGATCATGTGACGACCATGTAGATTTGTCTGAAGTGGTCTTTTGAGGAAAAACCATACAGAATGAGTGGACCTGTCCATCCAGTGCACGCATTAGTCACTAATCGTGGAGCTCAACTCAGAATTTAAGGAGCTCAACCACTCGACGAACAATACCAAAGAAAGGACATTTGGGTAGGCCGCATAAAGCACTCAAACTGCCAGATTATCATTGAAACTACCTGAGAAAGTGAAAAAATTAAATAAAAAATAAAAGTTACCTACATGGTCCTCAGATTCACAATAAATAAATAATAATATATAACAAATAATCAAAAAAAAAAACAACATTCAGTATGCAAAAATTGGAGCAACTCAATCCCAAGCCTTTTTGTCCTCAATATAATCCTTAACGGTATAAAAAGCTTTCTGGCACAACTTACGTTTAATTAATGATTTGAATTTATTAAGGCTTAGATCTTGAACGTGGCTTGGAAGTTTATTATAAAAGCGTATATACATTGACACCTGAACGAGCTGCCTATTTTTTTGGGCCTTGTTGTAGGTACAACAAATTTGTGTTTATTCCTAGTATTTATACTATGGATATGGTATTTTTTATACAATTTTATATTTTTATGTGCATATAAAAGATTTTCATAAATATATTGAGAAGGCACAGTCATTACATTAATCTCCTTAAATTTCTCTCTGAGAGATTGTCTCGGACTTAATTTATAAATTGATCGAACAGCTCTTTTCTGCAAAATAAAAATAGTCTGAATGTCGGCGGCATTTCCCCATAACAGAATACCGTACGACATAACACTATGAAAATAGCTAAAGTACACTAAACGGGCTGTCTCTCTGTCGGTTAAATTACGATTTTTTCTAACAGCGTATGCTGCGGAGCTTAGCTTTTTTGACAATTTATCTATATGTGGGCCCCACTGAAGCTTAGCATCCAAAGTTAAGCCCAAGAATACTGTGCTATCTTCAGGATTCAATTCTTCGCCCTTCATTAATACATTCGTTTTCACCTGTCTAACGTGAGGTAGCGTAAACTTAATGCATTTGGTTTTTTTTTCGTTAAGGAGTAAATTATTGACATTGAACCAGTAAATTACTTTTGAAATCGCGCTATTTACATCGTCAGTAACCAGCTGCTGACGTTTAAGTTTAAACAAAAGTGAAGTATCATCTACAGACAACTCTATATCATGATTATCCTTTATGAGGTACGGCAAGTCATTAATATAAATAAGAAACAAGAAAGGACCAAGAATTGAGCCCTGCGGGACTCCCATTGTCACTATAGATCCGGGAGATCTTTTTCCATTAACGTCAACGCTCTGAATCCTATTACTCAAGTATGAAGTAAGAAGATCCAGAGCGGTGTTCCGGATCCCGTAGTGGCGGAGTTTCCTGATTAACGTTTCATGAAAAACGCAATCGAATGCCTTGCCTTGTCACAAAAGATGCCCAAGGCATCGCATTTATCTTCCCATGCATTATAAATATATCCTAAAAGTTCAACACCAGCATCAGTAGTTGAACGACCTTAGTAAAAAACCGAACTGTTTGCTATGTAATAATTTATGTTTATTAAAAAATCTTTGCAATTGGTCCAAAATTGTTTTTCAAAAAATTTACTAAAAGTAGGTAGTACTGAAATAGGTCTATAGTTTGTGGGGTCTGAAGTAATACCTGATTTAAACAAAGGTATAATTTTTTTTTTTATAAGGTCAGTAAACTCCCCACAGTCGATACAATTATTAAAGATAAGAGCTAAAGTAGGTGCTACAATGTCAATAATAGACTTAGCAACTTCTACAGAATTACCCCACAGATCTGCAGTCTTTTTTACAAATAAAGTGTGAAAGGTCTTAATTATATCTCTACAGGTAATATGTTCGAAATGAAATTCCGAATCGCAAACATGAACATTTTCTTTAAGCAAAGACTCAGCAGCAGAAGGTGATGAGTTTAGGGATTTAGTAGTTGAAACAGGAATGTCCGAAAATAAATTTTCAAAGGCAGCGGCGACTTGCTAATTAGTAATTCTGACAGGCTGTAGTCAGAATTTCGGTTCGTAGACCTTCCCGTTTCACTATTAATAATATTCCAAGTCGTTCTAATTACATTATTACTGTTTTTAATCTTCGAACTCAAATAACACGACTTGGCCATACAACAAACTTTTTTAAATAATTTTGAATAATTTCTAACATATAAATTAAATTCAGTAGTGTTTACAGAAGTCCTTTCATTGTACAGCTCATAAAGCCGTGTTCTACTTTTATGAATACCAATATGGTAGCCCAATCGCTGAAAGATGCGTTACTATTAACTGAGATAGTCTTGGGTATAAATGTAGAATCAAATTGTTTACAGTATAAATTAAAGAAATCATCATATAGATGATTAGGATCAGCATGAAATGACAAAACTGATAATTGATTAATGATTTTTACTTTAAAAACTTCCAAGCGACTTGCAGTTTTGGGGTTAACAGTAATATCCTTTTTAGCCACTTTGATGTTTTGGTTTTGGATAGTAATCCTTTGCCCGCAATGATCAGAATCTAGTAAATTTATAATTTCTTTGTGGCTTGGTATAACATCTGTATAAATATTATCTAGGCATGTTGCACTAGTAGGGGTTATTCTTGTAGGCTCCAAAAATAGGTTTACAAGATTGTAGGACTGAAAGAGACTTAATATTTTACTACAAGAACCCGAGTTTTCTAATAAATTAACATTAAAATCACCGCCAGTGATAATGGACTTGTTCGAGTTACAAATATTGTTTAACACTTCATCCATTACCTTTTCAAAGCAGTCATACACTCCTGAGGGGGGTATGTACACACTTAATACAATAAACTGCTCCAATTCTATACAGGCTATCTCAACTGTTCGCTCAACAGATAGGCTCACAATGTCCTTACGTTCTTAGAGCCACCATGTATAGCATTTACTCTGCTGAACGAACTACCAACTTGGTGATTATTAAAATTGAACAAGAACTGGTGGCTTTTAAGCCAATGTTCTGTTATACAAAGAATATCAATACTGTTAAAATTAATAAATAATTCTACTTCTAAATCTTTGTTCATAAATCCTTGAATGTTTTGACGCACCAGGTTGATACTATTTACTGATTTTAAACTCTTATTTGATTTGATTTTGATTTATTTCTGATTTATTTCTTCTTGTTTGGCATTGCCCGAATAGTTATAAAATGGTTATATTGTGTATCACACACATCTTTTATTTGCATTTAGAACTTCGTTGATTTTAAACATATCTTGATAACAACAAAGTAATTAATTGTCTCACTGTGTGAGGACATTACAGAAGCAGTAAGTTTCTGTTGATCAAAAAACTCTTTAATCAAAATATCGGGCAGTACAGCCACAGAATAAAAACAAATTACCTTAAATTTTAGGATTCAAAGCAGACACATCGATCAAAAAGGTAGTAGGTACTAACAGACGATTTTTCCGTAACTCTTACCTACCTATATAGACCAGCAGACAGAAGTAATTATATTAACATAAGTAATAATTTTTTAAATTATTTTTAACATTATTTAGTTATTAAAGGTTCCATTCTCAAAACCTCAAAAACCACTTCGTCACACTGGGTGTCTGTATTCTGTTACTGCTGTGGGCACAGTGTCGGTCGCAGAAATCAAAGCCAACACTTAACTGGTGGCGACAGCGGCAGTGTCCCAGACTCGACGTCAGATCCCGACCTGGGGACGCCAAGAGACGCCTCTGTGTCTGATCTGATTTCACTAGTCTTGGCACATCTATGACAATATCGGACACCAAAAGCTAATCTGGAATTAGTTGATTTTTCTAATGCTAGCAGTGGTGCTGGCATTAGAAAAATCAGAGATATTTTATATAATTTGTATCATGAGAAATCATTACCCTTCATAATTACATAAAAAAAAATATACACAATACACACACACCTTACAAATATTTAAATTGTAGTGACAAGTAATATTGTACTCATACATATTTGTTACTTCTGTGTTACGCAATTTTTCAATGTTGTGGAATTGTGGACTTGTGTAGTTTTGTAAAACAGGGCCCTGAACGCGCCCACCACACAAGTCCAGTCGAAGAGAATCATCACAAGAATTAATAATTCAGTTCAACAAATAAATAAAGAATATTTTAATCCAACCTACCGTCAATCCGGAGCCATCTATCGGCATAAAACGGAGCTCGTTATACTCACGTAAGCCCCAAAGCCTGTTTGATTGGGTATCAGATGGGGTGAATGTTCACCCCTACTGTGTGCCCGACCAGTTCTTTTTTCGCACTAACTGGTAACATACAGTGTTGGTAGATGGCGCAACTGTAGGATGCGAATGAGATTGCTAAAGTGACAATGGATGTACAAAAATAGACTGCAGCTTTGTCTTAGCTGGAGTTCAGTCTATTTTTTTAATTCGCACACATAAATAATCGCCGCCATTAAGGACACCGTAATGGCGGCGATTATTTATGTGTGCGAATGAAATTAGAGTTGCCATGTTAGCCAAATTTAGCTATATAATATTGTTTCATTTTTAGACAAATATAGGTCGGCAGACAAGTTTCTTGGAAATGTAGGCAGAATTACAGCGTGAGATTTGAAAAGGTTAATGATAAGACCAAATCTCCGTATGAAAATAATAAATAATCCATTAAAACACAGTTAATAATTAAAAATATTTTATTTGCTTGTCCAAATTTTACTGTTTGCCATCCAAAATGCTGAGTAAATTATTATACTTAATAGTGTGTTTTAGTTTGAGAGGTTCTTGAAATTCCCTCTAATTTTGAGATGTGGTGAAACCGAATCGTTTAACATTTTTCCGCTATATAAGACTATTTATTGCTATTTTAATATGACTTATTTTGTGTTATGTTCCGATGAATGAGTGTTCAGATTCTAAGTTTAAAAAAATGTATTCATTGCCAACCAAATAAAAAAAAATATAACTTATTGGAGATGGAATTTTCATTTGAATGTAACGACACTTAGGTCTATGTAGATGTGGCAAAAAAAATATGATGAAAAGTTTCAAAAAGTTTACAAATAGTTTCAATAAGCTTAAACATAAGTTTCGAAGTTTCAAAATAAGTGCCATGTTAGCTTAGATTGTTAACCTTTTGATGTACCTACTGCATATGTAACAACAAGCCGGAGTCCTTTATTTGTATTTATGTCTTTAGCTTAAAAATGTAAGCTGTAAATGACACTGTATACGTTTGGAATACAATCGTTTTCACCGTTACAATTTCTAATTATTTGAATCCAAACATTTCTCCATGCCTCATTTTCTTTAGACAATCTAGAAAAAAGAATATAAAGTACTTAGTACTTAATGAATAACCTAAATAATTTGAATTTAATAAAAACTATAAATTTCCCTTATTTCGGGTAATTTGCACACGTGAATATTGGCAACACTGAGCTTGGGATGAATTATTTTGTTCTTATGAATGAAAATTGATTTTACAAGCTTTTATTTAACTTGCAATGTATGTATACCCTAAGTCATCAATTCAGATAATTTAAGTAAACAAAGAAATGTCATTGTCAAAATGACAGGACAGTGGTACAAAACAATTTAATATTAAATTTTTCTATCTTTTCATTACAGTTAACTATTTATACGAGCTATGCAAACAAAATATCGTAGCCGAACAGTGTTTGTTCTGTGTCGGAGTCGCGGCTTATTATCATCATAATCAGCCCTTTTAAGTCCAAGTTAAAACAAGGAAATATAACAACTAACAACAAGATGAAACAGTTAACACGATGATAATAAAGCACAATTAACAAAGACGCAGCGAATAGTATTATCCGGGAAAAGAAAACGAATGTTGTGAAAAGACGCGACTTTGTAATTATGTCAAACGAAATTTGAGAATGTTGGGAACTCCGGTAGTGTTACCAGTATCATAAAATATTTTATACCACAAAATTTTCTTTTTTTAATAACTTTGTTTAAAACCGAAAACTTATAAAAATTAACACGGTATAATAATTTTTTAATTATTATTTTAAAAATCAGAATTTAAAAGCAAATCTAACCTTGTTTTCCACCATTTTATGTGAATTACCATTAAGACGATATTTTTTTGATCTGTTATCACATTTGTTTACATAAATTATCTGAATTGATGACTTAGGGTATAGTATGTATACTCGTATATGTCTGTTCTGGGCAAATCTTGCAAGCTGAAAAAAAACCACTTCCTCTTATCCTACGGAGTTGAAATTTTACACGTTGATTCTGTTTTGAAGACAATGCATTTTTATGATGCATGACCTGTGATTCTACACCCAGGCTTGGCTCCAGTCGAAGGATCTCCTTTACGGTCAACGGTGCAGACACGACATTTAATTTAATATAAGCATTTAATTATGTAGTTCCTTCTACAGTCCACCATGACCTGGCTGATGCATCCAGGATTGGCTCCTGTCGGGAGAACTCCTCAGTCGTCAACAGCACAGGCGCAAAGTACCATTAAATTATGATGATAGCCCCTTCTAAAGTGTGGCATGACTTGAATAGTACAAATCGGATTGCTTCACACCATGACTTGTGTAAAGGCGCGTTTGGGTTCTTTGGATTAGTCTTTACAAGTAGGTGATAGAACGGATATTTATTTAAAGAAAGTCGAATGCTAAAAAGTACAAAATTAAATAAGTAAGTAAAAAACCTTTTCAACACATTTGCTCAAAAAATGTATTTACGATGCCTGTATACATTGTTCGAAAGTAAAAAATTACGCACCGTACAACGGAACGGTCGGTAAAATAGGTAGGTACTCATACCTAAGTACCTGTTTTACCGCATACTCCGTTGTATAGCGGCGTGCGTATCCTTTACGGTTTCTTTTTAATTTCTATAAAAAATATATAAGAATTCCACCAAGGAGTTTCATATTACGAGAATAAATAAGCTGAATAGTCGAACCTCCTTGGAAACGCTTTTGCTCAATACGTTTGTCTCAGTTTAATACTAAAGAGAAAATGAGACGAAAGATCGCGATCGCGGGGATGAGCGGAAATTGCGGAGTTATTTTCAAAATAAATAGCTTAGAGTCATCTCAATTACCTCCCTCCCTTTTTGTGTATATATATAGTATATGTATAATGTAGATATATATTATAGTAAATATGTATGTATGTGTATTATAAGTTTATATTCTGTTTAGGTACTTGTATACCTATTTTATTAATAAATATGTTATCTTTTTAACCGACGAAAAAAAAAGGAGGAGGTTCTCAAGTCGACCCGTATATATTTTTTTTTTTTTTTTTTTTATGTATGACCACGCATAACTTTTTACCGAGTAGTCCGATTTTGATGATTCTTTTTTTAATGGAAAGAGTATACCCCAAAGTTGGTCCCATTTAAAATTGAAAAACGAAATCCACCCCTAAGGGTAGAAAAATAGGGGTTAAATGATTTTTCACTTACAGAATGTTCCCTTGTGAACCGATTCTGTTGAAACTTGGCACATATACGTAGTTCTAATGATGCTTCAACAAAAAAGAGACCTGACGATCATCTGATGATGGAGAGGGAAGACAGTCGAGAGGGCTCCTCGACAGCTTACAGCAGTTAGATCGTGTTTGGGCTTATTTCATTCATCTTGATGAGAACTTTAAGCCTAGCTGGAGTATGACTGTCATAGAGGGTGTGATGTTGGGTACGGAAGGCAGTCGAGGGAAGTTCTAAATATTAGCAGTGAGAGCATACTCAAAACATTCAAAAGCTTATAAATTAATAAAGGTAATATTTATTACAGCTATAAACAGCAAATCCTTAACTTCTGGCATATTCCCTATAAAATGAAAGTGGCAAAGATAGTGACTATACATAAAAGGGATAACAATTTCAACATAAAAACTATAGGCCCAACTCAATTTTGAGAGGGAAGCCGATAGTAGGATTCAGCTGGGATGGGCAGCATTTGGTAAACTTCATCAGGTCTTCTCCTCGTCTATACCGCAGTGCCCAAAGACGACAGTCTTCAACGCGTGTGTCCTACTGGTTACGACTTACGGAGTAGAAACATCGACACTCACGGTGAGACTGGTCCATAAGTTTAAAGTCACTCAGCGAGCTATGGAAAGAGCTATCTATGCTTGGAGTCTCTCTGAAGGATAAAATCCAAAACGACGTTATCCACCAGAGAACCAAGGTAATCGACATAGCCCAAAGACTAAGCAAGCTGAAGCTGCAATGGGCTGGTCACATCTCTCGTTGAAGTTCAAGAGTGGAGAACGCGCTTAGGCAAACGTAGTGTGGGGCGCCCGCCGGCCAGGTGGACTGACGACTTGCGAAATGCGGCTGGCAGAGACTGGATGCCGAGAGCCAAGGATCGGGCTCAATGGCGTTCACTAGGAGAGGCTTACGTCCAGTAGTGGACAAATATAGGCTGATGATGATGATGATGAATGGTGCAAAAATAAAAATAAAGTATTTGAACTCAATGAAGTGTTACTACGTTAAATATACAGGAACAAATAATCTTATAATTAAAGGCAAAGTAATAATAAAAATAATATTAAAACAGACTATACATATAGACACAATCAGGTAGCAAAAGTCATCCATCAAAAACTAGCACTCAAATATAAACTCATACAAGATATGAACACTCTTTATTACAAGTACGTACCACAAACAGTTCTAGAAAATATCACTCTAAGACTAAGTACCAAAGTAAAATATGTTAACTTCAAATAAAATAAACCCTCTCTATACCGAGGTGCCTAAAGAACAACGCCTTAAGTTCCAAAATAATTATACACTCATCAGAATAATTGTACGTGTTGTATTTATATTCTTATTGCCTACCAAAATGGATAAATGCTCACCAAATCTAACCATAGACGGTCGACATCAGGGGCACCCCGAGGTTCGGTTGGTTAGGTTCCTTTAAACCCTTTAGACAGAAATAGGAGCCCCGCGGGGCGGGGCTCCGTCGACCTGCTTATTAACCCTAACCCACGCCGGTCGACGTCAGGGGCACCCCGAGGTTTAGTTGGTTACATAAATAGGAGCCACGCTAAGCGGGGCTCCGTCGAGCTATCTTGGCTGGTAGTAAGAAATTAAAAGACGTTTATAAATCTTTATGGCATAGAATAAAAAGGCAAAAGCATTTATCCATTCTGGCAGGTATTTCGAATTTGTTGGTAGTAATATAGGCACTTTTCTGGTAGGCATTTAAATACAAGCCCCAAAAAAGCGTCCAAGATGCTGGGTTTTTGTCATAAGACAGTGCACTTTGTAGTTGATATGTAGCAGAATACTGTAATATGATGTGGCGGCCGCACTGTGCTACGAATAGTTTGCGTCTAGAACACGTTCAAAAACGCTTTGATTGGCATCTAGCTGTTTTTGTTGGCATAGCTAAAAAGACATCATCTTATTAAAAAAAAATAGCTTGAATTTCTTCAACACTTAGAAGAACGAAGATGTTTAAACGACGCAATGTTTGTATGTAAATTTCATAAAGGAATTATCGACTAGCCTCCACTGCTCGCACTCAATATCTTGCGTGCTCCGTCCGTCATGAATTCCGCGTAGACCTGTTACTACTCTTTGTCCTCCACAGAGAAAATCGGTATAGCATCTATATCTATATGCTAGGTTTTGCAAGGTTTTACTATGTAATAGCTATCTAATCGATTTACACTTTGATTCCCTAAGCTGAAATCTAAAATTTTTGACTGTTTGTCTAATTTGTTATGAAACCTTTATGATGACTTTTGAATCTAGCATATTTTTCCCCGGTATTAAGATTGCTTGAAAAGTTGTCATGTACCCAAGTTGTCAATTAACATAATTTAATTTGGGTAATGTGGTGTTTACCTTAAAGTACCTAATTAATCCACTGTACTAAGTTTTAATTTCATGTTTTTTTTAAAGACATCTATAGTGTAAGCCATTGTTGGTAGTCCTAAATAAATAAATAAGTTCATTTATTTGAAACGGAAACTGAAAAGCGAAAAATAAAAAACTTTTTTACAAAAAAATAAACCGACGAAAAAAGAAACTGAAAAGCAAAAAATAAATCTTTCAGTCTAACTAAGCTCTTAAATTAATGTAAATTACAAATTTTGAGTCGGCGCCAAACATACAAGGCGCCATGAAAACTTATGGCAGCTTGATTGATCGTCGTTAATCGATCTGCGGTGATTGTTTGGCGCCGACTCAAAATTTGTAATTTACATTAATTTAAGAGCTTAGTTAGACTGAAAGATTTATTTTTTGCTTTTCAGTTTCTTTTTTCGTCGGTTTAATTTTTTGTAAAAAAGTTTTTTTTTATATTTATTATTATTATTAGTAATGTCTGTTATATAGAGCACCTGCCATCTTATCTCTTCACCACCCTTGGTTGACTGGTAGAGAATGCCTAAGGCATTAAGTCCGCCTTTGTATACTATTGTGTGCGAGAAGTTTTAATAAATAAATAAATAAAGATGTAGTTCTAATTTTCACCACGCGTATGTGGCGCCATTTGTAATTCGCGCCATTTTCATATTAGAAACGTCAAAGATTGTTGCGACTTTCCGACTAATATTTATAAACAAAGTAATAATAAATGAGTTCAAGCGAGGAATCCGATACCTATTAATATTGTACTGTTTGTGTTGTGTTGAATCCGATACCTATTAATATTGTAATGATTTGAAAAACGTTGTATGACACACCTGCGGAAATTGGTATTTACAAACTCGTGACTATGGTAAGCCCTCGACTTCGTCTCGGGCTTACATTCGTATAACTCGTTTGTAAAAACCAATTTACCGCACTAGTATCATAAATAACTATTTTTAAAACAAGCTTTTATTGAACTAAAAGTACTAAATAAAAATACGTTAACATAAAACTTTAATATTTTCTTAAAACCTTGAGGCGTGAACGTCCTTCTTACACTTTAAGATAAGCCGAAAGCTTCTAAGAAAATATTAAAGTTCTCTGTTGACGTAAGTTTTATTTAGTACTTTTTAGTTCAATAAAACCTTGTTTTTAAAAAGGTTTTTTACTTACATTTTATTAATGTATAAAATCGGTAACTAAGTGATTGAATTACTTATGAAAGGAGGTCAACAAAAGTCCATACAAGTTTGCCCAAACATGTACCTCGAGGTACACGTTCACCAAATCGTAGATAAAAAATAGAGGAATACGAAAATAATAGTATTTTTATCCTTATATAATTTAAAACTACATAATCAATAATTTTATAAGTATGTACAATTGCGTTATATTTGGTTGATACTCGGGTTGACATTATTTCGTAAATGTCATTCACATGTCATTCCGTTCGTTCGTGAAACAACAGTGGCTGAACCCGACCGCAGACAACTGTCAACTTGACAGTTAATAAGTAAGGTAGTTGTGCTTGTGCCGATGATAGAATGCCAAAATGGCGTGCTTTTTATTATGTTAAAAGTTATTTTATTCTCGTCCTCGGGTAACCATAACAAAAATTATATAAATGAAATATTATTTAGTGTAATCTAGTGTATTTTATGCCACTAAGTGTACCTCGGTACTTCATTTGGGCAGATTTTTGTGACATCCTTTACCTATGAAACGTGATTTGTTTTTTTCAATTTTCATGGTCTTCTTTTTATTTTAGATGCTATGTTATTTAGAAGAAATAAATGTAAATGATTGACCCTTTCTGTCGGTACAATAAAATTCACATTTAGCGGTTTCGATTCCCGGTACAGACAGGCGATTATTTAAAATTGTTTGAATGAAGTTCGTATTGTTTTAAAAATAAAACTGAAGTCTTAATTCAATATTTTTTTCTATCTACAATATTTAAAGTACTTTCCCTCCATGTGATAAAGTCGTGGAACGCCCTGTTTAAGATATACATAATACATAGCTATTTATATTTAGTGTGTTTGAATAAAACCAATGAGAACGTAGTACAAATTTATATCAATAGTTTTATATCACCCACACAAAAAAATAAAACGATAATTAATACACTCTGGGCACAGGAGGGATCCATTGGACTTCCTTATCATCTATGGTCTTATCAATCACTGGCCGGAAGGTGATAGTTGTTTCGCCAGTGCAAAAGTCTACCTGAGATAATGAATGTTTCCTCCATTGTTTTTCGTAGGGCAATTTTGTCTGAAGCAACCAAAATTGATGCATTAGTGTAATAATCAGCCAATAAAGTTCCCACTGAGGAGACAAGCCCTCCTCTCTGAGCGAGGAGGTGGTAGGCTGTAATCCACCACAAGGGACTAGGGCGACTTTGTGGATGAAAGGTTCTAGTACATTCTGGATTCCTCACGATGTTTCCCTTCACCGTTTTGAGAGGTGGTAATTAAATAAATTGTACAAAGTAGAGTTGGTGAAAAACACCTCAGAGTTCGACTTCTGTTCCTAGGATTTTTATACCGTAGAGGCCAATACTTAACGAAATATAAACATTTCTCTTACTATTTAAAACTTTTTTTTTCATCTTTTCTGAATAAGTCAGCAATTTCCAAGGGAACTTAAAGCTCTGGTCAAACTGAGGAGAAACCCGCGCGTGATGTGGGATGAAATTGGCTCGCGTCAAATTTGTCAACCAACTTGTATGGAGGTTTTCAAACAGGCGCGTTACTTAAGGTCGCAGCATACTGGACGGCCATTAAGACGTGGACGGGGCGGAGACGGAACGTGGCGTCATGAAAGCACGGAAGGGTGTTTAATGCATACGCACCGCGACAGTGACGCGAAAGTAACGTACTAGTGTGGAGAACAAGATGAAAAGGACTGCGAGCGGAGCCACTGTGTGTGGCCGGACGTACTATAACATCGTCCCCGACGATGTAATATTCCCGTTCCTGGGATGCCAAGTCACCGTTCTGTCCGTGCACCTGTGACGTATGCTCTTTCGTATACATCCAATATGAAACAATGTTTGTAAAAAATGTCGTCCCGTTCCGTCAGGGTTAAAACAGTTTTCCAGTTTCGTATGCAGCTACCTTTAATCTTGAATATTACGAAGCGCGCAGTCGCGTCACACATCCCACGCGGAGTTTGCCTCTGTTTGAACATTTCTTAAAGGTGGTTATTTGTGTTGTTTTGCGACTCCCATGCGGTTGAAGTCGCGGTCTAAGTTTTTGAATAAAGCAAACGAGTAATAAAAGTTTAATTACCTGTCCCTTTGTCGATTTGCTGTAGTCATACTCATCCAGTCTTTTAGGAAAATCGTCCCTGAAATGTGCTCCTCTACTTTCTGTCCTGTTTCTAGCACAAGCGACCACCTGGACAGCACTTTGGAGCATGTTCTGCAACTCCACGACCTCAATCAGATCAGTGTTCCAGTTCAAACTCTTGTCCACAACTTTGATGTCTTCAAACGCTTTGAACCATTTTCTAATTTCCGTGTGTGCTGTAAATAAGAGACTTCGTAAACCTTAGTTTAACGCCTGTATTCTCCATGCAATGGGGTATGCATTTTGCCTATTAAATTACAATTATACAGGGTATCCCAGAAGTCGACCGACATACTGTAGGTGGTGATAGCTTTGGTCAAGCCCCCCCCCAAAATAACAATACATATTTTTCGCAAAATCTTTTAGTTTTTAAAATTTATATAACATATTAACAAAAAAAAAAATAAGGAAAAAAATTAAACAATAAACTCAAACTCAAAGCATTTATTGCAAATAAGCCAATTAAAGGCACTTTTGAATTGCTAAGGGGTCGCTCGGTCAGAAGGTACTTATGGAGAAGAACGGGCAAGAAACTTCACGGACACTTTTAAATCGAAATATGGTTACATCATTCATGTTGAAATTATGCATGTGAGAACGATGCAGAATGTTAAAAGCGTCCGTAATAAAAAGACAAAAATAATTTAAATATTTAATTAAATTAAAATAAGCCGTGGCACCTAAGAGATGACCAGTCCCTACTGACGGCGTCCGTTCACAAACATGACATATGGATTAGCACCATTCAACTCAACCATTTTGAAGGGAGCTAAATGATCCAACACATGCGCCACCATCAGCGAGATATTAGAGTGAGCATGACATACTCTCAGCCGCCAGGGCACATTCAAGTCATTGAAAGACGATCCTAAGAAATCGTAGCTTTATAGTATGTACATAGTACTAACACATGTGTTAAGCAATTATAAAATACTAAAAGATTGAATTTATACAATGCAAAGATAGTTTTTAAAATCTTCAGCAGCTCCAACAGTAGTTTCAAATGCTAATCAATTAGTTTATGCGCCCTTGTGGAGCAGGACCAGCGTTCAGCCAAGCATTTTCATCAGCGATGTAATCCCTCAACTTATAATATGCATGGCTGCATAGTGTACGTTTGATACAAGATTAAATACTAAATTATTTTAATAGTGAATTTATGTTGAATTTGTCAGTTTATGGAGAATCAAAGGTAATCTTGGATATATTTAATACTATTTTGATGGAAAAAATATTATTAAAAAGATTTTATTTACACATGAGAGTCAAAAGAATGACGCACGGGGTTTTTTTTTTTTTTTTTGATAATCTAGTATGACTTGATAAGATTTCGCGGAAAATATTTTTTGTTATTCTGTGAGGGTTTGACCAAAGCTCTCACCACCTACAGTATGTCGGTCGATTTCTAAGACAACCTGTATACTTTTATTTCCTTTGTTGCCTTAGTGAGATATGCCCTAAATATCCTTATCCCAAAATATGATATTCTCAAAACATGTTAATTATGTCAATATTTATAAAATGTAACCTAAGAAAGTAAAATATTTTTATTTCTTTTCCTTTTAATATAGGGTAATTTATTGGTAATTGGCTGCATTCCTTGAAATGGGTTTTAACTTTCATTATTAACTAAAACATAATACTTTATTTATCACTAGCTGACCCGACAGACGTTGTCCTGTCTTAACTTTGAATGTCATGTGTTGTTTGGTTTCTGTTTTGACTATTCACTAAAACTAAAACTATCGACTAATTTTTCAACCGATCCATCTGTGTTAAACACTATTTGCAGCGCGCATTCTGTCAATCGCTCACAGTTATTTCAAACAACTGACAGTTAGGTAAAATTAATATTGGCGTTAAGTTTTCTTAAATTTTGTAATGTTCCGTTCAACTTCCTTAATTGTTTCTTTCATAAGAACCTACTCCTCTAAATAATTAAGACGACAAAAAAAGAATTAGCGAAATTGTTCCATCCGTTCACGCGTGATGCGATAACCGAGGGAAATAGAGATTAATTTTTATATAATAGGTTGGGGAAAAAGTTTCTTCGCATTATTTAAGAAAATTCAAAACATTTTTTAATATAGTTTATTTAAATTTAACTAGAGTATGTAGGTACCATTTTGTACGATAACTTTTTGCCATCTTGTAGGTAGGGACATGATCCCATTGCTATAGAAATTTTGGGACTTCTGATCAAAATACCGCGACAAGTGGTTTTGGCAGTCCTCTCGTGATGTTAACCTGACACTGCCTAAAGAATTCTGAAGAGACCGAAAGGGGTGGAAATCTGAAGGTCAGGACTATACGGCGGATGCATTAACACCTTCCAGCCAAACTCTCTTAATTTTTGCTGAGTGGCTAAAGATGTGTGAGGTCTAGCGTTATCATGATGAAAAACCACACCCCTTCTGTTGATTAATTCCGGCCGCTTTTTCTCAACTTCTTGCTTTAATCTCATCAGTTGTTCGCAGTAGAGTTCAGAATCGATGGTCCTGCCTGGTGGTAACAGCTCATAATTAATTATGCCCTTCCAATCCCACCACACACACAGCATCACCTTGTTGAGAGTTAACCCGGGTTTCGCCACAGTCTGTGAAGCCTGACCGGCCTTTGACCACGACCTTTTTCGCACGTTCTTGACGTACGTGATCCACTTTTCATCACCAGTTATCAGCTTCTTCAAAAATGGTTCGGTTTCATTACGTCGTAATAAAGAATCACAAATGAGTACACGGTTCATTAGGTTTCTTTCAGTGAGCTCGTGTGGTACCCAAATATTGAGCTTTTTTGTGTACCCAGTTTTTTACAAATGTGCCAAAACTGTTTTGTGGTCAATACCCAGTTCTTCAGTTACGTCGTAACTACTGATGTGCCGATCTTGCTCCACTTTTTCAAAAATGCCATCCATTTTATCCGTAATAGGGCGACCAGAGCGACGTGCATCTTTGACATCAAAATTTCCGGATTGAAAACGCTTAAACCAAATTTGTGCTACTCTCACAGACACTCCACTAGGTCCATAAACATCGCAAATTTTTTTGCGGGTTGCGTTGCATTTTTACCATTTTTGTAGTAAAATTTTAAAATGTATCGAATTTCTTCATTAGATTCACTCATCTTGACAGTACGAAAGACAAATGAAAATCACACATTTTCCTAATTTTAATTTGGAATTATGTTCTTTAAAATTTAAACTTTCAATGATACTAAAACCAGCCAGATACAAATAGTATAGCCAAAGAGATTTTATTACAAGTTCATACATAATATAATGCGAAAAGACTTTTTCCCCAACCTAATATATAGATTTAAAATGGTTGGTATTTTTAATAAAGTCTAACTTGTAAGTTAAGTTAATAGGGATAATTACCTATTAACTTAATAGTTAGACTGTTACCTATTAATTTACAAATAGCCCAGTTTGGACACTGTAAATTATCTTGATAATTTGATCATAACTTGGGGTCCAAACTGGACTATTTTGGCGTTATCGAACTTTTAAAATCCTCTCGACCAAAAACTACTCATAAAGGTCATAGCACACATATCAACTCGAGGGATCGTCACCGTATCGCCTTTCGCCTCGCTGTCAAACAGGTGTCAACCTAACGTAAGCACGTAACCAAGCGGATCAGCAGCTCCAATACGTTGACTAGGTTACGGCTAGGCAACGCCGCGCATACGGCTCGCCGACCGAATGACAGCACGTGTGGCAACAGTAGTGTGAGAGGGGCAAGGATGGACGAAGAGACGTAAGCTCGGGTACGGAGAGACATAAGCGCGGGGAGGACGAGCCGTACGCGCGGGAACTGCAAAATGACCACGCACCGTTCCGCGGTTCGTGAGGTTGTCCAAAGGCGAGGCGATTACGTTACGATTCCGATTAGTGTGCGCTGTTGGGAGTTTTATGCAAAGAATACTGAATGGCTCGAGTTGATACGATGACGATCCCTTTTCGATTTGATATGTGTGCTATTTTCCTTTATTGTGAAAATTATACTATTGAATTTAATTTTGTTGACAAAGATAACTCACAATGCAACCTAATTCTTCGTTTCTAGAAGATTGTCAGATTCATAGTAATCAAAGTGTAATTAATACATTTATTATTATAACTAGGTACTAACATAATAATTGTATGCAGGGCGCATGTGCCTTTTGACGAAATTACAGAAATAATTTAGGTTCGTGAACTAAATAACTCTGCAGGGAGATAGATACTTATATTTCATGTTCAGGCAAAAGTTTCAGTTAACCCGAGGCCGAACATCAACTAAGCTTTCACGAGTTTCTCGTCATGAGGGACAGCGATATCAACAATCATTGCACGGCGCTCTCGTCGATCTATCACCACAATATCAGGTTTATTTGCTAGAATAGGCCTGTCAGCGATCATAGATCGATCTCATTACAATGTGGTATGACCATTTTCGAAAACTGGGTTGGGCACATACCTGTTGTACGGTATTTCGGACTCCACAAGGTTGTACTGCAAGGCAAGTTGCTGGTGGATAATCCTAGCCACTAGATTGTGTCTGTGCAAGTACTCACCGTTAGCAAGACGAGAACAACCGGAAACTATATGTTGGATTGATTCAGCGGGACGGTAGCATGCCCGACAGATGTCAACCGTGCCGTCCTTGACAATGCATTTCCGATAACTATTCGTCATGATAACTTCATCCAAAATCACACAGACTAAACCCTCGGGTTTCCCCGAAGAGGTCACCGAAACGCAGCCAGGATACAGACGCCAAAAAGTCTACATCAGGTCCATGGAGGGCCCTGAAAAAGCGTCCGTGAAGCACCTTGCCTTGCCATACTTCCTTACGATCGTTAGTATCTAGAACTGCAGGTTTTCGCCAGTTCTCTTTTGTCAAGGAGAGCGGGGTGAGGCCCTTGTCCACTGCGACCACATCTCGAAGCATCCCCACGTCAGTTTGAAGGAAATATTCCCTGAGACAGCAAATCTCGCGTTTGTGGAGGGTTTTAGCATTCAAGAAACCTCAACCCCCACACTTCCGCGGGATGTACAGTCTCATCACTGATGACCGTGGGTGAAGCATCCAATATGCCGTCAGCAATGTACGGACCTTCCTATCCAGAGCATCAATTTTCGACTGAGTCCATTTGAGTATGCCGAAAGTATACATCAAAACCGGCATTTCCCAACCGTTAAAGGCACGCACCTTGTTTCCGCCTGATAAAATACTATTTAACACTTTATACAGGCGGCCAAAGAAGCGCTCCCTCAACGATTGTTTCATGTCAGCAGCATTGATGCCTAATCCTTACGACATACCCAAATACTTGTAGGTTTCAGTTGAGGAGAGGGATCTAAGTTGTATAGAATCCGAAAGTTGGATTCCCACGGATTCCATAATCCCCCCTCGCTTCACATGCATGACTGGACATTTATCCACACCAAATTCCATCTTAATGGCACTACTGACCGTTTCCGTCGCGAGTCGCAAATTGTTGGGGGCTAAGAGTTTCAAATCATCCATATAAGATCACCTGACCACCTCTTCGTCACCGATAGCCTAGACCTGAATCCTCCAGCAGAGTGCTTAGAGGATTCAAGGCTAAGCAAAACCATAGTGGCCTCAAACTATCACCCTGGCATATTCCTCGCTCAATCCTGATCGGTTCATCGGTCCTCCGGATCTGTCGACATCCTGGATAGAGAAGGATAGTAATTGATAATAATTACACGTAGCAGTTTCTTTAGATCCTGCACATATGATTAAACTTGTAAGGAATGCTGTTGAATTTTACGGAAGCTTTCGGATAAAGATGGTCAAATCATTTCTTGGCAGCATAGCTCGGCGCTCTCCACTAGTTATTGTACTCCGTGTGTGTACGGCGTCCATGTTTGGCAGAGCTTTTCTTTAAAGTATATCCCATGCGTGCTCAATTTGATTAAAGTCTGGCCATTGAGCAGGCCATGGTTGGGCGTTAATATTAGGTCCTTACATATGAAATTGATGTTTTATAGAACTGGCCACTTTAATCTCAAAAAGTTTGGTTAAGAATTCCAAATTCAAATTTATTTCAATTTAAAGCGTGTCCAGATGTGTTTCGAATGTAATAATTCATTTGTTTTCGCGCCATTTAATTTTGCTTTGACATCGTTCTGTGCTCAATATGGAAAACATAAAATATCGCATTATTTTCGAATACGAATACCATTGTGGTACTAGCGCTGCAGAAACAGCTCAAAGGATTAATAATGTGTACGGAGAATCCATTGTAAAAGAAAACACAGTACGTTTTTGGTTCCAACGCTTTCGTTCTGGAAATGTTGACCTCCAGAACAAACCTCGTGGACGGCCGGAGACCCTAGTTGTCTATGACAAATTGAAAGTGATCGTGGAAGCGGATCCATCTCAAACCACGTCAGAGTTAGCTGCAGGCTTCGGTGTGAGTGATAAAACCATTTTGAATCATTTGACACAAATTGGTAAAGTGAAAAAGCTTGAAAAATGATTACCGCATGAACTAAGTGAAGCAAACCAACAAACACGAGTCGACTGCTTCGTCACGTTACTCAACCGTCACAATAACGAGGGGATTTTGAATCGTATCATTACTTGTGATGAAAAATGGATCCTATACGATAATCGGAGCTCATTACAGTGGTTAAATCCAGGAGAACCAGCTAAATTCTGCCTCAAGCGAAATTTGACTCAAAAAAGGTACTGGTTAGTGTCTGGTGGACCAGCGTTGGTGTCATCCACTACAGCTTCCTAATATCTGGTCAGACGATTACGGCAGATCTGTATTGCCGACAATTGGAAACCATGATGGAAAAGCTAGCCGTTAAACAGCCGAGATTGGTCAACCGCTCTAGCCCACTGCTGCTTCAGGACAACGCTAGACCACACACTGCACAACAGACGGTGGCGAAACTAGAGGAGCTAGGATTGGAATGTCTCCGTCACCCACCATACTCCCCGGACCTTGTTCCAACCGATTACCACTTTTTTCGAAATTTGGATAATTTCTTAATTGGAAAAAATCAATTCAGATGAGGCAGTCCAAAACACCTTCAAAGATTTTCTTGATTCTCGCTCCCGCAATTTTTTCAGCTAAGGAATCAATGAACTCCCTATAAAATGGAAAAAGTGCATAGATCACAATGGTACCAACTTTAATTGATTAAAAAAAAAAAATGTAAAGAAAATAGTTTTGCTTTTTCCATATAAAACATCAATTTCATTATGTAAGGACCTAATATTAGCTGAGGCAAGTGTATTTGAAATGACTGGCAGTTTGTGGACGTTCATTTTCATATCACGCATAAGCAGAAATGAAGCACCAAATTGGGTCCGCAAAGGAATGACAACATCTGATACGTCGTTTCGGCGTAAATCTGTGCATTGAGATTGCATCTGATCCAAATCACTTCGGTTCTTTCACCTATCCAAATACCCGCCCATATCATGATTGTTCCACCACTGTATGCATGAACTTTCTGGCATGATTTTAAACGTTCTTGGCATTGGGGGGTGTCATACTCCGCAGCAGCACCACTTTGACTATATTATGTAAAAATCACAGGTTATAATGTAGATAATGTCTATATTTTTGTAGCTTAATATCAAAAATTGTATATTGTTAGTTTCGTGGAAAATGTCAATTCAAAGTGGTCATGCTACAGACCATACTCTCCAGCAGAACTACTTTAAAATAACGGTTATTTCACGCTGATTATACACAGGTCATAATATAAACAAATGTATATTTATTGTATATCAAGATAACATCTACAATTTTAGATAAATACTTACTGATTTTTAGTAACATGTAAAGTAAATATTTTATCAGAATGCGCCTGCCATGCATTTCATAGCAAATAACAAGATTAATAGATACATACATATAATATATTTCTTTACGTTAAATAAATTAATAAATTGTATATCAACAAAATGGATTCATAAGCAAAAATAGACAAAATGTAAATATAATTTGTTTTATTTTTTGTACATAAAAAACAATACATTTAATCATTTTTTTGCGTATATCATGATATGTGATTTTATATTTATTTTTAACTTAGTTTTGGTTACTTTGCTTATATTGTCATCATAACAGTACCAGCCTGGACCACTTTTGCAGTGTGACTTATAATGTCCTACATGACCAGGCAAGCCTGCAATATACTCCGCGACAGAAACGATAGTGTACGTTTTTTGTTTCAAAACTATTGTTTCTGGTACATCGGTTATATTTAAATAGTCATCATATTCAAAAATTATAATATCAGACAAGTCGTAAGAGTCTGTAATCGTGCCATTTTCTGTGTTACATTGACGGCATAATCGAGTCTTACTAGATAACATTGAGTTTGCCGATTTTTCTAAGCCAGTCGCTATACCCTCATCTGCCAATGTAACAATATCCAGTGGTAAAATTGGACAATTTTGTTCAGACACATAATCACAACTGGAGCATTGTTTAACGTTTTTCGCACTAGAATATTCAGTTAATAAAAGACTTTCAAAAATTTTAGTAACGTTACACGTGCAGTTGACAACTTGAATATTGCCTCGTATTACTTTTTCGAAAGAGTTTAACAGAATTTCTGTCGTCAATCTTAATACATCTATAGCATTATCGTGATTCGATATGGCTTTTACTAGGGTAGCAAATGCAGAACATTTTCCTTCCAATAATTCATGAACACTCCTGTGTTCCTTGTAGGCGACCGCGAATGCGTGGGCCACAGCATTGAAAGCACATGTATTCTGGACAACTACGTGATCCATATTAGCGTGACTTTTATTTCCATTTATTAATATTTGCACATTTTTCTTGTAGACTTTTGGTTTAATTAACTCTATTAAAGATTTTTTCTTAACCTCATAATTTTTGTTACGCCAGTTTTCCTCGTAAATTGGAGTATTTTGAAATACTGATTCTCTCCTAAAGCTATGTGTGTCTTCGGAATGAATGCTGTCTTTTTTTATTTTAGTGGTACACTTTTTAGTATCTTCAAACCTCTTCTCTTGTTTCTTTATATGACTTGTTATGTCATTATCAAAGTAAGCACACTGAGCTGACTTTATTTCACCAGATAAGTATTCAGTGTGTTTCATAATAAATTCATCTACACGTAATAAACCACTCTTTGTACAGAATAACAACTGTTTTATATTCTTAAAGTAACTTTCTACATTACTACTGCTGGCTGCATCATTCGTTTCCTTGTAGAAAGGTAACATTAAGTTGGTCCAAACGGGAAGTCTGTAAAATAGTTTTTGCAAGCTGCCAACAAAGTTCGGGAAATAATAAATATTTTCGTATATTGTCTCTTCGCTAAGGTCAGCATATAACTTTTCATTTTGTATCAGAGTATTGAACCAATACGGCGCATCATCGTTGTACGAGTAACATGTCACGTCATCATCTTCAATAACTGATTCTGCATGGTTCGGTAAGGTGTTTATTTCATCGTCTATTATTTTTGAAATGTGTCTCATCGCTAATAATTTTTCTTTTGCCTCTTCACATTTCGTTTTTTCGCCATTTTTCGTATAACGATCATATCTGTTTACAGCCACTATACCTAAATTTCTTAATATCTCTTTAACTTCTACATAATTTGTGCAACTTTTTAAATGTAATAAAATCATGACATAAAACTTTTTTACGCGTAGATCTACAAATTTAAAACAATCCAGTCCATATAATGTTTTTATAAAATGAGACGAGTCTAAGCGCATAAAACAAGCAGGAATCACGTGGGTTTGTTGTTCAAGGACCATAGAGCAATGGCTAACATATTCTCTAGTTGTAGCGAATGTTGTAAATGCTTTCACACATGCTCCAATTAAAGCACTAGAGTCATCTGTTAAAATTTCCTTTGGTTTGATCATATTTTCGGCCCACGTTTTTAACCACATATAAATATTATCCATTTTTTGAGTTGCAGATATCATCTGAGTCAATGGTATTGATGTATTTTTTAGTTTCAAAACTGCGACATACAAAAATAGGTGTTTAGAATGATATTGTTGGTTAGATAAATTTGTAGGTGGATATATTTTCTTGAACAAGGATCCTGTGGCGTCAATACTTATAGCTGTGTAATGTGCTTTTGAAAACTTTTGATAAAAATTCCGTTGCAATTCAGTCCAGTAATAGACAAAGAAGGGGTGTAAGGACACATTGCGGATCACTGTGTTGAAGGGAGGGGTACAACTCATAACCCACAAAGCAAGAACCACAATTTTGTGAAAATATTTGGAAGTGTTAGTCCTGTTTCTTATATTTTGGAAAGTTTTTAGACTGGGAACAAATGGAGGTTCTATTGTGTCCTCATCTGTAAGTTTACTATTTACCAGTTTATTTCTGACAACAACAGGATATTGATTTTCTAGTTCAGATGCAAATTTTTGTTTATTGAAATTTGTTATTCGAACTTTTATAGGGTCGTGTAGCAATCGAGGATTTACATTAATTATTGAGCAATGAGCGATAACAACAGAGTCTTTTCTTTCAGTACCAACTGTAAGTTTTCCTTCGCATTGTTTGCAATATCCTGTGAATTTGACGGTATAATTATCATTCGCTGTATTATTTTTAATAATCCATGTGCATCGATTCGACGTATACTTCCAAATATATTGTCTCATACAATCCGTCCATTTATTTACCGGCATTCGTTTCAAATTACGATATTTAACGTTAGATTTATTTTTATTGTTTCTAGCATAACAATAAGATTGTGGTTTAATATGTTCCCATTCTTCTAAACTTATTTCAAAAGAAACAAAGTCTTTGTCGTTGTCATTGCTACAAGTACTATTGTCACTGCTTCTATCATCAACATTAGAATAGTCACTACTACTACTTTGACTGGAATTGTCTTGAACACTCATCTGCTTCTTCAGGTTTCTTTCTTCATTTACATTTCCAGCGCCGAAAAAAAAATTGAACTTCCTTTTAGCCGAGAAATAGAGAGCGTATGCAGACATTTGCGAACACCAAGTTTTACTTAAGTCCTTGTAAACCACACTGCACGAGGACGGTAGCTCAGATTCACATTTAAAATGTTCCTGATACTGTATGAAAACACTTTTTTGTTCTAAACTCACAGATAGTCTCTTTCCACGCTTCATGTTAAGGTTTTGCAGATCACATACAACAAATCAACCAGTCTACGTGTTTATTTTCTCATAATATAAAAAAAAATGTAGGTAAATGTATTCTTTATTAACACTCACCTACCCTCCTTAGATAAAAAAAAAACAAGTAATAATCAAAAGAAACCAAACCAGAATCAGATTAAATAATTAATATTATGACATATGAATTACTCAACACAGGAAAGTAATAGTTGTTCAAACAGATATAGAGAAGTACGTACTTACTACACCAGTGAAACGTCCAGGGAACAAATAAAAAAAGCTTTGTAAGGAAAATACGAGATGGCAGTGTATTCAATTCCGCGTCTTTTGATGGCTAGCAGTCTGTGTGCAAGTATATAGATAAACGATTTATTTTTTATTAATTATAAATTAATTGTGGATGTTGTTATCTTGATACACAATTTATTAACTAATGTATCGTAAAGAAATATTGTATGTATCTACTAATCTTCTTATTTGCTAAGAAATTCATGGCAGGCGCATTCCGAGAAAACATTTACATGTTACTAAAAATCAGTAGGTATTTATCTAAAATCGTAGATGTTATCTTGATATACAATAAATATACATTTGTATATTATGATCTGTGCATAATCAGCGTGAAATAACGGTTATTTTAAAGTGGTTCTGCTGGAGAGTATGCTCTGTAGCATGACCACTTTGAATTGTCATTTTCCAAGAAACTAACAATATACAATTTTTGTTATAAGGCTACAAAAATATAGACATTATCTACATTTTATCCTGTGATTTTTACGTAATATAGGCAAAGTGGTTCTGCTGCGGAGCATGACACATTGGGGGTCCTCCAATACCGTCTATCGTATCTGGCCTCAAACGAAAGCGAGATACGTCAGAAAAACACACAAAACGCCACTCTTCTTCTGCCCAATTTTTGTGTTCACGAGCCCATTAGATTGCGATTGTGGGGCTCAATAGATGGTACACATAGCGGCCTTCGGGAGCAGAGTTTGACTTCATGCAAGCGATTTCGTATGGTTTGATGGTGAAAAATTAAAATCGTGAAATAATAAAAAAACGTAGAAGTTATGATTTTTCATGTTTTCCGATTAGTCTTTTTTGTAGCTGTCAGTTTATCGACGGTAAAACAGTAAGTTGTAGTCTCATTTCCTACGAAAATGCGATTTCTGACTTTTCTAGTTCCCAAACCTCAGGAGGTCCAATAGAGGTTTTTGACCTTTATATGAAACATGATAAATTGGAATAAAAACTAGTTTTTGTAAAAATTGCCCATTTTCCTACTTACTGTAGTTACATTTTTTTCAAAATCTGTGAAATCAAATCAAAATTTCACAAAAAGTTAAAGTTTTTTAAGGCCGTTTTCCTGCTGTAGCTACAACGGTTAAGGTAGCTGCCCTTGCTGCCCAAAATGTTGATGTTTTTGCATGTCAAAAACTCACCCCGTATAGGTATTATATCGTGCGACGCCATTTTGAAAAAAGTCTAAATGGTGGACCAATGCGAGGCCAAATAGGTTTAAAGCCCTTTCCCGAAGTAAAGTGCAAGCCTGTCTAGGTTTGAACCCACCACCTACAATTCCTAAGCCAGAGCCATTACCACTACAACTATTCTCACACCTACCTTCATCCAGAAGTTTAGCGTCTCTGAAGACTCCACATTTGTTCTGCATAGTGTGCCTCATTGCTTCCCTTAGTTCATGTGGTGCGACACAACCGCTTGCGTTCTTTAGCTTCATTAGATTGTCCAGACTTGCATCACATAGATTCTGAAAGAATAAATTTTAAATTAGTTTTTCTAGTGCGGCTCAGGATCGAGTTGATTGTAAAAAGGAATGGGAGGCCTTCCTCCTGCAGTCAAAATCAAAATCAATATAGTTTTATTTCACATAAGCCTACATGGGCACTTATGAAACGTCAGAAGCTATGTGCACGGTTCCAATTGGTCATTTCCTATGGAGACGAGCCGGCAAGAAACTCTACGGTTACTCTTCTAAAAATAAGTGGCAATGTTTTCAAATTACAGCGTTAGTAGGTATGGCAGGACAGTTAAGGCCTGTCAACATGTAACAGGTACTCAACAAAATAGAAAAAAATATATAAATCTACAGTCTACAAGTTAGGCCTACAATGTTCTCACATTCACAAAATATAGAAGAATCTATAATAGGTCTAAAAGATAAATAAAAATAAAAGCCTATTTAAACCAAACGACATGATTTCCATTACAACTGTACAAATCTGAATTAAAATCCTGTCTACAAAAGCCATTAGTATAGATTTTAATGTTGAGTTAATTGGAGATATATAATGTCAAATAGTGAGAAAATTGTGTCAAAGAAGAATATAAAAACAAAAATCATTTTTTTTTAAATAAACTTCGTAATTTGGGAGCAGTTAATAAACATTTACATAGTGATGCCGTTAATAAGGTACCAGCAGGCTTAGCACGAGCACCGTTTTGTCGACGGAAGAGTAGACAAAAATGACGTTCCGTGTAGACAGTACGACGTCTGCAAAGTAGAAAGAGCCAGCCACACTTTTTACGGAATTCACTCTTAGTTTGACTCAGAATTCTTTCTTTTGTCACAGGTTTTCTTTTCTGTTTGACACAATTTTTGATTTTGTTTGATTGATATTAAGTCACGTATATAACAATACTACAATATTTTTTCTCAAAGTGTCGAAGTACCGTATTTGGAACTAAAAAATATTACAGTAATATTGGCCTTAACAATTTCCTTGGTAATGCCCTATTAACTAAATAGCTTTGTTCTTCTATTAATTATCACAGTGTTACGTTCTAAACGCTCTCCTGTAAAATCATGATTTTGTAGATAAACGTACCATATACTTTGTGGACATCGAGTAGAAAGTTTTCGACTGTCTTTAGCATCGCGATTATAAAATGATACAGTCTCACTACCTTAGAAAACTGTCAGTTGTAAGTTTGATTTTGACAGTTTGGGATAGAAAATTTTCTTCTAAAATAGTCTACATAAAAAAGGACCTAGACAAAGATCGTTAGAAATGATAGAAAAAATTACAGATTGTACAATGATTTCTACGGTGCGATGTCAAAAATTGAGAAACGAAATGTCACTTTATATAGAAAGAGCTGTGTCTATTCTTCATAGAAATAGAAAGTGTCATGGAAGCCACATGTGCAGAAGGACTGAGTGAGTGCAGTGAGTCAACACAGTATGTCGAATTCACACATGCTGCAAACGGCGGATGACGTAGCGAAGGTAAAGGCTAGCGAGAGGTAGCGGAAATCCACAAGATGCACGAAAGCCATAACTGATCCTTGTGGCCTTACTTGGGAGGTCTACTGCTGGCACGTGAAAACGTCTTTTGGCTCTAAAATTATGATGATGACATAGCAGACTATAAAACACTAAAGCTACAGACGCTACAGTGTCTTAGAAGAACGCTGGCCGTCTTATTAATCTATTAATCTTATTAAAAGCTGTCATTTCCACCAGTATTTGACATTATGGTGATAAAAAAAGCTCGTTATTTGGACAACCATTATTGTGTGACCGTTCACCGCTTACTTCGAAAATCAAAGCTTTAGTCAAGCTAAATTACCCAAATACTTTGCTTCGCTTTAAACTTTTGTTAACCAACCAACAATAAGAGCCATAGACAACATGCCTAATTGAAAGAATAGAAAATCGTTATACTCAATTACTCACGGGTTTCAAACTCTTTTGTTTCTCTCCTGGCTTAGTAATTGCTTGAACGGTTAACGCCAGTGATTTTCCGAAGACTACGACGTCTAATATGGAGTTAGCTCCGAGCCTGTTCGCTCCATGAGCATTGCTGACCGCCTCGCCGGCCGCGTACAGACCAGGCACTATGCAGTCTTTACCATTTTGATGTATTAAACACTGTTGAGAATAAAGATATTTCCCTTTTAATTGGTGTGGTCTTCACGAAATGTCTTTTCACACATATTTCTGCCATCGTAATTAAAGGCACATTTCAGATTTTTTCTGAGCGACGCATCTGCGATGCCTCACGTATTTCAAATTGCCATAGGCGTCGAAAATCTTACCATCAGGCAGGCATGCATCAGTTTGTTGTCAAGTGAGGCTTAAGGCTAAATGATAACAGCCGCACGGGTCAATCGAAGGACAGGCTGCGCTCGCCGCGGTCGGTTAATGGATGACCATCCATAACAAATTGAGACCCCTCCGTGCCTCGGAAAGCACGTTAAGCCGCTGGTCCCGACTGTAATTTGTAGATCTTTGACAGTTGTTGTGGGTAGTCAGAAGCCCAAAAGTCTGGCAACTAGTCATACCAAGAACAAGTGACAAAGATATCATGTTATCCAGTAACTGTGTGTGGAGTTCTGATTGATTGTGTCAGTCGCTCCATGTAAATTACTAGTATTTATTCAGCTACATCCGGTTAGACTGGAAGCCGAACTCAACATAGCTGGGAAGAAGCTGGGCAGATTCATTGAACATGTGAAATATTACTCGTCCTAACCTAGATTTTAAGGTCTCGAAGGTTATCTCTCCCATCTCAACATACCCATTTTGTGTAGGTAACCTTCTCATCAGTCCAATTGCCAACCCCTAAAACATTTTTTTTTTTGTTTCACATGGTGTTTTGCCTTAATATCTTCTTGACGAAGTAGATCTGACCTCTCGGAAGTCTCAACAGTTATTAACAAATACTACGTGTCTCAGGTAATTGTTTATTTGAGAGCTCTGACCCGCAGCATTCCTATTGCCTTGCGGTCTCTCTGCGGTCAGCGGTCGGATTGTGCTGCGCACGCTAATTTTTGCTTCTCCATGCCTGTTACGTCACAATTCAATGGAGCCATTTTGTGACTACCTACAGCTATTTCTCCGCTTGTTTACACGGAAGTCAACTTTACCACAATTTGAAACTAAACTCGTGAAAATGTAAGAAGTCCGATTTGATGTTTCTCATTATACTTATAAGCCGCGATATCTTTGTATGAACGTCTACGTAAGAAATCCAAAAATTAAATTCATAATCCTATTTCTAATTATTATGTTATCCATACACTATATTAATGAATATCATTCGTATGAACCAAGTTTCACTTTATATTGAAAAATGCACTACAAAACATGAATTAATCGTTGATAAATATTCCGACAGAACGTTAGTTAATAAAAATTTTGGGTTCACAGTCTTAGTCTTTGGGTTCGTTACCGTAGTGTTGTGACCGTTATAAGTCGGTTTTTGACCGAATAAAATCGAAATTCCGAAAAAACTGTACTTTTATAAACATAATTTATAAAAGAGAGAAACTTATAATTACTGTATTATTAAATGTTGAAACATTAAAAAAAAAAATATGATCACATATATTTTTAGCTTTATTTTGATATTTAATATGTCAATATTAAAGAGGGCCTCTTTTTAACCTAAGGCCCTCCGGCCTTTTTAGCCAAATCATTGCCATTCCACCCCATGATATTGAAATATATATTTTACCCTCAAATTTACTCCCCACGTCATTGAATCGTCAATGCTCCGCGTAGTCTCGCTATCTTGGAAGTTTTTGTGTTATCGGTTGTTGTTATATTTTCTGACTCGGCTATTACTTTTGGACTGTTTCTAATATATTCGTTGACCTTGGCTTGCTAATTCCGGACTTTGATTACGCATTACGTAATCTTGGTGTCATCGTGATAAGTCGTCAATATGTTTAAAAGAGGACGTACTCTTAGCGGCCAGTCTCGATGACGTGATTTTGAAGTTGCACGAGTACTTTGAACGAGAGTCAGCAAATAGATATCTTTTAGAAGCTACCCAAGTACAAGAACGAGTCACACAACCGCATAGAATTGGCACAAACCAGTTGGAAAAATTATAAAGGAAAAGCATGAGCCTTTTGGCTGTGAAGACAATGTAATTCACAAACCCAAAAAGCGAAAAAATCAGTAGGTAATATTGGGTTTTTAATTTATGTCTTGGTTTGGCTTTGAAACTTGCCCAATTTTAAACGTAGTTGGGATTTATTTAAGATATATAGATTTATATATTTTTACTGTTATATATTACAAAGTCGTACGTGTAATAAAGCGATATGTCTCGAGAGTCAGTTTTAAGCAATGTAGATAAATGGTCGATTTCAAACTAAGTACCTATTATAAATTGATATGTCTCGAAAATCGGTTTCTATAGCAACTGATTTTTTTCCCATCACTACACAACGTATTTTGATAGCTGTCAAATCGGATTTCTTAGATTGTCAGGAATATAGAGAATTTGACAGTCACGACAAACAACTTAATAACAAACATAACACACATAACATAACATCACGCCTGTATTCCCCGAAGGGTTAGGCAGAGGTGTACCTATACACCCACATTTCGCCAGTTATGTTTAAGTCCCATGTAATAGGGGGCGAGCCTATTGCCATCAACCGGGCACAAATCCAGACTCCGGGCTGCTACTGAGAAATTCCAGATGGAAAAACCCAATAACACTTTGCCCGACCCGGGAATCGAACCCGAGACCTCATGCTCAGCAGTAGCGCTTGCGACCACTAGACCAACGAGGCAGTCAACCAACTTAATCGCACCGAAAATATCATTTTTGTACTGACTGGCTTATTTTTAAACCTCTGCTGGACTTTTATTACCTTACCTACCAGTACCTTTAGCATTTAGTTACCTGTCCTTTATAGTTAATGGGTATACCACCCATAGTGTAGTGGACGGTGGGCAAGACCGGTACGGGTTGGGTGAACACATCAGCTCCGGTAAATGTGAAGGCGGACTCTGAGATCCCTGGCAACTTATCCCGGAGCAGCTCTGCGGGAAGATGGTGCAGTTGTAGGTACACATGGTCTTTCCGCGGTCCTACTCCACGACCTGGTGAAAAATTGCAAGTGTTTTGAGAGAAATGGAGGGGAACCTATTTAAATTATTAAATTCCCAATGACATTCGTTTTTTTATATAATAATGAACATGTAAATTTTCCCCTGGACACCACGCATAAGTAAAAGCATAAAATACCATCTTATGTAGCTATTGCATACGCTAACACAAACAGAGCAGCTAAAAAGGCCACATTGAGCAATTCCTCTGAAAGCGATTCCGCCCACCAAAACATTAGTTTTTAATCGATACTTATTTGTATATTTTTTAGTGCCCTTTGGGCCTTCTCTTGACCTTATCATGCAAATCAAACAATGGACTGTTTTTAACTTCAATAATGCTATTAACTTTTATTTTGAACTGTGTTTTCACCTTCGTTTTTATCTAAAATGCAGTTCTTAGAGTTGTGAAAACATTTTCTTATTGTAGACTTAAGTCCTATCACCCAGTATCTAGTTCTCACAAAAGCCTTAATCGCTTGTATCCCGTCATGTAGTGTTCTAAGATGAGCTTCGTGAACTACTTGGTTGGTGGTGCTGATTTCATGGTATTACAATAAGGTGTTTTGTAATTTCAGCTATGGAGGCGTATTCTAATATTCCTCACTATCCCATTTTTATCTAAAAAGGGGCGAGTGTGAAAAGCGAACTTCTTTTCCTCACGCTTGCATCTTCTAAGTCTTGATAATACTTTATGCATAATTGTAATACTTTCTCTTTGTTTCCTTTACTCTTTTTGTAATCTCATATTCTTTTCTCGTTTAAGAAACATGTTTCCAGATTGGTTTGACTTCTAAATTTGTGTGAAATGATTAATCCTTCAATTCTAATTCAGTTTGGTGGATTCTAAGCAATGGATTTGCAATATCCTTCAAAATCTTTTGGATTGTGATTGAAAGCCTGTTATTCCAAATATGCAATTAGGTGCAGGTGATCAGAGAGTGTACTTCAGAAACCACCCGAAAGATGGCGCTGATTGCAAAGCAACTAGGTTGGACGTCTTTTAAATATTGAAGATTTCGAGGAATGGTAGTTATAGATCAAAATAGAATGGGGACTGTAAAACATATCATTAATTTGTTCAGTCTCACTTGTTTCAAATTGAACTATCACTTACTACCCACGATCAAACAAAAAAAAATCATATCCGTCGAAAACATGGAAATAACTAAAATTTGGTGATAATAAGGGTACCTTAAAATTACGTATTTAGGCCAATATAAAGACAAGTCAATACCTTGTCGTATCTCTGTGGCCATTGACCTGGACACGACGTCACGACTGGCCAAGTCCTTAGCTTTGGGAGCATACTTCTCCATGAACCGGACCCCTTCACTATTGACCAGGTATCCACCCTCTCCGCGGGCACCTTCGGTCATCAAGCAGCCTGAACCGTACATGCCTGCGACAAGGAAACATTGATTGTACGAAGGTAAAGTAGGTCGATTGTAAAGGTTGTCTGCAAAAGGAACCTCACATCATACAGGCTGGTTGAAAAATGTCTCTGGTTGCATTCGATTACACAAGCCAATTTAGAATTAGTTTCAAAATTGAATATGTGGCGATTAAATTCTTAAAAAAGCTTTTCTACAAAAAATAATCCTGCATATCAAACATTCTTAAAAGGTTTAGTGGTCCTAATCGCAAAACGCGACCTATAATCAAAACGGCACCTTAACTAATGTCCTATTAGCAAATCGTCTTTTGTAGACAGGATTCTAATTCAGATTTGTTACAGTTGTAATGGCAATCATGTCATTTGGTTTAAATAAGCTTTTATTTTTATATACATTCTTCTATATTTTGTGAATGTGAGAACGTTGTAGGCCTAACTTGTACACTGTAGATTTGTAGACCTTTTTATATTTTGTTGAGTACCTGTTACTTGTTGACAGGCCTACACTGTCCTCCCATATCTATGAACACTGTAATTTGAAACATTGTAAAAGTCCCTTATTTTTAAAAGAGTAACCGTGGAGTTTCTTGCCGGCTCTTCTCCATAGGAAACAACCAATTGGAGCCGTGCACCTAGCTTCTGACGTTTCATAAGTGCCCATATAGGTTTATGTGAAATAAAATATTTTGATTTCATACGAGCAAATGCTCCTAAAAACAAACGAACTGAAATGGTACAGTCACAGATCACCCCCTCTAGATACCGGATTGTAAGCCGTGTTCATTCGCCACTGTTAACTGTATTAGCACTTAATTGAAGAGTGTCTTTTCAAAAAGGGATATTTACAAAATTCTTTTAACTATTATACAAGGTCTTCCTATTTATGCTTAATTAAAACATTATACATCTTGAAATAATGCAAAAACGGATATTCTACTTTGCTTATTGGACTTGAAAATGCGTGACCCGAACAAAACGGGACATTTTCTCAAAAAAATCACCTTAATTCATCTGTTGATGATTTCTTAACAAAAGAGGATATTTTTCATCCGAGGCTGTTAGTTTTATCAGGTTGATCGTTTCAAAAGGGGACATTTGTGACACAAAATATTTCATATCATTGATCGTTCCTTTTTTCTTAGTTTGAGCATAATTTGGAATTAGTAACTTCCTAAAATGGAATGCAACTTATGGAATGAGGCTTAGATGTTTCCGAACGTGTCTTTTTTTATGCAACTGCAACGAAAGGGTTTTGTTTTTCGCGCGTATCTTGTATGTATGTTTGTAATATTCTTTATTACCTCACATCTTTCAAACCGCTAGACGGATTTATATAACTAAGACTTCGCTAAATACGTCTCGTCCCAAGTGTTCTCAGATAAGATAAAAAAAAACAATCGGCGGCTGTGAGATGCCATTGTTTGGAGTGAAAAAAAAAGTTGTTTCGAATTTGCAATAAGAGTATCAAATTAAAGGGCTCATCGTAACCATTTAAAAAAAGTATATTAAGATCATGTAATACTAAAAAAAAGACATCAATAAAAAAAAAAGATTAAAAAAAAAGTTTTTTTTTTTTAATTCCCAAATCTTCCATTTTTGTTATGCATTTTAAATACTTTAAAAAGTTTATTATATTAACAGCAATATTTTTTTTGTTAAATAATGAAAATTTTATAAAAACAACATTAGTAACCAGTTTTCTCACGGCGCTTATTATTTTAATGTACAATTCAAAAGAGGATAATTGTTACTAATAGGATGTTCTGCTAATAGGACAAACTGCTCGTAGGATGATTTGCTAATAGGACTTTTTGCTAAAGTGTCGTTTTGATTATAGGTCGTTTTGCTATTAGGATCATTTTCTTTTAAGACTTTTTGATAAAATTACACTTTCTAGTGGTTTTTAGAAGTAGTTTGCTTTTTTATTTTTCACTTTTTAGCTGTAGCAGCTACGCCTCACAAATTCGTATACCCACCACTAGCTATGTAAACAACAGCAAATGAATTCAGTATTACTCTTTATTTTCTTATATAGCACCTACCTCATATGTATACCGGTACTGTAAGCGCACGAAGCAACATAGACTAAAGCGACCACTGAACTTGAAATAAAAACTTCCTTTACTAACCAGTTGGGTGGAACTGTATGAATTCCATGTCCTGGAGTGGAATACCAATTCTTGACGCCATAGCGCATCCATCACCAGTGCAGGTATGAGCAGCTGTGCATGAGAAGTACATCCTCGGGTAGCCTCCGCTTGCTATTACCGTACTCTTGGCTTGAAACCTGTTTATTTTCATAATAGTTAAAAAAAAATACTGCAGGTCGATCTCATGAAACTTTACTACAGAAACACACAAACTTCCAAGCAAGAATTATAAAAGGCTACAGGTAACCCCAAAGATCGCAGGCAGGCCTATTCAGTGTTAAACTAAAGTATTGATAAAGGGCGTAAAATTAATCCTAAAGATAGCACAGTATTCTTGGGCTTAACTTGGACTTAACAACAATCCTATCCGTGTCTACCCTCGCTTAATCATGTTCGGGCCGGTTCGGCACAACTTGAACAAAGCCCACTTTTCCTGGCGTTTCCCGAACATGATCTGCATAATATTTTCGATTATGCCACGCAGCTGTGACGAATCATGCCGAGCCGAAGATGTGTGTAGCACCCCTCAGGTTATGGCATGATTCCTTTAATTCTCGCTTAAGGAAGATAGTGCGTTGTCATGTGGTCCCGAGTTCGATTTCCAGGTCGAGCAAAGTGTAATTGGGATTTTCCATCAGTCATTTCAGCAGCCCGGAGACTAGATTCGTGCTCGGATGACAATAGGCTCACACCCTATTACATGGAACTGACACATACCCGGCGAACCGTGGGTATACTAGAGGTACACCTCTGCTTAATCCTTCGAGGAAGATTACAGGCGTGATGTTATGTTAGTCTCATGAATCAATTACCTGTGAAGAGTACCGTCGTCCATGTTTATGGCGAGGCACCCGACCACCTCGCCATCTTGGATCAACAAGTCTAACACAAAGTACTCGGTGAAGTGTTCGATGTTCTTCAACTTCGTCGAATATCCATAAAGAGTGTGGAGTAGGGAATGGCCAGTACTGGAAAAACACGTGTTTTGGTTTCTAAGTTTTTTTACGTCATTATGAAAATATAAAAATTAGTAAAATTGTATCATCATCACTATCATCAGCCGAATGACATCAACTACTGGACACAGCTCCCCCAAGTGCTGCCACATCGTCCCGTCATGTAACTCTTGCATCCAGCGGATTCCTATGGTCTTCACAAGGCTCATAAAATTGTATAACTATATAAATGTAATAGTTTTCTTGTGGATCTAACAAAACTTAGTAAGACCGAAGCGTGTGCAAAGTATATTTTGAAACACAATAATACCGGTCAGCAACTGCACATGTTCTTTTGGCCACAGACTTCCCAAAGTCGACGGTCCCTCCTCCAAAAGGTCGCTGGTATATTTTTCCTTCTTTTGTCCTTGAAAACGGCATACCCATGTTCTCCAATTCCAATATACACTTAGGAGCTTCTCGGGTTAAGTAGTGTATGGAGTCCTGTCAAAAATCGAACAAACTCATTTTATTGCTGGAGGCCTGAGTTTATTTTTTAAATGGCTAATGCCTATGCTATGTAACCTAATATACAGGTTGGACAAAATCAATAGGCCCTGAAGGGAAACCACTTTAAATCCTTAAGATAGATTATTTTACTTAAAGGAAACATTCCTTTATTTTTAAAAGGAAACAAAACTGTATTCACATATTTCTCGACATGTTTACCTAAACGGGGAATCGAATCAGCTAAAAATTCAAAAATAAACATTGCTATTTTATTCTACAAATCGATAGGATTATTGTTCAGGACAAAATCTCTCTAATAAACATTTGGTCTTAGAAATAAAAAAGATCATGAATCTAACATTAGTTTTATTTTATGATCAATTTTAATATGAAGGATACGTAAACATGAAGGAAAATTATTACTTAGCAAGACATTGATACCTGTACTATTTAAAACTGCAATTTGATCAACTTTAATAATTTTACTGATAAGTTGTTGGAAATGAGACGTTACGGATACACAAATTTATTTTAATATGTGTACTTTTTGGGTGAACAAAAATCGTGAAACTCGCGTCATCGTCACCGCACGCTTCCCATGAGCGGGTTTACAAGTTACTTAGTTTTCACTTCTACCGGCAGTCCCCAAAGACTGCCCCGTTTTTTTTTTCAAAGTCACCGTGGACCGAGTCGCCAGCGACCAGTAGATAGTGCGTAATTAGCTCTAAATGAATTTGAATGGGCAACAAATTTTCAACTAAATGGCAGACCTTTTGACTTTTCAAGTGCCTGTTAAGCTTATTACTCTCGCCATACCTCCTAACAATCGCGAGTGCAAGCACTGCAGACTTTCACCAATTCTCTTTAGCCAAAGAGGTCTGGATAAGGCCCTTGTGCACTGCAACCACTACTCGGTATTTCCAAGAAGGCGACGTGGGGATGCCACGTTGGCTTCTAGGAAATATTCCCTGAGACTCCATATATTGTAGTTGTGGAGGGTCTTAGCATTTAAACATCCTAGATCTCTGTAGTTCTGCAGGACATGTAGTCTCATCACCGACCATCGCGGGTGATGCATCCGATATGCTGTCAACCAAATATGGACCCTCCTGGCCATCATTGTTCGTCTGAGTTTGCTATTATTATACAATATTATTCTACTACCTGATCACCAAGCCAATCTGATCCTTTGACTGTGTCATAAAAGTGGAATCTCCAGTCGTCTTTGTGCATGCTTCCTGTACAAAAAAAAAGAAAATATTACGAAAAAAGAAGCACAGTTTATGGGAACACTGCTTTACAGTGATTATAAACTAGCAAATAATAAAAATAATTGAGAACATTTTATGTCTCACGGGTGACCTTGAGAAAAAGATGCCAAACTCATGCAGCGATTTTCAAAAACCGAACAAACAAAATTATCGAAATGAATTGATTCCAGGTGCGGAATGTCTCAGGTTGAAGCAAGGATTGGATCTTGTGGACACCACTGTGTTCTTATGTATTACTTTGGACTCGAAGCTACAATGGGGCCCACTTATAACCAAATTGTCTAAGCGACTAAGCTCTGCAGCCTACGCGGTCTATAAAATCCGTCATTTGACTGATGTCGAAACAGTCGATTAGTATATTTTAGTTATTTTCATAGTGTAATTTCATACGGCATTTTGCTGTGGGGAAATGCAGCCGACATTCAAGCTATATTTGTGCTGCAGAAACGAGCTATTGGAGCAATTTATAACCTTAGTTGTAGGTATTCACTGAGGGATAAATTTTAGGAAATAAACATAATGACAGTCGCATCTCAATATGTATACGAGAACCTGATTTATGTGAAAAAACCGGCCAAGTGGATTCGGACTCGCGCAGGAAGGGTTCCGTACCATTATCTATTGAGTTGATTGAATGAAAGGTATTTTGCGGTTTACGATTTATGACGTATTAAAAAAAAAACTACTTACTAGATCTCGTTCAGACCAATTTTCGGTGGAAGTTTACATGGTAATGTACATCATATTTTTTTTTTAGTTTTGTCATTCTCTTATTTTAGAAGTTACACACGTCTTTCGCGCAAACTATTCAGTTTAGAAAAAAATGATATTAGAAACCTCAATAACATTTTTGAAGACCTAACCATAGATACCCCACAAGTATGGGTTTGATTAAAAAAAAAATTGAGTTTCAGTTCTAAGTAACCCCCAAAACGTATTGTTTTTTTTTTTCAATAAAATCTTAATGCTGTTCTCATAATACATCTACTTACCAAGTTTCAACAGTATAGTTCTTATAGTTTCGGAAAAAGTGGCTGTGACATACGGACGGACAGACAGACAGACATGACGAATCCTTAAGGGTTCCGTTTTTTACCATTTGGCTACGGAACCCTAAAAATAATATTAATCTATATTCTGAACACAGCAACATTCATAACATAAATACTAGAAACAAAGATTTACTTATTGAGCCCATGACTAGGCTCCAAAAATATTGTAATTTATTTAAGTGCCAAAGTATATATCTTACAACCAACTTCCATGTCTTGTTAACGAAACTGAGCCTCAATAAATTTAAATCATTTATTACACAGAAACTCTGTCAAAAAAGTTTCTTTAAAGTTAAAGACTACTTGGATGACAAAAATGCTTGGGATTAATTATTAAGCTACTTCAATTTACCCCCAAGCAACAATCCATTTTATACTGTGAATAAGTGTTTTAGAATTAATAATGTCATTTTTATTGATTTACATTTATGATATTTTTGATGACATTTACAGAGAAAACTGTCTGTCAATGTGAGTAGCATGCAGGCTAGATTGAATACATGATCATTATTTTAATATTGTGAATGTGAAGACTATGTGGGTCATTGTTACTGTTTTTTTTCCTCGGTTAGTTTTAATCATGGTCTGGCAGTTTGAGTAATTTTTGTGGCCTACCCAAACGTCCTTTCCTTGGGTATTGTTCGTGGAATCGTTGAGCTCCTTAAGTTCAGAGTTGAGCTGCACGATTACTGGCAAATGCGTGCACTGACTGGACAGGTCCATTGGATCTGTGTGGTTTATCCTCATAAGACCATTTCAGATACAAATCTACATAGTCTTCACATGATCTGACCAAGATTATGTCTGGACTTTAAAAGAAACTCGACCTCTGAGTTTGCTTCGGCTTTTCTTCTCAGAGTAGTCAGATAGGAAACGCTGACCTCATCTAGTTTTTAAAATATGATTGACGTGTAAAAGTGTTTGTACAAACATACTTACAGAAAAAAAAAAATTACCAAGGTTTCCAATTAACAAGCCTCCAGTCGCGGCGCCATTACGACCTGCGGTACCTGGAAGATCGCAGTTTTGCACTTACCAAGAGCAGCATTCACGCCACCCTGTGCTGCTGTGGTGTGCGATCGAGTGGGGAACAGCTTGGAAACCAAGGCTACTGTGAACTTTCCCTCAGCCAGGCCAACAGCAGCTCGAAGACCTGCGCCGCCTGCACCGATGACCACACAATCGTGGCAGTGATGATGGATCGTGAATGAGGCTTCACGGTGACTGCCTAAACGGAAAAATATATTATATTCAGGACTGTAGTCGAACAACAGCTCATTGTACATATGTGTAGGTAAGGGTAAGCCATTGAAAATGTCGAATTAAATTACACATTCTAAACGAATCTTGGAAGTTGGAATCAGATTTTGTGAAAGTCGAAACGAGTATACTTGTCTTACTTTTTAAGGGTACTTGAGAGCGAAGTGCAATTGCATTTGGAAACCGACCACAGGTTTTCTGAAATGAACAAGACATTTATTTTGTGTGTAGGTAGGTTTCTAATCATTTAAGACGGTATCGAAAGTTACAGAATAGGTCCCTACCTGTTCTATGACCGATAATAGGTACCGGTACTTATTGAGAAATAAGAACAACGCAGACAGCGTTAGAAAGTAGTTCTAAATTCCTATGAACAAGGAGGTTTTAGGCACCCTCATTGCGTTGCACTTTCAATCACAATTCGATAGTTTTGAAGGAAATTCCTAATCCATAGCTTCCTAGGTCTGAAAAATACGTCTACTTAGCTACGTAAATAAAGACAATGCCCGTGGCTACACTGTCAAGAAGAAATCTATTGCTATCAATCGTCATTTTATGTGTAGCTTACTTACTCCGCAGGACACACATCAGTGGGGACAAAATCGGTATACGCAGCCTCCTGGTCTATTCAAACTCCGAACTATGCTTGGCTAGCTCAAGGTCATAGTTACCACCAACTTACGGTCAATTGTACCTACTAATACTATTCACGAGTACAGACGTTCTATCGGCTAATTAACGCGAAAATATTATTTACGAAAAGATGGTACTGCCTCAAAATATCAAAATGCTTTACCTTAGCGAATATAAACATGATTTTTTATAATAAATGATTCTAAAAAGTACATTCAAATATTTCGCTTGTATTCAATGCGCTTTCAATGTCAAAAAAAAATTAATAACATGACAGAAAAAAAGAAAAACGGCGCCGTGGTCGTCATTTGTTTGGAAATTTTATTGGTTTGTATTCGTACCAGTATGTATGCCAAAAATATAAAAAGTTTTTTTATTAACAAACATACTTAAAACCTTTTTAGGAAATTGTCCATCGATACGATAAAATAAAAGCCATCCCTTGAAGCGTGACGGCGCTCGCACCGTTATTACAGCGTCCGTGATGGTACTTCTGCGTTTACGGTGCGTTTACGGCGTGTGTGATTAAAACAATGATATCTCTAAAGTTACGATAGGTAGGTAGCTCTCTACAAGTCATGTCGTTGGAATCGTTATTAAATAAGCTAACTCATTTTGAATGGAATAGTCCAGTTTTGCCTTCTAATAAGTTATCCATTCAAGTTTGAAATCAGTGTTAGGGACTTTTCCTGGTTTTTTGTACAAAACTCATTGTAATTAAAAAATAAAACCATTATTTCAAAAAGTTTTTGGTTAATTTACATAAGTATACATCATTTCACATTAATAAATAAAAATAACACATTTCGCAATACATTTTTTTTCATACCACAAATGTTGTCAAATGTCACAAATGTTGTCAAATGTTGTCAAATGTCACAAATGTTGTCAAATGTTGTCAACTGTCACAAATGTTGTCAAATGTCACAAATGTTGTCAAATGTCACAAATTTTGTCAAATGTTATGAACGAAAAGAACAATTTATTCAGTTCAATACCAATTTAAATGTTACACACACATGCTAAAACAATAGTATGGTAACTAGTTAACTAAATTAACAAAGTAACATAAATAGGTCCACTCAATCTGTGTGGTTTTTCCTCAAAATACCATTTCAGACAAATCTACATGGTCTTCACATGATCTGACCAAGATTATGTCTGGACTTTAAAAGAGACTGTGACCTCTGAGTTTGTTTCGGCCTTTCTTCTCAGAGTAGTCAGATAGGAAACGCCGACCTCATCTAGTTTTAAAATATCATTGACGTGTAAAAGTGTTTGTACAAACCTATTTACAGAAATAAAATCATTTATCATTTATCATTTAAATAGTGTAAAAAACATGACATGATTTTTTGTTGAGAAATTCGGTCAGAAAGACATGATTATAGGTCAGTCCATTATCTTTCAAAATAACAAGCTTGTTAAATACTTCAACTAAATGTAGCCCCTATGATACTATTTTAACGCAATATGTATAATCTGAGAAAGCTCTACCAACTGCTGCTGCGCAGAATGGCAGACTACCGCCAAGAGCTACTTCGTGGTCGACCAGCGCGACAGGCAGCGTTTCTTCTTCCTCCGTGGCATCGACAACAGCTGATGCTAGTAAATAATATCTCTATGGGACACGGCTTAAGTCGACACGGCAAAGAAGGAGCCGTGTTAGTTATTGTACGTTTGTATTGGCAACACTGATCTTTTATCTATGACAGGTTGGTCTATTATCTTTTTTACATTGGCGGATTTTCTGTGTAAAATAAAGTATTATAGGTAACAATATTTTAATAAATAAAAATATGAACATAGCAAACATAAAAGAGTTGTTTAACATGAATATTATCATCAATAATGACCTGTGTAATGATTTATGTACCTATAAACACTTACACAAATATAAACGTATGCCTTATAAGGCATACGTTTATATTTGTGTAAGTGTTACTGACCGAGCGAGCGCGAAGCGCGAGCGAACCGTCTCCGATGTGTCTCCGTTTCAGCTTAAGGAAAAACGAAAAACGAAAAATTTAATGTAGCGGGCTACCTTGGCGCATCCCGCCAAGGTAGCCCGCGACATTAATTTTTTCGTACGTTATTTGCAATTTGCAGGTCAGTATCAGGTTGTATGGTGATCAAAATATGATTCGCGACCGTATCAAATATGGCTTTACAGAATTATAATCATTAGAATCAGCAATACATCAGCATAAAATCTACCTAAATATTTGTCATTATTGCCTATAAATCATATTTTATCTCCTTGACCTGAATTTTAACTTATATTATTAATCTCTTTTACAACTATTGTTCAATTTATTTAAATTATTTGTAACTCTTATTCTAAATTAATGTTAATGTAATGATGACCCACAATTTTACAAACCATATTTGTACGCCGGAAACGGCAGAATATTATGATCGAAATACATAATGAACATAACAACTTTGTACAATATTCTGACAAATAAATGCATTCTATTCTATTCTATTCTTAAGTTAGAATTGCCCTCAAATCACATGATTTAATTTAAATAGTCATTCAATAGTGTAATATCATGGTCTAAAAAAACAAGGTCTGGCATTTCGGGAGTGACACATGCTTACGTCACTATCCAGTTGCCGCTTTATTGCAACAAAACACGAACTATGGAAACAGTTTCAGTCACCATTTTGTTAACAAATATATATAAACCATTTAAATTGTCATTTAATTTTTCTAATCAAACGAAACAATTCAATTTCAATATATACCAACGTAATTCTTAGTTAAAACCTCTTTGTTTAATCAGATTCGCACAGGTAATAAATGCGATTGGGGAGTTATTATTACACACTACTAGTAACACAGCGGTGATGACGTAGGCTTGTGTCACCCCCGTGACCGGATTGCTATACCTGGCGAAGTATATTAGTATACCATGGGTAATATGAACTTATAGAGATGTATTGCTGATTGTAATGAGTTTAATTCTGTTAAGCCATATTTGTTACGGTCGCGAATCGTATTTTAATCAAAATAAAACCTGCACCCCCACCCCCTGCCCAACACGCTACCGCCGCCACCGCTACCGTCGCGGAGGTGATGCGAATATTTAGTTTCTGAAGTAAGTAACGAAACAGCCAAGCCATACATTTTTACTGATATGTAGAATTTGTGAAGTTAGAGTCGGTAGAGTTAGGCCGTGTAGATTCAGAAGCTTTGCTCTACATGAGATCTGATATCTTTTTCACAGGTCTAACCTTATGTGGTCGTCTTGGCAACATTTTACATGAAATGTTTAGTGTTTATTTTTTTCTTCTTTTTTAAAGTTTATCTGGGGGCACGGTAGTGTTTTTTTGTATACTGAACTTTGTTTACATACCAAATTTCGGCTTTCTAGCACTTCAGGAAGTACTCAAATATTTTGAAGTCTCATACAAACTTCCACCCCCCCCCCCATTTTAAGGGATGGGGGGCGAAAGTTATAAGTTTATGTTTTTTTTTGTTGGTTGTATACTAAACTTAGATTACATACCAAATTTCAGCTTTCTAGCACTTCAGGAAGTAGCCAAACATTTTGATGATCATCAGTGTGTCAGTGACGAAATCGGTGTATTTTAGATATCAATAAAATCTAAAGTATTAAAGCTATTCAATTGAGACTTTGTATGTTTAATTAGTCTATTATTGACATCATATCCTGAGATTATGAACTATCTGGTACATCGGAAACCAACTCTATGAGGGTTCAAAAAAACGACGAAACACTTCGAGAAAAGGTAGGTAGTGCCCTTGCGTTTCGCTTGGCTCGTCTTGGCGGGGGCACTACCGTGCCCCCAGATCATAATATTTTCGCAGATGGTGATAGAGCTAAATGGAACACTACCCTACAACCCTACTACCCTACGATTTTCTGTGGCAAGGCTGGAAATAGGAAAACAATCTTCTGTATTAATCATTGAAGGTAAACTTTGACAAATAGATAGGAATCAAGCAGCAACTCACATAATTATAAATATATTCTATCTTATGTTCCTTGAGCGAACTTTCTACCTACATAATCACATCATACATAATATATTTTATGTAAACCTAACTAATGTTTACCATTCTAATTTAGTGTTATGTTTAATAAAAATATCTGGAGATTGTAAAATCAGCCATAGATAAAGAAGAAATTAAACAACCCACAACAATGAGTAGGCTGATGGCTCTTGCCCAACCATGGGCTGATGAAGGTCTAGTTGATATGCCTAGTTTGCTACATAATGTTTATGTACTTTATTTGAGCAGAAAATAATTTTGATTTTCTTTTCAAATTGTAGCGAGTTTCCGGGGCGTTTCACCTACGAAGACATGAAGGCAGCATGAATATTGTTGTCCCATTGCTGTTCGCTTCGGCCACCGCTGCTATTTACTTATGACATCACTGCTACTGCGGCTCTGCAACTACTTCACTTTTCAAGCTTCTCAAGTACTAAAGTAGAAACTGAAGATTGTTTATAAATGCTAATCAATTTTAGAAAACGGTTGATTATAGGCTTGCATGACAGCGATGTAAACATATCATGTGCCTATTGTGTTAATTGATAACTTTGTAAACTTAAATATAGAGTGCTTTAACTATGAACTATAAAGGTACAAATAAAAATAACTTGGTATGAAATATTTAAAAATTGAATACTTAATAAGTTTTTTTTAATAATGAGAAGTGTTTATTATAGTGATACTAATTAGAAATAGTGGTGTCTAGCTAAATTAACTGTCATTCATTAGGTACAGGTACTTAAATAGAAACAAATAAATTATAGTAAACAAAAACAAACTTTTATTTATATCATTACAACGTTTGGCAATAGCGAAACTACCAGTAAGTAAACCAATATCTAAAAAAAATTACGTGTGTAGGAGTGTACCTTCGTATCTCATTAGATTATTGTAGCTGTAGGTACGTTATTGGTCAGTCTACATACGGACTATCATTCCTTTTTATTATGATTATTATTATTCTTAACTGATAATAGCATTTATTCACATTTAACATGAAATATTTGGACATGCGGTAAAATGAAATGGAACAAATATATTGTATGGATTGGTGGAACTTGGCATTCAATTTTTCCCAACGTAGATAATTTATATACCTACTGCTTGCTGAGCGCATGACAGAAAGTTTAAATATTTCCTGAATAATGTAGTTGAGCCTGACACCTGCAAGATAAAAAAAAAGAATTTAAGTAAATCCTCATTATATTTCATCACCTATTACATCCATCCACATAGTCTTTAATAGGCCTCTCACTTAAACACTTCAATGCACAATCTATTTACTTTATAGAACAGCAATATTCTGCTATAAACAACAATTAGGTGCCTACAATTCTATTGATAGATGGGTTGCTAAGCTTGTGGCTTATGATATGTTTGTTACATACCTACGGTATGAGGTAGGAATTTGTCTTTCACTAAAATGCCACCTAAATATCTCGTTTCTGAAATATCATAAATTGAAGGTATCTTTAGTTTAGGTTGTAAGCACTTGTAAGTTGTAACAGAAGAAAACATTTACAATAATTTTAAGAACTTCACCTCGCTGCCTCGATTTTTAAAATATCTTTATTATTGAGGTTTTACACAAAATTGCATTCACAATTTATCAAGAAGACTACCACTCACAATTTGTCGAAATAATTATGGAGATTATACGCATAAATCCTAAATTAAGTGGAACAGAAAACCATTGCGACCAGAAGGTTGCCTTCGGTTTCAATACGACTACAGTTGGTTTCATGTCAACGATTTAAGCAAATTCTCGCTTGTCATTTTAGTTACGTAATTCGAAAAATAGAGGTATGCCCAATTTTTCCTGGCATATCGTTCACTCTTTACCGTGTCAAACCGACTGCAGTTGGTTTGGCACGATAGTGGAGTTACACAATACGAAAGTCGTGAAATTAAGCAAACTGCGATAGAAACGAAGCAAACTAGTCTCAGTCGTTTGGCGAAAATATGTTACGTAACCAGGGTGCAGGTTTAATAATATCCATAGCGATTTTTTGCAATCGACGTCTTTACAGTTCGTATGTTTTCTTTTATATAATTGTTTCTTAAGGCGCTTCCCTGACCAAACGACCTTGAGCGTTCGGTCCTTCTCTGTCCCGTCGCTGAGTCTCGCTCTGTCTCGCTCCCTCCGCATGCTCATTTATCATAAAATTCACAAAAATAATGAAATTACTTGAATAAAAAAAGACAAGTGAAGTTTTAAAATAAAATAAAACGTGTATTATTTTGATTTTTAAATTATCTATCCATTAATGTAATGCTCAAATTAATAGAACGTCACCTTTAGCAAGAGATGCATGCAATCAATAATTTTAGTCACTTTTTTAGAAGGAGATTTCAGATGAATTTATAACACATAAAAACAAATAAGAACGTGCAATGTGATGATAGGATATCGAAAATTAATAATGTGCTTTTAGATGTAGTTTATTACCCATAGTGAATGAGTTAATAGCCTCTGAATAACGCACTTTGACAAGGTTTTGGTCGGGGTACCGCCTTAAACTGTTTGGGCGCAGTAGGTGAATACAATTACTTCCGGTCAACTGATATTTTATTGTAGGTAGGTATTTAAAACGCGAAGTTAATAGTTATACCAATTGCCCCAACCATGGTACAACTAACAGAATTAAAATAAGCGACGATTCCATAACAACTGAATTACTTCTGAATCACTTTATCAATGACAGTTCAGTAGCCATACCATGAAGTGTTAATACCATCATGGTTCCATTGCCAAAAGGGATAGTGCTATCGGTCATATATAGCTCCGTCTCCCTTTCACGCTGGAACAATGATGGCTTTACACGTCATAGTACGGCTGCAGAAATAATTAAGTTGTTCGGTTGTCATTCAGTTGTTGTTGTTGTTATTTGTAAATTCAGTAGATTGTCTGCATTTCAGTGTATGATACAGTGATAAGCAGACAATTTACTGAAGTTATTGGAACAAAGTTTTCTATGCACTCCTAAAAATGTGTAACATTTTGACCATCACGACACTTTTGCTAATATGTGTTTTGTTTTTATTTAGTTACTCTCAAACGTTGAGAGAATTTATTTAATTGTGCCTGTTATTTAATACGTAACATACAGCGAAAGGATCTTCGTTCAAACCGGTTGTCCCATGACCACGACATCTCTTGACTTTTTTACAACCTTTAATTTTGTTTCTGGGTTCCGTCACCGTTCCAAATTACTGCCGCTAGATGGCATGGTCACCGCGCGTTTCTCTGTGAATGTAAATTTGAATTAACTTTTTACGTTAACAAGTGCTGTGATCTTGTTTAAATTATGAACCACGCTTCGGATAAGTAAACCTCACAATGTAGAAATAAAAAGAAGCACCTAGTAATAAAAACTGCACGAACGCAATTTAAAAAATTCTGACTTTCATAAATGCGCAACGAAAATGCACATCAAGTTAAACCTATTATTAAGCTATTTGCGTTAACTAAAATCCTGTATCGAACCAGGGGTCATACATTATGAATAACTTAGTATGGTCACCATAATAGTTCTGTTGAAAACTCCATTTTTGTTAAACCTTTCATTTTTATTTTACTTAAATAGTTGACAGAAAATTATGTTTTCAATATCTTTAATGTACAATTACCTCAAATTATTAATAAAACGATTTCTACAAGACATACAAATCGGAATGAAAGTTCAACGCTTCTTAAGACGAAATTGATCTAAGTACTGCAAATTAGCGTAGCTGACACCCTCCCCATGCCCATGACGACCACCAATCGATACCAACCAAAGAAAGATACCGAAAGAGATTCAAGAAAAGTAATCTTACTGCTACAGTCTGCAACTGTTATAAAGTAACCAAATAGCGATCAATAATGACGAAACCATCAAAGTATGGTACACAAACTTCTTCTAGTAAACAACAATTACAATTAACGATTGGGAAGTTTACCCTCAAATTACATGACGTCACTCATTGAGGGATCAACGATAGACAGGGCGCGGCGAGCCTACTCTTCGCGCTTGCGCACACCGATGTATGAGTAACCTGACGCAGCTAAACTGAACCATTTTGTGAAATTTATCCCTTCACCTCAAACATGTTAGAATAATCTTTTCGCGAATTTTACTAAAATTAATTCAATTAAATTTGTAATTATTTAAATGAATATAATCTGCAAAAAGTGTTGCAAAAGTGCTAGTTTTAATTTGGAAGTTGCAGTAGTGTTACCGGATAGCGGACCAACGGTACTGTGCTTCAGTCACTACGGTAGTACAACCGAGGCCACGCATCCGACCATTATTCTATAAATAGAATAAACTTTTATTTTTTTAAACTCGCTCTATAGTCAAACTTTATTTTTAAATTTAAAAGTACGCTTCGAAAAAAAATACAAACAGTGGAATAACAGTTTAAAAAATGTTTGATACTGCTGAAATTTGTTTTAGTGTTAGCTAAACGTCTACCGTTGTAGTGCAAGTAGTTTTTTGTGAGTGTAGTGAAAAGTCAAGACGTGCCTTATTAAAAAGTGTGAAAGCAAATTAAAGTTACTGCCATAAGTTTAATTTGGTGACAACTATTGCATTGTAAGGGTGAGTGACTAGTGTTTTAAATAAAATTACTACATTCTATTATTTGAAACCTAAATGTAAAAAATATGTATATTAATTAGTTCTGAATGATATTTTACAATGTTTTAAAATTTCAAATACTACTTTTAAAAAAATTACATTTTTTTTACACATAGGTATCGGTTTTTATATAATATTGGAAGTGCATACATGCTGTTAGATCGGCAAAATACCTCCACATTTCAAAGAAAGGGTCGATATCGTTGGCGTATTAAGGATGTGTTTTACCAACAGAGCGTCCAATTATACTGGAAATTCTAAATATATTTATATATTGGAATTTATACACCTAAATCTACGATAGTCAATACGTATAATAATAAGTATATATCGTATAAGTTAAAGTGTGATTGACTGTATACGTTATTACGGATGATAGAGTTGTCGAACGATAATATTTAATGAGATAGCCAAGCGTTCAGAATTATGAAACAATGGACTCATTGTTTAAATAATAATAACGTTTTACAGTATTTTTGACGGTTTAATTTTAGTTCGATATTTATTTGTTTTCAATGTACATATTTAATGAGATAGCCAAGCGTTCAGAATTATGAAACAATGGACTCATTGTTTAAATAATAATAACGTTTTACAGTATTTTTGACGGTTTAATTTTAGTTCGATATTTATTTGTTTTCAATGTACATATTTTTCAGTCGCAAAGATATTATTTTGGGACTTCAGACGTCGGGGTTATTTTTGGTAGAAATCGTTTGCAGGCCAGCTTTTGGGGTGTGCAATTATTGTCTAGTACTGTCAAATTAGTTACATAATCATCATATCAAAGTTACATAATCATAACGGGTTTTATTTTTATAAGATAAACATATATTTATTTTATCCATGCCCATAAATGCATTCTCTTTTTATCTACTTCCATTATTATGGGACCTTTGTTTTAAAATACTTAGCCTCAATTCGTACAAGATAAAATTTAAGCATGCGTCACATATTTTGGCAACCATATTGGTGGAGATAATTACGTAACTATACTGCGGATATTTTTGCGTTAGTCGCCTATGTACAAACCAATTCACGGTTGCTCTATGCGGATTGCGGTAGAAACTAACACTTAGGTAACGAATGTATTTTGAAAACTGTCGCATATTGAAATGCTCTTGTCTGATTTTACATCGTTTTTTTTTTGTATATATTGAGCATCAACTGTTTTATAAAACATGACTTTTTAATAAGATATATTGCTAAAGAACCCAAGTTTGACTCCAATTATTACGTTTGTACAATAAAGGCAACCACTCACGTTATACTCGCACGCATGTGGGTGACCATAATATATGGTAATAATATAGTAAAATACCAAACACACGGTGTTATTATCGCTAACAGCGTGTGTTGTATTTTGTGGAAGCCACTACGATGCATCAAGCAGATGCATATACACCATTCATCCTAGTCTGGTCACTGTCGTTCGACAATTTTGCCGCTAAGATTCACAAACTAGCGCATTTGAAAAAATCCTAATTGACTTTATGTAGACCATAACTATAAACAGAACGCTACCAACATGACTTTTATTATTTATTTATTTTAACAAAGCTCTAGCTAAACGATTACTACCCAAATTACTACGTGATGAATTATTGACATTCCGAATTAATCTCACGTAATTATTTGCCTCGCACTATTAGAGTCTAAAGTCTAATCCGAACAAAATATTTGATTTTGTTACGTGCAGTGAGATCACACCTTAAACAAGTTGAATTGTGCACACAATGCAAGTACAGGCAAAAGGTCAACACAAGAATCAACTTGGATAAATTGTTAACTGTGCAGACAACTAACAACATCTACTTTTTTTAACCAACTTCAAAGAAGGAGTATATATATTTTTAAATGTATTTTCATCAATTGTGGACCGATTTTGAAAATTCTTTTTTTCACTTGTAGGTGGTAGGTTTTTTTTTGGTGGGAAATCAAAACCCACCCTTGTTCCTTCAGTTGCCTGTGCGCCAGGGCCACGGTAACTCTTTCGAACAATCCACGACCCCGGCAGGCATCGACCCTATCGGACCCCGTCAATGATGCGTAGCGTACGGGCAAGTAGTCCCATTAGGCATACAGTACCTAATGGGGAGTCATTGCCCGCACCCCAGGGTGCACCGTCCCGGAGACTGGCCTTTCCTCCAGACGCATCCAAGGGAAACTCTAGCCCACGGGCACACGGTGAGGTTTCCTGTCCTAGAACACCTTCCAGTATAAGCTGATCTCGAATTGTAAAGGACTTGCGTACAATCAGAGTTTAGCATATACTGGAAATATATAGCTTGATATGTAGCCGTGTGTACGTAGATGAATTTTGAAAATGGTTAGTAAACTTCGTCCTTTTACTTTAAACTGTTTGATGTAATTGTAATTCGTAAATTGGTTTCTACGAATTAGCATAAATAATAAACATAAAACTAAGTAATTGATGGACTTAGCAGTAGGTACCTACAATACGAAAATACTTGCAAAGATCATAGCGTTTTGATCGCAGCAGGCATTCGGATTTCATTGCACAGTGGTCCTTCGGGCCTGCTGTGCTATTCTGTAACAATCTCACCGTGAACACGTATGTGAAGTGAGCGCGGACTGAGCTGTCAGTGTCATCCCACTCATGCTAGGGACTGACCAAGCATAACATTTACAATCATAATCGAGATTTTAATAATATTTTATAAGCTAAATCTATTGATCATTTTATATTAAGTAGGTACTTATTTCATAGCTAATATTTAAGTGTCTAAACATTAGGTACTATTTTGGGGGGTATTAAAATAAAAAAATACCTACTTAGAACAGAAATTCGGTGAGAAACTCAATGTGGTGTTTTTGCCTAGATTAGGCGCCTGAGGCGCGAGCGCGGCACGCACGTACAATAAACAAACAAAATATAACACACGTTTAAGACAGCTACTGAAGAAAATGCGCATCGACATTGTTTGTTATTTTACTATAAACCCAATGTGGAATGATTAGGTAAGTAAACGCAATGCCATGACCCAATCGCGATGTCATGTGGTTTGAAGAAGCGATTGTGGATCGAGTCGAGTAAAGCCTGTGCGACGTTGTTCAGCGTTGTTATTATCCCAAATCTATTCAATTCAAGAGTTCAAATGACACTCGCGGATCGCGCTCGCTTCAGCTAGTCGAGGTAATGCTACGGCAATCGGGTGAAGTGATAAGATCACGCCGCGCTTGCGCGTTAGGCACTGTCGTTATCAAATTGAGTTTATTTTTTTACTTTTTTATATTATGTAAGTATGAACCTTAATGTCAGCCGATGCCTTAAATGCAATCCGATATCTAGCGTGATGAGATGCGCTACTACCTATAAGTACGATTTGTGTAATTAATTATGTGTACATAACTAGTCGTTGCCAATAATAGGTACAAGAATATTCATCTAATAATATTTTATTAATACATGTACGATGGGTGTAATTAGGTACCAAATCATTAAAATAAAAAAAGACGTGCGTGATGTTTACCTACATAATTATCTAGTCGTTGCCAATAATAAAAGAATATTCATCAAATGATCATCATCAATACCTACCTACCTACTATGACAATATTCAACGGTTAAACTTTACTGCAACTTGCGCAGCGCACCTTGCGCCGAAGTGGTGTCGCTATGGCAACCGCCGCGTGATTTCTATAGCTAACGAGAATCGCGTGATGTGAGCCGAGCACGCGACTGCGCAGAAGACACTGTCATTCATCAACAGTAATTTTATTAGTACCTACTTGCCTACCTATTCATTTTAATGCTTTTAGATATTTTGTACCTACATTTAAAACGTAGGTTCAGTGTCAACCTATATTTTATTTGCAATAATTACACTGATTTCCTTTATTAACTAAGTACTTACCAACCACTTATTTAACATGCAACGCCTCACGCATGCGCAGTAAGAACCTTTTGCAAATGCAATACCTACCAATGTCTGTTAAGTACAGCTGCCTAGGTAGGTACCTACTACAAAGTATCTTCTCGTAGTCTAAGCATAGGTAGGTACCTACTTACCTACATAGTTTGATAACATTAAGTATGATCATAATGTCAGCCGATAGCGTGATGAGATGCGCTACTACCTATATGTACGATTGGTGTAAATAAGTCCTAAAACATTAAAATAAAAAAGATGTGCGTGATGTTTACCTACATATCTAGTCGTTGCCGATAATAAAAGAATATTCATCAAAATCATCATTATCAATACCTACCTACTTTGACAATATTCAACATTAATGCTACTTGCGCAGCGCAGCAGCGCGCCGAAGTGGTGTCGCTATGGCAACCACCGCGTGATTTCTTTAGGTACCTAACGAGAATCGGGTGACGTGAGCTGAGCACGCGACTGCGCAGAAGACTCTGTCATTCTCATCACATTCGAGTTTATTTTTCAATTTTCAGCCTTTGAATGTCATCTCTACAAGCATTGACGTATTCGGGCTTATAGGCAAATAAGTATGTACTTACCTATTTATTTCAATGCTTTTAGGTTATCAATTCAAACCATTTTTATTAATTTTAAATGTCAGTTTAGTAATTAGTACCTACATTTAGTTTACAACAAATGGATATTACTTGACAGGTGAGATTGAGCAACTTCATAAAATAGTGATAGGCAAGTATTCAGTGATTGGTGTATTGTTCGTTTACATACTACGTAAAAAGCACATAAGTATTTTTTTAATACCCCGTCATCTAGATAAAACGCAGTACAAGATACAATCCCTATTACAACATAAATATTTAGGCATATCAATAATCTAGGTATGGGTGCTGTTAAGACACACACAAATTGCTTTTCTCTTGCTATCAAGAAATTTAAATTATTCTATTTATTCATGTATTTGTTTCTATATTAGGTCTGTATTATTATTATTATAGGCATGTTTACTTTAATCTGATAGAATAATGTAAGTATGTGTAGGTCGCTAATACGATAATACGTCTACGCTTCGCTCCTGTCGCAGGTCTGCTGGAAGAAATTTCTAATGATATAGGTAAGCAGATGTTACTTTTTTCTATTCAATCTTTATGTATTTTACTTTATTAAGTGTTTAGTGTGTACATAAATAAATTAAATTTATTCATTTGTATCACATCAAAAAAAGTTGGCTAATAATGGTTTTTTCTACTGAGCTTCTTCTGCTGCTTCTCGGGGTTCAACTTCTTGATGCCGCGAGGACCGGAGGGTCGTGTGATGTGTCGGCTGCATTAGCTGTAAACCATGGTAATTATTTATTACTAAGTATTTGAGGTAAGTACTTCATTCCTACACTCATTCTAGTATATTTTTTTAAATCAATTGAACCACCTAGTATAAAATTGACATTATCATCAGAACCACACGCAGAATCACCTGCAGATAATTTTGTACTTTTAATAAGTATAGCGGTATGATTTATTCTTAATACAATAAAAGATCAGCATCTGACTCAACAAAATCAATCACATGGGCCATTATTATTCCTTTATTTTGAGTACAATGAGTTGCTATATTTCTTAATTCCATGCTCCATGCCTGTCATGTCCCAACTTATTTGCTCCCTATTATGTTTATCAAAAATAGTCTGTAAAATATTAATACAATACCTCAGACGGCCACGATTGACAGACAGCCAGGATTGATGAGATCAAATCAAGTAGAGGTGGTGATCCTTTATTGTCTTCAGTTTCTTTAGTACCTTGGCAACCGCAGGGTTGAATAGGTTCATCAGCTGAGAGGTAGAATAATATACTTATCAGATTAATAAAATTTACTTGCATCTTTTTTTTACTAAACCTATGTTGTCCCACAGCTGGGCAAAGGTCTCCCACATAATTTTCCTTTTGCTGTGCCTTACTCCGGCCAATCGGTCAGGAACGAGTCCAAATCGTCATGGCGGTAACAAATGGTATATCATTAATTTTTTGTACGGCTTCTTGCCAAAAACGATGGTATGGTTAACCTGTTGTACAGGATGCGCGATAGTAAAAAAAATATACTGTTTCAGTCAGTGTATTTTCGTTGAGGTTGGAGTTAACTCCTCTCTCATCAGCATGTTGAGCTGGAACAAATGACACTCGAATTAAACTTGGTCTAAGTACTATGGAAAGTTAATTGAAAAAAAAGGACTTTGTTAAAGAGTTAAAAGTTTGAGTTTCAGAAAAATATATGGGGAATATTACTTAAAATTATAATAATGAGATGAACTTATCTAGTATAAATGAATAATAACAAGAATTACTTGATTTATTATAATTATTTTGACTGGTCCAAATGCTAGTAAATGACAACTCTAACATTCCTATTTTAAGTGAACCGGGAATTATATAGAAAAAAATATATTATTACTACTAATATCACACAAATACCCATAAGTCAGACAGCCAAATTAAATTTGCCAATAGCTCACACCTGGTATGGTCTGACAGACTCTTAGAAGCTCAACTATGTAAAAAGCAATGCTGGCAAAGAAACTTGAGTGGATTGGACTGAAATATTTATTAAACAATATTAGCAGGTACTTAGTTATTGATAACGTACGGACCTTTGTAAACTTTTGCGACTATTCTTATGGTAATTTCCTCGGCCGAAAACAATGAAGGATAAGACTAACTTGGCGCCAATACTATTCAAATCTCATAGATGTATCTTTTCAAAGTGTATCTTGCACACACATAGCTTGTGAAGATCTCCCATAAAACGACCCAATGACCCGCTTAAGCACTGTTAATGCTCAGAAGCCACTTTTTGCGTCCGATCTCACTAACAGGAAACGTTTGCATTTTCATCGTTTCGTAAGACAACTATGTTCGATAAAACACTTGCATCTTGCACTGCCAATGCAAAATAATACACTTTAAAATCACTGAGCAGCTATGAATGGAAATTAATCAACGGAAACTTTATTCGACCAGCCACAAAACAAGAAAACAAAACTTTTCATGAAAAAATCACAAACAAACTTCGAACGAAAACCGCCTAAATTTGACAGATAGTAACATTCCTATTGGTGCGTTCCGAATTGCATTGTAATCGATTTGAGTCATAAGCACCCAAATCGATTACAGTGTAATTCACTCAGTGCTTACACCTGTTCCGAATTAGCGTGAGCGCGATAACGTTGTCCCGTGAATCGTCATAGATGACGTCATGACATGCGCCATCTTGCGATAACGCCGACCATGGCCTTATAATGGGGATACGCCAAGGTAGCCCGCGAAATTCATTTTTTTCTACGTTTTTCGCAATTTGCAGGTCAGTATAAGGTTGCATGATGATCTAAACATGATTCGCGATCTTATCAAATATTTGTTTAAAGAATTATGATAATAAAAATCATCAATACATCGCACTAAGTACATATTACCCTATTGAATTTCTATTTCATGAAATCATGACATTTGAGGCCAATTCTAACTTAAGGAGTAGTATTGCTGATTCTAATGATTATTTATTTATTTACATAACACTTCTATCATAACAGGATATCCCAAAGCGATAGGGTGGTACTTAGCTTATGCTTATTTTACAAATAGTAACACTAATGGTATGCTGTTATTCTTGCGAATTATTATTATAATTATGTAAGGCCATACTTGTTACAATCATGAATCATATTTTAATCAACATACAACCGGACATTGCACTGCAAATTGCAAAAAACATAAGTAAATTTGAATTTCGCGGGTTACCGTAACGCATCCCACTTAAGTTTTGACTAATCTGTGATTAATAATATCTTAGAGATAAAGTTCCGGTGTTTCGAAAAACAGAATTTAAAATTCTTGTTGGTAACACTGGTGGCTCGCGTCACAACGGTCCAAGTTCCAAATATATCTGCAATTTAAGCTCTAAATAAATTATTGATTGTTTGAATTTAGTATGTATCTACTTTGATTATGTTTGTCAGTGACAATAAAGGTAATTAATTATTAATTTTCAAATCACCCATAACCAAGCATAAAGATTACTAAACTTCACGATTTATGGGGAAACGGAGTCACTGGAACGTTCCACTAAAAAAAAAAACATAATTTTGTAAATAGTTCCAAAAATTATCTACCGCTTTAAAAAAACAAATGAAATCAGATAGAATAACGTAGTCCGTCACTAATTGGACATAATTTTTTTCTCGTTTCCACAGGAAACGAAACTTAATTATAACACAACCGTTACTTTATGGCTGGAAAACTGTTCTTTTGACTGTCAATGTCAAATTTAGGCGGTTTTCGTTCGAAGTTTGTTTGTGATTTTTTCATGAATAGTTTTGTTTTCTTGTTTTGTGGCTGGTCGAATAGTTTCCGTTGATTAATTTCCATTCATAGCTGCTCAGTGATTTTAAAGTGTATTATTTTGCATTGGCAGTGCAAGATGCAAGTGTTTTATCGAACATAGTTGTCTTACGAAACGATGAAAATGCAAACGTTTCCTGTTAGTGAGATCGGACGCAAAAAGTGGCTTCTGAGCATTAACAGTGCTTAAGCGGGTCATTGGGTCGTTTTATGGGAGATCTTCACAAGCTATGTGTGTGCAAGATACACTTTGAAAAGATACATCTATGAGATTTGAAAAGTATTGGCGCCAAGTTAGTCTTATCCTTCATTGTTTTCGGCCGAGGAAATTACCATAAGAATAGTCGCAAAAGTTTACAAAGGTCCGTACGTTATCAATAACTAAGTACCTGCTAATATTGTTTAATAAATATTTCAGTCCAATCCACTCAAGTTTCTTTGCCAGCATTGCTTTTTACATAGTTGAGCTTCTAAGAGTCTGTCAGACCATACCAGGTGTGAGCTATTGGCAAATTTAATTTGGCTGTCTGACTTATGGGTATTTGTGTGATATTAGTAGTAATAATATATTTTTTTCTATATAATTCCCGGTTCACTTAAAATAGGAATGTTAGAGTTGTCATTTACTAGCATTTGTACCAGTTAAAATAATTATAATAAATCAAGTAATTCTTGTTATTATTCATTTATACTAGATAAGTTCATCTCATTATTATAATTTTAAGTAATATTCCCCATATATTTTTCTGAAACTCAAACTTTTAACTCTTTAACAAAGTCCTTTTTTTTTCAATTAACTTTCCACAGTACTTAGACCAAGTTTAATTCGAGTGTCATTTGTTCCAGCTCAACATGCTAATGAGAGAGGAGTTAACTCCAACCTCAACGAAAATACACTGACTGAAACAGTATATTTTTTTTACTATCGCGCATCCTGTACAACAGGTTAACCATACCATCGTTTTTGGCAAGAAGCCGTACAAAAAATTAATGATATACCATTTGTTACCGCCATGACGATTTGGACTCGTTCCTGACCGATTGGCCGGAGTAAGGCACAGCAAAAGGAAAATTATGTGGGAGACCTTTGCCCAGCTGTGGGACAACATAGGTTTAGTAAAAAAAAGATGCAAGTAAATTTTATTAATCTGATATATTATTCTACCTCTCAGCTGATGAACCTATTCAACCCTGCGGTTGCCAAGGTACTAAAGAAACTGAAGACAATAAAGGATCACCACCTCTACTTGATTTGATCTCATCAATCCTGGCTGTCTGTCAATCGTGGCCGTCTGAGGTATTGTATTAATATTTTACAGACTATTTTTGATAAACATAATAGGGAGCAAATAAGTTGGGACATGACAGGCATGGAGCATGGAATTAAGAAATATAGCAACTCATTGTACTCAAAATAAAGGAATAATAATGGCCCATGTGATTGATTTTGTTGAGTCAGATGCTGATCTTTTATTGTATTAAGAATAAATCATACCGCTATACTTATTAAAAGTACAAAATTATCTGCAGGTGATTCTGCGTGTGGTTCTGATGATAATGTCAATTTTATACTAGGTGGTTCAATTGATTTAAAAAAATATACTAGAATGAGTGTAGGAATGAAGTACTTACCTCAAATACTTAGTAATAAATAATTACCATGGTTTACAGCTAATGCAGCCGACACATCACACGACCCTCCGGTCCTCGCGGCATCAAGAAGTTGAACCCCGAGAAGCAGCAGAAGAAGCTCAGTAGAAAAAAACATTATTAGCCAACTTTTTTTGATGTGATACAAATGAATAAATTTAATTTATTTATGTACACACTAAACACTTAATAAAGTAAAATACATAAAGATTGAATAGAAAAAAGTAACATCTGCTTACCTATATCATTAGAAATTTCTTCCAGCAGACCTGCGACAGGAGCGAAGCGTAGACGTATTATCGTATTAGCGACCTACACATACTTACATTATTCTATCAGATTAAAGTAAACATGCCTATAATAATAATAATACAGACCTAATATAGAAACAAATACATGAATAAATAGAATAATTTAAATTTCTTGATAGCAAGAGAAAAGCAATTTGTGTGTGTCTTAACAGCACCCATACCTAGATTATTGATATGCCTAAATATTTATGTTGTAATAGGGATTGTATCTTGTACTGCGTTTTATCTAGATGACGGGGTATTAAAAAAATACTTATGTGCTTTTTACGTAGTATGTAAACGAACAATACACCAATCACTGAATACTTGCCTATCACTATTTTATGAAGTTGCTCAATCTCACCTGTCAAGTAATATCCATTTGTTGTAAACTAAATGTAGGTACTAATTACTAAACTGACATTTAAAATTAATAAAAATGGTTTGAATTGATAACCTAAAAGCATTGAAATAAATAGGTAAGTACATACTTATTTGCCTATAAGCCCGAATACGTCAATGCTTGTAGAGATGACATTCAAAGGCTGAAAATTGAAAAATAAACTCGAATGTGATGAGAATGACAGAGTCTTCTGCGCAGTCGCGTGCTCAGCTCACGTCACCCGATTCTCGTTAGGTACTTAAAGAAATCACGCGGTGGTTGCCATAGCGACACCACTTCGGCGCGCTGCTGCGCTGCGCAAGTAGCATTAATGTTGAATATTGTCAAAGTAGGTAGGTATTGATAATGATGATTTTGATGAATATTCTTTTATTATCGGCAACGACTAGATATGTAGGTAAACATCACGCACATCTTTTTTATTTTAATGTTTTAGGACTTATTTACACCAATCGTACATATATGTAGTAGCGCATCTCATCACGCTATCGGCTGACATTATGATCATACTTAATGTTATCAAACTATGTAGGTAAGTAGGTCCCTACCTATGCTTAGACTACGAGAAGATACTTTGTAGTAGGTAGGTACCTACCTAGGCAGCTGTACTTAACAGACATTGGTAGGTATTGCATTTGCAAAAGGTTCTTACTGCGCATGCGTGAGGCGTTGCATGTTAAATAAGTGTTTGGTAAGTACTTAGTTAATAAAGGAAATCAGTATAATTATTGCAAATAAAATATAGGTTGACACTGAACCTACGTTTTAAATGTAGGTACAAAATATCTAAAAGCATTAAAATGAATAGGTAGGCAAGTAGGTACTAATAAAATTACTGTTGATGAATGACAGTGTCTTCTGCGCAGTCGCGTGCTCGGCTCACATCACGCGATTCTCGTTAGCTATAGAAATCACGCGGCGGTTGCCATAGCGACACCACTTCGGCGCAAGGTGCGCTGCGCAAGTTGCAGTAAAGTTTAACCGTTGAATATTGTCATAGTAGGTAGGTAGGTATTGATGATGATCATTTGATGAATATTCTTTTATTATTGGCAACGACTAGATAATTATGTAGGTAAACATCACGCACGTCTTTTTTTATTTTAATGATTTGGTACCTAATTACACCCATCGTACATGTATTAATAAAATTACTGTTGATGAATGACAGTGTCTTCTGCGCAGTCGCGTGCTCGGCTCACATCACCCGATTCTCGTTAGCTATAGAAATCACGCGGCGGTTGCCATAGCGACACCACTTCGGCGCAAGGTGCGCTGCGCAAGTTGCAATAAAGTTTAACCGTTGAATATTGTCATAGTAGGTAGGTAGGTATTGATGATGATCATTTGATGAATATTCTTTTATTATTGGCAACGACTAGATAATTATGTAGGTAAACATCACGCACGTCTTTTTTTATTTTAATGATTTGGTACCTAATTACACCCATCGTACATGTATTAATAAAATTACTGTTGATGAATGACAGTGTCTTCTGCGCAGTCGCGTGCTCGGCTCACATCACCCGATTCTCGTTAGCTATAGAAATCACGCGGCGGTTGCCATAGCGACACCACTTCGGCGCAAGGTGCGCTGCGCAAGTTGCAGTAAAGTTTAACCGTTGAATATTGTCATAGTAGGTAGGTAGGTATTGATGACGTTCATTTGATGAATATTCTTGTACCTATTATTGGCATCGACTAGTTATGTACACATAATTAATTACACAAATCGTACTTATAGGTAGTAGCGCATCTCATCACGCTAGATATCGGATTGCATTTAAGGCATCGGCTGACATTAAGGTTCATACTTACATAATATAAAAAAGTAAAAAAATAAACTCAATTTGATAACGACAGTGCCTAACGCGCAAGCGCGGCGTGATCTTATCACTTCACCCGATTGCCGTAGCGTTACCTCGACTAGCTGAAGCGAGCGCGATCCGCGAGTGTCATTTGAACTCTTGAATTGAATAGATTTGGGATAATAACAACGCTGAACAACGTCGCACAGGCTTTACTCGACTCGATCCACAATCGCTTCTTCAAACCACATGACATCGCGATTGGGTCATGGCATTGCGTTTACTTACCTAATCATTCCACATTGGGTTTATAGTAAAATAACAAACAATGTCGATGCGCATTTTCTTCAGTAGCTGTCTTAAACGTGTGTTATATTTTGTTTGTTTATTGTACGTGCGTGCCGCGCTCGCGCCTCAGGCGCCTAATCTAGGCAAAAAAACCACATTGAGTTTCTCACCGAATTTCTGTTCTAAGTAGGTACTTTTTTATTTTAATACCCTCCAAAATAGTACCTAATGTTTAGACACTTATATATTAGCTATGAAATAAGTACCTACTTAATATAAAATGATCAATAGATTTAGCTTATAAAATATTATTATAATCTCGATTATGATTGTAAATGTTATGCTTGGTCAGTCCCTAGCATCAGTGGGATGACACTGACAGCTCACTCCACGCAAGTGATCACGGTGAGATTTTTTTACAGAATCGACAAGCTGGATTCCACGAATTAGGGAGCAACGCCCGTGGAGCGAGGCTGTGAAAGCGTTGCTCCGGACGGACGTAGCAAATATAATAGTAGTAGTAACCGTATTCTCAGATAAATTGTAGAGTACTGCACTCATTGACCTCGGTACAGGTTTGATGTGTTACAATAAAAGTGTCCTTATTTTGCTCTAAGTGGAAATATTTTTATATTATTTTCACTTTTTTTTCTTCTGTAAACACTGTCTGTAAGCGGTTTGTATTTTCGATAATGACTTTTTTGGGTTCTAGGACATGCCATTCTCACGATGTTTTCCTTCACCGTTTTGAGAGCAGTGGTGATGAAATAATTTACACAAAGTAAAGTGCCTTTCTGGATTCGAACCTACGACCTACAACTCGTAAGTCGCGGCCGTCACCATTGGGCCACCACTTCTCAGCGTACGCTGAGCAGTAACGGATGCATGTATATGCCGTTACTGGTTCCTTACGAACGTTTTAATATTAATAATAATAATCGTTTTATTTATAAAAGAGACAAACATTTACAATAAGTAACTTAACAATTAAATTAGAGCATTTGTTTATTTAGCACTACGAACTAGGTTGAAATTGTGCTTCAGGCTAGGAACTGCTTATACACTTAATTTAATAAATTAACGATGAGTATAAAGTAAAAATCGATTAACTGCGTGTCAGACCACGCAAAACGAAGGGTTCCGTAGTTGAAATGAATTTATCCCAAGTACAAAATTAATAATATAGTTGAAAAAAATGTTCTACCATACGTTCGCACTACAAATGTAAGTTGGTGAACTATTACTCGTTGACTTGTAAAGTCTACTGAGCTGTGGTATTTTTCCTTTTAACTTCTTTATATATACTACTGCCGCGAATATTTTTACGTATCCAGAAACAACCAGTTAATTGGCAAGATGGGGACACTTGGCTCTAACTAAATTTAGCACTTTAAAGCTTAGTATTTCAAAAACGGGTACCTTAATCGAAAAATGGTTTCACACACCCACAATATTTTTGAAAGACCTGGATAGATCTTAGGACGACACTCCACATCATGGGGTAGAAGAGAAAGAAAAAAACACTTTCGAGGTATCCTAAAATTGTTTTTTCTAGATTTTATTTTACCACTTTTTCGGCGTGACTAATACGTGTATATCCATGCCAAATTACAGTTTTCTAGTACTAAGAGTCTCTAGGCTAAGCTGCCGACAGACGGGCAGACGCAACATCACATAATATCATACTTGTATTCTCCGATGGATTAGGCAGAGTTGGACCTAGTACACCCACATTTCACCATTTATGTTTAAGTCCCATGTAGTTAATAGGGGCGAGCCTAATGCCATTAACCAGACATAAATCACCGAATCCAACAATTTTCGCGACCCGGGAATTGAACCCAAGACCTCATGCTGAGGAGTAGCGGTAGCGACCACTAGACCAGTGACCAATTAAGTGGCGCAAAATATTAATTTATCCGTTTTGAAATGTAACCGACTGACCTAATTTCGTTTTTATATGTTACTAGCTGCGCCCCGCGGTTTCAACCGCAGCGGTATGAAATATACTTTTCGACCTATTCTCAGACCTACCTATACACTAAATAAATCATAAAATCGGTCAAGCCGTTTCGGAGGAGATCGATAACAAACGCTTTGACACGAGATTTTTATATACATACATAAACTCACGCCTTCTTCCCATGGGGGTAGGCAGAAACAACGGAACGCCACCTGCTACGATCCTTACATACAACTTTTGCCTCATTTACGTTCATACTTCTGGTCATACACACACGCCGGTTGTGAGTACTACGCACCTGACCTTTCTGAAGAACATCGCCAATAAGGTCACTATATTTCTTCGTAGGGCGTCCCCTCCCGGCGTTTTCACTCAAATCTGCCTTGTAAATACCTTTTGTTAGTCGCCCTTCATTCATCCTCTCAATATGACCAAACCATCTTAGCATACTCTTTTCAATTTTTGTCACTACGTCTTCTTTTAAATCGCAATGCTTATCACATCATTCTTCAGCCTATCATTCATAGTCACACCACACATGCTTCGCAAGGAACGCATTTCCACAGCATTTATTCTACTTTTATGCTTCTTTTGCCACACCCAACACTCACTTCCATACATAAGCGTAGGCACCAACACACCATTGTGAACAGCCAGTCGTGCTTTTTTGGACATCAACTGGTTGGTCACAATTGCATTTCTAGCACCATTCACTTTATTTCCCGCATTTACCCTTCTTTCCACATCTCCATCAATCTTTCCATCCCTTGTAAACAGACTCCCCAAATATACGGACTCACTTACTTGCTCCACACTCTTAGAACACTACTATAGTAGCAGTATTTTCGTGTCTTGATCGCTTTGCTCAGCCCAGACAATAGTTACCCGCAAAGATAAAACGTGTACGAACAAGTAATTAAATAAGTTTGCTTGTATGAAGTGTGGCTGTGGGTTTGTAAACAACAGACAAAATCATTTAATTTCACATCACATACCGATACATCCTCTTCTCTTTCAAACACCATGACCTTCGTCTTATTTACGTTTATGTTCATCCCTTTCATTTTATATGATTCATCCATCACAGTCACCATGTCTTGCAACTCTTCTATATTTTTATTTCTACATATTAGAAGATTATTTCTTTTTGGGTGATGTGTTGACGTGTAAAACTGTTTCTATAGATTAATTTACAGAAATAAAATATCATTTATCTATGTGCCACTCCCACGGCTTCAAACGTCAACCTCGCTGGAACGCCTCCACCCTTAATTGAATTAAAGTTAAGCGTTTGACATCGCATAAAAATGCTAAGACGTGAAGCAATAGTAAATAAAAAATATGTTGCATTATTGTATATTAATTAGCCTACATTTTCTTTAATACATACATAACATCACGTCTATATCTCCCGAAAGGTTACACAAAGGGGTACCAATTAGACACCCACATTTCGCCAGTTATGTTTAAGTCCCATGTAATAGGGGGCGAGCCTATTGCCATCAACCGGGCACAAATCCAGACTCCGAACTGCTACTGAGAAATTCCAGATGGAAAAGCACAATAACACTTAGCCCGACCCAGGAATCGAACCTAAAAACTCATGCTCAGCAGTGGTTCTTGCTACCAGTAGACCAACGACGCTATAAATATTGTGTCTATCTATAGTTTAATAAATTGACGTTATCTTAATCCAGCTGAAACACAGCTGAAAATAGGCCTGGTCTCCCTAAAAATCACCACAGCAACTGGTACAGCGCTACCCGTATCCAGCGGGTTCCCGAAAAAGTACCGAGTTCTAGAAAGAGTTTCGACCGCGTCATTAAAAGCCAAAAAAAGCGGGACTCAGTGTTACGTCACAGTTTTTACATTAAAAAAATATTTTTGCGTTCAAACTACATTTTCATGCAGTCTACGAGTATATCGAATAAGCAATGCATGCCAAGGCGCACACGTATATAATAATTTCAGATATTTGCAGTATACTGATTGAAATGCAGGAGCTTTCAACCCCTTTTCACATGTTACGGTACCCGGCGATGGCATACAGCGTGTGAAAGGGCCTAGACTAGCCCCGGATCTCTGCGCCATACAATAAGTCATTGTTGAGAACTTTAAGTATACAGATGAAGTTTGAGATACCTTTATTCTCATAAGAATACAATAATTCACTTGCATGAGAATATTAAAACTATAACATAAGTCACTAAAGAAAGAGAGAAAAAAAGAACAAAAAGAGAAAAGGAAAATAAAATAAATATAAAAAAGAGAAAGAAAAAATGAATAAAGAGTATTCTAATCTATTCTATTCAATATTGTTAGGTGTTTTACAAAAACTAGACATTTGTGCAATATTTATTTTGTGGGTAGATAAAAAAACCAGTCGTTTTTTTATCCCGAGCCCGTTGAGCCCGTGGGCTCAAACATCAAAACTGCAAAACTAAACAAGTTTCCGTTCAACACAAAAAAGCGTAGCTGGATGTGGCTCGAAATTATTGTATGGGAATATGAAGTTTTTATGATATGCAGTTTGAGTACTTTTTAAAAGTGGTCATGGAATTGGATTCTGTGAAGTATTTCGGTAGTTTACTATATTTGGTTCCTTCATACATGATACTTTGTTTTTCGTAGTTTGTGCAGGTCGGGCAGTTGTAAGTTTTGTTTACGTATTAATTTCGTTTTGTGTATTTTTGCTTTTCGTTTGTGTGTAAATTTTTATTTCGTATTTTTCGTATACATGCATGTGATATAGATGTATATATTTGTAATGTTCATTTATTTCGTTTCTTTGTAAAGTGTTAGGCGAAGCGCGTACTACGATTTGTATCGTTGCGATTTTTAAACTGCTAAATAAAATCGCAACCGAAAATATTTTTTCAAGCAAATTCTCTAGCGATTTTTAACCGCAGTGCGCGAATTCTTGTATATTGTATGGTTCACAGGTTTGCGATTATTATCTGCAACGATTAAAATTCGTACTGCACGCTTAACTTTAGTGTTGAAGTTAGAAAATCATAATTACATAACGTTTTAAGTAATTTAATGAAGAATTTAATTCGTGCAGTTTGTATTAGATTTCTGTGTTTTTTTCGGCAGAACTATATATCTCTACTATGTAGTCAATGTGTGGTGGATTTATGAGTAAGAAATAGATTAAATATCGAATTTGGTGGTAAAAAGCGAACGATACCTCAACGGGTACCCGTGAGTGATTGTAGTTTTGACCTTATTTTTTGAATATGTGGTGGCCACGTCAATTTACGTCATGGTTATGTTAATTAGATTAAAAACGACCGGATAGATTTTATTCAAATTTTGCATAGATATTTCCTATAAGTTTGGTCAGTCTGTAGGCTATAAATTATCATACTATTTGCTATGGGGGATGAGCAATATTGCAATTTGTTCGTAATATTCTATAGTTTACCGCAAATTGTGAAAAGACGAGCTAAAATACTGCAGATAGTTACAGATTTAAAATAAGATCATTTAATTTCAGACAACTAAAAAGTCCATAAATTGCTAGTAACAAGTTTGCACTTAACACACTATTTAACAATAGTGTGTTAAGTGCATACCTGTTACTAACAATTTATGGATTTCTCGTTGTCTAGTTGATGGGTGGTCTTCTCATTAATTCGCCTAATGAGAAGACCACCCATCAACTAGACAACGAGAAATAGAAATTAAGGTATAAGTAAGTCTTCTCACAAATTGCCTTATTATGGCGGAGGAAGTGTCTGCTGTTACAGCCTTCAGGATGCTATTGTGACTGCCTCTTATTCTGCTCAGGAGTGAGGCCGTATTTTTGCGGATGATGGCATGAAATCCATCGGTATGGGTTACCGCGAAAATTTCTGACGCACTGCAAAATCGAGGCAGTCGTAACAGCATCCTAAAAACATTGTTGTATCGGACGCGTAGAACATCCAGCGTCCTTTTCGAGTAGTTGACCCAAAAATTACCGGTGTGAAAACTCTGACAATAAGCTTTAAAAAGCGTAATCTTTACTTGGTCAGTACACCGAGCAAATTTTCTTGCCAACATAATACCCTAGACCACTAGAGTCTTACTCTCCCTCTCAATGTCACGATGGTCACTGAAGACATAGGTAAGAAAATGCCCAAGATATTTAAACTTAGTGACCCTACGAATTGGCGTACCGTTTCTGGCAAGATCGCGTGTACTTTTCCTACAAACGACCCCAAAGACCATGTATTCACATTTTTTGGCATTAGACCAGTCCATGTGTAGCAGCGTAGGTCTCTTATATATTTAGCAACTCCACGATCGCCCCCGGTGATGGACCCAGCAGCACCATATCATCCGCATATCAGATGTTATTGCAACTAACAACATTTACCCAGCATTCGACACACATGCTGCTGAGCTCGGCAATGAGGTCATTAACATATATATTGAAGAGCCGGGGAGACGACAAATCACCCTGCCTCACCCAGCACTCCAACCTATATGATTCGAGAGCGCATTACACCATTTAACACGGTTATTCTGGCTACAATACTAAAACTGCAATACACTGCAGCAGTTACTCCGGTATCCCCCTGCTCCTTAATCTAATAAATCCTCCTAAATCTTAATCTTGATTCTTATGAAGTGCTTTGGAGTTACCAAAGCACTTCATGAGAATCGAGATCGAAAGCCTTGGAGAGATCAAGGAAACAGGTGTCTATGAATCTAAGGGCTGATTTTTCAATGTTCTGATAAATTTTGCCGTGTGAATGAAAATTGCTGTTTGGCAGCTTTTGTGTCGAAAATATATTATGTCCAACCGCCATATTTATGCATCAGGTAAAAATAAAATAAAGATGAAAAAATCGGAAAAAATTACGCCCAATGGAGTCTAATTAATCTATTATTCTATAACAATAATTACATTTATTAATCTACATATATTATATTTACTACTTCGAATGTATACACACATCAGACAAAGGAAAATAACACAAAGGTACCTATTGCAGACAATTAGATAGTAAAATCTATACAAATATTCATAATACCCAATTCTTAAATCTATGGTATCTATGCTATGTGCTCATCATCACAATTACTTTTAAACGCCATTTGTAATAATGAGAAAATGGCACAAAACGGTGATCTGCTTTGTGCCACTTTGTCACATAAAAAAATATTGTCATTTCCCTCAAAAGCAGACATATTGTTTATCCTTTCCATTACCCCTTTCTTACTTTTACCTGTACACGCCTCTCTAATATTGTACCCTGATGTCCTCTAATAGGTCCCGATGAAAGCCTACCAAATAACGGTTAGCCTCGTCGCAAACATTCATGAATAATTGGCGCAAATACTGTGCTGCCTCATTTATTAGCAGTCTGGTAGCACTGCAGGGCGGATGTCGCCACCGGGTTCTGAATATTGATCGGAAATCGAGTAAATATGAAAAAATTGGAAAATACATTTTCATTTAAGGGATTATATATATATGTATATATATATATAATTGGGTGGGATATCATCGAATGACTTCTCCCGCTCTGGGCGGAGCGGAAGGGCGTGTCAGACTGTTAATGACTAAAACCCACCCGTGTTCCTTCAGTTGCCTGTGCGCCAGGGCCACGGTAACTCTTTCGAACAATCCGCGACCCCGGCAGGCATCGGCCCTATCGGACTCAAGTGATATATCAGCTGCGTGTATATTAATCGTGTAATCAGCAAAGCGTAAACGGTAAGTGTGGTTAACTATTTAATTTAATAAAAAACTAAATAAAAAGTAAAATCTTTGTGTTAGAAAAAGTGAAAAATAATTAATTACGAACTTTTGTGACAAAAAAACTAACAAAATATTAAAATAAATAAGTATTAAAATATATATACAATAAAATTGAAAATATAAGTTCTCTTAAAAACAGAAATATAATTGGATAAAAGATTTTAAATTATGTTAAAGTGAAAAATGTAATACACCAATTGGTGTTCCACTACTGCTACCAGGTTTTTAGTGGAGGTCTAAAACACAACTCAGGAGTCCTCAACAAAAAAAAAACAAAATTGGCCTGCTTGAAATTTGTTAACTATACTTGAAAAAAACGGCAGAAATATGGAACAAAAAGGGGAACTTATCGAATACAAAATTCTTAATATTTTTAAGTCAGTTAAAAATAAAATAGGCTTTTTATTTAAATAACACCGTACATAAAATACTAACTAATGTTAGTTGTTTATGTATTTTATCTAAAGTGAGGAAAAAAATATGTGGAGTATGAAATGATTTAATGATGTGTTTTTTTATATTTATTGTATTGTATTTTTAAGAGAAATGTTGGGTTTTATTAGACAAACGAGGAAGTTAAGTAAAAATAAGTTTTATGATAAAAATCGGGTTCAATTCACATTCACTATTTTATATCTAGGGGATATCGAACTATAATAAGAATGCTCATGGATGAAAGAAACAGTGATCTAAGTGGTAGCGAGGCTGTCTGCCTCGTTTAACTATTTTATTTGCGTCTGACGTACAATTAATGATTCATGAAGAATGAGACGACTCATGGAAGCTATTTTGAGGCATTTATATTGCTTCGTAATTAATGAACTCATGCTGGACTGCAACTTTGATTTTGAATATCGAGCAGTCTGCTCCAAAGAGTATTTTCGTTCAGGTTTTAGGCAAATCAAAGGTCGTATTTATATTAAGAAACTCACGGCACATTCGGTGTAAAACGGCAGTAAATTTCACATGTCACGACTGTGATTTCGATGATGATGTGGGTGATGATGTTTCGTACTAACGGCAACGATCTCAGGTCAGTGAAAAAAGTTCAGGACTTTTTCAGTAATGAGCTTCTTTCTGTATGGACTCCTTGCTACTTAGATATTTTATTTTCCACCAGCAGCTAATCTTGAGTAGATATCCTTGCGTTGTGATATTATTTTGGGTTTATAGTGTACTCTCTCATGTATCACTTTAACTGTTATCGTAACATGAAAGTTATCAAGTATCCTATTAAGAAATAAATGACGTCGTACTTAATAATAATAATATCTTACTTAGTAAAGATAGCAGATTGTAATTGCCTACTTTTGGTAGTTACTTCCCCCTCTCGAACAGTCTTTCAAAATACAAATTTAAGGACTGCAGAAAAATCATTCATCATGGTAATGAACAGCAATAAAACTAGTAAAAAAGGATTTGCAAATCATAATTCTACTATACCTCATTTTAGCACAAACTATTCCTAATGTTTCCAATGAGTTGTAAGAAATTAAAATCTAACATTCAAAACATACCCACTTAAAATGAATCTTTGTATATAAGTGTGTATCAATACTCTCGGTAGGTAGCCTGTTTTGAAAAAAGAAAATTGTAAAAACCACGTTGTGTCCAGTAAAACTATTATTAACTATTATTTCCCCGCAAATTATCAATTTCGTTTTCCAAACGTCTATAATATTAATCACATTTATTACACTAACATTAATCAAAATTTAATTTATCTAATTTAGTGTTCAATAAACACCCAGATAGGAGATAGCAAGAACCTAATCTATAGTGACACGGATATGACCTAGTTTTCACCTGTACCGTGATGCAGATATATCCGGCTGCTGTGTACAATGACCCCATATGCTCTGCCGATGCACTGTTGAACTCTCCCGGCCGTAGCTCAACGAGCGGGGTCAACGACACGGAGACGAAACAGCCACTGAACCCGGCCGCGCCATCTGTGCAAACTCACTGGGCAGTTCTAGTTGTAACTTCTACTACTATTGTAGAGTATTGCAAACTAATGAAGTCTAGTAGTTTGTTCCGTATGCAACAGGTGGCGCCGTCCGGCTTGCACCACCTTTGCAATAATTTTCAGTGAAACCCACGAGATGAAGCTTTCAGTTTTCTATGAATAGATGACGCTGTTTACAAGAACGTTGAAGTACGTCCGATAGATGTCAAGGCGTGCATCGGCAAAAGAAATTAAAATTAAATATCTTTGGTTTTTACGTAAAGCTTCAGTCACACGAAGCGAGGTTGCTTCGCAGCGAATAAACTCGGTTTCACATTTCGCTGCCTGCCTGCCACATGCAGCCAAGACTATGCAAAACGAATAGCGCAAACACTTTTTCGCATTATCTAATAATTCCAGACCAAATAAACTAAAATAAACCTGTATTTTTGTTTTTGTTTTTCTTAAGAAAAGGATAAACATAATAAATACATTGCTTAATAATAAAAACTCAAAAAAAAACTCAAAGCATTTATTTCAAATAAACCAATTACAGGCACTTTTGAATTGTCAAGGTGTCGGTCAGTCAGAAAGATGAAGCTAGTTACCCATTCCAAAGCGTAGTAGGTACCTATGGAGAAGAACGGGCGAGAAACTCCATGGACACTCTTTTAAATCAAAATATGGTTACAAAATATTGGTTACATCGTTCATGTTGTATGCTTGTGAGAACGATGTAGAACGTTAAAGCGTCCGTAATAAAAAGACAAAAGCAATTCAAATATTAAATTAAATTAAAATAAGCTATGCCAGCTAAGAAATGACCAGTCCCCACTAACGGCGCCCGTTCACGAACATGACGCATGGATCAGCACCATTCAGCTCAACCATTTTGAAGGGAACTTAATGATCCAACACACGCCACCACCAGCGAGACATTAGAGTGAGCATGACATACTCTCAGCCGCCAGGGCACATTCAAGTCAATGAAAGAAAAACCTATTAAATGGCAGCTTTATAGTAGGTACATAGTACTCACACATGTGCTATGCAATTATACAATACTAAAACATTAATTTATAGAATAAAAAAATTAAGATAAAACCGCCAAACATTTCCATTGAGGTTTTTTGATTAATTTTTGGATATAATAAACGTATGCAAAATGTCCATAGCCGTGTAGCAAAGCCGTAACTGCCTGCCTGGTAAGTCTACATTCGTGCGCTACCATGATTTTTCATCTTTTGTTTTCAAGGTTCAACGAGTCTTGTATCTAGCGCATACCTTAGTTTCAATTTGAGCTTTTACTGGCCGAATGCGTACCTACAGCAACTACTTTTGAAACATTCGCTATTACATGCGCTATGGCGTTCACGCAGACGCAAAATGAACCTAAAAGGCACGAGTGTAGCTTACATAGTGCTTACATGCAAAGTACTCGCGTACCAAAGTTCCATGACTGCGTAGACAAGGCGCGTTGCCGACTAGCGGAGCGCGTAGCAGAACACAGCAACATAGCAGAACTCGTAGCAGCGTAGCAGAAAACAGAAACGTAGCAGCACTCGTAGCAGCGTAGCAAAACGCGTGGCAGCGTAGCAGATCACGTAGCAGCAGAGCAGCGTAGCAACGGAACAAAGCGCATACCGACGTACCGTACCTCTACATTTTCCCTACGGTCCTAGCTGAGACCATTTTGCCCTCTGTATTATACATATAAAATATTCAAACTCTTGACTTCTTGAAAGTCACGCATTCGAAACTCCCAACATTTTAATATCTTAGGCTCGCTCGCCATCACAAATGACTAAATACGTTTACCGCTAAACGTATTTAGTCATTTGTGATGGAAGCGGGTTTTAGACATTCAGCGGGGGCATTCAATTTCACTTTAGAAGGAGTCTACAACACTTTTTTTTCTGGGCCTCTTCTCCACTCAATTTTCATAAAGAACTGTATTGGTTAATAATTTTTGGTTAGTGGCCATATTAATCAAGTTCAAATTAATTTGAATAAATTATTATCTTCTGTTAATAATATTATTTGTTAGGTACTTGTAGAAACATACATTTACAGAGTGTGCCATTAGATTAGTAATGTTGAGAGGACGAATGAAAGGCCACTAACAAAAGGTATTTACAAAACAGAAGAAGCCCTAAAGAAACGTAAACAAGGCAATAGGAGTATGTAGGATCGTAGCAGGTGGCGTTTTGAAGTTTCTGCCTACCTCTAGGCGTAAGTTTATGTATGTACTTGGAACTAAATTACATAACAAATATTTAAAATAAAAGTCAGTAATATAATTAATATAGTTGTGCAGTTTTAGTGGATCAGCGGGTATTACCCACTGCTCAACTATTCATAGTTGCACAATTACTAGTTGAGCCGTCGGTATTACCCACTGCTCAACTTTATGCAGTTGAACAATCCAGTTGGGCAGTGGGGAAGAAGAGAATATAAGTCAGTTTATTGCAGGTTTTCCTTTTTAAAGTAAAACAATTTTGGATTGTAAATAAAAGTACATACACAACTACCAATAATAAACTCTTACAAAACAAGGGTCATTTAGAAATTATTTGCTAGTTACGGCAAAAAGGTCCAAATAGAGGAGATGAAGAATTAAAACGTTTACAAAATATGTAAGTCGTAAGTCAAAACGTTTATTACAAACAAAGTGTATAAACATTGAACTTATATTATGTTGGTACTTATGACTTAGCAGCCTTTTGTAAACATTACTACAATATATCAGCACCAATTCTTTAACATGCATTATACATTAATTCATGTCTTAACGATTGTAACTGGTTCAGTTTAAGTTAGCAATATAGTAGAGTAAGTGATTGAGTGTTCAAATTACATGCCACTGGCCTAAAATTTTATGTCAAGGTTCAATAGTAGTATAGTAAAGTAGTATAGTAAAGAAGTATAGTATAGTAGTATAGTAATAGTAGTCAAGGCTCAGAGTAGTCAGATAAGAAAAGTCGACCTCATCTAGTTTTAAAAATATGATTGACGTGTTAAAGTGTTTGTATAAACCTACTTACAGAAATAAAATCATTTATCATTTAATATTTTAAGATATGGCCAATTCAAAAACCTCTGGGGGTCTAACACAAATCGTTTTGCTTGGAGCACGTACAGATTTAGTATTGAAACTGGTTTTGACACATTTCAACGCACCTACAGGTTTCAGATGAGTATTGCTGTTTTAGCCACCCATGCGCGCATGTCTAACCGCGACGTCTGAATGCGTCCCATAACATTTGCTGGCGGCTCGCCACTGGGAGCCCCGGCACTTATACACGACTTGTAAACAAAAGATTTCTATGAACCGATAGTAAACAAATGACTGTTTCCTTTTATGGACAGACCAGGCCTAATTATGCCACATGTATTAGAACAATAGAAACTTTAACTTTATTTACTTTTTTGTCATACAAAATAAACTCGTTTTATTCCACTTTTCTTCTTTTTTTTTCAAAAGCCGTGACACTATGTTTTTTGTTTTGGCCTAAAATGAAGTTCCACTCATTAACTAAACAATAAAATCATAATATTTAAAGTATTCTGAAGTATTCGAAACAGATAACCCTAATGAGGCATACGACAAGTTTCTAGAACTATTTCGTTTATTTTATAATTTATGCTTTCCAAAACAATTAATTAATGTAAAACCTGTTAAAAAAGTAAAATGGATTTCGCGTGGAATAAGGATCTCTAGCAGGAAACAGAGAAACCTACTTTGGAAATACAGAAAAGCACCCTCAAGTGAAAGTAAAAATACATTTAAAAATTATTCACGGAGACTAAAAAAAATTATAAATCTCACTCAAAAAGCTCAAAATAATTACCTTATTAATTGTTCTCAAAATAAATCAAAGGTGTCATGGCAGATAATTAATAATAACGATCGGTTAAAAGAACCTATTTTGCAAATAAATAAAGATAATAAACTGGTGAAAAACCCTGAGCAAATTGCCAAGTCATTTAACGATTTCTTCGTTGATCAGGTACAGAACGTTACTAGGAAACATCTGGGCAAGACAAGTGGCAATACTAGTATCAGGAATTCTCTATTCATGCCCCCAGTAGTACCTCAAGATATTATGCGTATAATACAACATTTAAAAAATAAAAAAAGTGTTGGATACGACGAAGTTTCTACCGCGGCAGTAAAATTTGTATCAGATATCATAGCCAAACCGTTGAGCCATATAATAAATGCATGCATAAGCTCAGGTATATTTCCAGATCAATTGAAAACTGTTGTCATAAAACCACTACATAAAAAAAACAATAAGGAAGACATGTCAAACTACAGACCGGTAGCGTTAATTTCAGTATTTTCTAAGATATTCGAAAAGATTATTTATGAATCTATTTACTCATTTGTAATTAAAAATAATATTTTATGCGAAGAGCAAAAGGGCTTTCGAAAAAATAAAAATATTAACATGGCAATATTTGACCTTTTAAAAGTGATCATGAATAATGTGGATAAGAAAAATCCTGTATGTGCAATTTTCACTGACATGACAAAAGCGTTCGATTATGTAAAACATGACACCCTGTTAAATAAACTTGAAGCGTACGGTATAAGAGGCAACGTACTAAACCTAATAAAGTCTTACCTCACTGATCGGAAACAGTACACAGAAATATCGAGAGTATGTACTAAAACCAAGCGTGAAATAAAATATTTATCCTCTAGCAGAATACCTAAGTTTGGGATTCCGCAAGGTAGTGTACTTGGGCCATTATTATTTCTGCTTTACATTAACGATCTACCGCGTCAAATTCATCATCCAATGACATTATTTGCAGATGACAGCACAGCTATAATTGAATGCATAAATAAAACGGAATACAATAGAGATATAAACGACACCCTTAAAACTATAATAGATTGGCTTAATAGAAATAATCTAGTGATAAATCTAAATAAAACACAAGTCATGCATTTCTACCAGCGACTAGAACCGGAGAATATGATAGTAAAATATAATGACCAAAACGTAGATTCAACTATAGTAACAAAATTTCTAGGAGTACACATAGACAATAAACTGACATGGAAACATCAAGCTGAAAACGTGTGTAATAAATTAAGTAAAACGGCGTATGTACTCTATAGCCTCTCAAAAAAAGTTAACATAAATACGTTAGTAACAGCATATCATGGTTTAGTTGCTTCTTTACTGAGATTTGGTGTCATATTTTGGGGAAATTGCAGTGAGAGAGAAAGGATATTTAGGGCCCAAAAACGGTGCCTTCGATCAATGACAGGTCTTAAAACTACAGAAAGCTGTCAACCTGTTTTTAAATCTTTAAGAATACTTACGTTGCCATCGTTGTACATACTAGAAGTAGCCCTTTTTGTTAGAACGAACAAGCACCTGTTTGCGTCAGTAGTGGATAAAAGACAACGATCGGGACCAATGAGATCTCAATATAAGAATCAACTTTATACAGGTGGTTACCAAACGGCTTTACTTAAAAACAACATCTTAACCATGGGTCCTATTATATATAATAAACTGCCGTTACATTTAAGAGAATTACCCATCAAAGTTTTAAAAAAAAAGTTAACAAAACTGCTACTGGACAAGTGTTATTATACAATTAAAGATTTTCTCACTGACAAAACATTTTAGTGTCATTATTACAATTCTAATGTTATTATTATTATTATTATTATTATTTTTTTGCCATTTTATTTATATTTGTAATTGAATTTATTCTTTATCTTTTCTCTTTTATTTTTTAATTTAATTTATTGACATTTGTAATTTAATTTTCTGACATTTTTAATTCAATTGATCGACATACATTTGGAGTTTAAGTTATTGACATTTTTATTTGTTTTTCATTTATGTTTGTCTTATTATGATTATTAGTGCTATGATTATTACTGCTTAATGAATTGAAGGCTTTTGTTTGTATAATTAATGTGTTATGTTTAATAATTTTGCATGCCGTATGGCAAAATGTATCGGGACTCTAATTGAAATTACCATCATATCTGTATACCTACATTATTAGCAAATAAATGATTTATGATTTCTGATTTCTGATTTCTGAAAAAGATTCTTTCAAATTTTGTAAATTTATAGAATTTAAAGTATTAATTTGACAGAACGCACGACCGCGGCTCAGATTACAAACTGATTTTCAACCACAGACAACTTATTTCATAATTCCGATAGTCCTCAGAATAATAACTAAAGCATAGAAGGAAGGCTAAAATAGCAACTGAACTCAATATATTTGGTTCACTTTGACTTATGGAGGCTGCTGATATGTTAGAGAAGGACACGCGTACAAAAGACATTTCGAAATTTTGTAGGTTGTCACTAATTTTATTCTGACTAATGATGTAACTCACGCACTTTGAACGTCGATAAATTTATCGATGACATGCATTAATTGCCAAAAGGAATGTCTGTGATGAGATATATTAAACTTTCTTGAAATATATAAATTATAGCAAAAATCGTGACTGAAAAAAGGAAAGGGAAAAGAGGAGGGGAGGGGAAAGGGTATCAGGGAAATTATTAATCTTCAAATAAATCAACAAATTTTCGGGTAAATTAAATCAATTTTAAAATTCGACTATTTGTTACAGTTTAAGCTCTTTTTTTTTTGGGTTGGAAATCTTCAAATGACCTCTCCCGCTCTGGGCGGAGCGGAAGGCCGTGTCAGACTCTTACTGACTAAAACCCACCCGTGTTCCTTCAGTTGCCTGTGCGCCAGGGCCACGGTAACTCTTTTGAACAATTCGCGACCCTGGCAGGACAGCTTAAGCTCTAAGGTTAAAATGTAATGGACGACATTTTAAGTAGAATAGGTCGAATCAGTCGAGGTTCATAAGTGCAGAACTACATTAACTTTCAACTTGTAAGTCTGTAAATTTAAAAAAATAACAAGTATATCTAGTAGGTATAAAATCATGTTTGGAATAACAATAATAATTTCCAATCAGTTAGCTTTACCTTTGTATATTGTAAGGGCACATTCAAGTCAATGAAAGACGAACCTATTAAATGATAACTTTATAGTAGGTACATACAGCGCTCACACATGTGCTATGCAATTATACAATACTGAGAGATTGAACTTATACAATGCACAGATAGTTTTTACAATCATTAGCATTTAATCAATTAGTTTATGCGCCCTTGTGGAGCAGGACCAAATTGAGCCAAGCATTTTTATTAGCGATGTAATCCCCAAACTTATAATATGCTTGGCTGCATAGTGTGAATTTTATACAAGATTTAAATTTGGTTTTATTCAGTTAAAGTATATGGGGAGGTATTTTATTGTAACATTTCAAACAGTACTCCATGAAAGATGAGTCTAGTTTAGCCAGCCTGAAACCTGGTTGAACTAATTGTGCCTTTCACCTCTTTTACTAAAAAAAAATATAGTTTTTTTTTTAAAGATTTTTCTTTACGTGTATGATGTTTTCATAGATATATTGACAAGGTGCCGTCATGATATTAATATCTTTAAATATCGAAGTCGTCTCCATTTTGCAGTTTCATTGTAAACATAAATGAATCCAAAGTAAAATGCTTGGAGCAAATGTGACTATACTTTTTTTGGAGTTCAATTCTTCTACCAATGCGAGTTACCCTTTTTTTTCACATCGTCTTTATGAAATCTGTAAAATAAGAGTATCGATAATATTATTTACGCCACTATGCATATTTATGATAACCTCAAAGAAATTTCCGAATAGTCGCTAAAACTTCTACTGAAATAGTTATTACGACTGCTTTCCACTACAAAGTGATTCAGCAAACCTTGTTTTATATTTCTAATCGGTTATCAGCTCGCATTAGAAAAATAATTTGACAAAAACTTACCGATGGAAAGTCAATATTTGTTGGTTATTTTTTTTTCGTAAAGAATGGGACTTGCAGCCCCCAACCACACAAGACATTATACCACAGAGTCCGCACACTCACTATGTATATTCATACAAAGAATTCGTGCAATCTAACAACAGAATTATTATAAAAATATCGTATAACCATGGGAGTTTACTACAAACTCATGAACAATGAACACGCAAACAAGTCAAATTGTTCAATGACCTAACTGTCACACTCTGAAGCATAGTACTATCTAATTTGGCCGGGTTGAAATAGAACCAATATAACCAAAATGACAGATCATCTTGTGACAAGCAAAATAAGTAAAACAAAGTGCGAATCATTGATCTCATTCTAACATCCTTTTTCTTGCCATAAGATAGAATGAGACTAAAGGCAGTTACTGATTTTTTATTTTAGCCTTCCTTCTATGCTTTAGTTATTGTTCTGAGCGATAGTCACACATGGATTGTGGCAAAAATATGCTACATTTATCCACCTTTCAAAAGAAAATGGAACGCAAGAGGTTACTACATGCATAAACTCTAAAAGATAAATAATTTCTGAACTGGTCACTTTGTACTTTCAGACAGTTGAGTGGGTGGCTAAATGGAATAAGCTTTCTCATGTCAACCGCAAAACAAAGGTTATCATGACGTAAATTATACGTCATTCACAGTTATTCGTTTTACCGAATCAGTTTCTTACATAAAATACATGATCATTTGTTGATAAGCGACAAGATTTGCCTAAGGTTGGTTTAGACAAAACGAGCAGATGCTCATTCTATCTTTACTTTACTAAACTATGTTTGTGTAATGAGGGACTAAAATGCTCTTCTTCGACTTTTAAGTTCATTCGGTCAAAACTCACCTTTACAAAAAGACGTTTAGAATGATAAGTCAGATAGATAATCACTTTATCGGTATCAAAATGTTAAAATTGATGACAGGAAAGATTTTAAAACATATTACTAACACATTAACTACCAATCCTCCTATAATAACTGATGTTACAAATCCTGCTAAAGACGCTCTGGCAATTGCAGCTTACTTCGTGAATTGTTCTTCTACGTTTTAAATCCTCCTTTCAATCAATCATAATACGGGGTGGACACTACAGTCCTTTCACAGTTATTTTGCTTTTTACAGCAGCAACACAACAGCAATCTTATTGTAACAAGAATAAAGATCATTGTAATTTTGACAATTTGAACTACGCAATATAGCGAAAAATAAAATATGTTGATCGTATAGCCAAACACTACTTTCAGATGAACTAACACCCTAACTTGATTTATCCTTCTTATTTAGTCCTGGCCAAAGTAATCTACCCCAAAACCGAGCTTAAAAAGACATGACCAGTAGCAATTTTTGAGCGCTTGCTAAAGAATATTATCAACCAAATAATTTTAAAGTTTATTTCAGAAAATATTAGATATTTATCAACAAAGAAACTTGATGAAACGAAAGTAATTATGTAACAACACGGACTAAGCACAAACACTTTTCGGAACCTCGACATTGGGAACTCTTCACTCTGTACATTTAATTATTAGATTCCAAAGCTAGACCTAGCAGTAACTGCTATCTAGCCTAGCCACGCTTTACCAAGCTGCCAGCGGAACTCGTTGATAGGATTACTTAAACATTTGATTTTGAAACCACGGTAAATCACAAAATGTCTCCTTAACACAATGTAGGCAGGATCCAGCCGCAAATCTCTGATCGCCGATGCGTGAACTGTCGTGTGTGCTTCAGCTTTTAGGTGTCTTAAAATATTTAGATTATGGCAAATAAAACTGTCAGGACTGCAGCCGCCATCATGGATTTAAAACTTGTGTCATATACACTCTTTATATCCAATAATTTGCCGGCATTCCACGCGATGTACCGCAGCGCGTTGAAGTAATGGAAGCAGAAGGGTGCACCAAGTATTAATTTCAGGACGAATATCGTAAATCCACCCAAGTCGAGGCTTTGTATGATAGACACGAAGGTTAAAGCGCCGTTGGGGAGGAACAGTGAGCCCCAGGCCAAACCCAATGCATAGGTAGTTATAATGGCACCTGAAATAGAAAGAAAAAACGAGTCAGTTTTTTTTCAGTATTTTAATCTGTGATTTGCGACACATTATAGGGTGATTCACCATTAAGAATCAGGTCACATGTATCTCCAGTTCAGATAATTATATTTTCATGTAACTCATACGGGTAGTTTTTAGTAAATTTCTCCATTTGAAATGAGAATAGTTTTTGAATTTCGGTCAAAAGAGGAAATTTTCTGTAAAGTTTTATTCTTATATAATACTGCAATGGGTTCTGAGTGGAATCAATACAAAATAATGTTATTATGGAGAGAATACGTTATTTGAGCCGAGAACAAATGATCAGAGCTGTGGGAATGTTGGAAGCTGGTTCTCAGCAACGAGCTGTGGCAATCGCTCTGGGCACTACGCATATATAAGTCGACTTTGGACACGAGTAGTGTATAATTGGGGGTTCTGGATTACTTGCTCTCGCTTTCGCTCGAGCGCATGATCCAGAACTCCCCAATCATACATTACTATCGTGATCTGCAATATAGTTCATAATATTGATTGAGTATTGTGTTTCATTCACAGTGGAGCGCTTGATACAGGATCTCCAATTTGTTTAATGGTCCGAGCAGTTGTCGTGTGTATTTATAAACAGGCATGGTATCGAACTGTTATAGCGAAGCAAAATTGTCGCGTGAACTTAAAAATAATAAACAACAATATCATGTTCGATCGCTGCGCAGCGCTGCATTGAAACGATGTAGTGCATATTTTTTTGTGTTGATGGATACAAAAACCATATTGTGAGGTCAGCTGTTACTGGAAATTGTAACTTAATGTGTAGCCGTGTGTAAAAGTAACTATATTATGGAGATAGAGTAATTGATTATAATATAAAAGAACGTAAAAAAAAAAGTCATAAAAACCAAAACCAAACCGGAACAAATACTCATTTGTTCCGTGCGGGAATCGAACCCGCAACACTTCGGCACATTAACATTGTTGTTAAACACACGTTACCCGTTAAATCAGATGCAAGGCCAGTGTTTTTTAAGTCACGCCCAGTGCCTTTTGTGTTAAGAGATAAGGTAAACAAAGAATTAGACAGATTGGTCTCGCTGGGTATTTTAAAACCGGTCTCTTATTCTGAGTATGGGTCACCGATAGTGCCTGTTCTTAAGAGCGATGGTAGTGTTCGCATATGTGCTGATTACTCGGCAACAATAAATAAACAATTACATGTGGAAAAATATCCGTTTCCAACTGCGCAAGAACTTTTTACCAAACTGCATGGTGGGGAAGAATTCAGTAAACTAGACTTATCAATGGCCTACAATCAACTGAAAATTCATGAAAACTCGCAAAACATCACTTGCATAAACACTCCCCGGGGTTTGTTTAATCACACTCGCCTTATCTTTGGTTTAGCTAGCGCTCCTTCAATTTTTCAAAGGGTTATTGAAACGATAATGGGTAATATGGAGGGGGTATTAGTTTTTCAAGATGACATTTGCATTACTGGTCGTAATAGATTTGAGCACATGAATCGGCTGAATGAAGTGTTAAAACGACTGCAAGAAGCCGGTTTTACATTAAAAAAGGACAAATGCGTATTTTTTAACCGACTTCACAAAAAGGAGGAGGTTCTCAATTCGTCTGTATGTTTTTTTTTTTTTTTTTTTTTTTTTTTTTTTTTTTATGTGTGTTAGCTCATAACTTTTTTCTGGGTGAACCGATTTGGATGATTCTTTTTTTATTTGATAGGTGGTGCTTCACATGTGGTCCCATTTAAATTTGATCAAGGTCTGACCAGTAGTTTTTGAGTTATCCTTAATACTGTAGATTTTTTCCACTTAGTTTATATGGATGATGTGTTAAAAATTTCCTGTCACCGTTATTTACACACCAAGTAGGGGTATACGAATTTGTGTGGGGTAGGTACCGCAACTAAAAAGTGAAAAATAAAAACTTTTTTACAAAAAAACAACCGACTTCCAAAAAAAACACTAAAAGACGTGAAAAATAACTTTAATTTCGGAAGTCGGTGGCCAAACACGAAAATACAAAACCAAAGGCACCGACTTCCGAAATTAAAGTTATTTTTCACGTCTTTTAGTGTTTTTTTTGGAAGTCGGTTGTTTTTTTGTAAAAAAGTTTTTTCCAAAAGAAATATCCTATCTAGGTTATATAATAGATAAAAAGGGTATTAGAAAGAATCCACTTAAGGTCGAAGCAATAGTGCAAGCAGCTGTACCAAAAAATGTAAGTGAATTACAATCATTTTTGGGTTTAATTAATTACTACAGAAATTTTACTCCGAATGCGTCTTCTATATTGAGTCCTTTACATGAGTTATTAAAAAAAGGCAACAAATGGTACTGGGGACCCGAGCAGAGTTCAGCTTTCAGCAGCATTAAAAAGATATTGTCTTCCGATAAGGTCCTCGCCCACTTTGATAACAATGCTCAAATTTATTTAACAGTAGATGCGTCCGCTGTTGGTTTGGGTGCAATATTATCACAAATAGGTAGTAAAGGCATAGAACAACCGGTTTCCTACGCGTCGCGCTCTCTGACTGTAGCCGAAAAGAAATATTCGCAAATTCAAAAGGAAGCAACGGCGATCATTTTTGGTGTTAGAAAATATCATCAATATCTTTATGGTAGACCAAAACCATTCACCTTACGTACAGACCATAAGTCATTAACGATTATATTTAAGCCAAGTCGTGGTATACCTGAAGTATCGGCAAACCGATTGCAACGTTATGCAATTGTTTTGAGCGCATATAATTATGAAATTGAGTTTATTAGCAGTGTACAAAACACAGCTGATTTCTTATCACGTGCAATACCGAGTAATAGATGTGTTAGTGAGTCAGAGCAGCGGCAGGTGTGTACGGTTAGTGTGAGGGAGAAAGCAGCGTATGTGAATTTTGCTATTGATGGTTGTTTACCTGTTACTGCACGGGAATTAGAGATTGAAACTAAAAAGGATTCCGTTCTAAAGATGGTAAGCAACTTTGTTCAAAATGGTTGGCCCCGCAATATAACAGATGATTTACTCAAACCTTATTTTTTATGTCGTATGCAAATATCGTTAGAAAATGGAATTCTATTGCGAGGCCATACAGTAATAATACCAAAAATATTGCGAAGTAGAATATTAAATGAACTCCACAGTTCACATTTTGGAATTGTTAAAATGAAAGCCGAGTCTAGGGCTCGATTTTGGTTCCCGGACATTGATGGAGCTTTGGAAAAATTGGCTAGTGCATGTGAAGTTTGTGCACAGTTACGGCCCTCTCCGTCTCGCGCGCCGCTCGCACCTTGGCCACACCCGCCGAATGCATTCCACAGAATTCACATGGATTTCTTAGGCCCTTAAAATGTTCTTGGTAATAGTGGATGCATTTTCCAAGTGGGTTGAGTGCTATGTAATGAACAATAATATAGCAACTAAGGCAGTTATAACTAAGCTTAGTGATTTTATGTCAAGGTTTGGAATACCCAATACAATAGTGACTGATAACGGAACTTCATTTGCATCACAGGAATTTGAAAATTTGAAAAATGATTGTTTTTAAGTTGAATGGAATATCTCACTTATTTTCGCCTGTTTACCATGCAATGAGCAATGGTCAAGCAGAATCATTTGTAAAAATAATTAAAAAAGGTATAAACTCCATTTCAGTATCTAGTTGTAAGGAGGATTTACAAAATCAACTGTCAAAATACCTATTCGACTATCGCAATTCTGTCAACAGCACCACTGAGACTACTCCAGCTGAATTAGTTTTTGGCCGCAAGTTACGTTCACGTTTAGACTTAATTTCAAAAACAGTACTAAACCCTTCCTTGTCATCGGAGTTATCGGCTTTAATCGAACGAAAACAGTGCTCACAGGTTAATAAATACGGTGGCAAACCACACAAAGATTACCCGACCCTTGCTCGACGACGCGCCAGCCCGCGCCGTAGCTGAGCCTGTAGCTTTAAATTCCCCAGTTAATAATAATATAATTTAGATCCAGCCTGTCCCATCTTGCTGCCCTCCCCTCAGTAACGCCCTAAGCCGAGGTTCGTACCCCACAGGGGGTGCCCTTAGCGTGCGGTCACCTAATTTTTAAGTATTTTTCGCCCCTGGCTGGAGGCTTTAAGTTAGTAGCTTAAGGCACCCACAGGTTTGCCCGGTTAAGTAGCCAGGACCTTAGTGGTCATAACTAACAGCCCATTAGGAAAAAAAAAAATACACAAAGATTATGCGATTGGTGATACAGTATGGTTCAAACAATTTTTAAATAACAGAAAATTTAACTGGAAAAAAGGAATCATTGTTAGTAAAATAGGAAAAGTAATGTACAAATTAAAATTCCATGGAAGCAACAAGAACATAATGAGACACAAAAACCAGCTCCTATCTTATAAAGGTAACAATGTTACTAACGGCATTACATCTGATGTGTGGGATGTAACTTTACCTCAAGAAGAGACAAACCCAGAGAGCAACAGTACGAGTAATGTGTTACCGGCACTAAAAAATCCACTAACCATCACTGCAGACACACACTCCAGTGTAAACTTAAGTCACGACGATGCCAGTACTGACAACACAACGGAGAAATCATGTATGTCGCCAGGTGCACCTGGGATACCCGGAACGCCATCAAGCGTATCTGCAGCGGCGAGCCCTGAGTTCAGTACCCCTCAGCCGGCACGAGTTGATGATGATCAGTCCTTTACGCCAGCGCCAGGCCGTGTTCGTAGAAACAGACCTATCATAGACTACAAGAAGTACTTTAAATTTTTTTTTAACCACTTATTGTTTAACTTTTTATTTCCTTGTTTCGAGAAGGGGGAAAAGTGTTATGTATGCATGTAACTACATAGCTATAAGTAGATGTGGCTGCGACACATATTAAGCGCAAGCGTCGAATACAACAGTGTGAATTATTCCGTCTTTGCATTAACACCTCTGTAGGCTTCCTATACAACAAAGATGTAATAAATGAATGTTACTATAATCAATAAATGTATAATCGATATTTATTTTCTTTTCTTTTCCTTTTCCGAAAGATTTTCCCTCTTATAAACACTGTGTATAGATTATGTCATGGTTAATGTTAATATATTTTTTTTAGTCTATAAGCTTGTCATAACTATATGCAGTGTTTATTATTAAGAGTATCATACAGGATCAAATTAAATTAGCTAGAGAAACTCCTCAGATGTGATGGGTATCGATACCTAAACATGATAAAACAAAAGAAAACAGATTTTCTCAACTCATACTTCAAGTACCAGCACAACCAGCGGTCGAGGACCCCAAATAAAAAAAAAAAAAATATCTTCTTTTTTTTTGTTGTGTTTAGATATCGATAGCCCACCACGTCTGAGGAGTTTCGTTAGCTAATTTAATTTGACCCCTGTATACTAACTTATTAGGTGAATAATAAAAAAAAACATTATGTAGAATCAATTTTAATTTTATTGTTTCGCCTTCAATTAAATAAACTCGACCAATAATAATAACTAATAAACAATAACTTATAAACTGCATTTAAGGTCTGCATGTGGGTGAACTTAATTTTTTAACTGTTTTACCGACGAGATATTCTGCTTCATCCATAATTTCATCGTAATTGTCCTTGACTAAATACTGAACATTCACACAAGCACAATCACTATCACTGCGATCAACACGATTTATTAAATTATTGTCACTTAAATCACAAATAGATATTTTTATTAAATGGTGTGCTTTTCCTGGATCCTTGCGAATTACGTAAGATGTAGACGGTGTATCCAATAGTTTGGGCAGGGTAATTTTAGAAGTTAATTTCGACTTCTTGTTTTTTCTTTTTATTGGTCTTTCTTGAGTATCCTTGACTTTATCCTGCTGATTTTCCTGGAACTCAGTTTGTTCAACATTGTCGCCAGCAAATTCTTGAGTAAAATAGAATGACTTAATAACATCATCAACAATATCAAGGCCTTCCATTTTCTGAAAAAAAAAAAAATTATAATAATAATTTCCATTTTCTTTCATATTAAATTAACATTATTTTTATTATTAGACTTGACAAATTTATTAGTTACTTACAATCTTAAATAGATGAATTGACGGTTAAAGATAATTTAATAATAATTTAAAAAAAAATCGTCCACTATGAACACTGTGACTGACACTGTCGCTGTGTAACTCAGTCGAGGACACGACTCTTAATAACGACCGAGGTCCAAACCCGTTGCTAGAATACTGTGCTCACAAGTCACATATTCATATATAAAGGATAGTAAGTAATGAAAATAAATAATAGGCAAGATGAAGTTGATCAAACAACCCATATCCTTGAACGTGAATAATATCAATTTCAATGACTCAGCTCGTCAGATTAGACATAGTGCTTTATTGCCTAATACAATTCGCTGCATAATATGTGGACCCTCGAACTGTGGTAAAACAAACGTTATGATCAGTTTACTGCTGCATGAAAATGGGCTTAAATTTAAAAATCTTTATCTTTACTCCAAAACTACTTTCCAGCCAAAATCACAGGTTTCCTGTCTGTGAGAGCAAGTGGGTCGTACCGTCACGGTATTAAATTCCATACATTTGCGAAACGAATGTATTTGCGTAGAGCAACGGCGGCGGCGGAGATCACGCGGGGAGTCGGGCGATTCTGTCCGCGGCCTCCATACACACTTAGTTTGCGCACTCAAACGTTGAAATAAAATGTATTTAATTTTGACTTCATAGTCATAATTATGCTTAAGTAACACTAGAAACTTTTGTCGCTCTAATGTTTTTGTGTACATCCAGGCGTATTTTACGGCTGGGCAAGCGGCAACTAGTATACCGATTAGACGAGCTAATTCGCGAATGGAACATGGCTGTAATTTTGTAAACCTAGTAACCAACTCGGCAATGTTACGTCGCTTATCAGCTGGCAATTCTATGTTAAGGTTTCTGGTATCATAACAAAATCCTAAATACTTGCAGGATTGTCGTGTATTTAACATACTTTTATCGTAATTGACAACAAATCCTAGAAACTCCAGTAGTTTCAATGTCTTGTTTACGTTATTAAGACACTTGTTATAAGTATTTCCAATATATAAAATATCGTCTAAATAACATACTGACTGAAAACCACGGTGTCTGAGGTAAGTCATGACTTCCTTCATAAGCTTAGTGAATACTCGTGGGGCTACGGATAAACCAAACGGCATGCAATTAAAGCTATATGTAACAGTTTTTAGCGAATTATTAGGCTTAAATTGAAATTTTAAGTATTTATGGTCAGAAGGCCTAATAGCTAAAAGGAAATAAGCATCTTTCAAGTCGATGGTGGCAAGGTATCCACCACGTGGTATCAATTTGCATGCTGTTCAGTAATCCTCCATTTTAAAATGTTCAGTCTTGATCAGTTTGTTTAAAGATTTTAAATTTAATATAAATCGTTTATCGCCGTTAGGTTTCGAAGTGAGGAATATTTTAGATATAAATTGATCTCTGGTCACATTGCACTCTGAGATAGCCCCTAATGATTTTAGTTTGTTAATGGCTTCCAGCATATCTGATTTCTCAGTATTTGATAGGATATTTTTAGGTATTGTTGATTGACTTACAGGCATAAGAAAAGGTATAGGATAACCATTTTTTAACCAATCAAGAATAACATTGTTGTTGGTTATTTTTAACCATCGATCATAAAAGTGGGTAAGCCTACCCGCATGTACCTGAATTAACAAAGAGTCTGAGTGGGAGTCCGAGTTTTGTCCTGCGACGTAAGGCGTTGTGATGACTGCGCTGGCGACGACGTGTACGGACGGCGATTCCCTGCCGTCGTCAGCCTTCTGTATGCACCCCGCCCCCCCCCTGTTCGCCGGGTATCGGGGAGGCGGGTTCCAGTTTCCCTGATAGGATGGACGGATACTAGGCTGTTGAGGCGGTTTTGATACCTTCGCAGTCTTTTTTATAGAAAGGCCTTGTTTTTGGATGGCCTTGGCGGCTTTAATTTTCTCTGATAGGGACGAGCCAAACAGTGACTCGTCTCGTTCGGACTCGTTAATGATATTTAAGAAGGCCTTGTCTAAACTAGGAGTAATTAATTTCACTGGAGCTTGCGTTGCCAAGTAGTGCGAATCACACAGTAAGCGGCAACCATTGCTCAAATGTTTCATAGCTTGAACTTTATTATCGCTCTTTAGAAGCAGATCCATGCCTCTGTTGATGGCGGTGATACCCGTGCCTAGCTGTTGTTGAGACGCTGTAAGTGTCTTGTCGCGATTACGAACCATGTCCGGTACCGCCGCAGAGATTTCTGCATTCAATTTGGGTGCTTGCAGGAGCTTACAATTGTCTGGTACAAGGTACTCTTTCAATAAGTTGTTTTTATTTTCTTTAGGCATTCCTTTCCTTAATAAAGGAAGCCATAATTGCGATAGATTGCAGTGAATGCTATCTCCATAGTCAGGCGAGTCGGACGTGGATTCACCGAGTGCAGACAGTAGATCAGGGTCTAACTCAGGTTCTACACTGTCAGTAGTTTCCTCTTGACGGCAGGGTTCTGCTCGATCAAGGTGTTGGTCAGTGTTATCACCGGATTCCGGTTCCGCGTCTTGCAATATATGGGGTGGCACGGATATTAGCTCCGTAAGGGTTTCATTATTGTTGCCTAGGGTCACATTAAGATCTTCGTTACCTAAAATTACGATTTGCAATTAAGGTTGGGAAGATAACCATTTTGAGGGTAGTGTAAAAATAAAATTGAATAAAACTTTGCACATTATTAACGTTACATCTGTTTTAGATTGTACGTATTTTCTGTGCTAGTTTGTCATCGTTGAAGACTCGCAGTCAACCCCGATGCAATATTAACTTTTATAATTTTGTTTTGAAAAATGTCATAGTTATTGACTCGCAGTCAATCCCAGAGCATTTACAAAACAGATACTTTCACTAGTCACTTTTAGATCACCAAATAATTAATGCATTTTTGCTTACCTTCATCTTCCGACGATGATAATTGTAACGGTTTTATTCTTCGTCTATGTCTTTCTTTTTCTTCAATCTTTCGAATTTTCCTAGTATAGTGATCAATTTTTGATTGCGCACTTCTTTTTGACATGTTGTTCGAAGGGCGCGTGCGATAGTTACCGCGCACGAAAAAGGAATGAGCTAACGTCAAAATGTGAGCACAGAGCAACCATACCGGATATACGTCACTTAGTAGTTCTAAAAATCTTTAAAATATGTGCGGAGTTACCTAGCAAGTAGGGAAACTACATTGTTATTATCATATCTGAAAAATGAAGCAACGAGTTATAATATTGTGTGCGAAGTTACAACGTTCTTTCACAGATATTTTGTATTTTTCGCTATCGTAATTCTCAAAAAAATCTTTATTAGGCTAGTTACCGAAAAAATTATTATACCGATGGATGAGGATTGAAAATGTTTTTTTTTTTTATTAATCCTGAAAGTATAACAGATGCCCCTTTTATTACGATTCAAAGTGCTCGAAAACGTTTTTTGGCACTCTTGTAAACCACCATTTTCAAGTTACAATTTTATTAGAATCGCAGGTCGATATGTTGAGTCTTATAAAAGAAGAAAATGATGGACAATAGCAGTTCATTAAATAACGACGGCGATAGTGACAGTAAAAGTACCCGTTGCTTGCATTGTAGTGGCCTTTATTTGGATTCAAATGAAGGCTGGGTTGTATGTTCCATAAGTGGCGAATTTTACATGGAACAGTAGGGAAATTGCCATACCCCATCTTGGATCCTGGGGGTACCCCATCTTGCCCCTGAGGGTACCCCGTCTTGGACCTTGGGTGTACCCCATCTTGGACCTTGGGGGTACCCCCATCTTGGACCTTGGGGGTACCCCATCTTGGACCTTGGGGGTACCCCATCTTGCCCCTGGGGGTACCCCATCTTGGACCCTGGGGGTACCCCATCTTGCCCCTGGGGGTACCCCATCTTGGACCTTGGGGGTACCCCATCTTGGACCTTGGGGGTACCCCATCTTGGATCCTGGGGGTACCCCATCTTGGATCCTGGGGTACCCCATCTTGCCCCTGGGGGTACCCCATCTTGGACCTTGGGGGTACCCCATCTTGGACCTTGGGGGTACCCCATCTTGGATCCTGGGGTACCCCATCTTGCCCCTGGGGGTACCCTACCTACCATATCATTCATAACATAATGCAATTCTATGTAAACTTATTGAAAACATTTTGATCAGTAATAGATCTATGATTGAACACTAGTATGTAAAGGGATGAAGATTGACAGTGCTTTTGTTCAAACATTTGTTTAAAAACTACCATTATTTTCACATAATTATATTACATTTGAAGACAATTTTCTTCTGCATCCACAATTTCTAAACATTTACATATTATGATATTAAATGGCACTCCAAAATAGAATATTATTGAAAAACCTGACAATTAACTATTTTTTTATGTATGATGATTTTTTAGTACTTTTGATTTCCTTTAACAATGATTAGAGCCGAGTTGACAGCATGATCAATCAATCAATCAAAATATTTTATTTCACATAAACCTACATGGGCACATAAGAAACGTCAGAAGCTAGGTGCACGGTTCTAATTGGTTGTTTCCTATGGAGAAGAGCCAGGAAGAAACTCCACGGTTACTCTTTTAAAAATAAGGGGTTATTACAATGTTTCAAATTACAGTGTCGATAGGTATGCGAGGACAGTGTAAGCCTGTCAACAAGTAACAGGTACTCAACAAAATATAAAAAAGGTCTACAAATCTACAGTCTACAAGCTAGGCCTACAACGTTTTTTATGATTATATTATGTGCATATTGCAATGAATAGTACCAACCTGAAGTATCTTACGTTCTTTTATCACTTTTAGAAATAACCTTTAGCCATAAAAATGGTTATGCTCATACCAGCACAAGTTTTACACAAATCAAGCTTCTGTACACGAGTCCAGAACAAAATATAGTTCCATAAACAATTTAAACTTTGCGCTTCAAAATCTTGATTTCTTTCCCATTATTATGGTTTCTCTATATAGTTGTTCAGATCTTAGAACTCAGAAGTAATTGCATTTACTTAGTTGCCTGTACCTTCAGTTCTGTACCAAGGCCAGAGCTTTTGCTTTTCCTTTATTTTACTGTTATTGACGCGACAGCTCGACACAGAGGCGCCGCCCGTCGTGCGGCACGCGGTGCCTTTGTGTCAAGCTATCGCGTCGCGCCAGTGTGCACGAGCCTTTACTCCTCCGTGCACTCTCGTACACGCACACACACTAATATTTCAATGTAAGAAAATTAGTAGCCTAATTGTAGTTTATAGAAGTTGAAATAAATTGTTAAGATAAATGTTGTTTTTAATGTCACCTAATTTTGAAGGCTTGGCTTGGCTTGGTTTGGGGTTTGGTGTTTGTGATACAATGATTTTTTCATTAGTACAGACACCAACGATACACTTGTTTCTGCAATGTTATATTTTTACTTGGAAAATAGTTTTTGTGAATCGTAAAAGTGTGTTTTCTGAAAATAAAAATTATTATTATTATTTCCTTTATTTTATTATATACATATAAATTATATTTTTAAATATAAAATATAAAAACATTTAAAAATACAAAAAATAGTAGCCCACTGGTATCGGGAACAGGGTCCAAGCTACCGGCGGTCAGGGCTCCAGAGAGAGGAACCTCCTAACAATGCGAGCCGTGTCCAGAAGTACTGCCTTCTGAATCAAGCCCTTGATCCAGCTTCTCAACGTGAGCCTCCTCAGGTGTTGGTCGAGGCTCGAGTTCGAGTTCGGCCTGAGTCCATTTGAATATGCCAAAAGAGTACATCAGAACCGGCATGACCCAACCGCGCGCACCTTGTTTCCGTCTGATAGAAGACTATTAAATACTTTCTTCAGGCGGCCAAAGAAGCGCTCCTTCAACGATTGCTTCATACCAGTATTATTGACGCCCAGCGCTTCCGACATACCCAAATACTTATAGGTTTCAGATGCGGAGAGGGCTCTAAGGTTCATGGAATCCGAGAGTTGGGTTCCCACGGATTCCACAATCCCCCCTCGCTTTAGATGCATGACCGCACATTTGTCTACACCAAATTCCATCCTGATGGCACTACTGAAAGTTTCAATTACTTTCAGTAGCTCCATTAGTTGCAAATTGTTTGGGGAAAAGAGTTTGAAGTCATCCATGTAGAGGAGGTGAGATATAACCCAACCACCTCTCCTCAACCGATAGCCTAGACCTGAATCCTCCAGCAGTGTGCTTAGAGGATTCAAGGCTAATCAAAACCAAAGCGGACTCTTAAACTATCACCCTGAAATATTCCTCGCTCGATCCTTATCGGCTCGATATTCCTCTGGGTATTTCGACATGCTGGATAGCTAAGGACCGTCCTCCATTGCCCCATACACGACAACACGAAGGTGCGCAGAGTTGCATCTACTTTATACAACTCCGGCACCCTTATGAGCCATATATGTGGCACCGAGTCATAGGCCTTCTTGTAATCTATCCAACATGTCGACAGATCCTTTCGCGAACGACGAACCTGTTGGCTAATGGCCATATCAATGAGGAGTAGCTTCTTAGTACCGCGAGATCCGTTCTTACATCCATTTTGAGAGGCAGACATGATGGAGTTCAATATTATTATTATTAAATGTTAATATTGAAACTGCAGACTTTATGGCAAGTCTCATTAAATGTATGTGCATATCTTTTGATAGATATCCAAAGTAAATAAATAAGCGAAAACGTGTCGTACCAAAAGCAGACGAACAATCAGTCTACCCTAATTGAAATGAATAGTCGGCACAAAGCGAGTGTTTCTTCCATACATATCTATTTGGCATCTCAGTCTTCACTTCTTTTCAAACCATAACATCTTTCAGTCATGCTTTTATCGTATCTGTCGATAAAAGCTTAACTTGTTATGTTCTTATACCAAACCGCAACACTACAAACAGCGATGACACTTGATAATCAACAAAATCGTCCCATTAAAAGAAAAAACATCCACGATGATGAGTTTGAAATTTTAACTGCAAAACATCAACTTTTCAGTACAACAGTTTCAGTTGTTTCCGTAGATACTTACCTTATTACTCAGATATGGCATAAACTATTACTTTTTTTCACATTATAATATGAATATTCAAGCGTTTCAGAATTGAGTTTTTTTTATTTTAAATATTGTGTTTTATTAAATGGTAGGTCGCAAGATAAAGTCACACATTAGTTGACAAAATAATAATGAATTGTGGTTACGCTTTGCTATTTTAAAACATTAGTTGATGAAAGTGGCACCGCACCGCAACGACACGTAAAACATTTTTCTGGGAAAATCATGGTGTGAGGATACCAGCATCAATATAGGAGCATGTATTAATTTGGGCCGTACCAACTTGCAGGGGAGTGGGTCACAACCAAATTAAAGTAGTTCATAAAATGATTCCAGTTTTTTAAATCAGGATTATGTTTTTGTTATGAAAAAAACTTCCAGGTTATTGATATCATGAAAATAATGTCTGGAAACGTCATTTCAGTGTTACCGGCTGAATGTTTAGGATTAATATCTTGAAAACTTCACAAACTAAACCTACATTTTATTGCATTTAAGAAGTTTAATTTTAATGGCTGTTTCATTTCCAAACCTCTCATTCTACAAACATTAGTTTCGTGGAGTGCATTTGTGTGGCCTGTGTTTTAATTTGGCCTAGTACTGGATTGGATGGAATAATGGATTGCTTGGTTTCGTAAGCACTACACATGCAAAATTAAATTTAAAAAAACACACTTTCAATGTAAGTGTTTCGGTATGGGATCTGTAATCTATAACAGGCAACTAGGTATCTGTTATCACAGATCCGCTGTGCTAAAATTAAAATTGATTTGATTTTAATGTCTAATACTGGATAAAATGGCAGATTTTCATGACCCGTCTTTATAATGACGTAACCCATTTCCTAGAAAACCAAAGCTTTACACTTTTTCATTAGAAAACTCTCCATTTCATTAGGTACTGCCCACCGGCTCGTGACTACAGGAAATATTAATAACAAAAAACAAATCCCAGGGAGAAATTATCGCAGTAGGTACTTACTAATGCCGTGATTGGTATATTAGAAAAGCTCCATTGCAATACCATAGGTACTGGGCCACGATACTTTAAAAAGGAGATTTGAAGCGAAATTTAACAGGCAGTAACTGTAGGAAAACTTGTTGCTAAGAAACATCACTTTATGACGTGTTTGACGACCAACTGTAAGCAAGAAGAGGTTTCCATTCACTCTTTAGATGAGAGATACGATTGATTTCGGGACGTTGTATATATGATAGTTACGCGGTAAACTCTGCTTGCGCGATGCAGGATTTTGCGTCACTGCTTTAAAATAATTTTTATCTTAGATCGAAAAAAATACTGAATAAAGACTTTATTTTAATTTTAAAAACAATACGAACATTCAAATAATTTTAAATAATCGTCTGTCTGAACTGGGAATAGAACCCGCTAAATGTGAAAAAAAACCTGTAATTTTACTATACCGATCGAAAGGCCAATCATATACATTTATTTCTTCTAAATAACATAGCATCTAAAAAAAGGAAGACCATGAAATTTTACATTTATTTACCTACTTCTCGGTACTACAATTTATGTTCCTATCACATTATTATTTTATCATACCCTTCTAATAGAGAAAATATGGTTTCTCAAGTGTGTACTCATTACTAATACTTTGAAATGATAATAAAGTAGAAAGTACTACATAAAGTCAGTTGCTATAAGCACAGAGAAGAGGCTATTCATTATTCGGAACAAAATTTTAAATTAATTAAATTTCATGGTCTTCCTTTAATTTTCCATGTGGCAAAGTCGTGGGGCGTCCTGTGTAAGTTCAGCACATATTGCGCGGTTTCCACTACATGAATAAACCAATGCAAACAGTACATGTTATGTTGAAATAAATAAACTTTCACATCAAAGCGGGCCTGGCATGCGGCTAAGTATATCTTCTAACTAATAAAAACGTCCGCACAGTTGATATTTGTTTGTGAAACCTGCATCACGCAGGCTTCTTCGGATGCGTTCATACACAAATCGTTGAGCTCCTTTAAGTTCTGAGTGGAGCTGCACGAATTTAATTATTGTTAATGTGAGGACTATGTGGGTGTCATAGCTTTTACGACTTTTTCCCAGTAAAATTTAATCATGATATGGCAGTTTCAGTAATTTATGCGGCCTACCCGAATGTCCTTTCTTTGGTATTCTTCGCCGAATCGTTGAGCTCCTTAAGTTCTGAGTTGCACGAAAACTGAAAAATGCATGCACTGACTGGATTGGTGTCTCAAAAGACCATTTTAGACACCAATCTAAATGGTCTTCACATGATCTGACCAAGATTATGTTTGGACTTTAAAAGAGATTGTGACCTCTGAGTTTGTTTCGGCCTTTCTTCTCAGAGTAGTCAGATAGGAAACACCGACCTTATCTAGTTAAAAAATATGATTGACATCTAAAATTGTTTGTATAAACTTACTTACAGAAATAAAATCATTTATGCTTTACATTTACATAAAAGTGTAATCTGTTCTAGGTAACGATATGCCTTGAGGCCTTAAAATGTCGCACACGGTTTTTAAAGAGACGAGCCAAACTTGAAAATAAACCTGATTATGTTAAAAGATACATGCTAAGGCTCTTCTTATACAAGTACATAACATAAGAAAATTATGATATTATAATAATAATAATAATATACGAGGGCAGCATGTGGCGAGCTGCTGGGCCGTAGCGACCCCACCGGCCCCTTATCTCCTGGGAGAAGTCTTGTTCCTAACCTCTTTTTTTTTTTTTTGTTTGGAAATCGTCAAATGACCTCTCCCGCTCTGGGCGGAGCGGAAGGGCGTGTCAGACTCTTAATGTCTAAAAACCACCCTTGTCCCTTCAGTTGCCTGTGCGCCAGGGCCACGGTAACTCTTTTGAACAATCCGCGACCCCGGCAGGCATCGGCCGCGACCGTGTGCTAGCGACCGTTTTTGGGGGCCCATTATTGAGTGTGCAAGTCACCCCCTGCCATTTTATCGGTGTATTTTATATATAAAACATTGGTCAGGCAGGGGCCATAGCCGTTCCATAGTTCTTGGTAACCAGTCCATCTTAGCCACTGAAACCCATAGCTCAATAATTATTTTTGTTTCCATATCCTGCAATAGTCCGACACCAACCGGGGGTTGTTCTTGGGTGCACTTGCACAGTGCATACAGGGATAATCGTCGGTTGGTGCCTCATCTCATTATCAACGTCGAACGGGCCTCTGCGAGTTGGCCTCGGCCCTCGTACGCCTTCCAAAGGACCGGGATCCCACGGTCCCGAGCTATGTTAACTAATAATATACATATACTCGTTAGGGAAAAAAATAACTAGAGTTTAGAGAGAAAACAATTTCCCGATGTATTTTTCCCCGTGTGTTTTCTCGATTCAAGATTCTTGGTGCCTCGAATGTGACAAATATAATAAAATCGTATTATAAGCACAACAAAAGCCCACGAATTAAATATTATGCCTTGGGTAAAAAAAAAAGCAAAACAAAGCAAAATAAAAAATCTGATTATTGGTGCTTCTTACTCTTAAGTAGTTATTTAAATTAGCAAAAACATTTAAAATTAAAAATCTCAAATATGTCAGTATTTGCATAATTAAGCTACGGTTTCCTAGGAAATCAAGTGGACGTTATATTATAACGGACGTGATGAAAATCTGAAATTTTTACCTGTATTTTATTTTATTTATTCGGGAAAACAAACAATAAAAAGATAGGATACACAAATGATATAAATGTGAAATCAACCACGCTCTCCACAGATACACAATGGTAAATTTTATGACTAGCTTTGTAAACAATAAATAGAGGAATATTAATTGTAAATTAAAAGTTAGCATTTGGCGTTAAGGTGTCAAAATATGCTCTGTATTTGGCCAGCCGGTATTGTGTGACCGTGCACCCGCTTTCTTAGACAAGTTAATAAGTTTCATCGCATTCGGTCACTACTCGTAATATAGAAATGCGCAAAATATTTCCTTTAAAGCTCTCTACTGAAACGTTGAGTTTGCAGATAACACTTTATACTTTGCACGCGTCGTTCTGATCCCCCATTTTTATAATCTCCCCTTGTAACATGAACTGGGTCTACAATTAGTGATATCAATTTTTTTTCCTTCCCTCTGAATTCTAATGAGGTTTTAGAAGTCTTTTTTTGGAAAGACTGCACAGCAAGTGAATAACTCGAGGCCTATAGATGATCTACCTCCCGGGGGTTTAATGACACTTAAAAACCTAGGTTACTTTAAATTATTTAATTATTATGACGAACTTTTATCTTCTTTAATCGGTTGAAGGACACTGAACGAGACACAATATTAATTTTATGGAAGTATTTACTACCAATCTGGTAGTTGATGTATCTACATTAATTTCTATGAAACTATGATATTATGAAGCCATTCAGTATCGATCAATCAATGTTAACAATTTTCTATTTTGTTATGTACTTAGTACTTGTTAATACTCAATACTTTATTGCTTTCCACCAAGTATTTGCTAAGGTGGTAAACATTTGTATAAGAACGATCGTGGACCGATGACAGGCCTACATTGTCTACACAACAGTATAATTTGAAAACATTGTAACAGCCAATTATTTTTAAACGAGTAACCGTGGAGTTTCTTGAATATCTTCTGTATCATAAAAGATGGAATAATGAATAGTGGTAACGGAATTTTAAACTGCGATCGCGAGGTATCCCAGTGAAGCATCTTCGGCATGTAATTTCCCTTAGTTCACTATCCATATACGGGTTGGTTACCTATTGGAATAGGTAGACTAACTGCCAAAACTCGTCAGCAGTACAAGAGGAGGTATCCCCCACATTTGTACATACAGCATCGCAGTCGCCCACCGTTTAGTAGTGGTGATATGTTTTTATTTATCAAACACGAAAGAAAATTTTTACTGTCGTACTTTTTGTTGTGAAGCCTATATATTTATTGTGAAGTACTTGCTTAATAATACAAAACTTTGCTTAAGACTCATGCATCATTAAAACACGGTGTTATTCTCAAGTCGAAGTCAGTGTTTAGGTTAGCAAAGAGGATAATGACGTTTGGGGCTAGTTGTCGATAACTCTTTGCGTGGCAGGTCAACTTATACTGATACACTAGGAGATGTTATAGAAAAAGCTATCTTCTTGGATATTTTTGTCAAAATAAGCGTTATCAAATATCGAACCAAAATGAAAACATGTTAGTTTACATACGTGGGCACATATGAAACGTCAGAAGCTCTGTACACGGGTCCAAATAGTGGTTTCATATGGTGCACAGTCAGCAAGAAACTCAACAATTACTCTTTTAAATTAATCAGTTTTACAATATTCCTAAATGTGTAAGCAGGTAAGGGAGGTTAAAAAGGCGGCGGCGGTAAAAGCGTTTAACATCAGTTATGAAACTTTAAATATATTTAAACTTGAGGTACGTGGCAATTAAAAAACAAGAAAATGAGTCTAAAAATACGAATAAGAAACTGACAATAAATAAAGAAGTAAATATTTTTAGTATAGACGTTCTAACGTTATATTGGTTAAGTTGTTAAGTTTCTTGAGGCTTATTGAATTATAATATTGTTTTGTTACTTATCTCTTGTCATGATTTCACACTTCCTTTACTTTTAACTTAACTACTGTTTACGTCAACCTACCCCGGACAGTGTAGGTTGACTAAGATTTGGAGTTCTAAAACGCAAATCCAATAAATAACCATAACTCGGTTAGATAAATTATAGCAATTATAGGTATTAATTTTTTAAATTTTAATTGTGTCAGAATCAAACAATGTCGCTGATGTATGCGACGGATTGCAGTGCCTTATATAAGTTCATTTTGATGTAACAAAGCACAGGTAAATCGTTTTCAATGCTGAAAAATTAATTAACGTAAGGGTCAATATGACTACGATGATTTAAGTTACAAAGACTCACTATACACCGTGTTTCGGACGATATACATAATCTTCGACCAAATGTTCAGACCATGGAAATAAGCATTTTTCACTATGGACACATTAATGAATTCTTATTTTTTATTTTTGTTAATTTTCCTACAAGGTAAAAACCTTGACGTAAATCAGCCGATGCATGCATATAAATTTTTATCCGAATTGGCAACGTCGTAGGTATTTTCATTCATAAGATTAGGCGGGCTGAAACTTGTCAAAACTTGTCAAATTATTGACAGTTGACAAAAAAAATAAACGTGCAAATGAAATGCAAATAGCATTTGATTTATCATTTTAATTGCACTAAGCGGCAACATAGGCCAAATTAAGACCCTTTCCTACTGCATAGCTCAATTAAATTTAATTCAAAGAAATTACAAATATCTTTGTAAAGAATCGTTTTGAAGTACTACTTCCTGTATTAGATTTGATTTGTAAAAGCTATAGAAGCGTTGCCAAAGTTTATGGATAACGTGAAAAACAGGGTGCTATTTTCACCTGCCAAGAGAACATTAATGTATGGGACGATACAAAAAAAAAAAGTGACGTGACGCGTTGTTAAAATCTACTCGATTGTGTTTGATATCAAGACAAAATACTGTGCAGAACGAGACTTACATTGGCTTTTATACAAATACCAATTTGAAATGTCATATACAACAAGTATTTAACAAAAATATGGCCTATGGAAAATATGTGCAGTTTTTTTTTTTAAATATCATGATTTGTAATATACCAATCGATAGAGCAAATACTGCTGAGTCGAAAGGTATATTATATAACTTATTTTGTACAAAATGTCCCTGACATTATTTCATATTTCCACTATCGATGTTTTTTTAATTAATTGGTTTAAGATGTTTTCCTTCACCGTTTTGAGAGCAGTGGTGATGAAATAATTTACCTACACAAAGTAAAGTTGCACTGGGCCACCACTGCTCTGCAGTAAAGGTTAATGATTGGTTATTATTAATAGTCGACGTGAGATGAGTAAACATTTCTTACCAGTAGCTCTTTGAGCAATCGAAGTCATGGCCGGTAATGTGGGCCCATAGTGCGTCATGTGGGGAGACATAGGCCGCCTTAGTGTCATGTTCTTGTGGTCGTGGTCAGGGTCATGGTGGGCCACGTAAGGCACATATTTTATACTATGCCCTTTAGACTTATTGCACAAAAAGTTTAGGATGCCAGGGGACACACGAAGAAGGCCTCCTCTGAAAAAAAGGGACATTTTAATAGTCTTCATAATAACAGTTTCTATCTATCTACTACTAGGTTTGACAGACATTGCCAACCAAAATATCATATCACCACTCGTGATGGCTATTTTGGCGTACCCCAGCAATTCAACGAGCAAATGGTCTGGATTAGCATTTAATACCGTTAATTTATGCTGCTGCCACATCAATATAATATCAAACATAAAATAAACCTGTTTTGAGAAGAAAAAACATGTGTTTAATATTTCATATTTTTTTTAAAGGGTAGGTAAAAATGTAGCGCTGTGCAGGTTGGTCTGATCAAATTAGTTTCCCCATTAATGATTAGCATAAGGCCACACAAATTAAACAAGAAAGCATGTTCAATGCCCAAAACCGTTGTCCCAACAGGGCTATGTTTACTTAAGTAAGACAGACTGCTCCATACCTATATTTAAGTTTTTATGCCTTACTTAAATACGGCATGGCTTTAAATCTCCTGTAAAACTTATTTTCCTCGGAGTATAATCCGATTTAAACGTGAATTGTTTTTACATCTCTTGACTTGATTACAGTTTACAGTATTTTATTTTTCGTAATAAAGTTTAGAGCGAACACTAAGTATACATCACCGAACCAAGTTTACAAATAATAACTTAAGTAGTTTCTGATATTAAGGAAATAAGGTATTACCCAACTAATTACTATTGGAAACCTCAAAGGGAACTAATAATTTAACATTTCGTTTCCGACTCATCCTATTTATTGATGCAAAAATCCGAAATATTTAAAATAAAATAAATAATTAAAATGAATGCTATGAAAGAACATTTTATATTCATCTGCTCACTGATAACTATTTAATCATTTAACACAACATTTAAAACATAAAACACCTCTAACATTTGTAAAATAAAATTACTGTATTGTATGTATATATTTATTTGATTTAACGATTAGTAAATATATTAAACAAAAGACATATTTTTAAAACAATTTAATTGTATGAGTCTAACATACATCTACTTAAATAAAAATCTTAAATTCATTCATTCATTCACTCACTGACAGACAATTCACAGCCTCAACCGCTGGATCTAAAAGCATGAAACAAGCGTTCTTTACCTAAGCAAGAATTTTCGTAAATTCATCCCCTAAAGTGGTAAAATAGGGTCTGAAAGTTTGTATGTAAGTTTTCCATTCTTGGCGATGGGAAATTCCATCTCGCACATGGCTTTTTGAATATTAAATTCCATCTCGCACACGGCTTGTTGAATATTAAATTGTTTGAAATAAATAACCACTTATGTAAATGAGATAACACTTATTTGGTCTTATTACAAAACAAGGTTTTTCTTTCGTGATGGTTTTCAACCATCGAGATAGTTTTTTTTTTTTGTAGTAAGAACGTACCTTTTTTTTCCTAATGGGCCTGTGCTTGGCCGGAGATTAAAATACAGTTCTTAAAAAACGACAACTTAGTCCCGTAATGAGTTGTAGCGCTCGCCGGCCGCTGCCACAGCACCGAATCAATATTAAACCGTCGATCGAGCTACATTTTCTCAAAAGAGCGGTCGCCGCCACATAACGGCCAGCAGTGACGGGTGTCATGAAAATTATGGCAACGACAAAAATTTAAATCTTTGGGCAGCAGGATCTGACTTTATGGTTTCAAAAACGCTCTGTAGGAAAACACACCAACTTACTTTCATAACGTTTGAGTGACGTCATCCGCCGCCAAATTGTAGACGCTATTTAGCGGCGACCACTCTTCTAGGAAACCTAAGCTTTCAAAAATTTCCTTTGACAGGCTTGATCTGCCAAGCAAGGAGTTAAGCAGTTGAAAATTGACAAGTCATAAAATGCAACGCCTTTCTATCTGGGTTTTCATTAATACGCTAATACGTCTACAACCACATATCCGATTTACGTGATTATTATTTAAGTTATAGAATTTTGTCCTGGCTTTGCTTAAGTACATGTTTTGTTACTCTAGGTAACATGATGTAACAATAAGTAATAACAGCCGCACGGGTCGCTCGATCTGGTTAAGCTACGCTTGTTTGTTTACTTGTCACCCTTTGACTTTTTTATTTTGACAATCAGCAAAGACATAGACAATTTGTATGTTTGCTACATACAAGTATGTATATTGTTTTTTGAGAAATATTATAAATTTGTAGGTAAAAAAACTGTATTAAAAGTAAGTAAAGTACAATTTCCTTAGTATAAAAAAAATACTCTGTAATTCAACAGTTAAATTATATTAAAATGAATATTAATGACTAATAAAAACGAATCGATAAAACGTTCAACTCTAGCAATACATTTCGTTCGGTCCGACATTCTTCCAAATATTGACTATGGTGCCGACCGCACAGAGCCAATGCGAACTTTGTTCGTAGCATGACAACAATGTAAACATCGGTCGTGTTTCGGTCGGTCCCGAACATTCGGATGTGCACATCCGAGTAGACCCCCCGAGATGGTTTCGCAATTAACAAAGGTAAGGTACAATAATTTACCAAAGGAGTGACCGGGTGGTCACTCCTTTGGTAAATTATTGTACCTTACCGCATAAAGTAGAACGCATAATTTGCAAAGATCTTAGTTACGACATGGAAAGTTAGTTATAGGTTACTATCTGTGACTTAAGTCATCTGTAGAAAAAAAAAAATTGAAAGCCTAACCGGCGAAAATAGCTAGAATTGAGAAAAGACTCACGTGAAGTAGATATTTTTTTCTTCAAGCCTAAGGAGCATTAGCGGATAGAAAGACTGAAATATGTGTTGGAACGATGAAACTACGTATCGTGCTTTTCCATAGAAATCTGTTATTCCTGATGTAAATAGTTCCGACTATTCATAAGCAATAATATGACTTGCTAAAAATGGGTTCTAAAGCGTGCTGTTGGCGTGCAATCAACTTGGTTCAGTGAAATTATCTAGTGTTTTTTAAATATATTTTATCGAAGTTCATCTTTTGAGGATTCAGTTCATTGACATGATTGCATTTTCGTTAATTTCCGAGGGTTTGTTTCAATAATATAGGCTTTTAAACAACTAACTCTTCTTTCATAACGTTGCGGTTTCATGTATTTTCATTTAGTATTATTTCAAGCGTCATTAAAATAATCAAATTTTAATGAGGCTATGGAATCAATTTACCCACATATAAACCATTTATTTGTAGTTAATTTGATTATCATATTTAAGTGTGGTTAAATTGATTCCATAATATTACTACATATACACCGCTACTAATTGATTACACGTACATCGCTACAAATTGATTACATGTACATCGCTACAAATTGATTACATGTACATCGCTACTAATTAATTACACATCGCTACTGCCACGTGCAAAATCGAAACAATACATAGGTTATAAATGCTCTAACGTATACATTGTAGCGCAAATCCTTTTTGATTTGTATTGCAACCTATTTTGGCAAATTGGTCATTATGTTTTCTTTTTAATTTTAAACTTTGATTTACTCGAAAAATAAAGTCATGTTTTTCTGCTGTCTGATGCGTTATTAGAGAATTTTAACCATGGAAGCATTTTTATTTGGATGAAAACCGCCTAAAACTGTGAATTTGAATCTCCTCTATCCTGCTAGGGCTGTGAGACGAAATAATATATCTCAGCTGTGATCCTGCGAAATTTAATGTACCTATTGGTTCTTTTGAAAATTTATGACGAACGTAAAACGTTCGTCATAAATTTTCAAAATACGAGTCGAATTTCGGCTTCTGCCATCGTCGGGCTGGGAAAGTTGAAGGCAGCTCGTGACCCAACTTAAGCTGTTGTGCTGCCTCAGTTTGTCGGCCTGCATAAAAACTGCGTATCCCTACATCTCTACGAGCTACTAGTCGTGCCGCCCGGCGCTGACGACTTATACCGAACTTCCATATTTTTACATGTATCTTAAGTAATTTTATTATAGTCACTAAGTAACTTGTTCTTGCTCCTATATTTAAGATTAATAACGTCTTATACCTGACTTTGTGCTGAGCCACAGTTCAAGCTTACTGTTGTACGTAAAGAGCCAGTATTTTGGACGCATAGGCCTTTATTTAAACGATTGCAATCGGTTCGAGATAGATCGTGTCGTGATCGTGATCGTATCGAGAATCAGTTTATCACTAAGTTTAACTCGGTTAAAATTACTTTATTTAGGCAATAGTTCAAAGCAGACATTTTCTGACGTAATTCTTTAATAATTTGGTTATCTTTAACTATGTATTTTATATTTTTGTTAATTTTCGGTGTATTTTTATTCTTTATCAAAATTATACGTATTATGTGGTGATGCCTCTATTATTTCACTACAACAGGTATTATGTAAGGATTCAAACTGAGAATACAAAACAATTAAGTGCGTAAAAAGTTTCAACAAAATCAGATCATAAACATGCTAATGAACGTTTTAACTCATCTCTCAACTTAACAAGATAGTTTTAGTTCAGTAAGTCGACGAATACTGGGCATAAAACTCATCCACAATGTTTATTCAGCGGTAAACTTAGCTAATCAGCGACGTATTTTTTCTGTAGAGTTTTGGTACTTATATTGTATATTTTTTAAATACACTCAAACATAAAAATGACTTGTCACACTGAGTGTCATGTACCTATTTATCGTTGGAAATTAACAATTTGATTTTCCATGCAATAAAAACAAACCCTTTATAAAATTTCACATGGCAATAGCCGAATACTTTTCCTTATAAAATAAATCTAATATATAAAAATCTCGTGTCACAGTGTTTGTTATCGAACTCCTCCGAAACGGCTTGACCAATTTTTTTGTTTTTTTTTTTTGTGTATATTTGATAGGTCTGAGAATAGGTCGTAAAATATTTCATACCGCTGCGGGTAAAACCGCGGGGAGCAGCTAGTAATATCAAGTATATAATATTATATATAATTATATTATTTATATTCTACATAATTATATCTTGACGGGCGTTTATTGCTAACACAACTCTTGGCGGACTGAAATGAACTGAAAGATTGCGCTCGCAAGGTAGGTTCTATTCGCACCTTTGATGTGTGGCACTCTAAAATACAACATACTTAAAATGTAAAAGAAGCGTGTTTGAGCAAAAATGTGTGATATTTTGTAATTAAATTCATTTCTGGATCGACAAAGGTGGAAATTTTGAATATAAAAGAACAACGAAATTAATTCGAAGCATTCGTTTAATAAACTCGCATGCCTGAGCACTCGACACAGCAGGACGCATCTCGGTAGCTAAGTTTTATTGTTCATTTAAGCGCGACGCGACAGAGCATAGCCTTGCTTTTTCATTATTACCCTTCGATTGTTTTCGTAAAACATGAAAATCACGAGAAACAAAAAGCATATTGAGCGGCGTGACGCGGAGGGCTTTTTACACATTTCATGTTGCCGACATGTTGCTTCCATTATTTTTGTGACGTGACTGATTAGACACGTTACAAAAATAATGGATTATTAACATTTATGGACCAGCACAATATCATGGCAGATTTGGTCAACAATTTTTTTAAGTTTTAAACTGACAGCGTTTTTATATTTGTCAATTAAAGTTAATGATTGATGAATGATGATTTTTAAGTACCTAACAACTCTGAGGCTGAAATTTATAAATTAAACTAAGACTTTACTCAAGCTAAGTAGCTAGATAGTAGGCGTTTAATACGAAAATGAACCTTATTCGTATGTAGCTAATATATGAGTTCATATTTAATTTATTTCTTTCTTTAATTAAGACACAAAATCATCAACGATTTTATATTTTTTCTTTTATATGTCTTAATGTGTGTATACACAAACTGTGTATTTTATGTTTTTAAACCGTCCAGGTAAAAAGTTAACATTTTCATAATAAATCCTTCTCACAGTACTTCTAGCATGCAGATAAAATTTTCGTCCATTCGTCCGCAAACAGATCGTTTGATGGATTAGAGTCCTAGAGGTAATTAAGTGCAGCCCGAATATGTGGTACTGGGGACTTAGCGCGCGCAACGGTGCGATACGGAGGCACAGCAACCAGCCGGTGCCTTCTGCCGCGGCAATAGTTGTCTGGGATAAAGTAGCGAGCCAGCCAGCACGCTGATCAGGCGCGACAAATAGTGGCACGGAGCGTCTTACAGGCTATGGTGTGCTGGTATTTTGCTCACCTTACCTCTAACGAGCTATATCCAAGGCATCTTAGTAGAAATTTAGTCGGATATATAGAGCTATGGATAATAGACATGTTTACGCTTATAGAGAAACCTAAAGAACGCTTTTTGTACAGTTTCCAATAAAAGCGCGTAGGTACTTTCGTGTGGATTCCACACGTAGGAGCTGGATTCCAATTTGCTACTTACGAGCATTAACGCGGTACCCCGAACAAAACCTTGCCATAGTGCTTTATTCAGAGGCTATTAACTCATTCACTATGGGTAATAAACTACATCTGAACACACATTATTAATGTTCGATATCCTATCATCACATTGCACGTTCTTATTTGTTTTTATGTGTTATAAATACATTTAAAATCTCCTTGTAAAAAAGTAACTAAAATTATTGATTGCATGCATCTTTTGCTAAAGGTGTCGTTCTATTAATTTGAGGATTACACTAATGGATAGATAATTTAAAAATCTAAATAATTCACGTTTTATTTTATTTCAAAATTTGGCTTGTCTTTTTTTATTAAAATAATTTCATTTTTTTTTTGTGTATTCTATGATAAATGAGCGTGCACAGGGACCGAGACAGAGCGAGACTCAGCGACGGGACAGAGAAGGACCGAACGCTCAAGGTCGTTTGGTCGGGAAAGCGCCTTAAATTAAATATTATTGTCATGGCAGTTGCGGAGCGAAAATCGCTGCAATTACGCAGAACAAAACCCAACCGTCGCGTCGCGTTGTTAGGATTCCTAAGCAATTAGTACCTGCAGTAATAGTTGAGTCGTTATTTGAGTCATAAAGCTCCTGTTACAAGACCAGATTCTCAGTTTTAGTTTTATAAAGCATGTGTGACCTCAAGTTAGTTGCTTTTGTGAATCTATCATATGTTAGAATTTTAGCCAAAAGACGTCACAGTTCTGCAGGTAGAAGCGGAATAAAATTAAATATAACTTTATTCCGCTTCTACCTGCAGATCACCACACACACACACACACACACACATCAACCAAAACACATCGAAACACATCGGATTGAAAACCGCTATTATCATAGCGGTTTTCAATCCGATGTCCGATGTGTTTCTTGAACTACCGTATCACTCGTATTTTTTTTTGAAATTGTGTGTTCGCAATAACGTCATCGATATAGTGGTTTTCGATCCAATATGTTTTCGAACTGGCGTACCACTCGCAATATGTTTTGTAAATAGCGTGCTTTGGGACAACGTCATTCGAACCTACGTATCACTCATATTTCTTATACTCACGTAGATTTGTACGCCGTTAAGGCAAAACATGACTGTGATTAATTTAATGTAACATCTTGCATGACATGTTATTTTGTGTATACTCATGTTTTGGACTAATGTATTATCTTATCTTATCTTATCTTATCACTCCCATTGATTACTCCCGTTATATCAGCTTATAATGCGTGATGCGTGATGCGTCCAATCAAAATATACCGTTAATTAACAAATTCATTAACCTAGCTACTATATATAGCTCAGAATGGTTTGCGAGCCACAGAACACCGAACATAAAAATATGAAACAATATTGAAAAATATAATATTCGTTATCAACTTACCGGCCGTGTTTGAATTCACCGGCACCGCGTATAAGATTAGTCACGCGAATATGTGGAAAAAACATGATCACAAAACTATAAATTCAACAATTTTAAAACAGCAAATTCACAAAAAATATCATAAAAAACTTCCGTCGTAATGACTTTTGAAGAAACAAAATATTAATTTGCATTGACAAGAAAGTGTAAGAAGGTTTTATAACATGTGAAAAGAAAATAATAAAGGAAAAAGTCTGACTCATTGTCATGACGGCACGGTTGGCGCAGTGGTTCAGCGATTGACTGCTGCGCTGCGTGTTGTGGGTTCGATTCCCGCACGGAACAAATATTTGTATGACCTAAAAGTAGTTGTTCCGGGTCTGGCTGTTTGCGTGTGTGAGTTTGAATATTTGTAAACGCACCCACAATACAGGAGAAATTACAAGAGTAGGGCAAAGAAAAAAAAATACTCTGTTCCTGATTTGAGAACTTGAAGTAGACGTAATGTCAAACACTTCCTTAGCATTACTCAAACTCAAAGCATTTATTTCAATTAAACCATTTACAGGCACTTTTGAATTGTCAAAGAGTCGGTCAGTTAGTCAGAAAGTTGAAGTTAGTTGCCCATTCCAAAACGTAGATCTCTATGGAGAAGAACGGGCAAGAAACTCCAAGGACACTCTTTTTAAATCAAGATATTACAAAATCGTTGGTACATTAGTTCTTGTTGCTTCTATATGTGAGAACAATGTAAAAAAAATATATGTATATTAAAAAATAAATCAAAACATAAGAATAATAAAAATAAGCCGTGGCAGTTAAGAGATGACCAGTCTCAACTGACGGCGCGCGTTCACGAACATGACGCGTGGATCAGCACCATCCAGCTCAACCATTTTGTAGGGAACCGACTGATCCAACACACGCGCCAGCAACAGTGAGACATTTAAGTGAGCATGACATAGTCTCAACTGCCATGCTTTCAACTCTCTACTCTAAATGATTTCTCCAATGTAGCGCGCGAAATTCATAATATCTTGCGTATTTTGCAATTTGCAGTGCTGTTTTACATTATAATGTTGAATAAAATTCAATACGCGGCAATTATGATAAAATATTTACCTATTAAGTAATAATAATCAACATAAGTACTTCTCGAAATAATTAAAGCTGAAAAGCGTCATATTTTCACATTTAAAATCGTCATAATTTTAAACGATTATAATTAATTGAATGCTAAAGTCTATACTTTAGCATTCAATTAATTATAATCGTTTAAAATAACATAACTATTAGCATAACTATTTATGCGAGTTCTCAACTTCAAATTCTCAATTCAGAAACCAGGTAATAGTCTTGCCTTAGTTATTTTTTTTACACAAAACTTACATACAATATTTATGTACCTCTTACATTTATAATATGTACGCAGGTACCTTTATTGATAAACTAACAACGACTGAATAATTCTATATTTTTTCAATACAGGAAACAATATAAAGTGAAAAACCTTTTAAATTGTCTAAGTTTAGCACACCATTCACGTGAAACAACAACATGGTTTTTCAAACCTATAATGAAGCAATGGTTTAAGAATTTCTTTCAAATCCTTTCGATTGTGATTGAAACTGTGTTTCGTAATAAGGATGCCAAAAATGTGTGGCCAAGCTCTCATAATTATTTTCAATGTAGTTTTGATTACCTACGAGTACCATGTAAGCTCGTATGTGCAGTATATCGATCTGACCGCGGCGGCACGCACTGTTTGTGTATCAGGACCCTATTGTTCTCACTTCATTATATAACTAACGTACATTTCACATTTTAAGCTTCCATTCATTACCAACTAGGAGAATGATAAACAAAATATCAATACAGGTATTAAAAATATGGACAAACGACTGCATTTCGTGCGGCAATGTTAAAAATGTTTATTGAATTATTATATTACTACCTGCTGGCTGCTGACCGCGACTTCGTCTGCTATCCAGGATGAAAAGTAGCCTATGTCCTTCTCCAGATCATGGTCTACCCATGTGCCAAATTTCATTCAAATAGGTTCAGTCGTTTTACCGTGAAAGCGTAACAAAAAAACAAACTTACTTTCGCATTTATAATACTAGCTTTTGACCTCGTCCGCGTGGATATCGGAAATTATCCCACGGGAACGTACTACCGGGATAAAAAGAACCCTACATGTTAATCCAGGTTATAAACTATCTGTGTTCCAAATTCCATCCAAATTCGTTCTATAGTTTTTGCGTGAACGTGTAACAAACATCCATCCATCCATTCATCTATCAATCCTCACAAACTTTTACATTTATAATAATAGTAGGATAGGATTCGTTAGGATTTAATATTTCTCACAATATGAGCAAGGTTTTTAATTATTTTCAGTCGGTACTTGGGATTAAGGTATTTTTAACAGACTTCAAAAAAAAAGGAGGAGGTTCGCAATTCGACTGTACTTTTTTTTTATGTGTGTTAGCTCAGAACTTTTTTCTGGGTGAACCGATTTGGATGTTTTTTTTATTATTTGAAAGCTGGTGCTTCACATGTGCTCCCATTTGATCAAGTTCTGACCAGTAGTTTTTGAGTTATCCTTAATACTGCATATTTTTCCAGTTAGTTTATATTGATGATGTTTTAATAATTACCTGTCACTGCTAATTACGAGAATTTGTGTGGGGTAGGTACCACAACTAAAGAGTGAAAAATAAAAACATGTTTACAAAAAAACAACCGACTTCCAAAAAAAACACAAACAAAACGTGAAAAATTACTTTAATTTCGGAAGTCGGTGGCCAAAAACCAAAATACAAAATCAAATACACTGATTTCTGACTTTATCCGTTCTCGTCACTTACTTTGTTACAAAAACAACCGACTTCCAAAAAAAACACTAAAAGACGTGAAAAATAACTTTAATTTCGGAAGTCGGTGTCTTAAGTAACACACATTAAAAAAAAACATACAGACGAATTGAGAACCTCCTCCGTTTTGTGAAGTCGGTTAATAACATCAAATGTTGGAAACTTATTAGTTTAATTGTCAAAATTATATAAAATAAACCAAAAGATCAATAATTGTGACGTTGAAAATGGTTGGTACCTCGCATACAACACAAAACAAACTTTAAAACAAAATTAGTACTTTGTATTGCCTCCCCGGGCTCTTCTCACAGCTGCCAGGCGATTGGGCATGCTGTCTATTGAGTTTCTTATGCGATGTTGCGGGGTCCATTCTTCCATTAACGCATGTTTCAGGTCTAAAAGTACACACCTCCCAAGCTTATCTCAAGCGTGTTCAATTGGAATCAGGTGTGGTCTTCTCGCGGGTCAGTCCATGTGATTGATGTCAATGTCCTGAAAATACTAATTTACAATTTGAGCTGTATGTGGCCTGGCGTTGTCATGTATGAATATTGAATTTTCACACATATTCATTAAATATGGGCCAACAAGCTCATTACGAATTCCTTCCACATATCTTACACTAGTTAGCGTACCATTTTCTATCAGCACGAAGTCCGTGCAACTCTCTGAAGAAATTCCAGGCCCAAACCGTAACAGATCCACCGCCGAACGGTTGTTTTTCCTGGAATAAAACGTTCTCCAGGCCGTCAGAAGACTCTTCGCCACCCATCATGTGCATACAGCATAAATTTGGATTCATTAGGAAAAAAAACTTTTACCAATACTTCATCTCCCCATTGTGCGTGTTCAAGGGAGTGACTTAATCTTGCTACCCTATGTCCCCTTTCATGTTTTGATCACTATGTTGGGTCAAATTAGCTTCAAAGAGCCGCCCCCTTACAGTCCGCTCGCTTACGTCGTCTCTACGGGTCTCCCGAAGTTGTTTTGTTACTTCAACAGCCGTGAGGAGCCGATTTCGTCTGCCGGTTCCGGTGCCAGTTCAGTTGGTCTTCTTATGTTCTGCCCAGTTTCTCGGAAACATTGGATGACTCGCTGCACTGTAGAAAGTGACACACCCTTGTGTTCTTGCTGTACTTCGCTGATTTCTGCCTTCTTCTAACATATTAACGTTACGTGTACATTCTTCTGGTGTTAGCGACATGATAGTAATTCAATAATGACGGTGAAAGACGACAACGACCGCCTTTCACTATTTTTATTTGACAGATTGAAAACCAAAGTGAGAAAACAAGCTTAAGTAAAATAACCGCGAATTGAATTTATTTCGAAATACCAGGGTTTTTTTTAAATTACAAAGTAATTTAGATCATTAGAGGTTTATTTATTTTATACGATATTAAAATTCTCTGTTATATAAAGTTAGTTTCATGCATGTACCATTATTAATTTGCACGTTACAGGGATTTTCGTCACTGACCCGTATTATTTGACTGCGAGAAAACGAATTGCACCGGCGGCGACCCCAAGAAACATGAAAGGAAGTTTATATTATGTAACAAATTATTCGCCAAAAATTAGTCCCAGTAATGTTAATAGGTTCTTCATTCACACGTCATGACTGTTAACTTTTGATCCAACGATATCGAAATCTCTACGATTTTTAGATGTCCATTTTAAAATAGTGACCCGCACTGAAAAAGTCGGGCGTTACTAACAAACTCTCGAAATTCCCAGTATCATTCAACACTGCAGTGACGAGTCCGAATACAATAGTCACGTGTAGTGACTTGGGTTTGGGTTGGTCCAATTATTGCACACCGAATGTTTTTTTTTTATTTTTGCTATATTCATTCTTTTTATTTTACATAAACTTTGACATTTGATATTTATTATTTAGACAATGTCATGACAATTTACTTAGTGAAGTATAGTATTATTATTTAATTATTGTGAATGTGAGGACTATGTGGGTCACTTTTATTTTTTATTTTATTTTTTCGCTTTCTCAGGTAGTTTTAATGATAATCTGGCAGTTTGAGTGCTTTAAGGCACCCACAAACAGGCGCGACGCGACAGCACGACACAAAGGCGCCGCTCGTCGCGCGGCACGCCGTGCCTTTGTATCACGCTGTCGTGTCGCGCCAGTGTGTACGAGCCTTTATGCGGCCTACCCAAATGTCCTTTCTTTGGTATTGTTCGTTGAGTGATTGAGCTCCTTAAGTTCTGAGTTGAGCTCCACGATTAGTGACAAATGTGTGAACTGACTGGACAGGTCCACTCATTCTGTGTGGTTTTTCCTCAAAAGACCATCTCAGACACAAATCTACATGGTCTTCACAAGATCTGATTAAGATTATGTCTGGACTTTAAAAGAGACTGTGACCTCTGAGTTTGTTTCAGCCTTTCTTCTCAGAGTAGTCAGATAGAAAACGCCGACCTCGTCTAGTTTTTAAAATATGATTGACGTGTTTGTACAAACCTACTTATAGAAATAAATTCATTTATCATTTATATAATTTATAAAAAAAACAAATAAAGAAAAATGATGCCTTGAATTTTAGTATAAGTAGCAGTATGCTAAGTAAGTAAGTATACATATAGTTAAAAAATGCTTCCTCTCTACTAACTCACTTATTTTGCTGTGCCCGACAGGGTCCATATGCTCTAATTATAAGTTTACCACATAAGAATACCTACATGTGGAATGCAATAAAAGTATTGAGTATATATAGTGAGTATTGAGTATTGATCGGTTAAAGGTCAGAGTTTAATATCTGACTACTCAGTGTAAAAGGCTGCAACATAATATTATAAATCCTTTTGTTATTTCCACGTCAAAGGCGAACCCAATAGCTATAATACCCTTGTGTTCTTTCCACGTCAAATTAATATACGAAGCAGTTACACGTGTCACAGTTACATATGCTTAAATAATGTGTTTATTTGGAAGCTTTCTTATAAAGAAGTTTAAATACCATGGTTAAACGCGGTAATAATACATCATCGTCATTTATATATGACGATGTGACACCGCGCGACATTAATGACATCCAAACACAAGTAATTTTGGAAACACGATAATTTTGCATAAAAGAGTAAAGCTCCTACTACTACTACCGTATAATTACCGTACGTATAATTATCGAGATCTTCCAATTCAATCTGGGATAGGCTTGTGTCAAATCAGTTTTTGTAAATGTTTTAGCCCCGTTTAATTTAACCAGCAAGTCGTTTATACGTAGTAAAGGATATTTGTCAACTAATAAAACTGGATTTAAAGTTACTTTGCAATCAGCACGGATACGGAGTCCACCATCAGCCTTACGCACCGGTACGAGCGGAGTAGCCCAGTCCGCGCTGTCCACAGGCTCGAAGACGCGTAGCTGCGCTGGCGCGCAGCATGCCCTCGAGTTTTGCCTCGACGTGCTCGCGGAGTGCGCACGGTACAGGCCGTGCGCGACAGAATTCGGGTGTTGCTCCCCTCGCGTATTCGTAACCGAGCCTTGCCTCCCGTGAACCGCCCCAGTCCCTCCGTGAACAAATCCTTATATCTGTGAAGTAATAGCGTTAATTGATTATTACATGAGTTATTATAATTTGTTTCGCCTACATAGAAACAAAATTTTGGTACAAAAGTATTTTAATGCCTAATTTTGTAAGCCATTGTCGACCGAACAGTGACGTGGTACCCCCTTCTATAATAAACAATTCCAATTGTTTGGACTTATCTCCATACTTGAATAATGGTCTAATTGCCCCTAGTGGTTTTATTGACGACCCGCCATAAAATCGAAAAACTAAATTTAAGTTATATATGGGTCTATAACTAAACAGTTTATCATACATCGTTTTACTAATGCATGACACTAATGACCCCGTATCAATCTCCATCGGTAGTTGGGTTTCATTCACCCATAAAGTTAAGCTCACAGGTTTATAGCTATTTAAACTGAGTTGATGTCAATCTTCTACCGCCTCCCAGTCCTCATTATCTGACAACGACGGCTGGTCCTCCCTTGACTGGTCCCAGGAATTTATCTGGTGGACCGGTTCGCTCGCTGCATGCACATGCACCACCTGGCTGTTGGTGTCGCGTCCATCTCGCGGCTACCTCCCTCCGACGTGTATCGGGCAAACCCGACGGAGATGCCCTTTCTGCTTACATATACCACAGATAAATCGACTGTATCTACATCCTTCACTCTGATGATCCGACGTCCCACAAGCCGATCAATTGATTTTTGAATCGTTGGGGGTGCCGCTGCGCGTGCGCCCCGCTCCAGCCCGCGCAGGCCGCTGCGGCCCCGGCAGGCGCAGCTGCCCGCCTGCGCTGTCGCCAGCGCGTGCCAGTGCTCAGGCCGCTGCCTCACCGCTTCCTCTTCTGATTGACTCGCTTTGCAACCCGCAAACTAGTTGATCACGTAAGTTCTCCTCCAAAAGGGCTTTAAATTCACAAAATTTGGACATTTTCTTCAATTCCGAAATGTACTGCAAAATCGATTCACCCTAAATTTGTCTTCTCTGACGAAAATGATACCTCTCTGCCATGAACAACGGCCTTGGTTGAAAGTGGTGTTCCATGACTTCCACTACCTCCGCATAACTTTTCGCACTAGGTTTGTCCGGAATTGTTAAGTCACTTTGCAGTTCATATGCTTCGTCACCCATGGCCACTGCGGCCATTGTGAGTAACCAAAGTTCGTTCTTCACACTGTTCACTTTGAAAAACATTTCCATGCGTTCCACATACATAGTCCAATTCCCCGATCTTACATTAAACTCAGTTAGCTTCCCGATCGACATTTTGTGTAGGTAGAACACGCAGCTTATAATTTGAAACCTCGTCGCCACTGAGGTGTAACGCGGTTTATTGTGCACTGGAAGACCGGCGCGTACTCCAATGAACGCATACAACCTACCCTACATTACAACAGCTTACAACTTAAGTTGTACGGGTAGTAGTCGTTAACTCCGTACACCGATTCGTTGTGAAGGTTTGTAAGTTCAGTTAGTATATAGAGAAACACGTTCCACTAAGATGAACTAAGTTGTTAAGTTTATTTAAGTTTCTAAGTAACAGTAGTAGAGTGTAAGGCGATTATTTCTCCCGGTTGTCGATAGCTACACAGTTATAACATATAAGTTCACTATATTTAAATTCGTTAGTCACGTTATTTTAATATGCTACATTATGACGCGCATCGTTGGCCTAATGAAGGTTACAGAGTAAGCAAAAAAATGTACGGCGATGAGACCGTACTATGGGAGAAAGCCATAACTAAGCAGTTCGAAAACAAAATCCAGTGAACACGATGACCACATCTGTTTAACGCCCCCTTTTGCATCGACCAATTTAACGAAAATACATAATAATATTTTTGTCGTTTTTGTTTTTTTGATGTTCGTGTTTTTTTAGGCCCCTAAACAATGATCAGTTGATAACAGATGTCCGACCCTTTTTCGACCACTAGGAATAGAACAAAAGGAACAAGATGAGAAAGTTTTTAATTTTAATGTTTTTATACTTACACTTGTTTTTACACTTTGTTTCAACTAATTTCTCGGGTTCAGTCAGTTGCAAATTTGCAGAGCTTTCGGTTACAAGTGTAACAAGTTAACAACTAAACCAACCATGTTTCAATTATTAGTTTAATTTTTCTTCTCAAACTTGACAATTCCATTAAATACTCGAAAATAGGCAAATGGTAATTGTGCCTGTTGTCGACCATTTAGTCGACTATGATCTGAAACATATTATTTAAATCGAATTTCTAAATATTAATTGAAAATTATTTACCAACAGAAAAACGACATCTTCTTAGCTTCACTAATTAAGAAATGATCCTATGTTTATTTCTAAGGAACAAGGCGACATTATTTTATAGATTTCAATGTTTGTTTACCTATATCCCGCTTCGCCTTGTCGTTGAAATAGTACCCTAGTATTATTTACATTTATTCGACACTGTCATTTTTAGGGTTCATGAAAAAACGGAACCCTTGCAGGATTATAATCTAAACTAATAATATATAATATTAATATATCTATACTTATACTTATTACTTATAATATTATAAAGAGGAAAGATTTGTATTTTTGTATGTAACGGATAAACTTAAAAACTACTGGACCGATTTGAAAAATTCTTTCAGCAATGGATAGTTTTTTAGACATTATCAGCGAGTAACGTGGATGTATATTATTTATTAAAAAAATAGAGATCTCTGCGAAACTTGCAATAATATAACCCAAGGTATCAAAAATTTGCGCATAAAGGTCATTATTTGGCGTGTGTTGCGAAAACTATTGATGATACATAAAATAATGTATTACTTGTTTATAGTACTCATTATTACCCACAAAAAAGTCCACGAGGCTATATGTCTAATTATTATAGTTACGTTACAATAACCGTTTTTTGTTCAAATTAGTAAGTCAAAACACTGGTAGAATCAAAAGATGATGATATTCGTATCAAAATTATTTTAATTCATATCCAACTAAATAGTTTCATAATCAAGGTTGATTTTATCATTACCCTTAAGAGCCGAGCAAAAAGTAAAAAAGTTGGAAAAAACGCTAAGTGAAAGCGAAGTAACAGCGCAGGCGCGCGATGCGAAGGAACAAGAAATTTCACGCGGACGAAATCGGGCAGAAGCTAGTTATTAAAAAAATTCCATACCACTTTCCCCTTGTTTATAGCTGAATTAATATAAAAATTGTTTTGTGATTATTGTTTTTTTTTTGGAATACCTAGTTTTCTAGCCTCTCTACTGAACCATTTAGAGCCGGGGAACATCTGGCGAAATCGAACGCAGCGCGGTCGTCACTGCCAAACAAATATCGACCTTGCTACAGTTGCAATAAAGTTGAGAATAAAAAACTTCCATTAGTTCGAGAGCGTATCTATAGGGGAAAAAGGTGCGCATCTCAGGTTATTTACTCGTATTTTCGTATTTATTTTAAGGTAAGCAATGTTGATATTTGTTTGACTTAGAAATTGGTATTTTAACTTAATTTAATTAATAAATATAGAATAAATAATAAAATTTAATTTAAAACAAACCAATATGACCGGTGGTTATCGACTTTTGCGCTTTTAAATTTTTATGGAAATTTTCCGCCTCTCATCCAAAAACTGCTAATTGAGAGAAATCTACTCAACTGAGATGCTAATTTTATACTTATCGGATAGCATAGAAAACCCATTCATCAAAAAAAAACCTTGTCCCAACCGTGCTCGAACTATGACCGAACGAAGGTTCCCATTGATATTTAATACCATTGAAAAAAAAAAACGCACCACCCCAACTGGTTTTTACTGTGTTTTTTTCATTTACAAAAACAAGGGACTTATCAAAAATCTGATACTGCGATGCTATTGGGTGATGAGATTTCTATAGCGGCCGAGCGCTGCAAGCAAAAATAGTCCTTACGGTGCGGTGCCTTTCCTCGATAGTACATTAATTAGTTCTGCAACGATTCCCTTGTAGACAAATGTAAACTAAATCAGAGAATTCACATCTCTTTTTGACAGACAGCGCGAGAAAAGGACGGAGACAAATAAGAACTAAGTTAGAAATATCAAATTATGCCTAATATGTAGTTGAGAATGGAACCGCTGAAGGTGTAACCCAACCAAAATGAACACAAAATAATATTAATATTATTGTATTGTATCAGTGACCGTTACCTAGAACAAGCTTATTACAATATGTTACCTTATGTTCTCATGTAAGTGGCTCTTTTGTCTTTTTGAGAATAAAGTATTTAAACCTAAATTAGTTCATACCTTCAACTCTGTCGTTACGTAAACTTAAGTTCAGACTTGTATCATTTTAGTGAATGAGAACTCCGTCGCGTAGCATCGACGTGTATCATTGTAGCTAGTTTGGACGCGATCGTGACACGCGCCGTATCTGGGGGTCTACTCCCTAAGCATGAATTGCGTAGTTTCGGTCGAAGTTACGGGCGTTTCCTACTCCGTATTACTTACGGATATAGGATTATAAATGAATGATAACACCACTTGACAGCTGTCCTTACTTCCGATGTCTTATTGCCTATCAGAAAATGTTAGTTAGTCGGGAGTAGGGTTCATTCCAAAGCATCGAACTACTTTCGGACGGGCCCATTCCTTCGTTGTCGGACTAAGCGTGTAGGTCCCCAGATACACTACAATCCGTATGTAATCGCATAGGAGGGGGCCTTCTCTCTAAGTCAGTCAACGAAGATAATGGACCATACGAAAGTAGTCTGAAACTTTGGAGTGGACCCTATACCCGATTAATTAACTTTTTCGGACAGGTAAAAACACATCATCGGGAGTAAGGACATCTGTCACATCGTGCTGCAATTGATTCTTAGATCGGGCCCCAAACTAATCTTATGTCTGTAGGTGATACGAAAATTGATTTAGCCGGGGAAATCATGTGCTGGATATCTTCCCTGACATTTTCTGTAGAAGGGTCTACAGTTTCGATTTATTTCGTTGGATATTATGGCCACTCTTGAAGTGCATCTAGCAGCCAGTCTTCGTATTTCTTACGGAACTTATCCATGCTTCTTCTAGACTGTGTCCATTTTTCAAAAATGCGTTTGCAAAATTGACGTCACCAGTCTTTTGAACTTGATTCGGAACTATTACATAGTTTTACAGAACTATTCTCTTTTAAAACACTGAAGAAGTAGATATAGTCGCGGAAATCTTTATGTGCGCGTGCACATAAAGCAACGTAAAGATCAAGAACCGTAGTACAATTTTGTGTCCTAACATTAAATGCAGCTCTTGGTATGTATATTATGATATTAAAGACCACAACTTGAAGTAGGATCAGATTCAGGAGGCAGAAAGCTCGAATCAGTGGAAAATTAGATCAACCTATATGTCAGAAGGTGCACGTTTGGCGCACCATGTGTCATAGCAGTAAATGTAGCTTTTGCTATGCGTAATCAGATAATAAAGCCTACAACTTGAAACGAGGCCCAAATCAGGCAGCAGAGAGCTCGATACAGTAATTTTCATAGTAAAATGACACAATTTTTCAATTAACTCCCGAAATACGAGTCAGAAAGGAATTTGCGAGCACAAGTTTTGTAGGCATTTAATAATTAAATACGATAACATTATTCGTTTCTCAAAATGAGACTTTTTTTTCTCGGAATGACTATGTCCAACCTCTCCCAAACATACGTTCCACTGTGCGATGTCCGCGATGCAAGTTGAATTTGGAAGGAACTTGTACAAAACTTCAAACTTCTATAAGAAAAACTTTCTAACATGCGTCGTTGAATTTAATTGAACCTACCTATATCTGTTAATTAGCTTCAATAAATACTGGCTGCTGAGCAGTGGTGGCCCAGTGGTATCGGCCCCGACATACGAGTTTTAGGCCGCGAGTTCGAACCCTGGCAGGCTCTTTATTTTGTGTATTTAATTTCATCACCACTGCTTTCAAAACAGTGAAGGAAAATATAGTGAGGAAACCGGCATGTCCTAGAACCAAAACATTCGAGGACATGTGACATCTACCAACCTGCACTTGGCCCGCGTGGTGGATTACGGCCCACTCCCTCTCACAGGCCTGTGTTCCAACAGTCTGAACGTTATAGGTTGATTACGTAAATACTGGCTAAAAAGTCACTGTATTAATGAAAACTATTATAGAACATAACATAACCTGTATTCCTAGAGGGTTAGGCAGAGGTGGTCCTATTCGTTACTTATTATTATTATTATTATATTTACATTAATGAAAATATTACCTATAAAAAAATTATGAACACTTTAAAACCGGAAGTGTAGGGCATCTTCCGTAAAAGGAAGGCGGGCCATCCTTATCCAATTGAAATGAATCGTTGAAATCACCGCCAATCCAACATTTACGCCCACTTCTGAATGCTTTGGCCGGCAGCGTTGCAACCTTGACCGTTAGTAGACCGCTGGTCACAACCAGCGGATGACGTGTCGGCTGCACTTTGAGTCACTTCCCGAGAGACTAAAAATGCGCCGGAGGTCCGGATCTCTGAAAAAAATTCGAACTCTTGATTTTTCAAATAAATTCAAGTGACTTTAACCGAAGTGAATTTAAAAACTAAAACTTTGGAAACAAAAATCGAAAACTTTGGAAAAAGTGGTTTATGAAATATATATGTAATTTCGAATAAATATAGAAATTAGTCAGTGAAAACAAAAAAAATGTAAAACTGACTTTTAAACACTGACGGAAAATAAATTCTGTTAAAACTTTGAATTAACTCTATTGAGAGATTAATAAAAGAGTTCAAAAGTTAAATTTTTATAACATAAATAAAAGAAATAGAAAAGCTACAGAAAGTTTTAAAACTTCACTCATTAAACTAAATAAATACATAACATGAAAGTGTGTGTAAAGTGTTAAGAAAAACTTTACATAAAACTTTGGTTAAAAACCAAAGTTTTCCAGAACAAACTTTTAAGACTAAATGTATAGGATATATTATTGAAGATGTCAGACGTCCCAGGGCTCATGTGCGAGCCCTATGTTCGTCTCAAATATAAGTAATCACGAATTTATAAAATTACCTAAGTTATAAATAATATAATTAACCGCACTGGGCCCGCGTGGTGCATTACGGCCCATTCCCTCTGACAGATACGAGACCTAAGTCCCAGCAGTGGGAACGTAAAAACGGTTAACGCCGATTATTATAGTATATTATTATTTGTTAATATATAATTTAAACCCTTAACATATATTGACCTACGCTTTTTCTTCTAGCCTCATAGAATTCAAGGACACCATCGTTTCCTGCATGAACTGCACTTGTAAGTTCCTAATTCCTATTCTTAAGAGATTTTTAAATATTGCTAGCAGTGCAATTTTTATCCTAAGTATTTAGTGACGAATTATCTGACTACTTAGTATTTGACATTTGTTGCACTGTGCGGCATGTATGCGACTCTCAGTGGTGACATATATTTTCAAACTTAAACCCTTACAAAACACGTGGAAATGCGCAAGAGAAGCCTTTTCTATGACTTTCCAAGTCCACAGCATATCAAACATTCGTACCTATAACTAACTAATTTAATGGACATACAAGATGCTGAAAAAGCTATATCTTAAGAACAACGCGAGCTGAGGGTTCCAATAGCTCAGTGGTTAAAGCTTCGCTACCTACCCGCTGTCTCGGCTTGTCGGTTCGACAAAACAGACATTATTTTAATACTTGAATATATTAAACCTTATTTTGATATGCTTAGCGCTCATGTTTCGTTGATATTGTTGCAAACTTCGAGGATTAATGCGAGAAGCTTCAGCCTGAATTCCGCTAAGGGAATATGAGCGCTCTGAAATAGATTCAAGATGAACTACTAACTACTCGACTCTCTTCTACAACTATGAACTTCATGGTGGAGTGACATCTTGTTTATTTTGTCAGTAAAATATTGACGGGTACGCACGATATCTACAAGAATACTATAGGGTCCCCAAAATACAGATAACAACGTAGTTTGGGGTCCACCATCCAAACAAACTAATTGTTAAGATAATATCAGATAAACCAATTATGATAAAGATGTAACGTCATCTTTGCAACAATGAGCCAATAAATCCTTACTCTCATATTTAGCACACTTGATGCAACTGTGGAAAATAAACACCTACCTAAGCCAAACAAGTACCTTAGCCAGTAGGCCTCTGCCTAACCCTTCGGGAACACAGGCGTATAACATCACGCCTGTAAACACCTTAAAAAAGAGATATGAAAAAGTAAGTAATGAACAGAGATCAAATATTCGGATATTTGGATGCAAATTCACCTAAGTTTGAGATGTTGGTTAATATGGAATTCGCTTTTTTATCGAAAAATTCCGCTTACATCAGATTTCAGTGACCAAACCGGACCAAATCATAGCGATCGAAAGGTAGTGATTAAAGTTGTTGTAGCCGGAGTAATATTTACGCCCAATCAGGATATAGTACATAATTTAATAAAAATAAATAAATCTGACCAGGAATGCATATCCGACTAGTTATGCATTCCCGGTGTTCCTGACACCCACGTTTTTTTTTTACAAAAAAAAAAAATTATTAAGCCTCACCATATTTTCAAAGCTAAAAATTAACTTTAAGTTAATACGCATCCGAATATCCGATCTCTGGTTATAAACTACTACTTGAAATGTGTAACAATAAATTATCCGAAAGCAAAATTAGCAGCGATGTTCATAATCTTGTACTTAATTTGATGTTTTTTCTACAATATCGGTTACTCAAAAAATTCATTAAGCATCTTCAATAAAAATAAAAATTAAATATAATAACAAAAAAATAAAAAAATAAACAAATAATAATAATAATAAAAAAAAGTAAAAAAAAAAAAAAGTCATAGTAATAGTATAATAATTCATTAATTGTCTTAATCGCAATGTGTTTTGAAAACCAATTTGCTGCATCAGCATCTTGCTAATACGAATCCATAGAAGTGGGTAAAAACTCAAATCAACACACCTGTGGAACGATTTACGCACGAAAGTGAACAGTTTACACGTTACCAATTAAATAAACTTATTGTATCTTCCTCATTTCAAAGAAAAACGTACAAATTACTTGGATAAAGGTAGCGGAGCGGAAATGGACCAACGGTGTAACCGTTGGTCCATCCGGGGTAGCGCGTCAGTCTGGCAAGTAGCGGTCGTAGGTTCGAAAACAACTTTGCTGCGCAAAGTCGTGATCACACGTTTACTTAGACGTAATAGTTAAGTTTCCTGAAATTTGTAATTGTTGTAACAAAAGTTATTTCACTACACAGTAAATAAAAGGGAAAATTAAAATACTTTTGGAGAGGATTTAAAAAAACAAGCAAATAAAATAGAACTGAAACTGAAATTTTAAGCTGAAATGTTAATAGTAGTTTGTTTACGGGAACAAACTACTATTAGCGTTTCAGCTTTCAATTATGTTTAATTTGGCACTTGACTACTGAAACCTGCTAATTGTTTAATCCGTATGCAAAATAATTTTTGTTTTTGCTTACAAATACATTATTCCAATTTCTACCGGAAGATTTTCACTGGTTTATAAAACTATTTATTGACTGCCTCGTTGGTCTAGTGGTCGCAAGCGCTACTGCTGAGCATGAGGTCCTGGGTTCGATTCCCGGGTCGGGCAAAGTGTTATCGGGTTTTTCCATCTGGAATTTCTCGGTAGCAGCCCGGAGTCTGGATTTGTGCCCGGTTGACGGCAATAGGCTCGCCCCCTATTACATGGGACTCAAACATAACTGGCGAAATATGGGTGTGCTATAGATACACCTCTGCCTAACCCTTCGGGGAATACAGGCGTGATGTTATGTGTGTGTGTATAAAACTATTGGTAATTGAAATAAGTTACCTATATTTTTTCATCAGTCTGTTCTTCAAAACCCTCGTGCTTAGAATACGAGTATACTGGAGCTATTAAATTACATTTGATACGAACTTACATATACTTAATACCAGACCATTATTGTCCCACTACATTGCAAAGGCCTCTTCTCATACCGAAAAGGCATTAGATGGTTCACCATGCTTGCTCAAGACGGGTTGGCGATTTCAGACTTATACGCCAGGCTAAAAATTTACGTTTTTTTTTTTTTTTTGTGTTATTTAAACTTAAATTATATGACCGTAATAATTATGTATAATAATTATGTAAAATGAGGTTGACTAAATCAACCAATGCAATGGATAATAACCACCAACAATTAAGAGTGTAATGGTATTATTATTAATTATTCTTAACATAGCCAATAATATTGACATCGGTACTTATAAATATTGTACACCCCATTGGTATGTTACAGGGATACAATAATGTTAATAATTGTCAGAACTATCTTTTTACCTGTAACATTGAATAAATAAATGACTATGAATTTGACTCAAACTCAAACTCAAAGCATTTATTACATACAATTAAACCATTTACAGGCACTTTTGAATTGTCAAGGAGTCGGTCAGTCAAAAACATGAAGTTAGCCCATTCCAAAGCTTCGTATGTGGTCTATGGAGAAAACGGGCAAAGAAACTCCATGGACACTGATTTAAATTATATTGTTACAAAACATTAGTTAAATCATTAATGATGAATTTACATTGAAGTGAGATGGATGCAAAAAAGACGTACACGTTAAAAGCATCCAGAGTACAGCAAATAGAAACAAAACAAAAACAATAAAATTGGGCAGTCTTTGGGGACTGCCGATAAAAGTGAAAATTAAGCAAATTGTAAACCCGCTCATGGGAAGCGTGCGGTGACGATGACGCAAGTTTCACACTTTTTTTTCACCCAAAAAGTACACATTTAGACACAGTATACATATAGCTCATGGAAAGCGTTCGGTGACGATGACGCGAGTTCCATGATTTTTGTTCATCCAAAAAGTGCTCAACGCGCCTAAAGAAGGTTTCACTTAAAAAAACAAAAAACAATAAAAAAAAAGTAATAGGCCGTGGCAGCTAAAAGATGACCAGTCCCAACTGACAGATGAACCATAAGTCCAGGTCTACACACGACGGCGACGGTTCCCTTCACCAATGTCAGTAAAGACTCCCGCAAACAGGCGCGACGCGACAGCCCGACACAAAGGCGCCGCCCGTCGCGCGGCACGCGGTGCCTTTGTGTCACGCTGTCGCGTCGCGCCAGTGTGCACGAGCCTTAATGTCCAAGATAAACTCAGAAAGTTACTACATATGAATTGAAATAGTCACACTGGTTTTACCGGATTTGAACCCACAACTTCGTGCGTCAGAGGCGAGGCACTAACCACTGGGCCATCACGACAAATACAGATAAAAAAAAAACAATAAATATGCAAGCCTCGGGCTAAATGAGTTATAGGGACAAACTATAACTCATCTTAACTTAACTACTGATCTAATCACGATCACTCAATCTAAGTAGCCAAAAACCCACAACTGAAGTATGTAATTAATCCCTTTATTGTGAAAATGTTATGTGAGAAAACATGAAATCATAACTACACATTGCAATACCAGGAAAAACAAAATCAATAGTTTTGCAAGTAGTTCAAACTAAAGTACCGACAAGGTGACTTGTAATTTGACGTATTCCTTCCAGAGGGGTAATTGCGTAACACACTAACTGTAGGAATGGCTTTCATTTTGACGGTTCAAGAGCATTCATTGCGATATTTACGTTGTTGAGCAGACATTTTTTTCGAACACATGAAGCAATGGATTAGCAGTAGGCTTCAAAATGATTCAGATTGTGTCTGATAGTGTGTTACATAATTAGGGTGCTGGTCCTGAAAGTGTGACCCTTTTATAACACCATTGGACCCCATAATGCCTAGGTGAAAATTCATGGGATAGTCAAGTCATCCTGTATATATTTGTATATATACCTACAAATATTAAAGCTGAAGAGTTTGTTTTTTTGTTTATTTGAACGCGCTTATCTCTGGAACTATCAGTTGGATTTGAAAAAATATTTTTGCTTTTGTTAGCCCAATTCTTAAAGAAGGTTATAGGCTATTTAACATTATGCCAATCCAATTATGCTAAGCATAAAGAACGCTAAGCGAAAACGAACTAATAGCGCGGGCAGGCGACGCGATGCGAAAGGATGGTCGGAGGAACTAGATATTTCACGCGGACCAAGTGACGGGCCGAAGCTAGTAATAACAGACAGGTGCGAGCGAATCCGGTAGAACATTTTCCATGAAGTTTTCACAGAAATTGTTACACAAGAGTCGCGTCGCGCCTGTCTGCGGGAGCCTAAATGTGGGTAGTGTGTTTAAGTTATGGAATGTAGTTGCGTTCCAACTCTCAATAATGTACGGAGAGCACCATCTAGTCAGCAGTCACAGTTGACTCAACACGTGATAAATGAAAAGAATGTAAGACTTACTATAAACTCTAGAACGGGTTAGATTCGGAGGTAAAGTTCAATTATTAAAAAAAAATTGAAATTAATATGAATATACAAGAAACGCTTAATTGTTCTGATATGAAACAATCAGGTTCGTCGAGGCTTATTAAACTTATTAGTCCAATGATCATACTAATTACTTTAATAAGCTTTACGAACCTTATTAAATATAAATGTTTGTTCATTATACTCTAAGCAAAGAAATAAAACACGCTTCTGTTGTATTGAGAAGATTATACCTGCAACTTAGCTTATAATTACTGAAGTTTATATTTGAATTTTGCGCATGCGTATAGACTTCGCCTCCTACAACTAAATTGAGACAACAGATACCCACACTAAAACTTCTTATGTTATTTTGTAGTATTTATTTTCTTATCAGTTTTAAAGAATTATATTCTAAGTACTGTTTATTTTATTTTTCTTTATTGCCAATTTCTGTCTAATGTGTAACCAACGGGGTAAATGTGTAACACACTAACAGTAGGGATGGGTTTCATTTCGACAGTTCAACAACATTCATTGCGTTATTTAAGTTGTTGAGTAGACATTTTTTTCGAACATATGATGTAATGGATAAGCAATAGTATTTAAAATGATTCCGATTATGTTCAATTAATTTAATTGGGTTTAATTTGAATTAGGCTGCTGATTGATGTCCGTACGTCGTTTTCGGGTAACCACTGAAAATCAGCGCTGTGCTGTGAGTCCCCATAGCAGTCACAGAATTCATTGAATTGAGCATTTACTTACTTACATAATGTGTTTAAAAATACTTATGTAGGTAACTTATTAGTGGAGTGGCGCACCATCTTCTTCTATTACTTGCTGTAAGCGGCTACGCATTCCGCACATCTTTTCCTCTCATGTGCTCCTATGTCGAAGACACGATCTCAACCAAATTGTTTCTAGTTCGCACTTCCGATGTGTCCCAATTTAAAACCATTTGACCCCATAGCTTTTTTATGGGTTTGAAATCAGGACTTTTAGATGGCCAGTTAATAACTGTTACACCTTCTTGAGCAGCTAACCAATTCTGGGCAATACCTGCATGGCGGATGCATCAGTTATCTTGCACGAAGTAAATATCAGTGTTCGGATAGGCAATCCGCACAGTCGGCAGCATAATGTCATGCACTATCTACAAATACTGACTATTATTAAATCGACCACCAACTTCTACCAACTCACCACCCATAGACGACATTCAGCCTCAGTAGTCCAGGGTTACTCTACCGCTGGTTCTAGAAGGTAGTAAGCATTTTTCATTGTACCGTTCTCCTTTTGCCGCCATAAGATTTTACGTCTATGTTTATCAGATTTAAAAGACTTTTCATCAGTGAATATCATGACATTTTCTTCGCAATTCAAATTTAAATATTCCTGGGCAAAACGGACCCTTTCTTAGCGGTGAGCAGGTGTGAGTGCAATTTTCTGTGCCAATTTATAGTTTTGAATTCCAGTAGCGTGTAAATGCCTTCTCACTTTTTTCACTGAAATATTGTGTTTATGTTAAGCGAATTATGCATAAATGGACTTAGAAAATGGCTTGCAACAATAATCTGGTGACGTTCGGATTCGGGACTGTACATCATGGGTTTTGCTCCTGGATGATTTCGCTGAATATTTCCAGTTTCTTCATAATGTCTTAGCTATAACCTGACCGTATTTCTCTAAAATAAAAACTCATTAACATTTTTGGAATCGTCCAGGTAACTTGTAAGGAGTGGGTGTATTGGAAAAATAGCCAAATACACGATAACTAGGTTGTAAAAAATACTTATCACACGTCTACAAAAAATCTGTTTGTATTTAGTAAATTTTAAAGAGTAAAATAAAATATTAAAACACTTACCGCTATACTAGTTCTACGACCAATCTCTATGATTCCAACATTCTGCTCATGTAAAATATTATTTTATGTTATACTAGCTTTTTCCCGCGGCTTCGCTCGCGTTAATTTAGACTTTGACAATCAATTCGGGTTATAATTCAATCATGATTCGAAAGACACGTAGCGCCATCTATAATCATAAGAACGGTATTATTGTTTTCCTCGGCAACAGTACTTTTTTCGGGATGAAAGGTACCCTATGTCTGTTTCTGTACACCTGACAACGTATATACAAAATTTCAGGGTGATCGGTTCAGTAGTTTAGGCATGAAAGGTAACAAACAAACAAACAAACTTTCTTTCGCATTTATAATATTAGTTAGGATAATCACTAAGTTGCGACATGACGCTTTGGTTACTTACAACAAATTCAATAAAAAGATTTGTCTAATGTTACTTTTCACGATTTACGTCAAATAATTTTCAAATGTTTGCGCGTAGTCACTGCTATTAGGCCCAGACTGATCTGTATCACTTAGATTAATTTAGTATCCATCTACCCCACGGAGTAAATATATTTTACTTCGTAATCTACTCATCCTTGGTTTATAAGTTCTGTGGACGTAAAGATTTTTTATTTATCCGCCTGTTTACAAGATAAGTTTGTTAGGCGAAAATATATTGGCCGTTCTATAATAATGCAAGAAATATAGAGAAATAAAAAAAAAACAATTTTAAAAAACAAATTGTTTATTTAGGTGGAATGTGATTTCGAACCCACACACTGTTAGTCGCCAATCCAGCATCGAACCACGAAGTCACAATAACTTGTTGAAAATTTGCGAAAGTAACGATTACGTAGTAGCCGTGTAATTACTAAACATAATACTTCTTAATAAGGGCCCGTTGTTTAATACATAGTTAAAAATGACCAATAGTCAATTTAACAATTAGTCACTTGACAATAGTTAAAGTTTAACTACTCTGTCTATGCATGTTTAACTGTCATAGCAAATTGTCATTTTCTTAACTATAGTTTTTTTTTATTTATACATACATACAGTCTTACTACAGGTTCATTTTTGTTTTGTACCATTAAACCAGAGATGGTTTGTATTGGTACTCACATTCGCTATAACAACACTGCCTAAATCAAATCAAATCACTTTTATTTGTTAACACAGGTAAAGCAATACAGATGTTATATTTGATGAAAGAGCGCTATGTTATGCCAGAAGGCGTACAAATATGGTGTGTATCTATCCCAAGATCACATATTTAAGTTTCAGATTAGAGATTAGAGTTTCAGATAATCATGCATAATTATGGTATTTAATTAACAATACAAATTGAAACATTGTTTAACACATTAAAATACAATAAAAAATTAAGTCAAAATAATTAAAAATGTCCAAAAATATTAAATGTCAATATTAATAATGGATTTCAAATCCAAACATCAAGTAAGTTTCTGTCATATAACATAAAAACAAAGACAAACAAAAAAAATCACACAATTTATATTGACGCATTTTAATAATAACGTTTTAATTTTTGTAATTTTGTTTATATTGAGCCATCATTCAAAAATTCATCTAATGTGTAGTAACACTTGTCACTAAGCAACTTATTAAGTGCCTTTTTGAATTTTAATAATGGCATATTTTTAATGGCATTCGGTATTTTATTATAAATTTTTGGAGCGTTGCCGAAGAAACTTTTACTCATTAAGGATGTTTTACATTTAACATTACAAAGTTTATTAATATATTGAGTACGCCATGGATTTCTTCTGACTTCAGATAAGGTGACAAATAAATGCGGGTTTTTTTCCACAAATAATGCAGTTTCCATTATGTACATTGCTGGCAGTGTCAATATTTTTAGTTTTTTGAAGTGTGGAATACAGCTATCTGTCGTTTTTAAACCACACATAGACCTCACACAGCGTTTCTGCATCCTAAATACAACCTCCCTGTTAGCCGACTGCCCCCAGAAAATAATACCGTACCTTAAAACAGAAGCTACAAGTCCCTGGTAAGCTGTTAGCAATGTCTCAATATTAACCTTTTTTGACAGTTGGAATAGTGCATACGCAGATTTACTTAATCGTTTACATATTATTTCAGTATGAGTGTTCCAAGTCAATTTATTATCAATAGTGATTCCTAAAAACTTAGCATTATCAACTTCCTGTATTTTATAGTCTTTATAAGTGATATTAATGTTCTCATTTTCACGACGTTGATGGTATTGCATGATGTTGGTTTTACTTAAATTAATTTTCAAATTATTCTCATTAAGCCAGTTTATTATTTTAGTTAGAGATTCATTAATATCATTTTCATTTGTCAACATAGTCAAATGCCTTTGTCATGTCAGTAAATATAGTACAAATTGGATTCTTTTTATCAACTGATGTCATAATGTTATTAATTAAATCAAACAGTGCCAAGTTCATATTTATGTTTCTGCGAAAACCTTTCTGTTCATTGCAAAACAAGTTATATTTTTCAAAATACGTGTAAATGGAATTGTATATAACTTTCTCAAAAATTTTGGAAAATACGGAAATTTTTGCAATAGGTCTGTAGTTTTTCATATCCGTTTCGTCGCCTTTTTTCAATAAAGGTTTAATAATAACTTTTTTGAGTCTGTTGGGGAATATGCCATCAGCAATGCAAAGATTTATAATGTGTGTTAGTGGCTGTGCTATAACTTCCTTAACATTCTTTAGAACTTTAGTACAAACGCCATCACAACCAACAGTATTCGTATTTTTTAGTCATAATTTGTTCCTGTGGTAAGCACGTTTTAGATTTATTAATAACTTGCCAAGCGGCTTTAGATTTATTCTGAGAAGAGCTTATGAAATAATTGTTTTGGGCTTTCTGAGTCAATTTTATATTTTTTTTATAGAGTGTAGAGTATTTCATTAGATTATTCTTATTTGTTGAGCTAGGGTCAAATCGATATTTCCAAAGTAACTGTCTTTGTTTCTGACTGCATATCTTTATACCTCGAGATATCCACTTAGTTTTCCTATTTAATTTGACAGTTATTATCTTTTCTGGAAAGCATAATTTATATAATAATAAAAAATCTTCCATGAAGGCTTCAAAGGACACGTTTGCATCTTTAGCATTAAAAACTTCTACGAAAGATAAACAGCCAAGGAGATTTTTAAATTTAATCAAATTATCTTTAGAATAATCTTTATTTTTACATTTCCAAAATTTTAATTTGCAAGTTTTTTTTATGGGCACTTTCAGTATTTGTGATGTATGATCCGAGAGAGCTAGATCTATGATTTCAGCCTTGCAGCCCCTTTGGTAACTATGTGCAAAATTATCGATGCAGGTATTACTACTGAGTCTTGTCGGTTTGTAAAGCGCTAGTTTTAAATTATATTGTAAGAGAAAATATTCAAATTCTAGTGTAATTTTATTTCTCTTTATTACATCAATGTTAAAATCTCCTGCAAGAATAATGTTTTTATTTGTCCCAGAGCACAGCTTTTTGAGTATGCTGTCTAATTTTTCATAAAATAATATATAATTATGTTTAGGTACCCTGTATATAGAAATAATAATAATGTTATAAGATATAAGTTCGACAGCGCAACATTCAAAGAGTCCTGAAATCGATTGTTTAGCTACGTCAATTAGTTTTCGATATTGCAGTCCTGCTCTGACAAAGATGCATGTACCTCCTCGTTTCGTATTTCTTGAATAGTAAGCAGCCAAATAAAAGTTAGGTATATACATTAGATCCTCATTGCCTGATTCCATAAAATGCTCTGTAATGCAGATAACGTCTACAATAGTTCCATTATTTAAAAATTCTTCTAACTTAACTAAAAGTGTGTCAGATTTGTTCACTAGACCTGCTATATTTTGATGGAGAATATTGAAACAGGTATAGAAAAAAAAAATTATATATATATATATACGGGTCGACTTGAGAACCTCCTCCTTTTTTTTTCGTCGGTTAAACAACTGAGAATCATCTGCTGTTTGTGGGACTGGTAAAGCATTCATTCGATTTTTCTGAAAACAGTCAACCTCCAAGGGTGCAGCATTCAGGGTACTTATGTCTAAGACGAGATCCTGGAGATGTGTTATAACAGTATTTAAGCCTTTATTGTTCAAAGTGCCATAACGATGGCTGTATGTGTCGGGAGTATAGGGCAGATTTAAATTTGAGTCCAAGATATAAACGTAATTAAATGTTTCCGCATCCATGCAAAGTAAATTATTGAAAGTATCAATTCGGCTGTTAAACATCATATTACTGTTAACCATATATTTAAACGATGGTAGGCATATTATAAAGTTTCTATGTTTCAAAGCAACTAGTTCTTCGCGTATAAACGAGACAAGTTCAATATAATTATGCGTTTTCTTAAAATGTACTTCGCCAATATAAATAATACAATAATCACAGCGTGTAAAGTTTCGTACTTTTCCGTCAATATTATCTAATAAAAGGTTCATACTGCAGTTAGGCTTCCGATAATGGCATATTTCAAAATTACAAAATTGAGTTCTCTGAGTGATTTTGTATATTCTGTTGGAAGATTCACTACTTAGTAGACATATTTTGTGTTTCAAAGATGAAAAACTTTGATTTGTATGCGGTATTCTTTCTTGAGAAGTATTTGAGAGACATAGGTAGCTATCTTCGCTTTTGTTCTTCAATGTCACGTGTGTAGGTGGACAATCTGTTCTCATGTTTCCAGTTTGTGTCTGCTTTGTTTTTGTGTACAGTTTGTGTCTGCTTTGTTTTTGTGGAATTATTTGTTGTTTTCTTTGGAGTTTGTTTTTTCTGTTTTGCTGGACTGGAAGTAATCTTCTTAAAAATATCATTTTTCTTTATTAAATCTTCGTTAGCCTGCCTCAATTTTTTATTTTCTAACGATAATATTTCAATTTCAGTGTGTGCACTATTTAATTGAGCCGTTAGTTTTTTTAACTCATCTTTTAGTATTGATAATTGATCGTCTTCATCCTCAGACATGTCTGGCATACTATTCGAGTTGGTACGATCCAGTGTTTGTGAAACTATAACACTGTCATCATTGTTTGGCTCTGATCTAGTGCGGGTACGACGGAAAGTTATGTTCTCCAGGAAATTCATGATACTATTATGCAATATTCCTGTATCACAAAAAGAATTTTTAAATTACGTCGGAATTGAACTCAGGTCACGATGGTTACTACTTTGCAGGTGAGCGTAGTACCGTTGCGCCACACGTACAATACTTAAAACGGTGAAATTTTCGAGCGTGTTGGTGTTGACGCCGTAAGTGTATTCCACAGTAAACAGATGTCGTTATTTCGCAGCAATTAACACCACTAATTATTTATTTGTGCTGCTAACACTGTTTTATGTGAGGCTATACTAAGTGCGATTAAATTTCTATGAGTTGCGGTAGATGGTGTTGTAATCACATCAATAACTTCATGATTCAAATAAAAAACGGATCTCGAGATGAATAACACTAGGAAAGTCTCTTTAAAACGTAAAATGTTGAATGGTTATCCAGGTCTTTTAGCACTTTTGCACTTAAATATAGACTATGCGAACAGATCAGTTGTTATTATTTGTTATTTCCTAAAAAATCATATTAGGTAGACTTGGTCTGATGAAGTTTTTAATTTTACGTTTTTTGTTTATAATAGGCACCAAAAACTGTTAATAACACTGTCACAGCGAGGTTGTGTGTCCGGCTTCACTTTTATCCACTTTATATGGTCCAATGACTAATAACACTATTTTTCGTATAAGTTTAAAACGGGAGCACAACACAATATAATGTTTACATGTCAGCGCCATCTGGCGGTCAAATCACTATTAAGCAAATAAAAGCAAATAATGTAGGTACAATAATAATAATTTGCACGTAACTGTCAACCCGGTTTCAGACTGGCTAAAGTAGCCTCATCCTTCATGGGGTACTGTTTAAAATGTTACAATAATATACCTCCCCACATACTCCAACTGAATGAAACAAAATTTAAATCTCGTATAAAACGCACACTATGCAGCCAAGCATATTATAAGTTGGGGGATTACATCGCTGACAAAGATGCTTGGCTCAACGCTGGTCCTGCTCCACAGGGGCGCATAAATTAATTGATTAGCATTCGAAAATATTGTTGGAGCTGCTGAAGATTGTAAAAACAACAACATCTTTGCATTGTATAAATTCAATCTCTTAACAATGTATAATTGCATAGCACATGTGTGAGCACTACGTACCTACTATAAAGCCACCATTTACTAGGCTCGTCTTTCATTGACTTGAATGTGCCCTGGCGGCTGAGAGTATGTCATGCTCACTCAAATGTCTCGCTGGTGGTGGCGTGTGTGTTGGATCATTAAGTTCCCTTCAAAATGGTTGAGCTTAGGCGTGTGACTAATATATCGGTATTAGTCAAGAGATTAGTAATATTCTATGGATTCACGTATTAGTGATCCGACGAGCTGTCATATGCTAATATTTAATATTCACCTAATCTGGGATTCGTTTCACACGGCACGGATCGGATTCACTCCATATATTACTATAATATTAGTGGCACTCTGCCTGCTGTTCGTGAAGTGAACTAATGTCAAATGATCTGCGGATCGATTAGCTACGGGCGAGAAAAATTCATGATGGTGGCGATTTTAAAAATTCATTTCAAACATAAACACTTAGTATAAAATGCCTTACGCTCTAGTTGACTTTCATACATTTATTAATTGTAAATTTGAATATTATAATATAAATATTGAGAATATTATTTTTATAGCAATAACTTCTCCAAATTTGCTACTGATTTTTTGTATTTTACAAGATGAATTGGGCGGATGTGAATGAATGAGAAGTCTGAGTTTTAAAATCACAATATTTTTATGTGCCTGTTATACTCGTACAGAAAATAACTCGATAAGTACCTATCAAGTTTATTTGAAAATTATTTCGATTAGATTATGCTGTGGTGTTTAATTTTATTCTTAAGTTCTAAACACTTTCAAATAATAAAGGGTTCATTCATAGGTAAGTACTTGATCCCATTTTGAATGTATACAATAATTTGACTGTTTGGGTAATACATTGAGGTGTGTTTACTTAAATTCTTTCTCCGAATACATAGCAACGCTAGTTCTGAGAATTAGTAACTATTCTGACTTTATAAGTACAGTGTGTGTGTGTGTGCAACTCTTAACAAAATACCGAGATACCGTCTATTCAACAATAATTTAATACGGCTGTGATACATAATATTAGGTCTTAGTTAAATATCACTAATACTCAAATATTAGTTTGAGCTGAATGGTGCTGATCCATACGTCATGTTCGTGAACGGGCGCCGTTAGTAGGGACTGGTCAACTCTTGGCTGCCACGACTTATTTTAATTTAAATTTTTGAATTGTTTTTTTTATCTTTTTTATTACGGATACTTTAAACGTGCACATCTTTCTACATCGGTCTCACATTTTGAATTTTTAATTTGAACATGAATGATGTAAACAATTTGTTTTTTTTAACTATATGTTGATTTAAAAGAGTGTCCATGGAGTTTCTTGCCCGTTCTTCTCCATAGGTACCTACTACGCTTTGGAATGGGCAACTAGCTTCATTTTTCTGACTGACTGACCCTTTGACAATTCAAAAGTGCCTGTAATTGGTGTATTTGAAATAAATGCTTTGAGTTTTAGTTTGAGTTTGAGATTATTTAAGCCAGTTAGCTATTTAAATTTAGCTATATATTTTAGCCAAATTAGCTTAACCATTTGTCAAACAACATCCTTATGTCGATTCGTTCCGAGCGTCGTACATTCCGGAGGTTCAGACAATGTTGGCAGGGACAGTACGATAAGCTGGTGAAATAAACAAATATTTTTTATATTTTCGAAAAATACTCATGCAAATAACTACGTAGCTCTGAACGTGGAATTTAATAACGGCAGCTCTATTCAGCGCTAGTAAATGGAAACGCAATTACATCGAAAATGCCGTTTTGTAAAAAACGCGGATATATGTACAGGTACACACTTCAATTATTGTTAAATCGTTTTGTTATGAATAAAATATTTAAGATAAGTTGTTTGTATTTTTATATGTTGTTAAATAGTCAAAGCTTTAATTCAGTGTATAAATAACTAATATTTTATTGTTGTATAATTATTAATACAATCAGTAAACATGTTTTTATACTATTACCTAAGTATCTGAATGGTTAGTGTGGTCCAGGTTAAATTACATGTTACCGTGTAGGTATTAGCCATTTAAAGACATCACAATTTCACATGAAATTACAATACAGTAACTGTACCCATACGGGATTGAAACCTAATAATAGTAGGCTTCGATTCAGTAAAAGTGAAGATGCTGTATTTAAGACTAATTTAAGATACTAAAATTGAATATGAAATAATCCAAATACGGCAGGGACATCGACGTGCAGCCCATTACTATGGATTCCGTGCATCATTCTGAACCCTGCGCTGAAATTCTTCGTTGGTTATTAAAAAAAAATGCTGTTCCATTTTGAACGCGTAAGTATTGCACTTTTCTATGAAACGCCTGATTTATTTTTTTGTTAACCGATGAATAATGTCTACGTTAGGGAGTCTAGAAGCAAGTTTCTTTATTTTTTTGCATAATGTACTCTCAGCCTAGCCTGTAGGCTAAAACTTAAGAGTACATGACCCCGTTGGGGCGCAGCAAGTATTATTACATTTAAAACTTAAATCTAGGATCTAACTTAAAATTTAACAAGTCTCTTCAAAGTGAGAGTGAATAGGCTTATTCTGGGTAAGCTCACTCCATCGTCGACTTTGTCTTTGTCATCTCTGACCTAGACTAGCGTCAAGAGCAAACCCATCTAAAATAAAAATAACATTATATTGCAATACCTACTACTTAACAAAACCAAAACATTCATTATTACTACGAATACATACTTAAACTGTTTCTAACATAATATATTAAACTGATAATTATTAAAGGGTAATTTGAAATTCATAGGAACATTAATAAAATTATTTTATACATAGATCCATAACATTTGTGCTTTATTTTTGCTGTGCTGAATTCATGGTCAAGTATCGTGCACACTAGCGCGACGCGACAGCGTACACAAAGGGCACTTCGTGCAGCGCGACGGGCGGCGCCTTTGTGTCGGGCTGTCGCGTCGCGCGTTTACGAGCCTTTACAGGTTGCGCGTCGATGTCGGCCATCCTTTTTTTTTTTTTTTTTTTTTTTTTTTTCGCTGAGAAATGCTTTATGCATTCCCGCTCGTGGGGGGACGAGGCGGGATATGTGGGACTCCTGTCGGAATGACAGTATACCCACTAAAACTCAGCGGTGTTCCCACATCGCCGTGATGGGAAGGCCATGGGAATCCGGCTCAGCCTTTGCATCCACAACCCTCCCGGCGCGTGCCCACCTAGCTGGTGGGCCCCGCATGCCCCCCAGCTTGGGGGGCTACGGGAATGGCCGGGAACACCTGGCCATTCCCGTCCGACACTGGTGGAGGCCTGTGCAATACAGGCAAGGGCGCCCCCGCACCCGCTGTCTGCTGGCCTCCACCTGGGAGGAGTCGGAGATGACTATCAAACTGACGTCTTACTCGACCCCTCCTCCGCCTTCGGAGCGACGCCGCGTGAGGATCGTCCTCCCGCGCGCGCTCAGCCGCCTCCTTCTGGGACATGACGTGTTCGCAGAAGGAGGCGACTGCCGCCCAGGACCTCTCATCCTGCAGCATGGCATTAACCAAGCCGGGAAGTGAGAGGTCCGGTCCGATCACCGCGATGAGACTGCGGCGCGTCTCGGACCACGACGGGCACACCTCGAGGGTGTGCTGCGCCGTGTCGTCCACCGCGCCACAGTCGTGGCACGACGGCGTCTCCTCCCGTCCTATCCGGTGCAGGTACGATCCGAAGCAACCGTGTCCGGACAGCACCTGCACCAGACGGAACGAGAGGAACCCATGCGACCGCTCGAGCCAGTCTCGCAACACTGGCCCAATCGCGTCTAGGGTTCGGCGGCCAAAAGCTGCGGTGGCGAGCTCCCCCGTCCAATGGAGGACGATGGCATCCCTCGCCTCTCGCCGGACGGCCTCCCGCTCTTCCGGGGCTGGGCGTTCTCCTCCCGCTCTCCGCCCCGCCGTCCATTCATATACTCTGGCGAGCACCCACGCCTCGAGTTCCCAAGGAGGGGTGCCGGCCAGAGCACATGCTGCCGCGAAGCCCACTGTGCGGTAGGCCCGCGCCGCCCGCTGGGCTATGGCCCTTTGGGGCGCCCGTAAGGCGGCGGCGTTCTCCCTCCTTTGGAGGGAGTCCTCCCAGATAGGAGCCCCGTAAAGGGCCATACTCCTCAAAATGCCGGCGTAAAGTTGCCGGCATCGCGCGCTGGGCCTCCCCAAGTTGGGTAGCAGCCACGAGAGCGCGCCTGCGGCCTTCAGCAGGCGCGACGACAGCCCGCTAAAATGCGGACCGAAGCGCCACCTGCTGTCGAGTACAAGGCCCAGATATTTCATCTGGGCCTTCACCTCAATTCTGATGCCCTCCACGAAAATGTGGGCATCAGGTGGGGGGCGCCGCCGAGGCCCGTGGAAGAACACGGCCTCGGTCTTGTGCAGCGCCACCGTTAAACCTAGGCGGCGGATCCTCCCCGCGACCAAGGATCCACCTGCCGAGGCCAGATTGGCCGCCTCCCTAAAACTCCCCCCCCGGGCGGTGAGGAGAGTGTCATCCGCATAGCAGATGACACTCGTGCCCCGAAGGAGAGTTCCCCGCAAGAGCCAATCATAGGCGATGTTCCAGAGGACAGGTCCTATGACTGACCCCTGCGGAACGCCGGCTTCGACGGCGTACCGCCGGACTTGGCCAGCCCTATTAACGAGGACGATCATCCGATCCTCTAGGTAGCTGGCCAGCAGACGACGCATGTATAGGGGCACTCCGTGGAATCGGAGTGCCTCTAGGATGGTGGAGTGGGGAACGGAGTTGAAGGCATTGGCTATATCGAATGACACAGCCAACAATCCGTCCCTCGCCTCCATCGCCCCCTTCACCTGGCCCTTGAGGTGGGCCAGCGCGTCCACCGTGGAGCGCTCAGCCCGAAAACCGAACTGAGCGTCCGACAAGTCCGGCCCGATACTCCGCAGGTGGCTGTTCAGGCGGCCAGCGATTATCCCCTCGAACATTTTGCCGACCTCATCGAGCAGAACGATGGGCCGGAATGCCGAGGGGGAGTCCGCCGGGCGGCCCTCCTTGCGAAGGAGGCACAACTGCCCCTCCTTCCACGGTTTCGGGAACCTTCCACACGCAAGACATGCGCTGAAGAGGTCCCGAAACCTCTCCTCCATTTGAGTGGCAGCGATCGCCACCACTCTTGCCGGAACACCGTCGGGGCCCGGAGCCGTCTTCTTTGCGCGGATGTGGACAATCGCCGCGCGGAGTTCCAACTCCGTGACAGGGGGGGCCTCCTCTTCTTCCTCAGCTGGCGGAGCTATCCCTAGCGGTGCGCCCATCACTGGTGGGGTGAAGTTGTCCCTGCACGGGAATAGGGACTGAACCACCCCATCCAGGAATGAGGGCTCCAGGGTCTCGGCCACTGGGGGACCAAAGGGGCGCATTTTGTTGCGCGCCGCCTTATAAGGTCTCCCGTAGGGGTCTCTGTCGAGACCCTCCAGCATCTCCGCTCTCGCCGAGTCTCTGGCGGCGGCGATGGCCCTATCGAGGACCATTTTTGCCTCCACATACACCTCATAGAGGTGGTCCTCGTTGGCGTGAGCTCGTCGACGCCGCCGCCGGCTTCGCGTGTAGGCCCTTCTTGCCTCCACACACGCTGCTCGTAGCCCCGCCAGCTCCACCGACCACCAGTACACGGCGCGCCTGGGTAGTGGTCGGCGAGACCGAGGCATGCTAGAGTTGCATACCTCGGTCAGAGACCCCCTCAGGCGCCCCGCCACGGTATCCACATCCAGGCCGGCGGAAGGCGGCGAAAACCAATCCTGGATGAACGCTGCCTCCCCTGCTGCCTCCCTGTCCAGGCGATGTCGGCCATCCTTACCTAACCTTAACCTTTTTTATTTGTGTATGAAAGAACAATGGCGAATTCTTATTTGAAATAAATTTGAACGTCTAAAAGTGACACTTATACGAAAGAAATTCAATTATTTATCTACGATTTTTTTTAAGATCATATGATCTGGTTAAGACCGAGTACAAAAATAGTGTTTAATGAAAAGATATTTGACTACTTCGTTCTAAAAGATTAGGAAATTGTTGGTTAGATTGGTTTATTATTGCCATTTTATGTTTATTTTCCTAAATAGTAAGTATAGCGTAATTATCGTGGTGTTGTAATAAGTTTTAGTTTGTTATTATATTAAAATGGAGTAAATTAATAAATAACACATTTACTTTGTTGTACCTATATCTAAGTTTCCATTTTATATGTATGTCATTTTCAAATACTGAGGAGCAGTATAATAAATTTCTCGGTATGATTTCTTTATATTTTACTTTCTTTATTCACACATGAAATATTTTTAGAGATACACCTATAGCTAGTACAGAAGCCATAGCTTTATTTTCCATTTTCACAATTAAATAATTTGGGCTCATGTGACGACAACCTTGTGGAACATGGGGTTCGCCCTTTACAATTAAAGTATTCGTTGATAAGAATGTTGCAAAGTGTACAAGATGCTAGTGCCTACTGAAGCTCGGCGTGCTGAGCTGCCGCTGCCACTGCTGTTGCGGAGAACCTCAACTGGCGTAAATATAACAATCACGTCGAGGGCTCATCTCCTATTTTAAAGAAATCACCAAACGGTTGCTTGACACTTCCCGTGACCCATGTGCTGATGTTTACCTTAATCAGAGGCTAAGAGCATTACCATTCAACGTGGCAAATCATTTGGATATCATATAGAGTCTTCAGGATATCATCGATATGTTGAAGAAGACTGACCCGGACGACGTGCCGGATTTCGTGGCGAAGGAGCTGAGTAAATTGCCTCCCGTCACATTCGATCACGTCGACGTTACACGGCTGCTTAAGGACATCACTTCCTTGAAGGCGGAGATGACCAAAATGCAGTCCAGAATGGAGGTATCGGAAAAAACCAATACTGAACTACGTGCAGAAATAGCATTACTGCGCAACGTTGGTTCGGTATTTGGGTCACCTGAGGCCTCTAAGGTGAATACACGTCGAGGGGCGCAAATTGCGACCATCGGCAGTTTTGAATCGGCGAACACAAGTGCGTCACTAGCTGCCGATAACGCTGAGCAAGCGCCGCCCGCCGCCGTCGTCGCCCGCGCCACAACACCGGCTGCGGAAACGTCACACGTAGGTACGTCGACCCCTAAACGTGCCTATGCTGCTATCGTCACCAGCGGCAAATCTGATGCGTCGCAGCCTAAGCGACAAACCAGAAAAGAGGATAAACGGAAAGTGGGTGCTCAACCTGCCCTGACTGTGGTCTGTAGCTCCGTGCCAAGAACGACACAAGTTGATGAGGAAGGCTTCACTAAAGTCGAAAGGAAGAAGAAGAAGCCCTGTTCTCGTAACCTGTGTGGTACCGCACCGAGTGGACCCAACATGCTGCTGCGTCCTGCTGTGCCTACGACGCAGCTGTACCTTTCGCGTCTGCATCACTCCACTACAACTGAAGAGGTCGTGCAGTACGTCAAAGTGAAGACAAATTGGACTCTGAGGGTTGAAAGGTTGGAGTCGCGCCACAATATCAACTTTAAGTCATTCGTGGTGCGAGTTCCAACCCACCATCTACAGGCCTGCATGAAGGAGGACTTTTGGCCGAAGGGTGTCGTGTATCGACGTTTCCGAGGACGGTTACGCGACACCACGCAGCGAAACACGACGCCGACAACATTGCGTGTGTAGTTATAGTTATAGGATTTAAAATTATGTATTAGTTTATTATTTTTGTTTTATTAAATGTAAATGTGTGTATTTTATGTATGGGCCCTCAGCTGCCTGAAATAAAATGATTGATTGATTGATTGATTGAAAATCTAGTCTACAGCGATCGGGATGAATTATTACATGCCTTATTTTAGTTTTACTAGCGACCTTCCCCTGTTTCGCCCGGTTGCAATATACTGATGTGGGGACATTTCAAAACATCGAGATATTTGAGCTATTACGGGCGTAGAAAGACGCTTAACGAAGCGGAGAGTAACTTATACTCCCCGCTACTGTATTTTCTTTTTTATTGTGGGCTGTACTTGGGAACATTTTAGTTACGGATATATTAAAGTTGACTTCCTATTGGAATTGGTCCACTTTAATCCACCATTAAATTCCATTTTTTTTTTTTAATATTTTTTCGAAACGAAAGCGAGGTTTAAGTTAATGTTATAACTTAACTTATACTCCTGTACCGTTGCATGCACCCAAAAACACAATGTTATGCGTGCATTAAATTGTGCTTTTGAGTGCAACAATGGCGCGCTCCCGCAAACAGCGATGTTTCACACCAAAAATCGTTATTGTTGCAAAAGTTTGATTATCAAAATGCATAATGGATATTGGATGGGTCATTTTACACCTTGTATCTAAGTAAAATATTAATGTACCTATTATAGGTAGGTAGGTACACATAAACCTTCCGAAAAAGATTCTATAAAATGGTGGTAGAATCCATTGGGGCCACAGCTCACACAGGCAGACACGAAAACCGACATTTTATTGACTTTCAGTGAGCATGTTATTTGGCTATATTTTATCAAAATTTCAGCCCAATTCGCCAAACGGCTTTTTCCTAACACTTTGTGCGGGGTCCTTTCCAACAAATTTAGTTATTATTCATCACTATTTAGCTATAGGAGATGAATTTAAAAAATCCTTCCTTTGCGCACTTATTTTTAATACAATAATCTCTTGCGCATAATTCCACGGTTTAGGCTGTGCAATGTCTGTGTTTTTTTATGTATATTTGTGATTTTCTCAAAGCTTAAGCCGTTCAGACTTACCTATATCTTAAAGTATAAAAATACGTAATTTCATGATTATAGTAACAAAACCAATTATGACCGTGACTTACCTACTTTGTATGCACTTCCACTATTTAAGTTTCATTTATTAAAGTTGATAACCTCGGTTTACATGTATGTTAGTAACACTGCATTGTTAGATCCCTTAGCTCAGTTGCCGTGAAGTTATAGAAATAAAACATTATTTAACTCTGTACTTCTATAAGTACATACATAAAAGGTCCTTTGACGAAGTCGAGGAGTTGGGCTTCCTTAGTAAAGCTACAATAAACAGACGTACATTTGTCATATATTCAATGCCCACGAATAGGATAGAGATTTACCTATCTTCAACTCATGACAAGATCGTACTGAATAATATTCAAAGCCTCTTTCAAAACTAGTCAAATTCATGTTATGTGATTGACAAGGATTGCAACTGAGCAACAACCCCATTAGGAATGAATTTTGTTTATTTTTGTTTTCTATAATCTTTCGTATTATGTTATAGACGAACCTGAAACACCACGTCCCAGGATATCTCGTTCCCAAGAAGTCGGAACAGGACACTTAACGCCCGGCTGCTATAACCGCACATCAGTCGCTGATACCCCAACCCTCAAGTCAAATGATATAAAAGAGGCCCAATCTGATACTCTCACCAGCAACAAGCATCCAACCAGTGTGCCTGTACAGGCAGCCGTAAAATCAGGCAATAAGAGTCAAGAACCAGTAAGAGCAGTCCAAAAGGGACCTGCTCAAGTAAAAGCAGGCCAAAAAGGGACTGCACCAGTAAGAGCTGTCCAAAAGGGACCTGCTCAAGTGAAAGCAGCCCAAAAAGGGCCTGCACCAGTAAGAGCCGTCCAAAAGGGATCTGCTCAAGTAAAAGGAGCCCAAAAAGGGCCTGCACCAGTAAGAGCCGTCCAAAAGGGACCAGCTCAAGTAAAAGCAGCCCAAAAAGGGCCTGCACCAGTAAGAGCCGTCCAAAAGGGACCAAATAAAATAAATCAAAACCCTGGTCCTTCAAAGCCAAAGCCGACTAAGCCTAAGCCCAGGCAACAACAAACAAAAGCAACGCAAACAGAATCAGATCACTATTCGTCAGAAGAACGTCAACCTGTTTACTCAAGACCTACGCCAAATGAACCTAAAGGGAAACAAAATAACCAAATAACAAGGTCAGTACAAACAGCATCTGATCTTGAGAGTGACACCGACTCTGAAGAGCGCCTCAAGCTCTGTAAGCCACCTGTAACAAATAATACGACTCGGATCATCTACGACTTATTAGCAAACTCAACGTTGGTCTGTTCTGGAAAGCGTCATAGCTTCGACGATTTGGACCTTCGCTTTGACGCACCTCCTTCACCTTTTGACCCACAATTTAATGATTTAAAACGGGTGTATGCTGACCACTTCGAGGGGTTTGTGCCAACGCTACGCTACGGGCGATTTACGAATAAGTTTTTACCTGATGAGTACGGGCAATCTCAGAGAACAGAACTAACCTATTATGGTACCAGATCACGAAGAGCGCAGTCACATCCAGGCGATTGGAGATATAATCCCCACATTATCTACGACGAAACGCAATTAGGATTAAAGCGACTTTACGAGTCCTACTCCTATATTCTATGGTCCCCGGAACTGTCCGAACCAGATGAAATCATAAGAGAAGACGTCTTCGAATATCGTAAAAAAAGCGTAAATTGCTTCTTAGATATTTCACCGGAGCTACCAGAAGATCATCAAGAGTTCAAGGTATTTTTTTATTTGTATTTAGATGTATTTTTTTATGTATAAGTATCCCCGTACAGTAGGCCGCACGCCAGTAGTAACAAAACCAGTATGAGCTGGCCTCTTATTGTATTGAAGCTCCGTCCTATGCTAGGCTAGCTCAAGGTTACCACCGACGCGACGTGAGGTCAACTGTGCCTATTTTAAGAAATTTAGTTAATAGATTTTTATTTTACAAAAACAAGTAAAGCTCCCGTGCCTCAGCCGGGCGACTACTGACAGTACGTGCCTAGGTTCAAGTCTTGATTTACTGCCCGTTTTTCTCCATAGAGAGCTACGTTTTAAAACGGGCAACTAGCTTTAACTTTCTAACTAACTGACCGACGCGTTGACAGTTCAAAAGTGACTGTAATGTTTTGAATTAGTCCTATGATTCGGACAGAGTGTTTGGCTAAACCAGTTTGTAATGCAAGGCATTATATTCGTTACTTGGACTTTTAATTGTCCTCTGGGCCTGGAACGAATACGCAACGTAAACGTAACGTAAAATCGAACGATTTTAAAACTGAAAATACTCGCATCGCACCTATTATTTACTTAGTTTTATTACTTTATTAATTTCTTTGGTTGATATACATTGTGCTTGTTGCAAAATTTTAAACCAAAATCCAATAGAATTGTATTTCCAATTTAAATACCGTTAGAAGTTACGTAACAATTACGTCATTCGCCTTTGATATCAACAGTAAAACTGAAAACATATTTATAAAATTATCTTTCTATATAAATAAGGAAACCGTGACTGACTGATTGATCTATCAACACATAGCTCAAACCACTGAACGGATTGGGCTGAAATTTGGCACAGAGATAGTTATTATGACGTCGGCTTCCGCTAAGAAAGGGGTTTTGGAAATTCGACCTTAAGGGGGACTTGTAACATGGCACGAATACATATCTAAGTAAATTACAAAGATTGTCATTTTGTGTTTTTCTAAATTCTTCCACAGAAACTTTGACACCCCCCAATCCCCCATTAGGTGGTAAAGGGGGATTGGGGGGTGGCAAAGTTTGTATAGAAGAATTTTAACGCGCGGTCCGATTAACTCGAAACTAAGTACTTATACTTAAAACCAAAAATAAAGAAGAACGTGTATCATGGTTTTTCGAATATTGTCCAGTAAAGAGGCACTGAGGTTGGGTTACAGTTTATATCGATTATACATATTATAATCGTTTTCTATGTTCTCGATTGACAACTATTCATTGCATTTCTAAACAAGCTAATCTGAACCATAATTCCTAGAACTTCCGAGTCAGCCGCCGGTCGGCCAGCAGTCCAGTGAGGGATCCAGAACCTCGCGTGGAACCAGAACATCCACTGGTCCATCACCGCCCAAGGTTAACCGAAAGTCCTCCGCTAAAGTCAGAGGAACAAGCTGAGCTGGAGGACCGGGGACCTTTGAACAGTTCACGTTACCGCCGCAGCCGCAGCCGCGAGCGAAGGAAGAGGAGGATGGGACGCATCAATGCACTGGATGATCAGGAGAGGAAGATCATCATCGAATTCTGCCATCTCCTTGAGAAATCCAAGCAACTCTTCAATGGACTACGGTAAGTGAACTTTGATGAAACTAGTGACTTGGTATTTTTGAGCGAATATTTTTATGGTTAAGTATGTCTGTCTTTAGGTACGCATTCTGTGTCTGATAGTTCAATGATCACCTCTAGCGAATAATATTTATGAATTCCAAAGATTAGAGAGCTTATTAGCTATCTAAAATAACGTAGTATTTTACGCAGCTATAATTAAGTAAAGTCATTCTTACGTCACTACAATACCGGAATCTTTTTTATTTCAAACAGCAATGTGTTATTAATTTATTATAAACAGAGATCGGATATTCGGATGCATATTCACTTCGGATGCACACACAATATGGAATGCGCTTTTATATCGATAAAATGTTAATTTTAACTAACACACACCACCTCTTACACCCTACATACACATATTTGTATCGGGGGTAAAACATTAATTTTAAATAAATATGCATCTGAATATTTAGGCAATGTAAAAATCCCGGGTTTTTTTTTTATATAAATATATTTTTTGAAGTCTCTTCCATATTATACACCCGACTAGTTATGCATTCCCGGTAATCCTGGCACCCTGGGATTCCTTTCACAAAGAAAAATATAAAAATAAGAAGTCGCTTCCACACTTCCATAGCTAAAAATTAACTTTAGGTAAATATGCATCCGAATATCCGATCTCTGGTTATAAACTCGCAAAAAAGTAATAAGAGTTTATGAAAATATATTTGTAGAATAAAACGAGTAGGTTGGTTCCGAGACGGGACGAGGCGCGGCTCACTAGGGTGCTGACACTTGTTACTTCTCTCGGCAAATGGCCCGCAGCGAACCATTTTATTCATGTTGAATTCAACAGTTTGTTAACTTTACAAAACCCGCGATATATACGGTACTAGTTTCAACTAGATTTCCATTCTTGCTGTTTTTTGACACACTGATGCACTTACTGTGTGGTCCGGTGTGCTACTTGTTCGTCCTAGAATTAACACCTAGGCGCTTTCTGGGCACTAATTTGGAACATCTGACCTTCACAAGTGGAGGTTGAAGCTTAATTTGAAGAAATTATGTAGATTTTTTGCGCAAACACTACGTTGAAGCTTTTTGCGTTTTGTTACGTTATCATTAATGGAAAAAAATCAGGGTCATTGCCATTCAACAGTAAAGGCTCTTGCAAACAGACGCGAATCGCGCGTGACTCAAAGGCAACCCTAGTCGCGCGACGAGCGGCGTCTTTGTGTCGAGCTGTTGCGTCGCGCCTGTCTGTGGGAGCCTTAACAGACCTCGACACTGCGATTGTTATTGAATTGTAGCTGAATGCAAATGCGACTAAAAACATGTATTATTTTAGCTTCACAATAATATATTAGTAAGTAGTACTTCACCAGTCAAGTCTTATATATCATCGTCAGTTTTCTTTTTTTTTATTTATCATTTCAAAATTAGATATCTATAGTTTTCTATGCAATAATCATGAAAAAAAATGATTAAAATAGCGCCTTTAACCAATGTCGAGTTGACATCAACCTTAAACCTTTTTTAATGGCCACTTTATGAAAATACTAAACAATTTTCTTTTTAGTTCAATTTTCAGTCTATCAGTGACTAATTTTCATTTTGGTCTGACATTTGTAAAGAAAACGTCTGAATGTAATTCTGACGAATAACATTACGACGCAATATATACATAATGCATAATAATAAAGCAGATTCTATCGTGCAATGAGCAGACAAAAATAGCCCTTATGGTGACGAACATATTTTGGATGTGACTGTACTTGCAAACACTATGTTTAGGGCGGCGGTTCGAGTAATCGAGTTGAATTATTTCCTTACCGTGAATCCTCTTGCAGTGAACTCCCGCAATATGGCCACAAGCAATGGCACGCCTATTTCGGAAAAACATTCGACGTGTACACCAAACTCTGGAAGTTCCAGCAGCAGCACAGAGCCATTCTCGATAGCAAATACGGCTTAAAAAGATGGCAGATTGGCGAAATTGCGTCCAAAATTGGACAGCTGTATTATCACTTTTAGTAAGTAGGCAAAATATATTTAAATACACATACTTCCTATTACTTTTGTAGGATCATTTCATAATACCATTTTACTTTTTAGCTTGAGAACAAGTGACACAGCTTACTTGCACGAAGCGTATTCTTTCTACTACGCTATCAGAGGCCGAAGTTATTACACTCAGGCATGTAAGGAGGACAAATGTGAACTCATGGTCAAGAAACTCCGATATTATGCAAGATTTATAGTGGCAAGCTTGCTACTAAAAAAAGTAAACCTAGTAAGTGAACTACTACGGGAACTGGATAAGCAAATCATTGAATATGGCAATGCTTACGAGCCTGATGATCAGAATGAATGGCGCATCGTCGCTGATGAAGTAAGGACGTTCATTGAAGTGGAGGCCGTAGTGGAGGTCACGCACCCCAGGGAATACCCATGTGCTCTATCGCACCGGTAAGTTAATTTTCCAACGTCATATTGCTAATATAAGATCCAACTTGAAATAAATGCTCATAACTTGTAACCATCACAACAACAAAAAAACAGAACACACAAATCGATTCACTTTTCAGGCTAAGTGCTCCCTTAGGACCTCCCAACGCATCCGCGCTCGAAAGAGCATCACCAATGACCCTGACACTCCGCGAAGCACTTATCATCGGCAGTAACTCAACTCAGCTGAAGTTCTCGGAGTTAACTATGGACATGTATAGGATAATGCAGACTCTAGAGCGTGAGCCCCAGACCAATGGCAATCATCTGTACGACGAGTCGCCGCGGCAACGAAACCCGATGACTCCGAGTGCGATAAACAACAAAGGTAATTATCATCTTATCAGTCATTTATTTTTAACTGTTGATTCTAATTTCAAACGCAATTTTATTGTTAATGTAATGTTGCGAAGGTTTTTACTGCTGGTGCGCGCGCAATTCTTGCAGAAAGCAAAATAAACAAACTAGTTTAGCTGTTGTTAGTCAGTCGATTATTAATCCTATAATATAAAGTATTCTTGTGCACACTGTTATACAAGCAAAAACGAACCCTGAAAATTGTTAGGTAAAATACTTTGTTCAGTTCTAAAAGTGTTTACAAAATGTCCACACATACAGGCGCTTGCGGTATCCAGTGACGGAGCGAAAGTGAAAACACTTGTTACAATTAGCAGTAAACAAAAAACTTTGACGTTTTCATTTCAGAATTTTAATAAAGGCGTACAGTACAACTATTTCCTTAATTTCCCTCGAGAATCATCGTTTTTCCGAATACAAACGAATGGTTATTTCCATGTCCATCACATAAATGGGTAAAGATGCACATGCGTGCAAAAAAATTGGCCCACTTCATGCTCTCTATTTGAGAGAAGATATCTCAAAAATATTTTATTTAAATGGTGGGAAGGTAGGTAAGATAAAGTTTATTTACACATACTCGTATGTTAGTAAAAGCAATATACTTGACAAGATCCACTCGATTCTCATCACTCACTTTTGTTGGGAAAAACTACCTGTTTATTTTACCTGTATTGTCTAGCCTCTTAGAGAGTCGGCTAACCCTGAAACCTTGAAAATGGTCTTCTATGCTCTGTGTCAATCCATCATTGGGTATTGTATCACGGTATGGGGTGGCGCAACTAAAACCAGCTTTATCAAAGTCGAAAGAGCACAGAGAGCTATTTTAAAAGTAATGCTCCGTAAGCCTTACCGCTATCCTACAACACAATTGTACTCGGAATGTAAGGTGCTTACTGTCCGTCAGCTCTTTGTGCTCCGATCGGTACTTAAAAGACAGGCTTGCGTCCCTCCTTCTGATCCTAAAAAACGTCCTATTATTCTTCCAGGCACACAGCATAATAAATCGTTCGCCAGACACCACTACCACACACTTAGCGCGTATATTTACAAAAAAAACTCACAAAGACCTCAACATCCGTGACCTCAATAGATATCAAGTAAAGTCTAAGGTGACAGAATGGCTAGTTCAACAAGACTATTTACAAACCGAGTCCCTACTTACATACATTGCTTAATAATAATAACTATTTGTCACTGAACACTCATAATTACACTCACACACACTCCCCATATACACATGGGCGTGCAGTTACATACATTCACACACACTCCCCTACATTCTTGAGTTGCAGAGTTGCAATCCCGTCTCCGCTTTTTTTTATCTTTTTTATTTAACATAATTATATATGTTTAGGAAAAATATATACCTACCGTATATTAGCAAGATACATTCAAAAGTATGATACAACAACAACAACATATACATGGCAACTGACACGCTCCACACGTTTTTGTTTACTTTATAAGATACCTTAAAGCTGATCACTGTCTCTTAAGATACAGGTCACCCTAGTTTAAGAGGCAGGGCTCACCACCTTGTGGTTACAACAAAATTTTATAAATCCTGTCTATAAACTTAAGCCAACCACTTAGTAATCCATTTAAAAAAAAAACAAATAAATCACTTTTGATATGTCTTACACTAAAACAATATACATACATTCAAGAAGGTTTTAGTACACAATAATATATTAGGTTATTGTTAATTAAACTCGTTGATTTGTCTTGTTTCAAATCGAACAAAACGGGGTGAGTCGTATTTTTGTGCACGCAATTTTATTTATGGGTAATTGAGTTTAGGAGTAATGGGGTACAGGTGTAAAGAAGAGTCATATTTAGTAACGCGATAAAAGGTAAGGGGTAAAAAAGGAAATTGATAATGTAGTAAAGATAAACACTCGTGCACTGCAAACGCTCAACCTCATAGCGAGTGAGGCGGATTTATTCTGTTGTTCTCTGAGTGAATTCACAAGGAATGCATGGTTTATAATTAGTTATAGATGTTAGTTTATACTCGTATTAAGTTAGTTTAAGCGCATTTATCGCATTGGGGTTAACCTGTAATTGTATAAGTAAGTAGAAATAAATAAATTAAATAAAGGGTTATGGGGTACAGGGTCAACAAGAAATGGGTTGAGGGTAGTCCCTCAACCCATTTCTTTCAACCTACAGGTTTTCTTTACCCACTACTCTAGGGAGTACCTAGTGGGTAAAGAGAACCTGTAGGTTCGTGGGGTTATGGAAAAGCGTTCGCAGGGTAAGGGGTAGGGGTGAGGGTTTGCAGAGAAAGGTGTTCGGGGTTAAGGGTGGGGGTTAATTTGTAGGGGTAAAGGGGTAAAATACCGACTTTACACCGACCGTACTTTTATATAAAATTAAGAAATGGGTATGCTCAGGAAAATATTAAATTGAAAAATGAATTTAGCGTTGACCAAAAAAATCTAAAGATGTTTCATGCTTGATTGTTCTAGGGTATAACTTAGACGGCACTTATAACACAGGCGAGGCTCCCCACAAGCAGATGCTGTTTAAGCCATCGCCGAACCAGATATTTTTGTATTTATCAAGCGCCGTGGATGACCTGCCTCCCAATGGGGTTATCCTGCTGTACATCTCAGCAGAAGGATTGATCGTTCCAAACTCAAAACATCCTGAAGAAGGTTTGTAAAACTTCAAACTTTAAAGCCCTGTAATTATCTGACAATTAGTTAAAAGCTATTTAAGTAAAATCAATACATCAATATTACTGCAATCAGGATTTAACTATATAATTTTGTTAAAACTATTAGGTATCGAAATGTACTATAAGTATACAACTGTGGCTAACCTTTCGGGTATTACAGGCATTATGTTCTGTTATTATCGATCAACCATATTTTTTCCTACAGCAGGTGGCTACGACATAGGAGGTCTGATCACCACCTCCAAAACGGACGTCCTGCAACGAGAAACATCAACATCCAAGGAGGGTAAAGGTACGTACCTACCTACCATACCCTAAGTTACCCTATCTGTAGAATAATCTTAGTAACGCTGGCGATATGATTCTGCTCAGCCCATTTGTGACGGTAATGTAAAAGATGATAGGAATTTGTGTGGTATGTCCAGATACATGGCCTCGAGTTGCCTCGAGTATAATTTTCCGCACTCAAAATACGTGCTTTGGCGTTTAGTTGCGGACACCAGCCCCTATTAACATATTGCATATACGTACCTGACATATTTCTATGCAACGCTAAATTAGAATCTGACAAATGTTTAATATATTTGGGTCATGAACTGACTGAGAAAATTACTGCTGACGAGGACATTGAAAGATAAAGACGTTCCTTCGATGTTAAGAGTGATATGCTTACACGACGATTTACGAAATTTTCAAATCAAGTGAAAATCATCCTGTTTAATGCATACTGCCGGAACCTTGACACCTCTGCCCCACAGCACAAGTACTCGCAGCGTGCTCACTACACGTTTCATACTGCATTCTTGACACCTCTGCCCCACAGCACAACTACTCGCAGCGTGCTCACTACACGTTTCATACTGCATTCTTGACACCTCTGCCCCACAGAACAACTACTCGCAGCGTGCTCACTACACGTTTCATACTGCATTCTTGACACCTCTGCCCCACAGAACAACTACTCGCAGCGTGCTCACTACACGTTTCATACTCGCAGCGTGCTCACTACACGTTTCATACTGCATTCTTGCTCTGCCATGGCGAAGTAGTGCATCCAGTTTGCCGAAAACAGGAAAAGTCACAGGCCCTCTTTTATGAACCGAATACATAAATCTGGCAATAACTACTTCTTCGTATATATCAATTGTTATACCAGCTTCAATAATACTTATCTATATTTTTTTTGTGTAATTTGGGGTATTTTTTTTATATAAGTATGTATGTATATTTTTATATAGGTATGTAAATAACACATCATTATGATTTATCATTATTTTTTTATAGGACTGGCTCCAAAGCTGAAGGAGGCTCCAGTCCTGCACCCAGGGGACTTGTACCCATTCACTCGTCGACCCCTGTTCATCATCATTGACTCTGATAACTCCTACATCTTCAACAATCTACCAAGATACTTCGGGCAGCCAATTATCATCCTGATGTCACCGATGGAATTGCCTGCTACGTTATACCGTAAGTAGGCTGAGTCGGTTACAGAAAAGGGTATTTGACTTTAAAAAAAAGGAATTTATTCCTTAACATATAAAATTGACGCAGATAAAAACCTAATACCCTGTTATTGTGCATATTGGCTGGTTGTAAACATTTTAACTCTACAGGGCGATTAGGACTGGAGAGAAAAAAAACCCCTATTCATTACCCATTTCCTGAATTTAAATTTAAGCTAATTAGAAATTTAATTAAACATCTAACAGCTTCTTTTAATTAATAATAAGTTATATTATATTCTAATGTATTCACTAATGATTTGTAACTAATTTAAAAAAGGCAATTTCTTCGTGCTCTTCGCACAGCAGCATTACAGAATACACAGAACCTAGTGTATAATTCTAACATTGATAACAATTTACGTATTTATACTGGTGTACTTAAATATAAGAGACCCTTAAACAAAAATATGCAGGGTGGCTCGATTCAGATGTCCGGCAGTGTATAAGTATAGATATGTCAGATTTGTGTGAATACTGCACTTATATTTACTGGCATATAATGGGAAGAACTGGGAAGTAGAAGAATTTCGGCTCTGCGAATCTTTGAAATATTTTACAACTTTGTACTTTAACTAATTTCGGTAGTAAGAAAAACACATTTTTATTCGTTCTTCGACTTCTTCAAAGCTTCCTTAGATATCGGTAGACCAGGAGATAAGTAGGAAGGACATGAAGACTCTTGGTTGAGTAATAAAAATGCCATAAACACCACAGGTCCTATATAGGTGGCCCAAAGGAGCGTATCTGATCTGATATCAGTTTTCCACTAACGTTTACATTTACTACATTACAATTACATAAATAATTGGATAAAATATGCACAATATGTCTGCCGGAACCACTGCTGCTGTTAAATGGAAAGAGTATTGAGCATAGGGTTCCCCGATTAGAAGTAGTAGTTACTGACATATTACACATGTTGTTCGTAGTTGTTCATCTGCTACTAACATAATTGCACGCTATTTCCTGTTATATAGCAGTAACTAACCGATTAGACATTGACAAAAGGTCAACTAAATTTAGAAAGCTTTATCTGTATTTTTTTATGTATATCTAGTTGTTGTCTATTTTAGTGGTTTTAGCCTCATCTCCGGCCAAACCAGACATATGAGGACTGGCTTATTGGTGTTCGTATCCTTAACCTATATTAATCACGTTTTTTACAAGCTTCATTCAGCCCCACTTCTCGTACTATGATAGATTCTTGGCAGATTTTTTTTAACAACTTCGTCGTTGGCTACCAAGTCGACACATTGTATAACGACTAGTTTTTTTTTTTAATTTAATGTTTGATACAATGTCAACTTCTGAATTACTACTTTGGAAAGTTAAAATCTTAATATTTTTGTATTGATTATATTTTACGTTCATATGAATCAGCCTGTATAATAATCTGTAAGGCATCGTCCACACTACCCCGCGCCACAAGAGAAGCGAGTGACGCTTAAAAATCAGTCACTTTGTATCTTGAAAGCATGGGTAAATAATAACCGTTACTTCCCAGTGCCCTCTATTATATTAAACGGTACCTGCAGTGACTTAGGTTACAAACCGCTTATTTTAAACATTGTTTCATAAATGTGTAGCTAAATACCGGGTGATCAACAATTGTTTATAACCAACTTCTTAAAAAAGGAGAAGGTTCTCAATTCATCTGTATATATTGTTTTTTTTTTATATTAAAACTAGCTGCGCCCCGCGGTTTCACCCGCAGCGATATGAAATATACTTTACGACCTATTCTCAGACCTACCAATTATACCCAAAAAAAATCATAAAAATCGGTGAAGCCGTTTCGGAAGAGATCGATAACAAACACAGTGACACGAGATTTTTATATATTAGAAGATTATTTTCTTCTATCTCAACACTGTTACATGTATTACTGAGTCACTTTAACCTGATTGCACTTAAGTTGTAATAATCAATATTTATAACTTTGGCTCCTCCTAAAGCCCACCCGTGTTTCTTCAGATGCCTGTTCGCCAGGGCCACGGTAACTATAAGTATCGTTTTACAAACTTAGTTCAAAAGCCAGTTTAATCTACTTTGGCTCCTCTTGAGCTACAAGTATCGTTTTACATACTTCGATCAAAAGCCAGTTTAACCTAAGTACTTTAGACCACTGCTTGTACAATCATGTTTAGTGTATTACTAACTTTAAGTGATGTAAACCATTCAGCTATTGCCCACTTAAGGATTTCGAATACATTAAAATTAAAAATAAAAAAAAATATTCATATATATATAAATATATATAAATTTTATATATATATCATAGTAACAAACATTTTATTACTATGTTTTAATAGGGTAATTAGTTTTCCTATGGAGTATCAACAGTTTTTAGTCAAAACTTACAAAATATAGGAAATAATTATAACACAATTAAAAACGTCTAAAAAGTATAGTTATTGCCCCATGCTTACAATGATTGCCAACACCAGAGCATAGTGATTGCCCAGCACTTCAGTGATAAACAAAATCGAAACTAACTATTAAACATTAAAAAACAATAAAAACAAAACGTGAAAGATAAATCTTACAATTCCTACTAATATTATTATTATACATATAAATGTGAATTTTGGTGAGGATGGATGGATGTTTGTTGCTCTTTCACGCAAAAAGTACTGAATGGATTTGGATGGAATTTGGAACACAGATAGTTTATAACCTGGATTACCACGTAGGATACTTTTTATCCCGGTAGTACGTGCTCGTGGGATAATTTGCTACAACAACGCGGGCGAAGCCGCGGGCAATACTAGTAGTTCTATAATAAAATTGTATCAAAATAAATTGCGTCTTGGTTTAGTAATTACATCATAATAATTGTTCTGTTGATGATGAGTCAGAATCTTCAGAGTTCAGACTCTTCTTCTTCTCCTCTAGTAAAACAATTGTGGCTTAAAAATAAATTAATGTCAGAATTATCGGGTATAATCAATCACAATTCATTGCTTTTTGTAAATTTTCTTTACTATATTGAAACTTTGGTGTCTTCAGCATACTGAAAAGTTAACAATAAGAATTTGAAAACCCATCTTAGCATAAGGGTTGCAAAAGAATTTAAATTAACAAAGTATTGTCGTATTAAGGTTTTCAATGCTAATTATGCATAAAAGTTATTGTCCGGGTAATAACCATAGACATTACCACATGGTAATAACTAAAATCATGATGGGCAATAACTGACAATATACAAATTCAAGTTCAGTAATTACCCACGTCTAAAATGACAGTGACGAGTTTCAAACTAACACACAGCTTTCAATTAGAAACAAAGAAAACAATTTCGTTTTTACCGTAAATATGGTACAATACTAATATATTTATTATACAACATTCAAAAATAACTTTTAGGGAAGTCACTCCTTAAGGAAATAATTAAAAACCTTCCCCATTTGAGTAGTAGGTGCACTCGTCTTGATAAAATCCACCATTACTGTTTTGTTTTTTTGAGTGTTGCTATTTGTGAATATTGTTATCTTTTGTCAATTAATAAAAGCGTCATGTAGTGAACTCTTATCGAACTATCTAAAAAATAGCTTACACAAAATAATGTTTTTCCATAGAGTGGACAATCACTGTTCGTGGGCAATCACTCTCTGGTTTACTATGTATTTTTATTAATACAGTAAACTTAATTTTTTCTTTTAACACTTTCAAGTCGATTGGTAAACCGATGAGTATAGTTTTGTTTTAATATAGTTATATGACAGCACAGCGGGCTGCTTTGAATCTGCACTTAATATAAGTAATCGAATATAAGACATGTGATGGATGTTTCTATGGCTCTACTTTCAATAAACAGCTCTTCCCTTATGCCCGGAGAACATTTGATATAATATCAATACAGACGTGCCGCATTCTATACCAAAAGAGCCTTATAATGAAAACATAGAAAGTGTTAAGTGAGTGATGTTTAGATCTGAAAGGAAAAGTAATAATATTTATCGTAGTGTTTTGGAAAAGCCGAAGTTAGGACATTTTGTGTTCCATCGGCATTGTATTCAATATAGTTTATTACAGGTTCCCATTTCACCCTGACGACCTGTCAATTATTCCTATCCACCAAGCCTGCACCTTCTTTTCAGAATGTTCGTAAAAAAACTGTGTTCGAAAACGAACAAATATCTAGTATTGTTTTCATTCCGCGGGAAATTCAATTAATTTATCGTTACAAGTTAACAAACAGAAAGCTATTGTGATATATATGTATATTTACCTATCTTTATCAGCCTATACTGAGTGAAGATTTCTCCTCGGAAATGGTCATTTAGTAAATTTATATACAAAATCCTCCTTATCGATTTCAATAACCTTCAATAATTCCCTTTGAAATTAAATCAATTATTTCATTTTTCGCCGACTGCTGTACCAGTCTATTGGACCACAGAAGAAGGGACGAAAGAGTGGGTTTTTACCTGCGCAACTACTTGTCCATTAAAATCCACGGGCAGATTACCCTAGCCTACCAGACTTATTTATCATATCATATTCATCTGAGTGAACCCACTCATAAGTGCATAATCACTGTCATACTATAATCAAAGTGGAACATAATATGAGTTTCTGATCGAAGAAACGAGAGCAGTCACTGTTTGGCACCTGCTCGTTCGCGACTAATGCCAGTACTTCACAATCGCCAGGTCGAAGGTTCATTGTTGAACATTTTAACTGCGCGCACATCTACAGTTCAACAATCATCTTTACATCTCATCTATCATGACTTTTCGTCAACCATTTTCACAACCACGTTACGTTTCATATTGGTTATGCAAGTTATCTTTCCCTGTCAAACCTTTGAAATGGCAGTATGAAGTTCGATTTATCGAAAAATATCTCTTGTTTAGACTACATTACATTTGCCACACATTCCCATAATATAATATTATAGTCAATTTAGCTTTAATGAGGTCACTTCGGTGGATGGATTGTCTGAAAGATGGTGGATACAAAGAGGGTGACAGCTGTGCCTGTGATGACCGAAATCCATGGAAGCAAAAGACATATTACATCGTAAACTAGGTGTCGATTTATTTGTGATTAGAACCAAAAGCGAGTATTGTCCTGAGTATGGTTGTAATGAAATTACGTTTACACATACAATTACACAGTAATTTCACTGAATTCCTAATTAAAATTCCGTCATAATTGATTATTGAAAGATCGTAAATATGCTTTTTTATAAAATCAAGAGAAAATTGAATCAAAGACAACGTTTTTAAAGTATAACAATGTTTTAAATAATATCGAAAACAAAATTTAACTGTCTAAGGAATACTGTGAAGATATAAAAACCGACTGTAACCGACTGTAACCGACTGTATTAGGAGTAATTTTAGTTTCTCTAGTGCGGATTCTGACGCTGAGTTTGTTCCTGTGTTTCTTCTCAGAAAGTCAGCTACGAAACACCGATGTGAACACGAGAATAGGGACCGCAGACTTGCTGCATGGTAAAGAAATACAACGCTTTAACATAATAATCGCAAGCTCTGAATCTACAACTCAAATCCAAAAAAAGAAATAAATTGTGTTCAAAGATAATCAAAGAGTATTTATAGGTAGGCAAAGAGTATAGAGAATTCGAAGCTTCAATTAAAAGCAGTTGGTAATTATTTTCATTGCAAGTTTAAAATTTGCCTTAAAAATTTAAAGATGGTGTAGAAAATTTTGCAAGTACGATAAAACTGATAAAGTACGTAAACTATTATTAAAAAGTCCAAGTGGGGTAATTGCGTTTCACACTAACAGTAGGAATAGCTTTTACTTATTTTGTTAGTTCGACCACATTCATTGCGTTATTTACGTTGCTGAGCAGACAAATTTTTCGAACATATGAAGCAATGGATTAGCAATATCCTTTAAAATAATTCAGACTGTGATTAATATTTATGTAAATCAATTATTTCATTAGTGCGTTACGCAATTATGGTGCCGTTCCCGACAAAATTTCAAATGATATTCATACATAATAAATTACCAAAGGTATCAAAGATAAAGCTACAAATTGTCAAAATAATCAATTCTTGTTGACTATGTAGCTATAATTGGCGGATTCTAATATGTTATATCGTAAACATAATAATCATGGTCTTATAAATCTACATTATGCAATAAAAATAACTTAAAGTTGTATCTAAAGTTTTTTGTTGTTTTCGGAATTCTATTTATTATAGCAGTGAATAAAAAAAAATACGGGTGAGCTGCACTAAAGCCAAAAAACAAATATCTTTGGCAATTAAAATTAATGAGAAATTATAATCAGAGAAAACAACGACCAAATTTCTTAGTACTTAAATTGGCAAAAAAATAATCTAAAACAAAGTGGTGCACCTTACTCGCCGTAGAGAAGTTAGGTCCGGAGGCTGGTAGACTTAAGTAGCCATGGCAACTTAAGCTAACCAGGCTCTTTAAAAAAATTACAGCGGGGACAGATGATCAGCGTATGGAAGGTAGCCTCTTCACGCTATTCCTTCACGACCCGCTGTCGGCAGTCTGCCTTTGCTGCGACATCAAGAGGATGCCTTTAGAGGAGTGGGAGCGGGCCCAGGCTATCATCGAAGCTTACCTCAAAGAAGCAGCTATCATAGTATCAAGGACTCGAGGTACGTTCTTAATAAATACAATATTTTTATTATAACAGTTCGTATGCAAAGGTCCTAGGTTTTATGAAAAAATAAAACAAATTAATGAAAGAAACCGTAGCTGAAATAGTAACTTATTTTTTTTTTAAATCTAAACATCCGATTTGATAACCTCCTCCTTTTTGAACTCGGTTAAAAATCCGAATATCAAATTTCAGACTGCATGTACGTGGCCTTCCTGAGTGATGACTTCTTGCGGCTGCTGATCCTGCGCTTCATTTTCTGCGAGACGATCCTGCGCATGCACCGCATGTTTCGCGGCCGAGCGCAGCGCACGCGCTGCTCGCCGGCTATCCCCGACGACCTCTACGAGCATCCGGTACTGACCCGTATTGTCATGGACTTAGCGACCAAACTGCAGGTAATTGCGCAAATAAATCGACGCTAAATCATGGCACATTGTAAGTTCTGGAACGTAATGCGAGAATGCTTTGCTATAGCTATGTGCGACTTTCATTTCATTTTTGTTTATTCTTTGATAAATTGACTTTCATAGCTCTCCATTATTAACATAACATCCTCATGCCTGCTGCCATCAATGGGGCACAAATCCAGACTCTGTACTGCTACTAAAACAATCCTAAAGGAAAAAGCACTTGGCTTGCCCTGGGGATGGAATACCCTGAGCTCAGCTACCGCACTTGCGACCATTGAATCAACCAGGCAGTCTCTCCCATATTATTCTACCAATAGCTCATACACTTGGACGTAATATTAATGTGTATGCTGAAATTTTCAGGTCCGTGGACACTTCCATGACCCTGCTGCTGTTCAGCGGGAATGATACACCAGACCCTCAACAGTGTCGTTCGCTGATCAGTAAGGCGACGAAACCGCTCTTGATCATACGTTTAGTGAGCATTAAACGAGAAGTTGTCTCTCCAGACGTGGCGTTTAGTGAAAATTAAGCAACAATACCGCTCTAAACCAGGTGTTTTGAGACTATTAAGCGGCTTTGTCTCTCTAGACGAGGTGTTTAGTGACTATTAAGCGGCTTTGTCTCTTTATACGAGGTGTTTTGTGACTATTAAGCAACAATGCCGCTCTAGACGAGAGAGATATTTGGTGATTATTAAGCGGCATTGTCTCTATAGACGAGGCGTTTAAGAAGTAATTAAAATTAAGTACTTTTGTACATACTTATATTTCAAAATATAAGATATATTCATATTATTAGTGAGAATAAGATAATAATTAAGGAAGGAGGGGCTCGTGGCTAAGTAATAACAGCCGCACGAGTCGATCGATCAGGTTAAGCTACGCTTGCCGCGGTCGGTCCGTCGATGGGTGTCCATCTTTACATGCCGAAATTAGCCCCTCCGTTAAAAAATTATTACAAATTAAAATATTAAGAAATGTATTTATTTGAATAAAATAATTATTTATTTATTAAGTTAGGAAATTAATGTAATAAAATACAATTATAAAATGGATAAAATTATATTAAGACGCATTGTTTCAGCATTGAGTTATATTTAGATGAATTATACTTAGGATAAAATTGTACTAAGTATCAATGTATCGTGGATATATAAAATGTAAATAATGAAAGCCTATATAACTATCTTCTAAAACTTCTTAAGTCCTTATGATAAAATGTTGTACAGTCAGGGACGTTATTATTTAAAAAAAATGGCATTGTACTCCAACTGGCCGTGTTGTAGCCATTTCATACAACCTTCAAAGAATGACAGTTGTGATTTGAAAATACGTCAAATTTAAGATGGCAGTCAATTTGCTCAATAATTAATTACCTCCCTCTTTTCTTTCAAATTATTTATATGATACTTAAGTAGGTAGATAGGAATTATAAGATAATTATGTCTTGAGCGGCGTATGCATGCCACTGGAAAGCAGAATTGCGGCAACGAACGCGCTTATGTCATTAATCTTCGAAAAAGGTGAGCCTGGACTATGATGTCCAACTGCTGAAGAACGTAAAACAAAAAGTACAAGTACTTTGGCTCCACAAGCCTACACTAGCAACGTGTAGCAGGTTGACTCGCACTCGGTAGTTCGACTGCCGAGTAACCGTGCCGCTGAACGGCATGTTTGCGTCGTCGCGATGTTCCTATGACGCATGTCATAAATAGAGGCTAAGGCTGAAAATATATTAACAATAGCGTTATACGTTAATTGCGTTAAATAATATATATTTTCAAGCCTTTGTTCGTTGAAATGAGAAGGTAGAAATACCTTAAAAAAATAATATGAAAATGATCAGTGTTTACTGAATAAACACAAACCGAAGATATGATTGATTCTCGCATTGCAGACTGACAGTTCAGTACCTAAACTTCAGAGGGACAACTCCTGTATTTTAAACATCAGTCAGATTGACAGTTGTGACAGACTGTATTTTAAACATCAGTAGTTGACAGATTGTTCTGGGAGAAGTGTTTGCTGAATTGTGACATCATGAAGAACGCGTGATGCTACCGCATCAAATTATATAGGTACTGCATTTTTCTTTAGAGACAATGGCCTGTTTCGCCACTTATAACATAGGTAACTAACTTGTTAGTTAAATTCATATAAATGTTGTACCTTAATTGTTAGACGTTTCAGTGACTTCATTCGATACTACATTACGCCTGCTATATGTGTCGGCTCCCGCTTTCCTAAATCAAAGCTTAACTGTTCCATTCAATTTATGGATTCGATTCTTACCTACCCTATTATGAAACAGGCCTATAATATTCATTCATATTATATTAAAATTTAATCATTTATAAATCAATTTTGTCTTTTTTATATTAATATCATATCTCGTTCCAAGACGCTAAAGTAGAAAATGTTCAGTAGGCTCATCATTTCATCATAGAAATATATTTTTAAATAAATGTATACACTAACATTACAGGTAACTAGATACGCCCAGTCAGTCGGATATTAATTTTATCAGACTTATTTACTTTAACCAATAAGACTAATCAATCAGGAGAAGTGAGATAGGCCGGCGCAGGCGCCGCGGGTTTTAAAACCCATACGTTCATATTAAACTGAAGATTTACAAGCATGTGACGAACCAAAACGGTATATATATCTCAGGTACCATTCAAATGAAACTTTATAGCTGTAAAATTTAACACACGCACTTCTTATCGTGCTAATTATTTGGGTGGGTCTTAATTTATTCATCTCTTTATTGTTTACCCTCTCCTCTTATTTCCTATCTGTCTCCTGTGCCTGGTCCACAGTATAAGTCAGGTTGTTCTTCTGCAGATGACCATTTTACCATCAATATATTGTAAGAAGCGTTTTCCTCCTTATCTTCCAAGATTCACCATTTCTGACCCTCTTTACTTTGCACTCCAATCAAAAATAAAAGCATTCCGTTCATATTCATTGGGCCGTTAAGTAGACATTATTTTTCCCATCTATGCTGATTCTGCCAAAGGCACAAAGTTACTACACAGTAAAACAAAAGGAATGTCCAGTTGTCTGTAATGTCAAACGAATAGGTTAAGATTTATTTATAAATGTCGTCCTAGCTTGTAAGTTCAATTCTGTACAATTTTGAATTGCAAACTCCTGTTCTTCCTTACAATTATTTTACTTCATATACCATGTGAGTATTACTAATTTCAGTTAACTTTATTCGTTTTTCCACAGCATCTTGTCTTATTATAACTATGTTTTGTAAGCAAGTGGTCCAGATTGATGGCATACAGTACATCAAATCAAGCAAATCAAGCCAACCACAATGCCAGTCGTTTGCCTATTGCTTACTCTTTGTCTATCATTCTACCATAATATAATTAAACCCCTTCGCTGTACTCCTTCCGTTATTGCACCATTCTCGGTGACCTATACACTTTTTTAACTCAAATGAAGTTGGGCCGTGTGGTCCGGCCACAATGCGACCACCGCCATATCATCCCTTGCAGGCCGCATCGACGTAGGGCTTGTTAAATCATCGCTAGGGCAAGCAACGGTTTCTGCTCGTCGCCTATCCAGTGAACCGCAATGCATAAAGATCCTGACTGTCGCAAGACAGAGGTATAGCTTATGCAAAAATTGCGGTGAACTCTGGTAACAATAGAAAAGAGTTCGCAGGAATATTAGTAGCTTCAGGACTAGATAATTATACAGCTATTCAAACCCAGGGATGGCTTTAAATCCAAAGAGTACGCCTTTAATTTTTTTTGGTTGTGATGTCATCAAATGACGTCTCTCGCTATAGGCGGAGCGGAAGGGCGTGTCAGACTCTTACTGACTAAAACCCACCCGTGTTCCTTCAGTTGCCTGTGCACCAGGGCCACAGTAACTCTTTCGGCATCGGTCCTATCGGACTCCGTCAATGGTGATGACATCTCTTTGAGGCGCGCGAGGGACACGACGCGCCGTGGACCCGGGCCTGATCCACCGTGTCCTCCGGTCGATCCACACAATGGTAACACCCGGGCATTGCCTCCCGCCTTTCCGGAATAGGAACCTCCCGAAATAGCCATGTCCGGTGAGAACCTGCGTCAGGTAGAAGGTGAGGACATCGTGGCGCCGCTCAAGCCACTCCTCAAAGAGGGTACTTACCGGCGCAAGTGTGGCGTGCCCAAAAGGGCAGCCCTGTGTTCTGAATAGCAAATCGATAGTTCGCGCAGATTTGGATCCAAAGCTTCTCAGGAGTTGTACCAGCCAGGAAGAAGCACCACTATAATTGAGAACAAAGTTTTCGACATCTGCAGTTTACACTGTCTGATGTTGTCTCCTCCCCTTCCCTCCCTCTGGCTCTGATCAGTACAAAGAACTAGTAATTGAACTTCTTTTCACTAATCTTATGCACAAGACGTTCCCTCTCTCCCTGTCCTTCCCTTCCCTCTCTGGAAACACGTCGAAAAGCATGCACTATTCATGAGTTTTCTTTAGTGAATCGGTATGTCGGCTAAAAATGTCGGTACCTCTTCCTTTGTTTTAATTAATATTGTACCAATGATTTCTTTGAAAAGGCTTTTTATTTCTTCGTAAAATGTTTAAGAAAAAAATATTTTATTGTAAGTTAAAATGGCTACGAACATCTTTTTTAATCGTTGAAAACTACAGAAAATGGAGTTTTATTTAATTATAGCGAACACGTCCTCAATTTAAGTTTTTTTTTTTTCTGTTATTATAAGATTAGGATTCTTACATCTGATTTAAAAGCTGACTTTCCGTTTCATGTTTCTTAACACGCCACATGCTTTAGGTAATATCATACTTCGTAGACATTCGAAAAATCTTCTCTTTTAGACATAGTTAGACATAGGTCCTTCTAATATAATGAAATATGTAATTCGAATATTGTACTTGAATTGAAAATGTTATTGTTATATTCATTAAGTGTGACGGCGCTTCGATGTTTTGAGAGTGTCAAGAAACGTCAAAAATGACAGCGGACATTTGACCAGCGTTGATAGACGTTTCTTCACTCTGACACAACTCCGAGCTCTTTTGCACGCGGCCGTCAGACAGGATATAATCCGTTTGCATCGCGCTCAAGCAAGACGTGTTCGGTGGAGTGTCACTATTTTAAGATTAATTAGAAAGTGCTGATTGCAATACTGTTAATAGTTTCTTAAAATTAATAATCGTGCATCGTTGATCAACTTCAACACGTGGTTTTAATTCTCCTCGCCCGCCTACCCACGATAGCTCGGCAGCCGCAATGAACCCAGAATCGTTCGATAATAGCCACGTGCCGTTATCAGAAGTGGGATCTGAAGGGCTTGCTTCAGAGGAGAATAGTCGTACGAGGTTTTCAGCGCCAGCATCAGAACCAGGCCTGTCTCAACAGATGGAGTTGTTTTTAGCCCGATTGATGGCTATATCACAGCCGCAACCTTCGAGAAACACGTCTACTCAGTTGATTGAGTTTGATCCTGAGGGCAACGAAGCGGACATCGAAGGTTGGTGCAACGTGACAGAAATCGTAGTCAACGACCGTAAGTTAGAAGGCGCAGAACTACTTTTGTTACTCACACGCGCACTCAAAGGCCGAGCTGCTACCTGTTTGACACGACTGCAGGCATCGCAGCTGACATGGCCTCAAATAAAAGAAGTATTGCTTGCAAAGTTTGCTAAACCTATGCTGCCACAAGATTACTTCGATGAAATTCTACGTTTTCAAGTTAGTGTTAAAGAAACCGCGAGTGAGGCGGCCATGCGCCTTTGGAACATCATCGAACGCATTCCGCGGATGGAGATGTCTGAAGACATTACAACGGGATTTGTATCTTCAGTCTTATGCCAAAAGGAAGCCGTGATCCGCCGTGAGCTCCACTCTCATAGCCTGACCACCAGATCTCAACTTCTGCGCGTTCTTAACGGCATTTCACTGAAACGAAGGCATGAGGGTAGTGATGACCATACTGTGGATGTGAAAAGGACCCGATTGAACGAATCACGCTTCATGGGAACATGTCACCGCTGCGGTACTTCGGGTCACAAAGCGATAGATTGCCGCAAGCGAAGAGAAGAGCCTGCTACTTCAGAGAAGACGCGCGACCAAACATCCAGAGCTGCTGATAAATCAAGACCAATCACCTGCTTCGCGTGTGGACGACCAGGACACTTGGCGTCTGCGTGTCCAGATCGAGCGGGTGGCGGCGGAGCAGCGGCTGTCAAAGAAGTCCATGTGTGTGAACGCAAGGCATCGAGGAGCACCTTGACTACATCATCCGGTGAGCCAGTTTCCTTTCTTTTTGATAGCGGATCTGCTTGTTCATTAGTAACTAACAGCCACGCCGAGAAGTTCCCTGGTACGGTGCAGAATGATTTAGTTTATCTGACGGGCATTGGTAAGGGGGATGTAGAATGTGTTTCCCAGGTTATTAGCCCCATCAATGTTCAAGGCCTATCGCTCTCAGTGTTGTTTCACATAGTACCTGATGGCACTATTGCTGAACCAGTTATAATAGGTAGGGATGTATTAGAGGATAACGTACACGTGCATATGGATAACGATCAAGTAACTTTTTCTCAGCGTAATAAAGTTAATTTTTGTGACAAATCTAGTAACTTTGATTTTATTAACATTGATACAGACTTACGAGGTGATGACAAATTAGTATTGATTGGAATTTTAGAGAAATATAGTGAGTTCTTCACAGACGGTATACCAACGCGACGGGTTACGACAGGCGTTCTCCGTATAGACCTTATTGATCCAAATAAGACCGTGCAAAGGCATCCCTATAGGTTAGCACCCGCGGAAAAAGAAATAGTTAACGAGAAAATAGAGTCCCTATTAAAAGCGGGCGTTATTCGGGAGAGTAGTTCCCCTTTTGCTAGCCCCATTTTATTAGTCAAAAAGAAAGACAACACTGATAGGATGTGTGTAGATTATAGGGAACTCAACGCTAACACGCGTCCCGAGCATTATCCGTTGCCCCGCATTGACGAACAAATCGACCGTCTCCATGGCGCGCACTATTTCTCGTCATTAGATATGACATCTGGTTATCACCAGATAATCGTTGACCCCGATAGCATAGCAAAAACGGCATTTGTGACGCCGGATGGTCAATTCGAATACTTGACGATGCCGTTCGGTTTACGGAATGCCGCTTCCGTGTATCAGCGGTGCATAAATACAGCTCTAGGTCCCCTAAAAGACAAGGTAGCGCTGGCCTACGTGGATGATGTCATGTGCTATTCAAATGACGTCACTGCAGGGCTAGAACGTCTAGACCTAACTTTGAAAGCTCTCACTGACGCGGGTTTTTCGTTGAACTTTAAAAAGTGCAGATTCATGAAAAAGGAAATAGATTACCTCGGTTACGTCATAAAAGCAGGAGTAGTTACACCGAACCCTAGAAAGATACAGGCTTTGGTTGACGCTCCGACTCCAAAAACAGCTACACATGTTAGGCAATTCTTAGGCCTAGCTTCTTATTTCAGACGGTTCATACCAAATTTCACCCGTATAGTTGGACCTCTTTACCCATTAACAAAATTGAAAGGGCCCATCAAATGGACAGATGCTCACAATGATATCCATAAAAAAATTGTTGACATTCTTACGTCAGAACCGGTGTTAACAATATTTGATCAAGATTCGCCCACTGAACTTCACACTGACGCGAGTTCAGGAGGTTACGGGGCTATACTGATCCAGAGGAAAGATAATGTTCCTCACGTGGTATCTTACTTCAGCCGTCGAACGTCCGACGCGGAATCGCGATATCATTCATACGAATTAGAAACCCTGGCGGTCGTTCGTGCGGTTGAGAACTTCCGGCATTACTTATACGGTCAGCACTTTACTGTCTTCACAGACTGTAATTCTTTGAAAGCATCCAAATTAAAAACCGACCTTACTCCACGCGTACACAGATGGTGGGCTTTCTTACAAGCGTACGATTTTGATATTGTTCACAAGCAGGGCATTAGCATGAGCCACGCTGACTATCTATCTAGAAATCCCGTTTCGGAGCCCACACATAGTTTGCAAGGATTAAATGATTTAACTGTTGCTACGACTAGGAATAAGAAAGTTCACTTTATAGAGTTACATCAGGGTTGGCTAGCCGTAGAGCAAAAACGTGATAACGAAATTTGTGACCTTATCAGCAAACATCAAAACAACGAGTTACCAGAATCAATTGCACACACGTATGACGTGCAGAAAGGCATACTGTATAGGAAAATTGAACGCAATAGAACCAGCTCTTGGTTACCAGTTGTGCCAAGATCCCTGACATGGACACTTATTAATCATGTTCATACAGAAATCATGCATCTCGGTGTTGATAAGACGCTTGACAAAATATATGAACAGTATTGGTTTCCACAAATGTGCAAGCAGGTGCGTAAATTTGTAGATTCATGCATAGTATGCAAAGCTTCAAAGGGATGTTCGGGAGCGCAGCAGGTTCGATTACATCCAATACCTAAAGTGTCTACGCCTTGGCATACGATACATATAGACATCACGGGCAAATTAAGTGGTAAAAGTGATAGGAAAGAATATGCGTCCGTTATTATCGATTCGTTCACCAAATATGTTCTCTTAGATTACACACCTTCTCTCGATGCTGCTAGCGCAATTCAATCTCTTAAAAGGGCAGTTTACCTATTTGGTGCACCGAAGCGTATAATATCAGACCAAGGTAGGTGTTATATTAGTGCGGATTTCAAACGGTTTTGTAGTGAGCATAGTATAGAGCTTCACCTTATCGCTACTGGCTCCAGTAGAGCCAATGGTCAAGTTGAGCGTATAATGCGCACTCTAAAATGTCTGCTCACAATAGTAGAGAACGATCCAAACAAAACGTGGCGCGACGAGCTTCCTGAAGTTCAGCTCGCCTTGAATAGCACTAGATCCAGAGTAACAGGCTACTCCCCTACGGAATTGATGTTCGGTATACGAGCAAAATCATTAGGAATGTCAACCTTATCCTTACATGCTGAACCTGAGCCCCGTTTAGATTTAAACACCATTAGGCATAATGCTTCCGAGAATATCAAAAAGGCTGCTTCGTCAGAGGTAGAACGCTTTAACCGAGGTAGAGCAATAGTGAGACCATTTAGTGTAGGCGACTTTGTCTTTATCAAGGGTAGTGAGCGTAACCAAACTAAACTACAGCGAAAGTTCAAAGGTCCTTTTACGATTGTCAAGGTACTAGATCACGATAGATATGAGCTGAGAGACATTGATGGGTCTAACCGAACCTATAAGTACGCCCATGAAAACTTGCGCGCAGTACCCAGGGGCTACGGTGGATTGATTGAAGTAGCTACTTCTTTAGTCAATGAGTCAGAGGAGGCCGAGACGGCGAAAGTTCTTAGTCATGAGAATGGAATGGTAACATCTGATGATGATAGTGACACAGTATCGGTATCTAGTTCACACACTTTGACCGCAAGCTCTGGCACCCTCTCTGCCTCCGAACATGAGGAGTTGTAAATGGTGAGTTTATAACAATTATGTAAATCCTGTGCTTTTATCGAGCATCGATCTAGAGCGTAGGGCACTGGATAGGCAGTAGGGAGCGGTGTGGTTGATCAATGGGGCTGGCCTAAACCGGGTCGATGCCCCTGATCAGACTATGTTTTCCTATGTGGTGTGTAGTGTAGTTGATCGACTGGGCTGGCCTAAACCGGGTCGACGCCCACGATCAGACTACAGCTTCTCTGGTATGAGCTGGGTGGCAGGAGATTGGTCTGGGGCTGGCCTATGCGGGTCAACGTTCCGGACCAGTTGATCGCAGCAGCTGTGCGTGGTTTTCGTGACTGGTGGAAGGGGCGCTGACGGGTTGTCCGGTCCACCGCACCATGCGAGTTGGTGGGTGGTCGAAGGGGCGCCGGAAGTCAGTTGTCCGCCCAGTGTGTTTAATTTAGACGTGAGGGGCAAAGATCGAGATCTTTTTAAACAGGCAGCATAAATGGGTAGCTAGTCAGGGATGGGCGAGCATACCCAGACGTGTTCTACAGATTTGTATTTGGTCTTTGCAGGTAACTCGAAGCGTGAGCAGTCGCACGAGGACGTGCTAATGTCAGTCCGGCCGTGACGGCGCTTCGATGTTTTGAGAGTGTCAAGAAACGTCAAAAATGACAGCGGACATTTGACCAGCGTTGATAGACGTTTCTTCACTCTGACACAACTCCGAGCTCTTTTGCACGCGGCCGTCAGACAGGATATAATCCGTTTGCATCGCGCTCAAGCAAGACGTGTTCGGTGGAGTGTCACTATTTTAAGATTAATTAGAAAGTGCTGATTGCAATACTGTTAATAGTTTCTTAAAATTAATAATCGTGCATCGTTGATCAACTTCAACACGTGGTTTTAATTCTCCTCGCCCGCCTACCCACGATAGCTCGGCAGCCGCAATGAACCCAGAATCGTTCGATAATAGCCACGTGCCGTTAAGTGTATGTTGTTATATTTATCTAAGCACAACGTATAAAAGAATAAGCGCAATTTTTCACCCATTAAACTATTGAGTTATTACTGCAAAAAGTATGATTACAAGAAATTTCAGTAAGTGCCCGTGGCAATTATGTACAAGTACCTCCTGCTTTTCGAAGTCAAAATGCTTTTTTTTTAGAATGTATTCATTCAAATGTCAATTCTGAACCAATTTTTTTAGGACTATTTGGACTTGCGCTACGTGTATAATTTATATATTTTTCAACACCAGCTGAGTAGACAGTGATTTTAATAATAATTTAAATATGATTTTGACTACCGATCACTCTGTTTAGGTACAATAATACTATTTAAGTACACACTTCTACTGTTTTTGTTAATCAAAAAGTTTATTTATAGAGCTATTATATCCTATTTATAGATAAGATTCAAAGATTATAAAGATAATTATTTATTCTTATTATAATAAAAAAACAATAAATTGTAATTACTCGTTTTATTTTTTTGAGCCCTTCTATATTGCTCCTCCTTTCTTTCCTCATGCCTTGCCGCTGTTCTCTCTCTCCACTTCTCTACCATTTTCCTTCTCCTTTTTCCCTTTCGCCCTCTTTCCTTACCCTACCTTTTCCGCGTCCTAGATACCATGGTATAATAATATACTTCGCCAGGTATAGCATTCCGAGATACAGGCAGACACAAGCCTACGATATCACCACTGTGTTACCAGTAGTGTGTAATAATAACTCCCCAACCGCCTTTATTACCTGTGCGAATCCGATAAAACGATGAGCTTTTAACTAACAATTACGTTGCTATATGTTTAAATTAAATTGTTTCCATTAATTAGAAAAACAAAACGACAATTTAAATGCTTTATATAAAATTTTCACAGAATGTTGACTGAAAATGTTTCCTTAATTCGTGCTTTGTTGTAATAAAGTGGCAACTGGATAGTGACGTAAGCATGTGTTACTCTTGGAATGCCAGACCTTGTTACCTTGTTAGATACTTCATGTGCTGCGCCACGTCTACTTGGTATAGTTATAGATAACTGATTTTTATTATAACTTCCTAGTCATAATAAAGTATTGTATAAGATTGTAATGACCTCTATTTGGGATGCACACAGTGTGCAAGACACCATTTTTAATAGTCACGCTATTGCTAAGATTGATAAGTGAACAACTGGTGGCGAAATCTTCGTCTTCTCCTTTCTTTTATGAGCATGACGGGCTGACATTTCCAGTACGGGTTGAAACTTTGGACCCACGGATATCTGTTTTAGCACTGTCACTTCTGCTGTAGAGATTCTCAAACACTTAAATTTATTGGTAGCTTTAACTTTGGTCTGAAAAAGCTTAATGGCTCTGAGTATGCTTACTTAAAAGCTGCTTGTGACGTCACCATTTTTTCTTTCATTGGACAAAAAATTAAGGTATTTAAATTCTATGTGGCTTCCTCGTAGCATAACATATCCCAGATGGCTTAGGCCATAGGTTCTCAACGTGGGCGATCACGCCCCGTCGTGGGCGTTTGAGACTTTCAGAGGGGCACTAGAAGACCCAGAGAAAGTTAGGGGGCGTTGAAATGAGATCTTACGACTATATAATATTACACGTTTAAATATAATCGTGGCCAATAGCTGTTTCAGATTTGCGACAGAAAGAACTTAAAAAAAATTGGGGGCTCTAGAAAAAATGTATTCTCGAAGTGGGCTGTGGGCAAAATAAGGTCTATGGGTTAGGTAGCATGTTTACTTTATAGAAAGCCCTTATTTCGCCAGTTATCGTTAATTTTGTGATGTTGCTTTCTCATCTCTCCTAAATATTAGCCAGTCAATACGGTGGTGACAGTCCAGGGTACGCTGATAGTACATTTTAGTATAATTTCAACTCGTGGCAACTCTGACGATGTTCTGGATACGCTGATAGACATTTATTTATAAAAATATGTCTGTCCTCTCTTCCCTACGGAAAAAAGGATATACTAAGTGTATGGATCATAGATATCCGAGTATGGATCGGCCAATCAGTACCTGTTGTTTTGAGGGCGAAAACGTAAGCGCTCCTGCTCCCTGGCTACAGGTATAGTTGGAAGTGAAGCTTTTAGTTGGTAAGAGTCTAATAGACTCAGAGAAACGGCACAAGACATCCATTAATACCTTAAAAAAAAAAGAACGGGCGCAGTCTATAAAACCGTACAACGTACGCTACGCTGATGTTTAACCGGACGGGAATATTTTGATAGAGACCGAAAAAGAATCGGGGTAGGTAAAAGTCGGTATTTAAAAAAGAAAAGAATACTCGTACAAGTTAAAAAATACCTGCTGCCTTACTGTGACGTGCTAATACCATCATGGCTCCATTGAGAAAAAGGGATAGAGCTATTGGTCATATATAGCTCCGTCTCTCTTTCACGCTGGAACAATGATGGCTTTAACACGTCATCACGTCACGGCCTCAGTAAACAGTATTAAACAAAGAGACGTGTCGTGTCTGTTTGAGTGACCGTTTAGTTCTTCTAAATAAGAGACACAATGTATGTCATTTTGATGCGGTTTTAAATATTATTTAGAGAATTTATTCCTATAGGTTTATGTGAATAAAATAAGATTCAACTTTAATATAGCACAGAAATCGCGATGTTTTGTCATGTCGCCACTTCAATGCTTTGCCCCCGTGTGAAGCAGGGGCAGGTTGCTAGTACTATAATAGCATAATCAGTCCATAATGTTCCCACTGCTGGGACACAGGCCTTTATCTCTGGGAGAGGGAGTGGGCCATAATCCACCACACCAGCCCAGTGAGGGATCGTGGCTGCCACACGTCTTCGATTTTTTTGATTCTAAGACATGTCGGTTTCCTCACGATGTTTTCCTTCGCCGTTTTTAGAGTAGTGGTAATGAAATTAAATACACAAAGTAAAGTGCCGTCTGGGTTCGAAGTCAGGACCTACAGATGGTAAGTCGCGGCCGGGCCAACGCTGTTCTCTCTGGTCGCAAGTAGGTATAATATTAGGTAATTTCAAAACAACCGACTTCCAATAAAAAACACAAAAAAAGTGAAAAATATCTTTAATTCATTTCGGAAGTCGATGTCTTTGGTTTTGTATTTTCGTTTTTGCCACCGACTTCCGTAATTAAGGTTATTTTTCACTTTTTAGTTGTGGTACCTACCCCACACAAATTCGTATCCACTACTTGATATGTAAATAACAGTGACAGGAAATTATTAAAACATCATCAATATAAACTAAGTGGAAAAATATACGCAGTATGAAGGTTAACTCAAAAACTACTGCTCAGAACGTGATCAAGTTTATATGGGACCACACGAGAAGCACCAGCTTTCAAATAAAAAAAAACATCCATATTGGTACAGGTAGAAAAGAGTTACGAAGTAAAAAAAAAATTACATTCAATCGAATTTAGAAGCTCCTCCTTTTTTGAAGTTGGTTAAAAATAGATTATTACACATATTTTATTTGTACCTACATCTTTTTTCTTTGAATATCTTTCCTATCACCTTCACATGTAAGGTACATTACTAAATAAGACAAATCCAACTAGCCCAGATACAACGGATCTGTGCCCAACTTCCGACAGTATCATTAGACCAGCTCTTGCATTGTCACCGAAATTGCTTAGGTATCCCAAGTTTCTGTTTAATCGGAAGTGCTTGAAAATTTATTACTTTGAAACCAGAAACACATAGTACGTAATACAGTATTTTTATATCAATAAGCGACGCGCGCTTTACTTGTGGTGTATCGGATGGTACTAGAGCTCTTGCGCTTACACTGTACACAATCACAGCGTGTTTGTACACTTGGTTACCACAAGTAAAGCGCTCGTCACATCATAATTTAAAAATACTGTACGAACGAAACAAAATGAAGAACTTATATTCTGTGATTCCTCTAAATCATCCACATACCTACATTCAAACTACTTTGGAATCGTTTTAAAGCGACCCGGTCGATGTCGAAGGCTTCGAAGCAGAAATTGTCGATTTTCGTGACTGGCACTCTTTGTCAACCTATTTCGAACTTGTAAGTATAATTTTCTGAGCTCATTTCTTCTTGATTCGATAATTACGACAATTCTCCACATTCGAAAGTGGATTTAGCCTTTTAATTGTAGTTTCTTGTTTTTGATCGTGGTATTTTGGTAAATAATATTTGCCTTTTGTTAATATATGGATGCGCCATTTTTTTTTATATTAATAACGCAATGCAGTTTTTACTTTAGACTACTGGCAGTTTATTTCGTTTAAATTACAAATTTATGGCCAAGAAAAATAAAATAAAATGCTTTTATAAATGTTTCGATATTTAGATACTGCTATCCTGAGACTAATATATAGTCTCAGTCCTGGCTGAGGAGCCCTAAGCTGGGCGCTGCCAAATACTCCCTTACTCGATTCTATTCCTATAGACTAGAATAAGCAAACAAGATTATAATTAAGTACCTATTGAAATAACATTAATTTCCTTTACATAGTTATTTTAAAATATCCGTGTTTATTTCGTGATATACCTACATATATTATACCTATGTACTTGATGTCAACCAGCACTGAGCATGCGTACAAACGCATACTGGGTCCTCGTGGTGGGTTACTGCCCACTCCCTCTCGCAGTAGAGGTCTGCGTCGCAGCAATGGGAACATTAAAGACTGATTACGCTTTTGTATATTTATCCACTTGATTCTGTAAAGGTTTACACTTAACCATGGGCATGGTATGAGAAAGACGTCTAAATATGCACACAGTAAATTTTAACGTCCAAAAATAATAAACAAGGTCGACCACGAAGATCATCAAACATGTGTGAAGAATAAACGGCTCATATCATACATATAGTTATCATCTGGCAAAGTATAAAAGGTAGGTACTACAAACCCTAAAAATGTTTTCCCACCTGTTAAATACACAGTTAAATACAAACATATGCTTACATAATGCGTGAGTAAGTACACATAGCAATAATATACATAAATGTGTGAATGTACCAGTCACGCGCAAGCAGTGCCCGCGTCCCAACCGCACCAGACATTTGGACTTCGTTCAAGGTGCCAGCGGTAAGTCAATTCATTACTAACACGAATACCTATCTGTACTAATCTGCCCTTTTCATTCATTAACATACATATAACCTCAGCATCTCTGATTACAAACCATACACATAGCCTCCAAAATCGAGAACGGTCCTATAGTTTTAACTGATGACGCGAAATACTCACCAAAAATAAATTCATGCTCAATCTTATATTTAGCGCGCCTGCGCGGACTGAGACGTGTCGGTCAGTTGAACCGGGATTCAGTGCAGATCGCCAATCGGTTTCGATCGGAAAAAAATAAATAAAACAAAAAAAACGCGTCTAGTGCATCCCATGTCAACAAACAAACACCAGGGATGGTGAGGACTCACGAGAGAAGTGCCCTGAACGCTTCAAGGTAACATCAGTGCATTAGTCCAAAATAATCTGTTGGCCAATGATCATAGTACACAACTTATTCACACCTATTTCTACACGAGCCCACGCAAACATAACGTGTTTTCAGTCAGATGTTCTCACATTGAAACGAAATGTTGTGTTCTTAGTTTATACGGTGAAAAAGTGAAAATTTTGCGGGGTTCGTGCATTAATATTTCAAAATTATCATTACACCCCATTCAAAATATCGTGTACGGCAAATTCTTTTGTAGAAAATCTTTTTCAAGTTAATTAAATTCAATAATCAAACATATGGAATCTGAATTGTCACCAGATAGAGAAAAAGATTTACCAGCAGTGCCTATAAAAACATATCAATGGGAAGATTTGAGAAGAGCTCGTGAAGCGGGTAGATACCCATGGACGCACCTACTAAAGGAGCCACTTCAAGGTGAAATAACTGCAGAAGATATCATCAGAGAAACGACGCCAAGAAGAAGTATGTCACGAGAATTTTCACGGTCTCGGACACGTTCGCCGGTGGACGGCGACGTTCAAAGGATACTGAACCTCGACTCTTCACCTGGCAGCAGTCGCAAACATGGCGAAGAAGGCGAAGATGAAGGAATACATGTACCGAATTTTTCTAAGGAAATATCGCTAGATTCCGAAGAGGATGTCATAAATCAGGCTGTGAAAGCTTATGTAGTTAAACGTCCCGAAAGTCAAGCTAGTACTCACTTATCTATGCCTGTTGAAGTACCCAAAAATGTGTCTCCTAAAGGCATACTTAAACGCCGAGTAGCAGAACAAGAATATAGCATAGGAGTAACATCAGAAACAAGGGAAAAAACAAAATGTTGTCACCCTTTGGTAAATAAAATAAAACATTTAGCAGACAAAACTTTACATAAACTTGAACGAAATGAAAATGAAAAATCTCCCATATCAAAACGCAAAAAAAATGATGATGCTCAAGAAATAAGACAACTGAGAACGTCGCCTGGCGCCGTCAGAAGACAAAAATTCGGAGCAATTAAATTAGGAAGCTCTGATGAAATGAGTAAAACTATGATTGTTGACACTCCACCACCGAGGAAAAAGAAAGAACATATTTACGAAGACATAGAGGAAGGCAAAGATGTACATTTCTCACCAGATGTGGACAAGCAGGGCGTTAATAGAATGGACGATGAAAGTAGGAGTAACAGCAACAAGGAGAATGAAAGCCTGTTGGAGAAGAAGTCGATCGCTTCCCAAGATCCTAGCTTGGTTATGGAAAATGCTAGCCTAAAATCCGAAGACCATGTCATGGAAAAATTACATAAAGTAAATAAAGAAGCTGTAATTTTGGACGAAGAAATGGACCCAGATGAGCCCAACGTAGACGAAATTTTTCAAACCCAATTAGATGAAAGAGGACCAAGCAACGAATCTCCCAATATTACCATTACAGAATTAACAGGAGAAGATGCAGAGGTGATAGGAGACCAGCCTGCTGCAACGCCTATAGAATCATCACCCAGCCCCAGCCCTCACGACGCCGACGAGCGACAAAAAATAGAATACCCGAGAAAATGGTCTAAACCCAGCAGGTAAATATTTTATCATTTAATATTACAAATAACTCCATTGTAAGCAGTAGTACATCATACGTAACTGTGACATAACAACCGTGTTCAACACATGCAAAGCGAACGCGCTAGCTTCTGACTGTTTGATAAATATAGCTCGGTCCAACCGATCTTCCTGCACATTGGGACAGCTCTTTAAAATTGTCATCAGTGATCAGTGCTCGCGGCTGCTTTCACGTCTGTGATTAGTTCATTTACTGCCCAGCTTTGACAAACACGCTTAATGACTCATTACCCGCGTGTAAATGACAGTTCGTGTAGTTTACGGGAAACGAGAAACTAAAATAAATATGCCCTGGATTCGGTAGTCGGTAGTAATGACGACACTTCGGCGATGGACATCCGAAGGTGGTACTCCTATAGAGCGGCCTGTGAGGCCAACCCGAGAAGGCAGCGCTCAGATATTTACTCCAGACGTCCGATGTGGTTGTCAGTTCTTTCAATGTGACTCGCTTCTCCCAGAGAGAGTGAATCCAGTGGGTACTAGACCGACATCGCGAGCTAGTAATTTAATTTCGTACGAGAGGTAAGTCGAACCACCTACATTCATTTTCGACGGTTTTGATGACATTTTATAACTAAAATTACGAACTGCAAAATAATATGAACAACGTCTTTCGCCCGGCGGCTGCGGCTAAAACGAGCGCCGGCTGTTGGCCTAATTGTGACTCGAGCGACGTGTGAAGTTTAAATATAACTCAAATCTTCTGCGACGAATCACAATTTTTGCGATGTGCACCTCTTTTTTATGTTATACTCTTTACTTCATTTTTATGCTCTGCGACTGATTTACTGTTATTCATAAAGTTTTTTTATTTGTTTTGCGAATGTGTGTCATAAATATGCTGTGCTATAGTTATAGTGCTACTTAAAATACAAAAGATTGTTATTTTTTTACAGTGATCACGAATATGAAATCATCGAAAAGCCACCGCCAAATATTATTTACACTGCTCCGAGTGTAGATGAGAAACCAATCCAATTGGTTAAAACGGATGATGAGGTCTCAAGTACCACTTCTCTGGAGAGAAAATATTTGCAGCATGCATCAGATGATGAAGAACAGTTAGATGAAAGTTTACATTTAAATGATGACAAGAACGAAGAAATGATAAGCGCTGAAGCACTTCAAAGAGACATTGAAGATAGGTATTTCGTAAACACTCCCTCCTCAACATCGCGCACAGAATGTGAAGTCAGCACTAGTCAAGTTGATTCGTCTGCACTAGAACAGTTGCCTTTAAAACGTGACAGCAGATCAAAGAATGCTGAAAGCACTGACAGCAAAATTCAACAGCGCATCAGGGAAGGTACGGGTAAACTAAAATCGCAAGCAGGCAAATTGAAATCAAAATTACAAAGTATAAAATCAAAGCAGTTCAATATGCCTGAAAAACCTAAGTTCAGTATGCCTGAACGGCCTAAATTTAAAATGCCACAAAGGCCTAAGATATCTCTTCCCGATCGGCCTAAATTCACATTACCTGATAGAAGGAAGTTTAGTTTACCTGATCGGCCTAAGTTTAATATAGCTGAAAAACTAAATCGATCAAAGTTCACATTGCCAGACAGGCCTAAGTTTTCCGTTCCCGATCTTCCTAAATTCAGAATGCCTGACAGACCTAAAATAAACTTCCCTAGTCTTGGTAGGAAAAAACAATACAATGTAGACAATGACTCTACGGATACAAAAGCGGAGCCTACAGACGTCGCTACTGTAGAGTTTGAAACTAGAACTTATCCCAGGCTATTTAATAGAAAGAAAAAGTCAGAAATTCCCAAAACGTCATCATCACCGACTTTGAATAGGGAAGACACACCGCCACCCACGTTTACCTTCACCAGGGTTAAAAAAAATAAAGATGTACCAACTTACATCCCTGATAGTCCTGAAGAGCCACGAGAATATGGAAACATGGATAATGATGATTCTAACTTTGAGATGGAAAATAGCAGGCGAATGGAGACCACCTATGATTTTGACAAAGTGGACAACGAATATATGGACGATGAACCTGAACCTTCTCATCTGGAAGACGAACGTAACGCGTCATCCATACCCGATATTTCACCATCTAAACAAGAATACACGCATGTCATAACCGAAATTAACAACGACGAATTTTTTGTTCGACCGAGAGGTATTTCTCGCGAAGATATTCAAACCAGGGAATATTTGAGCGACGAAACACGAAAAGCGTTCCAAACCCCGAAGAATATTCTCTCACTGATAGGGAGCAATTCGGTAATGAACGACGACAATATGTACGTCAATGATCCTGATGCTGATCCTGAGCTGATGATCGATGACAACGAACCGATGAGGTATTCTACTGAAGATTTAAATGATAAAGATGATGGTTATTACACATTTCCACCAGTAAGGCCATCGAGAGCTAAGCGGAAGAAGAAAGAGGAGGAATCGACTCCGTACATGGACGATAGTGTGAACGCCAGTATGCAATTTAGTGAGGTAGACTTAGGTTTGTCAGAAGACCATCAAGATGAACATATAAGTTGTGATGTGGACGATAACATTGATATGCACGTCAACAATCACCTTGATTTCACTCCTACTACTGACTTGCATTCTATACATGAATATGCCAACGACGACGTTATCCAATACCCGGAGAATGTTCCCATTCAGTCACAAACTCTACCGATGCCACCAAAAAGGAAGAAGAGGTTTAGCAAAAAAGACTTCAAGCATTCATCCCTGAGCGACTTCAACAATGTGGCGGCTTCGGAGCTGTGGGAACAGCCGCAGGAACATGAAAACACAGACGATGTGAGTATTACCATTCATTATACATTTAACAGCGTAGCATACTACCTATACTGGTGTACTGTGAAGACGTACACTCCATTACATGCCAATCTTCACAATTTGATTTTGACAATGCCTTCGTATCAGTGTTGATAATTCAAGTGTTAGCGGTGGTTTACCGTATAACAGTAAGTAGGCCGTTATTACAAAGCTCGGAAAACACTTAGTTATTGCAGTGTATTGCATAGGAGAACGATGTAGCCCATCTTCTTCATCATTACTTATCTCTTTCACAGCAGCCCAATTGCATAACATTTTAACGTATGACAATCGCTGTCAGTTTAACTTTTCAATAATCTTTATATATAAAAATGAATCCCTATTTCCCTTGGTCACGCCATCACGCGTTAACGGCTGGACCGATTTCACTTTTTTTTTTTGTTGTGTTCGTATTGTCAGGAGAAGGATCTTATGAAATAAAAAAATAAGGAAGTTGAACGGAACGTTACAAAATTTAAGAAAATTTTACGCCAATATTAATTTTACATAACAGTCAGTTGTTTGAAATAACTGTCAGCGATTGACAGAATGCGCGCTGCAAATATCGTCTAACACAGATGGATCGGTTGATAAATGAGTCGATAGTTTTAGTTTTAGTCAATAGTCAAAACTAAAACTAAACGACATATGACATTCATAGTTAAGACAGGACAACGTCTGTCGGGTCAGGTTGTAAACAATACATTACGGTTTTTTAGTCATCGAGCATACGAATTGTTCAAAACTAAATGATACTATTGTTGTGTAATATTTAACTACGAAAGCGATTGACGTTACTAATAGAACAAATGACATAGCAACAAATATATATGTTTAGACTGTTCCAAACGTATCTGAAGAAAGTGTAAACAAACCCTGTCTAGTTTAAATTCTTACGCAATCTCTCTATAAAGGGAATCAGTAACACATTCATTGGTATTAAATTAAAAAGGTTTCAACTTTATATCTCACAACTTTTTCTAACAATTATTGTTTACAAAATATCATCGACGAAAATTGAGGTCATACAATTTTAAGTCAAGTGTCGAATTAAAAACATCTTAAAGGAGATTTATAATTAGGTTTAAGTATTCAAATAATGAAAACAAAAAAAAATCAAGTGTCACTATAAATAATTGCCATCCACACGTACGTTTTCTGATCCATTTGTTTACGTTTTCATCCCATACTTTTGGAGCAGACCATAGGTATAGCACACCCACATTTCGTCTATTATGATTAAGTTCCACTTAAAAAGGGGCTAGCCAACTTTTTTTAGCCTAGCTTTTCCTAACTAAGTTGAACAACGAATAACAATAATGATTAAATTATTAACAATTATTTGCATTTGCATTAATACTTTATTTGCATTGATTTTAATCTTACAAGGGGGTATCGTTTTACCCAGTAACTGGGTTGTGGAGGTCAGATAGGCAGTCGCTCCATTTAAATGCTGGTATTCAGCTGCATCTGGTGACACTGGAAACCGACCCCTATTAGTTAAGAAAAAGGCAGGCAGATTGATTGACTCTATTTGAATTTATCAATTCATATATTATGTACTTTCTGGGTTTATCTTGCACGTTACTGCCATCGTTCAAAGAAACCATTGTAAGGAAAACTTGGAATTGTAGTAAATATAAGTCTGAAATCGCCAACCCGTCTTGAGCAAGCATAGAGTATTCCCGTGCCTTCTCCGTATGAGAAGAGGCCCTTGCCCTGCAATGGGACAAGATTAGGCTGTAATCACTTGTGAAAAACACGTGACTGTGAAAACCTAATCTAGTGGTACCTTTAGGTAGAGAACTCAGCTCCCATAAACATTAAAAATGCTTAAATATTTAAAAAAACTGTCTAAAGAACAATATAAATAACAGCGTTCAAAGATATTAATAAAACATTCGTACTGTTATTATTTATCGTAACCGATGTTCGAAGCAATAAAGTTTTAACATCTCGCAGACCTGCCACGAACAATTTGACGTTACGTAACGCTAACTTATGTGAATTTATAATCGGAAATACAAACACTTTGATTAAAAAAAATGCTTTCATATGCGCTCTTTGTACAGTGGGCCGTACGTCAACAGTAAAGGCTCGTACACACTGGCGTGACGCGACAGCGTACACAAAGACACCGCGTGCCGCGCGACGGGCGGCGCCTTTGTGTCGAGCTGTCGCGTTGCGCCTTAATACTTTCACCATCAGCTGGCCTAGCGTAGCACTTAGTTTGAATAAAATAAAAGGCCAGCTTAGACAAGCAACTAATCTCTTAATATTCAAAATTTATATGTCCTAATAATAATAAAAAAACGATAAAATTTGAAACTGTTCTGTAAGTGAAATAGGTACCTAAGAAAGCATCTTTTGAATTTAAATATTTCTGTAAAGGCAGACAGGCGCAACGCGACAGCGCGTCGTGACACTTGAAGAACAATTTTCATGAAGTTTCCGTAGAAATGTTTCTACTATAGAGTCGCGTCGCGCTGTCGCGTCGCGCTGTCGCGTCGCGGATATTTGTGGGGCCTTTACAGAAATATTTAAATTCCTTTATACAAGGAAACCTATTATTAGCCATACAATAGATACAGTAATACACATTCTACCTATATGAGGCACACACTGTTATCACTTTTTATTTTTAATTTTTTATTATTTGTGTTTTGTGTTTCACGTACTGTGTCCAAATAAACTTTATTCTTTCTTTTCTTTCTTTCTTTTATATGTATCGCTGGTGGTTGCCTAAATAAAGAAAATAATAAACAGACTATGTTACATATCGATAAACACACCACTTTAAAAACAAATATAATAAAATACTTTCGTTTCAAAATTCACTTATCTATGTCAAAATTGTTCGTGCCAGGCCAATCAAATAATGAGGCCGCGAAAAATCTTGAATCGCCAATCACCTACGATTTCAGTGGCATTTACGTCATCCGTGCGAATGATATATACTGCCGCAGAAACAAATATAAAGTTAGGTATAAAACTAGATGATAGTCTCTGCAATTTATTCTGGCACTCTTCCAGTAAATCTACGAGTATACGGGATGGACGTTGATTTTATTTTTGGACATTGGTTTGTTGACCTAGATAGCGAAAATATAAACAATTGTCGACTGTCTAATTTAAATTCAGACACTAAAGTTCTTTGTTATTGTGGTTTATTGGCGAGACATGTAACTTGCGTGTATTCTAAACAGACTTAGGCAGACATTGGTACCGATTCTCATGTCACAAAATTCTCTAAACTAGACTAAAAATCACTAAAATTTAGTGTATTCCTGTCAAACGACGATTTCTCATTCTGAAATTGACTAAAGTGACACAACTTAACTAGATTTTAGTTTGACAGGAATAAGATGGCACTGAATTATTAGTTTAGTGAAAATGCCAATTTTGCTATTTTGAATTTGACGTTTTTCACCAAAAATTTTGGTTGTCTAACTAAATCTGGCTATTTTTAATCGCGATTAAAAAGATGTGGAATAAAATTAGTGGTCATGAACTAAAATTCACAACAAGACCTCGACTTCAGGTGCAAAAACAGTACTGTATCTTTTTTAAATTTTATTTTGCTTTTATTTCGAAAATGGTGTGTCATATCGCAAAAATAATGAAAATTTCGACCCCCTTTATAGAACTCTTAAACCCCTAAAACTCTACATGTAGGTAATATTATTTAAAATTTTGCATAAAAAAGTGAAAATTTCCATATAAAACACGTCGACGTGCGTGCCCCCGGCTCTAGAAAAAAATCACGTGGTATGGCAAACAAGTACCACGTGGAGTCGCGATTGTAAAATTAAATTTTAGGTGCGTCAAAATTATTTTTAAATTAAGAGATATTTTTTTGCAGAATAGCTTTAAGATTCTCATAGTCAAAGGTAAGGAATTTTTGTGATAATTTAGTTAGTTTAGTTCGGTGTACAAGAGAATCGGCACCATTGTATTTTTTTGCAACCATTTTTATAACCATTCTTAAGTAAGTAATAATAGGAAAAGGCAGTGAGCATAATATTGTCAATAGGTAATACAAAGCACATCGTGATATAAGTTTAATCATATATCTTATAGGTACCTACAATATCATATACTCTAGTTTGGCACATTTGCCAAGTAACTCTCGCACCGGTCAAATATTTACAGTAGATATGCAACATCGCACTTCAGTACCAAAATGCGACTACAGATATACAAAAGAAATCCCAATGGGACGCTTCTTACTAAAGTTAAGAATACTGTCTTCGTTTACTAGGTACAGTAGGCTGCATGCGTCAGTGGTAACAAATCCAGTATATGCTGGCCTCCTATTCTATTGAAACTCCACACGACGTTATGCCAGCTAGAGATCGAAGTGTTCCCACTGACGTGCAGCCTACTGGTATAGTATTGAAAATATTTTCATGCAAAACCCATTTTTATCAATCATCACCATTTTTATCATATTTGAATCAAAATACTTACCAATCTTTAACTGACAGACTGACGACTGATTTTTGGCGAGTATATTCCTTTCTTATAGAATGGTTATAATGGCTAACCTAACCAACGCACGATGCATAAAACAGATGCCGTGCCCTAGTGGTTAGAACAAAGTATGTTTACGAGTATTACATTGTGAATTTATGAACTCGCCTGCTGTACCAATCTTAATAGAACATAATTAAGCCCTACTGCTATTACGTTATTGGTACAGTTCGAATTAATTTTTGTACCAGTTCAAAAAAATACAAGGTCAAGACGCCGCTGTCGTCACTGGTGCCGTATTGAATATTTTAACCAAACCTGAAATTCGATTATTCTCTTGAATGGGCCATTCGGATTTGTATTTAATACTACCATCTTCTTGAATGATACATCATTTTACGCAACTTATAACTAACTAATTTCATGTTTTGTACTTTCCAGATAATTGTTTATCGCACAGAACATGAGTACATCGTGCCGCAAGCGTACGCGCAGTCCGCGACGGGGCACAGCCCCGTGCCCCCGCGACGCACCCGCTCCCGCAGCTCCCGGGGCACATCCTTCTGCGACGACGACCGCACGTCGCACGGCGCTGAGTCACTCATACTAGACACTAACATAGCACCGCCTGAAGACATAGATATTGAAAGGGAAATTCGCCACGAGAGCCCCGGATATGCAACAGTCGACAAAGGGCCCTACGTACCCAGCAAAGGCGTCCGACGTTCTAAAAGCAAGACCCCACCGACACGCCGCAAGAGCAATAGTTCAGAACGTAAATATTATACTGTCGGACCCACTAAACCTGTTGGTCCCGATCGACCTCCCCGAAAGAAGTCATCCACCAGTCTCATGACATTAGACAGCTTTACTAAACGCTCAGTGAGTGGAGATTTAACACAGTACATTGAAATTGATGAACCATTTGAAGAGGTCCACAAAGACTTAAAATCTGGGGAAGTTGTCAACAAAATGAAAGATAGACCACTGCCTCCGCCACCACGTCCGCCAAGAGGATCCCGGCGAAGAAAGAGAGATAAAAGTGATCTTCAGCGGAGTCTATCTACAGACGCCGAGTCAACAATGGGAGTATCACGTGATTATGATGAAGATCAAACAAAGCACGACGATGTTATAGAGATTGAAGTTTCTACTCAGACTGATCCTCTACCAGACGATGTAGAGTTTGAATTAGGTATGGATGATAATCTAGAATTGTCTATGTCAAGCTCATTAAGGGACATAATTGATGAAGAATCTATGCTCTTTAAAAGTCACGCTAAACTAGCTGAGAGCCCTCGTGACTCGCGGCCTACATCCCGCACTGATAAATCATTAAAACTTTCTGATCCAAAAATATCGGAATTATCTAAACCAAGTCTTGGGCGTACATCGCCTACAGTTATATTGGTGGAAAGACGTGTATCGAGTCCAACTAGGATCAACGAACGTGAAGTAATGTTAACCGAAGCTTCTTTAACTGTTCAACCCATAGATATAGATGAATCACAAATCCCAGATGTTCCTCCACTCCCAAGGTCAAGAGGCGTCACTAGACAAAGGCCTAAAAATACTGCACAGCTTGCTGAAGAGCGTGCTCTTGAAAAAGTAAGTGACGCAAGCAGAGAAGTGCAGTTAGATAACTTGGTAACACAACGACTTCAGGTGAAAGATTTAGATGTGGGTCGGCTGAACGTATCCGAACTTCAAGCGAATAAGATTTTGGTGTCAGACATAGAAGGAATGACATTACAGGTTTCAGAATTAGATTCCAAATCAGGCCACATTTCTGTAAGCGGAATTGAATTTTCACAGTCAGTAATTGACGAGATCGTCAAAAAGTTCGCTGAAATATCTACTGCGCACGCTCCTCCGCCACCAACCCCCGTACCAGCAACTCTAGAAGTTATTGAAACTCCAAGGCCGGTTAGTCGAGAGGAACATACACAAACAGATGACCTGCCTATTGAAAAAGTGGAGGAAAAACTGGAAGTAAAAGCTTCTCTTGAAGAAGAGGCGCCTCAAACGCCACCCCCTCCTAGACCTCCAAGTGCTGAGGAAGCAGTGGCTCCACCTCAAAGACCACCACCCCCCGATTTGACTCCGTTATTATATTCATACCTCCAAGATATAACCATACCTCCTGCATCTTTCTTCCCTGCTCGGTCGCTAAGAGAACGGCCTCATTTTGATTTTCATGACCCTCAACACCAGACCCCTCCGCCACCAACACGACGAGCTAAGAGGAAACCCACAGCTCCTCATTCAGAATCTAGTTCCGATAATGGTAGGCATCGTCCGTCCCCTCGCCGAATCCCTCCACCCGTGAGATCGCATGAGCCCTCAATAACCGAAGCAGGAGCGCAGTTTCTGCGCGTCTGCCACTCATCGATCAGCAGGACTATAAGGAGTATATTCAACTCTTTCATGTCGTACATTAGCGGTGCCGAAGACAAGAAAGATATCCAGATGGCGATGGTTATATTCCTTGTGCTGATTGCTGGGCTGATCATGTTAGGACTGAGCGACAGCCGAGCGGTGCACCATCATCACTGGGAGTTCTTCAACCCACCAGACGGGAAACCGTGATCTTGGTGCCCCATCGTGTATATTGGTATAAACTGGATTAACGTTGTAGAATACGAATTAGTTTTAAGTTCGACGGACTTGTTGGACACGTATGAGATTTTTCTGCTTATTTTAATTAATGATGAGGACCATCGTTTACACGGCCTCTCCTGAAAACGTCATGTATGTAAAGAAACATTTATTTATTTGTAGCTTGTGATATGTAGTCACCTTTTATTAATGTTATTATTTTCCGGATTAATGTGAGTGTCAAAGAATTACAAGTAGCGTCCTAACAAGTCTGGTTTATTGTCGTGAACTGTAAGATGCAAACGTTTTATGAAAAGAAGTAATTAAGCATTTTATGCAAAGCAGACTTTCCACTACAGTTTATGTTTAATGATCACTATAGTTTTTATTTTAAGTTTAAGTATATTCGTTTATACATATTCACGTTAGATCCTGTTGGTGCTTGATCCTATTGCTTTTAAAATAAAACAAATAACACTCTTAAAATATATTATATAACCATCTAATATATGAAACGAAGTTAATGTTATTATCTTAAACTATACATAGTTATGTTTCGAGTAGGCGAGGAAGAAGAACTTACAAAGATTTGTACTATTCTAGTCAATTTTAGTCATCCCAAACTATTTAAATTATGCAGTAAATATAATTTAACGAGGGTTTTCAATGCTACTCAGAACACTGCATTTCATTATACAATTCAAGTTATATTTAAAAGAAAAATTGCAACTAGGTAAAGGCCTTTGAAAGAGTCGTAGGCTCCTAAAATTAGGTAGGTATTTAATTAGCAATTCTCCAGAAACCTAAATGATAAAGTTTTATAAACAAAGGAAGTATTAAGCAAGTTTATGTCAAAAACACACTGACAAGACCGTAATTGTCATTATGACAGCGGCATCGAGATACAGCTTTGCACTGTTCCAAAAATAAGCATGAGCATGGGCACCAAATCGGACCGACTATTTGTCACCTAACATAAACCCTGAGTTATTTAATTACAAATATATAAAGTTTGTATCATTATTAGGTGAGAATAGTGTCAGGCCAGTTAATTTGCTTCAAATTAACTTAAACTATTACATTAACGTTTCATTAAATTTTTCATATCTTCAATAAAATAAATTAAAACTTAATATCTTCTTTTTATCGTCAATTGGTTTACCCTTTTTAATATTGATGAGAGGAGTTATACAAATAGGTAGGAGTGGAAACCAATCTGAGTTCAATCTTTTCAGACCATTGTTCGTAAACTCAAGCTATTAGCAACTGTGACGCAGATTTATATTTAAATAACATTATAACAACCGAAAAATACACTGAAGTATGATATTTAATTTCAAGGTAGGTATTTTATTTCAGAAGTATCACAATTTAAAGGTCTCAAAAATATTAGCATCTAATAATGTTACAAGTAAGTATAGGAACTAAATGTTATACAATACACGATGAAATGATAGGTCTAGGCAGCAAGGCTTAATTTACATTGCCACAAAACGAAACGGATGCGAAGATTTGTAACCAGATTGAACATAGTAAAATAAACTTTATGTCAATTGTGTAACGTTCTAACTACAACGACGCGACGTACGAGTTTTTAGCTACGGGAATTCCAGAGAAGGCGCGATATTTCCCCGGAAAACGCTCGTATCTAGTTTGTACGTTACTCAGAGGACATTAAGTTCATTATGCTTTGTACAGTATTTTTTCTTACAAATATTTAACAAAACTTTTGAAATTCATGTAATATTCTGTCGCGAGCCCAAAGATTAAGTTAGACCTTTCTGCCTTGCCTGTAATTTCCCTCCTGTATACTACAGTATAATTAAAACACTATATTGTTACCTAGTCACTTATTACAAATATTATTAACCACACTGTTAACGTAGTGTTTCAGATGGCGTTATGCATTTTATAAATTTCCTTTTTTTGTTGTGTAATTGTAAAGGAAAATAAAATTTGTTAAATAAATTTATTGAGATTTGCTTATAATAACAATTAATACTTTTTCTAAAGTTAAATGTGTATCAGCTCCACTTAATTTCAGTACTTGTCCAGTACAACTATTTTCTTAATGTCCCTCGGTCCAGTCGGATTTCTATCACTTGCCTTTGCACTTGGTGCAGACCGGACGCTCTCAATCGACTTGGAAGTATAAAGAGTTGTTAATACTCTTTTAACTTAATGTAAATTACTGATAGAAATCCTACGACAGACGAAACACGAAGTTTGCCGAGGGACATTAAGAAAATAGTGGTTCTGTTACTACATATGTAGTATTGAATTTTATACCTATCTCCCCAAAAATACACCTTCATTCGTTCATTACGAACGGAAGAATAAAATATGGTCGTTTCTGACTAGTTCTTTAAAGAGTGAAACTACCTTATTTTTAGAAAAAGCTGCTGTACTTAACCTCACGTTAGGGCACGTTCGAGGCGACGGTGACGGAGAGGAGAGAGACCTAACGCCTGCATTGGGCCTGGGCCAGTTACAAACAGAAACTACTTATCTACGGAATATTGAAGTAATAATTCGAATTCCGTCTGAGCCTCTATGATTAGCTTGAAGATAAAATCTCTCTTTTGAAAATTTCGTTCGTGAACAAGTTCGTTTAACGTAGTTTAATAACATGTAATGTTAATTATGGTAAGTTGTGTCTGCAAAAATCCTCAAATGTAGTAATGTAATCCAAAATACAAAAACTCGGCATCTCGAGGAGTGTTTGTTTTATCGAAAACAATACTTCTAAAATGACAATTTGTCTTTGCTGGAAGTTAAAAAAGCTCCTAGGTCCACATAATAATAGAAGGTGGCAGGGACATGACGCGCAAACCGAAACCATGAATTAAGCACATGATTCTAAAACCCGTTTGTTTTTTTTGGGTGGGAAATCATCAAATGGCTTCTCCCGCTCTGGGCGGAGCGGGACGGCGTATCAGACTCTTACTGACTAAAACCCACCCGTGTTCCTTCAGTTGCCTATGCGCCAGGGCCCGGTAACTCTATCGAACAATCCGCGACCCCGGCAGGCATCGGCCATATCGGACCCCGTCAATGGATCTGACATCTCTTTGTGGCACGCGTGGAACACAACGTACCGTCGACCCGGACCTGGTCTACCGGAAGGCGAGCTACCCATTGCTCGCCATCTGTAGGCCCGTGCCTACGGTGGCTCAGAATCGGCTATTGATTCCGGACGCCCTGGGCGTCTCCTCCTGCGGCGACTAGGGGCGTGAGGGCGCAACGATTGCCTCTCACTAACGCGCTCCGCTTCCTCCTTCGCGAGCATTACTTTCGCAGAAGGAGGTGACGGCTTCCCATGCCCTCTTGCTCCGTACCATGGCCTGGACCAGGGCCGGACGCGAGAGCTCGCCGCCGCCGATCACCCCCACGAGGACACGGCAGTGCTCCGCCCAAGCCGGGCACACCTCCACCGTATGCTCAACCGTGACCTCCGTGATTCTGAAACCCCTACGTTGAAATTTTTCGCCGGTCATTAAAAAATATTTGCTGTTCCATACATTTTGACAGCGTAAGTATCTCACTTTTTTATGAAGCAGCAGATGTTTTGTTTCATAACCCACGATAAGTTTCTCAGCTACAGGTCTAGAATCATGGGCTGAATTCATGGTTTCAGTTAGCGCGTCGATGACCCTGCGACCCTATATTGTGCCAATGAAGTAGAATTCTAGGAGTAGGTAGCCTATGATATAGACTAGTATCAACTCATTCTAATCTACTTACAAGTATATAGGACAGACATTCCAAAACAATGGAAACAAGTACGCAAGACCCGTTTACAAGACATAAATAAACATAACATATATGTACATGTGTTTTTATTATGTGGTGTATAAATAATATAATGTGCCTTGGCGAGAATGGACGTGAGCCAAGACGCATCACATAACTGACCTAACACGATTTATTGGCGACTTTAAAAAAATGTGTCCATGGAGTTTCTTGCCCATTCTTTTCCATAGGTACCAACTACGCTTTGGATTGGGCAACTACACTCGGCGTCACAAAAATCGCACCTCTTTAAGAATTCCCTTCAAAGTCATTTTAACCCTATTAATCAATGGTAGACATATGACTGTAAGGTATCATTGGAAAGGCAATTCATTTAAATTTCAGAATAAATCAATGGATTTGGTTTTTTGTTTACCAGGGAATAAAAAAAAGCAAGCAAATGCAAATGATTAAAAAGCTAAATTTTATTTTATCAGCAAAAATTACAAAGAAGTCCTTAAAAACAACTTAAAACCTAGTGTTACCCCCTCTAGCCCTGATGACTGCTTCCATGCGTCCTCTCATGGACCGAATTAATGTGACAACAGTCTCTTGAGGAATGTTGTCCCATTCTGCAACGACGGCATCTTGGAGGTCTTGGAGAGTGGTAGGGGCAGGTTCACGTGCCCGTACTCGCCGTTTCAGTTCATCCCAAAGATGCTCAATAGGGTTCAGGTCTGGACTTCGCGCCGGCCAGCGCATAACAGGGATTCCAACTTCTTGCAGGTAGTCTCTTACAATTAAAGCGGTGTGACAGCGGGCGTTATCGTGCATTAACGTGAACCCACTGCCAACAAAACCAGCATAAGGGACAACCTGCTCCTCTAAGATCTCTGTTATGTACCGAGCAGCAGTCAGCGACCCTTGCCCGCGAGCACTTCCAGCCCGAGAAACGCACACAAGGTTCGTTTTACCCTCGATTGACATGCCGCCCCAGAACATGCACGAGCCACCCCCGTATTGCACTGTCTCTTGAATACAGGCTTGCGCGAATCGTTCCCCTTGCCTCCTATACACTCTTCGACGCCTGTCGTTGCAGAAAAGACACACCCTCGTCTCATCCGAGAAGAGCACAGCCCTCCATTGGTCTATTGTCCAATCCACATGGTCACGGGCAAATTGCAACCGGTCTCTCCTATGCTGTGCAGTTAATTTTGGCCCTGTAGCAGCCCTATGAGCTGCAATTTTCTTCTCCCGCATTCTTCTTCTAATCGTGGAGACGCTTACAGAAGTTCTGCGAGCTGATCGCAGTTGTTGTTGCAGCTCAACAGCATTGGAGAACCGATTACGTAAAGACGTCGAAACAATGAAGCGATCGTCTCTTTCGGATGTGCACCGTTGTCTTCCAGATCCACGTCTTCGGATATAGCCACCAGTCTCTTGGAAGCGTTGGAACACTCGTCGAACGGCAAAACGACTCAAGTTCAGTTGCCGAGCAACATCACATTGCCGCATCCCTGATTGCAGTAGTGCAATGACTTGAGCGGCTTCATCTGCAGTGGTATCCATCTTCTGGGGTATTTTTCTTGCTGTAGCTGTTCACGTGTGTTCACTTTAAAGGTTGAATAGCGAATGACTCACATTTTTTTTTTTTTTTTTTTTTTTTTTTTTTTTTCCTAATTGGCAGCTCGTAGTTTTGACCACTAAGGTCCTGGCTACTTAACCGGGCAAACCTGTGGGTGCCTTAAGCTACTAACTTAAAGCCTCCAGCCAGGGGCGAACAATACTTAAATTTAGGTGACCGCACGCTAAGGGCACCCCCTGTGGGGTACGAACCTCGGCTTAGGGCGTCACTGAGGGGAGGGCAGCAAGATGGGACAGGCTGGATCTAAATTATATTATTATTATACTGGGGAATTTAAAGCTACAGGCTCAGCTACGGCGCGGGCTGGCGCGTCGTCGAGCAAGGGTCGGGGGGGACTCACATTTAACCCGGGTCGCCCGTTTTATACCCTTGTAGGGAGGTGCAATTAGTGGCCGTTGTAATGCGTATTTTGACAACATTTTTTTTAACGTTACGTGCTAATGAGATCTGTTGTGTTTAGGAATTCTAACTGTTGTTAATTTAAAGGTCGTTAAACATACTTTCAATTGATACCAATATTAATAAGGTTTAATGTATTCGTTACTGGCGGGACATGTTTTAAACTTATTTTCGAAGAGGTGCGATTTTTGTGACGCCGAGTGTAGCTTCATCTTTCTGAATGACCGATTTCTTGACAATTCAAAAGTGCACGTAAATGGTTTAATTGAAATAAATGCCTTGAATTTGAGTTTGATACATTCTGGAGCCGTAAGTATATTAAGAAAAAAAATATAAACAGGTGGTTACAAAACAATCTGACCTAAGGAGCAAAGTTATTGTTATTTATACAGGTTGAATTTTTGACTTCAAGACGCAAACCTGGAGCAAAGCTGTCAAAGGGACCATGACCAGATGAGCGATGAGCTCAGTTTTGGATTAAACTAGACCTGCAGTTTTTTTTTTTTAAAGTTAATTTTTCTTGTAAGTTTTATCGAACCCGCGGGGTAAACACACATAGAATAGCAATCGATGGCAATACCTTTCATTTTGACAACGTTCATTGCGCGTTATCGTTATTTACGTTGTTAGTAGACGATTTCATTTTTTTTTTTGCTTTCGATTTGGAATTTCCTTCAAAACTATCGGATTGTGATTGAAAGTGAGTTATGTAATTAGGGTGCCTATCTCATTTTGACAAATCACCTGCACGCGGAGGCAGATAGCATATATGGCTACCATATAAACGACGGACAAAATGACAGATTGTGGAAAGATTTCTACGGCACGATGTCAAAAATGAAGAAAAGTCACTTTGTATAGAAATAGCTAAGTAGATAGGTAATAGGTAATACGGGCTGATGTCCGCAACTCCACTTCAATGCGCATATTTTGCGTACGGGTGGGAAAATCGATTATTCGATCCACCCCAGCCCCTCGAGGAAGGCCAGCAACGCCTTGGTGTTACTGACAATCTCACGTAGGGTACCTGGGTTACCGAAGTACTTTGCCCTGTACGTGGCGACCACCGGGCATTTTAGAAGCACATGAGCTGCTGTTTCGTCGTCTTCCATGCAGGCCCTGCACAGTGGACTGTCTGTGACTCCTATGACAAAGAGGTGTTTATTAAATGACCCGTGGCCAGTTAAAGCTGCTGTTATTATACGAAGCTGTTGTTTAGTTAGTCGGAGAAACTGTTTCGTGAGGCGGCCATCAATTGTAGGGAGTGCTTCCCTAGCCTGCCTGCACTCACCTGTGTCCTCCCACAGTTTGTGATGTTGGTCCTTGGTGCGTTTCCTTACCAGAGTGTGTAAGTACCCAAAAGGTAGTGGCACGATGGGTTCAGCTCCCACTGGTGCCACGCTCGATCCCTTCCTGGCAAGTTCATCGGCTGCATCATTACCTAGCGAACCGCTGTGTCCTTTGATCCATTGAATGGTTACGTTATTGAGGCTACCCACCTGATTGAGGCGCTGGTGGCACTCGTATATTAGCCCAGAATCGACTGTGTGACTGTTTAGAGCTTGCAGAACAGCCATGCTGTCTGAGAGTATTCAGATCGAGTGGTCCTTAACTTCCCTAGCCATGATGGCCGAAGCGGCCAGAGAAATACCCATGCACTCGGCCTGGAACACTGTGTTATGGACCCCCAATGGTGTGGCTATACGTATGTTGAAGTCGTCCGAGAAGATTCCAGCACCTGTGCCACTACCTGTTTTAGATCCATTCGTGAAGATGCGCAATTCTGCAGGGCAAAAGCCCGCGCATCGGCTATCCTCGTAAAGTTGGATTTTGTATTTTATATCGAAGGTAAATTGTTTAGGTACCCGGTCATTTATGGCTTTCGTAATGGGGAACTCTTTGTTGAGTCCCTCAAGCAGCGCGGTGTGTCGTGTGTCTTACCCCAGAGATCTAGTGCATTTAGACGTGCCGCCGCCATCGTCGCTTCCTGCTGTATGAACAGGTGAACCGGTGGTAGTCCCAGCATGGCTTCGACTGCTACAGTCGGGGTAGTCCTCATGCAACCCGTAGTCGCCATGCAGGCAAGTCTGTGCATGCGTTGTAGTTTGTTGGAGGCTGTAACTAGCTTAGTGCGGGGCCACCAGACCACGGCCCCGTAAGTGATCATGGGGCGGATCACTGTAGTATACAGCCATACTTAGTATAATTTTAGGGGATAGGCCCCACTTCTTACCTATCATTCTCCTGCACTGCCAGAAGGTTATGCAGGGCTTGTTTAGTTTGTTGTCCAAATGACTATTCCAGTTTAACTTACTGTCAAGAATGAGCCCGAGGTACTTGACTTCGTTGGCCAACTGTAGTTCTGTATTGAGCAGTTTTGGTAGGCGGAAAGAGCCTAATGCTCGTTTTTGGGTAAACATGACTAGTTCAGTCTTAGTAGGGTTCACTGATAGGTCAAATTCCCTGCACCATCTCTCTACAATACGTAGTGCTTGCTGTGTGAGGTTGCAGATCGTACCCGTCACCTTCCCCGAAACAAGGATGGCGAGGTCGTCTGCATAACCTATTGTGAAATAGCGATTGTCATTGAGTTTGGTGATGAGGTCATTAATCACCAGATTCCATCGAAGGGGGGACAATACCCCTCCCTGGGGGCAGCCTTTGGCTATCATGGCCAACTGCTGCTCATCCTCTAGGCGAACCACTCGTTTGCTTAACATGTTTGTAATCCAGTCTGTTAGTACCTGTGCTACTCCATGCCTGGAGAGGGCGCTGCTGATGCTGGAGAAGTTGGTTTTGTCGAAGGCTCCTTCGATGTCTATGAAGGTGCCCAGGCATGACCCTTTCTGATGGATTGCTTCCTCAATCTGGCTGACTACTAGATGAATAGCGGATTCGGTCGACTTACCCGAGCTGTATGCGTGTTGATTACCGTGTAGCGGTGTAGTTTTCAGCGCGCCGTCCGTCAGCTCTCTGTCACACAGCCTTTCCAAGGTCTTTAGTATGAAGGAGGTCAGGCTGATTGGTCGATGGGATTTGGCGTTTGTGTAGTCACCGTTACCCGGCTTAGGGATGAATATTACTTTCACTTCCCTCCATCCTTTGGGAACGTATCTGAAGGCCAGGCATGCTCTCATTACGGACACCAGTCTTATTGCGACAGAGGTAACTCCACTGTAGTAAGGCGGGAAACACTCCATCAGGACCGGCTGCCTTAAAAGAATGGAAGCTCCGGATGGCCCATTGGAGTTTCTCCAACGTGATCACCCTGCTTGCATACACCCAATCATTGTCTGATGGTGTTTGAATTACATCTTGCCAGTCGATTACCTGCGCGAAGATACATCCAGGGAAGTGAGTTTCGATTAGGATGCGTTTCGCTTCTTCTGGCGAGGAAGTTACTGTGTTGTCAGGTTTGTGGAGGGTAGTGGGCTCAGGTATATTCTGCTGCGCCAGTACTTTCCTTACTCTGTTAGCTGTTTGACAAGATTCATTGCTACCACAGAATTTGCGCCATCCCGTGGTACTCCTGAATCTGATGCATTTTTTGTAGCTGGATTTGGCCGCGTAATAGTTATCTCAGTCCTCATCCGCACAAGTGTTCATGGCTCTATTCAGAGCTTTCCTTACCTTACCACGTTTGCGGTCCAGATCAGCGCCCCACCAGGGTTATTTACCCGGTGTGTTACGCGGTGTGGTCTCTGGGCAGGCAGTTTGGTAGCTGTCTATCATTGATTTAGTAAGATGGCTTACTTGTACCTCAATCTGTGTCGTGTCCACTAATGTTGTCGGATCGCTTAGTGTCGCGAGCTTGGATTCAAGACCGCGTGTATAGGTGGTACGATCCGTGTTACGCGCATTACGCCGTGGTGGTGTTGTCGGAACACAGACCTGGATGTTGAAGCGGATCCACCTATGATCAGAGCAGGAGGCTTCCTTGGATACCTGCCACCCAGTGATGGTTTCCGCCACACCCTCTGTTGCTAGAGTGAGGTCTATGATTGTGCGGCTTCTCCTGGTTACGAACGTTGGTTCGGAGCCAGTGTTTAGTAGGGATAGGTTAGTCGAGAATAAATAGTCAACCAATGCTTTATCCCTCGCGTTATGCGTGTCCATACCTCACAGCTGGTGGTGTGCGTTGGCGTCGGCCCCGACGACGACCTCAAACCCGCAACTCTCGCAATGGCTCACGAGGCGGGCGAGGTCATGCGGAGGCGGCGCCTCTGCCTCGGGCATGTAGGCCGAGACGAAAACGATCACCATTTCCGTGGTGTCGTCACGCTGTATTAGCAGCTTTGCTGCAGAGAGATCTCTGCAACAGAAGTCGGTTAAGAGCTGTGTTTTAAGGTTACCTGTAATATAAATGCACGATCTGGGGTGATCATGATCTGTGGTGACCAGGAGCTTACCGCCAAGATTGGAGAATCCTTGTATGCGGCCCGCCCTGATCCACGGCCCTTTTTTTTTTTTTTGACGTGTTGGAAATCCTCGTGGATGTCCTCCGCCCTGGGGCGGGCGGAGGGGTCTGTCAGACTTCTACTGACTTAAACCAGAAGGAGATCACCGCGTCCCACGACGCTGCGCTGCCGACCATAGAATTAATAACAGTTGGCAGCGACAGGTCGCTACCCACTTCCGATACAAGGTCACGGCGTGGCTCCTCCCAAGCTGCACACTCTGCAAGCGTATGCCACGCCGTGTCCTCCCGGCAATGGACGCAGTGATGACACCGAGCGTCTGGCTCCCTGCCTATGCGATGCAGGTACCTCCCGAAGCAGCCGTGCCAGGAGAGCACCTGCGTCGCCCTAAATGACAGAGAGCCGTGCCTCCTCCCAAGCCAGTCGTCGAGCACCGGCCGGACCGCCCCGATAGTGACGAGGCCGGCGGTAGGGCGCAGAAGCCTGTCCCACCATTCCGCCACCAAGACCTCACGGAGCTCGAACTGGCGCAGCGTGATCTGCTGCTGCACCAGTACCACGCCCCTCGTCCGCGCCTCCTCGCGCCATCGATGTAGTGACGCCAGGGCTCTCGCTTCCAGGTCCCACGGCGGGGATCCGGCTAGTGCGCAAGCCGCCTCGTAGGAGATCGTGCGATACCCTCTGATGACTCTGACGGCCATCGCCCTTTGCGGTACTCGCAACACTGCGATACTGCGGGCCGAAGTGAGACTCGCCACACTCATCCTATCAGATGCGATGTCAAAATCTGACACCGCACCCACACTTATCTGCTCGACTATCACGATCGGCAATTCATTTTCTGTTGTATTATTTTTTTCGGTATCCATATTAATCCCACGAGTAGATATAGGTAAAAAATGTCCACCGGGCAGAGCCTAGATGCCCGGTAAGCCTACATACTGCAGAGTGCGGCAGGTGCTCTACAGGGGAATATTTGACACGAATAATGATTCGTGTCACATATTAGTCAATCAAAACACGGGTAGAACCGAATGCGATTCTACCCGTGATTTGATTGACTAATTTATACAAAAACCGGTTATTGTGAGTTAACTATAATAGTTACACATATAGACAATTGTCATCCTATATACTCCTATATATCCAATATATTCACAACTGTCACCCTCGTGTCTATGTCCAATTACCACGCGTACCAATTACGTCAAATACCTTGGTATTCAAATAGATGCCGGGGGTTACCCTGGAATAAACACGTTGATGGCCTAACCTCGAAAACGCTGAAACTAATATATACCTTCAAGTCACTTAGAGTTTCTGCAAACCCTGATACTCTAAAAATGGTGTTCTATGCTCTGTGTCAGTCCGTTCTTGGATACTGCATCAATATACGGGGCGGTGCAGCTAAAACTACTTTTCTTAGAGTGGAGAGAGCCCAAAGAGCAATACTGAAAGTAATGCTACGAAAACCTTATCGATATCCAACAACTCAACTCTACTCAGATTGTAAGGTAACAGTTCGCCAGCTCTTCGTGTTGCAATCCGTTCTCAGAAGACACTCCAGCGTCGATCCATCTGATTCCGATAAACGAACCAATATTCCCGCAGGTACACTACACAAAACCGCTTTTGCCAAACACCAATACTTAATATTAAATACACTAATCTACAAGAAAATTCATATAGAACTAAATATACTCGATTGCAATAAATTAAAATTAAAAGCTAAGATTATGGAATGGCTACTTAAACAGGACTATGCACAAACTGAATCACTACTCAAATACATTGCCTAATATTGCATTACTTTACACTTATATTTCTTCACAGATAACACCTCACACTCACTACTCTCATACAAAAAATCACCACACATTACATCATAAACACATTCCCACACACATTCATCCATTCATATTACATAGGTTTTTTGTTATTTCTATACTATTTTTATTATTGTTTAGAAGTAAATCTGACTGTTAACACGAACAATAGGTTGGCACAGTCCGCAGTTGTATAATCCCTATTTTTAAGTAAACTCACAGCTGAACACTGTCTCTTAAGATACAGGTTATCCTAGTTAAAGAGGCAGGGATCACAATATCTGCAGCGTAGTTAGCATCATGTTAATCAGTTTAATATGTATGTTTTTTGTGACATTAAACTTATTACTATTATATAGCCCTGTGGACATTTTTGAGGGTAATGATGCCCATAGGCATGTAGTACAATATTTTATGTATCATCAATGGTTTTCGCAGCGCCCGCCAAATAATGAGTTCTGGGTTACATTATTGAAATTTTCGCAGGGATGTCAATTTTTTTTGAAAAAAAATGTTGCCCATTTTACTCGCTGATACGTAGCTATATGCGAAAGATTTTTTTTTAAACGGTTTATATTTTTTTGAGTTTATCCATTACAAATAAACATACTACAAAAAATCTAATCTTTTTTCTTTACAATATTAATTTAGATAAAAGAGTCAAGGCCAATTACATTATTTAAAGACAAATACAATAGCATACCTAACGTATACAACCACACGGCAGTCACACGCGCATCACAATACTCCAGATGTAATGACAAGATCTTCTTCCATTATAATGCTTAAATAAATATAATTCGGGTTAAAACTCTAGGATTTATTTGCAGACTGAAGACAGAGAAGTCTTATGTTCCTGGCTATGGAAATATTCATCATTTTTAACCGACTTCAAAAAAGGGAGGAGGTTCTCAATTCGCCTGTATGTTTTTATTTTATTTTTTTATGTGTTAGCTCAGAACTCTTTCCTGGGTGAACCGATTTGGATGATTCTTTTTTGTTAGAAAGGACATACCTCAAGGGTGATCCCATGATAAGGAAACCAGGATCTGATAATGGAATCTCGGAGAAATCGAGGGGAACCTTCGAAAATCGTAGGAGCGCCTAGTGCGTTCGTTAATTTTTTCATTAAGTACTTTAAAGAACTACAATTTAATGAAGGTCTGGAATCGATCTGATGATGGAGCCGAAAGACAGTCGAGGGAATTCCTCAATGATTTACAGCAGGTACCTTGTGTTTGGGCTTGATTAATTTGTATTTATGAGAACTTTACACCTAAAGGGTTGTGACAGTCATTAGGGGTCTGATGATGAAGAAGAAGGACAGTTAAGGGAACTCCTCAACGGTGTACAGTAGCTACCTTGTGATTCGTTTTAATTCATTTATATTGATGATAACTTTGCACTCATATGACATTTCAAATAGACAGGCCCATACAGTTACTTAGATTAAAATTCAGTATGGATTGTCAAAATAACGGTCATGTAAAAATAACTAGTTTTAATTGTAAATCTGCGAAAAGATCAGTAGATAATATTAGAACAATATGTGATTGGTCAGATTTGATTTGCCTGCAGGAGACTTGGCTGCTGCCTCATGATATCTCAATGTTAGGATCGATAAGTCAGGAATTTGAATTCGCTGGGAGGTCTGCGGTAGACACATCAGAAGGGCTCCTAAGGGGGCGGCCGTACGGAGGGGTGGCTATACTCTGGAGAAAGGGTGTTTTTGAGTCTGTCTCGGTAATATCCTGTAATAGCTCTCGGTTAGTGGCCATTAAAGCTGTCTCTGGTGGTCGCTCTGTTATTGTATTTTCGGTTTATATGCCTACAAACTCACCGGAAAACCTGCCTTTGTTTACCGAGGTCTTAAGTGAGGTAAGTGCAATAATTGCGACACATGATGTTGAAAACATATATATTATGGGCGATTTTAATGCACATCCGCAAGAATTATTTTATGTCGAGCTATTAAGTTTTTGTAACGATCAATCCTGGGTCTGCGCGGATACAAAGAAGTTAGGATACGATCTAAGCTACTATACCTTCATTAGCGAGGCTCATGGTTGCAGGAGGTGGTTAGACCATTGTGTGGTCTCTTCGTCTGCCTGGCAGACAATTGTTAGTGTAGGTATTGATGAAGATGTGTATGTGTCTGATCACTTACCTATATTTATTGTGTGTAACTTAGATATAGTTAGGCCAAAGTTGACGACCGGGGCTGCACCCCGCAGTACTGTTGTCTGGGGCGTCAGAAATAAAAAAGAGATCGAGAATTATCATCGTTTGTGTTCTGATAAACTGCGAGAGATAGACTTCCCACAGGAGTTTGCGGTGTGCAGTCATGGGTCATGCAACTTGGATGATCACAAACTGGTCCTTGATAAGATGTACAATAATATTGTAGATGTCCTTTGTGAGGCAGCGAGGGGATCTAATGAAGTACACCAGAGACCTAAGCGGGGTAACCCGTTATGTGGGTGGAACAAACATGTTCGAGACGCTCACCGAGAGGCCAGGCTTAGTTTCCAAGACTGGGTTTTAGCGGATCGACCAACCTCTGGTACTGTTTATGATCAGATGTATGAGGCACGTAGAATTTTCAAAAGTCGCCTAAAGTATTGTCAAAATAGGCAAGATCAAATTAAGATGGACATATTAGCAGAACAACGAGCAAATAATAATTTCTGTGCTTTTTGGAAGTCCACAGGTAAGTTGGAGGCTAAGCCTGGTCTCGCGGCGGACGTGGGAGGGGTTACTGAGCTTGGGGACATTGCTAATCTATTCAGGGAGCATTTCACAGTAAGGTCTCCACTTGGCCCCTCTGTGTCAGGAATCGGCTCTGTGTCTCATGACCGAGGGGAGGAGCCGCTACTGCGCTTCACCACGAAGCAAGTAAGGTCGGTGATAAGTAGTATGAGTAGGGGAAAATCCCCCGGACATGATGGGCTTAGCATAGAACATCTTAAATATGCGGGCATGCATATGCCGAGGGTCCTGTCCTTGTTCTATACGATGTGTCTCAGCCATTCGTATTTACCGGCAGACTTAATCAAGACCATTGTTGTACCCATCGCCAAGAATAGGACAGGAGACATCTCGGACATAGGCAATTATCGCCCGATCTCTCTTGCAACTGTTGCGGCTAAGGTGTTGGACAGTGTGCTTGACTCTTATTTGGCAAAATATATACAGCTTCACGATGCACAGTTTGGGTTTTGTCCTGGGCTGTCTACCGAAAGTGCTATCCTAGGTGTCAAGCATGCTGTCAAATACTACACTGACCGTAAGACGCCGGTGTACGCCTGCTTCCTTGATCTCTCCAAGGCTTTCGAGCTCGTTTCCTATGATATGCTTTGGAGTAAATTGAGGAGTAGGGGTATACCGGTAGGACTGCTCAGTGTATTGCAGTTTTGGTATCGTAGCCAGACGAATCGTGTTAGGTGGTCTAATGCGCTCTCGGAGTCATATGGGTTGGAGTGCGGGGTGAGGCAGGGTGGTTTGTCGTCTCCCCGGCTCTTCAATCTATATGTAAACGACCTCATTGCCGAGCTCAGCAGCATGCGTGTCGGATGCAGGGTAAATGGTGTAAGTTGTAACAACATCAGTTATGCGGACGACATGGTGCTGCTGGGACCGTCGCCGGGAGCAATCGTGGAGTTGCTCAAAGTATGTGAGACCTACGCTGCTGCACATGGAATGGTCTATAATGCCAAAAAATGTGAATACATGGTCTTTGGGGTCGCGGGTAAGCGCAGGGAGCATGTCCTCGATCTTTTCATAAACGGTACGCCAATACGTAGAGTCACAAAGTTTAAATATCTTGGGCATTTTCTTACCGAAGACCTCAGGGACCATTGTGACATTGAGAGGGAGCGCAGGGCTCTAGCGGTCAGGGGTAATATGTTGGCACGAAGATTTGCTCGGTGTACAGACCAAGTTAAGATAACGCTTTTTAAAGCTTATTGTCAGAATCTGTACACCGGGAGTCTTTGGGTCAACTACTCGAAAAGATCGCTGGATGTCCTGCGGGTCCAATATAATAATGTTTTTAGGATGCTGTTGCGACTGCCTCGTTGTTGCAGTGCCTCAGAGATGTTTGCGGTAAATCATACCGATGGATTCCATGCCATCATCCGCAAAAAAACAGCCTCACTCCTGAGCAGAATAAGAGGCAGTCGCAATAGTATTCTGATGGCTGTGGCGACAGACATTTCCTCCGCCGTAATAAGGCAATTTGTGCGAAGGCTTATTCCATAGTCTCTGGGGGTGTAGTTGTTGGGTGGTCTTCGCATGAATTCGTCTTTAGTTAAGTCACTAACAATAGTATTTTAAGTGTATAACTGTTACTAACAATCTATGGACCATATAGTTGCCCGAAATAAAAAGATTTATTATTATTATTATTATTATATGGGTTATAAGTGCCATTACAGGTCTGATGATGGAGACCATAGACAGTTGAAGGAATTCCTTAACGAATTACAGCAGTTACCTTGTTTGGGCTTGATTATTTTTATTGATGAGAATACTATACCCAGATGTGTTATGACTGTCATTAGGGGTCTGATGATGAAGATGAAAGACAGTTAAGGGAACTCCTCAACGGTTTACAGTAGCTACCTTGTGTTTGGACTTAATTCATTTATATTGATGAGAACTTTGCACCCATATGGGTTATAAGTGCCATTACAGTTCAGATGATGGAGACCATAGACAGTCGAGGGAATTCCTCAACGATTTACAGCAGTTACCTTTTGTTGGGCTTACTTCATACGGTTCAATATTCCAAAATATTCAGGTCGTACAAAAATAATACCCAATTAAGATTGAAGTTTTTCATAGGGCAGCCACTACCTACTAGTCATGCTGATGCGTCAATTTGAGACTGAATTTAAGTTGCGTAATCGCGTCATCTCTAGCAATGCTCTTTCGTTGGTTGCTAAGCAATTTATGCTTGTCACAATGCATATGGTGAAATGGAGCTTATGGTGGCTTCACCATCAGCTCCAGTTCTTCTGGTTTTTACCAAGAGAAATCCTCAACAATAATCTCCTCAATTCCTTGCATCGGGAAACTAAATATTTTGTAAAATGTGATGAGCAGTTGACATTAGGCTATTGTAACTTCGATAAATTATTATCTAACCCACTAAAAAGTGAAAAATAAAAACTTTTTGACAAAAAATACAACCGTCTTCCAAAAAATACACTACAAAGTGAAAAATAACTTTAATTTCGGAAGTCGGTGGCAAAAAACTAAAATAAAGATCCAAAGACACCGTCTTCCGAAATTAAAGTTATTTTTCACTTTGTAGTGTATTTTTTGGAAGTCGGTTGTTTTTTTTGTCAAAAAGTTTTTAATGTTTGGAACAAAATGCCATTTTCGTTGAAAACAATCAGAAATAAGTGTTTTAATAGTAGTATATTTGATACCAAAATCCGATTATGTATTTTGTCTACTTTAATCATACTTATCTTTTTTCAATTAGTCTGAATCTGGAAGATAAATTTTCTTGAGATTATCGCTATCGCTGTGCGTAGCAATAAAATTTGTTTTGTACCTATTTGCATCTTCTTTGACCTTCGTCATCTTCTGTATTTTTTCGTTTTCACTTACTGATGCTTTAATATTCGATATTTTCAAAATAGCTTGTTTGACGTGCAAAAACCCATCTTTCACACGTTTTCTCAAAATGTTTGAAGAATTTAAACTGTTCTCGGTGTTTGATAGGACATCGAAGTCTTCATTCGGATCTATTTTATGATCAATTGTAAGTTCTGTGATATTAAACGTAGACCTTAACCATTCCAACTTTTTGATTAAAGCTATGCTTTCAAAAGTATATTTTTTCTTACTCTTTTCAAGAATTTGAAGTGCTTCTTCCACTTTGATCTTCGAAGGGCCTGTATCGTCTGCTTGTATTTCTTGTTGCTTTGTGGCTTCTCTTTTCTCTTCATCTTCTGGTTGCTCTACAGCGTATGTTCTATTTACAGCATCTGTTGTGTTTACGCTTTCTGTTACCTCTGCATATTCTGGTAGCTTGGTATTAACTGGTTGCTCTACAGCGTATGTTGTATCTACAGCATCAGTTGTATCTACAGCATCTGTTATCCCTGCATCTTCTTGTTGCTCTGTATCAACTGTTTGCTCAACAGCGTTTGTTGTATTTATATCTACACCATCTGTGGTGTCTACAGCATTTGTTGTCTCTACACCTGGTTGCTCTGTATCGTCCGATTGCTCTACAGTGTATGTTATATCTGCAGCTTTTTTAATGTCTACAGCAACTGTTATCCCTACATCTTCTGGTTGCTCTGTATCGACTGGTTGGTCTACAGGGTATGTTGTATTTGGATCAACACTATCTGTGGTGTTTACTGTATCTGTTGATTCCACGCCTTCTGGTTGCTCTACTGTTACTGGTTGGTCTTCATCATCTGGTGGCTCTACAGCATCTTTTATCTCTTCACCTTCTGGTTGCTTTGCATCTTTTGGTTGCTCAACATTGACTCGTTGGTTTTTATTGTTTGGTGGCTCTACATTATCTATATTCTCTTCAGCTTCAGTTTTGTTCATCTCACAGTTTAGTGTAAAAATAACGTATCCTATTAAGATTAACAGAGTGCTTTTCATTTTTGCTGGATTATACGCTACCAAATTCAGGAAAGTGTTGCTTTAAGCATTTTATTTTTATAAACAATTTTATGGAGCTCAAACGTTATTAGATTTTTTATTTCATTTCGTAACGATAGTTCAATTTATTTTATTGACGCTGTTGTTTTACTTGTAAACTAGGAAGTAGGTACACCTAGTTTGGTGACAAATTAGTCTTGTGAAAGCAGAGTGAAATTGATATAGTTCGGTCAAATTGGACACTTTTTTTCTTATAATAACTAGTTTTTATTTATTAGGAATTATAAAATTATCATAATCATAGATTACAATATACAAGCTAAAACTAAAATATATATATACCTACTATTTACAAGCGTATAATGTAAGGCAAGAGCTCATAGGGCATCAAAAAATTATTTCGCATCGCTATCAATGGGATAAATGCCCAAAAGGCTGGCAGCATTGCCACGTTGGATGGCAATGCTGATTCTTTGGGCTAAAAATAGGCCAGCCTTCTGGTTGTGTGACGAGTCGACCAACCACTTGGCGATGTCCCGAAATATTTGATGAGCACTGTGACCCCAAGGCCCTAGTGTTTCAACCCCAAACAGCTCAAACATATAGCTCCCAATAAGGTTGTTATACTTGCGCCGTTTGAGGTTTCTTGCTCCTGCAGCAGCCGCCCCAGCACAGCCTGCCATGCTAGGCAGATGGGATGGCGTGAGGGTATCGACACAAGTTGCATCCCACACCAAAGGCCTACACAATTTCCAAAGCATTATGGTCATTCCATCTGGCCTCTTCCCATCGTCACGTGCCAAGTCATCGGGTTCTGCAACAGCTGGCACCCCGGCGGTGATAAGAGCTCGACGGATGATGTCATTAATGCTGGCGTGACGTGCCATCCGACCAGCGCTCTTGCTGCAGGATAGGCCATGGTGTCCGAGGTGGTCGACTGCTTCACCGCATTGACAGCGATGTGAAGCCCCGCAAGGAGCGCCTAGATGCAAACATGTAGCGAGCCGGAATGTGGTATCACCCAGCCAAGTGCCTATGTTGGGTGACGGTAGCGCCTAAAAATAGTATTGAATCTACGAAAAACCGCATAGAATTAAAATTTGGTAGGAATGTTCGGAGCACCATTATATGTGAAATCTGAAAAGTCCCCATCGACCCCGTGCTTGCAAAAAAAAATGTCAAGGTCAAGGGTCACAAAAATTGGTTTTTTAATGTTTTTTAGCCAATCGGTAATTTTTATCAAAGCTCAGACAAAAAACGTAGATCATAAAATTATCTATAAAAATATTTCAATACTTTTTTCCTAAAAGCCACCGTTTCTGAGATATAACGGTTCAAACAGTTGAAAAAGTTGTATTTTTCATAATATGCATGACTACGCCACGTATATGTATACATCACTGAAACGGTAATACAAAGAATAGTAGATATAAAGAAAGAAAGAAAACCAGTTTTGTGACCTTTGACCTTGTTTTTTTTTCCAGGTACTGGCTGGGTGGGGACTTTTCAGATTTCATAAATATATAATGGTGTTCCCAACCTTGAATGTATATTTTGACAGGACTAATAGTCCTTTTATATTTTATACCAATATTTTTTAAAGAACTCTTAAATTTTTAGACAAATAAAATATAAGTAGATACAGGACTTGGACATGGAAAGAATCCATTTTTCATTATTTTTCTTTCTTTGTCTGCTTTAGTGACATTATAACCAGGTCTATGTATAGTACTGACTGGGCTGGACTGGGGACTTATGTCTAAGTTAAAAAGCCACCTTAGATGGACATAACATAACAAATCAATGTAACGAAAGTTGACGTTGAGTTGCCTACTAAAGTTCCCCACTTACAGTTCATAATGAATGAAAGATTTGAGATATACATGTTAAACATTGCTTTCCATCAACATGTGGCAGCTGCATCTAACGCCACATGCGAACTACGCATCACACCTGACTTCACGCAAATTCTACATCGCGCCATCAGATTTATGTGCACGATTGGAATATAATATACAGAAACCCATTTTGAAACACATCTGAAACCCATTTAAGTTTCAGATGCGGTACCATAGGTAATCGTATTTGAAGTGTAGGTCCTAAGAGGTTCTGAAGGTTCAAACCTGAAAATATTTTTTTGTAGAGGTGGTTGTACTGGATTTAACTCTATGGCCCTGTACAATTTTCCCACGTCACCTACGTGTAAGTACTACGGTACGACCACGTACCAATGCTGACGAAAACGTGTTAAAATAGAAAACAGATCGTCTTGAACTACGGGACCGACCATCGGAATGTCATGAAGTGACATCCCCGAACCGTAGAAGCTGAAACGTCGAATACTACGCGTAGTTGTGTAGTGGTGCTAGAACTGCGAAAGACTCCATGATGTAGAATGTAATATTTATTCATGGAGTTTTCTGGTGGTTGAGTACAGACTGTGTCTAACGGTTTATGACCTAGGCACTCATATTCTCTCATGAACTCATTATATTATTTGTTATGAAATAAAGGATCGCGATTAAATCGCCGTTCAAGGGAAAGAAAACGATTCCTAGCATTCGTAAAAGAATGACCTAATATACTAGGATCCCCAAGTGACGACGAATCCCCACCGCCATTACGAATGGTGGTTTTAGCAAAAGACTGCTCACACATTCTCGCCTCAAGTGAGAGTGAATTTTTTAAAACGACGCGACGCCGGCGATAAGAAGCTCCCAAAATTGAGTGAGGGCGGGAGTGAAATTGGAATGATGGCAAAAATGATTAGAGGAAAAACTTGATTGCTGCGAAATACTACATAAAACATGTCCGTGACTACCGCAGGACCACCAAAGCCAATCGCTTCTATATTTGGAAAATAATTAGTACTCAATTGGTACTAATTAGTACTCAAACAACAAAATTGGTACCTTAGTAGTTTTCGAGAAAATCGCCTTTGAAGGTGGTCCTGCGGTAGTCACGCTCCCTTCAGCAGGACCACCACCGGCGCCGAAACAGGGAGCATGCTACAGCTATTCTAAGTATACAAATAATTAGTATCCATAAATGTGATTCATTTCGTAAAAAAAACAGAACTGAAACATTTGTATTTACCGAGAAATCAACGATGATAACTTTCGCGCGCTATTTCAGCAGGACCACGACTTTGAATGTTGATTCCAGGTTTCAGGAGCTTGTCGCTTCCCTCAAACCTACATAGAAAATTAGTACCCTGCAAGATAAAATTATTACCCAAAATTCAAAATTAGTACTCCAGTAGTTTACGAGATATACCATGGCATTGGTGGGGTGGTGGTAGTCACGGTGTTAAATTTTCATTTCAAGATTTCCCTATTAAAAACTCTGTGTTTTCTTCCCTACTACTTCATAACCTAGCTTTAACAAGATAGGTATTGAATAGGTAACTAAAGATACAACACCCAAGATCCACAGATAATGCCTATTACTTAGGTAATCCTTTCATACTTACGTTATTAGCAACATATTGTTACTGCAGTACATTAGGTTTTTTAATACTTAGGTAAATTAGTAGGAAAGAAATAAATAAGGAATACCTATCGATCTTTAATGATATTCACTTAACAACACAGAAGGTAGGTACTTAAAATACAGAAAAACAATTATTTGATTACCCTACCTACCCGTCATTAACAAAGGTATCATAAGCCATGGGTAACGATAGGTTTTATTTTTTTAACCGACTTCACAAAAAGGAGGAGGTTCTCAATTCGCCTGTATGTTTTTTTTTTCTTTTTATGTGTGTTAGCTCAGAACTCTTTCCTGGGTGAACCGATTTGGATGATTATTTTTTTGTTAGAAAGGAAATACCTCAAGGGTGGTCCCATGAAAAGGAAACCAGGATCTGATGATGGAATCCCGGAGAAATCGAGTGGAACTTTCGAAAATCGTAGGAGCGCCTAGGGCGTTTGTTAATTTTTTCATTAAGTACTTTAAAGAACTACAATTTAATGAAGGTCTGGAATCGATCTGATGATGGAGCCGAAAGACAGTCGAGGGAATTCCTCAATGATTTACAGCAGGTAACTTGTGTTTGGGCTTGATTAATTTGTATTTATGATTTATTTTGATTGAGGTACACACCAAGGTGTGTACCTCAATAGGTACTTAGTTACTATATTAGAATAGAATAGAATACTCTTTATTATGTACACCATAAAAATTACAGGGTGACACAATAGACGGTCTTATCGCTAAAAGTTACACGTTACGCTTCCATTTGGCGGCCAGTATACTCAAAGCGCGAAGAGTTCGTGGCTAATAGCCGGGTCAAGCCGGACCAAGGTTAAGCAACGCTTGCCACGGTTAGTCCGTCAATTGGTCCACTTCATACCAAGACTACTGCATTTCCCACCCGTACCTTTGGAAATTAAGCGCTGGTAGCGCAAAAATATTCGCTGGTAGCGCAAAAATAAGCGCTGTTAGCGCTAAATAAACCCAAAGGGAGAACCCAACGAACAGAAAGGTGTGGTGTCTGGTGGGCTACTGCCTGACGGATGTTGTCGGGTTTCTGTATATTATATTCCAATCGTGCAGATAAATCTGCTTGCGCGATGTAGGATTTGCGTGGCTACATAGCCACTAAGTGTCTTGTATTATAACTGGATGATAACTTTGAGGACAGTCGTGGCCAATATGCCATACGACGTGACTTCTACGATGAAGACTTTTTTAGTATAGAAGATACCATAGCTGAAACTGTTGACAGTTATAAAAAGGTACATTCTGTTCTATCATCTGCAAAATTCAATTTACGTAAATGGCGGTCAAATAACCCTCAAATTCTTAAAGAAATTACACATAGTAACGAGTCACATAATACTTTAGATTTTTCTGAGCAAGGTCCAAACTCACTTCAATCCAAGACTTTAGGTCTGAACTGGGTTTGTGACTCTGATTCACTTACTTATACTATAAATAATTATCATCTCCACTACACTCGAGAGCAATGAATCCGGGTCACTTAAAGAATGTTAAAAATCTCGGAAACTAAAAATGATAGGTTAATGCAATAAATTGTATTTAATAGACAATGTAATACTCCTTAAATGAAAGTAAAAAAAATATGAGTCACCATACATTTTATTAACACAAAATTACATAAAGAAAAAAACTGCTGATCTCTCCTTAAAACAAAAATAGGAAACATGAAATTTTTGAACTTTATTACGATTTTCTTCAATTTTAATACTTCGTATTGCCTCCTCGTGCTTCCATTACTGCGTTTACGCGGTTTGGCATGCTGTACACCAAGTTCCTTATACGATTTTGGGGAATATTCTCCCATTCCTCTGTGAGAGCAATTTTGAGCTCACGTAGCGTGATTGGGGGAGGGTTTCGTTGTTTTACGCATCTGCCTAGCTCGTCCCAAGCATGCTCGATCGGGTTGATATCCGGGCTGCGCGCTGGCCACTCCATACGAGTAATGTTCATCTCTTGAAGGTAGTCATTCACAATCCTACCTGTATGAGGTCGGGCATTGTCATGCATAAATATAGCATCCTCACCTAAATTGACCATAAATGGACCAACGTGATCATTGAGGATTTCTTCCACATATCTTACGCTAGTTAAAGAGCCGTTTTCTATGATCACCAGCTCTGTGCGACTTTCAGAAGAAATTCCGGCCCACACAAGTACAGACCCACCACCGTAGGCTACTTTTTCTTCGATGCATGCTTGCTTGAATCTTTCCCCTGGTCTTCGATACACTCTGTGTCTTCCATCGTGCTTGTAGAGCATAAATTTTGATTCGTCGGAGAACATAACTTTTGACCAATCTTCAATACTCCAATTTACGTGGCTCTGGGCATATCTTAGTCTTGAAATACGATGCCCACGCTCCAGTTTAGGGCCGTTTGCAGGTCTAAGGGGTTTTAAGTTAGATTCAGCAAGCCGACGCGACGTCTTACTGTCCATGCACTTGGGTTACTTCCTCCGAGGCGTCGAAACTGATTTGTGAGTTCAGTTCCTGTGAGAAAGCGATTTCGAAGCATGGTGTTCACCAAGTATCGGTCTTCTCGTGCTGTGGTACACCTGGTTCTGCCCGTTCCTGGTCTGCGTAGGTTAGAACCAGTTTCTTCGTAACGTCGGAGAACTCTTTGTACTGTTGACAGCGACACACCGACAGTCCTGGCTGTATCGCGCTGACTCCGGCCGGTTTCCAGCATTGTAAGTATTCTGGTGCATTCTTCAGGCGTAAGCGACATAATTTCAGCTTGAATAATGAATATAGAGCACTATCAACATGGTTTATGTACCCACATAAATGACAGATTACAAACAAAAGCAAAACCAAATGCTGTAATTTCGTAGTTCCATCTTCGAAAGTGGCCCTTTTTCAAATTTGATTTTTTTATGATATAACTTTACAATAACTAAGAAGTTTTAATACCTTCATTTAAGGAGTATTACATTGTCTATTAAATACAATTTATTGCATTAACCTAGCATTTTTAGTTTCCGAGATTTTTAGGATTCTTTAAGTGACCCGGATTCATTGCTCTCGAGTGTATTGTAGACACCAAACGCTATGTTCTTTCTGTTATCAATCAAATCTCTGACCTAGTAGGTCTGTGCGTCGACGAAGGAAAGATCATTATGCAGTGTCTATGGCTGGATAAGTATGACTGAGATGCTGAAGTATCGCACGAAGTCAGAAGCCTTTGGTCTACATTTGAAGGCACAATAACAGCATTAAATAATTAAAAAATCCTCGTTGGGTTTTGCATGAAGACTCTATTACGCATGCACAATTTACACTTCATTACCGATGCGTCCGAGAGGGCGTATGGCGCTTGTGTGTACATTCGATCTTGTAATGGCAGTGGATCCATAGGCGTACAACTTCTAGTCTCCAGAAATCGTGTAGCGCCCATCAAAACAACGACGATACCGGCTTGAACTTTGTGCTTTGTTGGATACAAGGCTGTGTACTAAGGTTCAGGAATCGGTTACCATGCCCATTCATAAATTTAGATTCTGGTGCAATTCAACCATAGTCCTGGGTTGGCTGTCTACTCATTCCAATCAATTAAAACCTTTTGTCAGAAACAGAGTCAATGAGATACAGGAAAGTACTCGTGGTCATACCTGGAGCTACGTACTGCCGAAGGACGCCCCGGCCGATCTTGTTTCCCGGGGTCTCAGGGCCGACGCGCGACGTTATCATAGAACACACCTGTGTGGTGTACCGGCCCCTTATTTTTACAGCATAGTGAAGATGATTGGCCCAGTATGCCAAACAACGGGAAAGGTAGTCTGCCAGAAGTAGTGACTCATTCCATTGGTAGTGATAATGACAATCATTCATTAAGTAGTTATCATTCAGATGATTGTGACCATTAATTCATCAATCTTTCATAATTTATTAGTAAAGTATTTGAGCTTAACAAAATTACAAAATATATTTATATAATTATGTACAACGCTTTATTCACAAAGTTAAAAATTAAAATGAATTGCATTTTTCAACAACAGAACTTCATTAAATATATAGGTCATTCACAGTTTGAAATGTTTCCAGAAGAGTATAATTTGTTTAAGTCTGGACAAAAATTACCTGTCACCGTTTATTGACAATTCTAACCGCATTCACGTGGGCGGGAGGCTCGATAACTCCCCCTACGATTTTAGTGTGAACATCCTTTTGATTTATGCAGTAAGCACATACATTACAAAACTCATATTTCAAATGCAACATACATGCAGGTCCACAGTCTGTTGTTGTTGTCACATATACGACAAACTTATTGGCCTCTAGGTAGAAGAAACCTATCTAGATTTGTCGTGAATAAATGACTTTTAATGTTTTAGACATAAGGCTCAGAACAAAGCAACAAACTACGATCTAGAGCATATATGGGCAACAACCGGCCCGCTGTAAGATATGATCCGGCCCGCGAGACATTTTGAAAAAACCCAATTAAAAAAATATTACATTAGGTACTTATACTTCGCCGCCACTCGGCTTGCTCGATCAAATTCTTTGAGGTTTGCCGTCTCACGGGCGACACATCAAAAGATTTATTGCTTCTCAATTATTCTACACTAGTTTATTCCAGATTATTCCTTCATTTTGCCTATATAAGCGGGTGGATGGCCCGAACGTTAGTTCAGTTCTATTTGAGCTACCGAGGTGATAACTTGGACAAGCGATATCCTAGCGAACTGCTCGAGCCGTCAACTTGCTTTGTGAGTTTGTGTGCATCTTGAGTGGTTACTAACTATAGTTTGTTATTAAGTTTATTGAACGAAAAGTAAAAAAAACAACCGACTTCCAAAAAAAACACTAAAAGACCTGAAAAATAACTTTAATTTCGGAAGTCGGTGTCTTCGGTTTTGTATTTTCGTTTTTGGCCACCGACTTCCGAAATTAAAGTTATTTTTCACGTGTTTTAGTGTTTTTTTAGAAAGTCGGTTCTTTTTTTGTAAAAAAGATTTTATTTTTCACTATTTAGTGGCCGTACCTACCCCACACAAATTCGTATACCACTACTTGGTGTGTAAATAACAGTGACAGGAAATTATTAACACATCATCCATATAAACTAATTGTAAATAATATGCATTATTAAAGATAACTCAAAAACTACTGGTCAGACCATGATCAAACTTAAATGGGACCACAAATCAAATAAAAAAAGCATCATCCAAATCGGTTCAGCCAGAAAAAAGTTACAAGCTAATACACATAAAAAAAAAAAACATACAGACGTATTGAGAACCTCCTCCTTTTTGTGAAGTCGGTTAAAAATGATGTCTGGTGGAAAGAAACGAAAAGTAGATGCAGAGGGTCGCCAGTTTCAAGAAAAATGGACTGAAGAATTATTTTTTATCTTGCACAATGGTAAGCCTATTTGTTTGCTGTGTAATGAATCCATTTCTGTAATGAAAGAATTCAATATAAAGAGGCATTACTCAACTAAGCATGCTACGCTGCACTCACTGACAGGACAATTAAGAACAGACAAAATCCAGAAGCTTACCGCTAATTTGGAAAAACAGCAACAAATGTTTCATAAACAAAGAACACAACTTGATAATGTTGTGAAAGCTAGTTTTATAGTTAGCTCAAAATTGGCAAAGGCATTAAAACCATTTGCCGAAGGAGAATTTATCAAGGAGTGTATGTTAGAAGTTTGCAGTATTTTATGTCCTGAAAAGAAAAATGAATTTGAAAAAAATAATTTGTCAAGACGAACTGTTGTTCGACGTATAGAAATGATGGCTAATGATATAAAAACAACATTGACTGACCGGTTTTGAATCATTTTCCATAGCATTAGACGAGAACACCGATTTGTCTAACATAGCTCAACTGGCTATATTTATTCGAGGTGTTGATAAGGAGTTCACTGTTACTGAGGAATTGCTTGCTTTACAGCCGCTTAAAGGAACCACTACAGGAGAGGATATTTTTATTGAAGTTCAAAAGGTATTCACAAGTTTTGGCTTGCCATGGTCAAAATTAATTGGAGTATGCACTGATGGTGCACCTTCTATGGTCGGCTTACGTAAAGGTTTCATCGGAATTTTGAATGAAAAAGCAACAGAATTAAATGTACAAAAAGATGATTTGATAGTCCTTCATTGCATTATCCACCAACAGAACTTGTGTTGTAAGTCCATTCGACTCCAGAATGTTATGAATGTGGTAGTAAAAACCATCAACTTTATTCGATCCCGAGGGCTTAACCATCGTCAGTTCAAGGCGTTTTTGGATGAAATATCAGCTGAATATAACGACGTAACATATTATTGTGAAGTCAGATGGTTGAACAAAGGAAAAATGTTGAAACGGTTTAACGAGCTTAGAAATGAGATAGCAGACTTTATGAAAATAAAAGATAAACCACTGTCTGAATTAAGTGACCCAAAATAGATATGTGACTTAGCATTTCCGGTCGATCTTACAGGCTATTTGAATGATTTAAATTTGAAACTTCAAAAACAAGGACGGTTAGTAAATGATCTGTACAGCCATTTGAAAGCGTTTCAGATCAAACTACGCTTGTGGGAGTCACAGATGCTGTCTGGTAACAGTTACCATTTCAACACGCTCTCTGCGTATGAAAATATTGCTTATGCTCAATATGCTGAAGAACTCAAGTTACTGTCGGAACAATTTTCGAACAGATTTAGCGACTTCAAAAATATGGAAGACTGTTTCAGTTTATTTGCTACTCCTACAAAATGTAATGTACAAAATGCTCCAATACACTTACAAATGCAGTTGATCGAGATTCAAGAAAACTCACTCCTAAAATCCAAATTTGAAGACGTAGAGTTGTGCGATTTCTACAAAAAATACCTAGAAGAAGACAATTTCCCGCAGCTTAGAAAATTCGCAAGAAGATTGATTTGTGCGTTTGGCAGTACTTATAAATGCAAACAGTTCTTTTCATTGATGAAAGTTAATAAATCAACACATCGTACAAGATTGACTGACGATAATTTGGAAAATTCTTTACGTCTTTGTATCAGTGGAATTAATCCAAATATCGATGGATTAATTTCCCAAATTCAAGCTCAAGTGTCTCATTGATTTCGGTGTATATAACTTTCGTAGTTTGTAACAATTGCAAATTTAACGATTTAATTATAATGTACCATTTTTTTAAATTTCATTTTGTTATTTTAATAAATTGTACTATAATAACATTGTCGTATTATTTCATGTCTAATATCTATCGCAAAAAATATTATCATTACTTTAAAATGCACTAAGTACTTTTAAACACGGCCCGCGAACGTATTTGCACGCTAAAGTTTGGCCCTGAACATGTCAAAGGTTGCCCATACTTGATCTAGAGGAATGTGGCCGCGTTTCTTTAGATCGAATTTTGTTGCTTCTTGCCTCAATAGAAAAGTTTATAAAAGGTATTAGAAAATTCTAGACACACTTACGGAGGGTCCTTACAAGCCGTTATTCTTAATTCCTTCTCAGTCACGAGATCATATTTTTTTATGGGAGTGGCGCTAGTGGACCATTGTGCGCCCTCTTTATGTTGTGTCATGCATTAGTTTAATAGAACGGCCAAGTCATACATTTTGATCAAGATGTAAGGTTTGTAGAGTGAGGCCTAGTCAGTTTGCCCGCACAATATTGAAAGATTTACCATGTTATTAAAGACCCTACCTAGACTTAGACTACTTTTAGGTAATCTTCTGTTAATTATAGAACTCTTTTCAGTATATTTTTCAAAATTTTAGGCTCAGTAGTTATGGAAAGGGAAATTATATGTGCGGCAACAAAAGTTTTCTTTAGCACCTGCAACCTAGCGTCTTTTTTTATATGTAGGCGACGAGTTAATAGAACAGCTTCAATTATATTAATTCATCATCTTTACTATTCCAACAGAATATCAAAAAACCAGCGTCAATTTACGAGCGTAAATTAATATGACTCCGAGCTACCGATAAATATATTTACTTCTGATTTGATAACACAAGTGACTAATGTTGTAAGTGAGCTACTAAGCGAGCTCGGGACTTAGGGCACCCCGACTCGGACAGGTTAGGTTAGAAGGGAATAGCGGGGTCTAAAAGACCCCGCCATCCCCTTCGTGGGTATTTTTTTTAAACCACCCAGAAGTAGGAGCCCCGCGAAGCGGGGCTTCGTCGACTACGCTTGTCATTATTCATAATGCGCGGGCATTATGAATAATGCCCCTATTTATTACTTGGTCCATAACGTTGCTTAAGAATTATCACCATGCTGCGTCATATTAACAGTAGCTCGTTTTACAATATATATTCGCTTGAAAACCATTTATTAGACGCTAAAAGTTTGTCGCTTACCTATTAATTATTTAAACAACTAAATAAATATATTTGAAGACGAGAATGACATTTTAAAGAAGCTGCCTTAATTAGCATCCTTATGGAAATAGGGGGGGGTATGGTAAATTTTCATATTATACTTTCTTAAATAACTTCAAAACTGTTTATTTTAAAATTATATAAAAATACGTAAGTCCTTTCATTTGATATGTCACACGGTACAGTTTACAAAACTTTTGTTTTTATTGTTCTAGTTTGCCCGCCAAAAGTGACCCCCATATTCAAAATTCATTTATTTACATTACGCGTCCATGTTTAGGTCACAGAAGTTCATATGTGTACCGATTTTCAACTTAATCAGTCTTAGTGGATTCGGAGCAAATTGGCTGTGACAGACAGACGGACAGACAGACAGACTGACACACCAGTGATCCTATAAGGGTTCCGTTTTTTCATTAGGTAAGGGTAAATTATATATTTATTAGATAAGGGTAAATTCCTACTTTAACTTTACGCTGACGCAGTTAAACAAGAAAATTAAAAAAGTAGTTCAACCCTTAGCACGAGCTATTACGAAATCGTATGGTTAAAGAAAATGTCAAAATACACAAAAAATACACTTTCGCCAAACTCGTGCTTAGGGGTTGATAAAAAAGAGGTTTTCGTCACGTTTTAACGCGGGTTGTCAGGGGAGTCAGGTGAGAAGTCATGTGACCGCGCTTGGGACTTGAACCCATTGTCGGGTCACATGGCGCGCCGCAGAACAGCCGGTCTATATACAGTTGGTTGCCAACGTAGCAATGCAACCGTCAAAGAAAGCAGTTCCATCCAACAAAAATAGTCTTCTTAGTTTAAATTCAAATTCAAATCTTTATTGCAGTAGTAATAGTCTCTTTATTGCAGAGTAGTCAGATAGGAAACGCCGTCCTCATCCAGTTTTAAAATATGATTGACGTGTAAATGTGTTTGTACAAACCTACTTACTGGAATATAATCATTTACCATTTTTATGTCATGTGTTTATCAAATTAATAATATACAAAGTTCACATGGACCCTGTCGAGCACATATATACACTCGAGAGCAATGAATCCGGGTCACTTAAAGAATGTTAAAAATCTCGGAAACTAAAAATGATAGGTTAATGCAATAAATTGTATTTAATAGACAATGTAATACTCCTTAAATGAAAGTAAAAAAAATATGAGTCACCATACATTTTATTAACACAAAATTACATAAAGAAAAAAACTGCTGATCTCTCCTTAAAACAAAAATAGGAAACATGAAATTTTTGAACTTTATTACGATTTTCTTGAATTTTAATACTTCGTATTGCCTCCTCGTGCTTCCATTACTGCGTTTACGCGGTTTGGCATGCTGTACACCAAGTTCCTTATACGATTTTGGGGAATATTCTCCCATTCCTCTGTGAGAGCAATTTTGAGCTCACGTAGCGTGATTGGGGGAGGGTTTCGTTGTTTTACGCATCTGCCTAGCTCGTCCCAAGCATGCTCGATCGGGTTGATATCCGGGCTGCGCGCTGGCCACTCCATACGAGTAATGTTCATCTCTTGAAGGTAGTCATTCACAATCCTACCTGTATGAGGTCGGGCATTGTCATGCATAAATATAGCATCCTCACCTAAATTGACCATAAATGGACCAACGTGATCATTGAGGATTTCTTCCACATATCTTACGCTAGTTAAAGAGCCGTTTTCTATGATCACCAGCTCTGTGCGACTTTCAGAAGAAATTCCGGCCCACACAAGTACAGACCCACCACCGTAGGCTACTTTTTCTTCGATGCATGCTTGCTTGAATCTTTCCCCTGATCTTCGATACACTCTGTGTCTTCCATCGTGCTTGTAGAGCATAAATTTTGATTCGTCGGAGAACATAACTTTTGACCAATCTTCAATACTCCAATTTACGTGGCTCTGGGCATATCTTAGTCTTGAAATACGATGCTCACGCTCCAGTTTAGGGCCGTTTGCAGGTCTAAGGGGTTTTAAGTTAGATTCAGCAAGCCGACGTCTTACTGTCCATGCACTTGGGTTACTTCCTCCGAGGCGTCGAAACTGATTTGTGAGTTCAGTTCCTGTGAGATAGCGATTTCGAAGCATGGTGTTCACCAAGTATCGATCTTCTCCTGCTGTGGTACACCTGGTTCTGCCCGTTACTGGTCTGCGTAGGTTAGAACCAGTTTCTTCGTAACGTCGGAGAACTCTTTGTACTGTTGACAGCGACACACCGACAGTCCTGGCTGTATCGCGCTGACTCCGGCCGGTTTCCAGCATTGTAAGTATTCTGGTGCATTCTTCAGGCGTAAGCGACATAATTTCAGCTTGAATAATGAATATAGAGCACTATCAACATGGTTTATGTACCCACATAAATGACAGATTACAAACAAAAGCAAAACCAAATGCTGTAATTTCGTAGTTCCATCTTCGAAAGTGGCCCTTTTTCAAATTTGATTTTTTTATGATATAACTTTACAATAACTAAGAAGTTTTAATACCTTCATTTAAGGAGTATTACATTGTCTATTAAATACAATTTATTGCATTAACCTAGCATTTTTAGTTTCCGAGATTATTAGGATTCTTTAAGTGACCCGGATTCATTGCTCTCGAGTGTATATTATACAATATGAATAGTAGCATGCTTTAAAATCATTAAGTAAATAGAAATTAATTGTATGTGTACTGTGTGGCGTTGTGTTGCGTTGCGTTTGCGTTGCCGCCGCTACGCGTCAAAATTAGTTTGCGCAGTACCCGCCGCTACAAAGATACTTTGCTCGGTTCCCGTCGCCAGCGCTCGCTCGCGTGGCAGTCGATCCTCCGCTACGCACCTAACACAGCGCACGCTGCGATCGTGGGACGGATGACATCTTTTGTGTTTGACCGAGTATCGCTATAAAGCACTGATCGTGTAATAATTGTACTGTTACAAATACAAACTGTTTTACTAAGTCCGTGTGTAGTTCATTTCTAAAACCACCGAGATAAATCCGTTATATATGTAATTTAAAATTCAGTGATATATTCAGTTATCTTTGAAAAAACGAATCATTTTAAAATACTAGTGACATAATTACAAATTATACCTTTATAAATCCAATATATATATCGATATCATTCTACGAGCAGTGATTAAGTTTAACGCATGTTAAGAGAATCAATAAATTGCTCCCAACTCGTGGCACGTGCTCCGTACGGCAAGTACCTACCTACCGACGAAACTGAAACATACCCGACACGAGTGCGAACGAAATCCACGCGAAGTGTTCTACCTAGTCACGGATGGAGTAATATGTGTACCTACTGGACTATGCTACCGTTATTTACCGTTTGCGTCCATCACCGAGAGTTATCGTCGAGATAATGCCGCCGAAAACACGCCACGCGCGCGCAAAACGAGGAGGGAAGCAATAGTTCCAGTAGCGATGAAGAAAGCCACGCGATAACTATACCGCGAACGTGAACACTACGGTAACGGCTACACCGATCCCGACAACGGCATGTGGTAACATGATTTCCATGTCCGAGGAACAGCTCACCCGATTGTTATCCAACGTCATGAGAAGCGTCGCGACGTCGACGCGGACGACGAGTGGCGAACCTTACCTTACGGGACCAACTCAACCCACCGCTGCACACACTGGACCGACCGTGCATGATGGCATGCACAACAACTTTACCCGGTGCACGGCCCGCTTCGACGGAGCCGCACGCAGTACCGAAGCCCTAGAAGCATTTGTCGAGAGCGTGCTCATCTACGAAGAGTGCGCAAGTGTATCCAACGAACAAGCCCTTCGAGGTCTACCTATGTTGCTAACCGGAGACGCCGCAGAGTGGTGGCAAGGTGTGAAATCTACCGTGGAGACCTGAGTGGACGCTATACGCCGCCTTCGATTCATGTACGGCGCCCCGCGTCCCGCCCACCGGATCTTACGAGAATAATTCGCGTGAACAAAGTGATAACGATAGTGTCGATTCCTTTACATCGCGAGTGCGGGCAGATATGTCGCATATACTATATAAGCTATCAGATGTTATGCAAGTAGACATAGTTTATGGCCTTTTACATCGTAAGTTCCGTAAAAGAGTGTCACGCGATAGCGTAAGTGGTATCGACTGTCTACTCGAGCGAGCAAGGTATGTTGAGGAGACGCTAGGCGAGGTAAGTCATACTAAATCACCAATTCCGTCTCACAACGCGAGCATCTCGACAAATAACAGTAATAACACAGCAAGTACCACCAAATCTCGAAATGTAAACATTAAACCTCCGACAGCGGCGGTTAATCAAAGTAACTCTTCGCGCGCTGTGTCCGACTCTAGTTCGAATATTTGTAACGATACGAATTCGAATACAAAACTTGGTCGACCGCGCTGCGTTTTTTGTAAACGGTTTGGTCATTCGATAGATGAATGCAGAATTTAAATAAAATCGTATGACCAAGATAATAATGCACCGCTGTCGTGTTACGGCTGCGGTAGACAAGGACCCTCCGCCGACAAGGTGAGTTTCCGAAGCGCTATCACCCATGAGTCTGACCTGTCACATCCTACGGTCAAGATAGAAGTTGCTTCTTTAGTAGGTGTTGCAGTGCTGGAGTGCAGGTTGCTACTGAGAGTCTCGCTAGTCACGAACTCTATAAAGTATTATTAGAAAGTGGGACCACTTTCACGAAAACACGTCGCAACCTCGGCCTCGCCGACGGAACGCAGCAGGAACACGAGTTATTGTTATGTGACGCCAACGTCACCATTCAGGGACCCGTTATCCCTACCATTTTCTAAGTGATACCAGAAGCGCATAATAGGACACTTTTAGGACAGAATTTTACCGCTAGAGCAGGTATATTAGTGGACCTCCAACATAACTGTTGGCATTTTAATAATTTCCCTGGTCAGAATTTTACGTTTATGCAGTCTTTTAGCCTTACATCCACCAGCAATGCAGAGCTGATGCAGGTTGATACCACCGGCTTGTCGCTGAAAGAGGATGAAGGGACGAAGTGGTCACCTGCTGAAAGGACGCAGCTCAACCAGCTCATAACAAAGAGATTTGCGCGCTTCGCCATCGAAGGACCTCCTACAACTTACGCAGCTCATCACATTCGGGTTGACGAGAAGCAGGAACCGACCGCTTCGCCACCATAAAGGATTAAGCAAGGTAAGAGAGAATTGTTGAACGTTCAGCTTGAGAAGCTGCTGCACGCAAATGTAATAGATAGAGTGAGATGTGAGAGAGAATAGATAGAGATGTGAGGAGTACGAGTCGCCGTGGGCTGCCAACGTCGTTTTAGTAGCGAAGAAGGATGGTGGAGTCCGCATATGTGTGGACTACCGTAAGCTCAACGCCGTGACTGAGCTGGCTGGCCGTGCATGGAAGACGTGCTTCATGCAGCGAAGGCGACCAGCTATATGGCGAAGCTTTTTTTTTTTTAGTTGGGAACTCATCAAATGACCTCTCCCGCTCTGGGCTGAGCAGAAGGGCGTGTCAGACTCTTACTGACTAAAACCCACCCGTGTTCCTTCTGTTGCCTGTGCGCCAGGGCCACGGTAACTCTTTCGAACAATCCGCGATCCCGGCAGGTATATGGCAACGCTGGACCTCCACTCCGGCTACTTTCAGGTTTGTGTCGCAGAAGAAGATCGTGACAAAACTGCATCCGTTACACCCTCCCGGCACCTATAGGTTTAAGAGACTGCCGGTGGGCCTTCGCAACTCTGGCGCAACGTTTCAGAGATTAATAGACCGTTTCAAGTCAAACCTGAGTGTGCCTATTCGAGGACACAAGGTAAGTGTGACCGATATCCCACCAGACCCTTAAGGAAGTAGGCCTGTGACATTCTTGGATATCTGGACGATCTAATGATCTTGTCACCGAGTTTCGAAAGTCATATTGAAGATCTCAAAGCGGTCTTCGGCAGACTCGAAAAGTTCGACGTTGGAGTCAATCGAAGGAAAAACTGTTTCGCTTGTGACTCTGTGAAATTCCTTGTCCACTTAATTTTTCCTGGAGGTTTACATGTAGACCCAGAGAAAACCTAAGCTTTTGCTGACTAGAGGCGCCCCGAAGAGCGAGAGGTAGCTCAATGGTTTTCTGGCCACATCCAGTTGGCTTTGACGGTTTGTACCAACTACGCCACGATAGCCAGGCCTTTGACTGACCTGCTGAAGAAAAACAGCAGTTGGAGATGGCATGATGAGCAGCAGGCTGCTTTCCATCGCATCAAGGAGCTCCTGGTCACTGCTACCATTCTTTGCCAAGCTGACGAGTCCACGCCTTTCTCCCTCAGGCCAGATAGCAGTGGCTACTGTTTCCGCGCAGTTTTGATGCAGGGGGTGGGCCCCGACGAAAGGCCCATAGAGTACGCCAGTCGCCAACTCTCGCCAGCCGAGCGCAATTATACCACACCGAGCGCGAAGCTCTTGCCGTCATCTGAGCGGTCGCGAAGTTCAGAGGTTACGTGGAAGGCTCGGAAGTAGTGGTTAAGTCCGACCAACAGCCGCTACGTTGGCTGATGAGCCTTAAGTCTCCTAGTGGTCGCCTTTCCAGATGGGAAATGACCCTTCAGGCCTTTAACCTGCAGATACAGTACACTAAGCCGCCCAGCTTGATGCGAGGAAAACCCAGCTGGTTGCGAGGTATGCTTAGTGACCGTAGATATGCCACATAGGACACCTGAGGATGTGCGCTCTAACCAACTTAAGGACCCAGAGCTGAAGAGTATCGTCAAGGACCTAGAGACTACCGACGATCCCTTCAGGGGGAGAGGGTGGTCAGAGAGAGGATACCTGATGTCTGATGGTGTATTATACAGGTGCGCATTCGAATCGGAAGACGCCGAGTCCGCCTGCCTCGTGGTCCCTAGACACGAGAGAGAAGCCATCCTCGTAGAGTTCCACGATGCTCCCATAGTAGGTCACTTTGGTGCTGAACGCACCCTACAACGCATCAGGTCACGACAATTTTGGCCAGGTGTGAAGTCTTTTATCACAGACTATATTAAACGCTGTGCAGCTTGCCAGCGATACAAGATAGATAACAGGCAACCTGCAGGACTACTCCAGACTCCTGCACCCACCCGGTGATTTGAAGTGGTATCGGTCGACTTGTTCGGGCCCCTACCAAAGACTTCGATGGGTAACCGTTGGATTTAATCCTAGAAGACACGTGCTCCCATTGGGTTGAGTTATTTGCGCTGGAGAAGGCTACCAGCGTAGAATGCGCTGAGATTTTAATACCCGAGGTCTTCCTGAGGTATGGAGTCCCGCTCAGGATGATCAGTGACAACGTAATTCAGTTTGTTGCTGAGGTGATGCAGCAGGCCTGTCATGTGATGGGTATCAAGCAGTCTTTGACGCCGTTGTATCACCCAGAAGCGAACCCCGTTGAGCGGAAAAATCGTGACCTTTAACCACTGTTAGCGATACTGGTAGGAAAGGATCACGCATCGTAGGATACTCACCTCGCGGCCATAAAGTTCGCGATGAGCTCTACTATTACAGCGAATACTGGATTTTCACCAGCTTTCTTTACCTTCAGGAGAGACCTGCGCGTGCCATAGGACGTCGTAGCAAACACGAAGACCATTGTGGACGGGCAATAATTTCGTCCACAATATCACTCCTTACTTTCGTAAGTTATTGACGGTGCTGCTTGATGGCCGAGATGTCCACGAATGTAACCAGTCTCTGCAGAAGAAGTACGCAGATGAAGGCAGACGCGCCCCTCCGGAATACAAGGTAGGTGCTCTCGTTTTGTTGAAAACGCAGGGCATGAATGATGTCGGCCCCGGACTCTGCGAAATTTTTACTCCGGAAGGATGGCCCTTACCGGATCCGCGAAGTAGTAAGCCCTACTACTTACCTACTGGAGGGAGTTACTAGAGCTGAGCACGTAGTACGTTACCACGTCTCTGATTTGACTCCATATATCGGTGATGTCGAGGCTTCGGTTAGAGAGAAGCGCAGACGCGGCCGGCCGCGTTGATTTGATTGCTAGCCCGAACGCGAGGCCGCTATGTTCGAACTAGAGGGGGAGTGTGTAGCGTTGTGATGCATCCGCGTCGCCGCGTCAAAGTTAATTCACGCAGTACCCGGCGCTACAAAGATAGTTTTCTTGCTTCCCGTCGGCAACGCTCGCTCGCGTGGACAGTCGATCCCCCGCTACGCACCTAACACCGCGCACGCTGCGATCGTGCGTCGGACGCCATTTTTTGTGTTCGACTGAGCATCGCTATAAAGGACTGATCGTGTAATAATTTTACTGTTACAAATACAAACTGTTTTACTAAGTCCGTATGTAGTTCATTTCTAAATCCACCGAGATAAATCCCTTATATATGTAATTTAAAATTCATTGATATATTCAGTTATCTTTGAAAAAACGAATCATTTTAAAATACTAGTGACATAATTACAAATTATACCTTTAGAAATCCAATTCATTGAAAGTAAATACTTAAATATTATAACCATAATTAGGTACCTATCTATCATTCTAAGAGCAGTGATTAAGTTTAACGCATGTTATGAGAATTAACAATTCGTTCGTACGTGGTGAAACACTCACTACGCCTAACAGGCCGTTACCTATTTAATTGGACGTTAAAATTAACTAACTGAGTACCTATAGTGTCATTAGCACTTAATCCAAAAAAAACAAATGTGTCAGGTTAAAATAATATCAAAAATTCAAGTCAAATAATAAAAAAGTCAACTAAAAACAATAAAAAATAAATGTCTAAAATTGAATAGACAAATGGTGAAAGTCATCCCATTTTAATGTCGTCTTTAAAAAAAAACATTCAGTGTATTATTATTATTACTGTAGTAATTTGACCTATCTCGGGACCTTCGGGTCCCGGACCTTTGGAAGCCGTACGAGGGGCCGAAGCCAACTCGCAGAGGCCCGATAGACGCTTTTGATGAAATGAGGCACCAACCGACGATTATTACAGGATACGACAATTGCAGGATATGGAAACAAAGTTATTCATGTTAATGATATGGTGTAAAGGGCAATTTTCATCTACATTAAATGCACAACGTATCTAACGTACTTAATTGGATAAGGAATAGTACTGTATTGTTTAAAATAGCTTCGTAAATAACCCATTATTTTTTTGTAATATGTAAAAGATAAATTGGTTACTGTGGGTTATCCCTAGGAGTTAGACATATACCATTGCGGACTTATTTGTAGATATTTTTAAGATATAGAATTCCGTAGTATATTATTTTGATCTATCTTGTAAGGTTTAGCCAGCGTTTGCAATGTAAGCACACAAAAATATGTTTTTTACGACATTACATTACAAATCTTTGTAATTCTCGGTTTTTTCTAATAATATGCATGTATTATACAGTCATATGAACTTTTCTCTTGAAACACTCTGTCTATTGATGAAAACCTCATTAAAATTCGCGTAGTTTAAAATATCTAGAAGCGTGCAGATGGCGGGAAGCGAGTTTGTTTTATACTATGTAGAGATTTCTAGCTTTTCCCCACGGTTAGCACGCGTGTAATTCGGAAATCTACTTCATTTCGAATTTTCATACAAACTTTAAACCCCTATTTTACCACCATATGGGTTGATTTTACAACAACACTGAAATATATAGGTACCTAGCTAAAAAGCTAAATATGAACTTTTATACAGCTAACTTCAAAACGACGGATTTTCATACTTACAAACTTTCAATCCCTTTTACTACTCCAGTGTACTGCAAGGAAAGTCAGACTCGGTTATACCCGCAGAGGTGTCGAACAGCCCAATCGGTAGTGTTAACACCGCGGCGCGGTTTAATCGTCCTTGCCCAGAATTCTCGCCTGGTAATGAGCTACAAGACGTAAAGCGCGAGATAATACAAATGTTGTCGACATGGAAAGAAGGACAAGAGAAACGCCTTACAAAATTCTCGCACGATCAAAACACCAGCCTCTCTAAGTTGGTGTCCGAGATAACTGAACTGAAACTACAGAATCTTGCGATTCAAAAATCAAACGGCGAGATTGAAAAATTTATTTATTACTGAGCAGTACGATGATATGATTAAAAAAATGATGTTCTGCAAAAGGAAACCCAAAAACAGAAATACAACATAATTATTTGGAAATAAAGATCCTAGATATCCAACAGCTTTCCCGGTCATCGTGTGTCGAGATCCGCAACGTGCCAGCCGTGGATTAAATATGTGTAACACAAGGAAGTTTGGCAAAAATTCCTTCTGCACATGTGGCTTCCCTAGTACCACATTAACGGCATCACTAAGTAAATGTCTATTAACTGTTCCCAAATTACGAAGTTTTTTGTTTCTTTTTACTTACTTCTTTGACATAATCTCATTATTTGACATTATATACCTCAGACTCTTATTTCAACTCCTTATTTATGGCTTTTGTGGATAGGATTTTGATTCAGATTTGTTACAGTTGTAATGGCAATCATGTCATTTGGTCTAAATAGGCTTTTATTTTTATATAGATTCTTCTATATTTTGTGAATGTGAGAACGTTGTAGGCCTAATTTGTAGACTGTAGATTTGTTGACATTTTTATATTTTGTTGAGTACCTGTTACTTGTTGACAGGCCTACACTGTCCTCCCATATCTATCAACACTGTAATTGGAAACATTGTAAAAGCCCCTTATTTTTAAAAGGGTAACCGTGGAGTTTCTTGCCGGCTCTTCTCCATAGGAAACAACCAATTGGAACCGTGCACCTAGCTTTTAACGTTTCATAAGTGCCCATGTTGGTTTATGTGAAATAAAATATTTTGATTTTGGTTTTTGATTTTGGAGAACGAGTCAGTGTCAGACTTATCCACGATTATCTGTAAAGTCGGTGCAGCAGTTGTCATTACTCTCTATAACACCGAGCTACGCGATGCGTACCGTAAACGGTATGCATCGCGTAGCTCGCGATATAGGTATAATAGGTCTGACGGTGCCGGTAAACCCGGGAAACCAGGCACCGTCAGACCTATTATTGCGGAGATTATAAATGTTCAGGTTAAAAACAAACTCATAACTAGTGTGCGTGACTTCAATAAAATCCACCCCAACGAGGGTCGACTAAATACTAAATGCATTGGTTTACCCGGTGACCGACGTCCAGTATATATTGCCGAATATCTTCCCGCTAGCTCCAGAAAACTGTTATATGAGGCAAGAGAATTTGCGAAGCAAAAATAATACAAGTTTTGCTGGACGGCGAATGGCAACATTTTGTTGCGGAAAATTGAAGGTGCGAAAAAAGTTCTTGTCAGATCTGAGGAAACTACGCAATCTGCAATTGGATATAAACTAATGACTATATTATAGCCTAATCCACTTATCCGCTAATCACTTGTATAATTTTCTGAATGTTACTCACCCACCAAATCGTAAGTGCTTAAAATTCATTATAATCTGTATATATAATTGCCTTTTGGTTACGTTTTCATACAGAGTTCACATCCATATATTTTGTTATAGACCAATACACCTCACAGTTATGTACCTACCTTAAATTACACTCGCATCCTTTTAGAATAAATGAACCTCAGTACCTAGTGTATAATATTGCATCAACATTATTACACACTTATTACTCATCTTATACCATAATTAAAAATCCATAACAGTCTCGAATTCACCTAGTTTCCATTTATTGCCTCCTGCACAGCTCATTGCGTCATATATGTATACATATATATTCATATATACGCCAAGCTAAGTTTTCTAATGGCTAATGTTGCACAAGTTTTTGACGACATATCGATCACACTGCCTTTACAACTAGCCTGAAACTCCATTCTATAGATGACTGTAGGCTGCACTTGGGCGTCATAGGAGATCAATACTCGGTTGTGGTCCAAAATATACGCAGTATTAAAAATAATTTTGATAATTTCTCTGTTCTTTTGAGCCGGTTGCTTTTTTTGCCTAACAAAATTATTTTGACAGAATGTTGGCTTGACAACACATGTACATGTTTTAAAATTAATAACTACGATTATCACTGTTCCAAAACTACCTTAACCAAAACGATGGAATAGTCGTGTATACCAAAACATCTCTGCAGTCCTCTGTCCTGGAACCATCCCGCAAAGACTCGAACTGTCTGGTTGTCAATATCCGGGACGAACTGTCACTGATTGCCATATATAGGTCTCCATCTTTCTTTAATATAAATAACTTCTGCGAATCGTTAACAAACCTGATGGAGTCGTGTAAGGCTACCACATGTGCTATTGTAGGGGATCTGAACATCGACATCAAACCAGTTTGTACTGACAGACGCGCCACTGAGTACCTGGACTTAACCGGGCACTATGGGTATTTTCCAGGACACACTTTGCCTACGCGAGGTGACAACTGCTTGGATCATGTTATGCTGACCAGGGTTGAAAAACGACGCGCACAAATTAACCATATAAAGTCTTTGGACTGGCTTCTTGAACAGACCAATGTTCCTACTGCATTCCAAAACTTTGTCGAGACACTTTCTGCTAAAATTAAACAACACACCACCTATCGCGTCGGCCGTGGCTCAGAGGATATTATCAAGCCATGGATAACTAGAAACCTCCTGAAGTGCATAAGACGACGTGACTTAATACACATTAACACAAAGAAACGAGACAATCGCGACAATCTAGTCATCCAACAGGAATATAGGAAGTATCGAAACTACTGTAACAATATATTATCAAATCTAAAACAAGACAATGACCGTAAACTTCTAACGGAAACAACGGGTGACTGTAAAAAGCTATGGTATGAAATCAAGAAAATTTGCAACATTAAAAGTAAAAAAAACGGAAAAACTGAGCTTGTGACCGACAACGACGACCCATAACCCACATTAAATAAAGTGAACTATTTTTCAACTGTTGGTTAAAACCTTGCAGAAAAACACTCGGTCTATTAGGCTTAACTGAAACTGACTTGGCCCGTAACAACGAATAATACAGTAAGTACTGTAAACACGAGCCCAAACTCTTTTTCCTTACTCCGACTGACGAAAAAGTTTCTTTTTCAATTATTTTCCACCTAAAAACTGCCTCAGCAACAGGTTATGATGGCATTAATAACACCTTTTTAAAACAATGTTCTCATGCTTTGGTCAGACCGATTGCCTTTCTGTGCAACTTAAGCCTCAATACTGGTAAAGTACCTGATTGCATAAAGATTGCCCATATATGCCCTATAGATGACATACTTCTCTCTGTGTCAATCAGTCCTTAACTATTGTATAATAGCATGAAGCGAAGCTGGTAAAACCTCGTTATTAAAGGTGGAAAGAGCTCAACGAGCTCTGCCTAAAGTTTCATATGGAAGACCATTTCGGTACCCCACCAGCACACTCTACACCGAAGTAGGAGTTTCTAAAGTCAGACAGCTTTACATCCTATCAGTCACTCTAAGGTTTCACAAAATCTCCATGTGCATCCTCTCAACTCGTAGGGTTCAATGGAAAAAGGTTCGATGTCGTAAATCAATCGGTAGAAGGCCGTACGGTGATATGGGACCGCACATGTACTCGCAACTCAATAACCAACACAAAATTCTACAACTTATTCAAAATATATGCAAAATTACGGTTATAAACTAGCTTCTCACTATGGACTCAATATGACTGAAAACTTCTTAAGCTAAAAAAAAAAAAAAAGTACTGATAGTACATATCTCTATTACTTACTGTATTTCTATATTATATTACATTTATTATTTTATTTTATTATATATTATTTATTATTCTCTATCACAAACATCCATATTATTATATACATCCTCAGAAATCTCATTCAGACACACTCTCATCACCAACACAACGATCTTATAATATCATTCAACCCACACAAATACACCATATCACACATACACACACCATCCCAATAATACACGACATACCTACATACATACTTGGTTGTGACTAGCATTAGTCTTAATTATTTTTCTTTTCTCAATAAGTTTTTATTGTATGTGTATGAAATTGAAATACACTAATAAAACTTATAAATGTAAACGGAACGAAGGAGCCTACATCTCACGACACAGGGCATCCTAGTGTGAGTTCCAGGAATCAACGCATTCGATTGTAATTTCACAATAAAATTATTCTTATTCTATTATTTTTTACCGCCATCGATTTTATAAAATCACTGAAACACGTATTTCTTAATTTTTAACCATAATAATCATAAAATTTAAACTGTTTTGCCCTTCTTTACGACACAACGAAGCAATCGATACCTATATCAACGTGATTTTGCATCTAATAGACGATTGATTTTATCTCTTTCCCCAAGGGAATAAATCTTACTAATATTAAAATGTATGTTTGTTTGCCTGTAAGTCATGGAAATAGACGGTGTTTGATGCACTTTCACAGCAAAACTACTGAATCGATTAGGGATAGCTTGAACCCATAGGATTGTTTTCAAATGGGTCTACATTGATTACATATTGCTTAAAACAACAAAATTGTTTTGTTTTTTAATAATAATCAATTACCTCTTAAGCCAGATTTTACATTTAATTCAACATTAGCGTAAGGCCTATTCCATTCAGATACCTTGCGATATTCGATAGATACCGTTGTGGGTAACGAAATACCTACCTACGAGCGGTATTCCGCCGGGTATATGTATTTTGGTTTCGTGCTAGCCGAGGGATTCCATAGAAATACCGAATAGGCCTATAAGCATGTTGCCTAAGTCCTAAGTCACTCATCAGTGTGCCTCCGAAATTACCCGACAGGAAACGAAATCTGTCGAAGCAAGTCTAAAAAGAATTAACAAATCTAAATACTGGGTGGCATCGACGCGCAACCTGTTACCATGGATTCAATACATTATTCTGAACCCCCTGCGTATTCTACGTTAGGGAGTCTAGAATCATGTGCTACCACCCTGTATAGTTTATTTCGCAAAGCCACGCGCGATCGTCCGCTACGGCGGCCGCGCATCTCGAAAGGATAACTATCATAATCTGAACATAACTACAAGCTACCGCAGGAACCAACAATAGTTAAAAATCTAAATGAACAATAAACATACCTAATAATAACACACTTGAAATGAATGTGAGCATTTTAATCAACACAATATGTATAAAAATAATATAATTATTCATTCAGTGACAACCCTCTATTATCAACTATGGCAACCAAAACTTGACATGGTTTACTGATCCATGCTATCTAAGAGGGAAGTATGAGAAACATCCTCACGCTTGAGTAACTTTCTGTAAATAGTTATATAAATGATATTTATGACTTGCAAAAGAACAGACATTAAGCCAATCAACTTTAAAAAAGAAATGTAAAGTATTAACATTTAACAATCGAATATTATTATAGATAAGAGACTTCTATCAAAATGAACATAGATCCGAGTTACCTACTTCGAGAGCCAAGTAGTAACAAATTAATATAATTTTTTACAATAATAATAGTTATCAACGGTTTAAAAACTCAATGAGTAAAACAAATCAACATAATTATTTTATAACAGTAGCGTTTAGAGAAAATTCGAGTTACTTCGAGAGCCAACAGTAGTAACAAACAGCCCCGGATTTAGGGGAGGGGGGCAGCCCGGGGCCCATGCCCCGGGCGCCAACTTCAGAGGGCGGCAAATCCAAGCGTGGCAGCTACGAATAATAAAAGTCAGGAAGCGTAATTGTGAACAAAATCAACGAAAAATACTGCTCCAAACATCACTACATTGACAAAATTATCTCCAGTATTCGCACGAAAGAACACCCATGCAAACAAGCCAATGAGCTGCGCTCGCGTAACGCGTTGTATTCCGGCAAGCGCGGTGATTGGTTCTCGACAGGACAGATAATGGTAATTGGTTCGCGCGCCTGCTATAGTGTGAGTTGCGTGGATTATGTCATGCCATCAAATTTGTTAACCTCCAAAAAGTTGTAATGTAGGAGTTAGCAGTTTTTCTTAAATTCGTTACTTTATTTTTTGGGAGATAGCAGTAATTTTGTATTGCCTATAATTATAAAAATAAAACTGTGCTTATCGTAATTAATTACAAAATCATTATTTAATTACAAAACAAATTATAATTAATACATATTATTATCAGGTATAACTAATCCAAGTGTGTTCATAGTTTTTTTTTTTTAGATGTCTTCAAATCAACTTTGGCGTAGTAAAAAAAATCTGGAGTTAGTGTGCAATAATGATGATACATACAACAGAGTCATCCCTGAATCACCGTCCCCTTTAAATGAAGAAAATTTTATTGAAAATGTTAATTTTGAATTTATTAATAACCTACCAATAGTCTTGGTTTCTGATGTTAAGCCATTGCACACAAACTGCAGCAAATAAAGATGTTCTTGAATCTGAGGACTGCACACTTAGTGTGCTGATGACGAAGGGAAATGACGATGATTCTACTTTAGCGGTGTTGTATAATGACAATGGGAATATGATGACAAATGAAACTAATGACACTAGTGAAAATTGTACAAGTCAAGTCCAAACAACCGATGCTCCAAATGATTATGATAACAGAGCATGTTCAGTTTTGACTTCGAATGCTATTGTGACGGGTTCTGCTGGTGTGGTGTTATGTAACGATAACTATACTGTTAGAACCGGTCCTAGCTCAGTACATTTATCAAATCAAATTGAAGACCCCATATCTGATAAAAGTGAGCAAGAAGCCTTATTACAGTTGTACTAACTGTACTAAGGCTTCTTGGTCACTTTCATTCACGTATTATTCATAAATTCTGTAGGTAAACAACGCAAAACACAATAATCGCGAGCGTATAGATTCAATTATACCGGCGATCTGGCAGCGCTGCGCGGTACCGTTTTCGCCACGCCCACCGCGGTACTATTTGCATGGTGCCGTTTTTGAGCTTGAGTTAGGTACATTTCTTTACTTTTATTATTTGTAGCGTGGCAAACAAGTGCACCACCCAGCGCACCGCAACTCTACGATAAGTGAGATACGCAGCACTTATTATCTTTCTCTGCGGGTGGCACACTGAGGAAATCACTTCGTGATTAGCGTAGGCATAGGTCGACCGGGGTGGTTTTTAGCCAGTAAGAGTCTGACAGATCGCTCCGCCTCCCAGGGCGGGGATATCCATGAGGATTTTACACCAAGGATAAAAAAGTCTTCAAACGGTGTGAGCGGGTTGCGGGAGGAGCAGTTGAATTCTGCCATGAACTCTCCGTTTTTAAAGCACATGCTCCACTTTTATTTGGCGATATAAAAATGTTAGCTATCCATCTCTTGCTACAGACCTAAGCTGCGGCAAACCAGAGGCGGATGAGCGCCTCTGTCACCTCCGTGGCCATAAAGTTAAGGAACAAATCCACTTTTTTTGAAATATTACTTCGCGTAGCGGGGGCGCCGCGCCGGGCGTCCCGCCCTTTTCGACGCCTGTAAGGGCAAAGGCGACACGATTTCCTTTATTTGCTTTTCCACAGCGCTGGCACAGCTGTTGGATTGGAGCATTATCGATCGATAAAATTTTACTAATATGTTTCTGGCAAAATATTCGAGCTTGCTTTGCTCGCTCTTACAGCCTACTTTAGAGGTATGAGGAACAGGGTGTAAAGCTCACTCATACTCTATGGAAAAGGGAGGATCCTCCGACCAGACGGGTGTTGTGTCTGGTGGGCCACTGCCCGACGGTTGATGTCGGGACGTTGTATACATGCTAGTCGCACGGTAAACTCTGCTTGCGCGATGCAGGATTTGCGTGACGTCAGTATGACGTGTAGTTCGCATGTGGCGATGTTGATACCGCTACACTACCGACTCTCAATTCTTAAAACTTCTCGGTCTTAAAAAATCTAACTTACCTCAGGCAAAGTGCTAAGTTTATCGCGCTCGCTTCGCTCGCTAGTGCATTCTAGATTGTCTTAATTGGTGTTAAGCTTTTCCGCATAAGTCGAGTGTGATCTAATCAATCGAACAATCATGACAATCAGATTAATACTGAGCCCATCGATTTTTTTGCAGAACAATAGGCTCAAAAGTATTTTTTTTATTCTAATCTTCTACTAATAATAAAGCTGAAGTGTGTTTTTGGTTGAACGCGCTAATCTCTGGACCTAGCAGTCGGATTTGAAAAAATCTTATTTCATTTGATAGCCCAATTCTTGAGGAAGGTTAATAGCTATTTAACATCACAACTACGACCCTTAGAAACCCAGCAGTAAGAAAAAAAAAAAGAACGCTTAGCGAAAAGGAAGTGATAACGTGGGCGAGTGATGCGCAGCGATGCGGTGGGTGGGGTGCAGCTACCGGCGTATCTGCCGTATCAATGATACGAGGCCCCCGAGCTACAAACCCCCCCCCCCCCCCCCCCGACTCGACGCGACGTGAAAATTCGTAAAATATTATCCTTAATTCCTATTGATAAAAGGCCAGTAATTAATGACTACCTACCTAATGAAAAAAAACAAATTAGTGATATGGCTTCAAAACATTCATTTTAATTAGGCCATTTTGATTTGAATTGTCAAGGGGTCGGTCAGTCAAAAAGATGAAGCTAGTTAGCTCGCCCATTCCAACCCGTGGTAGGGTATCTATGGAGAAGAACGGGCAAGAAACTCATAATAATAGCTTTACTTTTCAAGTCAGTGTGCTATTTTGTAAAAAAAACATTAGGTACATATGGTAGGTATTGTTTTTGAAGCTTCGGGTAAAACGGGCCCCCAACAAATTTCGATACAGAGCCCCTTTAGGACTAGCTACGCCACTGGTCGGGGGCCGAAGTTTCACGCGGACGATGTCGCGTACAGAAGCTAGTATGCTTTCATTTCACGATCTAAGTATTTCAAATATCTTGTCCTATCCTAATTAAAATAACTGTTCGACATGTCCATGTAAAGGTTAAAGGATTGGCGGGGCGGGGGCGGCAGACTGCAGATTTGCCTCGCCTCGAATAAATTATAGATCCGGGGCTGGTAACAAATATAAAAAATTATAATAATAATAGTTAACAATACCTAGTTGAAAACTCAATGAGTAACACAAATCAACATAATTATAACAGAACACTGAACACGAGCAAAACTATTATAGCGAAATTTTTTGGCAAAAAAAGTGCAATTGTGTGCGTAAGCGCAACGCAGCAAGTGCTGCGATTGGCCGATGCCACGATACTCAGTCCCTTTCCTACAATTTTCTGTATTGCTGGTAGCGTAGTTATGTATATTAGGTCTTTACCTATGAAATTGCCGTTCTGCAGTACTGGCCATTTCAAATCAAAATAATTTTTGTTTGGCTAAGAATTCTAATTTCAAATTAATTTTATTTTAAAAACATGGATTTTTTTTTCTAAAAGTAGTCATTTCTTTATTGATTAGTGTTACATTTTCATCGCATTTCAATCTTTTTCGTCATCATGGATACGTTAAAAATTCGAGTAATTATGGAATATGAGTACCGTCGTGGCAGCAACGCGGCACAAGCGGCACGCAACATCAACGACGTTTACGGAGCTAACACTACAAACCAACGCACCACCTGTTATTGGTTTGCTCGCTTCCGTTCTGGAAATTTCGACCTGAAAAATGAACCTCGCGGTCGTCCGAAGACTTTGGTCGACAATGACGAATTAAAGGCGATTGTGGAAGCTGATGATACACAATCTACGGCTGAATTAGCAGCAGCTTTCGACGTTAGCGTCAAAACAATATTGGTCCATTTGCGTCAAATTGGCAAGGTAAAAAAGCTTGACAAATGGGTGCCCCACGAACTCAATGATCGCCAGCGCGAAGTACGCGTCGAGACGTGCCTTGCACTGCTCAACAGACACACAAATGAAGGAATTTTGAACCGCATTGTTACCTGCGATGAAAAATGGATTCTGTTTGATAACCGTAAGCGCTCAGCAAGTTGGTTGGATCCTGGTTCAGCACCTAAACAATGCCCTAAACGAAAACTTACCCCTAGAAAAGTGATGGTCACTGTTTGGTGGTCTAGCGCCGGTGTGATTCATCACAGCTTCTTACCAAACGGGGTGAGCATTACTGCAGATGTGTACTGTGAAGAACTGAACACAATGATGGAGAAGCTGGCGCATCTCCAACCAGCATTGGTCAATCGCTCGTCTCCGCTGCTCCTGCACGACAACGCGCGACCTCATACTGCACAGCAGACGGTCTCCAAGTTGCAAGAACTGGGGTTGGAAGCTCTCCGTCATCCGCCCTACTCACCAGACCTTGCGCCTACAGACTACTACTTTTTCCAGAATTTGGATAACTTCTTGGCGGGAAAAAAAATTAATACCCGAGAGGCAGTACAAAATGCCTTTGAAGAATTTGTTGCCTCCCGTCCAGCTGATTTCTTTAAGAAGGGCATCAATAAACTGCCACTGCGATGGCAAAGATGCATTGATTGCATGGGTGATTACTTCGATTAATACAAATAAAAAATTCATGAAAAAAATTCGTTTAAATTTTTTCATACAAAACGGCAATTTCATAGGTAAAGACCTATTATATACTTATATAGGGTGTCTAACCTGACGTGTAGCTGTGTGTATCTACACTTTCAATAAACTGTCGCTTGCACCAATACAAAATGCCCAGAATATTTCGGCAGGCGACGAAAAGTAGAACCGAATAAAATGTAAGTACCTACTGAATGTAAGATATTTAAAAAAATATAACCCCAAGTTATAAAACTTATCTAGTAGTTTACAAAAACGCAATTAGTAGATTTCACGAAAAGTAGAACTCAAAATAACAAAATATTATGTTAATGTTGTAACCAATGCTTGAAGTTGCATTAAATATGGTACGGAACGCTTATGAAGTTTCTAGTACAGTATTGCCAGTAATAAAATATAATATTTTTTATTTTATATTACAGTTTTAAATGTATTGTATTATTGAGATTTTATAATTTCGACACGGTGAAATTAAAATAAAATACGTTACCCTTCATTTCCTTTTTAAATTTCATTTGCGAATGTGTATTCCAAAATATCTCTGAACGTCTCATGTCTTGGCAACATTACGTGACAGGTGTTAGTATCTGCAATTGTATAAGCAAAACTGTAACAAGTCGAATATTTAAGATTTTTAGTTCTCTTCATAATTAATTTAGAGCACCGTCACAATTATCTATTTTTAAATAGGATTATTAAAATTTTGTTATTAAAGGTATTTTGATTTCCTTAATATTATTCTATTGTGTGAGCCCTCTGGCTTTAATTTTAGTTTTATTATTTGTTTTCAGCTAACTTGATAGAGTGACCTTGACAACACTTATTTAGCTCAATAACGTACTTAAAGTATGCAGCTTAATAAAGGTAAATGCGGCAAAATAATAATAAAAATGTTTATTTCTCACCAGCATCAATAAGGATTACCTAATAAAAGTTTTTGATACTAAGTAAGTATACTAATGTCACATTCATTATACAATAATAGTCTAACGGCATTTGTGGTGGTAAAGAGAGGTTTACTTATGGCATTGACTCTATATTTTGAACTAGGCGAGGCCTGTATCTCAGAAGATAGGTTGTTAGATAGGAAGTTGGGTGAAGCAAAGTTCTTGATTGATCGGTATTTGCATAACAATTACAACTTTTCAGCTGCATCAGGTGAAGCGAGAAGATTTCCCCATATTATATACAAAAAGTTTAGTTCTGATCTAATTAAATGTTCTAATAACAACAAAAATATTATAACCTACAGAATATATGTTTGGACTTAATCTCCAGGTGTTTTTTTCTATAGCTGGAGTAGTTTTGTTTGCTATTATAGCCGTTTGTTTTGATATCGTATTGTTGGTATCACTATTTGCACTAATTTTGTAGCTTTTATATAAACAAGATGAACTAATATAGAATGAACCTACTTTAGCTGCAACTTACAGGTTGTTAACAGAGACGGCTAGGGCTACAAAGCTGCACCAGATAGGAGACCATTAGTAGCGTCTATTTGTGTCTAGATGGTAATGTAATGCAGTTTATCACTATTGCATTAGCTGCAATACTTTAACTTTCAGTCTATTAGCTGACCATAAGAAAATACAATAAAATTCAAAAGAAATACCAATTGCTTATCTAACCTTTTACAATTCATTTCATAGAAAAAGGTATTCATTTTTTTATCCATTACTATATTTTTTTTATTAAATTCGTCTACTCGACAACGTAATTTATACTGTAGGTACTGAATATTATTGAATAGTAAAAATGAAAGACATTTTGTTGCGTAACGCCTGGCTACAGATTTCTTTAAGATCTCACTAAGAGCTAGTTAGCAGTGCTAGGACAAAGATATTTCATTTTTGAAGTGAAAACTTTTTTAGCACCGTTGTGATTTGAAACTCTATGACACGAAAAAGTCACGTTAAACATAAATATAAACATACGTCTAAAGGATTTAACGTGCGAGAGAATGAGATAGAATACTTTTAAAGGTTTAACTTCTATCGCGTGTGAACTGCACACAGTTCTTTTTTATTGCCTCTTTATTTTCGAACCTCTGGACTTCAAAAGTTTGACATTAAGCCGCTATCAAGACTCACGACACAATGACCATTCTTAAAAGGAACATATAGGCGGATAATGCGATCTAGACTCTTCATCTTATAGGTACGTTCGATAAACGATAATGGACTCTAAATAATTAAAAACTACCGCTGATGCAACCATGATAAAGTTCATGACACCGCTGAAGAAGAAGACGTTGCGATATCGAACGTGCCGCTAACTTTTTATTTCTTAACAAAATTCAAGTCAAATTTATCTGAGCAATCAGTGAGCTCGCAGGCGAATACGGGGAAGAATCCTGCATCTTGGCAAGAGGTAAGTACAAACAGAATCCTCTCGCGCATTCATCACTCCTTCAGCCCTAAGTCACCACATACACACTAGTAGGTTAGTTATGGGCATGACTCCCCCGGTAAGTTGTATGTGCTATCGCTTAAAATTTAAAGAATGGCTTACATCAGTTACAACACACTCTTACTCCGGATATTAAGAAACAACGGCCGCAAGCAAGGGATCTAAACCAGTAACCTGCATCGGCATTCATTAAGTCCACACTCTATGATCGCATATTGCACTAGCGCAAGAGGTCATCGACATCGACGTGTGGATACGTATTTGCCTATCACAATGATATTATTATGCCAATGACTTTTGTGAAGGTAAATGGCGTAAACGCCAAGCGCATATATTCCTGGTTCTAGAGCCTCACAGGTAGGATTCAGAACCTCATTACGTAAAATTGTATACCTGTTTTCCTTCTTGAAGTAAAACTTGATAGGCGGCGATTCGATAATTGGACCAGAACTGAGAGTGAAATTACAAGGACGCGTCACGTTTACATACATTGCGATACATCAGAGAGGAGAAAGATATAACTCTGTCTGTCTCTCACACTAAATATTTCTTATTCTTTTTTTTGTCTGGCCGCGGCCGAAATCGGAACTAATGTTTGCCGCCATTTTGACTTTTATGTCAGGTGTCAAGAGATTGTGCGATGTTCCGTGTTTTCCAAAGTAAATAATCGCCAAAATTATGCCGAAAATAATTTAAAATGCTGCTAGGGATATAATCTTAAAGTTCAAACGTGCTTGTGAAGAAGAACGAGATAATAACGCGCCCACGGTTCTGTTTTCCAAACATAGAGCCCGCCTTGGTTATTTGACAGGTAATTTTTAGGGCTGCCATAATAACAAATTCTCATAAAGAGCAGGCCTGTGACGCAGCAGTGGGAACATTATAGGCTGATTAAGTGTATGCTAAGTTTTTTATTTTAAATTTGATTGGTCAAAAGGCCAAAGCTTCGGTTATGCTGGTTTTCTATTAGGCAGCGCCAAACCAGAGCGACCGAGAGAATGAGTGAGCGAGGGCGAGGAGCGTTCGCGTTCATTTAGATTCATTCGGTGCTTGTTCGTTAAGTTGTCAGCACTTGGCTGGCGGCCTGCCGCGCGCCGTCCGACTTCGTACTTTCGTGGTCGTTCGCCAGCACTGTAATCAACTCTTATCGCGATCGCGTGTCTTACTGCAAATACGATAAATTCCATCTAAATATTCGAAATAAACACGAGACACGCTGTGTCTCCTTGACATCTTGACACATAAACACTGTTATTATTTATAATTTTCAAAAATGTTACTTTGAATCCAAGTTCTTGAGGTGTTAGAGATAAATCTCTCGTCGTTACGATCTCGGTGTTTTCGTCAGAGAAACTTTAAACCCCGTGGTCACATAACGCCGTCAAAATTGATAATAATAATATGCAACGATGTGGTTTCTGCTCAATGGTTTCTGGAGCTCTGAGGAGGGTGATGTGTGTCGGCAGCAGAAGAGGTAGCAGTGAATCATACTACCGCGAGCTGGGCGACCAAGACACGCTGGTAAACATTTTAATTAGCTTTAACCGCATTTAAACATCGCTTTAGTAGCACTGAGCAGGTTTTGTTCATTCATATTATTGTTTATTTCATTGTGTGAACGTGTCGTGCGTTGCTGGCCATCAACATGTTTACCTGTCTTTAATTAATGTGTGTTATGATATTAACTAGCGTAAACCCGTAGTATGCTAATTACACATGTGTGTATTTTTATCAGAGCTAATATTTTGATGGAATGCATGCAATTTATTTTAGTTCAATTACATTTTTGTGTGCATGCAATTTTTGTTGTGAACAAGGAGTGTTCTGTAGTGTTTATTGATGTAAATATATTGTCTATGCTTTATGTGTAGTGAAAGTGGAGTTTCTCTTTATGTTAAGTCACTGCTAATTATTGAACTGTTAGCCTTATGTATGTATACTGTGGTATTTGTGTGGAAAAACTTTTTTAGAATGGTTTCTATGATTTGTATGAGAATGTGGTATCTACAGACTTCATAATCAATCTCATATAAGCTCGAAACTACTTTATTATTACTGTCTCACTTAAGTTTGTCAATAACATTAAGTTTTGACCATCTTCAGACAGTGGTAAACCCTTTTCCTTTCAATGTATTTAAAGTCATATTATTTTAAGCTGTTGTACCTATTTGGTGAACGGATAAACAATAATAAGTACCAATACTGTCCATTTAAACAGCACATTTAACCAAAATCTTTGCAAAGACAATGAATTTAACATAATTTAATGTGGTATGGTAATTTACTTAACATAAAAATCTCTTCATTAATTACCACACTATAGGCATTCCTAACAAAAGCATTGTATTTGTCATGATTTGGCAAAAAAAAAAAATTAATGTTGGTACCTTTAATGTTATGTATATTAAACCAACTTAAAACTACCTCAGATAAGAAGTATACTCAAATATTATCAAAGGCATTTGCATGCTGTAACCTATAAAGTTTATTTTCGAATTAATGAGTAACCAAAAACATGTTCTACAGATCTTACTACTTTCCAACTCCCACTGCCGTACCCAACTAACTATTCTTCTTTTGAAAAATAACAAGAACAGATAATTAAATGTAATAAACACAATTTGAAAATAGAACTGCAATGCAAAGAGTCCTTGACTGTCTGCTAGTCTGCCGGGACACATAAAGTCATGTTAAACTGTGTAATAACCATGTAAATATATAATACAAGGTACAATTGAATTAATGCACATGTGAGGGTTAGCAACAATCTGGTAACAATTACTTGGCTCAGTTTTAGTATTTGACATTATACATTAATGCTAAACATAGTTCTGAGTAAACAAGTTTATTAGAAAATGTATTTTTGGAGTTTATATGCGTAGACTTAGCGCGGTGACATGGTTTTTCATAAGTAATGATTTTATTAAAACATTGATGCATTAGAGTGTATTTGTATTCTATTTTATATAATATATGCTACCTAGGAAATAATTTCATAGACAATACAAGAAATTTGTATTAAATATCAAAAAGATTACTAGATATAATTGCATTACCTAGTTAAAACACTTAAACTTCACACTGTATGTTAAAAAATCTATTGTTCTGTTATGAACAATCTTGTTATCAAACCACAAGCAGAGATGCAGGCTCTAAAACCTATCAAAAAGCAACAAAAACAACAAAGCTGGAATATAGAGATTATTTACAAACAAGGGTTAAAATGTGAAAAATACATGCAAAGAAACAATTTTACTGATAAATACATTACAAGCAGCTGGTCTGCAAGTTTTAGAAACAATGACCTACTTAGACAGATGATGGATGAGCAACATAATGCTTACTGGCTGTCAAAGTTGGTACAATTATCTTTGAAACTTTGATGGTCTAAGGATTGCAAGTTTTGCATGGGAAATGTTATTTTAACCAAAATCAAGGTCTCTGTTAAATCCCATAGGTGAGTCAGGGGATCTAGTCCCGGTTTTCCCCCATACAACTTGACAATGGACAGATTTTGATACTGAATCTTTTACAGGTATGTTTTTGGGATGACTGAAGCACAGTAACCTTTAATACCTATCATTAGTCTGTTCATATAGATTTGTATTTACTACGCACTGTGCCTACGCACATAGGTAACTGCTCTTAGCGTAACCCCCTCCCCTCTATATTTCTGCTGCGTGCGCCTACGTCAAATTTTGGTCGAGCGCGTGACGTCAATGTTTTACTAAAGCATAATACTTACAAGATTACATTCTACAAAAGCAGTAATTCACTCCAGCGTGTATAAATAATAGAATCATTGATAATTACACAAAAGCAATTACTTACTTGGTTTGCATATGGAGGAAAATACTGAAAATGTCACTCATTCAATTGATTTGTTGCTAGCATCTATAGTAAATACGGAACCCTAAAAATAGAAATTACTAGGTATCGATGATAGCTGTTTATGTAAATTAAATATATAAGGTCGCCAAGTCTACTATTTACACGCGGGTTTACTTGCTATTTAGGTATGTGATGGTATTGGCAATCTGTGGAGACAAACATATTACATAATAGAACAAAATACCTATGTCAGACTGCGTGGAAAACATCAAATTGTCGAATTACGAAATTCATTATTTAAACGTTTACGAATGACGTAAGCCAAAAGTGTTTAAGTATCATCCAACTTCCTCAAACGTCACATTATCTGCACGCAGAGGAATGATATCAAACGAATGGCCAAACAAGGGCTACAGGACAATAAATAAGCTACCTGTAGTGTATAGCTAGTCTAAACCTAAGCACTCAGCAGCAAAGGCCGAGGAGTTAGCTATCGAGTCACCAATCCTATTGACCAGCATTCGAGTTAAACAGTATCACCTCGGTATAAAGAATAACACTTTAATTGCCCTAATAGGTACTTCACTATCCGCGAAGCAGAAAAAATAGTTTAACAGCCATAACTTTGTGGATCTATGAACAGGAACGGGGAAAGAATGAATTGAGTGATGACGGTATCAAATCAATCTAATGAACTAAAACGCAAATCTTCCGCAAATAATCAAAACTACTCCATATTATTAGTATTCAAACAAAACAATTCACTATAAACAGTTCCGTTTCGCGGAAGTGTTTTCAAACAACCAAAAGGATTTAAATCTTGCTGCTAGGTAGATTGTATCACACTGCACCCTACATCAGCTTCAACTTCATGATCGAGATAAATTGGCAGATACAGGTCACGTATGTCAAGATTCGATTATGAGCTCCGAGGGAGGCATTCAATACTCCTACGCCACGAAGATATACTTCAGGTATTAATAACTTGATTAAATATAGGTTACATGCAAGTCAACCAGATATAAGCGTGTCAATACAATGTTTGGAGGTTACAAAGTCAAGCTTTGTTAACCGCAGTCAGTTCTTGAATCGGAAACCTTTATTCTCTCACTAATTAATTTGTTTGTTTGTGCTTTTGAGTTTATGCTCGCAAAGCTCATCCGCTCATCCTCAGAAATAAAGTTTGACAACCGTTTCCAGCAATCAGCTACCCAAAAATGTATTTAACTTTAATATAACCTTCGTTTATTGGCAAGCTCAAGTTCAGAAGGCAACAATTTGGTGTACCTAAAATATTTAACCGCACCTTGAAGCCGATGGCAAAAACATTGAGAGAAGGGTTGGCAGGTGACGACGAAGTTAAATCCAGTTTTAATTAACCCGAACCCGGAAAAATATTGATGGAATTTGAAGAACCGGGCTCACATCTGCATTAAAACGCCAGAACTTTAAAGGCTCGTGCACACTGGCGCGACGCGACAGCTTGACACAAAGGCACCGCGTGCCGCGCGACGAGCGGCGCCTTTGTGTCGTGCTGTCGCGTCGCGCCTGTTTGCGTTAGGGAGCCTTAAAGCTCAGTAGCACGACGCTCCCAGATCACAGATTATTTTGGATGCAGTTTCTTCGGGAGTCAGATATTAGTAAATCCGGCTTGCGTATTTCCCCTGTCGTATTGATTTCTTCCCTAGTATATTAAAATTTTATTTATTTACTAGCTTTTGCCCGCGGCATCGCTTACTACCGGGATAAAAAGTAACCTAGGGGAAGGTGGGGGGAAACCGGACAGGGGGTGAAACCAGATAGTTGCTATTTCATTACTCCGCGTACCGCTGTCTCGCTCTAGCTAGCGGTGAAATACGCGCGAACGCTTACTCAGTGCAGTTGCAAATTGTGACGACGGTAACATCTCAGCGCGTGCGTCTATAAACGAAAATTGTAAACAAAGGTAAGTTATCTAATATTTTGACTTTTTTAAAGTACTATCATTAAGTTTAGCTATGTGCTATCATATACAGTTATATTTTTTATGAAGTAATACATATTTAACCTTTTAAAACGGTATTTGTAGTTGCTATGAGTGTAAACATAATCTCTGTTAGTATTACAATTTCAAACATGGTACCTGTGGGGTACAAGCGGACGGGGTGATTTCGACTATCCGGTTTCACCCCGATTGATTTTATATGTAGGTAATTGCGGGCGTTTGTTTTATTCCTCTGTTTAATTACTATTTTTTTACTTTTTACAGAGTGCGAGCGTCAACATGTCACGAACATAATAATATGTGTGTGTATTTTTACATTTATATCTGTAATTTTTATGGTGTACCTAATAAAGAGTATTCTATTCTATTCTATTCTATATGTGAAAAAGTCAAATAGGCTGCAGTGGTCCCACCAACCAACCAATGCACTGTTTTTCTTAAATGGGCTCACGAAAGTTGCATCAGTTGTTCTGAGCAAGAATTATTATTTTAGGTATGCAAAAACTGCGAAAAGTTAGATCATTTAGTTTCATTGTTAGTATCTGTATTCACCCCTTGAATAAAAAATACCTATCCGGTTTGACCCATAGGTATGGGGTGAATACGGATTTATATTTTTTATTAAAAAAAGAAAAAAAGTTGTAGTTACTAAGATTGATCTCAAACATTTTTATGCCAAAGTTATGCCTAAGGTATACTTAAACATTTATGACATTAATTACCTCAATAAATAAAATAATGTTTTTTTTAAGGTGTCTTTTTCTTAACTATCCGGTGTCCCCCCACCTTCCCCTACATGTTAATCCAGGTTATAAACTATCTGTGTTCCAAATTCCATCCAAATCCGTGCAGTCGTTTTTGCGTGAAAGAGTAACAAACAAACATCCATCCATCCATCCTCACAAACGTTCACATTTATAATATTAGTAGGATTACTTACATCCAAATCTATCAAAAGTTGCAAGTATGAACCATAGGTGATTTGAGTACTCAAACGCTAGAAATAAGCCGCAATCCATAAAGCTTTTAATTCCATATTGCCATACCTATTCACAAAACTGTATTGGCTTCGTCAACAGGTGAACAGGAAATCGATAAGCATGGTATAGGTCATCAAACAATTTTGTTATCCTAAAAACGTATTGATTTCTTCACGTTCTAGCTTATGTTGGTTCTGCTTATAGTATTCATCTTATAGAGTGGTATTTACTTTCACATACAAATAACGTCTATAGAACGCGATTCCCATAATTAATTTCCAGTAACCTGAATCGGAACACCGCATTTATTATAATCGGGTTCTTAGTTTAGGCTGTAGAATGTAATTAACAAATCTCACAATCATATGATTACATTGCCTCATAGCCTGCAAGATTCACAAACAAAGAGTTGGGTAAAGAAAGAAGAGAAGTGCTCTGAGACAGACATAACGTTTTTTTTCTTTTTTTTTCTTTAAATTCACTTGCGTAAATGAGTCACCCTAGAACGCCAAAAACAGTGATTGGGATAGAAGAACAGTATTAGAATACATCAATAAATTCACTTCTTATTTTTTTGGATTTCTTAATACGTTTTAAAAGAGTTCCGCCTCATATTTTATACACTTTTTATCGATATCGTCGTCCGTAACAACTGTCACACCCATTAACATGCATGTAACTAAGTCCTCAGAGATGTAATAGAACAATAAGTAGGTATATCTAAAACGCCTCCAAGACTAATTTAAATATGTAGATTCCTAATTAATTTATTGATTGCGGCCCTGCTAGTTTATCATAACATAACACACTATTAACGCTAGAGGGAACATCACATGTTACACACAACATTATTATTTGATATAACAACTACATACGTTGATGTATACCTAATAACTGGTATTTCGCTGCATCTGGTTAGACTGGAAGTTGACCTCAACATGGTTGGGAAAGTTCAGGTAGATAATGATGATTCTTTAGTAGGTGAGTATCTACAGATTAACAATTCAGTACCTACTGCTGAATAATTAGCCGCCTTTCAACCCCCGATACAGTTGTAAAGAGCGACCAAATTATGGGAATATTACTTTCGAAAGTACGCCCAGCCATATAGGGGGCCTAGACTCAAAACATGTGTTACTTACGTGCTTTTCTTCACATTAAACCTGTACTGCTAGGCGTCCTACTAATAGCGACTGCGTGTGTGCAATCAGTCATCAGAGACCTACCTCAACACAACATTATCGCCATGTTAGCCATATTTATCACTGAATTGTTTTCGTTCGACAAACATAGTATTGTTTTGATTTAAAGTTCGCCTCACCTTCTAATTGACAACTTCACATAAATTGTGTAACAAGTGCCTGTGTTGTAAAGAAGTAGGTTCATTTGGTACGGTTATTATAAATTATGAATTTGAAGTAAAACATAATACTTTAGTGGAGAATAACAGAGAACCTGGTGACACGGGAGTGCTTACATCGTTCTCGTGGTAACTGTGAGCAATTTTGACACCCCATTTACCACTGATTTCGATCTATCTGGAAAAAAATAAGCTCAAGTCGAATAATTCGACGTTCGTAGTAGGTACATGCAAAGTGATAAACTATTTGGCAGCTCAAGAACAAGTTAGCTTAAGAACTGACGTAATCTTGTAAACCCAAGGAACGTTTGTATTGATGGAACTTTAGGTAATATAGGTAGGTTTTTGATGGTTGTTAACGAATATTTTTCTTGGATCATAATTCAAACCAGTGAACTCTACAATTACCTTCAACTTGACCATGTCATCAGATTTATCAGTTCGGTGTTGCAATTGTTTCAAACCGCGGTTGTCAGCAGACATACGACAGACATATTGTGATGATTGCTGTCACATAGTCACATTTCGTCTAGTCAGCAATAAATGCGCCTCATTAATTTCCGCTGTTGCCAGGCCAAGGTAAATTTTTCATAATGTGGTCTTTAAGCAGAAATAAAAGGGTGCAAAATATACAAAACTGGAGGATACAGCTTCTCCGTAACTGCTAATTAGCTTATTTGCATCTTTTCTCTTTTTTTTTTGCTTCTTCTGGGTAAGCTCACTCCATCGTCGACTTTGTCTCTGTCATCTCTGAACTAGACTAGAGTCCAGAGCAAACCCATCTAAAATAAAAACAAATAAAAAAATACTACCCTCGTCCTCAAACAAGATCTACTTGACCAAATTAATACATCTCAGAAGTACGAGTATCTAAAAATTCAACAACATTATACTAAGATTGGTGGATCCTTTCAGAATTAGCTCGACATTTTTCATGGGGCTTCACTTGTGGTCCCATATAAATTTGATCAAGTTCTGACCAGCGGTTTTTGAGTTATCCTTTTAATACTGCGTGTTTTTTCCACCTAAGTAGTTTATATAGACGATGTTTTAATAATTTCCTGTCACTGTTATTTGCATATCAAGTAGTGGTATACGAATTTGTGTGGGGTAGGTACCACAACTAAAAAGAGAAAAAAAATACAAAAATAAAAACGACTTCCGACCTCGGAAGTCGGTGGTCAAAAACGAAAATACAAAAACAACGACACCGACTACCGAAATTAAAGTTATTTTTCACGTTGTTTAGTGTTTTTCTAGGCAGTCGGCTGTTTCTTTGTAAAAAAGTTTTTATACATTCTATATCGTTTGCCGATGCAACCCGAGTTACCCGAAGGTTTTTACAGTAATTCAGATCTCTGTCTGTGTGTTGTAAAAGCTTCTTTAATTGTACTTTGTGACACATAGAATTATAGGGTATCCCAATTATTTTGGGATTAACTACCAGTGTTTTCAAGATTTAACTGACTGCAGTTTGACTACAAATTACAAAATCGGCTGCAAAACGAGTCCCAACAGACCCGACAGACTTTATATTTTATTTAAAATGTCCTTACATATTAGGGATATAGACTTTACGTTCGCAAGGTAACAAAATTATGAATGCCGAGACGTCGTGGTTGCGCCCATTTCCGGCTCTCGAGTCTTCAATAGGTGTGTATCCCGGGTGTAAGCGGTTCGTGCCCTAACGTGGTGGTGGTGCAAGCTAACTTCATTTCCGTTCTTGTGTGGACACGAGACTACGTGGAAAGGCCAAAGACAGGAAGTTCCACTAATATCATTGCGTCGAAACATATTAAGGCTCCAGACAGAAATCAATATCCATAAAGTTTTCAAAGAAATTGTTCTACTAGAGTCGCGACGCGGGTGTTTGCGGGAGGGAGCATTTAGACGTAACTGTATTATAGAAGATTCTCTTGTAACGTGAGTCTGCTATTAATTTTCCTATGCATTTACGGTGATTAGGACTGAATAGGGTAAACTTTTTGTAGTTAGGGGCTCACACTCAATTCATTTTGTCGATAAATATTGCATGCAACTGCATTAGAGTTGCTTTTGTGTAACGTGCGCCTGTTTTAAATTTTCCTATGCATTTTCGATTTTGGACTAAATAAGCTGAGTTTTTCGTAGTCAGGAAGTTATCCTTATTTCATTTAATCGATACTAATTACTGCAACTGTATTATGGTCGGTTAGTCGGTAGTTACCTTTTGTTTTCCTGTTTTGTTGGATATTATTTGACAGTTACCTTACTACTTTCCTTTACAGATTGAGGACGTTATCACTAGGCCGCTCTGTCGCGGTTTTAGGATTCCGTGGTTAGTTTCGCCACCACCTGTGCGTCAAAGCCTTTTCAATTGCATGTTAATGTGCTTAGATAAATATTCTATATATAAATAAATAAATAAATCTGATCGTTGGTTAGCGGATCACTTGAGAATGGCTGGACTGATTTGATATTTTATTTAAATGTTCTTAATATACCGAATAGGTTATTACGTAGAGAGAATTTGGAAAAGTTGTCCGGAAAAAGTGAAAGTGCTTTTTCTGTGGGTTTTTTTTTAAAACATCAGACTTCTGGACTACGTCCAAAGTCCGTGCATGGAGTTATCGCTATGGAGTTATCGCTAAACACTTTCATAATAATTATTGGGGGTTTAAAAAAACACATTTGCTGTAGGTACATCGATTTGCTGACCAAGTGGCCTGCTGCTCTTTTGTGGCCCCACCAACTGCAACAACTTGCTGAAAAAATATTATTGAAAAGAAAGGAAGAAAGAAATCAAAAAAAAAATTTTTTTACGAACTTCTGGAAATCTATAACGTTTATGAAGGCTGCCCCTTCATAGCCGTTACCATTCCGTTCCATTTCATACCATTTCAATAAGCTCGTAAAAAAAATGCAATTGTTATGAATACTAATTTTATACTATTCTACTAATATTATAAACGTGAAAGTTTGTGAGGATGGATGGATGGATGTTTGTTACTCTTTCACGCAAAAACTACTGAACGGATTTGGATGGAATTTAGAACACATATAGTTTATAACCTGGATTAACATGTAGGTTACTTTTTATCCCGGTGGTACGTTCCCGTAGGATAATTTCCGACATACACGCGGGCGAAGCCGCGGGCAAAAGCTAGTATTTATCAAGTAGTTTAATAAATATTAAAAGCTAAGTCCGATACAAAATGACTTGCATCAACTGAAAAATTACATTTCAGTTTTATTAATTATATGCAAGTCGGTACCACTTAAAATTATATTTTAACGCACTCACTACGTCCTCTGTGGGTGCGCTAGGTCGTACACGCTCTTGGCCGAAGTTTTCCGTTGTTGCTAGTTGACAAAATCATTAGACCAACATAGGTAATTTCGGTATTTTTCACTAATTGCAAATTAACCGGCAAACAATTCTTAATAAGTATCCACAAATCAAATATTTTGATGTTTTGACTATATGGTTAGTTTCAGGAGGACAGAAAGAGAAACGGTTTCGTATGCCAAAGCAAAATATGTTGCCTCGATTTTACATTAGTCTAACAAACACCATCGTTGATATTGCTAAATTACATTTTCATGGCGTGAAATAACAAAATAACGTAAACATTGTCATAGGAACACTCCGAAAACAAAACATAGATACAAGTATTCGAAACGGAATGCGTTAATTTTGAAGATATTTTTTATTTCCATATTTTAACAGAGCACAACGTGCGCCATGACCCAGACAAATTTTCTAAGTAAATCGGATATAGGAAGTCCCAAATAATGTTGCCAGTTTATGAAACTAGAGATTTATTTTTTATTTTATTTTATTTGATAGGTACACCAACGACTTATTCACTAGAACATTAATATAATAAAAAATAACATAATTATGCATTGGGTTATGGTGAATTAGTCACTTACAGGCGTACACAGCACTTACATAAAAAATAGCTTCTTAAATATACGTTTTAACAAGATTTTTTACTCTTAGTGAGGATAGAAAAATTAATTAGAAACAAGAACAAAACATAAAGTAAAAAAAAAAAACATAATCTAAATTAGAATCAAAAATAAAAATCAAAATTATTATTAGAATCAAAATTAAAAGTAACATTAATATTAAAATCAAAAAATTAATAGTAAAATTGAAATTCAAAATTGAAAACGGTAGAACGCGATAGCGGGTGCAATAAGAGAACATTCCAGAATTGGTAGTGATATACCGCAAAAAAAAAAAAAAAAATGTAAAAAGTAGGTTATAAAATTATGATTCGTCGCTAATAGTTATTAGTTTTCTGCGAAATTGGAAAAATGTGTCTGTAAATATATCTATATTGTTACAGATATCTAATTTATTATAATTAGCCATTAATCGATTCAAGGGGGCATTGAGACCTAGATTGGTTCTTGATGAGGACGGTGCAAAGGTATTTATTTTGCGTAGAGATCTAGTGAGATGCAACATAACAAAACGAATATTGGCTATGGTAACTAAATTGAACTAAGTATATGTTCATATGGACTTGAACTACAGCAAACAAAATAGGTAGAATTAATCAAATATAATATAGTGATAGAACATGACATATTTTTAATCAATAGGTAGCAGACACAAGTTTGACACACTCCTTCTATAAATCTTATCATTCATTTTTACATCAGCCACTCTTACACATAAATTATCATTTCCTGGATAAACTTTTATGATTCTAGCAATAGGGCACACCAATGGTGAAGTACTCAAATGCTTTACCAGGACAATATTACCTTCCTTCATATTTGGTGATTCATGTTTCCACTTGGGACGACTTTGCAGCTGAGTCAAGTAATCAGTTGACCAGGTTTTCCAGAAGTTTTGCTTAAGCTTGGTTACCACCTTCCAAAATAGTGGACGATTTATAGGGACTTATGTTAAATCAACCTAAGGATAGCTGCACGCAGCTGTGCCAATCACAAAATGAGCAGGAGTTAAATACTTGCCTTCATTTGGGTTCAGTGAGAGCAGAGGTCAAGAATTCAAAACACCTATTTGCAACGCAACTGGCGTGTTAAATTCTTCATAGATCTAACTTAAGTTGCCTACCACTCATAAGGTAGCGTTTTACACTCTTCACTACAACTTCGCATAATCCACCAAACTCCGGTAACTAGGAATAAATCCAAACTTAATTATAATTATTCCAAAATATTTTTTTCAAAATTATGAGGTTTGTAACACATATAAATCTTAAAGTTGATTTTGCGAACTCTTAAATGTTTTTGCGTTGTCGCAAAAAACCTTTGTAGTTAAAACAAAATCAAAATATTTTATTTCTTATAAACCTACATGGGCACTTACGTGCACGATTGATACATGCCAAAAAATTCTCAGTACAGAGGTCTGGTACCACCTCCAAATGGTTAGCCTTAGTGGCAAAGCAAACAAAGAGAGCAATATACTTACCCCTTCGTTAGTGGTTTACGGATTTTACCAACCTAGACACTAAAACGGCCACAAAAGTCAATAACCACATGCTGAAAGGGTCTACTAGCGGAGATTCTCTCAGCTGGTAATGGACACAACCTGCTTTGCAGTTTTAGCCTTCAAACGCACACATATTAAACATCTATGCAAAACCTTTTTGACCTTTCTAATGCCACTGACGATGTCACAGTCTGACAATGTAATGTTTTTAGGAATCTTTAATTTAGAAACATCAACGAATTGTTGAGGCAAATGTGTAGTGATAGAATCAACAACATAACAAGTTGCATTGATATTAACATCATCTAATTGACATGAATTTATGTTAACATTAACATTTTAGTTATTTTTTGAAGAATGATTGCAGATCCCAATAATATTGGTAACCTGCTGAGTAGGACTCATATTTAACTGTTCACGAGCGATTTTGTTACAATGGAACCTTGATTGCCACTGTCAAACATTGCTCTAACGCTAAAATCATGACAATAATTTTCACTATTGTAGTAGGCATCATAATATCACAGGTTATAAATTGAGAATTTGAAAAACGTGAGAGTGTAGTCTGGCTGATATTAACAATGTATGAGTGTATTGTGTGATTTTTTACAAACTTTAATTTAAATTTATACTTACCAACATTCTTAATATGACTTTTAAAAATTTTTAAATTGCATGTTCTTTTTTATCGCAAAAAGAGCACACTAAACCTGAAGGGACAGATAAATTAGATACACGTGTCACAGACTTACCTTTATTTTCATAATTTATTAACTTTATGAGGGTTACTTTCCTCCGCACGTTTTTCAAGGAAAAATAAAATCTCTGTCATTGTTGGTAATGTTTCTGGATTGCGGTCAAGTTAAAAAGCGCAATATGTATATAAATCCATCTTTCTACAAAGTGTACAAATCAAAAGTGATATTGAAAAATTTAAATGAACCAGTTAAAGAGTGGGCTCATTAACTGGATCATTTAATTTTTTAATGCATGCAACTATTGGTCAATGAAGGAAACAAACGCCCTTATGCCAGCTGCGCCCCTAGGCATTGATGGGATATCTATAAGCAGATTCAAGATTGTTTATTTGTGGAAACATGAGTACACATACAGAGCATGCGAGTTATTAAATTACATTATAGTTTAAGATCAGTCATGTTTGGCCTTAGTGGCGTACAAATATTTAAATTTATTAATAAAAGTTAGTATAGATTACATATGAGCAAAAGAAAGAAAATGATCCCATACCTTAAATGTGAAGAAACTAAACCGTGATAAGCCGTGAGTAATGATTCAGTGTTAAGCACTGAGACCAGTTTGAATAGCGCGTAACAAGAATTACTATTTTTTTACTGAGTTCTTCTATGTGTGCTTTCCAATTTAGCTTTTTGTCAATCACCACTCCAAGGAATTTAGTGTTATCAACTTCTGTAATAGTTCTATTATTGTATTGGATTTTAAGATCAGTCATAGTTGATAAACGTTGACTGAAGTGCATTATATTAGTTTTATTAAGATTAATTTTTAGATTATTATTATTCATCCAATTTATTATTGATGTCAGAGAAATATTAATGTCGTTATTATAGCTATCTTTAGTATTACATTGAATTGTGATAGTGCTATCATTAGCAAAGAGTGTAACTGGTTGGTCTACATGTTTAGGTAAGTCATTAATATATACTATGAATAGTGGGGGGCCCATCACACTACCCGGGGGGACTCCATACTTGACTACAGGTTTATGTGATTACAAATCAATCTTGACTTTTTATCAGATCGTTTATTTAATAATTCTAAAGCCTCTGTGTAGGACTTATTTGTGAGAAACAGGTTCACAATTAACGACAAAACAAAGCCTCGATCTAATAAATATTTTCTTAAATAAATTTTCCTCTCTCACATCCGACAATGTTGCATTGTTATCAATGACAGCAATAAACAACTCACAAAATACTTTAAATTTAGTGTAGTCTTTCCCATCAAACGTAGGAATGTCAATATTAGCTACTTAATTTTAAGGAACTGACATAGCTAGTCTGGGACGGATCAGGAGGCCTCCTCTTTATAAGTCCGTCAACATAGATACGGGCCCGTCCAAAAGTAGTTCGATACTTCAGAATGAACCCTACTCCCGATTAATTAACCTTTATGGACGGGCAAAAACACATCGGGAGTAAGGACAACTGTCAAATGGTTTTGTCATTCATTCTTAGTTCGGGTCTCGTATAATCTTATGTCCGTAGGTGATACGGAGTTGCAGACGTTCGTAACTTCGTCCAAAACTACGGATTTCGTATTTAGACAGTATCCCCCTAAGTCTGATTTGGAACGTAACTTTATATTTTCGTTTAGAATGGCAAGAGTTGTATAAAACTTTTCCTCAAATGCACCAACATCTACAGAGTCCAAGCAGTCTCAGCATCCAAGCTCAAAAATTCTAATTGTACACTTTCGTAATGATTAAAAACAGCAGTTAATTTCTCCTTGCAGGCTTCTAACATATCAATTGTTGCTGAACTTGTAACAGTTGGATCACTGGACAACTGTTCCATAGTTCCTATGTACTGTGAACGCATAATTTTTAGTTTCTTTAGGTCGGCCATTTTAACGCAACACAAACTCACTGTATACCTATTGTGACACTAGGTATCACTTTTAATGCACTTGTGAACTATCACTGCAACTTTTCGTTGTTATAAAACTTCTCTGACTGAAACTTCTTTATTACGTACGTCGCAGTGAAAAAGTGACAATGTTAATTTGACAATTAGTTGGCGGGATGTCAAATTTTTTAGTTGAGGAGAAATGTAGGTATTCTGGAATGTACCACCTTGATGATGAAAATCGCTCACAATTAGCGATCTCACATTGACGTAAGACTGGAACTGATTCAAAGTTGGGAATTTCAACCAAACCATGAGCAGGGTGAGGCTCTGCCGGGGGCAACGGGTCCCGAAAAAAATCGCCACGCACACGGTGCAAGACGAATAATAAAAGGCACTGAATTTACTCTAAGCAGGTATCACTAATTCGAATGACAACTACGCATGTTATAAATGAAATGCGTTAATTATGAAGTCTTTTTATTTCCATATTTTAACAGAGCACAACGTGCGCCTTGACCCAGGCAAATTTTCAAAGTAGGTAATAACGATATAGGAAGTCCCAAATAATGTTTCCAGTTTATGAAGCTAGAGATGTAACATGACAACACGAATAATGGCTATAACGATATTGATATTGGCATATAAACAAAATATAATTATGTTCATATGGACTTGAACAGCCAGTATTGTTCACGTATATAGGGAAACCGCACCTCACTGCGTAGGGTATATAACTTATGTATTTATACAAGTACATTGATAAATGCTAAACATTCTCCTTGTTGAACTACAACTATTATGGCTCCCACGCCCTGACTCATCATCATTATAATTGTAAAGTAAACTATATGCAAATAATTTGCCTCCTTTGACGTATCTGTCCACCGTACAATTATGAAAATCGTTAGTTTATAATCTATCTCGCGAGATTATAAAATATCGAACAATTTACAATTTAACGCAAAATTTTTAGATAGTTTATAATCTGTTCATGGCAAACCGACAAATTGTGAACTGGTATCAAAATTGCATGCGACGGATGGCACCTTGTGCTAATACTAAATAGCCAAGCAACTGCGACCAACTTGGAAGTAGCTTTCGCCGGCCGTTACCGCGGCACCGCTCACTACGCTCGCTCGGCTCGCGCGCGATTGGTTCTATCCTAATCTGACCCATTTGGTCAGGGTGCCCTGGCTTAGTTACTGCGACCAATTCGGCTACCGCCAAGACTGTCTAATCAGGGACGGTTCACAATTTTACGGGTGATATAATAGGACAGATTGTGAACGTTTTCGGTAAATGCAGGTTCGTTCACAATTTGACGTTTTGACATGGATAGATTATAAACTTATCGAAAATTAATACGTTATATAAGCAGTATGGTACAGTTCTCAATTTATCGAGAGTTTACAAGCTCGTGAGATAGATTATAAACTAACGTATACTGTTCACAATCATACGGTGACATACTCGTATATATTACATAATTTAAAGCAATAAAGAAATGGAGAAAGTTATACAATAACACCTACACTAAAACCTTAGATCCTTCAAAATATACCTACTGCCTAAAACCAAGAGTTTAATAATAATCTGAACTATAATATTGTTAGGGGGTACAACACTACTATTCATTATTATAGTGTAGCAACACTGGCGTCACTGCTGCCATACTCGCCTGTAACAACGTGTCATAATAAAAGTATTATTACTCACCTATTTGTGGACTTCAAATTTGCTGACCTGATCACCCCGAAGAAGTCCTATCTACAGCCTCTGGTCGTGATATTCATCCTGCACACGATCACGTTACACATATTTTGTCATTTTAATTTTGTCTGTGGCAAACTTTCGATACGACTTTACGGCTGGAGTTGATTTACCTATATTTCAGAAAACATGACCGCAGTGGGTGACTAACCAATAATGAAAATGTGAATTACCTATATCTTGGTAAATTTATTCGAAATTTGAGGAAATACCTAAAACCACACTGAATGACGTTGTTTCGGTTTCCAGATAATATTCCGGGTGGTAATTTGAGATGGTGCATTAAGGGCAGCTAGTGCCCTGTGCAGCTACCAGCTGCAGTACTTACGCGGTGGTTTAGAACGCTTTTGGCTTTTAAGAGGGTCGTCTCTGTTAGCTACTCATGGACCATCTACATGTATGACAGGTTCTGTTTAAACCCTTATTAGCTTTGTTATCGGTCGCGCACTGGACCTGCCTGTCTGCACTGCCTGTTTTATCGAGCTATAGGTATCCATTATGTAAGCCCTCTGAGCCAATTGCCTAACGACTGCCTCTTGAGGTGTTGGTCGAGGCTAAGCTTTTACAGCAAACTGGTAGAATCTCATTTTAATCGCGTAACTCCTGTCTAAAGTTACTACCGCCCATTGCATGCACTGGAGATTAAGGGAGTTAATAGAGTGAGCTTTTTTAATCGTTCCGTTCCAGAATAAGTATTTCAAAGTAAAGACATTGGGTCGAAAGTTACTCAAGGCTCATGGAACTCAGAGACTGACGGCGGATAAGTATCAGTAAAAAGATTTCAGATGATTGGTTTCCTTACAGCCAAAACCATTAAATTAACAAATCCCTAATTATCTATTCATCCGTTTCAAATAATTAATTTATCAGTGCGTCTGCATCACTCAGACAAAAGCCGCGTTGTTCTCTTATCGCAACCGTGAGACAGTATGTCTGATATGTCTCCACGTTTATCAGATACTGTCTAGTCTACAGTGCATGTATTATCCACCATTATACCACAACAATGTGTCGACGTATGGCATCCTAAATTATAATAATTTGACACGTGTACTCAGAGCAGAGTTAAGCTAATACCTATATTTATTTTTGAGAACACCAGTTTAGCAATGTAGTAGAGGGTGCTGCCCATTAATTAAAACACATTCTCTATCTAGTAATATAGTTCTTCGTCTGTGATTTAAACCTACGAACAACTTATACCATCCAAAAATAATTTTGATGTATGAATATTGCGATGCTAAATCGTTTCGCTTTCGACTGGTTTTAATACTAAAATATCTGAATATTTTCGAACTGACCGCATGTTTGTCATACACGACTGCGTCAGTATTAATTTTTATTTGAGTCAGGCGACAGAACACGTATCATTAATATTGATAACTTGGTTCCGGTCTTATTTCCCAATAGCGACGATAATCGAAATAGAACTGCTGGAAGCTGTACTTTTGCATTACAAGGTTTTGTAGGAAATTAGACTTGGATTATCTTCTCAACTTTGTCCTTTATTGCTCCAATATTGCCTGGTTAGACGCTTATACAAATGCTAACGAATATTAAATATCAACGTCAGTTAACATGCTTCACTTTTATGGCGTGGCTTTTCGAAGCTTTTTCAACCGTCCACCGTCGGCAGTGCAAGTACATACATTGCTCTTGCTGAGTAGACCTTCAATTGTCTGGTTGCACGATCACCAACTTCACATATTCGCTTTTTACCGAAACCGCTATTTCCTCAAATTCCCTTTTGAATACCTGACAAGGGTAGTAAGCAAGTACCAAAGTATTTAAAGGATTAAAAATACATTTGTAAGTTCATACTTACTTTCAGTATGAGAGTAAAAGGTTATTGACGGAGGACCAGCGGGGTTCTAGTGCTAAGTGGACTGATGCTGAGCTCCTAACAGCGTTATTGTAGTAATCGCGTCAGTAAGCATGACTGTTTCTATGGACAATTAGTAAACTATTTTTAATAGTAAACTATTTTTAATAGGTAAATGTTGTTTGTTATTTGTGAAAAGTAGAACACACGTCATATTGTATCTATGCTCTGAGCTGCTGTAGTTGCTACCCAAAATTACCACCAACTTCATTATTGAGCCGAAAGAGGTCTACTGTTACACATAGGCCTTAACTAAGCATGGTCATAATGACCGATCCTGTGCTTCACACATCCACCAAATTCTGGTGATCTTCAGAAAAGCCACCTAAAACAACAACAACCAATTCTGGAATTACATTTACCTCCAACACATTTCATTGACAAAGCTTTCGGAAATCAGTACTATGTACGAGTACCTATAGTTCCATGATAGCATACATACGAAAAAATCCATCAAAAAAAGCCTTGAAATTTGTAAAAGTCGCTGCATACTGATTATTTCATTTAACTTTTCTCAACGTCGAGAGCCCTTTACAGCTCTCGTGGTGTACATCAACTGTAAAATTAAAGAAGCTGCTTGAAACGGGAAATATTTTCATTAATTTAATTTTGGAAATAAATATTAAATGGTTGTTTAATATGGGCTTCAGAGTTCTTGAGAGGCGGTACTTATAAAACGTCCGGCATCCTCTGGTCAGTCGGCCTCGCTACCTTTCTGACTGGAGTGACTGAATCTTTACCAATGATTGACAAGAAATAAAGAAAAATTGGTTTATTTGTCACAGAAATACGTGCTTACAAAAACAAAAGTTAACTGGAATAATAAAAAGAAACAAAATAGATATTATATATCTATACCACGAGCACAGAATAGAAATAGTCGGAAGCTGAACATTGTGACTGTGACAAGAGGCTTCCACTCAGCATGATGCTGTGCTATGGGGGACCCACAGCATAGCGCTAATTTTCAGTGCTCCCCGATACGAGAGGACCTGTTTCTATGCGTAATCGTTTACTTAGTAAGGTCTTAAAAAAAGGGTCTGACGGATTGCATTCCGTAACTATATGCGCCACGGGTTGTCGGTTGTCAGTCGCTAATTCAGGACATTGATTGCTAACATCCACACATCGTTTATTGTGACGGATTTGTCGGTTTAGCGGTATAATCCAAATATAGAGTTTTAGAATGTATATTGTGACGTTGTGTACCTATACCTAACTATAACATTTTATTTAAAATATCCTCAAGTTTCAACTCAGTCAAGGTTTGTAGTCATAACGTACCTATATAATAATAAACATAGGATTCTAATTAAATGCTAATTTATTCGGAACTATTATATACAGGTGCCAGTTTTGGGGTTTAGAATATTCTGCACTATTTTTAGTAGTTGCTAGCTTGCTACGGCCACTTGGCTTCGCCCGTACTGAAGTAAATCTTGTTTGATTATCATCAATCTTTGTAGGAAGCACTTCAATGATGTTTCTGCATTATAATAGGTCTTTACCTATGAAATTGCCGTTTTGTATGAAAAAATTTAAACGAATTTTTTTCATGAATTTTTTATTTGTATTAATCGAAGTAATCACCCATGCAATCAATGCATCTTTGCCATCGCAGTGGCAGTTTATTGATGCCCTTCTTAAAGAAATCAGCTGGACGGGAGGCAACAAATTCTTCAAAGGCATTTTGTACTGCCTCTCGGGTATTAATTTTTTTTCCCGCCAAGAAGTTATCCAAATTCTGGAAAAAGTAGTAGTCTGTAGGCGCAAGGTCTGGTGAGTAGGGCGGATGACGGAGAGCTTCCAACCCCAGTTCTTGCAACTTGGAGACCGTCTGCTGTGCAGTATGAGGTCGCGCGTTGTCGTGCAGGAGCAGCGGAGACGAGCGATTGACCAATGCTGGTTGGAGATGCGCCAGCTTCTCCATCATTGTGTTCAGTTCTTCACAGTACACATCTGCAGTAATGCTCACCCCGTTTGGTAAGAAGCTGTGATGAATCACACCGGCGCTAGACCACCAAACAGTGACCATCACTTTTCTAGGGGTAAGTTTTCGTTTAGGGCATTGTTTAGGTGCTGAACCAGGATCCAACCAACTTGCTGAGCGCTTACGGTTATCAAACAGAATCCATTTTTCATCGCAGGTAACAATGCGGTTCAAAATTCCTTCATTTGTGTGTCTGTTGAGCAGTGCAAGGCACGTCTCGACGCGTACTTCGCGCTGGCGATCATTGAGTTCGTGGGGCACCCATTTGTCAAGCTTTTTTACCTTGCCAATTTGACGCAAATGGACCAATATTGTTTTGACGCTAACGTCGAAAGCTGCTGCTAATTCAGCCGTAGATTGTGTATCATCAGCTTCCACAATCGCCTTTAATTCGTCATTGTCGACCAAAGTCTTCGGACGACCGCGAGGTTCATTTTTCAGGTCGAAATTTCCAGAACGGAAGCGAGCAAACCAATAACAGGTGGTGCGTTGGTTTGTAGTGTTAGCTCCGTAAACGTCGTTGATGTTGCGTGCCGCTTGTGCCGCGTTGCTGCCACAACGGTACTCATATTCCATAATTACTCGAATTTTTAACGTATCCATGATGACGAAAAAGATTGAAATGCGATGAAAATGTAACACTAATCAATAAAGAAATGACTACTTTTAGAAAAAAAAATCCATGTTTTTAAAATAAAATTAATTTGAAATTAGAATTCTTAGCCAAACAAAAATTATTTTGATTTGAAATGGCCAGTACTGCAGAACGGCAATTTCATAGGTAAAGACCTAATATTTGTACCTCCTTATCATTATGTTATAAGTAGTTACGTTAGAACTAACTAGCTTTTGCCCGCGGCTTCGCCCGCGTGGATGTCCGACAATACCCCAACGTAAAGGAACGTACTACTGGGATTAAAAGTACCTTAAGTGTTAATTCAATTTATAGACTAAGTATCTGTGTGCCAAATTTCATCCAAATCCGTTCAGCCGTTTTTGCGCCAAACCAGAACATACATCCAGCCAAACGGAAATTTTAACCTTTAATTGGGCGCGTCCAAAAAGTTACGTTAACGGCCGCGTGGGGTGTGTGACACCCAAAATTTGATCATAGACATAAAATACGAAATACATGCTATATCAGCCTTATATTGATTAGAATATTTTTACACACATATTAATTAACGTTTAAACATATTTTAAACATAAACAAACAAATAGTATCTTTGTTACAAGAACATAGATATATATTAGTTTTCTTCTCCACATGTTTAGCAGATAAGAATTATGTGGTAATTTTACACAATCATGTTTTTAACATATTGAACAAGTAATCTTTGTTTTTCTGTCTTTGATTCTTGGACATACATGACATCTTTTATATGAAGGCTCTATGCCAGCTACAGAAGATGATTCTTGGTCCTCAATTTCAATGTGCTGTTCTAGTTTTGCAAAGGTCGAGATAGTGTTGGTGTACTACATTTTTGGTATGGTTTGACCACATCGACAGCTAACAGCTTCAGAAATACCAATCCGCGATATTGTAGATTCAACTTTGGCCTTGTGTATGACTTAAGAGTTGATACCACTGATATTGAATTGATGCCCAAAAATCAATAACATGCTGTCATAAAATTATCATAAATGTAATAGATAGGTAGTCATGTTATCATTCAAAAACTGGTTTAAGCTACCACACTGCATCAAAATAAGAGAAACAAATATACATTTACCCGAAATTTGAATCACGTTTACAGTCGCGTGGGTTATTATACACCCCCAAACGCGTTCTCCTAACACAAGTATAGATAACCGAGATCTGCGAGTTCTAAATGACCAAAGATGCACTGGGGTGTGTCACACCCCACGCGCCCAATTAAGGGTTAACGAAATTCTTCGTTTCTGTTTTATTATATACCTATGTCTAGACTCTAGAAGATACTTGCATTATAAACACGTTTTTCTTTCTTTTCAGAAAATTGAAGACAAATCCTCAGATCTTTCAGATGACGCGGAGGAAGAAACAAGTGAGTGTCTTTCAAATCTAATAAAGCACATGACACGATGACATTACAGATTCCAAAGCTTTACTTACACAAGTGAGGCAACTTCTGGTTAGGGGCAGTCAACTCCGCTACCAATTTGCCGGCTGGTGGATTATTTAATATACATAATACCTACAACAGTTCGTGCTAATACAAGGCATTCTAAGGTTTTCGGCACTTATGCTAATAGTAATAATTATTTATACCAAGTTTTCGAATACTTACCTAAGTGGGACAATGTTTTCGTGATATCAATAGTTTGAAATAATCAACCTGAATACAACAATGCTAATCACTGCAACATAAATTCCTGCCAACTAAGTGTCTTAACTTCCTGTAGCTTTAACGTTAAAAGCGTGTATGATGGTGCGATTTCCAAAGTCGCCACTCCCTTCCCGCTTACAGTAAAAAAACATCACCACCCTACCTACTGGGCTATTCCTACCACCACGTCAATCGTTACCAATCGTTGGTACGACTAAATATTCTTAGGAGGTTTTCATATGAAATGCCAGCCATAGCATCACTGAATTGTGAACGATTAGGTACGACCAAATCATAAATGCTGTAGAAACGTGTTTCGTCTGTCTCCATCTGTTTATCCTGAAACTAGTAACCTTACAACATACCAGTCCTAAACAGCATAATAATCATTGAATTTACCTGTGTCTAATTAATTATTAAAGGAACTGAAGTTGTTCCTACGTTCTGAGAATGACAGATGATTTCCCTACTAACAAAACATTAATTGAATCGTAAATATCCTTGTTTTGAATACGAACCCATCTAGGCAACACGTTAACAAGTTGTAACTGAAGAAACAGCCTACGCCTTACTAATAATTCACAAAATTGGTTTAAAGTGAAGTAGACTGACACATTATATTTGCACTTGATGCATTGCCAGAGAGCAAACTTATGCACCTTTGACTCGCAATCAGCCATTAACGTTATTAATATCTGTTATTTTCATAAGATCGTAAGTGCATTCAACTGAAGTGAGCTTTGCGTCATAATTCTATTGGATTCGTTCGATTCGTTGGGTCCAGGTTCAATTCGATTGACAGAACAAATTATTTATTGATCATTGTATGGCTATAATTTTATTGGATCGCGTAGCGCGCTCGGAAGTAAAACGGTTAAGTCGATCGAAAGGCGGAATATTAAATCGAGTAGAGTTGTAGTTTGTAAATGTAAAATTTTTGGCGGAAAATAATGTTGATTTGCGTAGGTATTTATGAGATTTGCCGGTTTCTACGCAGCAGCGTATGTTTTACGGTATGCGGATAATTCGTTACACGGATTCGGAATTCTTTCTATTTAATAATTTATAAGGGCCTTAGCTCACCTCCGCCGCAAAAAATGATGGGAAACCTCTTAACGAATTCCGCTAAGAAATATTATTTTATTTATTTTATTTTATTGGGACATAAAACAGTTACACATTAAAATGCTGAATGGCTTAACTGTGCCGCCTGTAATCTTCGACAACTCAGTCATCCCGTTTAGCTCCGAAGTTAAGAATCTTGGTCTGCATGTCGACACTTGTCTTGACTGGCGAAAGCAGGTCACGACTGTAAGTCAAAAAGTTACCGGAACGTTGCGGTCGCTCTATCGATTGAAAAACCTTTTCCCGTCACACATAAAGGCAATGCTTGTACAGTCTCTAATATTTCCCATAATTGACTATGGTGATGTGTGTTACTATGACCTGAATGCAGATCTCCTCAATAAACTTGACCGCCTTCTCAATAATTGGATTCGATTTGTTTTCAATCTTCGTAACTATGACCATGTGTCTGCGCACAGACTGCTTTTAAAATGGTTACCCATTCGTCAGCGCAGAGAGTTGAGGGCACTGTCCACGTTGTTCTCCATTCTCGATAAACCCACTTCTCCGTCTTACCTGAATTCCCAAATTCAATATTTATGCTCTGCTCATAGTAAAAATCTTCGTTCTACCAACAATCGTCTTCTACGATGTCCTTCTCACCGTTCTGGCTTCATTCATTCTTCTTTCTTTGTCCAGGCGGTTTTTCTTTGGAATGCGCTTCTCTGAACATCAAGATGGCAACCAGTCGGTTATCTTTTAAAGTGAAGGCACGTGAGCATATCCGCCAGAAGTTGGCCGAATCATTTCAGCGTTGATTTGCTGGATTTGTTTTCTCCTCTACCGATCGTTATTTCTCCTGACAAAGTTTATTTTGTTTATATGTATGTATGTATTCGTATTTATGTATTAATATTTATTCTTGTATTTTATAGTTATTTCCAAGCTATCTATCCTGCATATTGCACCTGCCATGTTTAGTCTCTGCATCACCCTAAGGTTGACTGGTAGAAAATGCCTCAGGCATTAAGTCCGCCTTTGTACAGTATTTTTTTACATGTGCGTAAAGTTTTAATAAATAAATAAAATTTGAGTGTGACAGAATAAGTTACAAACTAGGTAAACGTGTAACCCACACCAATGTCCGCGAAATAATGGTTAACGGATAGTTTAATGCGTGCGATAATTATACAGAACAGTAAGAAATGCGCGTACGTATTTCTGGAATAATAGATAATTAGATGGCTATTTTAAAGATTCGATAGCCATCCTTTTGAACTTAAAGTGGGTGAGCGCGAAAATATCCAATTCGATGAAGTGTGTGTTATACGTGTCTACAATGCGTCGGAGAGGCGCCCGTGCACCAGCATGAGTTCTGCACCTTGCGGTGTGGAACAGCCGGGGCACACGCGCCTCTCGACGCATCACAGTTCTGGATACAATGTAACAAAGGTTATTGGTAATATCTGGACAATCGAACCTGTTATTACACAGACCATGAAGCATCATGGCCATCAGTAGGCTGCGTCTTGACTCCAAGCTTTGAAGTTTATAACGCTTTAATAAATGAGTGTATGGTAATTTAGACTTAGTGCATTTGTAGTGCATAACACGTAAATATTTTTTTTGATTTTTCAATTCTTTTTTTATATACATCAAAAATGGGACTCCGAATCGGTACTGCGAATTCCAATTGAGAACGGACCAAAGCATTATATAGAAGTAAAAAAGTAGACGGTTTTTTAAAGTCGTTACTACCTTTATGTCGCGATTCGAGTAGCGGAACATCATGAGAGTCAGTTGAATTGTAGCAATCGGATCAAAATGTCGTCGGTTTGAACTTAGTAAACACAGTATAAGTCAATTTCGGACCTCTTAGATTAGTTTTTCCGTAAAATCAATATTAAATTTACAAAAATAAAATAAGTTCCGCTTTATAAACTTGTTGACTGCCGAAAGAAATGAAATATGAAATGATTAAAAATAAAATGTTGCGTGCGAAACAAACACGGCATTGCAACAAAATATCGGGCTGAGCGCGGAGGTGTAACTGGCTTCCGAGCAGATCGGCGAAATCACGCGGGAAAGAGATAGAAATATTAATCAAATCTGTGCGTTAGAACAGGCAGTTTCGCTTCTATTTCGCTTGTCGCGTACAACGGACAAGTCATGGCGGAACTACTGCGGTTTCGCTGCTATGGTTTCGCGGCGGAGATGTGATACCCGCCCTAAACACTACCTAATAAATTCGATTTCAGTTTCCGAAAATGGTCAACGTCTTCATTTTAGCCAATATACATCCACGGGCTGGTATTTCGCTCCTCGTGAAATCTGCTAAAACGTATGATGAGGTTAACCTCACGGTGCATTTAGAGGTTAATACTCGTACCTATATGATTAATGAAGGTTGGCGAATCTTAATGACGTTAATCAGTAAATTCCGAGCGGTCACTGCATTACTAAAAAAATTATTAAAGCGTTGCAGAAACGCTTCTATATCTATATATACATTATAAATTAAAGTCGCATTTCGTGCCTGTCTGTATGACCGCGTTGTTCTTCTAAAGTACGTAAAGTATATTGATGCGGTTTTCACTTTCATTTAGAGAATTTATTTCGAAAGGTTTATGTTTATGAACGGCGATCTGAAATATAATTCAAACAGAGTAGTATTTCTTATACACGCGTGTAACATCGCGTTCTTTTAGACATTTTATTTTATTTTTTATAGGATTATTTCACCTCATCGTTGGCAACACGAGATTGTCACTTATTTAAAAAAAAAATGCTAAGGAACAAGCTCTGTTTTCTGTACAGAGTAGTTCCACATACTTAGGCTGGACTCACACATCCGGGATTCCTCTCTGAATTCAGAGTCGAAATTCATAATTTGAATTCCGGCAAGCTGCCTTACACATATCTTAAAAATTCAGATTAATCAGTAGTCTCGTGTTTCTCGGTTCAGGCAAACGTCTTGGATATGGAAGTGGAATTAATACTCATCGCACTACTTTTAGCTTTAATTATTAACAAAAAGAAATGCAAACGAATACTCCGGATTCATCTGTACCTACTCTGGATTCCTCTTAATGTGAACAGAGTAAAGCAAAGCCAGTTCTACATTATGGTGACTTTTGTCGCCAACATATCGTCGTCGTCGTCGTCGTCGTTGTCGTTATTTTTAACGACAGTATCCTGGCAGATTGTTTGATTACTACAGAATGTCAGTAGCATCATTTGATGAATTACTGTGTTTGCTGGGGGATAAAATCCGAAATAAAGACACATATATGAGAAGAGCCACACTTCTAACCGCTACCGCTCGCAGTGTCAACTGAAATAATTCATAATCTGATTCCGGTGTGTGTGCGCTCGCGTGTTCAAATGTATATAAAAATGCGCGTTATGAAATCATTATCTTAAATATTACGTTCCGGAATTCAAAGCGCTCGTTTGTATCATTCTTACAGATCGATCTGAGAAAATCATAATCTCGAAATAAACTGAATATCTGTGGAGCATGATTAAATTGTATGCAATTCTGGCCTTTCTGAATTAATAATATGAATTCAGAGAGACATTCCGCATGTGTGACTCCAGCTTTACATTCATTAGGTTCTCCTGAAAGGATAAGTGAATTAGGAAGACTAATTATTGCAGCTTTGAGGCTGTTAGCAAGCGGCAGGTGGGTAATTACATTTCAGATCGCCGCCCGTTCTTAAAATCAGAATCAAGACTTCGCTTAATTTTGGTTACTACCCGCTCGGTAGTAAGCAAAATTGCCTATCTTCATTTAGATGTTTTTATGAAATCGATGAGACTTAGTTATGAAATAGAAATAATATGAGTAACTACATGATATTTCCAAACTTTTTGTGGAACAGAAACACAATATATTAAAATTTTCTCGATAAAAAATCATCACGAAGTTACCTTAAATTTTCACGTATTTTCGATTTGTACTTATTATGCTACTGAAATGACTAATAGGATAAAAAATTGATGGTTATTTGTATAAATACAAGGCGAAAAAGATTCTGAAAACATTTTTTGATATTTTTGTTATTTTTGGTTCTATTACGACTACAAGCACTTACGACGTTTATAGTTCGTGGAAGAAGTCATCTTCCGTCGCACGTTGCGGGAAATTCATGCATATTTTTGTTTCACAAATCAGTCACCGTCGCTCTGTTGAGACGAGAGGTCTGCGCTCCATAGAATAGAATATAAGACGAAATAATGTAACATGGGAAACCACCGATTGTACTTACTGTATTTAAATGTGAATAATTGAATATGAATATGATTTTTTGTCTGCTCTGGGATATAATATATTTGCATAAATAATATTTTCGTAATTTATCACATTGTAGGAAAGAAACTGTAAAATAAAAAAAATACATGAAAAAAACACTTCCAAAACTATTACTATTATTAATAAAATCGTTACGAATTGATAAACTAAATAAATACCGAGGCTAAACTATAAAATAAAAATATAGTAATAATTCTATGTTGATATTTGAAAACTCAAGACGACATACATTTTATTTGACAGATTTTTGGCTGGTAGGTATAGTCCCAACTAACGCCATTGCTCTACATTTTGGTCAATTTTGTTGCGGAGAAAATTTATAACATAGCCAACTAGCGCATTCCACGTTCATTTGAAAGTTCGTGTTGGAGATTTTAGATCTTATTACGTTTAACTCAGGATCCAAATTCGTTTACTCCCATTTTTGTTGACAAACTGCTTGTAAGGTTAAGGTTAGACGAACTATATCGAGCGAATTTTGACGAACCCCCGAATCATGTTATAACTCGAAAATTGGCATATAGGCGGTTATTGGTAAAATAATAATATTGGAGTTTGGACTAAATAAATATACATATATATAATCACATATAATATATTTTATAAATTTATTTTCTTTCTTTCTTTAACCTGTGCGTGGCCAAAAAGATAAATTTTTGCTTGTTTGTATTTTCTGCGTAAGTCCCAAATAAAATATTTCCCTTTCTTTCTTTTTTAATTTAGGATAATTAAGGATCTTCCCTTAATGATACGTATGCAAATGTAAAGGCAAATGGTCAATTTGTTACTTGATGAGTTGAGAGCTAATCGAAAAATAAAGTAGATTAATTTTAGAAGCATCGAAGTATGATTATGAATGTCTTTTCCCTGACCTCATAATATGTCCAAAATTAAATTATTGAATGATAGTTTAAGTGAGGTAGTTGTATAAACAGCTATGATTTGTTTCAATGTGCACTTGGTGAGCAGATGTTTTTAGTGTAAAATTATTTGTAGTTATTTCATTCATGGTGCCTACATTGATTGAATGAATCTTGGCCTAGTTCATGTTCTAATCGCAATCTATCAATACTTTGTCCTCACAATGCCCCCCCCCCCCCCCTTCGTTTTCTTGACAATTTCACTTTAGTGTTGTAATTATCATTGAAATCTACTACTAAATATTTAGACTAGTAGTTGCAATGGTGAAATGTTTAATGAAACACTTTGATTTTTTAACCTTTGAATAAGTCATCCATCTCTGCCCGGCCCTTCGGCAAATACGGGCGTCATGTTATGTAATGCGACTAAGGTCACTAATACTTAATTTTTTGTTTTAATACAGGTATTTCAAGGTACATGTTTCTTAATAATCAAACCTAACCATCACATTTATGTTTGTCAGATGTTAGATCTCCATGGTTAATTTTGAAGTCCATGTATTTAAATACACCTAGAGCGGTATTTCTAGGTGATATGTTTTATGGCAGTCTTGATATTTTGACAAATAAATGGTGAGGGTAGGTTGGTAGAAACTCTTGTTTCCGCAAGAGTCACTCACTACTGGTAATTTAGTAAATACAGCAGGGCTATAAGAGGTACATTTGAAGTATTAAAATTCTAATATGAATGATATTAGAACATGCACATATAATAAAAAAAAATTGAGTATCAGGTAATGGGAAAAATCCTGCAGGTAGCCCTAAGTGATAGGGGTAGGGGTGTGCAAGTTTTTTTTTTTTTTTGGGTGGGACATCATCAAATGACCTCTCCCGCTCTGGGCGGAGCGGAAGGGCGTGTCAGACTCTTACGGACTAAAACCCACCCGTGTTCCTTCAGTTGCCTGTGCGCCAGGGCCACGATAACTCTTTCGAACAATCCGCGACCCCGGCAGGCATCGGCCCTATCGGACCCCGTCAATTATGCTGACAACTCTTTGAGGCGCGCGTGGAACACAACGCGCCGTTGACCCGGGCCTGGTCATTACCGGACGGCGAGCTGCCCATTGCTCGCCGTCCGCAGGCCCGCGCCTACGGTGGCCGGGAGTCGGCTATCGACTCCCGACGCCCAGGGTGTCTCCTTCTGCGGCGACTAGGGGCGTGAGGGCGCAATGATTGCCTCTCCCACACGCGCTCCGCCTCCTCCTTCGCGAGCATTACTGCTTCGCAGAAGGAGGTGACTGCTTCCCATTCTCTCTCGCTCCGTACTATGGCCTGAACCAGGGCCGGACGCGAGAGATCGCCGCCACGAGGACACGGCGGTGCTCCGCCCAAGCCGGGCAGACCTCCACCGTATGCTCCACCGTGTCCTCCGGTCGATCCACACAATGCCAACACCCGGGCGTTTCCTCCCGCCTTATCCGAAACAGGAACCTCCCGAAACAGCCATGTCCGGTGAGGACCTGCGTCAGGCGGAAGGTGAGGACGCCGTGGCGCCTCTCAAGCCACTCCTCAAAGAGGGGACTTACCGCCGCAATTGTTGCGTGCCCAGCGCTGGGTTGCGACAGTCGCACTCTCCATGCCGCCATGAGATCCCGCCGGAGCTCTGTCCGCTGTGCCGCGATTTCTCGCGGCAGCGGAGTAACGCCCCGGCGTTTCGCCTCCTCGCGCCACTCCCAAATGTGCGCGAGGACTTTTGCCTCCAGATCCCATGGCGGCAATCCGGCAAGGAGGCTCGCCGCCTCGCAGGAGACCGTGCGGTATCCCCGGACTAGCCGGATGGCCATGACCCTTTGGGACGCGTTCAAACGGCGTGCTGGTCGGAGCCTCAATGAACGCACCCACACCGGTGCCCCGTAAAGGGCCATGGACCGCACGACCCCCGCGTAGAGCCTTCGGCAGGAGGCGTTTGGACCCCCTAGATTGGACAGGAGCCGCTTCAAGGTACCCCCAGCCCGGTCCAGTCTGGGAGCCAAACGTCGGAAATGCTCGACGAAGTTCCACCGGCTGTCGAGGACGAGTCCCAGGTACTTCATCGTCGACTCGACGCCGATATGAACCCCTCCCGCCATTATTTGGGAACCCGAGAGTGGCGCGTTCCGAGGACCATGAAAACACATGGCCTCGGACTTGTGCAGGGCCACCTCGAGTCCCAATTGCTGGATCCTCTCAATGACTGTCGCAACCCCGCGTGTCATTAATTCGGCCGCCGCCTGGTGCGACCTCCCCTGCGCCAGGACTAGCGTGTCGCCAGCGTAACAAACGACGCTGACGCCGCTAGGGAGGTCGGCGCGCAGCACCCAGTCGTACCCGATGTCCCACAGATGCGGCCCCAAGACTGATCCCTGTGGGACACCGCACGACATCTCTCGCCGGTTCCATTCTCCCTGGTGACCAGGGTAGATGAGGGCCCTGTCCGTCAAATAGGCCTCGACTATGCGACAGAGGTAGGTCGGCATCCGGTGATACCGGAGTGCCTCCCTGATGCAACTCCAGGGCAGGGTATTGAAGGCATTGGCGATGTCTAGAGACACCGCCAAGACGACCCCACCCCGGGCCACAGCATCCCCCGTCGTGAGGGCTCGTACGCGCATGATGGCGACCACCGTCGAGCGCCCCCTGCAGAAACCAAACTGGCTCTCCGCCAAATCCGGCCCCACCCGCACCAGCCGCCCGACGAGGCGGTCTGCAATGACTCTTTCAAAGAGCTTGCCCACCTCTTCGAGCAGCACAATGGGCCGGTAGCGCAGACCCGAGGTGAGGGGGGGTGAGGGGTGGGCGGTGGGTGGATGGTTGGGCGCAGAGCTATTTTCCAATCTAGAAACTGTCTTCTGCGGCCAACTTCAGTTGACAGCGCACCATCAACGTTTTAAACGTGGCCGGCACAAGAATTTTCATTTTTAATAAAATTTCCGAAGGTTTATTCGAAAATAACTAAATTTGATACCTATGTTACTATATTTAGGTGTTTTGAAAACGTGATTGTAATAAATGTAATCCAGGTAAGCTGTTTTTATTTGTTTATTTCTATCAAATTACTATCGAAAGCGGTTTCACTCGAGTTAACACGATGTCCTGGCCAAAAGATAGTCTTTCAAAGGTCTTTAGTGCTCAATGTGCAAGAGTGCGCATAGCCAGTAGTAGCGCATAGCCGTAGTCCAAGATTGCGCGCGCAGTCGCAGTCTTGTACACCGTATCACACGTTTATTTAAGATATTATGTGTTTTATCATGACATGTGTTTACTGCTATACTAATACTAATGATGTATGTTTTAAGGATGTCAAGAAGACAAAGAACAACGGGGAGAAAAAATGTGGTTCGATTATAATCGAAGAAGCTTGTAAATTCATTGCTTCTGCAATCAATTCCTTCTGGAAAAGTAAGCGCCAGGTAGTAGACCATTTTGGCATGCCTGAATATACTTTTAGATTAAGATTGAAGCAAGCGAATTCCCCGCAATCCTTAGGTAGCTATAAGTGCACATTTAGCTCACAAATGGAAGCGAAATTGCTTAATTGATTAATTGTCCAGAAGCTTGATGCCATGTTCTATGGAATATTCTTCTAACTTAGAGTTGTCGCCGTATCCAAAGTCATCTGTCTGAAATTTTAAGCAGCTCTCCACACAAAATAATACTCCAAAAAGAACATATAAAGAAGAATGGAAACCTTTACCTAAGAAGAGCAAGACTTTTAAACCAGAGAAGCCAGCAATTGCACCCAAAAAGAAGAATTGGGCACGTCCAGGTTGCTTTGAAATTTACAGAGATCCAATTATTCAAGACTGAATCGAAAAAACATGTCGCACAAATCATGTAAAAAGTGGTGGCACGAAAAATGTACGGCAGACATAGGCCATGGTAGCTTCTCTTCAAAGTGAGAGTGAACAGGCTTCTTCTGGGTAAGCTCACTCTATCGTCGACTTTGTCTCTGTCATCTCTGACCTAGACTAGAGTCAAAAGCAAACCCAAACAAAATAAAAAAAAAAAAAAAAAATGTGACATTTGTGAGTGATGCGCACTCTTACCTACCTGCGCAAACTAGCACATCTGGCTGCGCACTCTTGTCCCCATATGTTGAGCAAAAGGGCGCATTAAGGATGCTGCAATTTTTTTAATCGTTCCTAAACCGTTATCTTTTTTTAAAGTTTTCTTTCTATTCAGATAACCTAGGTAAGTGAATAAAGACATGTTAATTTTAAACTGCTTCGTTTTTTTTAGAGAACATGGTAGTCTAAAGTGCGCAGTACTGCATACCCATACCCTACCTATCTATTTTGATAATTATGTTAAACAATAATAAAACAGTATACAAATTGTCATTATAAAAATAATGTTATTACTGGGAATTTTATATGTCATTTTCCAACAATAAGTATAATATGGTGGATTTCTTGCTGTCCTAGAAGGGGTTCGATAACAGTTTGAAGGTTCAGGATGAAACTGAATTTTCTATTTTGTTTGGGTGTGAAATATATATTCAGATAAATTCTTTTGTTAGTCTGTAATTTGCTTTTGCAAGTTTATAACAAACAGACAATGTGCAGGGTTAAGCGAGGCTGGCTCGCGGCCTTCATGGTCTTAAATTAAAAGCATATCGAACCACGTATTTACATTTTCTTAATCTAGATCATAGAAATATGAGTTACCTATCATGACGAGCACAAACCAGCGTAAGCTATGTAGAATAACATCACTAAGGGCATCTCGTGCCACACTAGTAGCTTCTCGTACAGCTATTAACGTGGACATAATGTTACTGAGAGCACCTCGTACTCACTGAAGAGGTAATGCTTACGGGTGGATACCAGCTAGCGATGTACAGTAACTTTGCTAAGGCCATGACGTGCCTCTCTGGTGGTTTCTCATCCAGCTACCAATGTGGACATAATGTTACTGAGAGCACCTCGTACTCACTGGAGAGGTAATGCTAACGAGTGCATACCAGCTAGCTATGTACAGTAACTTCGATAAGGGCATGACGTGCCTCTCTGATAGCTTCTCATCCAGCTAGTAACGTGGACATAAAGTAACTGAGAGCACCACGTACTCACTGGAGAGGTAATGCTAACGAGTGCATACCAGCTAGCTATGTACAGTAACTTCGATAAGGGCATGACGTGCCTCTCTGATAGCTTCTCATCCAGCTAGTAACGTGGACATAAAGTAACTGAGAGCACCACGTACCCACTGGAGAGGTAATGCTAACGAGTGCATACCAGCTAGCTATGTACAGTAAATTCGCTAAGGGCATGACGTGCCTCTCTGGTAGCTTCTCATCCAGCTAGTAACGTGGAAGTAACGTTACTGATGGCATCTAGTGCACACTGGAGAGAAAATGCTTTAACAAGTTTACAGCACACTTGCAATATGCAGTGTTAATCACCACCATAGTGCTGCTTTAAAACACTGTCAGTATCACGTACAAGGTGGTCAGTAAAAGCCAGGAATTCTCGCACCCTTAAGGTTGAGGGAAGCCTCAGGATCTAAGTACCTACATCAAATATTTGGTCAGGACTAAGAGCTTGCTTCTGATGTATTTATCAGCTTTCTGTTGGTGCCGTCTCAGATTTCCACTAACGATGCACTAGTACACTTTCTATCACTTAGCATAGTTAACATTTTAAATGATTTATTTGACGAGAGAGATATTTTTCTTACGATGTCGATAGCGTGCGCGAAAAGTGACTGTCCGGTGTTGCCAACGATGAGGAGAAATAAAAATATGTACTTAAATAAAAAAAACGAACGCGATGTTACACGTGTGTGAAAGAAATACTACTCTGTTTAATTAATTATATTTCAGTTCGCCGTGAAGTAAAACAGATTAATATTAAACTTACTTATAACAAATAAATCTCCCTGTATTATTAAGTAGTAAAAACCGTGCGAAGCAGGGGCAGATCGCTAGTTTGGTATAAATGTTGCAAGCGCTTGTTTTTTCAACTAAAAGACATTTAAGAAAACATTCCACATGATAATTACTGTGCTCATTGACAATTAAAGTTATTTCTCTTCATGAATTTCACAAATTTGTAGTTTAGCAGTGTACTTAAAAAAACAACGGACCATTACTAGGTTTTTAAGAAATGAAAACGCCGAATTGACAAGTCAATTAGCAAAATATTTGAACGTCTGTCTAGTTGTCGATATATACTTTTGCCAATATATACCTTAATGAGTAGTCTTTTAGATTTAAATCTACATAAACTAAGCGAATACGGCCAACTCACCTTCTTACGGGTAACAGTCTCTAGGTATTACGAAACGTTTAATGTATTATTCCATACAATCAATATTCTTGAATGCATTGAATTTAGATAAATGGTTCTAGCAGATTTTCTAACGGCAATTCGTGACGTATTGCAAAACACTTAGGACCTATTCAGTGTATCATCGCGAGGTATGTAAAGATGTCTATGCGTGACACGACGCGTACCTTAGTACGTCGCCGCTGCAGTTCTAGCCTTGTCTACTGCTGAATATATCTACGTAATTGGACAGTTTGCTCTCAGTCACAACACAACTGTTCAACAATTTTGTATGATAAATGATTTTATTTCTGTAAGTAGGTTTGTGCAATCACTTTTACACGTCAATCATATTTTTAAAACTAGATGAGGTCGGCGTTTCCTATCTGATTCTACTCTGAGAAGAAAGGCCGAAACAAACTCAGAGGTCACAGTCTAGTCTTGGTCAGATCATGTGAAGATCATGTAGATTTGTGTCTGAAATGGTCTTTTGACGAAAAACCACACAGAATGAGTGGACCTGTCCAGTCAGTGCACGCATTTGTCACAAGTCGTGAAGCTCAACTCAGAACTTAAGGAGCTCAACCACTCGACGAACAACACCAAAGAAAGGACATTTGGAATTATACTTGATTTATAAACCTCCAGTATGAACGCAAACTCAAAGGAACTCAACAGGCGAACTGTGACGTATAAATGCAGGAAATTATTAACAGAATAATGCAATACCAAGACCAGGATGTTTTCCGATAACTATCTATTAGTTTAACAAGTAACTATGTTCATTTGATGCTTAAACTATCACCAACTTATTGACTTCTTGTTATCCTAACTAGGAGCCAGTCGGGTTTATCGAATTGTATGAAATTGTTTGTAGGGGCAACTGCAGAGAATTTATTGCAAGGCAGTGAAATATACTAGTGGATAGCGATGCATAAGAAAATCTTGAAGGTTACAATTCAGCACTGCCTTCAGAAAAGCTATTGCATTAATCTGATGTCAGATCGCGAAACCAGTGATTTAATAGGTGATTCGTAACGAAAATTCAGTTTAGGCACGACAACGCTACTCAAAAGTATCGTTCTACAAACTCAGATCACCAATCAGCCAGAATGTCATATCACTATTATTTCAATGGCGGTCCGTACTATTCACTAAAAACATTTGCCTTATTGCATTGTGAAATAACTAGAAGCTGTTGTTTTACATAATGACTACTACTCTACTGCAAACCGCTACTGCTTGTCCTTTAAACCATAGCCTCAGACATCGTATGTACTATAAGTTGCAGCCCCAGTATGTGTACTGCTTAAAGACATAGCTATTATTGACGGTTTTGAGGCCGCAGCTCGGTCAATAAATAAATAAACAGGTACACTAGTATTCTATACTAGCGCAGCTTCTGTAACTCTATAAGCACGAAACCCGTAATTTCGCCAATGTTACGGGCGTTTGCTACTCAGTATCACCTACGGCTATAAGATTATTTCGAGACCCGAACTAGGAATGAATGACAACACCATTTTACAGTGGGTTGAATCCTGCCCGTTTCTACTTTTCATTTCTATCCTTCTTTGGAGTCAGACATTCACCGGAGATTTTCTATAAAATCTTTCGACGTACCGATATGTGACGATTTTTGTAAATCAAACTATTAATTTACATCTGAGTGTAATAATAGTTTGGATACCGCATTTGTTTACAATATTGTAGACAAAAGAATGGCGAACAGACACGATGTGACTTGTTTACACTGAAGCAGTTTTGTTTGTCATAACCAGACAATTGCACTGAGTGATTGATAAGTGTTGTCATCTCTTGGCCCGCCAACAAATACTTAGGTCAGAACTTTTAATATTTTGGCATTGAATGTTCAAATGGAAACGCCAGGAGTGGGGACGCCCTAGGAGGACATAATATAGTGACATTGACATTGGTAATTTTCTTCAGAAAAGTCATGTGCGTAGTACTCGCAACCGGCGTGTATGACCAGATGTATAAACGTAAACGGGGCAAAAGGAGTATGTAAGAATCGTAGCAGGTGGCGTTCTGTAGTTTTTGACTACCCCCATGGAAAGAAGGCGTGAGTTTATGTATTATTATTTGAATGTTCAACAGTTGGGGTAATAACTGTAATCAAACAAATCGATGAATGGTCAACAGTTCTCCAAAGACCATCTCAGATATAATCTGCATGGTCATTAGCCTGACCAAGATTATGTCTGAACTTTAAAAGAGACTGATCTTTGACTTTATTTCGGTCTTTCTTTTCAGAGTAGTCGGATAGGAAAAACCGACCTAATCTAGTTTTAAAGTATAATTTCTATTTGACGTGTAAAAGTGTTTTTTGAATAAATTTACAGAAATTAATATCGTTTATCATTTATTACCTACATTAATTGCACCTTCGGAGTTCAGCCCGGCTACCGTCATGCTGACTGGCTTATATTTTAACATGGCGTGAGGTGTTCGTAAATACTTGGCTAGTTCCTGCTGTTACGAAAGAAGCACATGAATCATTCATCTCTGTTTTTTTCTGATATCACGATACCGAGTCATCTGCCTCCCCTTTTCCGAACTATGATGGGGTCAGCTTCTAGTCGATCCGAATGAGGCTGAATACCAGTATTTTCCACGGAGCGACTCCTATCTGACCTCCACTATCCAGTTACAGGATACCCCTTGGTAAAACTAGTTGTCAGACTTTCGGGCTTCTGACGACCAGTAACAGCTATCAAAAATCCACGAATGACAGCCGGGACCAACAGCTTAGCATGCTCGGTATGTAAAGATGGTCCCCCATCCATGGAGCGACCGTGGCAAGCGTAGCTGAACCTGTTCGATCGACCCGTGCGGCTGTTATTACTTAGCCACGAGCCCCATAGAATTCCTAGTACATATTAAAGATAATGTACCTATGTGTAGAAGGTCAACTTGGTAATCGTCATGTTAGGCGTCATAGAATAACTTTGAACTAACGTTGCAATGTTATCGTTTCCCATATAATCATTTCCGCTTTTCACTGGGAAAAGTCATTTACCGACAGCGTAACAGTAATAATCAGTTTGTTGCTTAGTCTAGATATAATATAGAGAAGTCACTAGTAATATTACGTGGCTCGACCTATGATAACCTAGTTTAAAAAATATGATTGACGTGTAAAAGTGTTTGTACAAACCTACTTACAGAAATTAAATCATTTATCGTTTATCAATCGCCGTATAAATGGCTGAGCAGAACTCACCCCGACTATATTAATTGACTCTCGATAATCGCTTATCTGTGACCTGCTCTTAGAAGGTCGCGTTTTGTGTTACCTACTCATTAGTTTGTAGAGGGTATCCTACTGCCCAGTTCGAAATTATTTTCAATACCCTTATCTATTTGTTTTGGGTTCTTCCTTAATTTCATGTTATGAGGTTCCTACTTCAAAGAGAATAGGATTGCGTCCATCAATTCAGTCTAAAGAATTCAAATGTGTAATGTTACTCACAACGTTTTGAGCGTCGAGAAAATATTTTTTCAGGTTTGCGTTGGACTCCCTCCTATTCTACAATTCGCTCTCCGTCAATGTCAGGTTACGCGTTCTCGTCTTCACGATTGTTTTGTACGAATTCCATCCTGGCAGAAGTGATGAAAGGTGAATCTTGTTTCATTCAATACCTTGAGGATACAAGGCTTAGCGATAGAATACTACAGGGAGCTGAAAGCCTGAAACTATTATCCTGAAATATGTTTCACGGTCTATCTGGTTGGCTCACCGTTCTCTCTATTTGACTATTTTGGTAAATGGCTCCATAGAGAGCTAGACTATAACGCCTCAGATGATCCAAGAATTCAAGTGACACATAGCCGTAGCTAAGCCTCTTTTTTGGATTCACGGTAAGTACTTAGGTTTTTCTTATATTCATACTAAATCTTTTAGAATAGAAAACTTACAACCACCTGTCATGTCGGTCCGTAATTACAACGTTCTAGACATAATATAGCAATTGACTCGTAAGATGTCTAAATAAAGTATCTATGAAGTCAATCGACTCGCACCTTTGCTGTAAACGGTCTCGCTGTGACCTAGTATTTAAAGCCATTTGAGGCGACGTACTTTGTAAAATCCGCTATATTTACTAACTAATCGCTCGCTGCTCGGAGCATGACCTCGTCCTATTAATTATAGTTTTATCTTTTCCATACCTTATAAGGTGAACTACTTTGTTTCATACATACTCCTTGCTTGTCTCGGTGGCTTACATAAACCACGACACTTTTACGACCGGAAGAAATATTAATCGCTATAATGTCTATAATCAACTAATCAGTTTATCGTGATTCGATATGTATTATTATCGATGACACGAGATAGGTATTCAAAACAAGCACTATGCCAGTGGTAGAGGCGCGCCGCGACCGTATATTTTCTTCTTCAAAATTTATTATCATCATTCTTATTATAATGTAACAGTCCTTTTCCTACATTCCTCTACATAATATCTTTGTATCCTCTCCAAATATTTCATAATTGTAATATTCCAGGATTGTTGTGATTGATTGATCATGAAGAGTTGTGCGAAGACAGTTCAAGACAAGATGCAGAATGAATGAATGAATGCTTTAATACAAGTATTTCTTTTTGACATTTAGGTAATCATCTCGCGTTTTTATATCGCACCTTCTTAGGTTCTGTGTTCCTAAAAAAGTAATAGCTACCTATGCACGTAAAACTTTCAAGTAAAAACTCGACACATACAATTTACTTCGGTATACGTTCCAGTGCCAACGCTTATGGTTAGGCGAGTCACCTCACTTCACTTACTAAGCTTTAGTTTCCTAGGTTCCTAGGTAAGCGGTTCAGCCATATTATAATGACCGTCATGAAAATTTGTCATTAAAGAGTCTCTTTGCGTTCATTCAGACGTAACTAATGCAATACCTATATTATTCTCGTCATTCTGGATATGTAGCTGTTATCTCACTGTTCAATATACTCCTGGTTTCTTAAAGACTCTTCAAATAATCTTTTGTCGAGTATGTCTTGAAGTGCTTCGATTGGTTGTTGTTATTTTTTTTCAAACAAACATTGCAGCTACATACATTAGATTTGACATCAGATTATCACATGCCAGCGTTGTAGTCACTACTAAACAAATATTATTGTTCTGTTCCTGTCATTGCGTCTATACTGGCGATGTATTATTCAAACTCAATATCCATTTTGCAGACGACGACGGTAGATTTTAAATGCGATATTTAGCTATTGCAAAGCTGCCATGAGTTCCATACGAACGAGGTTTACGTTCTACGAACGATCTTGACTGTAATTTCACATTTCCGAATGGCCCATCAATTGTTTGCTACGCCACTATGAATTTCGTACAACAATCTTAATGATAACACCCATCAAATGATAAGAGATACGAATAAAAACTTGTTACACGGTTTGAGCGTAACGTTCGTAAATGTGCCTGTTATAAGCCTGTTAGTCCGACGTGGCTGTTCCGTATCATTCTCAAGGTATCTATCTTGTATAAGCACGTGTATTAAGATAAAATAACAATAAAATTAAATCTCTGTTTCGGCCAAGTGCGAGTCACGCATACTCGCGTGCTGGGGGTTCTGAATGCCTACTAATCTCTACATCTACTAAATCTACTAAATCTTGGGTATTGTATTAGTTCATTGGTAATCTTTCGAATAATTGATGTATCAATAGCACAAACTACATTGAAATTTAACCAGTTCTGTCAGCGACAAGACTCACAGAGATATTCTGCCCTGTGACTGACGGACAAGCAATTAGATGTTGTAGCAGGAATACGTAGAATTGTAGAGCCCCGTTAATATTCTTTCAACACGGAACCCTAAAAAGACGTCAATATTTACGTACAGATTCACCAAAACGTGGAATCCTAAAAGTAGAACGTATCAGCTGGTTGATAACAATCGCTATCAGTAACATTTATCGATACAAATCAGCCTTGCTTTACTAAGTCTATGAGTTGTAACACTTGTTACGATTTAACGTGATAGCGCCATGTATAGATAGCAGTACCAAATGGTAGCGATTGATTAAATCTTCACTGTATCGTGTTATGGACTAATTGGGTAATAATTCATCGATTGTTAATAAATGTTAAAGCGCAAATTCACGCTTGTTGGTGAATCAATCAGTATCGAAGTATTCATTATTTTATTTTACGATCACGGAGCAACTTTTACTTCATGCAAATACAGAAATCTTAGTAGAACTACGAGGGTTTGTTAAGGTAATTTTGGTTCGGAAGAATGGTAGTCGTTATTCGGTTTTTTCTTCATGTAGACGTAGGTACTAAGTTTCATAAATATGTAAACAGTGCTAGTCGTTATCGTCATGTACGCACATTTGTTGCAAGGCTGTTGAATTAATTATTACGCGTAAAACTAAGTGCCTAGTTCTAGTTATGGAAAACATTATAAATTATGGTTAAGAGCTCCGATAAGTGTGCCATTTTCTTGGCAAACACTACCGTTCGCTCTTGTTTGTGGGGCTGCACTATCACACCGAATCTGTTGCTAAGCTATGCCAAGGGCACATTACTTATTCTTAAAAAATGGTTGAAGCTCAGCCGCGGACTCTCAGTCCCAGTATAATCATTGGCTAATCAGATCCAAGCGTTGAAACTGCGGGCATTTTTCCATTTGCTTTTAGCACCGTCTTCACCGCAACAGCGTCTTTGTTTAAGTAGCTCAACTCATCATCATTATCCCAATTTATTTGGGGTCGGCACAACCTACGTTGTTCGTTTAGCTGAGCTATGGCCCCAAAACAAAACCCATGCTTGTGTGTTCTGTACCTATGATAATTATTGGTACGTTAGTGTCATTAAAACGTAGGTGTTTGCCAAATGCTCGACGAAGAGGCCTCGCTTCCTAAATTTTTATTATTCATTATGCAATAACGATGGACTTATTTATTTATTTATTTATTAAAACTTTATGCACAAGTAAAAAAATACTGTACAAAGGCGGACTTAATGCCTGAGGCATTTTCTACCAGTCAACCTTAGGGTGATGCAGAGACTAAACATGGCAGGTGCAATATGCAGGATAGATAGCTTGGAAATAACTATAAAATACAAGAATAAATATTAATACATAAATACGAATACATACATACATATAAACAAAATAAACTTTGTCAGGAGAAATAACGATCGGTAGAGGAGAAAACAAATCCAGCAAATCAACGCTGAAATGATTCGGCCAACTTCTGGCGGATATGCTCACGTGCCTTCACTTTAAAAGATAACCGATTGGTTGCCATCTTGATGTTCAGAGGAGCGCATTCCAAAGAAAAACCGCCTGGACAAAGAAAGAAGAATGAATGAAGCCAGAACGGTGAGAAGGACATCGTAGAAGACGATTGTTGGTGGAACGAAGATTTTTACTATGAGCAGAGCATAAATATTGAATTTGGGAAGTCAGGTAAGACGGAGAAGTGGGTTTAACGAGAATGGAGAACAACGTGGACAGTGCCCTCAACTCTCTGCGCTGACGAATGGGTAACCATTTTAAAAGCAGTCTGTGCGCAGACACATGGTCATACTTACGAAGATTGAAAACAAATCGAATGCAATTATTGAGAAGGCGGTCAAGTTTATTGAGGAGATCTGCATTCAGGTCATAGTAACACACATCACCATAGTCAATTATGGGAAATATTAGAGACTGTACAAGCATTGCCTTTATGTGTGACGGGAGAAGGTTTCTTTAGGTTTCGGTTAGGACTTAGTGTTCGAGCCGAAGCTATTATTAACAGCTGGCCTGCACCTGGAACACTTTCATAAGTATACACAAATTAAGGGCACTTCTATGTCCAGGGTCAAAGTTCATACTCATATATAAATAGCCTAGTGCGGATCAAACTAGCGTCTCAGTAGGCTTATCGCACAAGATTTAATTAATTTACACTTACCTTTAATGAGGTGACATTTTATTGGCATTTTTACCCGATTGCACGATAGCACGTAACGTACAGTCGCCAGCACATCGAGTTACCACAAACTGTCAGATTTTCTCATTCGTTTTTGAACTTAACTATTAACATTTTAAGGTTTAAAATCGTTTGGAGAAATTTGACAGTTTCGTGTAGCTGGACCTGCGGGCGATTGTACAAAAGATTTTAGATTCCGTTTAAGTAAAAGAGATACATATTATATTAATAGTTGATCGCCGACTGTTCACCGCCAGGCCAGTACTCATCTGTCGCAGCGACAAGAGCTATCAAAGAGAGTGGCGAGTGGTCGCTGAGAGACTCACGTTTGGTACATACGCTTACCAGCGAGTAATCGCTCGTCTACGTCGCGCACTCGTTTCTCGTTAATCGCCGCCAGTGGGACAGGTACCTTAAACGGATAACTAATTGCCCGAGCATAATTAATAGATCAATTCATTTAATCTGCCGACATTAAACCTCTATTACAATCTTCTAATAGGTAAGTCAATTATCTAGAAATGCTGTCTTTGTCCTTAGAATGAAGCACTTTATTGGCTAAATGTAGCCAGTTACAGGTAGATGTCAGGTCAGCTCTTACAATTTGTCCTTGTGCCATATGGTAAGTAACGTGTTTGTAGACCGTAGACCTTTTTATATTTTGTTGAGTACCTGTTACTTGTCGACAGGCCTACACTGTCCTCATACCTATCAACACTGTAATTTGAAACATTGTAAAAGCACCTTATTTTTAAAAGAGAAACCGTGGAGTTTCTTGCCGGCTCTTCTCCACAAGAAACAACCAATTGGAACCGTGCACCTAGCTTCTGACGTTTCATAAGTGCCCAGGTAGGTTTATGTGAAATAAAATATTTTGATTTGATTTGATTTATTGGATATAATTATGAATCATTTTGCATAGATTTCCCAAGCTCATCGATGTATGCAATTGGGCACCGATCACACCATAATAGAACTAAAGATCGTCTGTACGATATATCGCAAAAGCGATCTTTAGTTCTATAAACAGCAATTCTATATAAATAAAACTTAATTAACTAATCCAGTTTTTATCATACAATTGAAACAACGTTATTAATAACACGTTAGATTACACGATGTTGACATTGATGTTGTGACGTCACATATTTCAATTCAATTTATCCCTATCGTACAGATATCCTCAAAGTTACTACAAAAAGAATTAATTAATTATAGAGCTTATAACACTGTTACAAAAGGAACGTTGACATATTATTTTGGGATTAAGGATTTCAATGTCCGAAAAGGCACCTCCTAGATGACCAGGAGGCTAATTTGCGGGATTTCATGACGCGCCGATCTATTTGCGGTGCAGTTGCAATAAGTACAGGTAGGAAAATTATATGTTTATCAAATTGACAAACTACGTCAATTTGCCGTGTTACAGCTATTTCATAGAACTGTCAAAGAATGACAGTTGTGAATTGAATATACCTACGGACAATTTAAGTAGGTAGTTTTTTTTTTCTGTAAAATATAAGTTGGTAGTCAATTTGATGAACAAACTGTAATTTTGTAAGCTTTTTACTGCGCTTAGCAGTAGGATGCGCTCTGTTTGCGATCGCTTGACGCGAACTCGACGCGAGCGTATCAAACAGTATCAGACAATAACAAAATTGTTGTTCTGATCAAGACTTAACTGCAACTGCATTGCACTGCAACTAAACTTCTTTAGTACTTAACATGAATTATTATCAGCAAATCTACATAGCAACGTAAATACAAATCACAACAGGCTGTAATTGACAAGTTGTGCAAATTGACGTAGTGTGTCAATCTCCTAAATAGTTAATATCACTGACTGAACATTAAAAAAATAGTACAGATGACGTAATATAGTCTTCCCATGGGGGTAGGCAGAAGCTACATAACGCCACCTGCCACGATCCTATTAAAAGTAATCTGCCCGACGTACCTGTTAATTAGAGGTGCCGAAAAGGGTAACAAACAAAACGGCCAAGTGCAAGTCGGACTCGCGCACGAAGTGTTCCGTACCATTATCTACAAAAACGGCAAAAAAATCACGTTTGTTGTAGGAGCCCCCTTAAATATTTATTTTATTCTGTTTTTTAGTACTTATTTGTTGTTATAGCGGCAATAGAAATACATCATCTGTGAAAATGTCAACTGTCTAACTATCACAGTTCATGAGATACAGCCTGGTGACAGACAGACAGACAGACAGACGGACGGACAGCGAAGTCTTAGTAATAGGGTCCCGTTTTACCCTTTGGGTACGGAACCCTAAAAACGCGATCACCTCTAAGTTAATACTGTTTTAACTCCATCTACAATGAAAAATGTTGATATTCAGTGACGAATGATTGTGTTTCCTCTGGCCAGCTGTCGTGGACGAAAACATGTTAACAAAATATTACCTTTCTAGAATATAAACGAATAGAGATTTATAAATTTTGTCACCATGAAGTGGACCAAGGAAAAAACGGCGCGTGATGAATAAACATAGACTTTTTATTCAATTTAGTTTTAGCTCGAGGTCATGTCCCCACGTCTTTAAGGATAATTCAGGAAAGGGAAAGTCTTAACGTCAGCGCACGTCTTGTCAATTCGTTACTGTCGTCACGTGCAAACATATCTATGTTTAAGTACACTTAGCATAAGCAAGCTTGGGAACATTAGATGTTCTAACTGCTGGTACACAGGCCTCCTCTCTGTGAGAGGGAGTGGGCCGTAATCCACCAAGCAGGCCCAGTGCGGGTTAGTTGGTTGACACGTCTCCGAATTTTTGGTTCAAGACATGCCGCTTTTCTCACTATGATTGCCTTCACCGTTTTGAGAGCAGTGGTGATGAAATAATTTACACAATGTAAAGCGCCTGCTTGGGTTCGAACCAACGACCTACAAATAGTCGCGGCCGTTTCCACTGGGCCACCACTGCTCTTCAAGTACACTTAGCAAAATTCAAAAGCGATTTTCTTGTAATGTTGATTCAAATGTTAAAATTAACACAGTATATAAAACACCTTACAAATCTAATCAACAGTTTCTAAGTTTCTACGAGTAGACAGTTGAATCATAGAAATTTATTATGTTGTTTTTTTTTTACAATATTTAATCAATTAAATCAGCCTATAACGTTCCCACTGCTGGGACACAGGCCTCTTCTCTGTGCGAGGGCGTGGGCTGTAATCCACCACGCTGGCCCAGTCATGCCTGTCAATTTTCTTATTTGAAGAAATTTTGCAAGTTAAACTGCATTCACCTATTTTACGAGCTACCAAAAACCTAAAAAACTAAGTATTGTGCCTAGTTTCATTATATTACAAACAGCGTCACCATAAATCGCTATAGATAATAATTAACGCAAAAGCGTTAGTTGAAGACAACGGGGGACAGGGATCAGGTGGTGTAGGCAGGGGTGACGATGTTCCCGTGACGAAGGCATGAATTAAAACCAGCTAGTCGGAGGTAAAAACAGTACTATATTGTCTGTGCAGGCACACGATTATTACACATAGGTATGACACAGGTAAATCAGTTACAAGTAGGCTCAACATACGCACTAAAACACTACTTAAAACTTGTATTGCCTTTTTTTTTTAGGGTGGGAATCATCTAATGACCTCTCCCGCTCTAGGCGGAGCGGAAGGGCGTGTCAGTCTCTTACTGACTAAAACCCACCCGTGTTCCTTAAGTTGCCTGTGCGCCAGGGCCACGGTATCTCTTTCGAACAATCCGCTACCCCGGCAGGCATCGGCCCTATCGGAGCCCGTCAATGATGATGACATCTCTTTGAGGCGCGCGTGGACAACGACGCGCCGTCGACCCGGGCTTGGTCCTTACCGGACGGCAAGCTGCCCATTGCTCGCTGTCCGCAAGCCCGCGCCTACAGTGGTCGGGAGTCGGCTATTGACTCCCGAAGCCAAGGGTGTCTCCTCCTGCGGCGACTAGGGGCGTGAGGGCGCAACGATTGCCCCACCCTCACGCGCTCCGCCTCCTCCTTCGCGAGCATTACTGCTTCGCAGAAGGAGGTGACGGCTTCCCATTCCCTCTCGCTCCGTACCATGGCCTGGACCAGGGCCGGACGCAAGAGATCGCCGCCGCCGATCGGTAACTTATATTGACTGACACTATTTGGAGCGCGGCGTGGTAGTACGCGAAGACTTGCAGAGATGTTGGTTCACTGGAGGATAACTCGATACTGACTCGTTAGGCTTATTTTTATGAGTAGCATCTTTTAGTTGTGACCCTGAGAGGTCTTGGCTACTTAACCGGACTATCCTGTGGCTGCCTTAAGCTAACTCAAAGCCTCCAGCCAGGGGAATCGTTATGTCAAGGGGTGGTCCTTTTATAGTTTTGGAGTAATAAAAAGAATAATAATATTTTTTATTTCAGAAAAAAAAAAACACTACGGTTCACAAAAACAATTTTCTAAGTAAAAATATGGCAAAATGGTTCTAATATGAGTGTTGGTAAGTAAGCGTGTTATTGCGTAAGCTTGCACAATATTAAAGTATGCGGCTGCAGTCGTGAGCGTTGGAAACGAGTGCGATATTTTGGCCAAGTTGGAACTTGCTCCCGAGCTTTTTCGATTTATGTATGTGTGTGTGTGGGTGAGTGACCGTAAGCAAGTTATTTAGTGTCTGTTACTTGACTATGCGAGTATTTTGGGGTATTTACTTGGTTTTTATAACACTAGCTTTTGCCCGCGGCTTCGTCTGCGTGGATGTCGGAAATTATCCCACGGGAACGTACTACCGGTATAAAAAGAATCCTACGTGTGTACCCAGGTAATAAAGTATCTGTGTTCCAAATTCCATCCAAATCCGTTCAGTAGTTTTTACGTGAAAGAGTAACAAACATCCATCCATCCATCCTCATAAACTTTCACATTTATAATATTAGTAGGATTAGTAGAATAAAATAGAGCTCGTACTACTGTGCTTCGCCTACAGCGTTACTTGCAAAATGTCATGGCAAATCAGTGCCCAGAATGTATCAAGATAAAGATGAGATTTGTCCCACTAACAAGTGGGTTATATTAAAAATAAGATAAGATAGTCCAGATAAGGTGTTTATGTACTTACTTTTAAATTACACAACAGTGTGAGTCAGTTGCTTTCGAGATCTGGTCATCCCCGTTTTTCGGTTGAAATAAACATTAACATGTTACAATTATTATATACCTACATCCATATAAACATAAGGCATTTGTCCAAAAAAAAAAAATTGTTTGCCTTTTCTCAACTATGTTCGGATCAGCTTCCAGTCTTACCGGATGCAGCTGAAAATCTCGTATTTTACATGGAGCGACTGCCAACTAAACTAAACTAAGTATACAGTCACCAGCATATCAAGTTACCACAAACTGTCAGATTTTCTCATTCGATTTTGAACTTAACCGTCATCATTTTAAGGTTTAATATCGTTTAGAGAAATTTGACAGTTTCGTTTAGCTTGACCTGCTGGCGACTGTACATTACAACTATTTTCTTAATGTCCCTCGGGAATAATCGCATAATTCCGAATACAAACGAATGCTAATTTCCATGTCCATCAAAATGATTAGATTTATCTTGTATAATAATTTGAATTCAAAACTAAGTACTTTATTGTTGTTTTGTTTTGACGTAACAGCAATAAAGTACTTAGTTCTGAATTCAAATTATTATGCGAAGATTGTTGGGTAAGGATTTTCTTCGATAGCTTGTGTATGGGGAATCTCTGTGTGGAACTTATAAAGTAGTTCTTCAGAAGATGTTAATACCAAAGGCTGAAGTCACCGTGTGCAGGATAGTGCCCTGCGCTTGATAAATAGCAAATTACATAACATACGTAACTTTTTCCAAAATAATTGAACAAGGGCACGTACATACATTTCGATAGAGTTGAAAGCTGTTACCATCTCTTCGTTAAAATCAAAATGGCGTGGACTAAATCCTTAACTCATTTGTGTCGGGGGTTTTTAATTTTACCTATTATATTTTAACTTGTAAAAATAAAATAAATTTGTAGTAATACAATTAGAAGGGATCGACACAGTTACTCCTTAATACAGGCTATTTCATAGCCTAGCAAGGGGAGCAGCACGTCACCCACTTAATTGTCAGATACTACCCACTTTGTGAAAACTGTTACATGTACTACAATCTGTTTTTATATAAATTAAATTAATTATAATATATATTATTTTTATATATTTTATTATTATTATTATATTAAATCATTTAAACGAGATATTCTTAGCCTTCTGAGCTCTAATTGAGACTGTAACGCAAATGAAAATGCTTCGTACTTCTGTCTAGCTCTTCGCGCTACGAATACCTATTCATAGTTAATTCTCAAAATAAATAGGTAGGTACTAGGTTTTAATCATGTTTTATGACATGAATATTTGTGGTAATATTAGATTTATTTAGACTTTATTATAAAACTACTACTATAGGTACTACTGCTGAGCTTATGGTCCTGGGTTCGATTCCCCGGTTAGGCAAAGTGTTATTAGGTTTTCCCGTCAGGGATTTCTCAGTGGCAGCCCGGAGTCTGGAATTTATACGCTCGCCCCCTATTATATGGGACTAAAACATAATTGACGAAATATGGGTGTACTATAGGACCACCTCTGCCTATCCCTTTGGGAAATATAGGCGTGATGTCATATTTATGTTATAAACAAATAAATAGACGTCAATTTAATTAGTTAGGTAGTTTTCAGTTTAGTTTTAAGTTAAAAACAATAACTAAACACGGACTAGAAAAAAAAGAAGGTCTCCGCGCCACGCGTATCGAAAGTGAAGCACTATAAGTATGGCCGGACCGTTTGTACAACCATTCCTCACGCACACATTTACATCATAAGGTGCCATTGCGCGGCACTACGGCGTCATTGTAGGTACTGTTTACGTCAAGTAATAAAATAAAAGAATGCCTTCTTGTGTTGTATGAGGACCACGCTAACACCTAAGTATGTATCAATACTTAGTCTGGCCATAAATACTGTTACAGTTAAAAATAAGAACGATATTACATTTGAATTTGGAATCTGTCATTTTTATACGATTGTTCATTGAGTTTTCTAATTTTGGCGCCAATACATTGTACAATGTTAAAATGGAGTGGGGTGATAAAGAGAACCGAATCGCCGTGATTGCATTACACAAAGTTGGTATGGAGCCAAATGCAATTTGTAAAACTCTCCATACGCTTGGTATTAGTCAAATGTTTGTGTACCGGGCTATTAATAGGTACAATGAGACCTCCTCTGTTTGTGACAGAAAAAGATCTAGCCGTCCACGTAGTGTTCGTACGAAAAAGGTGGTCAAAGCAGTAAGGGAAAGAATTTGAAGAAATCCTGGCCGAAAGCAAAAGATTTTATCTCGGGAGATGAAGATAGCACCCAGAACCATGTCGCGTATTTTAAAAGATGACTTAGGTCTTGCAGCCTATAACAGACGCACTGGTCATTTTTTAACTGATAATTTAAAAACGAATAGGGTGGTAAAATCGAAACAACTACTGAAGCGGTACGCAAAGGGAGGTCACAGATTTTTTTTGTTTACGGTTGAGAAAATCTTTACAATTGAGCAACATTTTATCAAACAAAATGACCATATTTATGCTCAAAGCTCTAAGGAATCTTCCCAATTAGTCGACAGAGTGAAACGTGGGCATTATCCGACTTCAGTGATGGTTTGGTGGGGTGTTAGCTATGAAGGAGTGACTGAGCCATATTTTTGTGAAAAAGGTATTAAAACATCGGCACAAGTGTCTCAAGATACCATTCTAGAGAAGGTAGTTAAGCCCCTTAACAACACCATGTTCAATAACCAAGTATGGTCCTTCCAACAAGACTCGGCGCCGGGTCATAAAGCTCGGTCCACGCATTTCAGACTTCATCAGAGCTGAAGACTGGCCGTCGTCTAGTCCCGATCTTAATCCGCTGGATTATGATTTATGGTCAGTTTTAGAGAGTATGGCGGTTTTTGAGCGGCGGAATTTGGAGTCCCTAAAACAATCCATACGATTGGCAGTGAAGAATTTTCCCATGGAAAGAGTGCGTGCTTCTATTGATAACTGGCCTCAACGTTTAAAGGACTGTATTGCAGCCAATGGAGACCACTTCGAATAAGCTTTTTATATCCTCAATTGTTTTATATTTATGTATTAAACTAACACACTGTAAAAGTAATAAATATTATTAGCAATAAAAAAAAAAATCTTCGTGACAATATTTATGGCAAGACTAGGTAGAATCACTAATAAATTGACGTTAAAACAACCATATAGATTTCTATTGTTTTCATAAGCTTGTGACTTCATATAGTAATTAATACAAAGGCATTTAAGCCGAAATTAATTAGGTTGTTATGATATTGCAATGATGTCTATTCGTTGTAAACAAGGGAAGCGGATAATAAAAGTAATACAAGAATAAAGTCGGGCGCTCTTCACCCTGGCTTTGTATCAGAATTTTGCTAACAAGAACGAGGTTGAACAACCACTAGAATGCCCGAAACTACAGAGTCACCACTTCGCAATACCCTTAAATGCCCAAACGCACGAAACTCACCACTTCAAACGTCTCACCTCTTAGTTTTTTAGAATTTTATGTTTGGGCCCACCTCTTGCGTTCCAGGTTCTTTTGAAAGGTGGATAAATGTAGTATATTTTTGCCACAATCCGTGCGTGTGTATCGGAATTATGAAATAAGTTAGATATCTGTGGTTGAAAATCAGTTTGTAATCTGAGCCGCGGTTCGTGCGTTCTGTCAAATTAATACTTTAAATTCTTTAGATTTCAAAACTTTGAAAGATCCCTGGTAAATATTATGATTTTATTGTTTAATTAATGAGTGGAAATTCATTTGAGGTAAAAAAAAACATAGTGTCAACGCTATCGAAAAAAGAAATATATATAATCATAGAATTATGTAATAAAACGAGTTTATTTTTTATGATAAAAAAGTAAATAAAATTACAAGTTTCTATTCTAAAACTTGTTGCATAATTAGGCCTGGTCTGTCCATAAAAGGAAACAGTAATTTGTTTACTATCGGTACATAGAAATCTTTTGTTTACGAGTCGTGTATATGTGCCGGGGCACCCAGTGGCGCGCCGACAAAAAATGTTCCAGGGCGTTCCTGTCAACTTCACGCGCGTGAGTGAACAAAAAGGTTTAAAACAGAATGACGTATAATGGATTGGATCTCTATTGTTTTCGATGCTGATAACGATAGGTACTGCGTTGTCATTATAAAATGAATTTCAAGAATTTGGTCATTGTATTGTACTATTTGATTGAAAATACCTGTACCTACTGAATCAGTAGACGATTACTTATATAGCATAAGCTTAATCAGCTGATATCGTTGGACTTTGGGACATAGCCCACCTCTGTATGAGAGGGAGTGAGCCGTAATCCACCACAAAAACCCAGTGCGGGTTGGTGGAAGTCACATGTCTTCGGATTTTTGGTTCTAGGGCATGCCAGTTTCCTCACGAACGGTTTCCTAGCATACGACTCATATACTTACAACAATATTTTTCAATTGCCAAACAGCTAATGCCTCAATAAGCAAACAACAAAGCATCTATATTTACGCAGTAATGGAAAAGATAAATATTTAGTCAATCTACTTAATTGATATTTCGCCAATCAAGCAGTGATGGTCGATATTAATCAATTAATTGTATTATTAGTTTTATGCCTTCGGCAAGGAATTAGAACCGAAGCGACGATATAGTCACGAACACAAGTTCTGAACACTTATTGAGGAGTTCAAATAAACATCGTAAGTAATCATCTGGCGTGGCACATCGAACGTTCGAAAGAGACTGTCACCGGGTAGGTATGAATGAAAGAGATAACGCTCTACAAAGCCAAACTATACAAACTATCTGTGGTCATAATGTGTGTGCCCTAGCGCCTATGCCCATAAACTAAGTTTCATCTTATTGTAATACCTACCATAATACTACCGCTTACCGTCGTCGAAATCAAAATACTTTCTCACTGATTAGTTTAAAGCATCCTGAACAAAATACAATAACTAGAGCTTTACAGATTAACGCACACTCGCTGCGTAGGTATGCAACACTGAATTACGTAGTAGCGATCCAATAACCGTAATTTGTCAATGTTTGCGGAACGGCGGAGTTTGCAGGACAAATGTGTGTTTTGGCCGTACTACTCTTTGGTCCAAACTGATTGAGCTTTCGATGGTAATTAAAACCACCTGCACACACGGCCCACTCAAATGAACCGTCCGCGGTGTACCTATTTCACAGTTGAGCAGCCGGGGGCAGATAGACCACTGGATAGGTTTATTTTATTTTGCCTCTCATTAACTTTACTACGTCTACGTAGTTATTAGATGCACGAACACCACATTCAAAGAGCAAATTAAAAATAAAGAAGCATACCCTTTCAATAATTAAGAAAACCAGCAATTATACGTTTTTATGTAATTCAATTAGCTTGAAAGCAGACGTAGATCGCAGAAAAAAGATGACGATTTAAAAAAGAAACTTAGATTTCTATTTGCTTTAAGAATTGTGAACTTTTAATAACATCGGGATGTTAGTAGAGCTAAGTAATTGCTTTGATGTCAATGCATTTCTAACAATTTGGAAGGCTGAAAATAGAATAACAAGGATAAATACTAAATAAATTAAATTGAACTAGAAGCGCATTAACAAATTACTAGGTACTTATATTTACTGGAATGTCTGGCGCATCCTAGGCCATCATCCTTGCTGCCAATTTGCTCGCAGGATAACTGAAGAAATAGAGGCAAAAGGAAATATTAAATACGGTCGAACTGAGAAACCTCCTCCTTTTTTGAAGTCGGTTAAAAACAACCTTAAATTGCATCAAAGGAGCAATCATCCGCGCAACCAATTTGCTGTTATCCAGTGATAACCCAGCTTTTTGTATAGCTCTAGGTCAAAATAGATAAGAACTGATTGGTTCTGTTTCTTGCTACTGCAGACAAATGAAATGTAAACTATTTTTTATATATATTATTAAGATGGTTTATCATAGTTTGGTCAGATAGGCAGTCGCTCCATGTAAAATACTGGTAGACTGGAAGCCGACCCCACCATATTTTTTTTTTTTTTTACAAAGAGGACAACCTAATTCTAAAAAAAACACCACAAAGTGAAAAATAACTTTAATTTCGGAAGTCTGTGTCTTTGGATCTGTATTTTAGTTTTTTTGCCACCGACTTCCGAAATTGAAAGTTATTTTTCACTTTGTGGTGTTTTTTTAAGAAGTCGGTTGTATTTTTTTGTAAAAAAGTTTTTTGTTTTTACTTTTTATTGGGGCAGTTATTAATTTATCTAAGTTACAATAACCTTATTTCAACTGCTCATCACCTTTTACAAAATATTGTTTTTCCCGATGCAGGGACGTTAATTGTTGGGGAGTTCTGATAAAAACGAGAAGAACTGGAGCTGATGGTGAAGTCACCATTAGCTCCATTTCACCATATGTATTGTGATGAGCTTAACTTACTTAGCAACCATAATAATGTAATCGAATCGCAACCACAATGAGTAGTTCCGGTGGCCACCTCTGGCCTCCATAATCAGTTCCACTTCACCAAATGGTGCTTTCCGAGAGCAAATGCACGAGTTACTATAAAAAATACCCAAATCGCTATAGGTGTGCCTATAAAATTTGAGGATTTCCATTGGATTCCCTCATTAGATTCTGACTTGGTGACAATGGGACCACCTCGAAAGCATACCCTTTCAAACAAGAAAATAATATTCAAAATCGGTTCACAATTGACGGAGAAATCGGTGACCATACATAAAAAAAAAAACAAAAAAAAGTAACATACATACAGCCGAACATATAACCTCCTCCTTTTTGGAAGTCGGTTAAAAAGGGTAGGCAGATTGATTGATCATAGTTTGATCACTACCTTCTAACCTACGCTATGGATAATAGAAGTCGTTTGTTGCATTTTCACGTCAACTGTCAACTGTCCGCCCCCGCGCAGTCTGAACAACACATTAAACCAAGGTTATTGTTAAACCACCTTTTGTGCAAAACTGTTTGAAGAAGACTTACAAAAAAATATTCGCCGGAATCTTTAGGTATATTGTTTTCATTCAACAAAAATACTTATATTAAATAATGTTTTCTTGCATTGCGTAAGAAGTAGAATATAAAACATTGTGCTACTATTGTATTGTGTCGCATTGATATCGCTAATTCAATTATTTCTCGATACGATAACGTCACCAGTTAGATTGTGCAAATTCTTTTTTGTTCAAGTTAGTGTAATTATTATTCAAGAATTCCGTAATTCTACATTTTATGTTTTTTGAAAAGACAAGGCTATTAAAACATGGGTTTGTGATTCCCCCAAACCAGTTTTGAGTAATATACAACTCGATTCCTACCGGCTTCCCTTTGAAAAATGGTAAAGTCAGTAGTCTATAGACAAATAATATAATCACATTAAAGATATGTACCTTCTCCGGCGGCTTACCTCTTACAAAAATTTACCCTTCGCTACTGCTATCTAGATCTGCACTGAAAACGCCCCAGACGAATTACTGACAAATGCGTGCACTGACTGGACAGGTCGACCCATTCTGTGTGGTTTTTCCTCAAAAGACCATTTTGTCTAAAATGGTCTTCTGAGGAATGAACAAATCTACATGGTCTTCACATGATCTGACCAAGATTATGTCTGGACTTTAAAAGAGACTGTGACCTCTGAGTTTGTTTCGGCCTTTCTTCTCAAAGTAGTAAGATAGGCAACGCCTACCTCATCTAGTTTTAAAATATGATTGACGTGTAAAAGTGTTTGTACAAACCTACTTACAGAAATAAAATCATTTATCATTGAATACATCCACACACACATAATATCACGCCTATGTTTCCCGAAAGATTAGGCAGAGGTATAGGGACCTATAGTATTGACGGCACGGTTGGCGCAGTGCTTAAGAGATTGATTGCTACGCAGCGTTGTCGCGGGTTCGATTCCGGCACGGAATAAATATTTGTATGACCTACAAGTAGTTGTTCCGCGTCTGGCTGTTTGTGTATGTGAGTTTAATTAAATGTTTGTAAACGGACCCACAAAACATGAGAAATTACTAGCGTCGGCAAAGTTAAAAACAATCAAAAAAAATACCCTCGTTTCGCCAGCTCAGACGACTAGACAGGCGTTCCTTTTGCATAAATTACACTACGACGTAAATATTGTAGAGAAAGTTATTAAATTTTATTACAAGCGGACATGGACATTTAAAAGATAGTTTAAATAGTGCTGAATACTATACACTAAGGTCATTGAATCGTCACAAATTCTCTTATAGAAATAATTATTATACCTTGTATACAAAAAACATTTTTCCACCTTCTGAGGCAGTCAACAAGAGTTACAAGTTTCATGAAAACGAAGACACGCGTTAAAGCAAGGATATTCATATAAATAAAGAGATGATTCACGAACGAAAAATACAGTTCGCAGTTCAGAATCGCGACAAAATAATAATAATTTATAAGTGTTGCGATGTGTGTATTTTGTATTATGACGGGTTTTACGACGCGCCCACGATCCGACGGCATTCAGGCGTGTGCAATTATTAGATCTAGATGAATTTGAAAACTGTATCTGAAAGATTTGTATATAAGTAGGTGCGGCGTTAAAATAGCCTTCGGGACTCCGTGGTCACGTAACTGGGCTTTGCGAAATACGTACTTAAGGGTTTTGGAAGTGAAAACTTCTTTAGGCGCTCTTTGCGCTCTGTAGCCCCTGCTAATTACCCTGAAAGACCAAATCACTTCAACCTCACATCCCTCGAAAACTGCAGAAAAATGATGGCTCAAAAGATGGTCTTCAATATTGTTGATGGACTGTTCCATGTTCCAAAACTTCTGAAAGACATAAATGTATCTGTTCGTCGTAGTGTTCAACCCAGGCCCGACCGCAAATTAGATGTGTTTGTACCGATACAGCTCGAGCCAACGTCGAGTGAACAGCACCATTGAACCGTATGATGGGAACATTCCATAAAAGCCACTCTCGCACCAATAACATTGATATCTTCTCCAATACCCTGGCTCAATTTCGCATTCATCTTTTTGCAATTGCTAGTAGATTATACTAATTGCTTACAATTGATTCTTGTTTGAATTCCCTCATTAATCTCTTGTTCTGTATTTTATTGTTGCAACTTAACTTGATTCATTTGATTGTACTATCATTGATTTATTTGATTTTACTATTACTAATTCAATGATTTTATTTATTATTATTACCGTTGATCATTAACGTATACAATGGTGGAACATAGCATCCTCTGCCAGTCAACCGCCTCGTACTGTTACTACCAAACAAACCCATCGATGTGATGGGTTTTGACATTCAAAGTCCACCTTATTTATACAATCAATTAGAAAATTAAGCAAGGATCGGAGTGCTTGATAGTTTACTTGCCTAATTTAAATAAAGGTACCTACCCTCCTAATCGCGGGCTATGCCAATCATGCATCGAAACTCACGAACACATATATCAGAGCAACATGTGACCTGAAAGTAGAAATAAACATAATAACGTGGGCGACTCAATGAAAAATGTTGAAGAAACTATTTCAGTACACACGCACGCGACGCTACGACATTTATCAATACAGCTCTACTACGAAAATATTATATTTTTCATCATCACCGTGACTTATTTTTAGCTGTGTTGAAATAATCTTTGACTGTAGTATGCAAACTCTTTCGCTTTCAACTGATTGAGCACAGATATTGGTAACTGGTAATATTTAAGTGGAGCAGGAGGTCAGCCATTATTGATGACACGTTTGCTGAAGTAGGTACCTACTACCTACTGCTACGGTACGATCCCTGTGCGGATAAAATGTTACGAAGTGTTTGTAAAACGCACTCACGAAACAAGAAATTACTCAGCCTTTGAAAAAATCGGCCAGAATCGAGTCGGGTTCGCACTATTCGAGTTCCGTATGTAGCGGTATCAACATCGCCACATGCGAGCTATACGTCATATTGACGTCGCGCAAATCCTGCATCGCGCAAGCAGAGTTTACCGCGCGACTAGCATATATACAACGTCCCGACATCAACCGTCGGGCAGTTGCCCACCAGACACAACACCCGTCTGGTCGGAGGATCCTCCCTTTTCTATAGAGTATGAGTGAACTTTACACCCTGTTCCTCATACCTCTATACGTACTAAATTACACTGAGCAGTTTATAGAACCGTCGCTGATTTGCCCTAATAACTGTATTGCACGTAATAAATAAACCTGCATTAGCTCCTTATGTACACATTTAAAAGACATAGTGATAAAGGAAAGGAAACGTTCTGCACCAGGTATATAATTCAGCTCACGTTTGTTTATTTGGTAAAGATTAGTAGGCAGTGACATCAAAAGCTCTGTGACACTGACAGTGTTACTAAATTCCTATAAATAACTATTTCCTTTGATTTGATCGCGAAAGGTGATATCAAATAACGAAAACAATCGAGGCTATTAAGTTCCTAGCTAGCAGATCTATTCTCTTGAACTCTCACCGTCAAAACTTAGCAAATTGTGTCAATCCCTAGAATCAGGTGGAATCAGGTCGTGGTGGACCGCACATTTCAAACTCATTTCACCCTAAGTTTTTACAGAATATACGATCTAAAACTGACTGTATTTTGTTTATTTATTATTTTATGATTAAAAAACAAATAACAGTACAAAAATACTAGTAATACAATGATTTTCTGTTCGAAAAAATTTAAACATGGCCAAAATGATCCAGGGTTTCAGCACATCCGCTTGCTAGACGGCTAAATATATCCCTTCATTTGTGTAGCACCACTTACACTTCAGCCTTTGTCCATTCTCCGTTTTCTCTGTCCAAATACACATTCATGACGAGACAACTACGTAACACGCACTCACATGCAGCGCGTTGATGACGTAGGTATTCCGGAAGCATTACAACATGAACGGTTCGGGAGCGCTTATAGATTGTTTGTGACAAATCCGTACCAGCACACTAATTACTTAACACACTATCTATCACAATCTGAATCATTTTGAAGCCTATTGCTAATCCATTGCTCCACAAGTTTGAAAAATTTGTCTGCTCAACAAAGTAAATAACGCAATAAATGTTGTGGAACTGTCAAAATGAAACCCATTCCTACTGTGAGTGTGTTACGTAATTACCCCGCTAGTCAGCGCTGACAATTATATCTATTGCATTGTTTAGATATCGCTTTGTATTTCACTTTGACGTACGCTGAAATTATATTGATATTGCAGTATTGATTGTGTTTGTAATTAAATGCATTTCAGGTGTTTTCTGAAATGTAGACCTGATAAAATTAAGGTTTAGTGGCAAGAAAATCCTTCAAAGTTTCAGCCTGAATCGGAAAAATATATTCAGAGAGGAGCTCTGAAAATATCTATATAAATAAAAATCAATGTTTGTTTGTCCTCTATGGACTCCGAAAGGGCTGGACCGATTTTGATGAAATTTTGGTGAGCTTTCTGCATACGCCCGCGAAGGTTTAGAGGCAGGGTAGGGGTAGGACACCACGCAAACGAAGTCGCGCCGGGCAGCTAGTCTATATAAATAAAAATGAATCGCCGAAATGTATGTACGCGCATAACTTCCGAACGACTGCACTAAATTGGATTATTGGACTTGGTAGGTAAGGTAGGTTAGGGTAGGTAGGTAGGGGGGTACGTGTTAGGCCGGGCCGGGTAAAGCTATTCTTTAATAAAAAATGAAATACTGTTCGTAAGTAAGCGCATCACTTGAGAACGGTTGGAACAATTTCGCAATTTTTTGTTTTAAAATATTCGTATTAGTCCGAATCAGGTTTTTATGGACAGAAAAATTGGGCAACAACGTCCTTTTTCCTGCGGGATTTTTGTATGAACTATTGAAATTTGGACAGGCCAACGTGCGTCAGGTCAGCTAGTTTTCTAATTAAAACTAGAAGTACGGTACCTAACAATTATTAGGGCACTGGGTTGGAGTGTATCGTTAAAAGTCGGAAATATCAAACAATGTTACAAAAAATTGCAGTAGTTACGGGGAACTACGTACGCGGCTGCGTCGAAAGTTTGTATAAATGGTCAACGAAATGTGTCACGTGAATGTCATATTCAAATAGGTCATGAAATGGAAAGTTATCTACTGACACATAAGGCTCATGAATCGCTATGCGAAGATCATGCCACGATTGTGAAATTGTGAGCAAAGCGGATACTTACTTACAGGGATCCAAAAATTCGCGCCTAATCCGATAGTTCTCAACTCAACTGGGTGAAGCTCAGCACTAACGTAGACTTCGACACGCAGTGCCCCCCGCCTCCCCTCTTATCCTTTTCTAGAGCTACCCTATAAAGCAGAACTCCGTTAGTAACCTCTCTTTTTTTACCTGTCTTTAAAATAATAACGAAAACACTCAAATACTTAAGTAATTACTTATCTTACGTTTCGTTAAATAACAAGGGTTGTCAGTATATTAGCATAGTGCTACGGCTACATTGTCGTGAAAACGCGAAATTCAATTCGAGCTCTCTCTGTTGTACAGCGAGACGTCGAGCGGTGTGCGAGAGACAGCGCGCGAAGCGTAGTAAACATCAAAGTTTTAGCGAGAATTTCGAACTTAAATACGTGCTCGTACATCAATAGAATTTTACAAAATACATCATTCTACAGTCATGATTGTATATGAGACTAAGAATAGGATACTTAAGCGGATATCGTCGACGCGACTAAATATTATTCCTTATGATATGATAATAGTATTCCTTTGGATGTTAAGAGTTTTACTACCTTACAAACACAGTACGTAAACTACAATTTTCAAATTGTGTGCTCCTTGCTAGGATTTACTACGTAACCTTTAGCTCAAAATTCTGCAATATTACCACATGGACAGTTAAAAGTTAATAGTTAAAGCTCAATGATGTAAACTTAGAAGCTTTGCCTCTGTAGGGGTTACTGCGTGGCGCGACGTTCATGCTAATTCGGAAGATTACCGAAGCACATAACTTTTCTGGTTTATCTGTACCTGCCAACTGACCACTCGAAAGGTTGAGCTTTGCTACGATACCGACACTGTAGAAAACTTTGCTCATTTTTATTAGTCGACATAAAGAAGTCTGAAATAACTTTTTTTTTTTTTTTATAAAAATAGCGAAACTAGCTGCAATTTGAAGGCAATAGACCTGAGCTAGTTTTACTTTCTTAGTTAATTTTGGCTCCCACGTCCTACATGTGGTGGAGGGAAAATCCTGTTAAATTCGATTTAAAAAAAACTCGCTGCATTCCTTTGCTTTGTAGACGAACATTGCAGCTTGATGTTATATTATCTTTAACCAACTAAGTAGCTTTGACAATTTGCAATAAAATATAAGTTTGAGCAGTGGTGGTCCAGTGGCAACGGCCCCGACTTACGAGTTATACGGTTACGGTCGTGGTTTCGAACCCAGGCAGGCACTTGTTTAAATAATTAAATCACCACTGCTCTCAAAACTGTGAACGAAAATATCGTCATGAGGAAACCTATCCTACCTATCCTAGAACCAAAAATTCGAAGACATGTAACATCTACCAACCCGCACTGGGCCCGCGTGGTGGATTCCAGCTCACTCCCTCTCGAAGAAGAGAGAGAAGAGAACGCCTGTGTCCCAGCAGTGGGAACATTATAGGCTGATTAGATTATGCTTATGCTATAAGTTTAAGTTTGGCAAGCGAGGGTGTTTCCACAATAAAATTATTTTGTGGCACCTTTTTTTTTTTTTCGTTGGGAAATCTTCATATGACCTCTCCCGCTCTGGGCGGAGCGGAAGGGCGTGTCAGACTCTTACTGACTAAAACCCACCCGTGTTCCTTCAGTTGAAGAATATAGATGATATACGGTCTTATTTACATCTTGCATCTAATGTTCGAGTAGGGTGGTGAAAATATACGCTTTGGTGAGCCCTTTCGTTTTGTCGATCGAGTTAATATCGATAGAGTGGTGCTTACGGAACGTTTATTTAAATAAGCTTTGAATCTAGATTTGGATAGGATAACTAACAAGTTTATGTTGCAAATTAGAAGATTATCATAATATGATGAAACGTTTAGGGGACTTGCACCACAAATCAATAAGTGCGTTTAACGCTAAACATGTTTAAAAAATCATTCTGTCTCTGACATTTTCAAACGATTGACAGAACAGGACGATGCTTTAAATTCGTTTAGCGCTAAACGTATTTAGTGACTTGGCTAGTGGTTTGTGGTTGTGGTGCAAGCTGGCCGAGAATTTCAGTTAGTTATACTGTTTTCGAAGCAGGTATCTGAAACACCTTCATGCTTACACCAGGCTTTAATATGAATAACACATCAAAATAAAACAATTTACATCCAACAACAACCGCAGATGACTGTGGGCTGTTCATTAGTTAATCCCCATTTAACCTCGAGAAAACAGGGATTTAAAAAAAACGATTAAACTTTTTTACTTTACTATTTCAAGTAATCCGCATATTACCTCGTTAATTTGTGAACAAAAAGCTTCTACAATCAACATTTTTACCATCATCCTCAAAGTGATTTATTTAAATACGGACAAAAAAGGAAACCATAATCACCAGAAAGCTAATTACAAATCCTCGCGTATATACTTATAGTACCTAATAATTTTATGGTGTGAGCGTGAGCACAAAAACAAAAAACATATCGCCTTAATTAAAGTAAGAAGCAATATAAATACTTGATTTACAATTGTGAGACTGAAATAATTGAGAAAATAATAAAAACAAATAATATAACCTATCGCTACTTGAAAAAATTGAGACGTAAGCACCTTCTGGCCGAATTCACACTAATTGTGAATGGATCAAAATCATATTCCTTGCAAATATCATTGAAATTTCTGCTTGCGCGCCCAATACAACTGTTCTGCCTATAATTCGAAGATGTATTAGGTACACGTATGGGTGGATTAAAACAAAGTGCTTTAGTTGGCGCATTCAAATGAAAATTTTGACAATAACTCAGGGTTATCAATATTGTTACTGAGGATTTACAATAAGAATGAACAGTTTGCAATTTTATGTCGATCTACCAGTGGTAGCAAATGACCGTCTTCTTCGTATTTCGTCTTACAGAGTCAAAGATAAAAGGTTGACTGATATGCAATCTTTTGATGAAAGCAAATATATTTTATGAACCGTCTTTGAATGTTTTCCATGCGGTCAATGTATTTATGATAACGTGGATTCCACTGAGACGCATATTCTTGCTGACTTCTTACTAAAGTGCAATACAATATTTTTGTTTTAGCATCAGTAAAACACTTAGAGAGACGTATTATAAACCAAAGCAGTTTAGAGGTTTTTTTGACAATTGCATCAATGTGTGTGTCAAAAGCTAACTTACTGTCTTGATGGACGCCCAAGTCGCGTATAGTATTCCACCTTGGCAACATCTGGCCCGCCAAAGTATAAGTAGTGGCTAGGACTGCACGTTTTCTAGTGTAAGTGATCACCGAACACTTGGATGGATTGAGATCAAGTTTATTAGCCCGACGATACTCTTCAAGGCGATACCAGTCAGCCTGAAGTGCTAATCTATCTTCGAGCGTTGACATACTGACAAAGATTTTCATGTCATCGGCTAAGCATAATAGTTGGGATGAATGGAGGCACTGATCAATGTCGTTCACATAGACTACAAATAAAAAAGGACCGAGTAACGAACCCTGAAGCACTCTGCTGGGCACGTTTACCCGACTAGACATATAATTATTGAGTACTACCTACTGCTTTTGACCTGTTATCAATGTGCATGATATCCTATTACTTACTGAAATCCATTAATTTCCACGGATATTCTTGTAGGATATTAATTGATACGTGTAACAGACAACCTCGAATGTGTCAGAAGTTGTGCTAAAATCACACAACAACACACACATTTTACTAAGACTTAGATGCCATCGGACATGCATTTTACTCTGGGTAACCATTATTCTAAGCTTTCACCAGACTTTTAGGCAACTGAAACTGGCGTTAACTGTCAGAAACAGCTCATAGCAGACTATGTCCTGTTTCTACGAAAGCACTTAGGAAAACTTCAAGCGTCTCTGCTTAAGTAATCCATACATTATCACGTCATATAAGAGTGCAGGCATCTTGGCTCATTCAGTATGCAAGAAAATCATTAAGCGACGAATCCCTCGCTCTCTAGCACGTACATTACGCATGCTCTTCAATATTTATTACTCGGGGGCTTACATGGAAACACGTCTTGCGTTCCAGAGGCTACTCATCACGCTTGCATTCCTTGATAAGATGGTAACATTCACTTAGGATATTGAATAATTAATGACGTATATCACGTACCAAATTAACCTTAGGGCAAAAGTTGGATAGGGGAAAGGTAACAAGTCCTTACTCCATCATTTTTTATCAAATCATTCATGATCATGTAAAATAAGTAAATCCGCTATAATAAACATTATTGTTATCAATTAACACGAAATTATCGCGAGATTGTTCGCCAATTAACGATAATTTGATGAGAGATATATTTTTTATATGATATCACGACACGTGGTCCCACTTGGGTCGATCTTAAGCAAAAATATAGGACTTCCTGATGAAACACACGTATCAAGTAGAATACGCATGGGTCATTTATGCGTATGATTGTGTGTTTCTAAACTTTTTTCATCCATCTTTTCGTAAAAACTGAACTGTTTTGAATGAAAATAGAGACAGAAGTGCATAATAATTATGTAAGTCAACAATTCTAAGAAGTAGGCAACGCTGATGCAATGATTTTCGTCTCCATAGTTTTGCGATGCATTTTTTTTTTTTATTGATACATCGGGGCCAAAATTAACTCTGTTCTAATTTTATTCTGAGAAGTCCCGAAGTTGCGGGAGGTCCCAGGACTTTGATCGTGGGTTGTCTCGTGTCTCGAGACTTTGAGACTATCGACATTTCCCAAACCCTAGTAGCTATCTATGTTGCGCTTTGATACTTTGTTGCTCGAAAACATAAGCTTAGCAGATTTGCAGCAAAGTTGGTTAAACATTTCTCGCTGTGATCGGTGAGAAAACGGCTTTTCATTTTTGTTTTACTACCATACATTTGATACAGTTTCATAGCCGACAATGTATTGCACAAATACAAGTTTTTGGACTACAAGGACTATTTTGAAAACACAAAATAATGTTTTCGTTGAAACCTACATCAGCATTACAAAGAAAATTTTAATTAATTCTGCCTCCGATCAACTGGTGGTTCTGAAACTCTACTTACAGTTTGTATACATTTCAAACAATGGATGGGGCCATAATTTAGAGCTTTGAGAGGCTCTCAGCACCTTTCAGTTAACTCCGTAGAGAGGGATCTATACTTTCTATATAAAAGTACAGTTCTGTTGCTGTTTCTATATAAAAGAACTAAATGATTGTTAGAGAATTAACAGCTTTAAAACCATTGAAATAACATTACTATTAATATGTCTACAATCAACGCCCTTCTTCTCTCGTATCGACACGAGCTATTAAAGAATAGTTAATGCCCATTGTGAGAATACCTATAAGCCAGCCAGCAATATGGTTGCCAGTCTATCGGCCCAGGGCATGACTACTGACTCAAACGAGTGGTTCGAAAATTGAGTTTTCTTTTTAATGTAAAAGAAATTGCTGGCTACAGTTCGTTATGCCTACAATATTAATCCACTTCGACCTCACATCGATGAAACACAAACAAGTTTGAATATAAAAACAAATATTTCAGACTTTAAAATGCAATTAACACAAATGACGTTTGTTTTCAGTTGAATATTGGAAAATAAAAGAGGGAAGGGTGGCCGATAGGGCTCAGCTACGACGCAAAAAAATATTTTTTCGTTTCCTGTCTGTTAATTCGTTTTTTGATTTTGATTTCCAGGCTTTTAATCCTTTTAGATTTAGTACTATGTTACGTAAAAGGTAAGATCTGAATATCTATGATACCTAGGACGCTTTAAGGGGGATGCGCTAAGGTAGCCCGCGAAATTCAAAATTTCTTACGCTTTTTTGCATTTTGCAGGTCAGTATCAGGTTGTATGGTGATCTAAATATGATCCGCGACCGTAACAAATATGGCTTTACAGAATTATAATCATTAGAATCAGCAATACAACTCCTTAAATTAGAATGGCCCTCAAATGTCATGATTTCATGAAATAGTCATTCGATAGGGTAATATGAACTTATAGAGATGTATTGCTGATTCTAATGATTATAATTCTGTAAAGCCATATTTGGAACGGCCGCGAATCATATTTTAATGTAAAAAAAAAAACTTAAAAGTGACCTGCAAATTGCAAAAAACGTAACATAATTTGAATTTCGCGGGCTACTCTGAAGGTTCCGCCTTAATTTGTGACAGTCATTCCGTAGACAATGATCACGAATGTACTGGATGAAACTGCGTAGGTTTATTTAGAGTCGTCAACAATGGACCTCAATAGACACAGAGATAACTTTTCAGTCACAAACTAAGCTTGAATTTCTAGGTACATAAACTTTTTAAGTCGGGGTCTTTGATGTTAGGTATTTGTTTTGATATAATATATAATGTGCTCCACTATTTATGTATGAAAGTTTATAGACATACGCCCCTTTAAGTCTAGCAATCATAATAAACGTAATAAAATATAGTGCGGAGAGCGCGCGTTTTCGTTTCATGGCATACATTATCGTTCCTTTTGATTCCTTCCTAAACAGGTTAAATTAAGCATTCGCTAAGTTCTTTGACAATTATGGCAATTATCTATCTATCTATCTATATATATAAAAATGAATCCCCATTTCCCTTGGTCACGCCATCACGCGTGAACGGCTGGACCGATTTCACAATTTTTTTTTTGTTGTGTTCGTCTTTATCAGGAGAAGGATCTTATGAAATAAAAAAATAAGGAAGTTGATCGGAACGTTACAAAATTTAAGATAACTTAACGCCAATATTAATTTGACATATGTAACTGTCAGTTGCTTGAAATAACTGTCAGCGATAGACACAATGCGTGTTGCAAATATCGTTCAACACAGATGGATCGGTTGATAAATGAGTCGATAGTTTTAGTTTTAGTCAAGAGTCAAAACTAAAACTAAACGACATATGACATTCATAGTTAAGACAGCACAACGTCTGTCGGGTCAGCTTGTCTATCTATATATATAAAAATGAATCCCTATCTCCCTTGGTCACGCCATCACGCGTGAACGGCTGGACCGATTTCACAATTTTTTTTTTTTGTTGTGTTCGTTATTGTCAGTAGAAGAATCTTATGAAATAAAAAAACAAGGAAGTTGATCGGAACATTACAAAATTTAAGAAAACTTAACGCCAATATTAATTCTACATAACTGTCAGCGATTGACAGAATGCGCGCTGCAAATATCGTTTAACACAGATGGATCGGTTGATAAATGAGTCGATAGTTTTAGTCAATAGTCAAAACTAAAACCAAACGACATAATTATGACATTCATAGTTAAGACAGGACAACGTCTGTCGGGTCAGGTAGTTCTATATAAAATAAAGGCTAGTATCGTAATTTATGGGATTCTACTCTGGCAATTGAGCAGGCCATGGTAGGTCGTTGATATTAGCCGCGGCCAGTGTGTTTACAACAACTTTGGCAGAGTTTGGACGTGAATTATGATGCATAAGCAGAAATGAAGCACTAAATTGGGTCCGCAAAGTAATGTCAACCTCTGATACAGTAGTTTCAGCGTAAATCTATGCATTGAGATTGTCTCTGATCCATGTCAGTTCGGTTCTTCCGCCGATCCAAATACCCGCCCATGTCATGATTGTTCCACCACTCTATGCATGGACTTCCTGGCATGATTTTAAAAGTTCTTGGCGTCCAGTGGTCCTCCAATACCTACCGTGCACGTCTATTATCTGGCCTCATACTTAGCAAGATTCGTCAGAAAAACACACAAAACGCCACTCTTCTTCTGCCCAATTTCTGTGTTCACGAGCCCATTGTAATCGGGCTCTGCGATTGCGGGGCTCAATAGGTGTTATACGTCGCGGCCTTCGCGAACTGAGTTTATCCTCATGCAAGCAATTTCTTATGGTTTGATCGCTTATTAACATCCCTGAAGTGCTTATGAAGCCTCGTAACTAACATCATCGCGGTTATTGTACGATTTAATCGAGCAGTAATTTGTATGTACTCGTAACGAGCTTGTCTGCATGTGGTGATGCGACCTCGTCTTCCCTGTCGCTCTATTACCCTGCCAGTGATGCGGGAACGTGTCCAAAGTCGACTATAACACTGCGTAGTGCCCAGAGCAATTGCCACGGCACGTTGCCGAGACCCAGCTTCCAATATTCCAACGGCTCTGAACATTTCTTCTCGGCTCAAATGACGTCTTCTCTCCATAAATAACGTTCTTTTGTATTGATTCCACTCAGAAGTATTGCGGAAATTTTACTGATTTGGCATCAAACCCGTTGCGGGATTATATAGGAATACTACTTGTCAGAAGTCATCTTTTGACCGAAATTCAAAAACTATTCCCTTGTTAAATGACTAAATTTACTAAAATAGTATCCATTGGAGTTACTAAAACTATAATAAAAAAACCGGAGTTTTAGTAACTAGCAAAATCATGGTTGATCCCTAGACACTTGATGTGTGTAAGTTACAAGTGAAGAATACCTATATCTATTCTATGAAATAGTTACAGTGAAGTGAAGCAGCCGGCTAGCCTTCAATTTGTAATGGTGCATTTAGTGTAGGTAGGCTTATTATGTATAGTGCATACCGCTGGCCCAGCGCGAAGAAAACTTACCTACACAAAGTTTAATAACAATGAACATCTCTCACAGACTCAATAAAACTTACTTTGAACCCGAATTACAAAACGCAGAACACGAAACAGCATTCATATTTCAACGTCAACATTTTTATTTACTCAAACAAGAAATAAAATCATGCAATTTTCCTTCGCTTAATTTTGATTCACTCCATTTTTTTTTATCTATTTTGAAGGAGAACTACTTTAGTTAATTAAACGCTTGTAATGGTTCTTTGATTGAAAATTTAACTATAGTTACATTTTCATTGCTCAAGTAGCTTGTGACGGGGATGGAGAATTCAGTTGATAATGCAAATTTATAATCAGCACTGGTGAAATATTGTCTTACCAAGTTATCTAGCTTCCTTGTGTAATTATGTGAAGCTCTAATCAATAGGGAGACTGGAGATGTCCATACGCTTATGCAAGTGCAGCTTATGTGACGAATAGTTACAGGGAAATTAACTGATCCTCTAAAAACTTAATGAGCTTCTAATGATAAACACTTTTTTAAATGGTTTAGGTCTATACAATGGGAATTATAAGAGGTTAGCAAAAAAAGCGCAATCATTATTTTAGGACCGCGAAATGTGAATTATTAGAAGTTCGATTAAATACAATCATGCCATATATTTAGTTCATCGTTCTATTATTATTGGGGACTGAACTTAGGTAGATACTTTTAGTGTGTTTAAGGATAATTTGGATACGATACAATATAGTTATGCATAATATACGGACTATGCTTCTGTAGAATAAACTTTTTTTAGCGTTACCTCCTCCCTCGCCCCTCCTGAACTAAACAAGGAATATTAATCTGGTCCAGTTATTAACTTAACTGTACAATCCAATCTTGGAACCCGATAATAGTTTGCGGTTGTTTGTGTAAATCTTGTAACCAGAGAAGAAGTTTTCAATATTCTATTGAATTTACTTTGGTACGTATTTGTAGATAAATGTTTAAAAAAATTCGTCTTGATGAAAAGATATTTCCGTCAAGCCCAAACTCTAGCAAATGAACACAAAGTAATATATATATAAAATAACACTCAGTGCAATTATTGAATAATATATTGATACAAACTGATTAGTTACAAAACAACAAAACGACTGCATGAAATGATCTAAATACCATGAGTGGCAGTCGGTAAAAAAATAACTTTATACGCCTGGTTTTTGGTGAATTTAATAAAGGTTCAACTATTGAGGGGAGTTGATTGAAGTCGGTAGATAATATGTTTGCAACCCATAACCTGCTACTACTAGTACAGGGTCAGAACTATAATTTCTTATTGGACTTCTTCTAACTAGGCCTATAAGAAATTGCAGGAATCTAAGACAACATTACTGCCGCGGTCTGTAATGACTGCGTTGCTAGCAGCGCTGATGATGGCCGAAAGTGCAGCTCCATCCCAACAGCATTGCAGCCCTTGATGGACAAGCTGGAATAAAGGCACATAGAGTAAAGGTCGAGGCCTTTATAGCGCGGACAGCAAGGGCTGCAATGATGACCATGCTTGAAGGCCGAGAGCGTATCTAAGCTAAGCTTGAAACCATCATAACGTGGCCAGCAACGCAGTCATTGCGGACAAAGGCTTGTATAGTGCTTTACTCAAACAATGCAAGTTATTTAAATAAAACCAGCTTAGTATAATAATAATTTCTTTAAATTAACAATTGTTAGAAGTACAGTTACTAAAATTCAGGACCGCGTTTCCAGGAATTATATTACATATAGTTTTTGATAATCCTAGTGCGGTGGTTGATAGTTGGATCATTTCTTTGTCACGCATTGCTAGCTATCCAGTGGATGTTGATTCAAGAGGCTCATGTGCAGATGTGGAAGCTTCTTGGTGAGACTCTGTTGGTTTCAAGTTCATACTTTTGCTAATTTGATTTATGATTTGACTTTTATTTTCGACTGATTCCTCTATGTAACTTTCGGCCACTCTGTCAGATTTTCATCCGCCATGCAGTTTATTGTTAAGGCTCCCCGCAAACAGGTGCGTCGCGTCGTCAGCGGAAGCCTTTATTAGGGTGGCCCCAGTATCAGCGAGTAGAGTGATTGATGATCGCCGGAAACAATGACCTGTAAATTGCTCTGGATTGGGCAAGTTTAAATATATCGCAATAATTTTGGGCATTTGTGCAATTTTGTACTATCCCATTACTGGTTTTGTGCATAAGCAGTTTCTATAATTATAAATCTCTGTTTTTTACATCAACGGGACGAAGTGCTTGATATTTTTGTACCATTGCAAATGAGGTATCACGAACGACGAAGGTTCGGTTTATCTTAATTTTAGTGTCACGGAGAGTAACCATCATGACATTGTTGTTGTTTTCTATATCATTTACTGTGATATTTGCAATTTCGGAACATCTACATGCACCTTGAATGCCGAAAATAAGAACCACCTGCAACAAAAATCACTATTTGTAGTATTTATTAGGACCTACCTACTGATTTTTTAAGAGGTAAAGAATGCACTCAAGTTACGCAGTTACGTTCACCGCCAAGTAGTCAGAGTTGGGGGCTTCATTTATAAACTTTTAATTTTTTACACTTATATCCGACTGACTGTCTTTTCAGCATACCCGTCACGTTGCGATAGTCTTTAATGTTCAAATTGTGTTTCACCAAACTCGTGCACTTCGGCATGGAGTAAGTATTCCAGAGAGATGAGGGCTTCATTTTCTTTGAAAAGTCGTTAAAATAAGCTAGAAAAACGTTTTCCGATAAAGACTGACTTTCTGTTAATTTTCCGTTGTGCAAACTTTTCGTAGGCAAGTTTGTATTTTTTCTTTCGACTTCGTCGGCACTAAATTTTCAATCACTAATTTCGCTTCCTTTAGATTGGCCGGCGGTGTTATACACATAGTCCGGTCAAATTAGACATAAAAATAGTAGTGAAGCTACAAAAATTCGAATAGAGCTAAAAATTGGTAGGAATGTGCGGAGCACCATTATAATGTGAAATCTGAAAAGTCCCCATCGATCCCGTACCTGGAAAAAAAATTCAAGGTCAAAGGTCACAAAAATGTCTTTTTTGCGTTTTTCAGCAAAACGGTAACTTTTATCAAAAACTTGGTCAGACAAAATTTTTTGATCATAAATTATCTATAAAAATATCCCCATACTTTTTTCCTAAGAGCCACCGTTTCTGAGATATAACGGTTCAATCTGTTGAAAAAGTTGTATTTTTCATGATATGCAAATGTACGCCACATAAATACATCACTGAAGCGGTAATACAAGGAATAGTAGATTGTTATACAAGGGCTGAAAGGAATTGATGACTTTCACCCGTGTTTCACTCTACTTTTCATTTCGAATATAAGGAAAGTAAAAAATTGTAGTTTTTCTAAAATATTTATGAATAATAATAACACGAGACTCATTTTTAACACGCTTTTATTAGCTTCACCTGTATGTATGTTTGTATGTAACGGAATCTTTGTACTCGATGTTTACCCACTTTAAATGGTCAGATTAATACGATATTTTGCACACTTATCAGGGCCCGATGACAATACAAAAATTATAAAAAAATGTCCCATTATCCTGATCAAAATCATCAGGATTAACGATCATGTCGGGGTTTTCCAACCTCCATAGTGATGACTAACTGACTGGCTGACTAGAATGATGACATGACAAATGACACAAAAAAAAGACCGGAGACAAGAGAATATAGTCGAAAAATAGCTAAATATATTCAAATTATAATTTAATAATCGCTTTTCATTTAAATCCCTGACGATAAGATAGTTCTTCGTTTTTTAGTTCGGTCTACTATAAAAGCATGTTTTTTAAACTATAATTTATTAATCAAATATTAGTGTACAAAAAATATTTATTTTTAAAACCAGAAACTGGTCAACATCAGTCGGAAATGTATTCATCTGAAAGTTTTATCTGCTTTTGCAAAATGTCAAAATCATGTATTATTTTTACACCCAATATCTGGCTGCGATACGACATCTGTATTTTTCAGGATGGGTAACACAACAGTTTTTAAAATGTTTGGAAAACAATATTTAGTTCAATGTGCTGAAGTTTTTTTAAAAGAGTAACTAAACTCCGCAAGAAGGTGACACGCTTTCTTCTTTCTATGTACGGAGCTCCTAAAAAAACTACCTGTTTAGATAAGCTTCGATACGCACGTTTTCTTAAAAATACTCGTAATAAAAAACGAGTGCAATTAGCTTGTCTTCCTCCAATCTCTGTTTCTGCTCATCAACATCTATTTCGGGTATATTATCAAGTTCAAGTATGGCTTGGTTATCAACTAGATCCAAACGACTGGGGTTGGAAGTTGATCGACAATACATTGGAACAAGTTCCGACTTTACTCCCACCTGCGCCGCACTAAAGGCGTCTGCAAAAAAGCTGGATTGTTTTGTTCTCTAGCATGATGCACTAGATGTCAATGCCAGTCGTGCTCAAATGTTTGAATGATTCGAATGATATCAACGAGGAGACATGTGATGCATTGCCATTAAGGCAATTTACTTGCACCCAGCGAGAAGAAGAAGAAGGAGAAGAACAGGGACCAGATGAACGAGAAGCAAAACAAGATGAAGTATTAGACGATTATGATTCATACGAATAATTTTCCCCAGTTTTTTAAAAGTTACACCGTTTTCATCATTTTTAATACTACTTTTCTTATTATTCATTATTTTTCAATTAAACAAGTTCACTATAGACCGTGGAGTAGGCCTACCATGGAAACCACATTATAAAAAACGCGCTAAGTATACTACCTTACAGGTGGCGTGGAAACGTGTGCATATTATGAAAAATACAACATTTACAACTGTTTGAACCGTTATATCTCAGAAACCATGGGCTCTTAAGTAAAGTGCAAGTATTGGATTTTTAAAGTGAAATTTTTATTGCATCGTCAAAAACTTTTTCGTCTGTGTGTTGCATGTCGCGTGACGGTCAGCCGCGGTGTAGGGATAAAGTGAAAGGCGCTCGTCAGAGCAGCCTAGGCCAATAGGGCGGCGCCTATAGTTCGCATCAGCTGACCGTGTAGTGTATAGACTATTACTCATTACTGTGAAAAAAAGTTTCACTTTTACCGTGGTTTCCACACAATCCTTTTTTTTATAGATATTTAATGTTCTACAATTTTTTCTCAAGTATTTTTTTAATAAAACTCACCATTTTGCAAAAAATGCGAAAAACCCATCTTCGTGACCTTGAATATTTTTTTGTGAAGGTACGGGATCGATGGGGACTTTTCAGATTTCAGTTATAATGGTGTTCCCAATATTCGTACCAATTTTCAGCTGTATGCGAATTATTGTTAACTTAAATGTCTATTTTGACCTGACTAACATTGAATTGGAGGATTCGTCGCTTGAAGAGTCCATTTTTATAATTTTATTTTAAATATCACGAAAATTGACGGAAAACAATATGGAGAATTGCAAAACTTTCACCGCGCCGTTTTTGTTTCTTTCCCGCGCTTTTTTGTTTTTAAATTAGGCAATGATGATTGTAGCGCCTGTGCCTATACAGCCAAATTCTGAATAAAATCTATTTGCACCTGTTTATTTTTGAAATAAAATTCGACAGTAAATATTTTCAAAGAATATTTCTAGTGGCTAAAACTCACCAGCAATAAAATTCCATACGACTTTGCTGGCGCCTATTCAAGTAGCGTGGAAAGGTCGACTTTGCTCAAAGAAGGTTGTCAAAATAATGACCACATTACAAGCATTTTTGAGTAAAATAAATAAAATTCTTGAAAAACGTTCTCAATTTAAACCCGTAGGCCAACCTACTGAAGCTGCGAACTTTCATCCTCAAACAACGAACTTGTTTAAATAATGAATCCGAACGTTGCAGAAGTTACCGTAAAGCTGCTTACAGCTTTATTGAAGCCGACCACGAATGTCAGTGTTTAATTGAATACTGTGTAGTATTTTGTACCAGCAGCACTTGCCATAGGCTCTGCCGCTGGGACGTTTAGCGGTTCTCACTTATATTTTACAATGGTGGAAGAGTAATGTTGTAATAACTGCTAGTCTTTTATATTCGAAGTCTTGACATAACCTAATTAAGTAGGCATATCGATTTGTTATTTTAAAGATAATTTCAATTTCCTGAAAACAAGAAAAACCTGGTAGCGGCTTCGCTGATTATCTCACAAAATTCTCAAGACTCAATTGATATCTTAAAATTCAATTGCGCAACCCACCAATGGCCCGTACCAGCGCAATTGAGTTTTAAGTGACTATATTAAATAACAATACAATGTTAAGTGATGCCAGTTGACTGCTACTTCCCTTTAAATGCAAGGACTCTATACCGATCATTAGATTTTATACCGATCATTATTGTTATAGGTCTCTGCCGTCGATGCCGCAAGACGCCGCGGGTGAGCCCACAATCCAGCCCGAGGGCCAGCCCGCGGACGTCTCCGCGCCCTTCACGGCAGGCGTCCCCGCGAACTTCTCCGCGACCATCCCGACGGGCGTCCCCGAGGACGTCTCCGCGATCTTCCCCACAGGCGTCCCTGAAGACGTCACCACATCCTTCACGGCAGGCGTCCCCGCGAACGTCTCCGCGACCATCACGACGGGCGTTCCCGCCAACGTCTCCGCGACCATCCCGACGGGCGTCCTCGAGGACGTCCCCGCGACCATCCCGACGGGCGTCCCCGAGTACGTCTCCGCGACCTTCCCAACAGGCGTCCCTGCAAACTCGGCAGGCGCCCCTAAACAGATCCCCGCGACCATCGCGGAAGGCCTCCCTGAACACGTCACCGTTACCATCTCGACAGACGTCCCCGTTACCATCCCGAAAAGCGTCTCTGAAGACGTCTCCGCGACCTTCCCGGCGGGCATCCCGGCTGACTTCCCCAGGGTCGTCACGGTGGACGTCCCCACCGGCAACCCCGAAGACTTCACCACAGACGTCCCGACAAACGTCTCCGCGGGCTTCTCCACTGTCGTCCAGGCGGACATCTCCAAAGACCTCGCCATGGTCATCTCGGCGGTCGTCCCGCCAGTCTTCACCCAGCTCGTCTAGGGTCTCACTGCTAAGGTCCTCGTGGTTGAGGTACACACGGGGGTCCCATCTACATTATCTACGTGAGTAATCCCTGGATAAATATGAATGTTACTCACTAATGTGTTTTTATATTATATGCCTAGTAATTTTTTTTGACACCTGTTTCAGGTTCAGGCTTCTGAGAGCCATGCATGTATAAGTTTGCGTAGATCGAATATGTGGCTGTGTCAGCCAGGTCGTTAAAGGCATTTGATTTTATCACTCGATTATAATCAAAGCTGTTGGTAACTAAAAACCTGCAGCGTGAAAATGCTAAGACCGTTTGGCATAGCTGCAATTCTGCAAATCAATTACGCCGTAGTAGTAATTTCAAAAGAAGTAGCGTGTTTTGTTTATGCACCTCAATGATGTGAGTTTTAAGTAGTTTGTGTACTATGACTTTTGTTTAATGTTGCTTTTTAGTTAGTTTTTGAAAATATGTTAGAATTAAGTACTGAATATTTTGAGTACTACGTCAACCGAACCTAGGCTTAAAGGATACGCTCTTTTCTTGGGGTACTTATTCGTAGCATAAGACGAGAACATTGATGTTGGCAACTATATGGATGATTTAATGAAAGCGTACTGACTACAGGTTCCTATGCTGAACGTTTTTAATTTGTGATTATACTTGGCAACAAATTCTCAAATATTTCATGAAAACAATTTTAATTAACTTTCAATTGCATTTTATCGTCGTATTTGTCTTGAGTTAATAAATAATAGACTTGAATAACGGAAGGCGGGTGTTCTCCTTTCAAAATTAAAATATCCTCCAGATTAAATATTACTAATACTTCTCTATTAAAATATAATTAAGCTAACTCACACGAAATTAAATACCCTTGGCAGTATCAAAAACATCTTCTATGACTTCGTAGGAATCAAGTATAATGTTGCGAAACAGAAGACACTTTACTGACGAGCACGTTGCACTAATTTAATAAAAAAAAACCTTTTAAGATTTGGTACTAAGGACATGATAACGATGCCTCTTTTGTAAATGGTCTTAAAATATTTTCTTTGCAAGCAGTTTCAAAAGCAATATAGGTATATAGTGTGCCATACTGAAGTTAAGTAAGAATCGTAGTCGGCAGTGTATCGGGATCTTTTTTGTAATGAAGATGCAGACTGTCTTCGATTCCGATGTATTTTTCTTGAGTTTAGAATGCTATGAAAAATACCGGATGATTTTTAGCTTCCTAAACCTGACGTTACCTACCTTTAATGAAAATACAAAAACGTATGTTTTTTTAACTTGGGAAATGGATGTCTTTTCGAATTGGATAGGTACTCAAGATTGTGGCTTCTATCAGGATCTAGGCCTTCCTCTCACATCTGTAGGAGATGGCTCGCATCCACGGAAGAAGACCATGTATTGATTGCTCAATCGCTTGCACATAGAGCATAGCAAGAGTATAGCACAGTGCAGCAGCCTTGTTCTTTGTACAGTGTTACTTTACTACATAGTCACATGTATGTGAAGTACGTATTTAGTATCACAACGTGACCAAAACAAAAGACTGGAGTTTATATCTCAATGCAAAACTTTATAGGACAGTACTGTCTCATGCTCAGAGAGATCAGAGCGTCTACGTCATCTACACAAATCCCTAGCTGCCATATTTTCACATTTCTCTCGAATGCAAGCCTTAGTGAAACCTCTCGATTTCCTTTTACGAACAAATAGGAAACACGACGCGTTTTCCGAACGTTAAATTAAAAGAAAATGTTTGACAAACGTTACACCCCGGAAAAAATCCGCCTTTTGAAAAGGGGTAAATTAAAATCTGGTGCTGCATTTTAAGCGGCAGATTGTGCAACAGATCCGAATATCTTATAATACAAAGGACTATTACTAAACCTAGCAGTCTTCGTAAAACTGAAAACATCACGTACACTTAGATTAATGGGTTTACTACAGTTGTACTTACATAAAAAATACTGTTGTACTATTGTTACGTAATTATTGTAAAATGGAAACTTCTCCTCTAATTAGTTACCTAAACATGATTACTTTTCTACACGTCTTATGTCACTTATAACATATGCCACGCCATCTATTCTCAAAAAGCAAGAGTTTATATTAGTTACTTTTGAGAAGCTAAATTATTATAAGACCTTAGAGTTAAAAGTATGTGATTTGGAAAAAAGCGTATAAAGTCAGACGAGACGTGATGATTTGACGTGTGTCTACGAGTAACGGAACACATTAGCCAATACACCATAGGGCGCATCCCAGATGGCTGTGGCTTAGGTCCCTTTGCACCGCCAATCAATAAACGCGTATAGCGATACACGATTTTAAAACATAATTCTGTTTCTGTCAAATGTTTGAAGATAACAGAGACAGAGGGATGTTTAAAACTCTTTTAGCGCTAAACGTGTTTAGTAATTGGCGGTGCAAGTGGGACTTAAGAGGTATTGCAGCCGTTGTACTACACATATCTGATAAGTCATCTGCAAGATCCGACATGTGCTCTAATAAAATGAAAACTTGCAACATTTAATAAACCAACACGCGTTTGTATACGTAATACATAATCACCCTATAACGTTCCCACTGCTGGGACGCAGGCCTCCTCTCTGTGAAAGGCAGTGGGCAATAATCCACCACGCGGTCCTAGTGCGCGTTTTGTATAGTGACAATAAAACTGACGTATAAGGATCCCTCTTTGCTTTCTCCTTATTCGGGAGAACCGAGATCTCTATTGAAAATGTTCTCTAAAATATTCCTCATATATTTCGCAGAGTATGGCAATAAAACGTAAGGATGAAGCCCGATCCTTTGCTGCATTATCTTATTTTCCGCTGCTGATCAAGTGCATGGATTGTAAGCAGAGTCTTGTGCGTCTGATCGTATACTCTAATGGAGTTAACCTACTTTGAGAAATATCAAACTTTGCAAGGCTAGAGTCGGGATCAGAAGACAAAGAACAAAATGTCGTACCTCTGTTGTTGTCTTTATCTATCCGTAAATATCAGCTAATAAAGTATAAGTAGAGGGAAAGTGTAGCGAAAAGGTAGCTCTTATTCGACGTAAGAGGAACTCAAATTAACATGGTACTGTTGTATACGTATTTTTATAAAAATACGGGTTAGTGTTTAGAAACTTTTGGTTTTGCTTCTCCATACAAAACGTTATTTAGATTCGTTTTTATTCAGGTCTCACTTGTCTAGTACCTAATTTAATTGGCGCTTTAAACATTAGTCGCCTCTTCTTTTCCTACGATGCAGCCAGCGCTAAATGATAAGAATCTTGGCAGCTTGCTGACATTTAGTTTTCCTGTTACCCGTATCAAACTTGAATTTAATGCAATGGAATGCTTACACACATACAAAATGGTAGACGCGAAGAAATAAAAATAGTTACCAGATTTTTCGTCTACAAAATTGAGCACTTTTCTAGACGAATTGTTTGTACCTACATACAATTTGATGCATAATCAAATTGTATGTAGGTACAAACAATTCGCTAGCACCGAAAATATTGTACAACACGGCTATTGTATTCGTATTACTTTATTATCGCAACAGATAATACGCCGCGAACTTTATCAACGCGGCACTGTATCAATACCGCATTTTGTAACTATTTATTTTACCATCACAACCTCAAACTTTACGTTACATTGATTGTTGACATTCTAACTTTTACAAAAAAATAAGTAGACCCAGTTCAAGTCCGCGCCGTTTTTCGTGAAAACGGTTACTAACAACTGTAACCTGACCTAAACTAGTGAGAGCAGTTCCCGAAACAAACATTAGTCAGTGCTAGCTGTTTGCAATCCACTATCAAGCCAAGCTTGGTCTATCTCAACAAATTAAAGGTGGTCACATTCACATCAAGCTAAGCTGGCTTTACGATGGGTTTCTCTATCTCAGCCCAGTGTAGCGAGGACAGTTTCGTGACGAGCGTGCGAAACGAGCCCACAACACGACTCAAATTTAACATGAGAAAAGCGAACGGAGTGAGTGAGTGAAGCGAGCACATGTTCGCCACGAGTGAGTGGAGCTAGGTTCGAACTAGTTTCGAAAGTAAACTCGCTTCGTTAGCTCGTCCTTTAAAAAGGCTTGCTAAACTCGTTTTTCGTGTAAAGTGGGCCCGCCTCGCTTGTCAAGCGTGCATCAGCTACCGCAATTGGTTGAATGATTGATCAATAGCCAATCGCAGCAGATCACGCACGCTTGACAATTTGTCACATTATTTAGCGAAAATTTTCTTGCGAGAAACTGGCCCGTTGTGCGCCAAGTGATTAAGTTTCAAACAAGCTCTCACAGTCCCAAACCGGTGTCGTGATTCTAAAAATGGTTTTCCACTTAACGAGTTACACAGGATTCTGTAATCGATTGGCATGGTACTTAAAAACGTAATACTATTTAGAGCGCTTCGTAAACGCTTTTACTGGATTTTTATCAATGCTTTTGTAAACAATGTGTTTGATAAACTGCTATGTTACCTGATATGCATTCATGTCGATATCATCAATCATTGTCGCGCACCTCCTCGGCCGTTTTGGGTTATCCATATTGCGCCGTCGTCTTCCGTTTACTTTTTCCGAGAAACTTTAAACTTTATCGGCTGCCTCAATCTCACAAAAGAATCTTGAAAGAGTACGGGATTGCATATTTTTATACTAAATGCTGGTATTTTTTACAGATTCAGAAGTAGCGACGGATTCAATGGAGGAAAGGGATCCCGAACACTACCAAATGAAAATGAAGAAGGCATCGCCTGGCCGGTTCCTAACCATGCATAAACGCCGCAAAAAGAGACTCCTCACAAGATGTTTGTATCACGACAGAGGATTATTGGACGACCTGATGCTGGGACAGGTGCAGGTGAGTACCTGCCACAGGACGCTGCGCGCGGGCGACTGCGGACTGCTCACATGCGTAGGAGGTTAATCGAAGGCTGTGTACAAACCAAGAAGTGCATAAAACATGTGTTTTTTTTTAACGTCCATTGGTTATCAAGCATCGGTTTAGCTAACTCAATAAAAAGTTCACACCTCGCGTGGGAATCCAAAGCTGTGATTGGATACGTGAAGCGCACAGAGCGCGACGCGCATTACTCGCTCAGGTCCCAGAATGTTGCGACAGAATGAAGTATGCGTCGTGAAGTGTACACGACGCATAGTTAATCTGCGCCATAATTGCCATGTTTAACGCGGCGGCGTCACTCATTGTCTCTCCCATCATGGTCATTCCGCAGTCCTTCGCTATAGCGACTCGTATTGTTTCTAGCGCCGCCGCAAATTTAAATGTCGTTTGTTTGTATTCAAGAGTCGTCCTCACGCACTATTTGTAGATATGTTCTTGTGACATATTGTTGGTCGCTTTGCGTTTAAAGTAGTCGAAGCAAGGACGTCGCAATGTGAATAAAAACTTATGTCGTCGCTTTAATTTCTACAGAGCATCGTCCAACCCCGATGCGAGTTGATACCGTGTTTGGTGCGACGTTATCGCTCTTGATTTTATTCTTAGCGTTCGTAAATGGTAACTGCGCCTTATACGATATGATAGAATCTCGACACTCATCTCATAAACAATAGTAATTATAATTGTAACTGCTGGCTACATTTGTTAAACATAATCTAGTGAAAATTTTATTAAAACGATAGTTTGCAGCAATAGACGCTCGCGCAGATGTTCAAATTGAATGCGCCTAGCATTTTCATTGCGAAGTAAATAGTTGTTTCTCTGATCTTGCGCTTCAAGAGGTGACGTCACATGTATAGAGAATATTAATAGACTTGGCGGTCACATAATGAGCTACTTGTTTACTGGGTGAAATTTAACCAAGTCTGGCCTCGTAAACAACTACTATTAACGATTCATTTATGTCTACTTTGTGTTATTTGCACGAGGAAGTGTCACACGCATGTCAGACTAATACATATGTGTGTGTGTGACGTTGACAAGTATTAAAATTCCTACCTGATGCAGTGGGCATTGACGATGGGCCAAGAATCCGCGGAACAAACGTGCATCGCTATTAATCCAACTTTACATTCATCTTGCGAAAAGGTCGTTGACTTAGGTAATACGGCGCCTGCGATTATTTGACGACATTTTTCTACTGCATTGCGAGTGGCGGCTCAGAAACTGCCTGCGAGTGTGTCGCGACTTTTTCAAGAAGCGATTTTGTGGGTGATAATAATGTCTTCTGCTATTGTTACAGTGTGTCCTGAACCAATCTGTAGAATGGAAATTTAATGCCTTTACGCTTGAAACAGTCTCTGGAGGTAAGGTATCTTATTTTGTTTGTATTGTATTGTAAAAGCGGTGAATGAGCCAAATTCTGACGGCGCGCCGATTTTGACCTTTAACAATCCAATACTTAACTTTTTTAACCCCAATTTACGAGGACTGCCAATAATTGTAGTTAATGGCTGTTAGTGGCACTTAAGCTGTTGAGAGATCTCTTTTTGTAAAGCAATTTCTTTTTCTCAAGTACCTATGTCCATACATAAATAAGTTATTCAGTACACTGACTCTACAGAGTAGAGTAGGTACTTGATAACTTAAATGTACCTAATTGCGTTTATATTTTGGCACATAAATAGAAAATGAGGCATCAATTCTAAACGTCGACGGTAGGTGAGTCATTGCTACTTCGACACTCGATATCTAGAGGCGAGTACCCAGGAACTTCAAACAATCAATTCTGCATTAACTGTTTGTTCATAAAGGAACATAAAAGCGACTGAAATTTATACAGTAAACCTACAACATGATAATTCAACTACTACGATCGCCGCATTTTGATACTTTTGTGACAATGAGCTGGAAGTTCCACAGGCACCAGTTTAGATGCCATTCCGCTTGAAATAACTAGTGTAGGGTAGTAAATTACTAGGGTAGTTATTGAAATTGAGAAATTACAGAAAATATGATTATCAGTGTCTTAAATAAACCAGTAGACTAAATAATAACAGATAGACTTTGCCGTGTGTTGAATTTAATATAGAAATTTACTTAAAGTTCTTTTTTTTAAGGTTTTATTATTTTTAATTTGATGAACAACTAAGTTTATTCTGTTTTTTTATTTGTGTTCTATTATTGTGTGCTGGGTCAAGTAATTTTTTTTTCGTTCTATCAAGCAATGAAGCACAAGTATCAACTATCATAATGACCCTACATACAGCCTTATACTGACAGTCAACCTCGATACCAGAATGCCATACCGAGCTTTCACAATGCAAATATATTTCATCGAGAGTTGATCTACGATTATGAGCAGAGATCGGATATTCGGATGCATATTCACCTTTAGTTGATAAGTTGGCTAATATGGAATGCGCTTTTGTATCGAAAAAATTTTGTGATCACTAGCAAAAGCTGATAAATTTATAAAATTTAACTTTATCAAGAAAAAGTGTTTACGTTATATTTTTTTAAATAGAAACACACTGTTTCAAAAATTAACTATTTTAAAATTTTGAAAATTATTAAAATTTGAAAAAAAAAACAAAAGCAAACTTAATAACAAAAATTAAGTAATTCAATCCTACTGTAATTGTAACAGAAATTTAATGGAAAGAAAAAGAACTTATACAACAATTACAATATAACTCCTCCCCTGGCTCGCACACATGCGGAGATCCTCCTGGTCATGTTGCGGATCAAGTTATCCAGCATTTCTTGCGGTAACCTGTCCCATTCTTGAATAGCGGCTTCCATGATCTCTGTCTGGGGAGGTGACTGACGGTTCCAAACAGCTCGCTTAAAAGCATCTCACGCGTGCTCTATTGGTTTTAAGCCGGCAGGCCAGTCTAACCTTGTGATGTCGTATTCTCGGAGGGCAGCATTGACTCGTTGAGCTCGATGTGCGGGCGCATTATCATCGACCAGAACGAATTGGTGCCCATGGTTTACTCGGAATGGTCTGACAATTCCATAAATGGCGACTATCTTGTACCTATCTGCCGTCATGGAGCCTCGATACGGGATCAAAGGCGTTCTAGCTCCAATCATAATTCCACCCCAAAAGGGCACCGATTTCCCGCCTTGCTAAACGGTTCCAGTGGCAGTTCTTTGCTTTTCAGAGTCTCCAGACACGGACACGTCGGTTATCTAGATTAGTACTGATTCGCGATTCGTCAACGAAGAGACAGTTTTGCCAAATGCTTTTTTCCTCATCTTCTTCATTTTTCCGGAGCCTAGCCCACTGCAATCTCCGTCGCAGACGTTGCCGTGAATTCAGAGGTGCCCGCCAAGACCTCCGTGCTCGTAGTCCAGCTTGGTGTAAGTAATTCTGAATGGTCTGAATGCTAACTTCAAGTCCAGAGGCGGCCCGCACTTCTGTTTTTATTTTAGTGGCGTTTATTGTTGGGTCACGAGCTGCAAGCAATCTGATATAGCGCTTCTGAGCAGCAGTCAGAACAGTTTGGCGACCACTGCGGGGTCGGTCAGTTAAATTATCCTTGCCGTGGTACCTCTTTGCAACTTAGCTACGACACAGGATTGGGATACAGCAACTTGCATGCTTTTTCTCTCGTGGAATATCCTTCTTCCCTCGAAGTTACAATTCTTGCTCGTAAAACTTCAGATAATCCTCTTTGAATTTTATCTATAACAACTTTCCTTGAAAAAAAATTATAAATCCGTTAAAATTAACTAAGTCAGATTTCTGAATGAGCGTAAGCTTGGATTGAATTTCTTTTTATATATGGAAAAACAATTGAATTTGTTTTAATTTTGTTTTATATTCTAATTCTATATGTTTAAGTAAAGAATCTAAAAAGAAGAAGAAATTATAATATAGTCAACCGTAACAATACAGATTTCGATTTTTCAAACTGATCGCAAACTTTTTTTGATATGTGTATGTGTCGGTGGTTAAACGTTGATTTTAAAATAAATATTTGTTTAGAAGTCGCTTCCTTAATATACACCTGACTAGTTATGCAATCCCGGTGTTCCTGAAACCCGGGTCTAAAAAAAAACTGTCTCTTCCATACTTTTATAGCAAAAAAATTACTGTAGGTCCGAATGCATCCGAATATCCGGTCTCTGATGGTGAGTGTCCAATTATTGATTTTGATTGTAATCGCAAATCAACTAGTGAAATATCTAAAGTCTAGCTATTAATAATTATTGGCATTGGATTAACATAACGCCACGCCTTGTTTCCCCGAAGGGTTGGGCAGAGGTAGACCAATATTTCGCCACTAATGTTTAAATCCCATGTAACGGGTTTTTTACCATGAACTTTGTTTTTAAAACAAAGAATTTAGATGAAAATGATTTAAATTTTTATTGTATTAGAAAGAGTAAGGTTTGGCATTTATGAATGAAAAATGATATCGGGCAAATGTCCACCACGACCACGCTCACACAATGTCGATTCTTTCATCAAAATTTTCGATCACTTTTTGACAAAATGGTATTTCACGATCGCATAATTTCACGAAATTCAGCTGTAGTGGCCGGTCCGATCGTGTGATTTAATACCAATGGTTTATTTTGTGGGGCTATGTTAAAGACAGAGTCTATACGGAACCACTCGAATAGATTGCAGCCTTAAAACTAAAAATCCGTGACGCGACAAACGAAATAGACCCGCCATTATGCTAAAAAAAGGTTGAAAATGTTGATGAAAGAATCGACATCTTTATGCGTGGTTGTGATGGACATTTGTCTGATATAATTATTCATGAATAATTGCCAAACCTTACTCTTTCTAATACAATTAAAATTCGTATCATTTTCTTCTAAATTCTTTGTTTTATTTTGTTTTAAAAACAAAGTTCTTGTTGAAAAACCCTTTAGTGGGGGGCGAGAGCCTATTGCCATAAACCGGACACAAATCCAGACTCCGGGCCGCTACTGAAGAAATCCAGTATACTACTTAGGTATATTAACGTAATTAAAACACAATTAGCTGGCCGCTGTAGTAGTACCTAAATACTTAATCTTGCTGAAGATGCGGTCAAAAGAATTTTGATGAACAATCATTTTAACAGATAGTTCATAATATGCTGCACATTTTTGTAAGTCGCCTCTATTTTCTTTTTGTCTTAGACGATGTCTTTGTCAAAAATTACTAAATTCCATACCAACTTTCATCCCCTATTCAGGGAATGCATGTACCTTTGACGTTTATGGAACCAAGTTTATACCTAGATTATAAGTTAAGTACCTAGATGCAAATTAGACATCTATTTACCTCCTCATATTGCAAACTCATTGAATTCCTTAATTGATTTTGACTTAATAACTTCTATTCGATAACTTCATTTACATATTAGACGTGTGCTTCTCATTGAAATTCCTAACTGACTTCAGTACACAAAGAGAACTGAAGCTGAACGCCGCTCACTATTAGTTCATAGTTGACTTTTGGTAGTCTCTAATTCAATTTCAGCCAATCCGCTGTTTACAGCGGAAAATCGAGGAGAAGTTCGCTAATATTTCACTCATTCTGACCACGAGGGTATCTATAGGTGAAGGTTACCCTTTTCGTCAGGTGGGATTCAACCGGGGGTAATAGAGGCATGCTGAGAATAGGGACCTTTTGGCCTCGTAGAGGACTTTCTGTTGTTATTTTGATTTCACTTTCGTTTTTTTTTATTATTTATTTTTTGTTTACATGAGTGTACTTATTTAGTTTAGTTTGTGATCATCCTGTGCGAGTCCCAATAAATATTTTTTCTTTCTTTTCTTTCTAATAGGCTACTCGACAGGCTGCTCCTTGTGGTTTATTTTCCTCATAATATACGTAATTGAAGATAACTGAAAAATTACCCAAGCAAAAATAAAACAATTTAAATGGGCCCCACCCCTATACATCAAAAAAAGAATTTTTGAAATCGATCCACAATTGCGGGAGTTATCGCGTAAGAAACATACAAAAAAAACATACAGACGAATTTTGAGAACCTCCTTCATTTTGAAGTCGTTAATAAAATAAACCAAAGTTCTCTTTAAAGTAGATGGCTCAGTGATTTCCTCTCCAATGACTAAATATTGTAAAACTATTGTCTAAATTGGGCACAAGAACAATTCTCTAAACAGCGTTTGCATAACAATAGTGCATGCTTGTTTCAAATTAACATATACTCGTAGGTAAGCGACGAGCGTGTTCGCGACAATTTCGACACGTCCGCGATGTGCGCCTCGCTGGCCCGTCTTGCCTTATTCACGCGCATTTATTGAAGCATTAAATCGCAGTTTTTATAAAACCATACTAATAAGGGGCATTGGCCCAGTTGTAACGATTACGACTTACGAGTAGTTAGGTCCTATGTTCTAACACTTCTAATCCAGTCAGCCACTTAACTTTCTATTATTTATTTCATCATTACTGCTCTCAAAATAGTAAAGGAAAACATCGTGAGGAAACCGGCATGTCCTAGAACCATAAACTCGAAGACCTGTGACATCTACCAACCCGCACTGGACCCGCTGATATACAGTCCACTCTTTCTCACAGAAGAGGCCTGTGTCCCAGCAATGGGAACGTGATATGCTGATTATGCTATGCTTACAAAACTCTGCAAACTTTATACATTTTAATCGTTAATTTGGGCTTTATGTGCGCTAAAAAGCAACTTATGTCGCTAGATTTTCAATAAGTTGATATTTGCTTCAGCTTTAGTTTCAGTTCAGTTTAAAAAAAAAAAAAGAGTACAATCATGTTGCTTTCAATTTCCTTTTATGAAACCGAATTATAATTTCACTTTAAATAAAAACATACAAATTGTCATTTGAATTAAATTAGGTACGTCCTGGTCCCCCAACCAGGACCTGCCTACTAAATGTCCAATACTAAATATGGACCACCACAATGGATACTGAACCGGATATTACCATGATAACTACGGTTGGAAAAGCTACACACGTTATTGTAACGTTAGAAAAATTTGCTGTTTCCAAATTTTCGATTTCCCAACAGACCATTCGAATGTAGCTCGTCTCCTCGGAAAAACTCTTCAAAAGTATCTTTATACGTAACTTTGTCGTTTTATGTGCTATTGTAGGTACCTTAAATATTGAGGTACTTACTACTCTGTCAAGAAAGTAACGGGAAAAGATCAATAATACACAAAATGTTTGTTATTCATCCAAATTTATTTTATCACCTTCAAAGTATGCTCCTTCAGAAACGATACACTTACGCCAACGAATAATCCAATCATCAAAACATTTTTTAAACGCTGTTTCCGGAATTGAGTTCAGTTCTCGCCGCGAATTCTCCTTTATGTCTTCTACCGATTGAAAACTGGTGCCACGAAGTGGTAATTTGAGTTTAGGAAACAGAAAGAAGTCGGCTGGAGCCATATCTGGTGAATATGGTGGTTGCTCGATGGTATTTGTTGAGTGTTTGGTCAAAAATTCGTTCACAATGATGGCCGGGTGTGAAGGCGTTTTATCGTGGTGCAAAATCCAAGAAGTTTCTTTCCACAAATCTGGCCTTTTTCTTCGAATTTGCTCTCTTAAATGCCGCATAACACTCAAATAATATTCTTTATTTACCGTTTGACCTTCCTTGATGTCTTCTACCGATTGAAAATGGGCCACTCCGAAGCTTGTTGACTAGTTCGCATGTCAAACTCGTAAACCCACGTCTCGTCACCAGTAACAATGCGTTTCATGAATGTTGAGTCGGAATTGACTCGTTCTAGCATGTCCTCAGCGACTCTCATGCGATTGAGTTTTTGAAGAAAATTCAGGTCTTTTGGGACTAGCCGAGCGGTAACATGTTTCATACCCAAATGATTAGTTAAAATGGTACGGATCGACTCGTGAGATACAGAAAGTTCGGCGGCTATCTCTCTCAAAGTTGAATGAGGATTTTCAGTCACTATTTCCTTCACTTTTGCGATGTTAACTTCAGTTGCAGACGTTGATGGGGGTCTCCCTTGTTTCATCGAAAAGAAATTGCCAAATTATCACTTCCCAAACAATTTTCCGCATAATTTAATTTGTCAAATTATTACTTAGCAAAAAATCTCTTCACAAATAATTGTAACGCAAACCTAATGTTTGGCAAGTGAACGTTTAAAAAATAACTTGTGTACCAACTATTACCAATTTTTATGTAGTCAAATATTTCAGTTGGTATAATATATTTTACGCAAAATAAAATAAGCCAAATATTTAGTATCGTCAGTTTTCAATTTACCATTTCTATTACAAGGCTTAGACGACGGAGCCCCGCCCAGCGGGGCTCCTACTTCTGGGTGGTTTAAAAAAAAAATAACCACGAAGGGGATGTCGGGGTCTTCCAGACCCCGCCATCCCCTTCTAACCTAACCTGTCCGAGTCGGGGTGCCCTAAGTCCCGAGCTTGCTTCGCTCGCTCTTGCATCCTATCCCACCCTTGCTTTTTTACCCTTGAATAAATGATTATATTAAAATAAAATTGCATTTTTTAAATAATTCCCAAACAAACTTATTTTTGCCTTTATATTTTTTGTCATAACAAATCATTAGACCAAACGTTTATTGTCTAAAGATTGCTTGCTGTAATAAATCATTTGATTAAAGACCAAATGCCTTAATGACATTATCGTTGGTAATATTCTACCAAGTAAAAATTAGACCAAATGAGAATGTGCGTACTAAAATCATTCCAAACATTGCATTGGTATAAAAAAAGGTTGCTAAAATTTGTTTGGGTAGTGAAATTTTGGCAAAATATTTTCGGCAAAACGGCAGGATCCCCGTTGATGGCCTACCAGAGCGAGGCAAATCTTCCATCACATCTCGACCGCTTTTGATCGCTTTGTACCACTCATAAGCACGTGTTTTTGATAAAGTCGATTCACCGTAAGCCTTCTGTAACATTTTCAGTGACTCCGAACACGAAATTCCATTGGCGATGCAAAATTTAAGACAAACTCTTTGTTCGGTGTTTTTGTCCATAATGAAATTCGCTATACACACTAGATATGATATAACTAAAAACAGCACTGTATTTAATATAAATAACAGATGCAACTCAAACTCCGCGCCAAAATGGAACACAGTTGTGCCAATCTAACAACAACAATAAAAACAACATTTTTAATTTGGAACCATAAACAAATCATCCATTCCCGATACTTTTTTGACTGAATGTATGTAAGACTCGTGTCATTGTACTCTATCTACCTACATAACACCCGCTCCCGTCATCACAATCACGTGAAATATAGCCTATATTCATCTTTACAGCTACGTTTACACGCTGCAAGCTTCTGCCTGTGGCATACCTACAATAAAATTGGAGCTACAAATGACATGCACCGTTTAAACCCAGTTTAGACGGTACATGGTATGCCACAAGCAATAACATCGCATTATGTAAATCAGGCTGATAAGTCCAGGCTACTGCACCAGGTTTTTTTTTTAAATCTATTCAGTCAAAGATACATACCGACAGGAAAACAACATGAAGAGTAGTAGTCGCGAAAGATACATCAACATTCGGCCGCCATTAGTAGGCTAGTAAGTGAATCGTTGAAGAATGATTTGATGAGGTATGGGTAGAATTTTCCTGAGTAGCCACTTGTTGATTCAATATTGGTGGGAAGTCCACGAATTCACGTATTCGATGTAGACAAATGTGGGAATAACTATTAAATAAACGAGAAAAAGCATTGTTCGTCATCATTCGACGGAAATACTGAAAGAAACTCCTTTACGCCTTTCAATTAAACTCGAAAGCATTCGAAAAGAACAGTTTATTTCCCTTTTTACACTGAAACAATAACAAAAAAAAAAAAAAAAAAGTATCTTACCTTTTTACGCTAAAATTCTAAGGTTCCCAACAAATACCTGAACGATCAAAGTCAAGTGGGACTCTGTTAGCTACAGTTATCGAGTCCAATAAAGAGTTAACTTCACACTTTTCTAGTTTTCAACTTGTTGGCTTTGGCCCGTTCACCGACGCACAGAGGAACGAATGTATGGGAGAGATTGGACATTGGCATTTCCGAGAAAAAAGTCTTATTATGATAAACGAATAAATCCATCCTATTTAGTTATCAAATGCCTGCAAAACTTGTTCTGACAAATTTCTTTTTAGCTCTCGTATTTCGGGAGTAATTTGAAAAAAGGTGAAATTTTACTATGAAAATTACTGTATCAATCTCTCTGCCGCCTGATTATTGAATTATGTCAAGCTTTTCGCAAATGAAAGATGTGCGAATCATATTGTTATAAGTCTAACGAAACAAGTATACTTAAAATAATAAGGACAAAATTTTTTTTTTTGTTAAAAATATATAAATGAACCTGTATGTCAGAAGGAGCACGTTTGGCGCACCATGAGTCTTTTAACATTTTCTTTATTAACTCCCGAAATACGAGTGTTAGAAAGAAAATTGCTAGCACAAGTTTTGAAGGTATTTGATAACTAAATACGATGACATTATCCGTTTTACAAAACGAGACATTTTTTTTCTCAGAAATGTCTTTTTCTAAACTTTCCCATACATTCGTTCCACTGTGCGACGACAAATATATACACTTCTGAACTCGTTACAAACTTTAATAATAGGTCTTTACCTATGAAATTGCCGTTTTGTATGAAAAAATTTAAACGAATTTTTTTCATGAATTTTTTATTTGTATTAATCGAAGTAATCACCCATGCAATCAATGCATCTTTGCCATCGCAGTGGCAGCTTATTGATGCCCTTCTTAAAGAAATCAGCTGGACGGGAGGCAACAAATTCTTCAAAGGCATTTTGTACAGCCTCTCGGGTATTAAATTTTTTTCCCGCCAAGAAGTTATCCAAATTCTGGAAAAAGTAGTAGTCTGTAGGCGCAAGGTCTGGTGAGTAGGGCGGATGACGGAGAGCTTCCAACCCCAGTTCTTGCAACTTGGAGACCGTCTGCTGTGCAGTATGAGGTCGCGCGTTGTCGTGCAGGAGCAGCGGAGACGAGCGATTGACCAATGCTGGTTGGAGATGCGCCAGCTTCTCCATCATTGTGTTCAGTTCTTCACAGTACACATCTGCAGTAATGCTCACCCCGTTTGGTAAGAAGCTGTGATGAATCACACCGGCGCTAGACCACCAAACAGTGACCATCACTTTTCTAGGGGTAAGTTTTCGTTTAGGGCATTGTTTAGGTGCTGAACCAGGATCCAACCAACTTGCTGAGCGCTTACGGTTATCAAACAGAATCCATTTTTCATCGCAGGTAACAATGCGGTTCAAAATTCCTTCATTTGTGTGTCTGTTGAGCAGTGCAAGGCACGTCTCGACGCGTACTTCGCGCTGGCGATCATTGAGTTCGTGGGGCACCCATTTGTCAAGCTTTTTTACCTTGCCAATTTGACGCAAATGGACCAATATTGTTTTGACGCTAACGTCGAAAGCTGCTGCTAATTCAGCCGTAGATTGTGTATCATCAGCTTCCACAATCGCCTTTAATTCGTCATTGTCGACCAAAGTCTTCGGACGACCGCGAGGTTCATTTTTCAGGTCGAAATTTCCAGAACGGAAGCGAGCAAACCAATAACAGGTGGTGCGTTGGTTTGTAGTGTTAGCTCCGTAAACGTCGTTGATGTTGCGTGCCGCTTGTGCCGCGTTGCTGCCACGACGGTACTCATATTCCATAATTACTCGAATTTTTAACGTATCCATGATGACGAAAAAGATTGAAATGCGATGAAAATGTAACACTAATCAATAAAGAAATGACTACTTTTAGAAAAAAAAATCCATGTTTTTAAAATAAAATTAATTTGAAATTAGAATTCTTAGCCAAACAAAAATTATTTTGATTTGAAATGGCCAGTACTGCAGAACGGCAATTTCATAGGTAAAGACCTAATATTACCATAATATCGTACTGAATTATGTGAATTCGAAACTAGTCTACTGAATGTTGTAGATTCATTTTGTTCACTTTTTTATTTAAGTAGTAATTTTTTTTTTATTTCGACATCTACCTATTTTTATTAAGAATTTCATTTAAATTCGAAATATCTGTACAACATTATTAATACTGTTCAATCGTGCAAAAAAATACCGAGTTACTGGTATCTTCAAAGCCGGTGGATAACATATCAGGCAGTGTTTTGAAATCGGAAGCTTTTTTTCACTGGAATTCAGAATATGCAGCTGCTGTTAAAGATTGTTGTTCAAAATTGTGAAGTACTTTTTTTTTTTTTTTTTTATTCATACCCAACTTATATTTACAGTTTGTACCACACGCACAAGGTATCGGTCAATATTATTAGTTACGCATAAAATCATAAAATTATGTTAAACTAGCTTTTGCCCTGCTTTGCTCGCGTTAATTTAGCCTTTGACAATAAATTCAGGTTATAATTCAATCATGATTCGAAAGACACGTGGCGCCATCTATTATCATATGAACTTTATTGTTGTTTGCCTCGGGAACAGTACTTGTTTTCAGGATGAAAGGTACCCTGTCCGTTTCTGTACAACTGACCACGTATATGCAAAATTTCAGGATGATATCGGTTCAGTGGTTTAGGTGTGAAAAGGTAACAAACAAACAAACTTTCTTTCGCATTTGTAATATTAGTAAGGATTATACAAAACTAAACAAAATGTTATGAAATTAAACAACTATGTATAGACAAAATTAGACAAAATTAGATAGAAGTAGGATACAATTATTAATAAAAAGTTGTTTTTTTATTACTCCAAGAGATTATGCTGGGAATTGCAAATATGTAGTTTTTACTGAGTTACCAACGGCCTCAATGAATATTCAAAGTAGAAATCGCGATATTAACGATTCAGTTAAAGTTATTCATTGTAATGTTGTTCGTTGTAACAAAAGTTAGTCCAGTTTAGCGTTCATTTATCAAGGCGCGTCTACATGAACCGCGGCATGTTCCTCAACATTAATTTAAACTTTGACCACAGCTTTGGGCATATTAAAACCAAAGTCAGAAGTTTGGCCGATGTTTACGTTGCTATTTTTGTCATGTAGGCTTCGTAGAGGGAAACCCCGCTTGAAGCTTTATCCTAAGAAAAAGGAATACTGGGCAAATTAAGTGCTAGTCTTCCTATTAAGTTTCTGTAAGCGGGAATACTAGGTGTGCCTACGTCATGGAACCATTACTCACAGGGTGCAACTATGAACGAGCTACACGACTAGACACTCGTTGAACTTAGCTCAATAGCAGAGTATACCATACTCCGCTCCATTGGCAGTTGAAACTCGATGATCACAGCTGCTAGATTTTGCAAAATCATCTGAATTTACACGAAAAAAAAATACACTGTGAATAAACCAAATAAGTGATTTTACGAAATTAATACAATTACACTAAACAGTGTATAATATATTTATATCAGATAGGAATTACGAATTTGCTCAGTAGGAAATGTTTGCCCACCCAAACCATCACTAGTACTTAATTTAATGATCTCACTTTACTCTGCAGGGTAAAGATACACTCTCCTTTACAAACTTTTAATGCCCGCCCCTCCATATTAACCTGAATAAAAACTAATTTCTCTTTCCTCCACCAGGACGATGCCTGCCAGTGCTATGCGTGCATCTCTTCCAGATGTACGGCCTCTTGGCCCACTTCCAACTTGATGCGACTAAGGCCTGGAAACTCTTCAGCCTGATCGAAGAAGGATACCACAGCTCTAATCCTTACCACAACTCAATCCACGCAGCTGACGTCACGCAAGCTATGCATTGCTTCTTGCAACAGAAACGCGTAAGTACACTTTTGCAGGATTGTTGCTGAATATTATGTTAGTTCTATTAAGTAATAGAATCTATCAATGAGTCCCATTTTTACGAATTTACTTAAGTTTTACACCACGTCAAGTGACGAATCTATAACTTGACACATTTGTTTTGTTTCTAACCCCTTTTAGAGCCTTAGAGCATATTAATTAAACAGCATTCACAAAATACATACAAAATACAGATAACCGATAGGGGCATATGCACACGGCGTTTTTCATACGCGCATTACAAGTAACGCGCGCTCGGCATCATATAATTATATTGAGCAGGCTCGTTTAATATTTTCCAAAAAACAATCAGGCGACACAGCCGGTTGTAGTATCAGCTCTTTGATACAATATTGAATGCAATAAATATTGAAATCCTGAACGAAGGAAATATGTATTTATTTTAACTTGGTTCAGATTTTCAGTTTTCAATCAGGCTGCATGCTTTCAAAATAATTAAAAAACGATGTGTAAATATATTTGTTGGTATCTCATATTTATTGAGTGTAATGAAAATGTAACATTTTCAACCCAGTCAATAAATACGAGATAATTATTTTTACTTAAAATAAGCATGAGATTTATATTATTTCAAATGAGATCCCTTCAGATAAAAGCCTTTATAAAAAATTGTCTCAAAAGTTGACAATGCGTCAGTGAACTTTGCCGGTATGTATAGGAGTCCGGTATAACTTTCTATCGCATGGTCCCTCGACGGCAATGATTGACAGATACCTACATATGCGACTTGGTTCTAATTGCATGCCACCGCTTACCACGACTTCTTTAGAACTTCAAAACTTCATTAGAACTTCAGCAAAGCATAAAACTCAGTCGCGTCATATGAAACGATGAAAACGTTCAACCGATTCTGAATGCCATTCATAAAATTTCGACAATCTTTATATTCAACTAGCTCTTGCCCGCGGCTTCGCTCGCGTTAATTTAGAATTTGACAGTCAATTCGGGTTGTTCGGGGAATTATACTTAGAAGGATGTAAAACCGGTCTATCGACACTCGAGAGTCTAAGAGAGTCGATAGACCGGTTTTTCTGAGTCTAGAGTCGTAGAGAGAGTATTTAGTGAGTCTAGAGTCAAGACTCAAAAAATGTATTAGGTACTTAAATAAAAAATAATAAACACTTAACACACTACTGAAGTTTCTATAATAATATAATTTAATCATGATTCGAAAGACACGTGGCGCCATCTATTATCATAAGAACGTTATTGTTGTTTTCCTCGGGTACAGTACTATTTTTCGAGATGAAAGATACTCTATGTCCGTTTCTGTACACCTGACAACGTATATGCAAAATTTCAGGATGATCGGTTCAGTGGTTTAGGCGTGAAAAGGTAACAAACAAACAAACTTACTTTCGCATTTATAATATTAGTTATGATTGTCTTTGTTAGAAAATAAAGTTTCACATAAAAGCCGGTGTTTTCAAAGGAGAGTTCAGTCACGCTGGTTTATTTATAAAACCCAACAAATTGTATACTTTCGTACAATTTGTTGCACAAAATTACGCATCACAATTTATTTCGGTGAAAACCAAACAAACAGTAGCGAAAACAGAAACTGAATTGGCGCCAAAATAACAATATGCGTTCAATAAAGACGCTTTGTTAATTATACCGTCACATGAAAGAAAGTCACTTTGGCCGCCCTTTGTAGTAAATCGAACAATTTGTAGGCGCTTAAATTTCAGGTATTTTCAATTTGAGATTCAGTAATAGTTCAAGGAATTTGCATTGTGCCGTCTTGTTTCTATTTTCTTTGAAAAGTATTTCTGGCACAAAGTGCAGACACCACTGGTGGAGTTCCATAATAATATGAAATTCAATACGTTATCGGCATACCGCATAAGTACGTGTCATCTGGATTTATGCATGGCATCTTCGCAAGGGCAGTAAGACGGATACGAGAGGTTATCTATGCGTTGCGTGTACGCAATTAGAATGGGCACGGATCTATGGGTTTCTGCCCTGAAGCCCAATAGCCATAAGATATATAACATTGGCAAGAGCTTTTCAAGTAGAACCTTTCCTATTTACACGACTTTTGCTAATTGTTAGACAGTTCAGAGTTAATGACCTAAATAGGTGACAATTTGCGCACCGAAGTTAAAAAATTCTTGGCTCCCATTAGCCATAATATATACACCAATGCAAAGAGCTTTTGAAGGAGAACCTCTGCTACTAACAAGAGTATTCGGAGTTAGTGACCTAAATAAAACAGAATAAATACTTGAGCACCTAAGTTTAGGAATATTCTTGGCACTCAATAGCCATAAGTGATATATCAATGGATAGTGCTTTTTAAGATAAATATTTGTTACTAATACGAATTGGAAGGGACGGCAATCCGACATTTGGGGATCAGGAGAAATAAAATATAATACAATTATGCATTGTGTTGCAAAAACATGCATTTTTCAAGAGACTTTATCGATAAATAACTATGTTCCTCGCATCTAATGGGTTGGAGCATAATTATGTGGCGTAGGATGAAGGTAGCACATTACAAATGAATCAATTTAACTTTTTCAAACACTCAAAGCATTTATTTCAAATAAACCAATTACAGGCACTTTTGAATTGTCAAAGGGTCGGTCAGTCAGAAAGATGAAGCTAGATGCCCATTCCAAAGCGTAGTAGGTACACAGAGCAAACCTATTCGGTTTACATCCCACACACACGGGTTATTGTCACTGTGTCCGTAAATTAATGAGTAGATCGGTCGGGTTTGAATAGCAAATGCTAAACTGTTTGTGTGCGTATAATATACCCACATTTACCAATAACTAATATACCAACGTATAATAATCATGATTGAATGAGTTCCAATATTTCAACATGATGAATATGGATCCCATAGCCGGTCGGTGAAAGAATCTGGCATCAGGCAGATAACAACTTAACTTCGTGTCGTATGTTCAAAACCCGGCAGAGGAATATTCTTTTACAGGTTTTTATTTCTTGTCTTAATAAATGACATCAATTTCGTGTCAAATCAAACAAAAATTAAAAAGGTAATGAAAAATAACCAATAAAATAAAAATAAATATTTCACTAAATAAACTAGGCTTATGGCTTGGGTCGTTAGTGAATGAGCAAGCTCGTTTCGAATATTATGTTTCTTACAAAAGTTGGCTTAAGTTTCAATTTGGCATGGGCTATATGTTAGCAAATAAAAAATTACGTGTGGCCAATACAATGATTTAAGTAATGCAAACTATTTTAAACAGATTCGCAAACTTTTGTATGAGTAGAATACTACTTGTAACTTCTTTACCAGTTTATAAGACAAGACAAGGTTTTTTTGTTGAATAAGAATGGACATAAATATTTTTTTTAAAGAAAGTATACAAATTTAAACAAAGTAAAATTGGAGGTGACGTGAATCAACATCTTAGATAGTAAGAAATTTTGACAACTTCTAACTGCATAACAATAACATCACTTACACTTCATCATTTCACTTTATCCTTATCTGACTTTTCATTTATCATAACATTTTTCATAATTAAAAATAACCACATTATTTTCTCAATTAAAATTTATATACCTATATGACCTAGTGAACAGTAGTCGTGTTTGTCGGTGACCGGTGGACAGCAAAATCTTCCGTGCTGGCTTACTACAGCGTAAACCAGCTTCATGCAGGTGATGTCGCACTGTTTGTTAGCACACACTATTTGATGTACAGTTATGTGGGTGGATAAAAACGGATTATCTCTGTGCCTTGCCACGATGTCGTAATGACGAGTCGAAGAATTCGCCTTCGGTTTTGGCCCACGTCAACGATGGTCTACTTCTCCAGAATCCGAATACCGATGGACTCATAACTGCACGGTTCTCATCTATGGATAAAAACAAAATAATATTTAAAATAATGAAGATAAACAATGTTGGATTGGTGGATAAAGCATAGTTAATTAATTAATTTCTTAATTTGCCTCTTCAATTCAAGATGTAATAATGTTAGGAGAATTAAACTATATGATAAAAAAATAACTTTAATATAATATTCTGATATATTCATATAACTCTCTATTGCAATATTTTACATTAATTTAGTCATAGGTAAACATTGAAAGGTGAGATGAGTTAAGAATTTGAGTTGAAATATTACTAACGTAATGAAAATACGTATGTCTGTAGCTGTTACTCACCGATATTAATAAGCACCATGCAATTTCACTAATGGAAACGTTTTGCTCATGCAAAACAACTACTTCCGCCTTTTTAAACATTGTTAAATGCTGCATGGTCGGATCAAGTTCAAGCACAATTGGTATCAGGAACATAGAACGAACAGGAATATGAGTAGTAATCAATATACTTAGTAGTACAAAATTATACTCGTAAACTGACAACTAAGAACGCTCATTTTTATAAATTAAGGTGAAAGGAAAAAAAAATACAAACATTGTGGGTAGTTCTAACCTAAACAGTCAAAATAAATTGGCTGAGAACTCCGTGCTCGTGTCTCAAACGTTGCAAATTACTCATCTATTAACGGAAATGAATCGTTAGTAATTCAACTAGGTAATGAATGATTTAGAAAAAATATGATTACAAAATGAAAATAATGTTTGCACCCGAGATTTGAACTTACGACTCCTTGCTCACTAACCAGAGACGTTAGCCATTGTGCCAAACCTGTCACAATGAACGAATGCGAAATATTATAAATGATTCAATTTCATTAAATAATGTTATTGCCTATTGGTGCTATATACGCACACGAATAAAAAACAGAGCTCGTGTTATTTAACGTTTGTGTGCGTAACTATTCATTCCGACACAGCTATTTGTGTGTGGGATCTAAACCGAATAGATTTTCAGTGTGTACCAATGGAGAAGAACAGGCAAGAAACTCCACGGACACTCTTCTAAATCAAAATATTGTTGCAAAAATTGGTTACAACATTCATGTTCAAATTATACATGTGAGAACGCTGTAGAAAGACGTGCACGTTAAAAGCATCCGTAATAAAAAATATAGAAACAAAAAAAAATAAGCAGAGAGAGATGACCACTCCCTACTAACGTCTATGTTGTATTTTGATGCGTGCTATACGACTGGCAGACTTGTACTCTTTGCAACGTACTGTATGTAGCTTTGGAATAAATATACTATTTGAAATTATTTATGGATTGACATTTTGTAACACATTTTATGCCATCGAAAAACTTATAACAGCTGATATCATTTGGCTTCAGGTCTTCAGGTTGCCATCCGCTTTGGTCACACTTTTCCTTGGACACTCAGTTTCAGGGCAGACCCGCCCATCACCTTTTACTTAATATGTGAACTATTTTAAGAAAAGTAAAATAGCATGTTAGCGGTTCTATTTGCAGACAACAAGTAGATCTTCCGTCTGTGCATAAGCGATGTTTAGTAAATATTTAAGTATATTTTTTACAGCACAAGTAATAAATATAAATTTTAATGAATATATAAAACAATTAAAAATCTTTCTACAAACAAACACATGTTTCTCGAACTCGTGCGGAGCTCTTAGTAATGAGCAATCACGCGGCGCGGTAGCCAGTAAATCAGTCATGTTTGCGGGTAGCGACCTGGCCGCGTGATAAGTACATGCCCAGTCAGGAGGCCATCACGCGGCGAGGGTGCGTACCTTCTTATTTTTTAAACACCTTACTGTTTTCCTCAGTTTGGAGATTACGGAAGCTTAACACTCGAAGGCCTTCTCTTTGTTAAAATTTTCTTTATATTTTAGTCACAGACTTTAAAGGTACACGTACACCGGCCATGTGATTAGGGTTTGGGTCTTTGAATATCTCGTGTCTCGAAGTCCCGGGACTTTTTGTAAATTTTATTGTCTCAGGTCCCGAGACTCGTGACGTTGGCCATCACAGCTTGCAGTCCGGAAATATGTTTTTTTCTGCAAAGAGTAAAACTGCACTTATTGCTTTTGCGGAAGAACTGGTATGCAGACTTTTTGAAAATATCCCTCGTATCCCAAACGCCAAATTTGGAAATTTGGGTTGCCGAACCTAGTACCGAGTAGTAAGTATTACAGTAATAAACGCAAAAAAAATATCGAAGAATATGTACCCGAATTCTTGCAAAAAATCAAGAGCAACATTAAAAAGGAGTTCCAGTTGTTTGAATCAACCGGAAAACGTACTGAAAGTTTGAAACTACTTTACAAAGAGAGTGTTCACCTTGTCCGCTGGCATTATTACAAAAATCACAAACAAATTGCTTTTTTTATTGATACCTCTGGCCCAAAATTAACTCGATTCAAATTTTATTCTAAGAACTCTCGAAGTCTCGGGACCCTGATCGTGGGTTATCTCGTGTCCCGAGACTGAGACTGTCGAGACTTCCCAAACCCTACGCGTGTTGACTGATGTAGGTACTCACCAAGCGGCCAAGTCGCAAGCAGGACTAATCTACTCGCAACCACGCCTCGTGACGAGCACAGTGCTCATAACTACACGAACAAATCAGTAAAACACTTGATTAAAAACCAAAAACTAAACCATCAAGAATTAAAGTCAAATAAAGTTTTAATAAAGAGAAATCCTTTTTGTGGAAATGTCCAGAGTAATACAAATTGCCAACGGAAAGCTGAAACGGGGTTCAAATTTAATGTTACAAATAGACTCCAGTATCCAGAATTTCCAGAACCTTGTGTAACATTATAATAAATTCAATATTGTGGCGCCCGCCGCAACCACAAGTCGATCCTCATAATAAATGCATGGAACCAAACGCCTGTTTAAGTGGCGCCATAGCGCTTTCTTTAAACTCATCGATTTCACTGTAGTTTGTCCACTTTTGCCATAGGTGGGTTTGCGACAAATTGTAATGTAAGTATACGTTTTCTAAATTATTAAGAGCTGGTATGTTGAGCTCGATCATATTGCGTGGTTATAAACACTCAAACTCAAAGCATATATTTCAATTAAATAATTTGCAGGCAGTTTTGAATTGTCAAAAAACTCGGTCATTCAGAAAGATGAAGCTAGTTGCCCATTCCAAATTATAGTAGGTAATTATGAAGAAGAACGGGCAAGACACTCCATGGACACTCTTTTAAATTATATTTTTACGAAATAATACTTAAATACAACACATATAACATATTATAAATTCAACGTCGATAACGTTGATTTTATAATATGTTATATGTGTTATAAAAGACGTGCACGTTAAAAGCGTCCAACAAAAAGAAACAAAAAAAGTCGAGAGGTGCGTAGACAAACATGGGCACAAGACTGTTATTAACTTTAAGTTAATTTTAAAAATTGTTAACGGTCTCATTAACTTCTGTTAACTTTCCATAAGTCCGTTAATCGTTAATTAAGTTGGCCCGAACTTTTGCCAAAAGGACATCGCGGACCGCGCCGCGCCGCAAAAAACACTTTCTGACAAGTACGTTTAGGCCGGTCGGTTTTTAGTAACAGATTAGCGATTAACGAAGCTAACCACTTACTTGATTACCAGGACCCAGCTATGGTCGTAGAAAACCTGTTTGGAACGAAGTTCCTTTCGCTGTATATTATGTATCAAATAAAATAGGCACAAGGAAATACATTAGCAACGTTTGAGGGTAAGTAAATGAAGAAAAAAAGAAAAATACACATACTACAGCAAAACTGTCATGAAGGTCTAAATATTAAATTTTTTTCAGTCCAGCTCTCATTCGTCAAGTGTGCAGAGTATTACTTGCGATAAGGAGTTACGGTCCTAAAAACAGTTAAATAATTAAAATAAGCCGTGGTAGCTAAGAGATGACCAGACCCAACTGACGGCGCCCGTTCACTAACATGACGCATAGAGCAGCACCATCCAGCTCAACCATTTTGAAGGGAACTTAATGATCCAATACACACGCCACCATCAGCAAGACATTTGAGAGAGCATGACATACCTACTCTTAGCCGCCAGGGCACATTCAAGCCAATGAAAGACATATTTCCCAGTAAATGGTAGCTCTATAGTACATAGTAGGCACACCTGTACTATGCAATCATATATAAAAAGGATATTGAGTTCATACAATGCAAAGATAGTCTTACAATCTTCAACAGCTCCGAAAGTATTTCCAAATGCTAATAAATATAAAAGAAAATACTAAATATATAGTTGGCGAATCGATTTAGGTATTTTTAATTGGCATGGAAAACCCACTAAGGGCCCGTTGTTTGATCAGTAGTCAAACATACTAATAGTTAAAATGCGTTAGTTAAACTAACAAATAGTTAAAAATGACAGAAGTATGTTGTTTGACAAATGGTTAAGCTAACTAAAGTTAAAAAAATGGACAATTTGCTATAAAATTTAACCATGCTCAGACAGCGTAGTTAAACTTTGACAGCTTTTGACTATTGTCAAGTGACTAATGGTTAAATTGACTATTGGTCATGTTTAACTATGTATCAAACAACGGGCCCTTAATATAATTATTTTGACAAGTGGCAAAATTGAAAGACAATAAAAAGTAATAAAAGTTTATTCTGCTCAAATAATACGCACATTTAAAAATAAACACACACATACAATAGATACACCAACACAGGTTAACTTAAATGTATATTTAAGTTAGATTAAATATACATTTAAGTTAATCTATCTCTCGTAGGAAAATGTGTAATAAGTCTGTCTGCCTGTTGTATAATATGGATAGGACTATGGATTAAGCTCACCTTTATTTAATGCAGTGCACGCGGACTACCGTTAACTCATCCGTCCAACGATGAGCGGGCGTATAGGCACTGGGCGGTGCACAATATGCACATACGATCGAAATAATTATGGAGCACAAAAAAAACTCGGACGGAGCAGCGGCCAAACAGGGTTGCTGCCCGTACTACGGGGACTATAGATACCTCGAATGTACAATTCGGTTATCTCTATCGGACAAATTGTTATCGGGTCTGTCCTTATTCGGGTACCGTATTAGCCGTTGCACAAACGGTGCGGTTCATTTAAAACCGATTATAGTTCGGTTTCCCTCATAGAAATGCCGATGTATTTTGATTTTGGCTTTTAAACGATTACGTTGAGGTAGGTGGCGCCTTGAAACAATTGATAAGTTCAATAATTATATAACTTCATAGTCGTTTCAAAGGCTTGAAGCATTCCTTGCCTTACAATCTGGTTATAAAATTAGGTTATAAATTAAGGTCAAATTCGCATGAAAGATGGTGATCTACTTTGCGTTAACATTATTCGATTACGTGCTCTTTATGGTTTCAAAGGATTGTGGAAACTTTAGCCTGAGGTTCTAGGTGTTTACCTAGAGTTGAAATAGTTATTAATCTTAACTTCAAATTAGGTATACATATCTTAACTTAAAATTAAAATTATCTTAACTATGTAACTTTAGGTCATTTTACTTTAGGGTATTGGACAGGTTCTCCTTAACAAAGGTTTTCATACCCTAGCTAGGAGGTGAGCAGTGCACACCCACACGATTGTAGACAGTAATTATTTTGTAAAACTGTATTAGTAACATGTACTACAATCCTTTGTTTGTTTGCTTGAGTACATAAATATTATTATTGTTATAAATGGAGTAGTAGTAAATTATTCGCAATCGCAAAACTTCGATTCTACGATCTACCAATTGTACAGTGCTAGACAGAATTCATAGAAAATTCGTAGGATCATTTATAATAACAGTCTACGAATCGCTGAAACTGTGTAAACATGCAAAATTCAATCGAGATTTCTGCGAAATCATCAATTGAGAATTTTATATTGTACGCTGAGTATCCACCACTTACAAATACGAAGAACTTTACAATAAATAATATATCTACAAAATGTTTTTTCAAATTTGTAAGGAATTAATTTGTTTTTCATGTCAATAGGTATCTAGTTCAAATGAGTACCTATATATCTTGTTTTTATTTTTCTATATTCTTAGAGCTAATTATCTTTTTTGTATGTACGTGTTTCTGTGACGAATACCTATTATATTTTTTGAATTTCTATTTGCATGATGTTATGATAAACATTATAACACAGTATTTGTCTTATCGACGGTACTAAAATATGTATAAAATGACAATAAATTATTGGAACGAAGTTCCTTAAAGGATGATTTCAACCAAACGGCTCGCATCACATCGGACCGGAACGGATTTACAATCTTTAAACGATATTAAATCGTGTACACAGTATTTTAAGTCTATATTACCAAGCCGCACACAACTGCTTGACCGCGGGCATCTTCCGCGACACGCGGTCGTAGCCGAAAGTATACTGCGACCCGCGATCGGCTTCGTTCGCCTGGCGCCGTATCTTTCTTTGCCTCTCCTGTGTTTTATGACTATTTTCTTCTTCTTCTAAAGCAATAGCCAACTATACTATTTCAACTTCAACCATTATCAAAAATAAGAACATGTAAACACGTTAGGAATGAAACTATTTGACTATGCGCAGAAACGGAGACGTTCACAAGTGACGGTACTGAGCCGATCGTATGCGTCGACATCCTGCCGGGCCCGGTCGGCTGTCACCGCATCCGTTCGTATCCTTTCCGATCCTAGTCGTTTGGTGGAAATCGTCCTTAACGCGGCTTGCGATACGAGTTGACTGGTAGAAATCGTCACGTAAGGAAAAAGCTCTTTCTATTATATATGAGTGTGTGTGCGTGCGGGTATCGTGTAACGAACTTCGTTCCTGGCGGTGGTCCACCGTCCGCACACGCTTTTATATTACACAAGGGAACAAGCATTTACATATGTTGCATGAAAATGACTAATATTATACATTTTCAGGGTGCTCATTTTAGATCTTAAGTCAGTTTTATTTAATCATATTTACGTTTTGAGATATAATGAAAACGTGATTTTCAATCATGTTTTTCTTTTTTAATAATAAAAGGATTTGAAAAACAACCAATACATATAATAAAAAAACCTTTTATAAGCTTTCGTGCTTGACTTGGTTGACAAAGGCTTATTTAATGCTCCAACAGAAGTCTGCCATCATGTGGACATTCCAGTGACCCTGGTACCGCTCCTCGATATTTTGAATATTTTGATGGAACCGTACCCCTTGCTCTTCACTCAGATCACCAAAATTTTCAGGGAAACGGTCCAAATGGCTGTGGAGGAAGTGTACCTTGATGCTCATATTACAACCAAGCTAGCCTAGCTGCTGGAAGTGCGACAACATCTTCAATGTGCTCCGCATAGCTTTCATCCTTTTTGTTTCCCAGAAAATTTTGTGCAGTCCAAACGTATCCATTCCAGGCATTTTTTCAATAGTCATATAACTATTAAAGTTTTCATCCTTTATCAACCTTCTTATTTGTGGACCATCAAAAATTCCGGCTTTCAGTTTCTCTGTACTCAAATTATGGAACTTTCAAAAATAGTATTTTAAACAAACCCCATCCTTGTTCAGAGCTTTGACAAATTGTTTCCTGAGCCCTAGTTTGATATGCATAGGGGGCAGTATTATGCGATCCCTAGGCACGAGTGGCGAACATTGTAAAAACAAAAAAACAACCGACTTCCAAAAAAAACACTAAAAGACGTGAAAAATAACTTTAATTTCGGAAGTCGGTGTCTTTGGTTTTGTGTTTTCGTTTTTGACCACCGACTTCCGAAATTAAAGTTATTTTTCACGTCTTTTAGTGTTTTTTTTGGAAGTCGGTTGTTTTTTTGTAAAAAAGTTTTTATTTTTCACTTTTTAGTTACGGTACCTACCCCACACAAATTCGTATACCACTACTTGGTGTGTAAATAACAGTGACAGGAAATTATTAACACATCATCCATATAAACTAAGTGGAAAAAATATGCAGTATTAAGAATAACTCAAAAACTACTGGTCAGACCTTAATCAAATTTAAATGGGACCACATGTGAAGCACCAGCTATCAAATACAAAAAGAATCATCCAAATCGGTTCAACCAGAAAAAAGTTATGAGCTAACACACATAAAAAAAAAAAAAAAAAAAAAAAAAAAAAAAAACATACAGACGAATTGAGAACCTCCTCCTTTTTGGGAAAGTCGGTTAAAAATAGGTTTTTTTAACAGCTTGGTTTTATGAAAGTTAGTACAAAAATATGACCAATATCTGTATCTCAAAAAATAGAGCTGTTGGAAATAAATTGAGGTTTAATCGAATTAGTAAACAACACCCATAAAACACCATGCAACAATAAAAGGTAAAATTTTGTTCCCTTGTATAACTTAATGTATACAACTATATTATATTCCTGGAATGCAGTCGCGTTTAGTATGAAGTAATTACCTAGCAAAGGGAATAAGAAACTTGTGAACTACGGCAAGGTGTACTAATCTTCAGCTGAAGGTAATGCGCAAAAGCTTTTCATAGTAAGTTGCAATTAACTTAAACTTTTATATTAAGCAAGTTTTGTTGACATTACGTAAATATACGAATGGTTTAAACCTTTGACATATGCAGGATAAGTAGGTATGTTAAATATTATTTAACTCTCAATACTAGTCACGATTAATGTTTTAGTTACACAGTTATTGCGAAGCTGAGTATCTCTTTGTGTCTTAATACTTGAAAGTTAGTAATACATTTTCTGTAACTGAAATATTTTAATTAAAGTTTTTCGTCCATCGATACCTACTCTTAAATTAAAGAATGTGAATCTCTTTAAAATATTAAAATAATAAACTGATCTTTTCGTTCATTCATCGATTTCATGATAATGGCATAAAAATCACAGATATGAAATGTAAAAATGTTCGAAGATTTTCTAACGGACGCGCTGCGTTAAATTAGGGCGTGTGGCCCTTGGCGACGGAACAGGTCAAAGCCAGACACTGTCTATTCCTGCCCCCCACCGCAGGGATTTTACAGACGAATGGATAGCATGCACCTGATGACAAAAACCTACTTTCCGTACCTACATGATAACATGACTAGTTGGCTAACTCCTGACATTTCAGATAGAAACAATAAAATTTTATGATTGGCGCCCCCAGGTCTACTCCTTGATAAGCAATGGTCTCTGTAACACCATGAAACATGAGGCTTCAGCGGCTATAGTGCAAATCTTGGGGTTCATTCTATTAATCGTCTCTGGCGAAACCACGCTGGGTTCGCTGCATCTCTTTCATTCATTCTGAATCAAATAGAATTTGGAACGCATTTGTACTGTGCGTCCATTTCACAAATTATTTGTCGAAGCGAAAATGTTGAAATTCGTTTTCGGTCTGAACGTTTTTTCTCTACTGTATTCAAACTTAAAAGTAAGAGTTTTTTTTTAGATTTCGATTTGATCAACAGTAGGTACTTACCTACTTTTAAAAAAAAACTTGTTTCCTTATAAGTTTAAAGTATTAAATAAACTACTTTATGGAAAAACATTGTATCAGAAGATTTAAAAATCACAAGGAAAATATTTTTAAAGAACTGGGTGAAAGGGTAATCTTGTAACTTTGCTCAAGTTCAAAAAGTTTCGAAAGGAAATAATGTAGAAAATTTTGCTGTAATAGAGGTGAAACCGTGAGAGCAAACTTGTTACGGTAAATCTAAATATTTTACAAACGCTTTGCTCCACTTTAATTTTCCTCTTCACTAAATGCAGTTTGTTGGCATTCTGACATATAATCTATCTACTCCCGACAATTTGTTTCCACGGTGCCTGAAAAAATCTACATATTTGATGGAAAGCCTTTTGATCGTTTTTGTAATTAACTTGTCAGATTTATCAGACCAAAAATAAATGCATTCGATTTTTGCATCGGCCGAAAAACTGTTATTCGTTATTTTAATTAAAGATGAAACAAGCAACCATGGGAACGATAAAAAGTATAAAATCCTAAAAACACCAAAAAATCATATGATGTGTTGACATTATCCAACATTATTTCATTGTGGTCAATATCTAAATACAATATAAAAAGTTGAAAAGAAAACTTTGTACAGTTCGTGAAGTCGCCCTTTACGTGAAAAACTTATATAAGTTATGGAATGCAAACTTTATAAAATTCTATTGTAGCCTAACTTGACGTGGGTGAGATTTTCCTTTGAAGAAAGAAGAAATTTCTCCGACTGAAGGAGTTTTACACGAACTTTTATCGTGACACTAGAAAAGTCCTCAAACTTTTCGTTCCGTATTTTTGAACCAATAACTATTTCATTCGCCATGAAAAATCGGTTTTCACTGCCAGTTCCTGTAATTAAAACCAATTGTTTTTATTCGTAAGCTTATTACGTTATGTAGATGAATATAATCCACAGATTTAACGTTAATTAATTGTTGGGAAGGGTGTTAAAAGCTAATTGAATAAATAATGTTAGTTTTGTTGCAACCACATGTTTCATCGGAAATCCGATTAATTGTGAATAACATGAATTTCAGGCTTTTGTTCATTTACCGATTCGTTAGTTTAATTGCTTAAAATTGCTTGAATTTGGTATAAAAATTATTAAACTATAAATAAATACTACTATAATAAAACATTGACTGGTTGATCATGATGATACTTCAGTATCGTTTAAAATGAGTTTGTTCAAAGATAGTTTATGTACCCGAAACCAATCATTCGCTGGACAATTTTTGGGACATAAATTTATTGACCCAGAAGTGCACTTTTCGTAACCTAGGACTAATCGACTAAATGCATAATTTTGTCACTCTCTATCTCAGGTTAGTTAATCGCACTAGAGAGACAATTTCCCTGATTTCTCTGCCTTATTTTACGCTTTGAAATAAATCTACCTACAAGGGTTATACTTTCATAAATTATTTTTCTATTTTGCAATAGTAATGCACTCAGACTGTTATTGAAGTGATACTCTGAATGCAATATTGAGTAAAAGCAGACTGATGCAGTACGCTCAAGTACATAGCCTGAGCATGCGTTCAAGCGTTTAAAGACAAAGGTAAACAACTCGAAACGGTTCAAAAAATCCATAGTTAGTAGGTGTATCTATTTGAATACAGTTTCCAATATTGAAGCAACATGTTCAGAGCGGTTTCGAGCTTAGTGACCTGAAAACAGTGAAGTATGTATATAATGAAATAAAGGAACTAATAATAAGCTGGGAACACCAACGTCAACACGTCACGAAATTTGTTTTCGTAATTTTCAGTTTCATTAATTTTAGACGAAGTTTTTATATTTTATGAGAAACCCTACAACAAGCCTGAAACTCAAATAATCACGACATAATTTAAGAAAAGTAAAATAAACCAAAATTATTTAAACTTTAATCAAAAAGTGCCGAATCGGAGGTGACGTCTGTCAGTAAAACAAAGCAAATGCTTATGAAAACTAATGTTGACGAGGTCAGCTTGAAGACTTGAAACTCTTTGCCCCCAAAAAATTGCGACTGATGGAGCTCCTCAAGGTAACTGAAACTTTCAGTAGCGCCATCAGGATGGAATTTGGCGAGGACTAATGTGCAGCCATGTAATGCGAGGTGAGATTTATGGAATCCGAGGGAATTCAACTTTCGGATTCCATACACCTTAGGTCCCTCTCCTCAACCGAAAGCTATAAATATTTGGGTATGTCGGAAGCGTTAGGCATCAACGTTGCTGACATTAAGCAATCGTTGAAGGAGCGCTTCTTTGGTCGCCTGAACAAGATATTAATTATTCTTCATTCAGGCGGAATCAAGGTGGGTTGGGGTTCAACGGTTGGGTCATGCCGGTGTACAGAATCAGAATCAGAACTTTATTTGCTATGAATGTAGGTATACAGTTATAAGATGTTGTACATAAATTAATCAGATCGGCTACAATCTACCTTACGGCGTGCAAATTATTACATAAAAAAATATATTAATATAAACAAAACAATGTCAACAAAACAAAACAGGCTTAAGTCAGTTACATACGTCGTTCATGGTCAAATTTGCAATTAATTATAACAATCATAATCTGGATATATTCTTAATAATAATAATTCTAATAATAAGTCTAAAATACAGTCAATATGAAAATTCTTATAATATGGTCAATAAAATAAAGAATTAAAGATGTCAGGATTAATTAGGTAACTATAAAGTTTTATCATTTAGAAATTCACAAATGGAGTAATAACATTTATCAATTAATAAGACTGACAATTTCTTTTTAAACAGCGGAATGGACTCGTTTTTTATTCCATCGGGTATTTTGTTGAAGATAACCGGGCACATACATATAACACTTTTTCTTAATAATGCACTGTTATGACCACTAACACGTAGCATGTTTGTATAATGCCTTCTAATTGGTCTTGTTCTATTGTATCTATTAATGTTTTTTTTATAAAAATATTTAATAAGTATGAAAATAAATAAACGACAGAATAATAAAACATTTATTTTCAAGTATCATGGACTCATAACATTATTAACAATTTACTTCCAAACTATATTAGTAATATTTACAAAACAATATGTCTAAACAACTAAGTTCCTATTAGCAGGTACATGTAGCTTAAACAGCAAATGACAGGGCAATCCAAATTCCTAGCAATGACAAACAGGAGACTGCTGGAGCTGGCACGCGCTGTGTGCCATAGCGGTGCTGCACGCTTGCGTCTGTTCGCAGCGAAGCCTTCAGTTTGCTGAGATAGGAATATCAGTATTCTGTCAATCAACTATTCCGCAACGAAGTGCATCTGTGCACAGGAACAAGGCAATTAATGCGCTGTTTAATTGTGAAATAGCCAGCGACCTGCTCTGTCCATAGACTTGTATGACTGTCTTATTACATTGTCTGCTGTCTGCTGGGCTGCCCTTTATCTTAATCACAGTACGAGTACAGTCTCGCATAGGGTCGTAGCATAATGCTGAGCGATTGCCGTTTTGCGTGGATGTGACGCATATTTTCCCCCAACTCGTTCTTTTTTCTATGTATGCGTTTTTTATTTGAGTCATGTTTCCGCAAATAAACGCATTTTCTTTCTTTCTTTTTTTCTTTTCTTTAGTACAATGGTCTACCAAGTATTTGGGTCGTACGAAATTAAATTTTCATTTGATATCAACTTGTGGCGTCACTAGGCTAGATATTACTAAAACGGGGATGGTGTTGTATGTTACTCGCTGTATATTAATCTAATTGAAAAGATTTTTTAGCCGAATACTAAATATTGCGGCGGTCGGGTTCACTGTTCGACGCCTGTTTGTTTTTAGCGTGCTCTATTCGCGATTGAGTTCGAAAATTCCTGTGTGAACACATCCCTTTGAAATTCCAAAGGTTCGGATTTTATAGCGATTGCAATAGTATTTTTTTTTTACTCTGGCACGGACAAATGTTTGGCCGTAGCGTTTGAATTTGCTGCTTTCATTGGACTCTCCGGACTAGAAATATGGTTTCACCTTTGATGAAACTTTCATTGAAAAAGTTGTTTTTATCTTGTAAGTAGACGGACCAGTTTGTTGATTGGAACGGGAATTGGTACTTATCTTCGAAATATGATTTTGCTAAGTAACGTTTCCAGTAAAACTGAATTGAGTTCGCGATAATATTAATTTCTACTGAAAATATAATTTCATTCGTTAATTTTATCTCTTCAATCTCTTTCCTAGCAGGCATCTCTTATTTATTTATTTAGGTTTAGTATAGCAAAACCCTATTAACAACTAAATAAGTAAAGCACGATCCTGTTGTCTTATAATGTCTATTAAATACACAAATGTATGGACTTTTGAGCCGTGAACGCGCCACGCAGATTATATATATAGAACACTCCGTCAAACTTATGGAAAGCGAACAGTTTTTTGTAAAAACTATACCTAATAAGTAACACGCTTTTTAAGTGCATTTTCTTAAATGGAATTTCAAATTATATATTATAAATTGTCTACATGCGTTTTGATAGTTGTTTGTACATCGCATTTTGTGGTTGCAGTCGACGCACTGTCGGTCTGTCTGGTTCGTATCGATTGATGAAGGGCATTAACCCATCTGATCCGATGTGGTTATTATTGCATAAAGACACAATTCAAAAGGTTTATGATGGCTTTTTAGATAGCGTCTTTGATTTAAAGTTGTGTAATAACTTTGTTATCAATACAAATCATTTAACAATTCATCGCGATAAACATTCGTTAATAAAATGTATTCATTTTCATTGACTGCCAACGTATACAATGACTCACGTGAACCTGCAAGAGTTAATGTTATTTTTAAGATCTGTCACATCAATTAAACGATTCCTTAAATAGGTTTATCTAACTAAACACTATGCTCCGTGTGTACAACTATCGTTTCTCAAACTCAAACTCAAAGCATTTATTTCAAATAAACCGATTACAGGCACTTTTGAATTGTCAAGGGGTCGGTCAGTCAGAAAGATGAAGCTATTTTCCCATTCCAAAGCGTAGTAGGTATCTATGGAGAGGAACGGACAAGAAACTCCATGATCACTCTTTTAAATCAAAATATGGTTACATCGTTCATGTTGAAATTATACATGTGAGAACGATGCAGAACGTTAAAAGCGTCCGTAATAAAAAGACAAAACAATTCAAATATTAAATTAAATAAAAATAAGCCGTGGCAGCTAAGAAATGACCAGTCCCTACAGACGGCGCCCGTTCACGAACTTGACGCATGGATCAGCACCATTTTGAAGGGAACTTAATGATCCAACACACACGCCACCACCAGCGAGACATTTGAGTGAGCTTGACATACTCTCAGCCGCCAGGGCACATTCAAGTCAATGAAAGACGAACGTAGTGAATGGTAGCTTTATAGTAGATACATAGTGCTCACACATGTACTATGCAATTATACATTGTTAAGAGATTGAATTTATACTTCAATAATTCTAATAATTTCTATATCTATATCTCTTTGTTCCTTAGATACGTGACCACCTGACTCCACTGGAGATAATGGCGTCGCTGCTAGCCGCCATCGCTCATGACTTGGACCACCCGGGAGTGAACCAGCCGTTCCTCATTGCGACATCCAACCACCTCGCCGCTTTGTATAAGGTAAGTTCTTGAATCTTATACTTACGCCTTTTTCAGGAATGCTATTATTATATTCACCTTCAGAAAGTTGATGTTCTTCAGAAAGGTCAGATGCGTAGTACCTACTCGTTACCGACGTGCGTGTTTGACCACTTGTATGAACGTAGATGAAGCAAATGGAGTATGTAAGGATCGCAGCAGGTGGCGTACTTTAGCTTCAGCCTATACCTATGAGAAAAAGGCGTTTGTTTAGGTATATATGTCCCTTTAAGGCTTATATATATACCTTGTGAAAACAAACGTGCAGTAATTAATACTATGATTTTATACCAAGTTTTCTTTAAATACTATTATGTTAGGAACTAATCTACATCACGAAATTCTGTTAGCCATGGTTGAGCTCCTTAAGTTCTGAGTTGAGCTGCACGATTACTGACAAATGCGTGCAATGACTGGAGAAGTCCACTCAATCTGGGTGTTTTTTCCTCAGAAGGCCATTTCAGACACAAATCTACATGGTCTTCACATGATCTGACCAAGATTATGTCTGGACTTAAAAAGAGACTATGACCAAAGACCTCTGAGTTTGTTTCGGCCTTTCTTCACAGAGTAGTCAGATAGGAATCGCCGACCTCATCTAGTTTTTAAAATATGATTGTTATTTAAAAGTGTTTGTACAAACCTACTTACAGAAATAAAATCTTTTATCATTTATGGCGTAAAAGAAAATGAACGTGAAATCATGTACCACCCCCACTGAACGGTGGTCCCTCCGTAGGTCATAACTGCAGAATGTCAGTTGTCAAATGCCCATTATTTAATTACACATAACCATCCACCGATAAACAAGCTACCTGAGGATATAAATATGTCACCCATTTTACTTATTTATCAATTATGTTTTCACCTCCGAGGTGAAAGTATCATTACATTTTCACTCGCCGTTATCAGTGACTCATACATACTTTGTGCAATTGTGATTTCCTAGAATGGTTGTGACGTGGTTTTCCAAGTAAAAGGTATGTTTTCACAATTAAATTGTATTTTTTAAAATTTTATTTGATGTATTAATTGCTTATTTCTACGTGCTACGCCACACAAGATTTGCAGTATATTTTTATATTAAGTCTCCTTCAAACAGGTGCGACACGCGACGCGTCACACAGGCACCGCCTGTCGACTGACGTGCGGTGCCTTTGTGTCGCGTGCGATCCGCGTCGCGTGTAGCGCCTGTTTGAAGGAGCCTTTATAGTTGACTGTAAGCAGATCTACAAAAGTTTGCAAATATAATCAAATATGCTCACCTACTTCAAACTAAACATTGAACTACAATAAATATAAGTTTTCATTTGCCGCGTTCTGCGGCCGTGGCTACTAACACCCTCAACGATTGCATAGGCTCGGGCGTAGCACGGTCTACGAATCATGCGTTAATTTTTTAAATTTTCTTTTCAGGTTCTTTGATCAAATGTCCCTTTTCCAGTTTTATTTCTTTGAGGTTTGGGAGTCCATAAGTGGAACTATTGCACAAAACATTGCTAACGCCCTAGGATGAGGTCGAGAATATAGACATTGATAAATATTGGATAATTGTACATAGAAATAAATCCACAAAGTCCTCATTCATTCATTCAGTTCCACGTCAGCAGAAGTGGCACAGTATGGCCTATTATCTATCGGGGAACTATCAGAAGAGGCAGCCAAATCGAACAATAAAAAATATAAGGCCTTTAGACGAGATCATACTCCAAAAATTTCAAGAGAACTTACTAATACGAACTTACTAAACAGCCTTGTACTTAGTTCAGGGCCATTTATTACGGGTAATCGCAAAATTGCCCGTAAAAAAATGAGCGTAGTGTCGATACAGGGTTTAGATTTATTACGAGTTTAGCTTTATTTTTGGTTGAGTTAGTTATCAAGTCATTTGTTATTATTATGCTTGTAAATAAAGTGTGTTTTACTTTTTGTATAAAATAAATTTTATATTAATCTGCATAAAAATATATACAACGTATCCCGGAATTAACGCACACCCCCAAAAACCCCAATTAGGATATTATAATCATTATACATACACTGAATTTCGACTATTATGTATTGTTTATTTACTAAATTAGTTATACTGATTGTGGGAGAAACTTGTGGTCACATTACAAATCTACGCACGACCACAGTCGCACACTTATAAGGGCTAGCGTAGTAGGTACTTCATCCATTTTGGTTTGTTTTGACTGTACAGCGGAACTGTGACTGTAATTTACGAATATTTAATTATTTTTGGGATAAAAATTTACCTAGTTATTTAAAAAAATTACATAAATCGATTCAGTGAACGATTCTGTACAAACTACTTTCATAATGTGCATTAATTCAGTTACACATTGTATACATTAAAAGTTAAAACCCCCCTTATGAAGGTATTGATTCTTTTGTCGGAAGCATTGCTGAACGGGGGACAATAAAACTTAAATATTTATTTATTCAATTCAAAATGTATGTAATTTGTAATAAATGAAGTACTTAAATATAGCTTTACTCAACTTTATTAAGGATTTAAAACCATTTTCATGAGGAGAAACATCTTATTCACAAAGTTACGGATTTATGGCCGCCCTTGTTCGGCGCTTGGACCACCGTGTACTGTAATGATACCATGATGATAACTATCAAGGGACATAATAATCGGTTGCTTTGGTTCGTAAACAATAATATTAATTACTTACAAAATTATCGTTTAAATTAATTGTATTATCTATATATATAAATAACAATTGAATGCTGTTCGTTAGTAAGCGCATCACTTTTGAACGGATGGACCGATTTGGCTTTATTTTTGTTTTTGAATTTTGTAATATTCCGAATTAGGTTTTTATGGATATAATAATCGAAAAAGGTTCCCGGTATTTTTTTTTTATTCAGAAAAAACGGAACGTCATTTTTTATATGGGATTTTTAACCGACTTCGAAAAAGGAGGAGGTTCTCAATGCGATGCGATGCTATATGTTTTTTTATGTGTGTTAGCTCAGAACTTTTTTCTAGGTGAACTGATTTGGATGATTCTTTTTTATTTGAAAGCTGGGGTTTCACATGTGGTCCCATATCAATTTGATTAAGGTCTGACCAGCAGTTTTTGAGTTATCTTTAATACTGCGTATTTTTTCCATTTAGTTTATATTCATGATGTGTTAATAATTTCCTGTCACTGTTATTTAAATATCAAGTAGTGGTATACGAACTTGTGTGGGGTAGACACCACAACTAAAAACTTTTTTACAAAAAACCAACCGACTTCCCAGAAAAACACAAAACAAAACGTGAAAAATAACTATAATTTCAGAAGTCGGTGGCCAAAAACGAAAATACAATACCAAAGACACCGACTTCCGAAATTAAAGTTATTTTTCACGTATTTTTGTGTTTTTCTTGGAAGTCGGTTGTTTTTTTTTTTTAATGTTTTGTATTTACCTAACTATTGAAATTTGGATGGAACAATGTGTGCCGGGACAACTAGTTTCAAATAAAATACCAGCTTATCTATGTAGTTGATGACTTTAATGTTTTCATTTCCTGTAGGGTTTCTTTAGTCTATCATTAGCTATGTTTAATTTAGTTACTTAGTTTTTGTAGTAATGGCTTTTCTAAATGAATATAGAAATTTATAACCAGTGACTGTGTATTTATCATTCTCATTTAAGTACTCTGACCGTAATACATATGCTTACGAGCTTGATGTTATAAGTGTTAAGTTTAATACTGCATAATCATATGTCATATGTTACGGATATTTTTAATCATTAAAAGCCTACTTTTTACACCTACTGCTATTGTGGAGCAAGTTTTGGGTTCCATTTAAAACAACGCTACATTTAGGTACCGCAGTGAGTGTGGTCGGGGAATCCCCGTGTTTCATTTTCCTTTTTTCTATTATATTCTCTGCACCATTGCACCGCGTTCCGTGTGTTTTAGTTTATTTTGTACTGACGCAAGCCTCAGAACCACAATTTTTTAACAAATTGAAGGTAAACTAATGGGAATTGGAGGCGAAAATCTCCTGAATTCTACTCTATGAGGAATAAATAACCTGATTTAGATGTGTCAAAATTATCTGTCTAAATAAAAGCGTAGTCCCTTTACTTGTACTTCCCATAGTCGTCATTTCACTGAAGTCCATTGACGTATTGAAACAAAATAATAAAGTGAAAATAATGTTTTAACAACAAAAGCGTGTACCTTACGGCTGCGCCAATAAGGTTCATTTCAGCGTGAATGCCAGACTGATGCTGTCTGACGCTGATTTTCTAAAGAACCTTTAGGGAAAAGTGTCGGGGAGTACAAACAGATACATAATGTTTATACTTCTGAATAAATTTAATAAACTTTTAGTCAAATATAGAGCATAATTATAAAAATAAAACAAAAAGAATATTCTCAGCAAAACCTTCTTTATTTCACGGAGTGGAGAATACTCCTACGCCACGAGACGCACGCGCTATTCCAAATGCCCTAACTATTGCAGTCAGCCTCTAATTCTTGAACAGCATATCAGAATTTCACCCTGGAACCGAAGGCTAATTGACAGACTTGTTCAAATGCGGTTACATGACCTGGCTGCTGTAAAAATGAGAGCTCCCATTTGAAACTTTGAAAACACTTCAAGAGCTCCACAAATGGTAACTGAAATTCCGTGAATAAATCAACAGTTTAATTTTTTATTATTACAGAGCTTTCCGTTCAGATTGTATATAATTTTCACTGCTTCGTTTCTGAATGAATAAGTATTTTAGTAGTTTGTCGCTCTTCATTACTCTGGTGAACTTTTATTCAAGAATAGAAATAGCAGACTGTATTTTTGACTATCTTACCAATGGGAACCAGAAAACACTGATTATATATTATGATTAGTATACCTAGTAGTGATAATATAATATCAGCCTATAATTATCCTATTGTTGTTCTGATAAAGAGAGTGCACGCAATAGCATTGATCACCAGGCTTGCTCAAGACGGTTTTGTGATTTTATACTTACCTATATTGATTACTAGCTTCTGGCCACGGCTTCGCCCGCGTGGATGTCGGAAATTATCCCACGGGAACGTGCTACTGGGACAAAAAATATCCTATGTATTAATCCAGGTTATAAACTATCTGTGTTCCTAATTCCATCCAAATCTGTTCAGAAGTTTTTGCGTGAAAGAGTAACAGACATGCATCAATCCTCACAAACTTTTACATATATAATATTAGTAGGATAAGTCTAAGGAATCAATTAACTAAGGTAAGGTAACTATTGTATAATTTTTTGCTTGTAATTATAATTAATGAATAATATCTTACAGTTGATAAACAAGAACACCTCGACTTTCGATGACATGTTCAAAGTTTTGTAATCCTAATTTTTCGTCTTTCATCTTCTCTCTCGAATCTGATATATATCCAGGGAAATTAGTTGTTGAGCACCAAATTAAGTATCAAGTTGGCAAAAATAAAAGCGCATTTCAAACTGTCTATGAAGGAATTCCAATGACTAACAAGATCTAACAAATACAGAGAGGGCACGCAATAGCATTGATCACCTACCCTAGGTATTGCTTTTACAAAATAGCACACCGACTTGAAAAGTAAGGCTAATATTGTGAGTTTCTTGCCCGTTCTTCTTCATAGATACCTAGTACGCTTTGGAATGGGCAACTAACTAGCTTCATGGTTCTGACTGACCAACCCCTTGACTATTCAAATGTAAATGGTTTAATACAATTAAATGCTTTGAGTTTGAAGCCACAAACCAATTTCATTAATTTGGTTTTTTTCATTAGTACTCATTTATTACGGGCCTCTTATCAATAAGAATTACGGATAAGATTTTACGAATTCTCACGTCGCGTCGAGGGGCCCCTGAAGCTTGGGGGCCCCGTATCATTGATACGGCGGTAGCTTAATTGTGCATGGTCCAACACGCACTTGAGCGGTTTTTCTTTGAGTTATTCCGCTATTTATAGTTTGGTATAACTTCTAAAAACTAACCTTAAATATTAGAGGTTACTTATCTCTTTCAAGGCTTTTCACTATGTAAAGACGTAAGTATTACATTCACGAACAACATTCCTATAGCTTAAAGTGCTGAAATACACAGCACCAGACATTCTGTCTGTTTCAGCGGCGAAAGGACCAAATGATTCATTGTTCGCTTTCCGACGGAGGTGCAAAGCCGGATATTTGATATCCGGCATTACGCGGTGGACCAAATCACCAACCGATGCATCCGTAGTTTTCAGAATAAAATTCTCTGGGACGTTGGTTAATTTAGAAAGACTGATTGAGATTAAATAGCATTTTCTCCTTTGACACATGCCTCGACGACTATTTTACAATAGATTATGGAATCGGGCGTTATTTTGCGGAAATCAATGACACAACATGACATGTATATAAATGAAATATATAGTTTTACTTATAACTGCCCTTGCGCGCGGAGGTCGGTGCCACAGGCGCACACTGCATCCAAGCCTGAATCTAGTCATTGCGGAATTAAAACTTGAATGTTTTACATAACGTTATAAGATTACATTGCCGAATATTCACGGATTAATGTAAGTAGGTGATATTTCTGGTCAGTGACACGACAACTGCGCAAAATACGCCCACGTCATTAAGAAAAACTGCGTGCGCCCTCGTGCGTGGGCTCACTTTATCAATAAATTTTCCGGAACTGCTGATGCCTTCTAAGAATTAAATTGAAAATATCAGCCATACACAGGCTGGTATGGAAATCGACGCGCAAACTGAAACCATGTATTCAGTACATCATTGTAGAACCCCAGCGTAGACATATTACAACAGTAATCAAAAAAACAAAAAACAGTTATCTGTCTCAATGAAAAGTGCAATACCTACGCGATCAAAATATTCTTTTTAATAACCTACGAAAAATTTCAATGCAGAGTGGTGCAGAATCTTGTACTGATTCCATGGTAACAGGTTGCGCGTACCACCCTTTATTAATGAGAATACTTTAAAAAAAGCCTCTTAGAAATCGTTTGTGCTAAAAATGTGTCTTTACTGTAAATAATTTATTACCTAGTGATGGAAAATCCATCAAAGTAACTTTTGTAAGCTCCTTAGCGTCGAACGCACGCAGCCCTAGGAGTTCATTGATTTTGTGAAACAGTTTTACGTAAATATAAATAGCAGTCGCGGGAACGGCTGTGCAAAAACATAATGAGCTTACTTCATAAAGTTAACTTACCTACAACTTACGCATCTTTCAGATTTGAAAAGAATACCTAATTAACCGTTTCATTAAGTTTATTTAGCACTAAGGACCCGCATCTGCTTCGCACGGGTTTTATAACTTGACAAAACGTCGAGATTTCTTTCCAAGTAGCACAAAATAGCTTCATAATGGATGGATAACAGAATTCGCTTATTCTCAAAGCTATAAATGAAGTCTAAAATTAGGCATTATAAACCACTATACAGCTCTTTTAATGCTCATTTGGGCCCCGAATAATAAAGATTTTAGTTTTAGAATGTTATTTTAGCAGCATTATATTGGTTGTCTACGGGAAGGATAAACGCATTATATGGGCTGAGAAAACATGTTAAAGAAGTTGGTATATCTTACATACGGCTCTTATACAGCATGTATATATATATATACTTTTTTATTTTATTTAATGTCCACAATCATGTACATAATTTTTTTCTTATAATTTTACCCGCCACACTTTATAGTTTGATGGCGAGAAGCGCTTATTATCAAATACAAAATTTAAAAAAATAGAAAAAAGCTGACCTTAAAACTACTTACCAACAATGTTAATAATACAATGTGATACTACACGGTGTGAATTTATTTCTCGGTACAGGCTGATTCCTTGCAATCGAGAAATAAACTCCTTAATTTAGATTTCAACATACCTTTACTTAACTTAGGGTTTTGTCATTTTATTAAATAGGTACCTTTGGTACTACATTTTCCCCATAATAATTTGTTATTTTCGGTTGAACTAGTCTTTTCTCTCTTTCACTGCTTTTATTATATTTATTTTCAACAGGTACTTTATACTCATTACAAAAATAGTGTTCTAGGCTTACCAATTACTCAACTTTCTTATCCATTGGTAGGATTTTACAAATGGGGAATAATTTTTCATATTCTTTATTACATTTTTTCTTAACCTTTTTGCTAACTAGGAACTTGATTAGTCTTATCTGTAATTGTTTTATGTCTTGTAAGTACGTTTTAAACGTTCGACCATACACAACAAGTCCATAACTGATTAGTGAGTCAGTAAGTGCATAATATACAATCAATAGCGTCTGTTTATTCACCACATTGTTTAACTGATAGAACTTCCCCAATACAGATCTCAACTTGTTACAAATGTCAATTACATGTGTTTTCCAATTAAAATTGGAGTCAATATTAAGGCCTAAATATTTAAACGTGGTAACATACTCCGATTTCACACATACGCAATTAACCTTATCGTTATGCAGGCAGTCGTATGTATGTCCTATTACATCAAGATCCACTCTATGTACAGTTTTAGCTCGTAGATTATGTGGCGAGTGTATATGCATGCATTTTGTCTTGGACAGATTTAATTTAATTCCGTTTTTATGTGATTTGGTAATACGCTCGAAGTCCTCTTGAACGTATTGTTGTACCTCCGAGATATCCTTAGGTATCATTACAAGAGCAAAATAAAAATAAAATTTTGGCCCTTGTACATTCCTGTTAGTATAATAATAAAATCGACAACTCTTTCGACAAAAAATATAATTGCTATTATTAAATTATTAATATTAGAATAAATATAATAATGAATAAAATAATTAAGATTAGTTAGTAGTTGCGAGTTTAAGTTTACTGTGAAAGTGTGTGAATATTTGCTTCAAATAATTCATGAGCCCTCGAAATAAAGAGCTTTTTGGTACAAAAATATTATAAAAAGCTGTAGAATTGTAACATTTTGTATGCTTTTACGGATGAATCTTCAGTTTTAGGCATTATGGTAATCTTGTCATACGTTAAAGTCCTTTTTAAAGTAATATTTACCATCAAATTCAATTTTAAAAATATCGAAACAAAGCAAATGGTGTAAATAAAGTTAAAAACTTTAGGCGTTTGCTATATTCTTTGTAATTCTTTTAGCTTGGTAAAAGCATTAAAAAGGATTTTAAAATATGTTTAGGCTGTAGAGCTTGATTAGAGCATCTTCGTTGAGTTTGTAATGTATATTTTTACGTTTAAGGGTTCGGTATTTTGGTAAATAAGACATTTTATCTCAACTAAGGTTGAGATAAGATATTTTATTTATTTTTGTTTTATTTTTATATCCTCAGCCAGCAGTACTTGCAATTCAGTGACAAAATCTTCCAAATAGCTCGTTAGATGTTTTGGTTTTCCTGTACCGAAGTAACGCAAAAGTCATCACCCTAACGGAAGATGCTATATTTTTTGCAAATGGCGGCAAATTTCAATTCTGCTTTGACATTGTGAAGTAAACAGATACAAAATACACGTCAACATGACACGAATCGCTATACTCCTAAAGAACGCTGAATATTTAGGATCGGGTCGCCTAATCACTCGTTTTGGAAATTAGCACGGGCCGGCAAGATCGCCTGATTTAACAGTTCCAAACTTTATATTGTGGGGTTTTTTGAGGTCACGAGACTTATCTCAACAAGCCTCAGCCTATTGAAGTCCTCGAAGATAATATCCGTCAAGAATGCGAGGACCTATCGCCGGAAGTTTTAGCGACAGTGATGGAAAATGGCATAAATCGGGCCTTCAATCAATCAATCAACTCAGCCTATCGCAGTCCACTGCTGGACACAGGCCTCTCCCATGCTGCAATCGGGCCCTAATGGTCCTCAATTCTGGCAGCAGCCACTTAGCCGATATAATTTTCTCGATTTAATGGGAAAAAAATTAAGACATCAAATAAACATAATCCAAATGCAGAACCAAAATTATTCATTCATAAAAAAAGTACAGCCAAAGATCATCGGGTGACAAATTTTGCGCTACCCTATGCCGATGACGACTGGTTGGTGGATCATTCCAAATATGTTACAGAGTATCAGCCGAAATTCATGAATAAAACTGTAAAAAGTTGGTAGGCCATTTATTGAATATTAATATTTAATTTTTTTGGTTCACCACAAGGTTTTTGGTTCATTACGATTAAAAACAAAAGAGTACGTATGGTTCGCGAACTATAATAGGCTGGTTTTTGGCTAGATTTGATGCTGGTTATAGGACTCATTGCTTGCTACGATACTACTTAGAATATGTTTGTACAGATAAACACTATAAAATATTACGATGAAATGTTTTTAAAGATTTGGCATTAAAACGTCACCAAACATCCATATAAATGGTCGTTATAAAACTTAGAGCAGGATTAAAGTTTTTTTTTTTTATATTAGCGTAAGCCGTAATTAAAGTTTACGTAAGGCTTACAGTTTTGTTTTAGGCTTACAGCTGGATCAGAAGCTGTACAGAGGCATAAATAATATCTAAAATAAAACCATTGGCTGCACAAAAGATTGAAAAATAGGATTAAATAGCTTTAGGAACTATAAAGTTAGTAAAATGCTGCTATACAGAAGCAAGACGTTGCTAAAACCCTTCAAATTCTCTAATGAAGCTAGAGCAATACTTGTAGTTGTGCTGTGTATTGACCCGCGCTCTTGTGTTCGTAATATAGGTAGCGTTAGCAAATTCATCGTTATTGAACAAAATACACACATTCAAAGTGTCTAGGGATCAAGCACATTTTTGCTAGTTACTAAAAATCTACCTGACTAACTGGCGAATTGTGGGTGTGCTATAGGTACACCTCTGCCTAACCCTTCGGTGAATACAGGCGTGATGTTATGTTATGTTATGTGTGTAAAAATCTGTTTTTTTATTATATTTTTGTAACTCCTGTGGATAATTTTTAGTAAATTTCGTCATTTGAAGAGGGAATAGTTTTTGAATTTCAGTTATAAGATGAAAATCTTCTGACAAGTCGTATTCCTATATAATCATGCAACGGGTTTGAGGCCAAATCAGTCAAATTTCTGCCATACTTCTGAGTGGAATCAATACAAAGGAACATTATTAAAATAATTGATAACATGTGTATGTAATCATGGACAGAAGACGTCATTTGAGCCGAGAAGAAATGATCAGAGCCGTGGGAATGTCGAAAGCTGGTTATCGGCAACGTGCTTTGGCAATCGCTCTAGGCACTACGCAGAGTTTTATAAGTCGACTTTAGACACGTTACCCCATCACTGGCAGCGTAGCAGAGCGACATGGAAGACGAGCTCGAATCACCACGCGCAGACAAGATGGCTACATGCAAATTACTGCTCGGCGATGTCCCCTAAACACTGAATATACGTAGCTCTTTTAGACTTTCGACCACTTGATGCAGTCCCCAGTGAAATCAACGTCCAAGCTTTTACACAAATCAATAACCAGGTTAAGTTCAGCTACACTTTATTTATTCTGCTCCCTTGGAATTTGCATACGGAGTAAACAGCGACTGAAGTCAGTAGAGATTACTTGAGAGCACCACGGCCAATTCCATTCTGAGATAAATCCGATTGGTTGAATATATCTAGCCCAATTAATTTAAAACTTATCTGTTACGACACCGACTAGAAAATATTCCATACAGTAAGAAGGTACGTTTGTTTTTACCCTTTCTACTTAAAACCGGAATAGTTTCGATCCGTCAGTCTGTTTTGTCTAAGCTTTTTTCCAAAAATGTGGTACTAGGAGCAGTTTATTTTTTAAGTACATGGAAAATTTACAGTAAAACAAACATACTTATAAATAGGACAAATTTAGTCGATTCTCGATGAATAGACAATGAAAAGTATTCATATAGGTAATGATCTTCGATCTAGAAATCGATCGATCGATCTCTTGTTCGAAGGTAATGAAAAAATCAAGGTGGAAGGTTATGATTAAATCTTTAAATAATAATTAAGATAAGAGACTAAGGTAAGTCTATCTACCTATATTTCCATACTATTACTCATATTTTGTAGTGCCTCAGAAGTCGCCCAAAATACGATCAATCCAAACACGCAAGTTACGTTAGCGTCAAAGAGGTCGTCTCCTTGACGTTTTGCAGTTATATATAGTATCAGGATCGCTTCAGCCCCAATAATTCTCGCTATGGAATGAATTGATGCTAGCAGAAATGTCATCAGAATATCGACGTAGAGAAACCGTTCAAAGGAATATTATAATTGGAATGCACAGCACATATACCTATCATACTCGTTTGTATTTCCCGATAGCAAAGATATATAGTACCTACAAGCATTTCGCCAGTTATGTTCAAGTCTTAAAATAGAAAGTAACACGGAGCCTAATCTCTACATAGTATAAAACAAAGTCCCTTTTTTTTGTCTGTACGCTTAGATGTTTTAAACTACGCAACGGATTTGAATGCGGTTTTCACCAATAGGCAAGAGTGATTCAAGAGGAAGGTTAGATGTATAATACATGCATGTTATATTTAGTAGAGAAAAGCCGATAATTTTAAGGATTTGTAATGTGGCGTCGTAAAAAAAAAAAAATGTGCGCTTACCAATGTAATCCAGTGTTTGCAATCAAACGCTGGCTAATCTTTACGAGATAGATCAAAATAATGTACTACGGAATTGTATATCTTAAAAAGATCTATAAAAAATCAGGGATGGTATATAGAATAGAACACTGTAGCATTATCACCGTCACAAAACCAAAACAAATACAAAATGTCGGCGTATTCTTGATTTTGAAAAGCAGCCATTCTACAAGGAGACAGGCGTAGCGTTTTAGCGTAGTTTAGTTGATATCAAAAACACCAATTGATAAAAATGTGGGTAGGTCCAGCTCGCGGCACGGATGTTTCGCGGTGACCGTTATTGCGTAGAAGTCAAAATTGACAGACATTGACTAACAATAGGCAAAAAATAACACGTTTTACAGCCTGAAATGGCAGTGACCTATTTTTGTGCAATGTTTGATTCTAAGAAATCTGCTATACGGAATGCATCAACGACTTTTTATTCTAACTGTAACGGAATATGATATAACAATTGTAGTTTTTTGGGAAGCTTATGAAACCAGTTAGTCATTTTACTAATTTGTACGCTAACTGTCATTATAGTTTTTTCCCAATAATGTACGTCGATTTACGGGAAGAATACAAAAATTAAAGATTATTGCTACTAAAGACCTTTTATTTCTATGATTATGTAAGTTTTGGGCAAGTATTTTTTTTTTTAATGATCACTCATCTTTCAGCTTTCACAAAAGTATCAATTTAATGTTTACAGTGAAGTAGTTTTTTCATAATTAATTGTTTTTGTTAACAAGACAGAAAATTTCCAAAACATCGAAGACCCGTCATAGCTCGGTTACCATCCAGTTTTGACCCCTAGTTAACAGGACTTAATTTGTTGCTAATGACCTCTAGTATAACCCCTTTCAAGGAATAGGTCGAATTTTCCTGTCACCCTGTATACTTACCTACACCATACAAATATTTATATATCTATCTGTATATCTATATCTCCTACGGATAACCCACAGTAAACATTTTTATCTATTTACTTATTACAAAAAAAATATGAATTATTTACGAAGCTATTTTAAACAATACAGTATTATTCCATAACTTATTAAATACGTTAGCTACGTTGTGCATTTAATATAGATCAAAATTGCCCTTTACTTCATATTATTAAAAATAATATCTTAGTAGATATCAGAGCTTTAAAATGCGGGGACAGAGCGCCTGTTGGGCCGTACGTCCGTCCTGGGTTTCAGCGGCCCGCGGGCGCGGCGCGTGCATATAAATCAATCCAACATGTTACTAAATATATAAATAAAGGTAGCGATCAAGCCACTTTCAGTATAAAATCACCTATATTATTAATCACTCCACACTGACACCACATTATTACCTACATTGCACCCGTGCGAAGCCGGGGCGGGTTAGTAGTTCTTCTATAAAACTAAACATAAAAAGACCTTGTAATTTAAGAATCGTAGTTAATAATAATCGCGACAGTTTATTAAATGTACACATGTGTTACATGTAATTTAATTATGAATAATGATACTTATTGCAGTGTTTAGTTATAATAATTGTTACTATTCACCGATGCTATTGTATCTGTGACTACTCGTAAATCCCGCCCCATGTGATTACAAATACTCGGCTGATTTTAGATACGTGTCCTTTGTACTAACTTTGTAACGGTGAGCCGTCCTTGAAAGATAGGCACGCCGAGATATGACGGAAAAATATAAATATCTTAGTCATGTAATACCCTAATATTGGTTAATTGAGTGAACATCGAGATACGAGGGCTCACATGACAGCGTTAATGGATAAAATAATTTAATCTTCGATCGTAATTAACGTATTTGTTTACAAACTACTAATTTTTTATATTAAGTTTTATGAAACACAAGCGGTGTACACGGCTCTGCTCGAGTGCACTTACATATGCTCAAATCGACCAGAAAACATGCTTATTAAATATCACGTACCTAAATCAGTTATAAGCCCACTAACGGACAAACAGAGAGATGTGTTAGGAATAATATGAAAGAGAAGGGAGTGGATGATAGCTTGATGATTGACAGAAGAATGGAAGAAGAAGACGTATTGCACCGACCCTAAGTAACGTGGAACAAGGTCAGGAAGACGATGATCAAGTACTTATCCAAATTTTCTTCTTTGTACAGAATACCTCGGTGCTGGAGAACCACCACTGGCGCTCAGCCATGAGTTGCCTCGTCGAGAGCGGCATCCTGGACCATCTGCCGCCTCTGCCCGGCCTTCGAGAGACGCTGGAGGACCAGATCAGCTCCCTGATTCTGGCCACCGACATCACCCGCCAACAAGAGTACCTGACCCATTTCAAAGTGAGTTATAGTTTCAGCTTATGTGGGAATTCCGAAAAATACCCGGAAAAAATTGTTAGTTTTTATATACGGTGTCGCTAAACTTCAAACACCGGTCGGTGTCAAAAAGATCTTTTCTTAGTAAACACCAACCACCAATATTCTAGATTTCTATCCGCTGTTGTTTATGCTGTGCTTTGTCTATTAAGCAGGAAGTCTGTTATCAAAGAGAAGAGAGAGTGATAGAGAGACAGAATCTACAAACCATCCTTAGTCACTCTATATTCTTATAACTGAAAATACACGCGGCGATGCGAGTACTACGCACATGACCTTTTTCAACAACATAACCGATCAGTGTATGGATAAACAAAAATATAAATAGAATGATCTACTTAAATCAGGATCATTGTTGCGTTGGTTCGGAAAACGATATTATTAATTTCTGTATGGCATACGATTCATAGTCTATTGGTAGCCGAATTTTAGTGGGGTCGATAAAAGTTTGACTAATGCACCTAAGTATGTATACTTAAACCAAACATTCAAAAATCATACCCCCTAAAATTTAACTACAAACAGAGCTGCCCATGATTAGAAAGATTATCATAGTATCAGGCTGCAGATAAAGAAAAATTGTTCACTATTGCAGCGGCCGACAACTGAGGCATTCATGGACGAACGTGAAAATGTGGACCGAGGCGAAGCCGAGGCACACATACGTGAGCCCATCAATGCCTAGTTGGGGCCAAGGCTTGTATATATATTAGAACTTTTCTCAAATAATGCGCGGAAATTCAAACTAAGTAAATTAATTAGACATTTCAGAATCGATGACGAACAACGATAACTTTTCTCGCGCCAATATTCATTTTTTCATTTCATATTTTTCTTTTTCACTTTGTACAGCTCTATTTGCTAAGCCAGTTCGAGATTTAAATAAAATCTTTGATAAGTTACCTCCTTGGTTGCCGTGGGTTGAAGTAAAAAGTTACTTCCATTTTTAAATTACACATCAGAAATTAATTTTCATTATGTTTTCATAGTAATTTATTCGGCCACTAAACACGATAGATACGGATCTGGTGGCACGGTAGTGCCCCCGCTAAGAAGAGCCAAGCGAAGCGCAAGGGCACTACCTACCTTTTCTCGAAGTGTTTCGTCGTTTTTTTGAACCCTCATATAGTTGGTTTCCGATGTACCAGATATTTCATATTCTCAGGATATGATGTCAATAATAGACTAATTAAACATACAAAGTCTCAATTGAATAGCTCTAATACTTTAGATTTTATTGATGTCTAAAATACACCGATTTCGTCACTGACACACTCACTGATAAACTGACACACTGATGATCATCAAAATGTTTGGCTACTTCCTGAAGTGCTAGAAAGCTGAAATTTGGTATGTAATCTAAGTTTAGTATACAACCAACAAAAAAATTCATAAACTTATAACTTTCGCCCCCCATCCCCTAAAATGGGGGGATGGAAGTTTGTATGAGACTTCAAAATATTAGGGTAATTCCTGAAGTGCTAGAAAGCCGAAATTTGGTATGTAAACAAAGTTCAGTATACAAAAAAACACTACCGGGCCCCCATTTAAACTTAAAAAAATAATCACTAAAAAGACTGCCTAGCAACTTACAAAAAGAACTGAAATTCCACCAAAAACATTTCATGTAAAATGTTGCTAAGACGACCACATAAGGTTTGCCCTGTGAAAAAGATATCAGATCTCATGTAGAGCCAAGCTTCTGAATCTCCACGGCCTAACTCTACCGACCCTAACTTCACTAATTCTACATATCAGTAAAAATGTATGGCTTGGCTGTTTCGTTACTTACTTCAGAAACTAAATATTCGCATCACCTCCGCGACGGTAGCGAAACGGCGAAGCCATACATTTTTACTCATATGTAGAATTTGTGAAATTAGGGTCGGTAGAGTTAGGCCGTGGAGATTCAGAAGCTTGGCTCTACATGAGATCTGATATCTTTTTCACAGGGCAAACCTTATCTGGTCCTTGGCAACATTTTACATGAAATGTTTTTGGTGGGATATTCATATTGCGGATTTACATTGCCGGCCGCGACAGATGTGGATTTTCATACTAACATTGTTGGCTGCTGCTTGCATGTATTTGACAAGTACAGTATTTTCGATTTATCTCGAAGAAGGTTGTCAAAATAATGCTCGAATTTCCAAACATGTTTGAGAAAAATACATACACTTGTAAAAGTATATTCGTAAACAAAACACAATCAAAATTGGGGTGTTAATACGAATGAACAGTCGTTACAACAAAAAATAATAATGCTCTTAAAGCAATAGAACATAATCGGACACGTAGTGGTGCCTTTCAGTCACATGCCAATATACAGCGGGTTGACTGGCACCTGCACTGTAATAAAATGTGGTGTCGTGGTGGTGGTTGGTGGTGGTGGTGGTGGTGGTGGTGGTTGCTTTATATATCATATATTTAACAAACTTTAGTAAAGTAAGTTTATTTTTTAACAGACAGCAAAAATAATTATTTTTGTTAATTTTCCGTAAATACCAAGCAACTTGAAGCAGAGCCTCAATAAAAGTACCAAAAAAAATGGAACCCCTCAACCCTATACGAGGGAGACCAAAACGGGAACGAGTAGGTAACAAAAAAAAAACATAGGCAGTACGGGGACTGCCGACAGAAATGGAACTGCCTTGTATTACTACTGAGGCCAAACGCAATACGTCATACTCATAGCTACAGGCATACTTTAAACATTACCATGTCGGTGACGTGAACCCATAACATTTTCCCATACCTGAAATCACTCAAACGCATAAAGAAGTCTTCACTTCAAAAATTTGTACCTATCATAGAAGCAGATCCCCTAGTAACATACAATATGAACAAATAACTACATACCCAGGAGACCCAGGGTAAGCAAAAAAATAATTTTTTGATTTCACATAAACTAACATGGGCACTTATAAAACGTCAGAAGCTAGGTGCACGGTTCCAATTAGTTGTTTCCCATGGAGAAGAGCAGGCAAGAAACTCCACGGTTACTCTTTTAAAAATAAGGGGCTTTTACAATGTTGCAAATTACAGTGTTGATAGATATGGGAGGACAGTGTAGGCCTGTCAACAAATAACAGGTACTCAACAAAATATAAAAAGATCTACAAATCTACAGTCTACAAATAACAAAAACTTGACATGGAAACAACCTTGACGAAAAACTGACAATAATGTTAGGGGCTCAGAGTTTCCACGAAAGGTAGCTCGGAGCTATTAAAATAACGTTGAGCCGACTTGAACACGGGAGGATCCTTTTATAAGGTTACATTAAGGGCAGCCCGCGAAATTCAACTTTTTCTTATGTTTTTTGCAATTTGCTAGTCAGTATTAGATTGTATGTTGATAACAAATATGATTCGCGACCGTAACAAGTATGTATTTACAGAATTATAATCATTAAAGTCATCAATATTACTCTTTAAGACCAAGTTATCCTATGGAATGACTATTTCATAAAATTTAGGAATTTGAGGATTATACAAACTTAAGAACTTGTGTTACTGATTCTAATGATTATAATTCTGTAAATATTTTTTTATTAAGGTTGCGAATTAAACTTTAATCAACACACAACCTAATGCTGACTTGCAAATTCCAAAAATCGTAAGAAAATTGTATTTCGCGGGTTATCCTGGCGCTTGTCCCTTAATAAGATTCGTCTGTGGTAGATATTTTTAAGTCTGAATGTTGACATAGGTAGAAATCGTCTTATTTAAAACTGCACGCCCCTCCACTACAATTTCTATACAAACATTTGAAATGTATATGCAACAAGCAGTGGAGGGGCGTGCAATTTTAAACTGGATGATCTCTACTTGATTATAGGCTTCCAATGACGGTATCCACTAAATACCATAGGATTAGAGGCGGCCATAGTAACGTCTTTGCCGATAGTAGTCTTATATAGGTAAATCTGTTTTCCAGAGAAAATAATATTAATGAAAAAACTGTTTTTTCACATACATAAACTCACGCCTTCTTCCCACGGGGGGTAGGCAGAAACTACAGCACGCTACCTGCTACGATCCTTACATACTCCTTTGCCTCGTTTACGTTCATACTTCTGGTCATACACGCACGCCGGTTGCGAGTACTACGCACTTGACCTTTCTGAAGAACATCACCAATAAGGTCACTATATGACTTCCTAGGGCGTCCCCTCGCGGCGTTTCCATTCACATCTGCCTTGTAAATACATTTTATTCCTCACAACTTGACCGAACCATCTAAGCATACTCTTTTCAATTTTTGTCACTACATCTTCTTTTAAACCGCAACTTTGAATTAATGAATGATATTTTTGTTTGCAAGAATATAGGTAGGTAACATAAGTTCTTAAGATCTGTGGGTTTCACTATATTCTGCATTTCAGCCGTGCAAAGCTTTTCAAGGGTGTACTAGTGTGCTAAATATCTTGGCTGCAACATCAGCTCATCATGTTGCTACCATTGCATTGTATGTAGAATTAAATACTGATCAAAAAAAGTCCAATCACGACATATCTGCTATAATTTTTTCAAGAGTATACTAGTGTGCTGGATATCCTGGCTGCAGCATCAACTCATCAATTTGCCACCATTTGTATTGTATGTAGAATTAAATACTGATCAAAACGAAACCAAACACGATATATCTGCTATTCATTTTTCAAGAGTGTACTGGTGTGCTGGATATCCTGACTGCAGCATCGGACCAAGAATTGCATAATCTTGCATATTTATATAGCGTACATGGGTGTTTCAAATTTTAGGTCACACATATGTTTGAAAGTAAAGTAAATACCCATTATGCGTCTAAGATCCTTAACGCAGCTAACAAAAGAGCTGATTACCTTGAAACGGCTGAACCGATTTTGATAAAACATATCTAAGAACCATCGCTAGAAAACCTGCTTTCAAATAAAAAAACCGCATTCAAATCGGTTCACCCGTTTAAGACCTACGGTGCCACAGACAGACAGACACACACACACACACACACACACATAGCGGTCAAACTTATAACACCCGTCGTTTTGCGTCGGGGGTTAAAAATTAAAATTAGATTCTATTCATTTAAAATAATAACTTTGCCTTATCACAACATCATTCATAGTCACACCACACATGCTTCGCAAGGAAAACATTTCCACAACATTTATTCTACTTTCATGCTTCTCTTGCCACACCCGACACTCACTTCCATACATAAGCGTAGGCACCAACACACCATTGTGAACAGCCAGTTGTGCCTGGTTGGTCACAATTGCATGTGTAGTACCATTCACTTTATTTCCCGCATTTACTCTTCTTTCCACATCTCCATCAATCTTTCCATCCCTTGTAAACAGACTCCTCAAATATACGAACTCACTTACTTGCTCCACACTCTTATCATTTAATTTTACATCTCATACGGAACTGTTTGTTCGTTCTATTTATTTCAATATTTTGCTTCAACTTCCAATTTATACTCGTATCTCTGAAACGACGATATACAGTACGATATATAATAGAATACGATGTCGATATACATTAAGTTCGAAAGTTATCCTATGATAACTTTCGAAAGCTCTGTAATAACTCTAATAATGTAAAATAAATTAAAACTTAATATAACGCATGTTCAACAATTATTTCCAACAAAGGCGGATTCACAATACTTAAAAGTGGAATATTAAAGCGGAGTTGAAATCTTACGTTGCATACCTGCATAAAATATTTTTCAATTTATTCGTTCCCTGTATTTCATGGTATGAATTCTAACGTTCATATTCCTCGTAGAATGATGCCAAACAACAGAAGAAATATGTCCAACTAGCTTTTGCCCGCGGCTTCGCTCGCGTGAATGTCGGAAATTATCAGACGGGAACGACGTACTACCAGAATAAATAGTATCTTAAGTGGTAATCCAGGTTATAAACTATCTGTGTTCCAAATTCCATCCAAATCCGTTCAGTAGTTTTTGGGCGAAAGTGTAATAAACATCCATCCATCCATCTATCTATACATCCTCAAAAACTTTCACATTTATAATATTAGTAGGATAAATAGAGGAATGCATGTGGATTTCAGACTAAAACAGTTGATCTATGTATGACAAAATATGTTTTGGGAGAGTGCACTCTGTTGATTACCATTTTATATTAACATAACTCACAACTACTAGGGAGATTTTTTTTGAGCCCTGTCGTTTTGATTAACTTTGTGAATGTGGTTGAGAACCAAAGATTACAAACTGACCCCTAAGTTTGTTTCGTCATTTCTTCTCAGGGGTCATCAGATAGAAAATGTCGACTCCATCAAGCTTATTTTTTAAATAGGTATTTGTTGTAACGTGTAATTTAAAGTGATTGCGATATCGTATTTACAGAATAAACAATTTTATTTCACTTCATTGCAACACTTATTAAAACACCGAAATGCAATCAGAACTTAATTAATTAAGTTTCAAACAAGGTGAAGCAATTTACAACCCCGGGATACTTTAACGATAAGTTGAATTTGCGAACAAGTTAGTGAACGATTGCCTTCTAAGCCTTCCTAATGACATAAATTATATTTCTTTTGTAGACATTTTACCTCGTCTGTGTACTTTGTGTGATTCAGCAGTCCCGAAGGAGGTCCATATGGCTGTGTAAGTTCTAAGTTAGCTTTCCATTTTACACAATCTATCAAATATCTCGATGGTCGTTATTTTGTTTAGTGACGCTGACGTGAACTTTCCGATGACGCTGGCAGAATAATCTACCTCGGCTTATTTGACTTGATTAATGCAAAAGCAGAGAGTACTTCGTCGATCTACACATACGAAAACATTTTATTTAATCAATGTAAATAGACATTTTTATTTAATTTCAATAGGCTATATTGTTTTTTTTTTAATACATTGATTCGTAGTCACTTTTGATGTGTATAGTTATCGAAAGATAGTTTGGGAATCTGTAAGCAGGCATGTGAAACGATAGGAATGTTTGTTTATGTTGACTATAATAAAACTCACTGAATGCTGTAATACATTATTCTATTTCATTTGATGTATCAAAGCTAAAAACAATCACAGAAGTAAATTAAAATGCTTTCTCTAAATAGCATGACTCTGATAACAGCGTTAATTACTGAAACCATCGAATCAAATTTATTTGTGTTCAAAGTAAGCGTCGCCAAATGCACAGTCCAACATATTTCCAACAGTTTACAATCTTTGATTTTATCTCATCGTCCGAAAATGTAAAATTGGGAGATTACAATGAAAACCTTAGCTGGCGATTTGCACAAATAACATGAGCCCAGCACTGACTGCAGTTCAGCGCCCAAGTTGTTTCGAGGAATGGTGAATGACGACCAATTTGAAAATAGTTATGGGAAGAGTGTAACGCTGGTGTCCTACTACAATATGTGACTTTATTTATTTTTTTGTTAGAAAATCATCAAATAACAGCGATTCGGCTTACTTGCTGCCTTAAAGAACTTCGTTCCAAAAACCAGATTTTATGTAACTAGCAAAAACGTGCTTGATCCCTAGACACTTTTGACATGTGTTCTTGCTCAATCCTCCTAAACTCTGATATGATAGTTAAGTTGCATGTATATTAAAGCTTTAGCCAGGCTTAGTATAGTAGAGCTTAGTACGTGCTCTAAGTTAGACATGTTTCCATCTCTACTTGTAGTTTGACAGTTGTTCGACATTGACAGGAATAAGACTAAACCAAAATACGCGCTATTGAACGTCTATAAATCTCAGCCTTAGTGTTACTTACTTACTGCTGACTTATATTAGAGTGATCTTCACAACAAGACATAAAAAATTAAAATATTCCACGTTTACTTCGTGACAGAACTTCCCTCGCGTTTAGGGTTGCCATCTGTCCGGCTAAAGCCGGACTTGTGCTACATGTTGTACGACTACGACTTGTGTACATGTTTGGCTTTTTTAGGTCGTTTCCGCCCAGTACGGCTTCTGTCAGGCTTTTTTGTTAGTGTAACACGTTGCACGCAGCGTCTGCAGAACGAACGCAACGCAAGCTACGCAACGCGAGCGTGTTAAGGACGAGGCGGGGGCGAGGGACAGTGGCTATTCTTGGTTCGCGCGGGTTTTATCTTTAGTCGGTATAAAAGTGATGTTTTATAAAAGTGATATTTGGCTATTAAAGAAGGTAAAGTCCGGCTTTTAGGGCAAAACGTCCGGCCTAATACAGCGCAGAGTCAGGCTTTTTTTATTTGAGAAGATTGCAACCCTACGCGCGTTTCTTTAATGCTAAAAGACCTCTTTCAGCAGTCCTTTGTGTCCTTTCCAAGCCAACACAGACCTGATTTCTGCTGGGAAGAAGCACTTCTCTCTTTATAAAATCAAGTATTTTGCCTTGCCTGATGCATAAGTAATGCAAATCGTATCAAAATAGACAGATTTTCTAGTAACCTTAAAAAAAAGAAAAACTTTTATGTAAATATCTGGCACTTTGAATTCTCAAGAAGTCGGACAGTAAATACTTAAAAGATGTTAATTATGTAAGCATTATTACTTGTTCTATGTAAGGTTCATCAATGTTACCGTTAGAACTGCAATGGTCAGTATGCCGATGAGTTTCCGTGTAAGACATCCCCTGCGGCGACCCAGCTTATATCAAATGAGCAAGAGTAAACTAGGATAAATATACAGGGTCGCAGGGACGTCGACGTGCAAACTATTACCGTAAATTTAGTACATGATTCTAGACCCCCTAGCGTAGAAACTATTAGTAGGTTATTAAAAAAAAACTCCTGTTTCATAGAAAATTTCAATTCGTATGCGGTCAAAATGTATGCAAAAACCTTACTTTTTTATACCGACCAAAAATTTCAACGCTGGGATTTAGAATGGGTACGCCATAATTGCGGCGGTAAGTCCCCTCTTTGAGGAGTGGCTTGAGAGGCGCCACGGCGTCCTTACCTTCCGCCTGACGCAGGTCTTCACCGGACATGGCTGTTTCGGGAAGGTCCTAATTCGGATAAGACGCGAAGAAATGCCCGAGTGTTACCATTGTGTGGATCGACCGGAGGACACGGTGGAGGCTTGGGCGGCGCACCGCCGAGTCCTCGTGGCGACAATCGGCGGTGGCGATCTCTCGCGTCCGGCCCTGGTCCAGGCCATGCCATGGTACGGAGCGCGAGGGCATGGAAAGCCGTCACCTCCTTCTGCAATGCAATAATGCTCGCGAAGGAGGAGGCGTGAGGGTGAGCCAATCGTTGAGCCCTCACGCCCCTAGTCACCGCAAGAGGAGACACCCTGGGCGTCAGGAGTCGATAGTCGTTTCCCAGCCATCGCAGGCGCGTACTTGCGGACGCGAGCAATGGGTAGCTCGCCGTCCGGTAAGGACCAGGCCCGGGTCGACGGCGCGTTGTGTTCCACGCGCGCCTCAAAGAGATGTCAGCAATAATTGACGGCGTCCGATAGGGGTGATGCCTGCCGTGATCGCGGATTGTTCGAAAGAGTTACCGTGGCCCTGGCGCACAGGCAACTCATGGAACACGGGTGGGTTTTAGTCAGTAGAAGTCTGACACGCCCTCCCGCTCCGCCCAGAGCGGAAGAAGTCATTTAATGATTTCCCACACAAAAAAAGGGTTTTAGAATCATGTACTGATTCCATGGAAACAGGTTGCGCGTCGCCGCGCTATAAATTCGTGCAATATTAATTAAAAATATTTATGTTCTTACGTACTTTGTTTGCCGATTTTTCGTAGAATCCGTAGTTTCAACTTGAAACAAATAGTTCTACAAATTAAAAGCTTTGATAAAATAAATGTACAATCCTCTTTTGCTTTATAGGGTTTTGATTTTTATTGTTAAAATTGCTATTTGAACGCGTTATTGGAGCTTTTAAAAATCTCTTCCAGTCGGTTTTTCCTATTCATCGGATTGTTTTTTTTACTTATTAATTAAAATGATTTGAACTAATAGGTATGTTGTTTTTGAAATAACAATATCTTTTCAACAAGTATACGAATTGGAGTATACAAAAATATTGTTAGTTTATATTTGTACCTAAATATAGATGCATTGTGGATGTAGGAATGATTTTTTAAATTATTAATTATTTTACCTACGTTACGGCCGATAAGATATTAGAAGTAGTAATAGTATTAGAAGTAAATCCTTCATACTTAAAAGTCCAACCGTTTTGGGTTTCACAGATTCGTCTTTTTAGAGCTATCTCTCCATATATTGGCATTACAAGTTAATTAATATCATCCATTAAAATATATCAATACTTGGAACCCTGACATACCTACTTGATGCATCGTACACTGGCCAATGTTTGGCATTTACAAAATCAGTATCATGATAATTTAGCTTTGCTAATTAATCAAATTCTTTGTTAAAATAATAGGATTATTGTTAAGAGTCAGAATGAACATTACTGTGGGCGTGGCCGCGGTTGGGAAAACACTTAAAATCATATTTTAATGAAATTATCAATTCGTTGATACGTTTTGACATCGGTCGATGTATAACCACAATACTGGTTCACCATAATTTGTTTTCATAATGATCTGCATAATATTCATCAATGCAAGGAATGTCCGATTCCTAAAAGCTGACAAATAACGTTAAACAGTTACTTTACCATCACCATTTAGGCAGTTAAGAGATGACCAGTCTCAACTGACGGCGCCAGGTCACGAACATGACGCGTCGTTCAGCACCATCGAGCCCAACCATTTTAAAGGGAGCCGAATGATCCAACACATGCGCCACCATTAGCGAGACATTTGAGTGAGCATGATCCTCCCTCTATGTATGTTTCCAATAGATATTTATTTACCTATTAATTAATTGTGATACCTACCAACCTTGACAATCAATCTAAATACCTTCGTACCACCACTTCGTTTTTGCTACTTGCTTTGACAAATTCATACTAATCTACTCAATATTCCTTGATACTTAGTATTCTGAACTCCACTGTGACCGCTTACCTATCTTAGCATTCTGAGAGATCCAAGACATCTGTCTTGGATCTCTCAGAATACCAAGTTAGGCAAGCGGTCACAGTGGAGTTGAAGTTACAAATTAAGATCATTAACCTAGATCTGGGAATAGTATTTAGAGACGGTTTTGGTTCTTGGTGCAGATATCATATTGTTATAATGAATGAACAGAGGAATGGATTAGATTCTAATCCATTTCTCCATTTCCTCCCTTCATTGTGAGTCACCAAATGACGGACCGGAAACGGACCGCCGACCTATTTTGTGCGGACCTTAAGTAAACAGTAAAATTTATAACTAAAACTTAATCATTTTGTTTTGTTATTTTATCCCGCCCTTTAACTTTTCTGCCGTCGACACGACAACTTTACTCCAGACAGATACTTAGTTCATAGTAAAAAGATACATTGTTCATATTAATATCAATATTTATTTATTACTCAATATACATAAATACATAACATCACGCCTGTATTCCCCGAAGGGTTAGGCAGAGGTGTACCTATAGCACACCCACATTTCGCCAGTTATGTTTAAGTCCCATGTAATAGGGGGCGAGCCTATTGCTATAGCTCAATATAATGTTCAGTTTTATTTCTTAATTGATATTTTCAATCTTGGTTGCTAGTAATCATCTCCCAAACGGACTGCGGCAGAAACATATTTAAAAAACGGACGCCCAATTAAACTAATTGGTGATCCCTGGATTTGAAGATGACTAAATCCTTGTAAATAATTAATCCCAGGAAAATTACCTGATTATGTTAGTTGAAATGCATTCAAAGATCTTTAAAACATGCAACTTTTTCGACAATTATTGGGAAGCAATAGAAACACTAGTTCAGACTGTTTGAGACTTTTACAAAAGTATAATATCGAACTATCCAGGAAATTGGTATTCCATTATTATTTCATATGTTATTCGTAATAGAAACACCATATGGTAGTCTCTACTACATAAGTAGGTTCTTAGGTGGCTAATGCCTTACTTCCGGCTTTTGAATTGAGAATTTCAAGTTGAGAACTTTATCAAATCAAATCAAGCGCTTATTTTCTAGAAATACATTGTTCTGGTATAGGTGGGATCTTATAAGCTAAGTGCCATTGTATTCTGCCTGCAAGCAAGCGTGCAAATTTCTACTTATTATATTTCTATTTTTATTGTGTCTTTGACATATCTTGTGAACCTGCGGTCCCGGACCTTTGGAAGTACGAGGGGCCGAAGCCAAATCGCAGAAAAAAGAAATGAGGCACCAACCGACAATATTATCCCTGTACGCATTATGGGTGGACTTGACCCTAGGACAACCCCCGGTTAGAGAACTATTGCAGGATATGGAAACAAAGATATCACCTGCCCGCGCTACCACTTCGTTTTCGCTTAGCGTTCTTTCTAACTTTTTCTTTTTGCTCCGCTCCTAAGGGTCGTAGCGTAATGTTAAATAGCCTATATCCTTCCTCAGGATTTGGCTACCAAATGCAAAAAGGTTTTTTCAAATCCGACCGGCAGTTCCAGAGATTACCCCCTACATGCAAAATTACAAACAAACAAAATTTACCACTTTATAATATTAGTATAGATTACCATGAGAACTTTAGCATTACTTAAGGTGAAGCCTGCAAATAACTTTACAGAAAACGTAATAAATTATGAATTTTGCGGGCTACATTGAAGGAATCACCTTAGGTAATGCAAATGTAGTTTGACAAGATCTCAACTTCAAATTCTCAAGTTAGAAACTAGGTGATAGTTAATCTCTATTAGAACTATTAGAAAACTGCCAGTTAGTCATAGCTAGACTTGTTTGACCACTCAGAGGATTAACTAGTAGGTTAACGGCGTAAATATTCCAATCTTATTGGAACTTACCTACATGTTCCAGCCGTTTGGGGTTGAAACTCTAGGGCCATGGGTTCCGAGTGCCCACTTAGTTTTTCAAGACATTGACAAGCGGTTGGTCGACTCTTGACGCGACCAGAGGGTTGGCCTAGTTTTTGGCCAAAGAATCAGCATTGCCATACAATGTGGCAACGCTGCCAGCCTTTTGGGCACATTTCCTATTGACAAAGATGCAGACGAATTTTTTGATGCCCTATGATTTTTTCCCCTCCCTTTATAAATACTTATTATTATTTTAAAACTTAGCTTTTAAATTATGTAAATAAAACATACTAGTAGGTACCTTGTAATTATTGCGTGCGCCTTTAGTGGCGCACGCGCAATACTGGTTGATGTTATAATAGCTACGATTTAGCAATCTCATCTGATTTTCCTTTGATCGATTAAACAATAATTGCAGTTGTTTGAGAGATCTCGTCTACTAACACTGGTATAAAATGAATTCTCAAGATTGACAAGCTACAGTAGTACAATCGAAAATAACAATAATTAAGTGAAAAGCAGATTTAGCTGAACATAAACAGATAGTGTTTACGCTTTTCCAAAATCTGTCTCATATCCGCCTCTTATCACCAACAATAGAATTTAGGTCGCTGACCCAAGCCACTGGCACAGCGACGCTGTATACATAATCCTAATCTGATCTCAAGAAGCCGGCGTGTTTGTTTGCTCGATCTCAATCCGCGGGTAATTCTCCCGCTAATCCATTTGAGATAGACGCCACTGGGTCACCATACTCACCATCTCGCGTTTAGTATGAAACGACTGACCGACCAACCTAATTCTGTGCCACAAACGTATTCATAGTGCGTGTATTTTTAGTTTTCTCCATAAAAGTGACCTCATTCGTTTGTCTTCCCGCTTTTATGGGCTGGCGGGTAGTGTTTGGTATTCAATGAGAATTTACAAGGTACTCGAACTGCTTATTGTTGCAATTAGGCGAAGATGTTATAGCAATTAGCAACCTAGATGGACCGACGACCTTAAAAGGGTGGCTGGGACAGGCTGGATGCGGAAGGCGGAGGACAGGGTGTTGTGCCGCAGACTGGGACAGGCCTATGTCCAGCTGTAGACTGCGATAAGCTAAGTTGATACAACAATTAATGTCTTGCATTAGGGTAGGCGAATTTTGTTTACAGACGAGTGTATTTTCTTATTTTTCATAATCTTCATTATTTATCTTCATTATCTTAATAAATTCATTTATTACTGGTAATTAAATAACACCTATTGACAAACATAAATTCATAGAAATCACATAAAATTAATCAAATATAGTCCAATAAAATCAGACAAGATCAAATAACATCAAATCAAATTAAATGGAAACAAAATGCTTTAAACAAGTCACAAAAGACAGCACTCGACATGTTTCATCTTATACCCAAGACGGCAATGAGGATCAACGTAAACGACTCGGTATGATAAACGTTTCTAAACCTGCACGTTTTATTCTTCGTTCGTAAATTTTAATATTAGTATAATTTTACTTGGAAGGACTTGGGGGAGACCTTTCAGTGTGACAGTAAGTAGGCTAATGAAAGAAAAAGTCGTTGTACACCGCAAATGTGCGTTGCGTTATTGACTCTTTTAATGACGAAAAAATGCACATCAAATGTTGCCGAGAAACTTGATGCAAAAGCAGACAATTAAAATCCTGCAGCATTTAAAATTGTACAAAGCCTCCCTCGACTTGGGAATGTTCTTCAACATTTTTATAATAATAGGTCTTTACCTATGAAATTGCCGTTTTGTATGAAAAAATTTAAACGATTTTTTTTCATGAATTTTTTATTTGTATTAATCGAAGTAATCACCCATGCAATCAATGCATCTTTGCCATCGCAGTGGCAGTTTATTGATGCCCTTCTTAAAGAAATCAGCTGGACGGGAGGCAACAAATTCTTCAAAGGCATTTTGTACTGCCTCTCGGGTATTAAATTTTTTTCCCGCCAAGAAGTTATCCAAATTCTGGAAAAAGTAGTAGTCTGTAGGCGCAAGGTCTGGTGAGTAGGGCGGATGACGGAGAGCTTCCAACCCCAGTTCTTGCAACTTGGAGACCGTCTGCTGTGCAGTATGAGGTCGCGCGTTGTCGTGCAGGAGCAGCGGAGACGAGCGATTGACCAATGCTGGTTGGAGATGCGCCAGCTTCTCCATCATTGTGTTCAGTTCTTCACAGTACACACCTGCAGTAATGCTCACCCCGTTTGGTAAGAAGCTGTGATGAATCACACCGGCGCTAGACCACCAAACAGTTACCATCACTTTTCTAGGGGTAAGTTTTCGTTTAGGGCATTGTTTAGGTGCTGAACCAGGATCCAACCAACTTGCTGAGCGCTTACGGTTATCAAACAGAATCCAATTTTCATCGCAGGTAACAATGCGGTTCAAAATTCCTTCATTTGTGTGTCTGTTGAGCAGTGCAAGGCACGTCTCGACGCGTACTTCGCGCTGGCGATCATTGAGTTCGTGGGGCACCCATTTGTCAAGCTTTTTTACCTTGCCAATTTGACGCAAATGGACCAATATTGTTTTGACGCTAACGTCGAAAGCTGCTGCTAATTCAGCCGTAGATTGTGTATCATCAGCTTCCACAATCGCCTTTAATTCGTCATTGTCGACCAAAGTCTTCGGACGACCGCGAGGTTCATTTTTCAGGTCGAAATTTCCAGAACGGAAGCGAGCAAACCAATAACAGGTGGTGCGTTGGTTTGTAGTGTTAGCTCCGTAAACGTCGTTGATGTTGCGTGCCGCTTGTGCCGCGTTGCTGCCACGACGGTACTCATATTCCATAATTACTCGAATTTTTAACGTATCCATGATGACGAAAAAGATTGAAATGCGATGAAAATGTAACACTAATCAATAAAGAAATGACTACTTTTTGAAAAAAAAATCCATGTTTTTAAAATAAAATTAATTTGAAATTAGAATTCTTAGCCAAACAAAAATTATTTTGATTTGAAATGGCCAGTACTGCAGAACGGCAATTTCATAGGTAAAGACCTAATATAATTCTTTTTCAAATGAAACTGCTAAGTGGTGTGGATTTCATACTTCCCAGTGAACCGTGCAGAATTCCACTAAGGGTTAGCTTCAATTATCTCAATAATTCCACAATTCTTTCAATATCTCGTAAATGTAACAATGGAAGGAATGAACTTCTTCTGAGAATGTTCTGTGACGTTGTATTATGAAGTGTTTTCATAAAATGAAAAATGCAGTTCAGTCTGCGATGCGCCGTCTCTCGTGTATTGTTCATCGATTCCGTCACTCTTATTTTTTCTATTTCTCGCCTGTCTTGTTAGTGCGGCTTCGCCCCCAGAACACTAATGGATGCCATATTACTAACGTGATACAATTTTCTTAGGCTTTTGCGACAACTGAACCGTAAAGGACTGTTATCTGTATTCGAACACGAGAGGTCACGACTAGTCTGGAGTTTACACATACGTAGGTCGTAAACATTTTTCACACTATAGATGTACCAATTGTGCCAAATTAATGTGTTTTATAGTGCTATGACGCTAATCGCAATTATATTAAGTATTATCAGCAGACAGAGTTGGGGACTACTATTGGCCAGGTAGTAGCTGTGCTTATAAATTATACAAAGTATCTACGTGGTGGACAATATCTTAAGCACACCGATAAGGTCCTATTAGTAACCCCGTGCGTTTAAATAACTCACGTCATCTGAATAAAAGTAATTTATTTAGCGATCGTTATTCTTTAAACAGTTAAACAAACGTTTTCTTCAGCGGTAATGTGTTTTGTTTTGTTCACATTACAATGAGTATGATTACAACAAGTAATAACTAGTGTCCCACTGAAGGTTCGGTTTCGGCCACAAAACATAGTTTCGGCTGCAGTTCCGGTTTCGGCCAAAAATAGGCCGAATCTTCGGCTCGACCAAAACTGGCGTTCGTGAAGTTTTGATAGAATAGATCGACGAAAATAGATGACAGATAGACAGACGGCGTAGACGTAGGTCTACACCGTCTGTCTATCTGGCATCTTTTTACCCTTTTTTGTACATAACCCAAAAAAAAAAGTGTTTACTTATAAATTGAAGTTCTTAACAGACATGGTGCAACTAGTATCAGTGAAAAGGTATCACAGCAGATGCATCTCATCCACTCTGCGTTCGATAGCTATAGCAAAATCACACGGTTCAGCGATTACTTCAACGCTGCAACGCGTTTTGGTGACTCGTTCCGTTTGAGTATGGTTTAAAAATTGCGTTTTCTAACGATATAACGTTGTCGCTGTATCTTCCTAAAACCGGTTAAATCGCTCATTGCTGATCCTAAAATTATGCGGTTTTTAGAGCTCAGTCTCTGTATCGAGCTCCTGAAAAACTACTAAATCGCTAATCGCAGATGCTTACAGTAGCATGTCTCAATAAGGCCCGATTTTTCATTGTCATGCGACGAACTGCTGGGTAGTAGCCCCACGAACCCTACCCTCCGGGAGAAGTCTTGTTCCTCATCTCTGGCTTGCCTTTACTGACCGGACGGAGTGAACACTGACAAGGAACCGAGCTCCCACCTATTTCTTGCCGTTATTGGCTAGCTACAGTGGAGCTTCGCAAGAGTAAACGTGCTCGTAATAAGGAAGTCTTCCAATAAGTGCTGGTAGGGATTTTGACCATCTTCGGGGCTTTGGTAATGTCCTGATAGCCGCCGTGGCCTCTCCACTCCTCAAGCACCTCAGCATATGTTGCCCTTCTGTCGCTACATCACTAAGAGCTAGCGACAGTTTCAGGGGCCCCATTATTGACTGTGCAAATCTCCCGCTACCGTTTACCGTGTATAATAAAACATTGGTTAATTAGGGGCCATAATCCTTCCACAGTTCTAGGTAACCAGTCTACTTTAGCGACCCAAACATAATCCAATATCTTTGTTTCCATGTCCTGCAATAGTCCCACACCAACCGGGGGTTGTCCTTGGGTGCACTTGCATAATGCGCACAGGGATAATCGTCGGTTGGTGCCTCATTTCATTAATAGCTTCATACAGGCCTCTGCAAGTTGGATTCGGCGCCTCGTACGCCTTCCAAATGTCCGGTACCCCAGGGTCCCAAGATATATCAAAGACACTTTAAATAATAATAGCCTTTATTCAAGAATCTTATAAAACATTAATTAAAGTAAATTAAACTACAGTATTAATTAACTAATTAAACGTAAAATAATCATTATTTGACACCGGTATCGCGATTATCTTGCGTTTCCGCAAAGGCCTCTCCTAGACGGTTTATGCGACATACATATTTTGATACTAGCAAATAAAACAAAACCTTTAAGGTACGTCCCGTTGACCTAGAATCATGAAATTTGGCACGAAGCAACGTCTCGCAACACAAATAAAGGAAAAGTCCGAAAATCTTTAATTTTTAGTTTTATCTCATAAATATATTTTTTCCGCTTACAAACTTATATTAGGTCTTTACCTATGAAATTGCCGTTCTGCAGTACTGGCCATTTCAAATCAAAATAATTTTTGTTTGGCTAAGAATTCTAATTTCAAATTAATTTTATTTTAAAAACATGGATTTTTTTTTCTAAAAGTAGTCATTTCTTTATTGATTAGTGTTGCATTTTCATCGCATTTCAATCTTTTTCGTCATCATGGATACGTTAAAAATTCGAGTAATTATGGAATATGAGTACCGTCGTGGCAGCAACGCGGCACAAGCGGCACGCAACATCAACGACGTTTACGGAGCTAACACTACAAACCAACGCACCACCTGTTATTGGTTTGCTCGCTTCCGTTCTGGAAATTTCGACCTGAAAAATGAACCTCGCGGTCGTCCGAAGACTTTGGTCGACAATGACGAATTAAAGGCGATTGTGGAAGCTGATGATACACAATCTACGGCTGAATTAGCAGCAGCTTTCGACGTTAGCGTCAAAACAATATTGGTCCATTTGCGTCAAATTGGCAAGGTAAAAAAGCTTGACAAATGGGTGCCCCACGAACTCAATGATCGCCAGCGCGAAGTACGCGTCGAGACGTGCCTTGCACTGCTCAACAGACACACAAATGAAGGAATTTTGAACCGCATTGTTACCTGCGATGAAAAATGGATTCTGTTTGATAACCGTAAGCGCTCAGCAAGTTGGTTGGATCCTGGTTCAGCACCTAAACAATGCCCTAAACGAAAACTTACCCCTAGAAAAGTGATGGTCACTGTTTGGTGGTCTAGCGCCGGTGTGATTCATCACAGCTTCTTACCAAACGGGGTGAGCATTACTGCAGATGTGTACTGTGAAGAACTGAACACAATGATGGAGAAGCTGGCGCATCTCCAACCAGCATTGGTCAATCGCTCGTCTCCGCTGCTCCTGCACGACAACGCGCGACCTCATACTGCACAGCAGACGGTCTCCAAGTTGCAAGAACTGGGGTTGGAAGCTCTCCGTCATCCGCCCTACTCACCAGACCTTGCGCCTACAGACTACTACTTTTTCCAGAATTTGGATAACTTCTTGGCGGGAAAAAAATGTAATACCCGAGAGGCAGTACAAAATGCCTTTGAAGAATTTGTTGCCTCCCGTCCAGCTGATTTCTTTAAGAAGGGCATCAATAAACTGCCACTGCGATGGCAAAGATGCATTGATTGCATGGGTGATTACTTCGATTAATACAAATAAAAAATTCATGAAAAAAAATCGTTTAAATTTTTTCATACAAAACGGCAATTTCATAGGTAAAGACCTATTATTTGCAGTTGGAGTGGACTGTGACGAATATCGATATATGAACAATTTTTCAACCACAAAGTTAAGTTTGTTCTTGGGATAAATTCATCCCAACTACGGAACCCTTCATTGTGCGTGGTCCGACACACACTTGGCTGGTTTTTACACTAAATCTGCCAAAATTCAATTTTATTCTTGGGCAAAAGAAATCAGATATTGCAAAATCAGCCCAGAATTAAATTATTTCTAGGTACCAGAAAATAAGGTTTTGAATAACTTTTCAGAAAATTATGAAGTTAAGCTTCATAATATTCTGATTCGGCCGAAACTAGAAGAGGAGCCAAAGATTCGGTTACGGTTTTGGCTAAAAATCGTGTTTCGGTCAGACACTAGTAATAACGTCTACAGCAGACCATATGCTCTGTTGAGTTAACAATTATGTTAATAAGACTATGAGCCAGCATTGTTTTAGTCAGGTCACGGACACACATAATATTTATTACATTTATCACCCAAAGAGGAAAACTATCAAATTCGAATAATAAAAGGAAAGTCACTGTGTGTCATATCCCGCTGTCGCAAGTACAATGACTCCGTCGTACAACCTACATATAATGGGGAAACCTGGAAGTGTATTAGCTGAAAGGTGGTGAAAAGTGGCTCAAAGCAACTTTGTTACTGAGCATACGTCACGTGGTCGGAGGACGCCAGTAGTTAGTACTTACTCATGATCTGGTTTAATGCCTTTGTTTACACTCTTCCTCGTATAAAAGTTGGTGAAGATTTAACTAATTGGTCACTGACAAAGTAATTAAATATTTAGGTAGGCAAGCATTCTCCGCATTAGGCATCTGGTTCATTATGCGGCGAGATGTAAAATAAATGGAACCGCATCATTTTCGTCTTTACAGTCGTTTTCCACTCATACTCAAATCATAATAACATATTTGTGCACAAAGTTTCATGGATCACTACTAATGCTAATTATGACAGGCGTTGGCCAGACATACGTCTACCTACTAGAAGTTATATCACACACAACAAATCACATACGCTGTCATACCCGGAAAATGTATTCCAATACCGCGTTACTAGAAACTATTTTCGAAAACCGAAATATTTGCTTTAATTTTGGGAAATTAATTGAGTTAAATATTGTTGCGAATCGTCTGATATATGAATATATAACGCGTTTAATGTGGCTGGGAGCACTGACGTGTAAATATCCCTTTCCTAGCCGGGATGTGAACAATAATATACATTTAAACAACTAAGCACGGAGATAGTGTTAAATGGACCTTTTGACGGCTTCGACAGACAGCGTTGTTGGTTAACATTTGCGAAATTGCAAAAAAAGGATATAGGCATTAGTTACGATTTTGGCCACGCGCCAAACGTTGTGCTTGTCAGTCCAAGTAGTCGAATTTCGTCAGATGGCCTTTTGTCAAGTAATAGGGGGACTCATTGCACAGCAGAGTCGCTGACCGATGAGAAGCTTTGGGCCTGCTCCGAGTGCCTCCTTCCAGGTCTCTTGGGTATTATATATGATCACACACGTATTCCATCACACGATGCACTGAGTGTATCTAACTATTTGGTGTTAATTCACATTTGCGAGATTATCAATTGTTATGATATTACGCATTCCATATAGGAGATGGTTTCTCAATATTAGAAAAATCCGAATTGTCAACACTGCGATATCAACTGTCGCGTGTGTGAGCGGGATGGAACTTGAAGTTCATCATGGTTCGTCTATCGACCACAGATCATATCGGTCTTTGGTGTGCCCGTGTTCGAATATAAGCGATAAAACCAGAACGCGCCCTCTGATGGAGCGACGACGTGTTCGAGTTCGCAGAACAAGATGAATGCGACGATCGCGTATCATCGCGACGATCACTTATACATATTAGAACACGTCCTCCGCTAATTTGTAAATGAATGGACCTAAATCACTAACGCGAGCCACGGGGTAGGCAGTGCCACCTCGTGGCTCGCGGCTACAATAGAGCCGCTAGCCCCCTGTTAAGCGTCCTCTTAACATGATTATTATGTTTAATACACGTTGCTGATTGCTTTGCAGCTATCAATATCCTGTGTATGTGTCGCAGATACATATATTGTCGAATCCGCTGTTTTACATAACCGCTAGCCGTTTTTCAAACAGCTCCGTTGTGTAAAACAGCTAACTGACGTTTAGCTATTTTCAATAATTACTGACATCTAACACGCAGATTTTTTAAATTTTCGAAAATACAAAACTAAAGGCACCGATTTCCGAAATTAAAGTTATTTTTCACGTCTTTTAGTGTTTTTTTTGGAAGTCGGTTGTTTTTTTGTAAAAAAGTTTTTTGCAGTTAATTTTAATCATGATCTGGCAGATTGAGTAATTTATGTGGCCTACCCAAATGTCCTTTCTTTGGTATTGTTCGTCGAATCGTTGGTCCTGACTTCCTGAGTTGAGCTGCACGATTACTGACAAATGCGTGCACTGACTGGACAGGTCCACTCAATCTGTGTGGTTCTTTCCTCAAAAGACCACTTCAGATACCAATCTACATGGTCTTCACATGATCTGACCAAGATTATGTCTGGACTTTAAATGAGACTGTGACCTCTGAGTTTGTTTCGGCCTTTCTTCTCAGAGTAGTCAGATAGGAAACGCCGACCTCATCTAGTTTAAAAATATGATTGACGTGTAAATGTTTTTGTACAAACCTACTTACAGAAATAAAATCATTTATCATTTAACAGTTTTGTTAAACGTAATTAACACAATTAAATACAAACCGCAGCTATTTTGTAAAACGGCTAGCGATTAGGTAAAACACTGGATTCGACAATCCATCTGCAACATATGCTATGTGTATAAATCTTGTATTGTACATCTACAGTAACTTGGTTACGTAGGTTGAGGTTATTGCTGTTGATGGAAACGATTAGCTTGTGGACTTGTAGTGCGAGGGAGTAGTGCAGTCTAAGTCTAAGAGAAAGGACATGAGCAGTCAGTCACACAAGTTACAATTTATGTTGCCAATAATAAAGTCTGAAAGAAAACCCTTTGTTATGATCGAATCACCAAAACATAGACGAGAACAGCGAGCTAATTGCGTTACGCTTACAATGGGAATACCTTTCATTTTGACAGCTCAACAACATTCATTGTATTATTTTACGTTGTCGAGCAGGCGATTTTTCAAACATACTGTATACTTCTAAAGCAATGGATTAGCAATTTCCTTCATAATTAAAAGTTTGTTACGCAATTAGGGCACAGAACTGCATCTAGAAGCTACCTATAACTAACGACAAAAAAATGCGACATTAAAAATGTGACGCTGACAAGCAACGAGTTAAATGTGACTAAGTCCAAAGTGATAACGTTTTCGGATAGTGATAGAACTATAGGGAAAGAAAAGAAAATTCGGAAAGAACTGAAAGAGCTTTTTTCTATGGTATTTTTGTATGAACTCAGGACCATAACTCACTGTTTATTGAAAGGACAGGATGTCTTTCGGGTCAGCTAGTGGGAAATAAATCACTCGCTCAGCGAACCGGCTTGCCACCACTAAAACATTGAAGCAGTCATCAATATATTCGGAAATACGGAATCATCGAGTGTACCCAGTAATTATATTACATGCATACACAAATCAAATTTTACGCGCGATCGATATACATAGCCTTTGCGGTCGCAGTGCCAAAGCACCACTTGAAACTATATTGCCATAAATATACGTAAGCTACAAGTTTGCCTGCATTAGTTGTTGATAGAATGCCAATGCATCATAGTATTTCACCTTTAGGGACAATTGTGTCACTGTAAGTGCATGTGTTGTAACTGGTAAGTTTGAGACACGAAACTTTTGATACGAAATGGTAATTATCGCTATACAACATTATCATGGCGGCGATGGTCTGCAAACTGTATTGCCCAAGTGTAGCAAAAAAAATTTTGGTCACACGAATTATGTTTAATAATTTTCACCTACCGTCTCCATCTCATGGTTGAGAGAGTAGCCTATATAAGGTGTATCTATTTATACACGAAATATTTTAAGAGATACACCTATAGCTGGTGCAGAACCCATAGTCACGGAAAAAAAAAATAGAAGTGTTTTTTTTTTTATTTTACGTAATTATTATAATTTTAAAACTGCTTGCGCCAGTACGCATAAAACCTTTACTCCCTATTCTATGAATGACCCGCCCGACGCGGCTAGGGAAGAGGCGCGGTACGCGGTACGTGGCCCGCGCCGCCGCCTCATCGGGGCGTCTCGTCAATTCTGTGTCCAGCAGCGTGTTCGTGAGGTTGTGTTCGCATGCATGTCTCCGCGCGACAGCGCAAGCATGGTAGTTATTTCGCGTCCTGTGATGCGTGCAGATACTCGGATCGTGCGGGACTAAAGGCAGAGGCGCGGGGTAGTAAAGTGCGCTCGCGTTCTACTCTTTGATCATTCATAAAAACCGCGCGCCATCTTATGCCACCGCCCGCTTCAATGACAGTAAATACTACGTAAAAATTAGCGTAATGGATAATAAATAAATAAGATGATAAATTCATTTTCTTTCTTTCTTTCTTTCTTTCTATAAAAAATTAGAAGGAGCCGGTATTTATTGTGTGTCAAGTAATTTTAAATTATTTAATTTTTTAAATAACATACCAAGATAAAAATAATAATATTATATTCTATGACTTCTGTACCAGCTATAACTGTATCTCTTAAAATATTCCGTGTATGAATAGATACACCTTATATATTAAAGTAATTCTGCACTCGCTGTTAAGCCATAGGTCTAAAAAGTATCTTCGTTACGTTTCTTGCTAGATCAAGAAATAACATAATACTTACCTATTGAAAACAAAAACTATCAATGTCACTAAAGACATTGATTACCAACACAGCTACTGAATAATTAAATTTTCTTGTAAGTCCTAAACTGCTGCTTGTAACTGAAGAGTCTATACACGGAAAAGTTCGGTTTTGTGAAGTTTCCGGACCCTCATCAATAATAATGGGATCTCGTATGACAATTTGAAGCATCTAGTAATTTAACCTTTCGTTCGTGTTGATACTACATTTAAATTGGAGATTGATTATGGATTTTTGCACCGATATTCACTTTTATTAAATGATGCAATACTTTTTTTTTCGTTGAAATATCTTATAGCAGGCATTTCTTTTTTCAAAACAACACTATGTTATGTACGCTACACTAGGTACACTATGTGTACCTATGTCGTGGAAGTTATTACATTTTGTTTCTATTCATCACAGTCTTCACGATGTTGCACTATTTCATGCCAAGTCTTAGACATTCAGTTAAGGTTATTCTGACGAGAGATATCTTCAAACAGTTAGTAAAAATTAAAAATAGAAGTAAATTATTAGCGCTAAACATTATAATTAAGACTTTAACGATTGATAGAAATTAGAAGATATTTTATACATTTCTATTTGGATCTTATACTAAGTGCATGAAAATGATACCGTCTGAAAGTAACTGGCCACTAGAACACTAGTGGATCAAAAATAAACGGTCCTTCATGAACCTGATAGTTATCGTTCAGTGACAGGTAAAATTGTGTCATCATCAGCCTATGACAGTCCACTGCTGGACATAGGCCTCTCCAATTGCATGCCATTCCAGTCGATTCTTGGCAACTCTCATCGAGCTGCTACCAGCCACCCTGCGAAGATCGTCGCTCCACCTAGCCTGAGAGCATCCTACCTTACGTTTGCCGATTCGGCGGTCTCTTCTCGAGAACACGTCTACCTCAATGGTCATCGGTTCTACGGCTAATATGGCCGGCCCATTGCCACTTCAGCTTGCTTATTCTGTGAGCTATGTCGACAACTTTGGTTCTCTGCTGGATCACCTCGTTCCGGATTCTATCCCTCAGAGAGATTCCAAACATACCTCGTTCCATAGCCCACTGAGCGACCTTGAATTTATGGACCAGCCGTACCGTTGGTGTCCATATTTCGGCTCCGTAAGTCATAACAGGCAGGACTCACTTATTTAAGACTTTAGTCTTTAGGCTCTGCGAAATACGCGACGAGAAGACTGGACGAAGCTTCCTAAACAATTGAGGCATGTTTCCTTTAACCCTACCTACTCGCCATATGCATAGTTTTGAATTTAGTCTGATGTGCCAAAACAACAATCTTGTTCATTTACACGACTGACATTTATTCCTCCCACTTCCATGCAGCTGACTATTGTTTTTGGGTTGAAGATGATCCTAAAAATCGACCGATAAGGTTTTGGCGCGGTATGATAATTATTTTTCTATAAGTTTTTTCAACTTTTACATGCTGTAACTTTCGATTTCCCCTTGGGTGCAGCGAATGACTCTCACTTTGATGATTATTGAATAATAAACAACTAATCAAAATTAAATTTATTCGGTATAAAATTTATCGCTAAAATCGAGCAGTGCCTCCCGTACTATTGGGCGCACTAAAGTTTACGAATTAATCCAATTAACTTAATTGCGCACGATTCGACAGAGCTGATTGATATACCAGACGCTTCAGTAATATAATTATAATTGTAACATTGATTACCCCCTGAACTTAAAATTAATCCAACCACATCACTAAACCAAATAAAAAGCTACTGAATTTCGAGCGGCCATAGTTGTTTACATCTCTGGCAAATTTAGAAACGCCAGCGTTTACGAAGGTAACTATATTTTCTAGTTTATTGGAAATAAGATTATTATAAAATGTTCTCAAAACTGCGCAAGTGTTGGAAACTGCACAATAACCTTCAGTGCTCAGGATGGTAGACTAAGCATTCCATATTATTTATTCCAGATTCAATGAAATTGTGCAAGAGCCGGCAATCAAAGCTTTTCATAATGTATAGATTAAATGAGTATCTGTATATCTTATTAAAAGTGTATCTGCTTCAAAGCTGACAAAACACGTTAAAATATTTGACACAATTCTAACCAGGGACACTAAAACTATAAGTATAAACAACTTGAGGGATTCCATACGTTGGCGATAAATTGGACTAATGCTCGTCGTCAATGAGTATGGGGGCACTATAAAGCCCGTATATCACGGTGACCTAAACTGGAACTTTCTAGGGCGCGTCAAGTAGGTATGATTGAAACAGGCCTAGAGCAAATCGACCCACTGAAAAGGTCTAAACTTTGACGATACTCTAAAACGTGACAAGTTTACAGAAGTAAAGAAAAAAGAATCATTGAAATCGGGCTCGAGTTGTAGAGCAATATGTGGACAAACACATCCATACAAAACATTCCTACATGAATACGTGGTTTTTACAAACTGCAATCATTAGTGCGACTGCAAAAGGTGATTACGAGTATGAGCACTTCCATAACCCTGAAAACGTAGAAACCAATATAAAGTATATGTTTACCATTAAACCACTCACATAATTGACATGATGACAGGGACGGGCAATCTGTACATGCTTTTCGTGTCCGTCTGAGTGGCCGCGTTGTCCTTCTAAACTGCGCAAAGGATCTTGATGTGGTTTTCACAATCATTTAGAGAATTTATTCCGAAAGGTTTTTGCGTATAATACATTACTATTAACTTTCACATAATAAAGAAAACTCGATGTTTTGTCAAGTCACAACTACCGCGCGAAATAGGTGCGGGTCGCTACGAATTACATAAAATCAATTTATATTATAACCATAATTTCTAAAATAAAGGGGTCAAAATGCAACTCAAACGCACTTAAACCGAAGAGATTCAAAGAAGAATTAAGTACTTATAAAAATATAGTTTCTCTTAGGAGAGCGCGACCCCGAAACGGTTGTTTGCACTCTGTGACCGTGTTACTCCGCGATATTCGGCACATCAATGAGTCAAATGCTCTTTAAACGCATTTCCACGTGCTTCCCAGCCAGTCTTGTTCTATTCTATTTTAACAATGAGGCGAAGTACAAACTAATGCTAGAACGTATCCAGAACAAATTTTTGAGATTCCTGTACTTAAAGCAGTATGGTGTGTATTCAGGGTATCCATTGTTGTATCCTACTCTATTTGTGCTGGGCATGGTAGGCTACAATAAACTGGAAGTAAGAAGGGAAGTAGCTCTCGCCACCTACTTATTTATGATTATGCGGGGTAAAATACACAACCCAGGAGTTCTAAGGACGATTGGGTTGTGTGTACCTGACGGGCACGTGGGGCGACGGAGGCGGCCGCCACTGCTGTGGGTGCTCGCACCAACCTGCTGCAGCACGCGCCGCTGACGCGCGCCCTGCGTACACTCAATATGGTGTCACAACAGATAGATTGCTTCAATTGTAGTCTGAGTGAATTCACAGGGGCGGCATTTTGTAAAATTACTCTGAGTTGTTCGTTATAACTACACTATTGTATTAGGTAAGCCTGTGATGATAGTTGTATGTGTTTTTTAAATAAATAAACAAGCTTTTATTTTACTTGAAACGTTTGTATGTTGGTCTTCCGTTTCATTTGTAATGGGTTTTCGGTTACTTCCACGTTTACGTGCTGATATTTCACAGATATTTCTGGTTTATCCTTTTATCTCATGGGGCAATCCTCCTCCGGTCTCCTCAGATAGAGAGTACCTAAATAGGAGGACAGTTGATTTAGTGCTTATAATTAAATAATTATTTCCTACTAAAAAGAATTGAGATCGGGGCTTAGGTGAGGTTGTCTATTGACATGCTAGGATGAGTATTTAAAATAATAGTTTCTTGTGTAGCGTTCGATAACTGAAACCGTTTACGTGTAAACCTTTGAGTTTATGATGTACGAGCCACTAGGGATTAAACCTTAAGCACTTACAGGTGCACTATCGACGCGAACCCACGCCTCACACTCCTGTTACAGCTCACACATGGATTAATTTGACTGTTTGTTATGATGTGCATATATTGTTGGTAGCGGTTTTGTTTCGTAAGGATAATGTGTAGTTGCTGAAAATCTTTTCCATCATCCATCAACATTTATATTCTTCACTCTTTTGGTCATATGCATTTTCTCCCTCCTCAGCACATACCCATAGTAAGCCAATATTTGTGTACATGGCGGCGTCGGTTTTGCACAACTTTCCAAATTGTGTATGCTCGCATTGCTATTGGTATGACTCAATTTGTTTTCTGTTCCCTATTGGTGTTTGCGTTTACACGCAATCGTATCGAGCCTGGAATACCTGTTTGTAAGCTTACAAATATTTGTTCTGTTCGGGAATAGTGCATCAAAAGTATTGTATACCTACATGTGCAAATAAATTCGAAACGAATATTGTATGTATCATGTGCCTTTGACGTACGGCCACCCATGGGCCATGATTTTGTGCCAATAAATGCTAGAGGGAAGATTCAACAACAATTTTTATACATAAAATGAATAAACTTCGAAACTACTTAATTTTTGTTAAGGCGGAACCTTCAGGGTAGGTAGCCCGCGAAATTCATTTTGTTTTTTTTTTTACCTTTTTTGCAATTTGCAGGTCACTGTCAGGTTGTATTTTGATTAAAATATGATTCGCGACCGTAACACATATGGCTTTACAGAATTATAATCACTAGAATCAGCAATACAACTCCTTAAGTTAGAATTGCCCTCAAATGTCATGATTTCATGAAATAGTCATTCAATAGGGTAATATGAACTTATAGAGATGTATTGCTGATTCTAATGATTATAATTCTGTAAAGCCATATTTTATACGGTCGCGAATCATATTTAGACCACCATACAACCTGATACTGACCTGCAAATTGCAAAAAACCTAAGAAAATTAGAAATTCGCGGGCTACCTTGGCGCATGCCCCTTAAGGATTAAAGGTTGACTTCTTCGACTTATCCTAGCGATATAAAGCGAATATTTACGAATATTTTATTTGGGTGACATGTGTACCGAACTAATATGAGAACGAAGGGCCTGGGTACGACACTTGTCATCAATAACTGAAACAACAGATGTGGTCCTTTTCCTTTGTCCTTCGACTACATAATCGCCTTACTTGGCAGCAAACAAAACTTGAATAGTAGCTACAATTCGTTTTACCTTCATCTCATGTTACCTTTCAAAATCATTTGTTATTTGATTCCTGCATTATTACTGAGTTGTGTTTGACGGACTCTATAAATAGATATAATAAACTTCTAGATGCATTTCCAATGACGAGGTATAACCTTCCATCCATGTAAAGGCTGACAAATAACAGTCAATATTAATGCCCTTTTTAAAAATGGACTTTATATTCCATTTCGAAGAAAGTCATTCGCATTCGATATATTGATTGCAACTCAAATGAATATTTAAATATAATACGCGCGACTACTGCTTTCATAGTTAATGCTACTGCATTTGTAATTACGTTTCTACGAAATATTTATGATAACCTGAATGTACTATTTGAATCAGAAGCTAAGGTACCTGTCCCACCGCCGGCGATTAGCGGGAAGCGAGTAGAGCTAGCAACTTCAAACGAGTTAGCAAGCAACAGGGAGCGGAGCGAGCGCGCGACGGCGATAAGCGATTACTCGCTGGTGTACGTATGGACCAAGCTTGAGTCTCTCAGCGAGTATTCTGCCCGCCAAGCGAGCGTCGCTGAGCGAGTACTCTTTTTGATAGCTCTTGTCGCTGCGACATTACCTACTAGCCGGGGGTGTGAATAGTCAGCGATCAACTATTCATTATATGTATATATTTTACTTACACGGGACATACAATATTTTGTACGTTTCTTAAGGGGCCGTGCACGTAATAGACTGATTTTGATCAATTTTGTTCATTAATTGTGAGAAAGGGAATAAGTATTTAAACAAAATTGTTTATGATTTGAAAAATCTAGTTCTTTGTTTTGCATGTGGTTAAAAGGGATTTTTGAAATAAATGAAGTACTTATTCATGGAAAATCACTAATATTCGCAACAAGTTTTCCAACAAATTACTGACGTTTGGTATTTTTTTTTACTAAAAACTACGTTTGGTTTTGGACATAAAAAATATCATCATCATCATTATATGGTCTACTTGCACGTGGCTGGACCACTTTTTTCAAGTTCGATACAAAACAGCAGAAAAATAATGTTAATAAAAAACCAGTCAGTAATGTATTTTTTTCCTATTATTTAGCAAACTTAATTTTTAAAAGTTTAATTTAACGATAATACAGTACGGTATGTTGTGTCAACCAAAGGCAAAATAAATTATATTTTGAGAGCGCAAAAATGATGAAACGATTAAGGTGAAGTACTCGTAACTCGGATAAACGTCGTTTTGTATTGTGTTTTATTCGTAGGTAGCACGGATTAAAAATAATAAAAAAAATTACATATATTTCACACTTCTTAGCACAACTTAAGTATTTTAACCACCACCCCCCCCCCCCCCCCCCCTTGTCAGTAAAAGCAAGCAAAGCTCTTACCCCCCCCCCCCCCCCCTCCCCCTCCTATGCTTACGTCGTCATTGCTATTTTTATTAAATCGAACAGATTTAATAAAAATAGCAATGTTTACGTAAGCGTAAGTGGTTTAATTATTGTAAAATAATAATTGACACAAAATACCTTTGTATACCAAACACACACACCACATTTCTCACAGGTACCTGCATTGGATTTTGGGAAAACGCTGCACAAATAGTGAAAAACCTTGCCTCCTAAACTAGGGGAACCCTGTGGCCAATATTGTTATTCATGAGTCTAGAAATAAGGAATTTATAGGCTATTTTAATGCCCATTTAAGTAATTTCCATACTTGAGTTCTTTCTACCTTAACCATAAAACACCGCTTAAGAGCGAGTAAGAAATATCAATTATTTTTGGGAATCCCTGAACATGCTTTTCGCTTTCAAACAAGTAGGGTTGCCATATTTGTTCAAATCACAATTACTAAATTTTGCAGAAAAAACAGAAAATGTAAAGAACTGCTGACGTAATCACCATCCATTCCCCCCGTCCCCCAAGTCATCAAAAATAAGCAAAGCAAAGACCCCCCCACCCCCTTTGGTGCTTACGTAATACTTGAATGGTCCCTAAATCACAAAGACAAGTCTAAATTATAGTATAATTACTCTCAAGCTTCGTTCTCGATATTATTAGAATTATCACACATGTAGCTTCACTCACAGACTCGCCATTTCGCATTGAAGTTAGGAGAAAAATAAATTATTTAATCCAATGTAAGGTAGAGTAAAAACTTGTTCGTGAATAGTCACGCAATTACCCTGCTCATTCACGCATCAGTACTTCGCTGCTTCGCATCTATTCCTTTGTTTTACGGAAATTCAAGTGCGTTTTTATATTTAAGCCTTAGAATGCCGAAAAGAAAGAGATAATCGCGATAATTATACTAATTTGTATAAAAAACTTAAAAAGTTAGAACGTGGGCGACGTACGCGCTCTGAAAGTACATCGTCATCCGAAGGTGATTTGTCTACGCCTTATGACCTGCAGGGTGAGTCATTGACCTACTTATTTCGTGTTTACATTTTAATAGGTTACTTTTAGCATAGCAACAAGGTGGATTAGGAGGCTCGATTTATTAATTTTTTTTAAATACCGTTCTGTAAAAGTCGTATTTTTTTTTGAGTTCATAACGGTTTCGTTACAATAATTAAATTGGAAAATCGGATTGTCCTTTGGGGGCCTTCCACTTACAAAACTAAGTACTCGCTGCTCGGATCTTCCTGTGGGGTTTTTCATAGCATGTACGTTATTCCTGGAGGAACAAATATTATATCACTTATTGGGATTGCGTGTTTCTCACAAGAAGTCTCACTTCCGAGCTCCGCGACCGCCGCGCTACGCCCTGCGCAGGTATTCGCTGCACCTACCGTAGAATCAACTACCGTACCACTAGAGAAGGCGAATGAACCTGAGCCTCCTGCTCTTCAACAAAATGTTCCCGAATTAGATCCAGTCTTAATGGAAATATTAGGTGAGGTCCCCACCTGGACTACAGAATACGGCACTGAAATCCAAAAGGATTTGGCGATTATACTCAACCATATTGCTACCTCCGGTCTCTCTAAAGAGAGCCGCAAGGAAGGAGCAAAAAGATACATATTTTGAATCGGTGAACTGCAAGTTTATAAAAGCGCCTACCCTTTATCCGGAGATTCGAGCAACTCAGATAGAAACTCGAGCAAAGCGAGACAAGGGTATATATAGAAAGTAAACAGGTATTAACATATTGTGCCTTGTTCTGCATCAGGCCATTACCGCGCTGCTCTCATCAGTTCATAAAAACCCAGAGCTGAATACAAAACATCAGTTAGACAAAACCAAAATAGATGAAACGCTTTTTGGCAGTAGCCTATCGGAAACCTTTAAATCAGCGAAAACCATTTAAAATGTGGAGCTGATTTAAGATCATCTTCGACAATGAAGTCTTCGGCACATAAACCGGCTAAAGTTAAGAGACCTTTAAACTACCGAGCCCTCGCGGCGGTACGCCGTCAGTTCTCACCACCGCCATCCGGGGCGCGAGATATGCGCGGGCGGCACTATCAACTCCAAATCGGAGGCAGCAGATGAGGACGATGCACAACAACGCGGTAAGCCCCGCGGGCCATTTTTTGTGTTTCTATGAACAGTGGTGTTTATGAAGTAATAACCCTATTATACTCTCTTGGATTACTGGTTATAAAATTATATTTTGTGACCTAGTTAGTCAGACAACCGTTCCATCAGAGCCTATTTATTCGTAATCCGAATACAAGGCTTTTAAAGTATCATTTCAAGACCTTATTAGTACTGGGGCAGTATCCTTATGGCAACCATGCGCGAGTCAATATATATCCAGTATATTTCTTGTTCCTTAGCCGTACGGCAAACAACGTTTTATTTTGAATCTAAAACAATTAAATAAATTATTTATACCAACTCAACATTTTAAACTTGAAGATTTAAGAACAGCTTTGAAACATTATCAAACGACTGTTGTATGTTAACAATATATTATTTTTAATAGGCATACATCGAAACTCAAAAAAAAAATACGTTTTAAATTGAATGGAAATCTGTACGTGTTTTATGTATTATACCGTTCGGCTTAACCACTGCTCCATACATTTTTACAAAAAAACTCCAACCAGTCACAAAATTACTGAGGTCTTTGGGATATTTATCTACATTCTTTTTAAGTAGATGATTTTATTTTGGTTGTTCAATCATATATGTTAATATATGATTGAACAACCAAAAGAAACTGACTGACTAAAATAATATGACTGTATACAAAATATGAATGACACAAAAGCCAAAGCGTAGGTGTTAGTCTGGATGTCATACGTAAGACTGCCGGGAAGAGTTCAACTTGTACGGTATTTGCTAAATATTACATTAGAATAATATCACACGATATGTCTACCGAAAGTGATTTTGCCACCAGTGTGTTAAATGGAAAATTATATCATTTCCGTACTAACATTGTAATCATTGAAAAGTTATTAAATTTTGTGATTGATTTTAACTCAGCTATGAAACATAGTAGATATTTATTTTAGATTTATTTATTTTCTTCATACATACTCCCAAAGCAAAGACACAGTATGTACCTATTTAAATGATTATAGACTGTGACATTTGAATCACCGTTTTTCTAGAACAAACGTTGTTCAGACCATGGTCTACTACCATTCTACAACATCAAATATGTTATTAAAACAAACTAAACTAGGCGTTCTCAAATTAGTCATAAGTTACTCAAGTGTTCAAACATTAACCGTAACATCACAGTACTCATCACGGTAGTCCACGTGGACTACAAGGATTTCCGGCCAATGCGGACCGAAATGCAAATAAATCATTAGCCAATGACAAGCAATCGTGCGAAGTATCGGTCCGCCCATTTCTTTTGTCGAATGCCGCGGGCCGCTCGAACCACCCGGGCAATAAACATAAACAGTCTACCGAAATGTCTCGAGCGAGCGAGGCGTATATATCCGATGTATTTACGTCACAGGCATGCATCGCGCGTTTTTTGTGAAAATGAGTTCTAACTATTCGAGTGTGGAGTGGTTGGTTATTGTGCGTTTTTACTCAATTACTGGTGACAATCTGGCGTAAGCTAGGCGCATGTACTTTCAACCAAAATTGGAGTCAATGTTGTCTTGGTGCACACGGAGCTAACCCTGTTTCGTGGTATGTTTTGTTTTTGTCATGTTTCTGTAATATCCCAATAAATAAATAATACCTACCTAATAATGTCATGGTAGATACAATAGGTACTCGTTCCTAGTTACAGGACAGAATTAAAACCATGTCTGATAGTACCTACCGTAAGTTCGCACCTAGAACGAAATTATAAAATTAGAGGTCAGCCACCTCGCCGTGCTGCCCCGTGCGCGTCGGTACGGTGCGTCGCCTGCGTCGTGCATAGCCAGAAAATACCTAATAACCAAAGTTTACCATAGCTAAAGCCATACCAAGCCATAACCGATACCGACTGTTCGCCACATCCCATTGCCGCACTGTGTCGCGCGCGCAATCCCCGTTGTGTCGCATGCATGGTGCTATAAACTCCTTAATGGAGACAGTCCCGAAATCTTTAATGACACACTCAGGGTGATCATGTCAAATTATCTCATGTACTGTGAAAGCTATGTTTGTTAGGTAAATAAGTTGTAAGTTGTTATCATTTTATTCGATTTTATTTTATTTTCTCTTAAAGTAAGTAAGTAAGTTTGATCTCTGACTTGTTATTAGTTTTTTAATTTGTCCCAGAACATTTTTTGTCGGCACGCCACGGGGCGCGCCGGCACTTACACATGGCTTGTAAACAAAAGATTTCTAGTATGAACCGATAGTAAACACATGAATGTTTCCTTTTATGGACAGACCAGGCCTAATTACGCAACATGTTTGAGAACAATAGAAACTTTAAATAACTTTTAAATTTGGTATTTTCTAGTAAGACGTACAAAAATAAGTTCTAACTAAATTTCGTTTATGGAGATTCCCCTGCCTGGGATTGGGATTTCCCTGTAAACAATGGTTTGTCTCGCGCGTAAGCCGCGCGCCGCGCTACAATTGTACTTTGAGACGCGAGCGCCGCAGTGTCTGTGTTGTAGGGAGTAACGATAAACCCGACTTTTTTAACTTTGTCTTTTTTGTCTATTTTCGAAAACCAATGACTTTTTTTTTAATGGATGCTGTAGAATGGTACTAGACCATGGTCTGAACAACGTTTGTTCTAGCAAAACTGTGATTCAAATGTCACCGTGTATTTCACGACTTCGATCTCTAAACATCTACATATGTGTTAATGCTAATATCGAGAACGAAGCTTGAGAGTAATTGATGATTAAATGAACTTAACTGTACGTGAAGTTCAATCACAATTACTCGAAGAGCTTCGTTCGGAGATATTAGCATCTCCCCCTCCCAGTCAACCTGAACCCGTAGTCGTTAAATAAGAAACAGCTCGGCAAACCACCAAACTAAATGGGCTGGCTATTCGCGAATGTCATAGTCACGAACAAACGTATTTAATCTACCTTACAGTGGCTTCAATAGTTTATTTTTCTCCTAAATTCAATGCGAAATGGCAAGTCTGTGAGTGAAACTACATGATGTGTGTTAATGCTAATATCGAGAACGAAACTCTGAGAGTAATTGTGATTGAAATTCACGTACAGTTAAGTTCATTTAATCATCAATTATTATTTGATTTGAGTTATATTATGCTTTGAACAATAAAACTTATACCATAATAAAGGTCTCATGACGCTCGTGTCCGTCGCACTCACCGTCGTCTGGTTCTTCAGGTGTGATATTTGTATAAGTAATTAGCTCCCTGCCCGTGCTCGGTTGCAACCAAGCAAATTGAGGTGAACAGCTGGACCAGGTGATCCAGTCCAGGACTTAATCCCCTGGTCCAGCTCAGCAATTGAATGTTTTATCGGGAAAATTGCAATAACAACAGGATTTATGCCAGATTAATGACAACAATTAGATACGAGTATAAACCAGCCGACATAATGTGAATTATGAAAATACCAATAGGTATTTTCATATCCTACTACTGTACTACTTAGTTAAATTGATATGGGTAATAATTAGCATGAAATCGAAATAATTACTGATGGGGTGGTTTAAAGTTACCTTTTTGGCAACCCAGTGCGTAGTCAACACAAGAAATTTCAGAACTCGGATATCAGCTCTGATTGCGACAAGGGATGGCATGATATAATGTGTGTTCTTCGATCGATTTCAAAAACATTATGCAATGGGTAGGGGTCCCATGTTTAGCAAGTATTAGATAATAGTACATCTATAGACGCCAACTCTTGGTGTCCACACAATGTCCATTCAGAGGCGGTCCGATAGATCGGTGGTATGATATGAAATCCTTGTATCGGTCATGTTCGCCCTATAGAGAGAAGGCTTACGGGTGTGCCGCACAAACTTCAGTGTGTAAGCTCCCCACTGGCATTAAATACACATCTGTCAGTTCGCCACAAGCCTTGCAATTTAATATGCTCCTGTAAAGTTTGATGGCCGCTTTATCGAAAATTGTTATGTTTACGTAATATGTCAATCGTTTTAGAACTAACTATGATCCTTGGCAAATTACCTCATTTTTACCGCCATTTCTTCTTTTTATGGGTGGAGGTTTTAAACATCGCTTTGCTGAAAGAAACTGGTACTTACCTACCATACCTACAAAATTATATCATAGTTTTGAAGCAAGTGCTCTCCAAGGTGTGATTACCCAAATACAATTGAATACGGTACCTACACAATTTCATAATTCTCTTAGTTTATGTTTTAAAATATAGTAAATATTTTTATATCTCGCGCGCTTTACTTGTGTTTACCAACTGTACAAACACTCTGTGAATGTGTGTGTTAGCGCAGGAGCTCTCGGTACCGTCCGAGCCAATGGCGAAGTCGGAATTGTGTGTATATATGCTGACTTTACTCGACTTCACGCGCACATTCACAGCGTATTTGTACACTAAACCCTTTATTCATAAACTTTGCTTAAAGTTAAGAGACGTTTAAACGTTAGAAATGTATGGTTAAACAGTCGCTAATCATTACTTAACTTTAAGCAACGTTTATAAAAAAAACCCTTTGTTCCCACAAGTAAAGCAGGTGTTGCTTTGTACGATAAAAATACTGGAACTATTATAGATATTTTGATAAAAAGTTAGATTTCAACCGGTCTAAGTTAAGTCTAAGACAACGACCGAGAAAAGCATAATTCTGTAGAAGTTTTTCCTTCTTCAAGATAAAAGTTTGGCAATTAACGTTTTTTTTTCTTTGATGAATTAAGTATCGTAAGCACTGATTGGTTTTTCTGAAGGATTATTCTGAAAACTGTCTTACAGTTAAAAGAGCTTTAAAATATTATACCTTCACGAAAATAGTTCACGACGAGTGAATATGATTAGCCAGTCAGCGATGTTTACGGCTATCCGGAGTGTATACTACAAACCAATAATTAACTACCTCACCTCGTAGACGCTCTGTAATAGCACCTATGCCTTAAATATTACCTGCTGTCAAATCCAGGGTATTTCGTACAAATAAACAATTAAGTTCGTACTCCTCGAGGGCCCCCTTGGCGATTAAAGAGCTTTGTTTAACTGCATCTTTGATTTAAATATTCGTATTGTTAGCGTTTTCTTGAATGTAGCTGTACGTCACTTGAATGTGTAATGCCTTGATTACAAGTTATAGCTAGTACAGTAGCGAGTCAGTGCTGTCGGCCGAGTGCTTAGTAAGTATACCTGCACTGCCTGTCACCGTCTTGGCATTGTAGGAGCTCGTTACGTGTAATTAAAGTATTATTAATGATAAATTATTTTATTTCTGTAAGTAGGTTTGTACAAACACTTTTACACGTCAATCATATTTTTTAAACTAGATGAGGTCGGCGTTTCCTATCTGACTACTCTGAGAAGAAAGGCCGAAACAAATTTAGGGGTCACAGTCTCTTTTAAAGTCCAGACATAAACTTGGTCAGATCATGTGAAGACCAAGTAGATTGGTGTCTGAAATGGTCTTTTGAAGAAAGAACCACACAGATTGAGTGGACCTGTCCAGTCAGTGCCCGCATTTGTCAGAAATCGTAATCGTGCAGCTCAACTCAGAACTTAAGGAGCTCAACGATTCGAAGAACAATACCAAAGATAGGACGTTTGGGTGGGCCGCATAAATTATTTAAACCGCCAGATCATGATTAATAGTAGGGGAGCCCACGATGCTAAATGGGGATTTACTCGAGCGTCATAGAGACCTGTTGGGTTGCAAAGTTTAGATGATAAGAAGCAAAAATGTTACATAATGTATACCTTTTCACCGGTGGGGGGAGCGGCTATAGATTTTCAAATATGTAAAAAAAAACGGTTGCATGGACATACTCGACGGCGTCAGATATTGATAGCATCAATGTCCTACCTATTTTTAATATTGTACGTATGTTAATCTGACCGTTTGCATGATGCGGGTGGTCGTAAGTAAGGGTTGAAAATTAAAAAAAATAAAAAAAATATCGAGCGCGTCAGATTTTCTAAAAGGATGTTATGTGAACCTAAAAAAAAGGTCTCATTCAATAATCTGACGATTTCGATATGACGCAAACTCGCGGCTATTATTATAATGTGCAAAAAGAATTGGCAATTTTGAAATACTCAAGCGCGTCTGATTAAGATATACAGGGTGATTGGAAGATGGGTGCAAAGCTTTAAGGTGAAGATAGTATAGACAATTTAGAACCATTTAAGCCATTATTGTCTTAGACGAAGTCTTACCAAAATTTTTTAAACAAATTTTTAAGTTTTTTTTTGGAAATTCTCAAATTTAATGTAAACTGCATAATTATGGCCAAATTGAATGATAAATGAATTTTTTTTTTATTTATTTAATTAAAGTAATGTGTAAGCAACCAAGCAAAACATGTTTTAGGCTTCTGTGTCATTAGACATTTTTTTTACAGATATTTAAAGCTCAGAAAAAATAAAAAAAATTGTACAATACGTCTTTTAAACCTTATTTAAAAAAAAAACGGAGCGTGCTTTTTTTGTTCAAACCTTTTTGAAGACATGCTTGATAATCGCTCTTTCTTTTGAGGTATCATTTATGCGGATATCTTACAAATTATTGAAATTAGGACCTACAAACCAATTCGAGGGAGAAATTTTAAATTTTAGGCAGTCTAACAAAACACAAAATTTTTGCTTAAAAGAATACTTTATGTGCTCGAAATGATAACATTGTTCAATTCTAAGAATTTTTGGCACATGCAGGAACCAATTGAGGGGAACCCATTGTGGGGATTCTCTAAACAATGGCCACCGAGCGCGGTGCGACGGCATTTCCAGGTAGAACGCCCAATGAATAGCAAAAAGCGATAAGAGTTGGTTTTTACAGCAAAATGGTCTTAGTTACTGAGGCAACAAAGTCGTTTTTCTTTAGTCAGGGTCAGTCGGTCTGTGATGAAGCCGTTACATCTTTTACTTATTAGTCAAACTACTGCCCTTGTGAGTGGACGTTGTCGTGTTGATTCACAATTTACTGTGTTCAGTTGTAGCCCTTTGCGTTCCTGCACGTGTTGTTTGCGTTAGTTTTGAACTTTTTTGTTTCACCGTGTCCAGTCGTAGCCTCGCGCTCCTGCACGTGTTGATTTTTGACTTAATTGTGTTGAGTTGATATTTAGTGCGCTCCTACGCCGTTTTTCTTAATTGTTAAGTGACTATGGCTACTTTTTCCAATCAAGAATATGCGGATATCGTATTTATGTACGGTAGAGCAGACGGCAATGGATCTTTGGCGCGACAGATGTATCAAGAGCGCTATCCGAATCGCAGGATACCGAATGTCCGAGTGTTTTACAACACGTTTCGTCGTCTTGCCCAAGATGGGTTTCACCGCGTGGAACCTGGAGTCAACCCGGGCAGACACGAAACTGCCGTCGACGAAGACATTTTAGCAGCATTTCAAGCGGATCCTACTACCAGTACTAGAGCAGTAGCTCGAAATTTAAACATTTCTCAATGGAAGGTGTGGCATACAATGCACCAAAATGATAAGTATCCGTTCCATGGCAGGAGTGTGCAAGGTCTAGTAGAACAAGATCCTCAAAGAAGAATTCAGTTCTGCCGTTTACTCCTCAACAGAGACATCGAAGATGCATGGTTTCTGAAATCAATCTTGTGGACGGATGAAAGTAAATTTTCAAGGGAAGGTATTACAAACTTTCACAACATCCATGAATGGGCCGACGCAGACAACAATCCACATTTTAAGAAGCAGGTGTCATTTCAGATGAAATTCTCTGTGAATGTATGGGCTGGAATAATTGGCAGAACATTGATTGGGCCCCACTTTTTGCCTGATCCATTGAATGGCGAAAATTATTTGCAATTTCTGCAAATTGATTTACCACTGCTGGTAGAGGAATCAGGTGTCCCGATCTTCGAAAGAGACCGAACAGTCATCTTTCAGCAAGACGGCTATCCAGCGCATTGGACTTTAAATGTAAGGGAACACCTCAACAATTGCTTTCCTGATAGCTGGATCGGCAGGGATGGACCCATCCCTTGGCCCTCTCGCTCCCCAGATCTGACCCCGTTGGACTTTTTCGTGTGGGGCCGGGCCAAGGAACTGGTGTATAACAACATAGAAATAAACACTAGAGAAGAATTGATACAAAGAATAAATTCAGCGTTTGAAACAATGAAGCAGGAGATGATGTTGAAAATAACGACTACAGAAGTTAGAAGACGGGGCCGTGCTTGTATTAGGAATCACGGCCGTCATTTTGAACATGAAAAATAAATAATTTTAATTCAAATGTTGTTTTAATTAGTCTGCCTAAAATAAAATAAAATCTCCCTCAAACTGGTTTGTAGGCCCTAATTTCAATAATTTGTAAGATATCCGCATAAATGATACCTCAAAAGAAAGAGCGATTATCAAGCATGTCTTCAAAAAGGTTTGAACAAAAAAAGCACCCTCCGTTTTTTTTTTTAATAAGGTTTAAAAGACGTATTGTACAATTTTTTTTATTTTTTCTGAGCTTTAAATGTCTGTAAAAAAAAATGTCTAATGACACAGAAGCCTAAAACATGTTTTGCTTGATTGCTTACACATTACTTTAATTAAATAAATAAAAAATGAATTCATTTATCATTCAATTTGGCCATAATTATGCAGTTTACATAAAATTTTGAGAATTTCCGAAAAAAAACTTAAAAATTTGGTTAAAAATATTTGGTAACACTTCGTCTAAGACAACCATGGCTTAAATGGTTCTAAATTGTCTGTACTATCTTCGCCTTAAAGCTTTGCACCCATCTTCCAATCACCCTGTATATGGTTCATCTTTATGTCTTAGACGTGCTGTCTCATAATCTGACGATTATCTTCAGGGATTCGCCTAATCTGACAAAAAAAAACATGTTATTCAAATTTTTAACACCATGTTTTCTATAATAAAATCAAATTACTTTAAAAAAAACACTCGCAATGTCCATCATCTATATATTTCAAATAACAAAAAATACCAATATGGTAGGTAAGTATTCAGTCGGGTATCTAAAGAACAATGGCAGCTTCCCATACATTCTTTTATTTGAAATTAAATTATTACATCTTTAAATGAAAAATACATTATCAAACTCAGCGTCATTTTCTGAGCTAGTTTGTGTAAGATTTTTCGTTAGAAAAGGCGGAGATTAATAGATATTCAGTGTTGAACTTTTGAACAACATAGGACAGAGCGCAAGCTTCTGGTCAAGAGTTGTAAACTGTCAATGGTTATCAATGTCAACAACCAAGCTATATTTTTTCCTTTTGACGTTAAATAGGTACTAGACTTTTTAGTTCAGAATTGCCATAACATTTGGTATTTTTCCCATTTTACTGCAATATGCTTATCTAAGTAAGAACACAGAATAAACTTAGATATAGGTACAACAAAATAAATGTGTTACTAATTCATTTACTCCATGTTAATATAATAACAAACTAAAAATGATAACAGCACCACGACAATTACGCTGTACCTACTATTTAGGAAAATAAATATAAAATGGCAATACTAAACCAATCCAGCCAACAATTTCTTAATCTTTTAGAACGAACTAGTCAAATGACTTTGCGTTAAACATAATATTTTTACTCGGTCTTATTTAGATAATGTGATATATGGAAAAAACGTATATAAATAATTAAATTTCATTCGTATAGGTGTCACTTTTAGACGTTCAATTTTATTTGAAATAAGAATTCGCCATTGTTCTTTATGAATCCAACTATCTCATTCTTTCGTACAGCGCTATTCTTTTTTTGCAAATCCTGCCATTGTTGGCATTGGCCACTGAGAAAGCTGACCACCCATGGTCATGGCAACAGAAACCAGAGTGGGGACGGAGTGAGAGAGTAATAGATAGAAAAAAAATTGTGACAGAGGAATAGAAACGCGGAGAGGGGAATATATGCATCACGCAGCTGCACGCATTAGAAAGAAAGAAAAATAGGTTTATTTGTCACAGAAACATGTGCATACAAAAAAAAAAATTTGCTCAGGTAACAATGTAAATAAAAAGAAACAAACAAAATAGATCTATAATCACGAGCACAAAACAGAAATAGTCGACAGCTGCACGTCATGACTGTGACAAGAAGGATTCCACTCAGCATGATGCTGTGCTATGGGGGACCCACAGCACGGCGCTGGTTTTCAGTGGTTACCCAAAAAGGACGTACGGAGGAGACCAAGTCAAGTCTAATGATTGGTACTACATCTACGTAACAAAATATAATAAAACCAACAGTACATATTATTAAATAACATAAACATTTATTAATAATTATATAGGCACTGCCGTGCGATCTTAAGCAATGTACCCACCCGTATTAGTATATAGTCGTATTATAGGTACAAGAATATCCAATTTTGCGTTTTGTCTCGCAAACACTAGACTTTTTGTCATTAAACTTTTTCTACGATTTTTTTGTTACTTCGGCTGGTGGAAATCGTCAGATTATATATTTTTCGTTATCCTTGAATTAGTTCCTTTAAAATAAAAAGTAAATAGCCACGTTCGAGAATGTCGAGATGAGGTTTTTTTTTTACAACTTTGTAGCCCTCCCCTTTCTTTACGTCACTCTCAAATTGTCAGATTAGTGGAATATACACTTTTTAGCATGTAATTAACTCACCCTACCTTAATCTGACGCGCTCGAGAATTTTTGATGATCAATTTTTTTTTACTAATCTGATCCTTTATCCTTGACGGGCGGCCATATATATCGGGCTCATATTTGGTTGAGGTACTTAACCGGGTACAAGGTATCCCCCTGTATATTAATCTGCCGCGCTTTAGTAAATCCCGAAATCCCTTCATGGGCTCCCCTACCATAATACAAACTAAGAAATTCAAATGACGGATAACCACCTTCACAATATCTGATTGTGGATTCGACCTCTTCCCTTAACACATCCATTATTTAAGTACCGTACACTCACGTCATTTCTGCAATATTTGACAATCATTATTAGATAGGTACTAGCGTACATTTGTCCACAGCTGGGTATACATTTGATAATATCACCCAGTTATTCAGATAGGTATTAACGTGAATGAATACAAGTAAATGCAAAAGAAAGAAAGAAAATAAATTTATTTAGCAAAAACTACAAAGCACACAACACAACATATACCTACAACCAAAAGATTTTCATATTTTTATAAATACAAAGTATTGGTTATTTTCCTTTTCTTTAGCTTTTTTCAGGTAGCTGCAGACTATGGCTTCTTTAATAAAGAAAACCTTTTCAGTTTGGAAGAATTTGAAAAGAAAAAGTTCTCTAGCGCAGTGCTCTGATGTGTTAAACTTGGCCTCGGGTTGAAGTTTTTAACTGAAACTTTTGCCTGAACTTGAAATTTCGTCAATTGGCACATGCACCCTGCATACAATTATTGTTACTTTATAATAATACTTGTATTAATTATTCACTTTGATTACCATGGATCTGACAATCTTCTAGAAACGTAGAAGTAGTTTGCATTGTGACGGTGTAGTTTGCAACTATTTAATATTAAAAGGTGTCATGAAAAATGGTGTGTACATGAAAATTATTTAAGGAAACTGTGCTGTTTCCCACTACCTGTTCTCCAGCTCGTCATGCATAGTTTTAACATAATGATGTTTAGTTGTTTTTGACCTGACTTCGTAAATAGGAAAAGTCCTGTATCATCTAAGCCAATCTTTTTGATATTACAGTTTTTTTCTATGACTGCCGTCTTTTGTATTATTTCTGTATTTTTAACCGACTTAAAAAAAAAAAGAAGTTCTCAATTCGACTATTATTTTTATTTATTTTATTTTATGTGTGTTACGAGTACCTCAGAACTTTTTTTCTAGGTAAACCGATTGTGATTCTTCTTCTTTTTATTTGAAAGCTGGTGCGGCTCATGTGTTCCCATATAAAGTTTATCAAGATTTGACCAGCAGTTTTTGAGTTGTCCATAATAATAATGTGTATTTTTTCCACTTAATATATATTGACTATGTTTTAATAATTTCCTGTCAGTGTTCGTATACGAATTGTCAAGTACTGGTATACGAATTTGTCTGGGGTAGGTACTACAGCTAAATAGTGAAATATAAAAACTTTTTTACAAAAAAAAAAAAACACGATCAACCTTTTGAATATTGTAATTTAAGATAATCTGTTCCCTTTTATTTGTTTTCAAGTATATTTCCCTAGATATATAACCTAATTTTATCAACATGTAGTATGTAAAATTTAAAGTGAAATCCATGTACGATTAAGGTCAACATTGTAAAACTATCTGCCTCCAAGCGAGGGAAAAATATTTCAAAAGGCAGTATCAAAACAGAGAGTGGGCTTGCCGTGTCCTATTTCCATCACAGGTAACTCAATATAATACTGAAAAAAATAAAATAACTGAAATACTGGAAATATTTACCTACTAGTTTTAGTCCGCGGCTTTGCCCGCGTGGATGTCGCAAATTATCCCACAGGATCGTACTACCGGGATAAAAAGTTTCCAGGGTCCTAACCCAGGTCATGGTCTACCTGTGGGCATCAAATTCCGTTCAGTTGTTAAGGCTTAAAAAAGTAACAGACAGAGTAACTTTGGCATTAGTTATATTAGTATGGATGTGCACCTGACCTATCTTGACCAAGGTCGACCAATAGGCTTTCTATATGACAACAAATAAAATTGTCAGTGGTCCTTAGTGTTAAACACCGGATAACCTGATTCAGACAGACATTGCGGCTTTCAGTGTTCATTTAGTAATCATTGATAGCTAATGCGCGTCCCGACACACGTCCATCATCGTTACTCCGCTAGGGGTCGGTCGGCTGCGATGCAATTTTGTTATCAACTGAAATATTCAATCTGCTGTGATCGGCGTAATTTCATTTGTTCTACCTCACATGATATGACATTGATAAAGTTGTAGTTTAGTGTGATGTATTTACCGTTTGCATGTGTAGCAACTTCGGTATTAATTAATAATACCCCTGCCTTTGCAACTGGTAGCAAACTGTCACGCTCCCTTGATCCCTTTGATGTCATTGCAATATTGCATTCGGTAGCCGGATTCCCGTCTTCCCTCTAAATAGTATTTGGTACCTATAGCATTTTGGTTATACTCATGAACAGGTTCTGTTTGTGTAGCAATGTGTGCTTTGGACTGTTATTTCGTTCGTATGCAGTCCATACTTTATTAATGGTTATTAACAAATGTTATCATGAGTTCGCGACGCATAGACTATTGTTAGCAGTAGTGCAATGGTGCCGATTCTCTTGTTACAAAATTCTCTAAACTAGAATAAAAAACACACAAATTTAGTTTATGCCTGTCAAAAGACGATTTCGAGTCTGAAATAGAATAAAGTGACACAACTTAACTATACGGCTAGAGCTCTATACGGAGTCCAACCTGACGAATCATGCAAACCATTATTTAAAAAACTTGGTTTCTTACCGCTACCTTGTCTATACATCTACGAAATATGCTTTTTTGTATGGAAACTTGATGAACATGGACTGCCTCGTTGGTCTAGTGGTCGCAAGCGCTACTGCTCAGCATGAGGTCCTGGGTTCGATTCCCGGGTCGGGCAAAGTGTTATCTGGTTTTTCCATCTGGAATTTCTCGGTAGCAGCCCGGAGTCTGGATTTGTGCCCGGTTGATGGCAATAGGCTCGCCCCCTATTACATGGGACTTAAACATAACTGGCGAAATGTGGGTGTGCTATAGGTACACCTCTGCCTAACCCTTCGGGGAATACAGGCGTGATGTTATGTTATGTATGTATTGAAACATAAAAAGTTATTTAAAACAGTGAACGATACATGTCCTCGAAACCGACGAGACACATAGGCTCGTACTAAGCGATGCTCCTAGGCTTGCAAAGTACAACAAAAGCTGCTTAGCCATGTGTGTACGGATTTATAATAAATTGCCTGGTGACTTTAAATTGTTAAATACGAGATGAGTGCATGGCTAAGCCAAATAACTTTTATAGTCTGAAACAGTTCTTTGACACAAAATGTTTGTTAAGTACCTTAATTTTTTTTTTGTTTTCGTATTTGCATGCTGAGTCTAAGCCCGGCAAAACATGTTTGTATATTATTATTATTGTCTCTTGACATTTCTCGGGACCCTGGGGTCCCGGGCCTTTGGAAGGCGTTCGAGGGGCCGAAGCCAACACGCAGAGGCCCGTTAGACGTTTTTTTTAATGAAATAATGCACCAACCGACGATTATCCCTGTTCGGACTATGCAAGTGCACCCAAGGACAACCCCCGGTTGTTGTAGGACTATTGCAGGACATGGAAACAAAGATAAAGGCCTATGGACTTTTTAAGTGGACTGGTTACCTAAGACTATGGAAAGACTATGGCCCCTGCCTGACCAAAGTTTTATATAAAATACACACATAGTGTCGTAGCGACAAGGGGGCAACATGTCCTGAGGTGCTTATGAGGAGTGGAGAGGTATCCCACGGCTATCAGGACAATCCCGGAAATACGGTCAAGATCCCTACCAGCATCTTACTGGAATACTTCCTTCCTCCGAGCACGTTTGATCTTGCGAATCTGCACTCAAACCGGCCAATAAAGGCAAGAAAGAGGTGGGAGCTCTGTTCCTCGTCAGTGTTCACTCCAGCTGGCCAATAAAGGCAAGCTAGAGATGAGGAACAAGACTTCTCCCGGGAGAAAGGTCCGTGGGGTCGCTACTGCCCAACAACTCGCCACATGCTGCCCTGCCGGTTATTATTATTATATTTTATTTTGACAGCACTAAGATGGCACTGAGTCAGTAATTTAGTGAAAATGGGTTTTTTTTTATTCTGAAATTGACGGATTTCACCAAAAATTTTGGTTGTCTAACTAAATCTGGTTATTTTTAATCGCGATTAAAAAGCTGTGGAATAAAATTTGTTGTCATGAACTAAAATTCACCACAACACCTCGACTTCGGGTGCAAAAACATTACTGTATCTTTTTTTGTGCTTATGTTTCGACAATCGTGTGTCCTATCGCAAAAATAATAAAAATTTCGACCCCCTTTATTAAACTTTTAAACCCCTACAACTCTACATGTAGATAATAATTTTTCATATTATCCATACAAAAAGTGAAAAATTCCTTAAATAACACATTGAGGCTGCCTCCCATGAGCTACTCCGGCTGTAAAATAAAATCACGGGGTAGGGCAATCAAGTACCACGTGAAGTCGCGATTGTCGAATAAAATTTTAGTTGCGTCAAAAATTTTTTGCAGAAAGCTTTAAGATTCTCATAGCCAAAAGTATGGAATTTTAGTGATAGTTTAGTTGTTTAGTTCGGTGTACATGAGAGATAATCGGCACCATTGTCGAACGAAAATAATACAATATAATATAATTTGATTTAGGTACATAAAGGTTTTCTAGTATATGAGAGACTTACAAAGTATGCATTATTAATTACATTGTGTAAGTACAACGAATTGTTGGGTGAATCGCTGCTCTCCTGGCTTGATCACTGAGTAATCTGTATTAAGAGACATTTTCGACTCCCAATTTGAGTATCACAATAATTATGTTATTATTCATGCTTTTGGAGCTTATAAAATAAAACAAAAATGCACATAGAAAACGTATAATTCTAAATAAAAACTTGTATAAATAAATAAAGCTTTCAGCCATAAAGCGAACAGTTCTAATCATTTTTAAAGTATTCGTATTATGTAACATGTTAAATACTCGATGCACACATTTCAATTCCGTGTCAGTCTGTCAATCCTTCTTCATTTAGTATTAATGCAACACATCACACTGCATCAAAGTTGAATTCAGAATTAGTTAACTCACGTTTCGATAATCGATTTATTAGTCGATATGGCACAACTCGATTATGGTATCGATTAAATGTACAGCATAGTACAGTTGCGCGCAAATAAATCCGTATCAATTATTTAGAGCGTATCTGTCAGATTAGCACTTTGTGTATTTTTTTATACAACTCTGCTTACAGTTGATTATATTATTGATGATTTGATACAAATTGATGTTAGTAACTCGTGTTAGGAAGGAGTTTCACACCGATAGGAACATGTCTTCAAACCTTCACAAGAATGGTTTCAAATATGAAAACGATATTTTCGTTCGTTTCGGGAAATGACTTGTTTATACTTTCACATAGGTTCACTTCCTGGAATCCCTTTTAACGTTAAGTCTCCATGCACCAGATAAGCATAAACATTTTAAAATTTAGAACATGGCCTCCGAAAATTGTTTGTGGGCATGGCAACAGGGTAATGATAAATGGTCTGCCTTCCATCGGTAACTGATTCCCCGAACTCCTGGTTCCGCTGAGAAGACCTACAAAGTCGCACAAATTACTACCGCTTTCGGTAACAGGCAGGAGGGAGGATATTGCATTGAATAGATATATTGAGTAGATGCGAGATGCAGCCGATAGCAATACGGATGCGGTACCTTCGATGCTTTTGTTATGTCGATATACAGGGTCAAATTAAATTATCTAGCGAAACTGCAGACGTGATGAGTATCGATTTTCCTTTCTTAGTAGCCTTTCTTAGTTTAACAGTTTTCAGATAAACGTATTGTGAAAACTATTAACCAAAGCTTAGTTAGCATCAGTTGCAGTGATGCTAACTAAGCTTTGGTTTCCTAAGAAACCGGTGCACGGTCACACAATAACGGCTGTCCAAATACAGAGCGTTTTTGGACACCTCAATATTGTAGCGGCATCTACAACGCCACATACGAGCTTCGCGTCACATTGACGTCACGCAAAACGCTGCATCGCGCAAGCAGAGTTTACCGCGCCACTAATATGTATACAACGTCCCGACATCAATCGTCGGGCAGTTGCCCACCGAACAACACCCGTCTGGTCGTAGAATACTCCCTTTTCTATGGGGGTATAAATGAACTTTACACCCTGTTCTTCATGACTCTATAATGTCAAATACTGGTGAAATGACAGATTTTCATGACAGCTGTTATGACATGACGGAACCGCTCTTCTAAGAAACCGTAGCTTTAGGACTGAAACATGAACCGCAACCATATATTCTTGAAACATTTCTCACCCACATCTTCTACTCAAACTCATCATAAAAATTAACAATCAAGGCTCGTATTTCTATCGTTAAGCAATAATGATTTAATTAATAAACCGAGTGTGTATGCTATCTCGGACGCGCGGAATACCGGCCAGTACGTCATACTCACGTACTCCGCCGGGACGGCTCGTAGTAAAATATATTTAAATGCATTACGCAACGCTACTTGAAGCGCAAGAACATAAATATTCGGTAGGCCCAGTAAGTACGATGTTATGATTCTTTAAGATGTCTAACAATCCCGTAGTCCTTCTAGGCAACTTGGTATCAAACACTAGGAGCTAACTTTTGTAATTTAAATAAATGATTAAGTATTGAATGTTAAATTCGATGATCTAATGAGGATCTCGCTAATACTTACCAGCATACTCGTACATGTAAGAAAAAGTTTTGTGCCAGCATTTTCTGAAGCCATTTAAGCCCTATTTACACGATGCAAGTTTCTAACCAGTGGCACACAGTAAAATTGAAGCTCTAAATACTGTTCATACAGTGAAACTTCTAATTTTGCTTCAACTTATGGTATCCTACAGGCAATTAAACCACATCGTGTAAATCAGGCGTCAAGCCTCTTCCACAGGACGGGCACATACTCGTAATCGCGCATATGCACAGGGAAACAGCGAAGTAAGTAACATAATTCATAGAATTTTGTGAAAGGGTCCTCTGAATATTGCTATTTATACTATTATAGCAGAATAATTTGATCCATCCTACTAGGCATCTAATGACAATTTTACAAAGCGGGCCTTCTCTATTCAATTACTTGGTGGCTCAGGATATGCTTAAACGAAAGTGGGTAACGTACGATGATCCCACACAGTGGTATGTTGCCGCATCACTACGTATTTTGGACGTACATTCCGCTTACAGCCCAAATGCTAGTAATTGATTCGATTCACCTTAGGATGGCTTGCCTTGTTGTGAAGTGGGTTTGGGGTGCAGAACTGCTTCGATGCTTTTAGATGACATATTGGAAATGAGTTTTACACATAGAGGGTGGCGATTTAGTCACCTGTATCTGTCAAGGGGATGATTCTCCCCGTCCTACTGAAGCTACTCTTTATACGAAATCCAAACCTATTGAAAATAATAAAAAACTTGTTTATTTACGAATTGTATATGAGTTTCATAGCGACTGTTATTTGTCTAGTATGATGGGTAGAATCACCCCTTCACGGATGCAGGTAACTAAATCGCCATCCTGTCTTTCTCGTCCTATACGTTTAATCTGTAAAGGTCTGCTTTCTACGTGTTCTCTCTTCATTTATTTTCTTCTTTAATGTTTTCTCATTCTGTCTATGAAAGACGAGTTCAGTTGATCAACTGTCTATCCCAGGGATGAGAGATTCCTCTCCATGAATGCACTGCAAAAATATTGACGCAAAAAGTCTTCAGGAAGTGTACAGTGACATAATGAAGCTCATGGCTAAAAGGTTTCACCCGATAACCTGATGTAATAATTTTCTCACTGAAAATAACTACTTCCATTTAGAAGAAAATTAAGGTGGCTATTACTAAGACGAATCATATATTTTTTTATACCACTTGATTTTTTACTGAAAAGAAAAAAGGCACCACCAATCGCTAAGCACATTCAACGCTAAACTAATTTAAAAATCATTGTCTCTTTACCTGACAATCGTTTGGCGATGACAGAGACAGAGTGATGTTTTAAATAATTTTAGTGTAACAAGTATAAAGTGACCGGTCGGTGGTGCCAGCGGGCCTAAAATTCGTTTCAAAACTACCCGAGGCATCAGATCTCTCTCCGCACAGTGGGTTGGGACGTGAGCGTTTAATTTACATAATGCAAGAGTTTCGCAACGCATGCCTGCGCAGGCGCCGTCGCGTACGCCTTGAACATATTGATAAGGGTCTCATGTTGCTGTTATCATACTGATGGCTTAGAAACGTATCATTTGGCTCGTAGTTTGGTGGCCGAATCGTTTGTGGTTCCTGACTTTATTGTGATTTAGTTAGGCTAGAAGTTCTGACAGGACGCGCTCTATTACCTCATGCCTACCATACACATAACCAGCCTATAATGTCCCCACTGCTGGGACACAGACCTCCTCTCGAAGAGAGGGACTCGGCCATAATTCACCACACGGACCCAGTACGGGTTGGTGGATATCACATGTTTTCGATTTTTTTGTTCTAAGACATGCTGGTTTCCTCACGATGTTTTCCTTCACCGTTTTGAGAGCAGTGGTGATGAAATTAAATACAATAAATAAATTGCCTGTCTGGGTTCGAACTGATGACCTACAACTCGTAAGTCGGGGCTCATACCACTGGGCCACCAATGCTCTCCATGCGCATACCATACATTCGACTAAACCACCAAAAAACAACTAAATAAACAGAATACTCAAAAATAATTCTCTATTTAAAGACATCCTCAATTTGTTTCTAAATCCGACTACCTCATTCTAGATCACAGTCATTAACTGTATTTATAATTAGTTCATCGACAGCCCTGTGCCTAATTAACTGGCCAGATGCGTCGGCGCTCTAAACATGTCACGTTCAAATCATACTTGCGTACTGAAGCCGTCCCAACGTTACCATTGCCACCTGTTGCCAGTATTATATTGAAAACCCTAATTTTTGTCAAGCGTGTTTGCTCACGTCGTAAAGATCATTAGTTATCGTCATAACAGCCGCGTGAACATCATAACGCCTTCCAGATGTGTGCAGTCCACTAAATATTATGTGCGAGTATTGTTGGTACTGACATAGTTATGTAGGCGATAGGTATAAACATGCAATAATACTAAGACGCCGTTAGTGGTTGGCTGCCAATAGACATTAGTATGACAAAGTGTGAGGCTCCATACCATACTAATGCGCCGGGAAGAGAACTGTAGCCCTTAGTGCGACAGAAATGCTTCGACCTCAGAGGCTTTCTGCAACTATGTTGTGATAAAAGGCATTGCCCTTGGAAATTGCGCACATGCAGCATTATCATACACTAGCTTCTGCTCGCGGCATCGTTCGCGTGGAAGCCGTACGAACATTTTTATGAAACTTTGCCGTATAAGTACTACAAATTTGGTGCCAGCAGCCAAAATATGAAGAGAGCGGGGACTGGTGACGCGGGAGCAAGCAACGTACAATTGTCCGTATGAGAAGCAGCTCGACCTGAGGTACACCCGAAGCCTTCAGCAGTAATTTCCCATTGCTTAGGAAGTTTTTCGTGACTTAATGAACGCCTGCGTTCCTTTATATACATATGTACTACCTAATGCCACAACACTGATACACGGACTGATGCATTCTTACAAATTATTCCTCACGAGCAGTTATCACTTAAGTAATACAACAGTAGCCCAGTTTAGATTGTAAACACACGGTATTTCTCATTACACCTAACTATAGATATTTATTTTTATTATAACCAAAGATGACAGAAGAGGCCTAAGCTTTGTTTTTCTGTGTTCGTTTTACGAACTATCATAATAAAATTGTATAACAAAATGTAAAAAAGGAAGCACAAAAAAATATTATTGTTGGAAATCGATCATAGGTTTACAAAGCATTCGTTGAAGCCCTCTGCTATTAGCTTTGTTGAAAGTTGACTAAAATAGCCGTTCTTACATTATGTCATGATTGACTGCATAGCTCCTTTAAGGTATAGCGGGATGATAATCATTTAAAAGGTTAATTCTGTAACTATCTGCAATATTTTGGCTCGTTAAACTATAGAAGAATATGAACAAATTGCAATATTGCTCATCCCCCATACTTAATAGCATGATATTTTATAGCCTACAGACTGACCAGACTTATAGGGAATATCTATGTAAAATTTGAACAAAATCTATCGGGTAGTTTTTGCGTGATGTTGGAACATACATTCAGACAAAAAGACAAACGTACAAACAGTCAAAAAAATTTTTTTCGACATTAGAATCGTTCCTAGACCTCACTTAAATTACTTATCTTAAAAAGCAGTCAAAACGTGTATCCTCAAAAATATCGATTAATAAAGTGACCTATATTTTAACTTGTGATGGACTAATTATTAATAGATAAATCTATCCAGCTGTATTATTGAGTAACATTCTTATCATTAAAAAGTTTGAAGTATGGATGTGGATGGCCATAAAAGTAGAGGAAGACCAAAAAAAATGGATGGACTATGTGAAATCTAGTACCTATGGTCAGAAAGGGGATGACTGCTGAGATTACGACTAATAGAGAAGTGAACAAGAAGAAGAAATGCTGAAGCTTCCCCAAATAAACTGGGAGAAGGGTAGGAGGATGATGATTCGCATCAATAAATATCAGACTATTTCTCAAGGATAAAGAAAGAAAAGCAGTTTATTCTGCACAAACAAAACGCACATTACGAATAAATGGCATTAAAATACACACATACAAAATAGCCAAAAGCCTCGTATTCAATCCATAAAAGTTTGTCAATTTTATCCATTGCTTGATGTTAAGGCCAGGATAATATCCCATCCCAACTAAAATTAAAACATTTTATGCACACATTTCAGCACAATAATGCTACTCAAACATGTTTATAGTTGGCACTGTGGTCGTAATTAAAGAGTCTCATTTGTATGTCGTAAATAATGTAAACTGCATGTTTACGCGAGTTCCAGCTCAGCTGTGTGAATGTGCACACATCGCGTGGATTACAAGGCTCCCTCAGACAGGCGCGGCGCGACTCCGGTAAAAGAATTTACATGAAGTTTTATAGAAATTGTTCCAGAGGCGCGTCGCGCCTGTTTGCATTTATACGCAACTGCACGGAATGGAAGTTTCACCTCATATTTTGGTACGATTGATTAACCATCGAGTTATTTGCTCTGTGGACCACTACTGGAATTCTTATCTCTGTTAAAAGCTCGAAGTAAAAGGCACATTGGTATTTAGTCACATTTACACGCATATAAGTTACGAGTACTTAGGTGTTTACCAAGGCAATGAATTCTAAAGGTGTGACTATATTAAACCAGTAGACATTGATTACTTCAAAATATAATCGATGATCGATCGATGGGCGGAATCCGGCTGCCATGCACCATGCTTGATTAATCAATCGTCGTTGAAATGTCATCTGTCGGCTGCAGTCTAGTTCACCTTAATAGATTGGGATCGTTATATAAAAATCTGCTTCTGAGAGCTACTTTGACTGGGATACGGACTCAACATTTTTAAAGCTGAGAAGACAGAAGACCGTACTACTTGGAAACGCGTCGTATGTGGTCGCGATCATCAGCGTTGATGGAACGACGAAAAGAAGAAGCGTAGCCCGAAAAATCATCTATCCTCACTGGCCATCTAAAGACTAGTCAGTTTGGAAGACACTACGCAATGATAATAAGCAGAAGTTCTGAGCCTAGTTCCAATTAACAATGAGGGACATTATTAAAAGCTCTGTGTAAAATAATTATCGTCAAATCAATTGCGCTTACTACGCTTAGGGCGAATTCCACCAAGCTTTTATACCTAGAATACTTACTACTTACCCTAAAAAGAAATTTTGAATTTTTGACAGTTTATCCATACTAGAACAGTCAGACGTCAATTTTATTCCAGGGATAAAAGATAGCTAACTTTGGTAAAATCAGCCCGTAATGAACAAAAAACAAGCTCTCTATAGGTTTCAGGTTATTTGAAGTGGATTTCAATGGAGATTGTTTTCGTTGAATTAATTATTAACTTTTGATGAACTCTTTTAGATTTCAATATTAGATTTAGATGTAGCCAGCACTGTCGTGTCAATTTTGAGATAATATCTATATATTATCTCAAACTAACTAACTAACTGCTATTCCTCCTGTTCGAATCAACTTTGCCGACTTACTACATAAACCCATCGAATATGTTTCCAAATTCGTCATGAAGACTTAAATTGTCATACACAAAGCTTACCGTCCCCTAAATATTTTTTTTATTGTTAACAGAATCACCTTGATATGGATACCCTGGATATGACCAAGAGTGAGCATCGTCACTTAGTACTGCAGATTGCTCTGAAATGCGCTGACATTTCGAACCCCTGCCGCCCGTGGGAGATCAGCAGGAAGTGGAGTCTCAAAGTGTGCGAGGAGTTTTTCCGCCAAGGCGACTACGAGCGACGACTCAACCTGCCAGTCACGGCCCTCTGCGACCGACATACTACGTCCATACCTAAGATCCAGACCGGTAAACTTGATTAACGTAATTAATGTTACAAAAATTCACATTTTGCAATCTACAATTATGCTTTAAAATTACAGGTTTCTTCAAATTTGTGGTGACTCCGCTAATAAGTCAATGGCATAGGTTCCTACACAATGACCTGTCCACTCAGATGCTCTATAATCTTATGTACAACCAAAAACGGTGGGAGACGTTAATGAATGAGGAGGCAAATGAGGAAACCAAGACTGAGATATCCGATGCGGATATGGTGGACGACGACTTGGAGACGGACAACGAAAGCAACAAGTCGGAGAGAGCCAGGCTTCTCCAGCCGCCGCGTAGGGCCTCGCTCAATCCTGTCAAGAAGAAGAGCCCATTCAAGGATCAGATCCGACGTTTCTCCGTGCCCCTAAATGTGTTCCAGGATGTTAAATTCCGGCTCCGCGAGAGGAGTCATGCGTCGTCGCTGGCGGACGAGCGTGCGCGCCGCTTTGCCAGCGCCGCCAGCAGCCAGCCCTCCCTGCACTCGCAGCTCAGCGTGCGGGGGCACTGCTCACACTCACAGGAACCCGAAAGGCTTCTCAACTCAGAAAATCTTCTACCTGATTCTACCATAGCCTCTATCACGACTCCCGCGCAGGCCGTACGCCTCAACAATGTGCTCAGGGAAGGTGGCACCCTGAACAAATTGGACAGACAAAAAACTTTCCCTCCTTTGGAATCAACGTCTCGGGAGTCCTCTGAGGATTCCGACCTCGTATCACCGTTCAGACCAGACGTTTTTAGTCCTGTCCCGGGAACAAGCAAGAAAGAACCTAAATATAGCTATTTAGTCGTGAGAGATATTAAAAAGACTGATTCGGAAGACACTTCTGATACTAGTGTAGAAGAAACGCCGCGTAAATTAGAGAAGGAAAACTCCGGACACAGGCATAGCCGAAGGGAGTCAAGCACAGTGGGCAGTCAACTGCGAGACAATTTGACATGGATGCCTTTAGAACTCGAATCCGACCCGCTGCTGCAGCGGCGGAGGAAATCGATGCCCGCTGAAGGTTTACCATTTAGTGAGTTATTTTGGAATATTTCTACTTACCAACCCCAGATGAAATTTCATTAAATTATTTAAACACAATAATAAATTTTACAGCTCCTAGAGAGAAGAAGATTCGCGAGGTAACGACAGTCCTCCCGCAGTTACTGCGTCGCACGTTCTCCGGGAAGGAGTCGTGGACGAAGCGGCGTGGCTCGGCCCCTTCGCCGGTGGTCCCCTCCGACTCCGAGCTGCGGGGCCTGGCCTCTCTCGGGTCCCTGCGACACAGCGTGAACGGCAGCCGCAGGAAGCCCAGCCTCACCGTCACATGCCAACAGTGGCTCGCCAAAGCTACCTACGGGGTTCAGGAACGAACCCTCCAACAATTCCCACGCAGAAGCTCACTCCCCGCTGAGGTGATGACAGGTGCTCTATAGCTTAGCGGCTTTTTTATATTTTTCTTTTGCATGTCTTTACTACATTATTTTAGCACAAGAGGTTTTATTTTATGATGCTGTTTGATTGAATTTGAATTATACTTACTTTTATTATTGACTGACTGATGATTTGGTTTGCAATCAGAATTTTGAATTCCAAATCAATGGAATTACTTTCGCGCTATTCATGTTGTTCCCTTACCAGAACTATACCAAGAATAAAGTAAATCACCTATTTTTGCCGTGTTTTTAACCAAATCCGATGCCGAAGTCTACACTGTTTGAACACACACGCATTCACAAGTACACCTTAAAAATAATTCCTTGTCTATGAATCTAATTAAGATTACAAATGTTATATTTTCCAGGTATATCATCCCACTAACTCTGGCGACGGTACATAATATTTGCTTGAGCCCAGAGAGGCTCGACATTATGATTCACTAGACGATGAAGATTCCGACCAGTCTTATAATAATTACGATGCAGACGAAGAAGATTCGGAAGGCGATAGCTCATGTGACGATGATTACACAAGTCAGTTCCACGAAAATTTAGCCCTCGAGTTTTCGGATAATGATAACGAACATTTAAATGATGACAACGATCCAAACTTGCTTACCAACCATTAGTCTGCCGTCATCATGCGTCGTCTATGTAAACGATCTCTTGAATCCTGTTCCTCTCCCATGTCATTTTATTGTAAATACATCTATCACTAATTCTATCTATGACATATGACCGCAGAAGTTTTACATCTGATGGTGTTCGTATAAGTGGCATGTGTACAATAGTTGTGTTAGAATGTGTGACGGTCATGAAGTTCCGCTCCTTGTCCATCCCCTCTCCCACTCTTGAACCAGATCGTTTACTTTGAAGTGATTACAGTGTAATCAGATTTTTCGGAGCCATAAATGGCATTAATGTCTAGTACTGGATGTTTTATGTAAATAACTATACTTGTCTCGAACATAACATTAATTTGTAATTATCATAAATTTGTGAACAAAATTGACTTTTTGACCCTACCGATATTTGTAGGACAATTTTGACCGTACCGATATTTGTAGGACAATCTTTAGTTTCCCGGTTCATTGCGCTAAATAATTATTATTCGTTGGATGATGATGTTAATTATAATGTTAGAGATACAGCCTACATTCTGCGCGCAGTGGATAGTGAAACAGTTCATATTATTACCATAGTAGAGTAGCTGTAGGTGTAAGCTTAAATTTTGTCTCGAACGTTGCATTAATTTGTGATAATCATAAAAAACCGACTCAATGGAAATAGCCATACTCTGAAGGCGGTCATTATAATCATGATTTTTGTAAGATACAGCGGGAAAACTTCCCGTTCCATTGCGCTACGAATGGCCAACGATATTATACATCATAGATACTTCGCGCAGATAGTGAAACAGTACTCATTGGAACGATGGCAGATGTCGCATAGCTCAAATGCGTTTTCTAGGGTTTAGACATGGATGATACTTCAAAATGGAGACACATAATTATAATATTATCATGGATGTTAAATCTATGGTCCAGTTAGGGACATATTCAAACGTAAGAATAGTGTCCTCTAATGTATAGCATTTTTGAAGGCGGACGTTGGAACTTGGAAGCACATGTTTTCATAACTACGATGCTGCTTTCCAGTATAGGTACTTACCACTTCAAAATGTTTATTTTGCAAAACCGCAGTACAAATAATTTCCACACAATGAATTTTTTTTATTTTTTTTAACGTATATTTTAATAAATGAATATTATTACAATATTTTATCTCACAAATTTATTGTAAGTTTTAAAAGAATTAATGTTTCGCCTAATTTATAAAATAATATTATGACTATACCAAAAAATAAGCTTATCCGATATGGGAAATGGTTACGTTAAATCATAACAGCAGGTTTAACATAATAGGAATAGAGTCTCATAATTTGTAACTTTCTTTTAGTATTTCGAAAGTTATATAGTCATAGAATTTAAGTACTTAGTAGTTTTTAAGACGCAAAATTAAGAAAGTGGTAGACGCTCTTTTTGAGTGAAACACATGATGATGCTAATGAAGGAGTATGGTAAGAGAAATGTTCAGTATTAAATGGAGACAGACAGCATAGGAGCTGCGACTGTTGATCGCTTTCACAAAGTCACCACACAGAATAACAGACTTGTACAAAATATATAATTGTTTCATGATGTTGCAGTTACGTATTATGGACAAAATGTGACCGATTAATTTACTTGAGTGTACATAGCTTAATTGATTATTACGAAATTCTATAATAATGTTGTGCAATATAAAAGTGCATAATCTTTTGTAATATATTTTCGAAATGTAGAAAACAAATTGATTTTTAATATTAGAATTGATATTTAAAATGGTAAGTTTTATGATAATAATTATTAACATGTACCGTCAACAGAAACGCGGTGCGGTGTGGACAATTTGTGAAATATTTTACTAAAGTACCTATTCAATATTTTCGTTTTAATGTTGATTTGTATATTATGTTTCTTTTTAAAGATATTATTGGTAAGTCAGTTTAGGTTGAAGACTGTGAATTTATGTCTACGGAATTATTTTTAGTATTTTTCTTGTAATGCTACAGTTATCTGTTCCAAAAATCTTTCTTGGTTGTCCACATCTAATATTGACACAGAAACCCGTGCCATTTCTGTCAAAATTTGGGCCTGTATTATGGCCAGTAGTTTACTTCGCAAAGTCCGGTAGGTAAAATAAAATGTCAAATATTTAATTGGTGAATTAATTTTTCATACCATCAGTCTGCTGACACCTTTTTGATGCAAACGCATGGGTGTAAAGATTGCAAGAACGTTGCCGTGCAGCGGCAGGCCCGTACTGCTTGTGGTCACACTAGAGGTCATCTTGCTAAAAGCAAGATTTATTTAATTTATAACTTAGATGTCGATACTAGTGGCGGCTGAGCGAACTTACAGAGCTGATTGGGTCTGAAACTCCCAACGACCAAAGTGTTGTTTCATTCGAGTGACCAAAGACGACTTTATTCTAATAGCCGGAAACTTGAAACCATCATACTTACGGCTCATCCAGTCACTGACGTTTAACTCACTAAGGCGGGTAGATCTGCTCATTGTTCGTCTGTGCGTAAAAGTGACTTGGCCAATACTGAGCGCTCCCCGAGATTACGCACACATGCATCTAACACACAAGACACAGTCATAGACGTGAGATATGACATCGGTGCAGACGCTCAGCAATTCTGGTAGCACTCGGTCGCCACTTACTTTCAAGTAAAACATGTCAGCGCTGGCTCGCTGAACGATTGTAGATGCTCCCAAGAGTATACAATCCTAGAAGTTATGGTAGGAAAGTATTTTAATATAGTAGGTAACAATGGGGGCAGATATTAAATCAAAATACGACTTTTGTCGATTTGAGATTTTGAGGGATTCTGAGCCTAGCTCATGAAGAATATTTTTGTATAGGTACTTTTTCTTTAATTTATTATAATATTATAACGGTGGTAAGTTAAACTAAGCATCATGATGGTAAGCAATGACAAAACAAGACGATTCCTACAAAGGATGAATCGTGAAGATTTCACATAAGGTCTTTTCATTACATTTATAACGACCTCTAGTGCCCAAAAGCACCGTAGTGGAAGGTTCTCGTTTATATGTAAACAAACACTGTGTTTCGCTAAATTTAAAAGTGTTAATTTATTTTGTGATTGTGTCCCGAGTAGGTTTTTGATAAATTGTTATCAGTGTAACATGAATCGTGCGTTGGATGTGCCAGGGTTTGTCTTCAAGAACGCATTTTCTCTAAAATGGTTTATGTCAAGAATGACAACCGCGTGTCTTTAAAATGACCAGTAATTTGAAACAAGACGCACTTTTAGCGAGAAGAGAAGACGCGATTATGTTGATCCTGGTTCTCACCAGAAAATATACTTGTAGACTACGACAATGTTTCGTGACTTTAACGTAACTGTTAGTTGTTAAGATGTTAGCGTTAGCAATTGAGTCGATCTTAAGGATTTGGTTCGATAGTTTACTACACGCCCGCTGTGATATGTTCGTTGCGATTGTCTTGCATAATTCTGTACTAGCCACATAGATAAGTAAGTACAAGTCCGTGGACGTTCTGTTTTTGCGTAATATATTGCAAAACATAATGTGTATTTACAAGTAGATAGTCAGTCACAAAGGTTATCTATGTCTCATCACGACAAACAGTTACACAGACGCTAATAGGTTGGACTTTCACACAAGTTGAACACGCTCCCCAATTTCAAGATGATATCTATTAACACGTGCCAACTGTATCAACAGCGGGGTATATTTCTCTCAATATATTTTTAGTACTTAAATACATAGATTGAAAAAATAATGTGCTCAAGAACTTCACTAGTATTATTCAGAAGGGACTTTTCCTTCGAATTTTTAGATGCAAAACACTATATAATAAACTATAGTTAATGCCTCAAGAGTCTACTGCGAGTGCGCAGTAGTTGGACATTATCTTTTCACTAGTCTACTGCCAGTGCGCAGTAGTTGGACATTATATTGTCACTAGTCTACTGCTAGTGCGCAGTAGTTGTACATTATCCTTTCACTAGTCTACTGCTATTGCGCAGTAGTGGTACATTATCTTGTCACTAGTCTACTGCTAGTGCGCAGTAGTTGTACATTATCTTGTCACTAGTCTACTGCTAGTGCGCAGTAGTTGTACATTATCTTGTTACTATTCTACGGCTAGTGCGCAGTAGTTGTACATTATCTTGTTACTATTCTACGGCTAGTGCGCAGTAGTTGGACATTATCTTGTCACTAGTCTTTTGTCTATTAGAATGATACTTGTTTAAATCGGGCTCAATATTCATTATAATATATGTTTACTCTCTATGCCCTAGGATGTTTAAAATCTGTGTTAATGTTAATAAAGTAGTTTCAGTGTTTGAACGAGTGGTATATCAATATGAGACAGTGACAGTAGTTTCTTTCGGTATCGGTATCAATGTATTGCTCGATTAGACATAGAGCCACGGGCCTATCTCACAACTAGAATGTCCCATTCAACTTGTAGTAATTTGAATTTCTGTGTTTTGATGTTAGATAATAATTTAAATAAGTATATCGTCTTTGATGTCGCCGCGGCTATGATGTCACAAGTTCTTAGTTATAATGTTTTAAAGTAACTGTTGTATGTACAATAGATGAATGTCCCTTCGTAAATAGTCATATTATGTTGTCTACAGGAAATATGTAATCACAAACTAAATATTAAGTACCTAATACATTGTTTAATGGCTCCGGTGAACCGGGTCTTCAACATGTTGGATACAGTTTAACTACAGTTCATAAATTTGGGAATAAGGGATCATTAGTAAATTGTAAGAATGGAAATATAAGGAGCTCTGCATACTGTGGTTCAACTGTAAACGACTGAATTATGTCATTTTAAAGTAGGGAGTCTAGTAGGCAATTTATGTATTTAGAAAATCTGATATTTTAGTGGACTGACCTACGGGCTGAAATCATTTCAGGGCTGGAAGATTTTATACTGCTGGCATGGCCTCAGTCCAAAAGGAATTGTAGTGTCAGAAATATAAATTACAACAGACAAAAAAAACTTAACATGAAGCATCTGAGTGTCAAGTAGTTGAAAAATTTATTGTCCCCTATCTCTCATTCCAAATATGTCTGTCAAAACATATATATTTGCTTACAAATATTCAAAAATGTTTATACCTATTTCTACAACTGTTAGTAGATTCTTAATAGAAGTTCTTTTAATGTACCTATACCACTGTATAATTGAGTCCGCGTATAGAAACCCTGCTTTAGATGTTCATATAATTCGGTCCCAACTTCATTTATGTCATTTACCCTGAGGGTCATAGACCGATGTTTTTCCTACGCTGTTCAGTATACTTAGTTTCGTAAAGGGCTACATTTATCAACAATTCTCACAATCTGTGTACATTTTGGGAGTCGAAGTCGTCCTATCTGCGATCTTGACCATTCATTTGCCTATGTGTAATGTAATCCAAAAACAATCAAGAGAAACCAGCAAGCAAATGGAAAAAATATCATTTCCAAACAGTAGTGATTTTATTATTCTCAAATAGTTTTATGTACATTCAAAGCGTTGAGAGGCAATTTCTAATGTAGCTCAAAATTTCATAATAATCTAGTACTAACACAAAATAATTTAGTTTATTCATTTATAGACCCAAAATACATAATTCCTTCAAAGCAAGGGACAACTGTGTCTTCGAACACTAACAAAAATGCCTATTATCACAAACCTAACTAACACACATACAGCGTGTTTTTGAACATCAACAACAGCTACTGAATGTGTGCGTATCTAGGGGATTTTTATTAATGAATTAAGTCTAATAATTTTCTAAATGCACAATAATAATATGTATTACGATCGAGTATTTAACATTTAATTAATGTAACAACTCATTATGTAAAAATGTGAAGTTATTTTTGAAATATGGATGTTGTACTTAAAATTGTTTTCGAAATAAAATTTTTTTTTTTCATTGGTTTTCTTTTTCTTATCTCATACATTTTTGCTAGCAGATTTATTCTGTTTTATTATTGATTTTATTTATTATATTATTATGGTTTCAATCAAGATGAACTTTCAAATACATTCATTACATGCAGGAGATTTTCGTTTTAAACTTACTATTTATTTTGATAATGTTAAATCTATTTGTAAGTGAAGACTGCAATTTTATCATAATTTATACTTATATATCCCTTTGTAGTGTATTTCTAATGGTACTTTCCCCCTCCGCCCCCCGGTACTTTTAACTTGTATGTACTTTCTCTACTGACTATTGTCACGGACCGATGTTTATCGTTGTATTAGTGTTAAACGTATAATATAAATGTGAGCAATTTATGAGCGGAATCGATGTTTTATTTCTGACCCTGGGTAATAGAATGTCAGATCAAATCACATCAAAATATTTTATTTCACATAAACCAATATGGGCACTTAAGAAACGTCAGAAGCTAGGTGCACGGTTCCAATTGGTTGTTTCCTATGGAGAAGAGCCGGCAAGAAACTCCACGGTTTCTCTTTTAAAAATAAGGGGCTTTTACAATGTTTCTAATTACAGAGTTGATAGAGGGAGGACAGTGTAGGCCTGTCAATTAACAGGTACTCAACAAAATATAAAAATGTCTACAAATCTACAGTCTACAAGTCAGGCCTACCACGTTCTCAAATTCGCAAAATATAGAAGAATATATATAAAAATAAAAGCCTATTTAAATCAAATGATATGATTGCCATTACAACTGTAACAAATCTGAATTAAATCCCTGTCTACAACAGCCATAAATAAAGAGTTGAAATAAGAATTAGAGGTATATAATGTCAAATAATGAGAAGATCATGTCAAAGAAGAAAGTAAAAAAAAAACTTTTCTTTTTTTAAATATATGTACTTCGTAATTTAGGAGCAGCTAATTGACATAGTGATGCCGTTAATGAGGTACCAGGGAAGCCACATTTGCAGAAGGAATTATTGCCAAACTTACTTGTCTTCAACGTAGTCTTTAATGTTATAATATGCATTTTTGATAAAGATAATTACGTTTGATGTGGGTTTTGAGCTGTCCATCGCTAAGTTCTGTAACTGACTTTGGCAACTTGTTATAAAAGCGGATACTGTTTATAAGAAATGACTTGCTTGTTTTAGTTAATCTAGGTAGGTATTACAATTCAATTTTTGCTACTTGTATTTATATTATGGAAATCACTTCGTATTTTGAAAAGTCCTAAATTTTTGCGAACATACAAAATACTTTCTAAGATATAAAGAGAAGGCAGAGTTAGATATCAATTTCTTTGAATTTGTGTCTAAGAGACTCGCGAGGACCCATTTTATAGATCGCGCGGATTGCCCTCTTTTGTAAAATGAAAATTGAATCTACGTCAACTGCCGATCCCCACAGCAGAACACCAGACATAATACTGTGGAAATAAGCAAAGTATACTAACCTAGCAGTGGCTATATCAGTCAACTGCCTTATTTTTCTTACTTCATATGCAGCTGAACTTAATCTTCCTGAAAGAGCTCTAATGTGGGCGCCCCATTGCAATTTTGAATCTAAAGTAATTCCTAGAAATATAGTTTCCGTAATAACATCTAGTTTGTTGCCACCAAGTTTTATATTTACCCCTACTTGGGATACATTTGGTAATGAAAACTTAAGACATTTAGTTTTGTTCGCATTAAGTAAAAGATTATTAGCTGCGAACCATTTCGAAAGAACCGCCAGACTATCGTTCACATGTAAGACATCCGTATCTTTTCTATATATTTTAAAAATAAGAGAAGTGTCATCAGCGAATAAAATTATATCCGATAAGTTAGCCATCATGTAAGGCAGTTCATTAATATAAACTAGATATAGGAAAGGGCCAAGAATTGAACCTTGAGGTACACCCATCTTAACTAAGGACCCCGAGGACGTCGCCCCGTTAACGTTTACTTTGAATGATAGTTACATATCTTTAATAATACCAGCAATGTCCTACTGCAGGGCAAAGACCTCTTCTCATACAGAGAAGGTATGCATGGCGTGCATTAGTCCCCACGCTTGCTCAAGGCCGATTGTTGATTTCCTTCATTGTCGCTACGTCACTACCTATGTGGTAACAAATGTTTTCGAATAGGCCAAATGGTGCAATCACGGCCGTTTTGACGATTCCGGACTTAATAATAGGTACGCCTTTTTCAAATCAATTAAGTATAGAGAATTGTTTCTCCCCACTAGGGAAGAAACATTTCTCTACAAAGACTTCACGACTTCACATACAATTTATTTAAATTGTATGTGAAGTCGTGAAGTCTTTGTATAAGGTACCTGTCAGGAACGGTCACTGCGTTGAGTCGACGATAAACTCCGCATGCTCGGTATTTGCCATCCTTACTGAGTACTAGGTGAAACGTGCTTGCCTAAGGATTGTTTGACAGTCTGCAAATCCCTTGCTGGATCATTGCCTCGATTTCTTCCTTTGCTGCTTTGTATTTGTGAGGTGACAGTGGCCTTATTTTTGCATACAATGGCGGTATGGCTGCTAAACGTCTACTACTGTATTGATGCTGTGATCCGACATAGGTGTGATATAGCCGGCTACGGACAAAGTCGTTTGGTTGTTGATAAGTAAAAAGTATGTCAACTGCGAGTTTGTTTGTGAAAGAAGCCGGCGTCTAGTATTCGTCGCTTGACTTCTGCAATCACGAAGTTCCGATTTATATTCGGTACAGTCCGATATTTAGCACCATCGATCGTTCACCGTAAGAAGGTATTGAAGAGCCGCTATATAAATGACTGACTGCCGGCACTACGAAAACGTTGGCTGCGGTGTCGATAAAAAATACTTAATGAATAGATGACGGTACTTCGATATATCGATAACTTCGGCTCCCGTCGCAACTAGAATCTCTTCTAGTTTTCCGCTCGTTTGTTCTTGCTGTCAAAACTACACTGACTTCGACATCTGTAGGCTTCCTTTCCAAACTTTCTATGGAAATAGCTTGTCGAGTTACATGTCATTGATTAGGAACGCCATCGTGATCGCTGTCAAGCTATGTAACAACTTCGGCGGTACTGACCTCAAGATCGGTCCATTTTCAACCCTGCAATCTCTTTTGAAAGCGATTCGTTCATTTCGATGATGTTTGAGTCCGATATTGTTGATGTGGTTGTTCTGTTCTTCTGCTGGTGTAGGTAAAGCAGGAACTTACGGTATTAACTTCCTTTGTCTGCTCGTCCATTTTGTCTGCCATCGCTGCCAGTGCATCCAATCCAGGGATTGAAAAGGTTCCTAAAATACCGGTTGTGTTTAGTGGTTCCGTTACTAGAACCCGACCGGAACAGGAACCTAATTTGGAACCTTTAAGAATCTTTATTTTACCGGTTCTTCTTCAAAGCGAGTTCGAACCAGTTCAGTCGAAGCTTAATACGATAGCGGCGAGGTATGTGCGGCCGCCGTCGGGTGAAGACTGGTGAAGAGTTTGGAGTTTTTGTGAGAGGGGAGAGGAGCACTTTTGCTTTGATAGATCTTGTGTTCGTTATTTTGTAGAGAACCTTTAAATCGGATGGTACGGAGCCGGTATATTAGAACCTTTATTTGGAACCGGTATATTGGAACCTTTATTTGGAACCGGTATTTCGGAACCAGAACCAAACCGGAACCTGAACCGGAACCATACCGAAATGAAGAACCTTTTAAAGAACCGTAATGAAGAACCGGAACCCAAATTCGTACCGGTTTTCAATCCCTGATTTAATCTTGATTCTTCGCTGACCGAAAGCAGCTACTGCTCGCGTCGATGATGGTAAATTACTCATCTATAACATGGGTAGTGTGCCGTCAGGTATCTTGTGTCTCGCAATCGACGAAGAAGCTGTGGAGGACGCTTGATCTCCTAGCTCGACTTCATTTAGACGTTTCTGTATGTGTCTGTTTGCTTTCGGATTCTTCATAAACTGATAGCAATATTTTCATCAGTTTTTCGTATCTTCTCGTGTTAGATCGCGACATAATAATATGGCTTATTATTTGTTCCACGTCTATTTTCTCTAATTGCGCGATGGCGAGGCCGAATTTGCTTTTATGAATGAGTTTCTGATTGGCCAGCATGGTCTCAAATTGGGCGAACCAGAGTCTAGGTTAGGCTCGCCAGAAATGGGATAACTGGGGTAGCTTAAAGTTCGACCCTAGTAATTAACCACAATCCAGTCCAACCTGCCCGTAGCTGCCGACCCAGCGATGCCCTAAGTCGAGATCTGTACCCACAGAAAGTGCTCTTAGCTTGTAGTTGCTAGTTTATAAGTTTTATGCCCTGGAGGCCTTAATCGCATCAGGGAATGTCCTGGGAAATGCTCCCGATAATTAATAGAGGTAGCAAATGACTGTCAAATGGCTAAGAGCTGCCGTCTTTTTGTTACAGACTGTGCTTCAAAGTTACAGTTCCTCATTGATACCGGATCAGACGTCTGTGTATTGCCAAGTAGACATGCACGTGAACACAGAAAACGCAGCGTATATTAACAGCGGCCAACGGCAGTTTAATACATAATTATGTACATAAGGCATTATTAAATTACATTTAAATCTGGTGTTGCGCCGAGATTTTGAGCGGAATTTTGTTGTGGCCGACGTGGAAAAACCAATCATGCAGATTTCATATCATATTATGGTTTGCTCATCGACTGCAGGAATCAGCTTTTGCTCGACAGTGTGATCTGACTTTCAAGACGAATGCTGCGTATGCCTTGTGAGTTACAGAGCGTCAACGCAATCTCAGATGTCAGTGAACACCATCATCTCCTGGCGCAATACCCTGCTCTGAATAAACCTTCAGGTATCCACAGAGAGCTAAAACATTCCACCATTCATTATATTAGAACCACGCCCGGCCCACCCGTTTTCTGCGGACCTAGACGCCTTACTCCAGACCGATTTGCCATAGTCAAACAATAATTTGAAGAGATGCTTCGCGACGGTACTGCTCGTCGTTCGGACTCTCTTTGGCCATCTGCATTACATCTTGTACCGAAAAAAGACGCTGGATGGCGACATTGCGGAGATAACCGCAGTCTCAATGCACGAACAATTCCAGACCGATGCCCTATCAGACACATAGAAGATTTTTCAGTGAGGCTTGCAGGTTGTACTGTTTTTTTCAAAATTGATCTTGTGAAGGCATATAATCAAATTCCTGTCGTTGCTGATGGTATTCAAAAAATCAGTCATTACGACACCTTTTGGACTTTTTGAGTTTCCGTATAATAAGTCATTCGGTCTTTTTCGGCCTTTTAAAAGATTCCTGGACGAAGTTCTTCGGGGCATAGATTTTTCCTATGCATATATCGATGACGTTCCGATCTTCTCAGGTCCAGCTCTGAGCACCCCAAACATCCGGAATGGCTGTTCAAAAGATTAAGCACCTACAGAATACTTATCAATGAAACCAAGTGCAGTTTTGGTAACAGCGAAAGCGTGTTCTTAGGCTATAAGGTTTCTGCGGAAGGTATCTATCCGTTCTTGATATGTAAAGATGGTCACCCATTTACGGACCAACCGCGCTATGCGTAGCTTAATTAACCTGATCGATCGACACGTGCGGCTGTTATTACGCCGCCACAATACCCTAAATCCTAGAAATACAGCTATAAAAGTGCATCCACACCGAAATTATTTCTTGTGGAGCAACGCTTGCAAGTGTTAGTTGACAACAATTGATAACAAAAAGTTAATATGATGTAATGTTACTAAAAGTTATAGGAAATTAATTAATGTTAAGTACTCAAATGTGAATGTCGTGTCATGTGTGTGTGTTATTAAATATTTTATTTCTTTCTCTAATGTTGCTCAAAAAGGAAGTTTAGTGTGGATGCACCTAAACGTGTTAAATGTAGTGTCTGTAATTTCAGCGGGACCCATACCCCTCAAATCAAACCGTTACACTAGCGCTATTTGGCGGCTCAGAACAGTATGGTGGTGATGGACCTCGCCGCCGTAGGGGAGTATATGTTTCTTGGTGGTACATCAACGAACGAGCCCGTTCACAAGTAGGTCTACAGCTAAAATCTGCAGTCTTAAGGTGCCAAGATCTATATAATCTGTGGTGCTATTAGTCAGTGATGGCGACAATGATACTGAGGTGCTGCTACTCGAAGGCAGCTGATGTTGGTGGTCCTCGATTGACATACACGTTGGCGTCAGCAGAAACCAAGAGAAAGGAAAGAATATAATTCTATCCCTTAACGATGTTGAGATCATAGGAGTTCTGTTTATCTGCCGTAGCTAGCTGGCTCATTTTAATGGGATAAAGACACAATTCAGACTGATGTGCCAAAATATGCGCGCTTGCGTCCCAAATAGGCGCCATTTAATGAATAAAATAAACTATGAAAACCAGTAGAATGTGGTAACATTAATGATAAAGGACGCAGTCGATTCAGCCACATTTAAACAGAAACCAAAAATCTATCTTCGCAGCCTTTTTCCAACTTTGTAGGGGTCGGCTTCCTGTTTAACCGGATGGAGCTGGAGCGACTGCCTATCTGACCTCCACGTGGAGGTCAGAAAGGCAGAAAAAAAAAACAGTAACTGGAATGTTACTGTTTTTTGTTTTTGTTTTGATGATACTACTGTTTGATATTAATAATTTATTATTTTTAGCTATATCATTATGTTAATTAATGTACAAAATATTTCAGACACAATGCGAATTTTTATATGAACAGATAAATAAAAATAAACTGGGTATCATGGTCTAAAAAAACAAGGCCTGGCATTCCGGGAGTGACACATGCTTACGTCACTATCCAGTTGCCACTTTATTGCAACAAAACAAGAATTATGGAAATATTTTCAGTCACCATTCTGTTAAAAAATATGTATAAACCATTTAAATTGTCGTTTCATTTTTCTTATCAAACGAAACAATTCTATTAAAGCAATACCAACGTAATTGTTAGTTAAAACCTCTTTGTTTTATCGGATTCGCACAGGTAATAAAGGCGATTGGGGAGTTATTATGATACACTACTGGTAATACAGCGGTGATGACATAGGCTTGAGTCACCCCCGTGACCAGAATGCCATACCTGGCGAAGTATATTATTATACCATGCTGGGTCTTTAACCAGAAACCAATTCACAATAAAACTATAATTGCTAACTAACATGATTTAATTTACGTGCTTTTTAATAAACTTATTTTTTACAAAAAATATAATATACATCTAAGCGGAAGGGGCTCGAGGCTTCGCTGGCGGGATGCCGACGGGTGTAGTAGACGCAGTTTCGGGCAACGCCGACGCCGTCTCTAAGCTCTTCAAATTGGTCTCAAACTCAACTGGTTCAATGAACTTTTTATGCGGGTACGGCGTCGGCCCCAATATACGTTCGACATCTTTGAAGTTTAACGTTTCTTTTTTCAGAAGTTCTTCGGCCAACTGCGGACAAAATAGTAATTTTAGATTTTTGAACTCGCCAGGGGATTATCGCACTCTCGAGTAGTGTCACACTCAAGCGACGAACAAAAACTCGACTATGAACAAAATCGCTTGACGAGGCAATAGTCCTATGAGTCGAAAGGTAATTTGATCGATTTTATGTTTACACGGAACAACAGAGCACGGAATCGCCGCGCCGCAGCGTCTAGATTCGGCAGGACTAACAAACATCGTGACGCCGACAACTTCTGTCACGACCGTCAGTCAAAGCCGACAGTTTCCATACGTCATGTGTAACAGTGCGAGTAAATGGTAGGTAACACCACATGGTGGTGGTGGTGGTGGGGCTCTGTCTCGCATAGGGTCGTAGCATTATGCTGAGCGATTGCAGTTTTGCGTGGATGTGACGCATATTTTCCCCCAACTCGTTCTTTTTGTATTGGTGTTTTTTCTTTGCGTCATGTTTACCGTAAATAAACGTATTTTCTTTCTTTTTTAGGGTTCCGTACGACCGTATCCAATGAGTAAAACGGGACCCTATTAATAAGACTCCGCTGTCCGTCCGTCCGTCTGTATGTCTGTCCGTCTGTCACCAGGCTGTATCTCATGAACCGTCCTAGTTAGACAGCTATAACAACAAATACTAAAAAACAGAATAAAATAAATATTTAAGCGGGCTCCCATAGACCAAACGTGTTTTTTTTGCCATTTTTCTGGATAATAATACAGAACATTTCGTGCGCGAGTCCGACTCGCACTTGACCGGTTGTTCTTTACACGTTTGGTTTGTATGGTAATTCCTATTCTTCCAATTTTCAATAAGTCAACATTTTAGTCTCCTTCCACACACACACACACACATAATCAGCCTATAATGTTCCCACTGCTGAGACACAGGCCTCCTCTCTTTGAGAGGGAATGGGCTGTAATCTACCACGCGGGCCCAGTGCGGGTTGGTAGATGTCACATGTCTTCGAATGTTTGGTTCTAGGTCATGCCGGTTTCCTCACGATGTTTTCCTTCACCGTTTTGAAAGCAGTGGTGATGAAATTATTTACACAAAGTAAAGCGCCTGCCTGGGTTCGAACCCACGACCTACAACTCGTAAGTCACTGCTCCTACCGATATCATCATTCTCTTGCAATTATCCCAATTTACTTCTGGAGGCCGCAGCATGTCTTCGTCTCCCACACTTCTCTATCAGTCGTCATCTCGGTAGTCACCCCCTTTCTAACCATATCATCTTTCACACAGCCAATCCATCATTTCATTGGTCTTCCCCTACTCTTAAAGTTATTCACATTCATACTCAAAACTTTTCTCACGACATTTTCATTTTCTTTTCCTAGTTGCTATTCCTCCAATTCGCACTAAGCGCTTCCAGATATCTTTTATAATGCGCACAGCAAAAGAGTGGAAGTCTCTACTTGCGTCTGTGTTTCCGACTGCATACAACCCCAATTCTCTTCAAAGTGAGAGTGAACAGGCTTCTTCTGGGTAAGCTCACTCCATCGTCGACTTTGTCTCTGTCATCTCTGACCTAGACTAGAGTCAAGAGAAAACCCTACACATTTTTTTTTAAACCGTATTCCCCCGCGTCACATGCCCATACCATGTCCGCCGCACAACTTTTCAGTCCACCACCTTCAGACTTCCTCTCGATAATCCATACTAATATTGTAAATTCTAACGTAACTCTGTAATCTGTATATTACGTTTTCACGTCTAAACCACTAACGGATTTCGATAAAATTGGCACGGAGATAGATGGCATCCTGGGGAACGTTCCCGTGGGACAATTTCCGCCACCCACGCAGGCGAAGCCGCGGGCATAAGCTAATCACCTATAAATCAGCCTTACTTATACTGTAAAATATCTATGACTTACCATGACAAGTTTGTCGTGGTTATCTCTGAGCAGCTTCTCAGTCCTGAAGTACGCTTCTCCGATCAGTTTCCTGGCTTCCAGGTCAATGAGGTTCTTCAGCGTCTTGCTGAACGGACTCTTGCCGTGTGCCTTGAGGTCAGGGAAAGATAGTAGCCCTACTTTTTTTGACATGCCATAGATTCGGATCTGGGAAAGAAATAAGAGTATTTATAAGACAAGATAGAAACTCAAACTCAAAGTATTTATTTCAATATACCCTTACAGGCACATTTGAATAGTCGAGTATCCGGTCAGTTAGTCTGGAAGTTGAAGCTAGCTTGCTAGCTAGCTTAATAGAGTATTCTGCTGAATAGAATTAGTACCAGAGATTGAAATCGATTTAAACTCGCAAAGCTTTAAAATAAAATTCGCAAGCAACTAACGTTTTAGAAATTAAAATCATTCGCTCAGTAGACAGTGTTTTATTAATTGTTAACAATTTGTTTACTCAATCGAATCGGGCCTGCGCCTATTTGCTCTTGGAAATATTAAATTAACGCGATTGCGCAGAGCTCTGGCGAAACGTCAATCGAAAGTTGATTGTTGATTCATAACTTTAATAACTATTAACAATAATTGATAAAAAAAAAGTTTTGTCGATCCATCTGCAACGTAGTTCGCAAGGCAAAAATCATATCTGTCATATAAATCATCACTAAATAAGGAGTATAGTTGTATTGCCTGTTGAGCAGGACCCACACCACAAAACCTTACAAGTGTACAATTCTACAAAATGATTGTAGAAAAAATTGCGTAACACAGAGATTACAAATATAATACAATTATCAATGTACAAATCTTTCATATTTTTAAGAGCGTAACACAAAGCACGGGGCCATGTCACGATGCCTTACATAATTGTACGATTTATAAAAATACAAGTCTACAAATCGTAGAATTTATGTAAACTTACAAGTTTGTTTAAGAACAAGCTTGTAAGTGTTGGATTAAGAGCGGGATTTTTACTTGTAGCATGCTTGAGATGTCCATCACATGTCTGAAGTAAATAGTATTTACTGCAGATTTAATCTCTCTCTAAAAGTGAAATCCGGTATGTTGTAATATGTCCTAAGTTGATATTATATTCCCCTCTTCATTGCTACTGTCACTAGAACTGAACACTTCTATGGTACACGAATAACATTGTAATACCCTCTGACACACGCTTCATTACTTGTAGCTATAATTATACCAATACGTAGGCTAATCACTACTAATTTACTGTAACACAAACCTCATTCTAACAATTGTCTGCTACATATTGTAAGGTTTTCCCAAAAAACACAATATCGTATGATAATTTTTGTTTTACGCTAAATTGTAGAATTGTCACTATCATCTATGTAAATTTGGAGGGTTGTCCGTCACAATTATGTGGCTTAGAGTTTTGTGGTACTCGCTGTAATAAGATTTACGAATTTGTACATTGTAATTGTAAAGTTGTGTGGTATCACCGGATTCGGACTCCAGAACATCACACACAGACCCGGTCGATGTGATAATGGCCGGTGTCCAGCAGTGGGCGTTTTTGGCCTAAAATGATGATGATCATGATGATGATGTATAACGATACTCATCCTATGATACCTGTGCGTAGGCGATCTTGGTGACTTTCTCAAGGTCATTCTGCGCCCCGCTAGTGATCGAGTTGAAGATGATGGCTTCGGCCGCGCGCCCGCCCAGCGCCATGCACATGCGGTCGAACAACTGCAACACAAGACATTACTCAATGGTTTATTATAATAAAATAATTATAATTTATTGAAACTAGGCTGAGAATCAGCTCTATTTGAACGTCAAAATTACATAAGACGCTCCCCCAAAACGCCCCCCACCCTTCACTACTTCCTAGTGCTTTAGCGGAAGAAGAAATGGCGCAACAAACCAACAAACTGTCCCGCAGCACAGCTGTCTGTTGAGTTAGAATAAGTTAAAAGGTATTGCATTCCACAATGTGTACTTAAGTGGTACTTAAAATTTAATTAAGTAGATCATTCATCATGGACCCTGTTGGGCACAGCAAAATAGTAGGAGAGAAGAAGCTGCTTTCAAGACTTAACAGTCTTCTTAAATATATATTATAAATCTTATTAGGGTTATTTCTAATATGTATGAAGTTTCCAATTTATATATAGTTCCCGTAGGTAATTATAATTACTAGATAACAAGCGCCGCGCCCTGCTTCGCAAACATTTTACGACCGAACAGAACACTGAGATTTTTTTATTATTTGTAAAAAAAAAAAGAATGATAGACATAAACCTTCCGGAATAAATTCTCCAAATAATAATAATAATAAGCGTATTTATTTTTTCTCACAATTGTTTTGTAGCACTTAACAAATGAGGGTGAAAATCGCATTCAAATCCGATGTGTACTTAAAAAGAATAACGCGGTCACACAGACACGAAGAACAACTTAATTTTATAATATGCATAGATTAGATAGCTTTTAATTCAAATATTCATTGACAGTATCGTAGCATTTTTTTTTTCACAGCCGTTGTATAGAAAATATGTCAAACCGCCATATTTATTCGTCAGACAAAAGTTATCTGTCGATATAAAAATCGGCCCCGAGTGTACAATATGGGCCTGTTTCATAGCTTATTACTACAAACATAAATTGTTTTCTGTATATACTTTATACAGGTGAAAACGAAAGAAATACGAAAGTACAAATCTTTTATATAATCTTCAGTACCCTGGCAGACATTCCCAATAATTTATGTATCTGTGATATTGACATTACTTGGATCAATTAGTGCTAATTTTCCGACCAGCTTATGTGTCTGAATAAGACCCGTTGTACACACGTTTTTATACCGTAAAAAAACTACGGTTTATTCGCCGTGTGCAGGCACGGTCATCAGTGTTGTATGGATCACTCTGGAAGTTTGTTGACGTCATAGCGGCACTACGGCACGGCGCTGTCACCATATACCATAGAACGTCATGTCATTTAAGGCAAGGCTCAAGGCATTCCTGTTGGAAAGATGTCTCTACTCATTAGATGAGTTGTAATAGTCCTAAAATTGCTCTTCAAACTGACATGTAATAATTTTTTATGATGTTTTATTGTGTACCCTGTTCATATGACTTTTATTTTTATTTTTTGATTATTCTTTTTCGTTTGAATTGCAATTATTTTATTGACATAATGGTTTAATAATTTATGTTTGCATGGTATTTTACATTTTATTCAATAATTTTCTAATTTTAATCTAATTGCATGTTTTCATATATAGTATATTTGTACATGTAATACTGTTGTTAATGTTTCATGTTGAATTATATTCAAACGCAATGTAAATTGTTACTGAATAAATAATTTGAAGAATTGACGTGATGTATCGCTTGAGTCAATCTACGTGTTAGAGTGATCAAAGATAAACGAAAGGAAGTTCTGTTCTTTAAACAACAAAAAAACGTTAAACAACGTTTCTTAGATATGTTCGCTTTGGCTTGCTTGCATTTGTAGTCTGACAGTTGCGTGACAGTGACAGGAATAATACTTAGCCAAAGTACGTGCTGAGTAACGTTTATTAATCTCGGCCTTAACAGTTTTCCGCGGACAGCTATCTACTCTATGGTCTGTTCCAAAAATATCTGATGAAAATGTAAACAAAGGGATCGGAATACGTACGTGTGGATGCCGATGTCTAGCCACTTACAAATTGAGTGCTATGATAATGATTATTTGAATACTTAGACCCGATATTCTAATTTTAGATCACCTAAAAAATGTTTTTCCTGTGACAATTGAGGTTAATTTTATTACGTCAAATTTCGTCGACAATTTTATTGTTACAATTGAGTGTTAAGTATTCAAACAATAATTGTTGAAAAAGTGGGAAATATAAAGTTGAAAGTTTCCAAATACAGATAAATGTGTTACTTTTTGTTTCGTAATAACTTAACCTGAATAGGGTTTTTTTACACTTTCATTAGATACTTTTGGAACAGACTATAAATTTTGTAGATTTACTGACCTCTTCCTTATTGTAAAGCTTCTGGTCGGACGTGGTGTACTGCGCGAATCCCAGCGCCATGTTGGTGCGCGGTACGATGGTGACCTTCAACAAGGCGTCCGTGTGTTCGAGCAGCCAGCCAGCTAACGCATGACCTGCCTCGTGGTAGGCAACCACGCGCTTCTCTGCCGGTGACATCGCGTGACTACGCTTCTCCGTACCTCCTGGAATATGAATGATGGAATTGTTGTTAAAATAGCTGTTTGTGGCTGACGAAAAGAGGAGGATGACCTGAGACCGACAGCAGTTGCGATACGGACAGAAAAGTTCACGACCCAAAATTGTGGAAGGATCTGGGGAGGCCTGAGTTGGAATGCAAAACAAACTTATTACCGATATCTAATATATGAAATGTTCAAATTTATTTTTAAATAGTTCAAATTGCCATTATTAACGAGCTATTTAAGCTTGTTAATAATGGCAATTTGAATTTTAATACTTAAAATCATCAAGAGAACTCTCTAAGTTCATATTACTCTATCTCTATCTATTTCATGAAATTGATGAATGACATTTGATGCGAATTCTAACTTACACATTTGTATTGATGATTCTAATGATTATAATTCTGTAAATACATGTCTTTTTTGTTACGGTCACGAATGATATTTTGATCACCATACAATCTTGTCACAGACATGAACATTTAAAAAAAACGTAAGAAATATAAATTTCGCGGGCTACCTTGGCACAGGTTAAAGAGCTCAACGACTCGAGCAATACCAATGATGGTGATGGTGACTGACCTACGACTCTTTCGACGGCGTACTCCAAGTCTGTGTGTCGCACAATGGTCTGCTTGTGCCGCGCCGCGTGCAGCGCCGCCTCGTTGCACACGTTCGCGATGTCGGCGCCACTGAAGCCGGGTGTGAGGTACGCGAGCCTACGCAGTGTACGGTAATAATGACAATTTAAGAAAAGTATGGCTCGTAATGTTTCTATAATACCAGCCTAATACTGTCCCAATGCAAGGCAAACGCCTCTTCTCATACAAAGAAGGCACGAGCGTTGATCACCACGCTTGCTCAAGCCGGGTTGGCGATTTCAGACTTATATTAACTGGATGTCCAGGTCTCCTTACGATATTTTTCCTTCACCAATGCCAGTTATATCCCAGATAAACTGAGAAAGTACATATGAATTGAAAAAGTACTCGTGCATGAGAGGCGAGAGCTTAACCACTGGGCCATCACGACAGACACTGGGTCATCACGACAGTCAGCGACAGGAAATTAATTACCAACTTCTATTCTATTTCTTCCACCACTGCTCTCAAAACAGCGAAGGAAAATATCGTGAGGAAACCGGCATGTCCTAGAACCAAAAATCCGAAGACATGTGACATCTAGCAACCCGCACTGGGCCCGCGTGGTGGATTACGGCCCACTCCCTCTCACCGAGAGGAGGCCTATGTCCCAGCAATGGGAAGATTATAGGCTGATTATGCCTGGCCTGTGCCGAATTATGCCGACCCATACATGTGTGTAGCACCCCTTATTACGCAATTTGTACCTAGATCATAGGCCCAAAGATGACAGGACCCTTGTGTTGACAAGGCTTAACAATACTAAGCCCCTCTTCATAAAAGCCCTGTGTGACTGCAATAGTTTCTGACATGAAGGTAACAAGCATTTCAATATTAAGGCGGAACCTTCAGGGTAGCCCGCGAAGTTCAAATTTTGTTACTTTTTTTGCAATTTGCAGGTCACTGTCAGGTTGTATTTTGATTAAAATATGATTCGCGGCCGTAACAAATATGGCTTTACAGAATTATAATCATTAGAATCAGCAATACAACTCTATAAGTTCATATTACCCTATTGAATGACTATTTCATGAAATCATGACATTTGAGGGCAATTAAGGAGTTGTATTGCTGATTCTAATGATTATAATTTTGTAAAGCCATATTTGTTACGGTCGCGAAACATATTTAGATCACCATACAACCTGATACTGACCTGCAAATTGCAAAAAACCTAAGAAAATTTGAATTTCGCGGGCTACCTTGGCGCATGCCCCTAAACATTATAAAATGCGAAAGTAACTTTCTGTGTCTATCTGTTACCTGCTCAGGCACACAGATAGACCATGACCTGTGTAGGATACTTTTTATCCCGGTAGTATGTTCCCGGAGTATGAATTCCGTCCTCCATACGAGCGAAGCCGCGGGCTAAAGCCAGTTATGTATGAAGCAGTTTCAATAGTTAGTTTTCGGTTTTTTTATGAAAAAGAGGTAAAATCTTACCTTTTCACATAGTAATCGGGCAGTTCTTCGAGAACTATATTCTTGAGATGCCTGTTGAATATTTCCTCGCGTTCGATCAGCGTTGGCAGGTCGATCAGGATGTGGCGGTCGAAACGTCCCGGACGCAACAGAGCCTGAAAACATATCATTATGTATTTGGTAATGTGTACAGTACACTATAGATAGACAAGGCAGGCAGAGCTCCTCGCTATGCTAAGCTATTGTGATAAATCCGTAAAACTTGACATTTAAATTATTCTGCGTAATCATCACATATTATTTACACATTGACATAGCTGAATATTATATACAAAATGACATGAATATTTACTTTGAAAAGTATTATATTACTTTAACTATTGTGAATGTGAGCTAACTATGTGGGTCAATTTCTTTTTAAATTCCTTTTTTTTCTTAGTTTTTATCATGGTCTGGCATTTTGAGTACTTTATGCGGCCTACCCAAATGTCCTTTCTTTGGTATTGTTCGTCGAGTCGTTGGACTGCTCAAGTACTGAGTTGAGCTACACTATTAGTGACAAATGCTTGCACTGACTGGACAGGTCCACTCAAATGTCTAAGGTTCTTTCCTCAAAAGACCATTTCAGACAGAGATCCTCACATGATCTGATCATGATTATGTCTGGACTTTAAAAGAGACTGACCCTTGAGTTTGTTTCGCCATTTCTTCTCAGGGGTAGTCAGACCAGAAATGTCGATTTCATCTATCTTATGTTTTAATACTTTTTTATTATACGTGTAGAAGTGATTCCGATGTCATATTTACAGACTATGTCCGATGTCATATTTATTTTGTTTCATGACATAACATAACAACACGCCTATACCTCAAAGGCTTAGGCAGAGGTGTACCTATAATACACTCACATTTCGCCAGTTTAAGTCCCATGTAAGACTCCGGGTTGCTCCTGAGATATTTCAGATCAAAAATCCCAATAACACTTTGCTCGACCCGGGAATCGAACCCAGAACCTCATGCTTGTAGCGGCATCTATAACGCCACATGCAAGCTATGCGTCACATTGACGTCACGCAAAATCCTGCATCGCGCAAGCAGCGTTTACCGCGCAACTAGCATTTATACAACGTCCCGACAGCAATCGTCAGGCAGTTGCCCACCAGACACAACACCCGTCTAGTCGGAGAATCCTCCCTTTTCTATAGAGGTATGAGTGAACTTTACACCCTGTTCCTCAAACCTCTATATGTTCATGCTTGACTGTAGATACGAGTATACATAATCATATTATTTTTATTTATAGGTCCCGCGCCCTAATTGATTAACACACTATTAATCAGAATCTGAATCATTTTGAAGGATTTTACTAATCCATTGTTCAGAAGCGAAAAATTTGTCTGCTCAAAAACGTAAATATCGCAATGAATGTTGTTGAACTGTCAAAATGAAAGCCATTCCTACTGTTAGCGTGTTACGCAGTTACCCCGCTGCTTTAAGTATGTTCAGGTTCAGACTCTGTTTCTCCGCATTTCGGTAAGAATTGGAAAAAGATTGTTTACATACATTGTCTGACTTGTGTACAGATACCCGGGCCATTGTTAATTATAATACATTACAATGGCCCGGTCAAGGACCGAAAAAGTTAAGCAATAAAAAAAACCTAGTAAACCGATAAAAAAAAAAAAAAAAAATATTTTTTTGTTTGGCCTTGCCACATTAGGTCACATTAGATCCTTATGTTTAGGAGGTCGCCGCATATCTCTTGAACACAAGGACCCGCCTTTCAACTTGATGAAAAGAAGGCCGTGATCTGCGGGAAGACGCCGCATATAAATTGAGAATCGGAATCATCTGTGATAAAACCTACGGACACTGAGTCCGGACAACTCAAATCTTTGTGAATATTTAATTAATGGACGTAACACTAGAGACATTACCTTATCCAGTACATCAGCTCTATTAGTAGACGCGAGCACCACAACCCCCTCGCGACTCTTCATGCCATCCATTTCTACTAACAGCTGGTTGAGGGTCTGTTCGCCCTCGCCGCCGCCCGGGCCGAAGGAAGAGGGCCCCGAGGCCCGGGCGCGCCCCACTGCGTCCATCTCATCTATGTAGATGATGCACGGGGCCCGGGAGAGGGCTTCCTTGAATAGGTCTCTGTATGGAATAAAGATGAAGTTGTATGGAGAAAAGCTTTTAAATCAGACTTACAATATAAATAATATGGACTGTTATTGCATAATTTGTAAATACTTTATACAGTGGTACCCAACTGATAAGGCGCGTCGTGAATCTTCGTTCGCACAGAAAAGAAAGTATGGCCCCGAAGATTAACGAAAGAATGCTTAAACTTATAATCAACATTCGATCACTTCTATAAGGTTCATAATTCACTGCAGCTGTTAGTTCCGTCTCACTCGCAAGTCGCGCCCCTCCGATCAGAACGACTAACATGCCACGAGGTGCGCGCTAACATGGCGGCAGCTGCCGACCAATAGCGGTACAGAAAAAAGAAGCGCGGTGCGTGGAGCGTGCCGATTGGTCAATAGCATTTCCCGCGCTTTGAAAATTCATCTTCTGCGCAGGTACATCGGTAAGCCATATCAGTTGGGTACTACTGTACCTACCTATTTGTAGTAAAGTAATTTTATTCTAGGAACATCGTCTATATATAATTGATTATCTCAACAAAATGTTGTAAAACCATTTTTTTATCAAGTTTACTGAGGTTCTAACCTATTCGTCTGCATACACATCTACCTTTTGTAAGGGACAAGTAGAATCAATTCTGATTTGTAATTTGTGACGATCAAAAGTGACAAATATATAGATAAACATAGCTGCAAATCATAATCAATAATACATATACTACATAAACTTACGCCCTCTTCACATGGGGGTAGGCAGAAACTATAAATAACTTATAATAGTGTGAACTCTTTTAGACGATATCCACATTTCTAATGACACAGCATACATACACGAACATAAACATTTGTAAGCACATAATATTATAGTGTTGACACTTCGCACTTTCCGTGCTTACTATCTATCAGGGGAACGCTAAAACGGATGGCAATATATGTGCTGTAAAAGCAGCTTATTTTATTGGTACTGCAATGCAATCAATATGTCTTTGACACTTTTGTAAGGTCCCTGGTCCTTACAAAAGTGTCAAAGGAGGAGTTCAAACTGAAGCGAATCCCGCGCAGGATAAGGGACGAAATTACGCTCGCTCCGATTGTGTCAACTAACTTGTATGGAGGTGTTCAACCTGGCGCGCCTGGCGCGCCTGCCGCCTGTGATACAGGTTTATCCTAGTACAGTCATCTAACATTATAATACCTATGTAAATTATTTCTAAGATGTTGTTTTTTTTTTCTTAATTAATCCTAAATAAATATTCGTAATGGCACAGTGGTTAAGGCCTCGCCTCTCATGCATGAGGTTGTGGGTTCAAATCCGGGCAAGTACACACGTGACTTTTCCATTAATACGTACTTTCTGAGTTTATCCTGGACATTACTGACATCGGTGAAGGAAACACATCGTGAGGAAACCTGGACTTATAAGTTAATATAAGTCTGAAATCGCCAACCCGTCTTGAGCAAGCGTGGTGATCAACTCTCGTGCCTTCTGTGTATGAGAAGTGACCATTGCTTGCAGTGGGAGAACAGTAGGTTGGTATTATTATCTATACACATATAAATTAATCTTTATCTCCCTTGGTCATCGCATCACGCGTGAACGGATGGAACAATTTCGCTAATTCTTTTCTTTTCTTAACGCCAATATTAATTTTACATACCTGTCAGTTGTTTGAAATAGCTGTCAGCGATTGACAGAATGCGCGCTGTAAATATCGTCTAACACAGATGGATCGGTTGCTAAATGAGTCGATAGTTTTAGTTTTAGTCAATAGTCAAAACTAAAACCAAACGACATAATGACATTCATAGTTAAGACAGGACATAGTCTGTCGGGTCATATAGTTACTAATAAAATAAATATATATATATATATATTAGGTTGGGGAAAAAGTCTTTTCGCATTATACGAGTAGTATGTATGAACTTGTAATAAAATCTCTTTGGCTATACTATTTGTATCTGGCTGGTTTTGGTATCATTGAAAGATTAAATTTTAAAGAACATAATTCCAAATTCAAATATGGAAAATGTCTGATTTTTCATTTGTTTTTCGTACTGTCAAGATGAGTGGATCTAATGAAGAAATTCGATACATTTTGAAATTTTACTGCAAAAAAGGAAAAATGCAACGCAAGCCGCAAAAAAAAATTGCGATGTTTATGGACCTAGTGCAGTGTCTGTGAGAATAGCACAAATTTGGTTTAAGCGTTTTCAATCCGGAAATTTTGATGTCAAAGATGCGCGTCGCTCTGGTCGCCCTATTACGGATAAAATGGATGCCATTTTTGAAAATGTGGAGCAAGATCGGCATATCAGTAGTTACGACGTAGCTGAAGAACTGGAAATTGACCACAAAACAGTTTTGGCACATTTGAAAAAAACTGAGTACACAAAAAAGCTCGATATTTGGGTACCTCACGAGCTCACTGAAAGAAACCTAATGAACCGTGTACTCATTTGTGATTCTTTATTACGACGTAATGAAACCGAACCATTTTTGAAGAAGCTGATATCTGGTGATGAACAGTGGATCACGTACGACAAGAACGTGCGAAAAAGGTCGTGGTCAAAGGCCGGTCAGGCTTCACAGACTGTGGCGAAACCCGGGATAACTCGCAACAAGGTGATGCTGTGTGTGTGGTGGGATTGGAAGGGCATTATTCATTATGAGCTGTTACCACCAGGCAGGACCATCGATTCTGAACTCTACTGCGAACAACTGATGAGATTAAAGCAAGAAGTTCAGAGAAAGCGGCCGGAATTAATCAACAGAAGGGGTGTGGTTTTTCATCATGATAACGCTAGACCTCACACAACTTTAGCCACTCAGCAAAAATTAAGAGAGTTTGGCTGGGAGGTGTTAATGCATCCGCCGTATAGTCCTGACCTTGCAACTTCAGATTTCCACCTGTTTCGGTCTCTTCAGAATTCTTTAAGCAGTGTCAGGTTAACATCACGAGAGGACTGCCAAAACCACTTGTCGCGGTATTTTGATCAGAAGTCCCAAAATTTCTATAGCAATGGGATCATGTCCCTACCTACAAGATGGCAAAAAGTTATCGAACAAAATGGTACCTACATACTTTAGTTAAATGTAAATAAACTATATTAAAAAACGTTTTGAATTTTCTTAAAAAATGCGAAGAAACTTTTTCCCCAACCTATTATATATATATTATAAAAAATATTTAAAAAAAAACTTTTGTGAAGAATGTAACACGGCGGGTATTATGGCATCTGAAGTTAATCGAACCTACAACAGATTTATGACGAAAACGTCGTTGGCGACCGTCCAACACGTTCCACCGGGTTTGTTTCAATACATTGATGATCTCGGCTGCGTAGAAAAGCCGGTTTGATGTAATCTGGTGAAAAACTTAAAATAGGAAGTGCTTCAATTGGTTTGTGTACTGACCCGCCGCTGCGGTCTTGACCAGCTTTATTATAAAGCAAGTTTGATCTTTAGAACTAAGTTTAAACCCGAGTCTAAATTGTCAATTTTGTATTAAAAACTTTACGTATGTCGAAATCAAGTTCAAAATACGATAACTGGCTCGAGGGTTGAGATTGGACTAACGTTAGGAGTCGTTTTGTAATGTGTGATGTGTTGATTCAGAAATTGAAAGTTTATAAGATCCATTTTAATACCGTATTTTTCCCTTATAGTACTTATTATAGGTAGAAATACCTGACTCTAGCTGCTCCAAGGCCCCCGATCATCTCTATGAACTCCGATCCGTTCATAGACAAGAACGGTACATTGGCTTCAGTCGCTACCGCTTTCGCCAACAACGTTTTGCCACAGCCTGGGGGTCCTAGTAGCAGAGCGCCTTTCGGTACCTGAAGTAACAAATAAATTGTGTTGATTGTATGGGTTTTTATTCAGATTTGTTACAGTTGTAATAGCAATCATGTCATTTGGTTTAAATAGGCTTTTATTTTCATATAGATTCTTCTATATTTTGTGAATGTGAGTACGTTGTAGGCCTAACTTGTAGACTGTAGATTTGTAGACCTTTTTATATTTGGTTGAGTACCTGTTACTTGTTGACAGGCCTACACTGTCCTCCCTCTATCAACACTGTAATTTGAAACATTGTAAAAGCCCCTTATTTTTAAAAGAGTAACCGTGGAGCTTCTAGCCGGCTCTTCTCCATAGGAAACAACCAATTGGAACCGTGCACCTAGCTTCTAACGTTTCATAAGTGCCCATGGTGGTGTATGTGAAATAAAATATTTTGATTTTGATTTGATTATGAGAAAAATCATTCCACAATTTCATCCCATCAGGTGATCGTTCAATGTAGCCCGCGAATCGTGATATTTTTACGAAATAGTCTTATTTCCATCTAACATAATTATCTTCGAGAGCTAACTTATAATAATTTAGTAATTATTTTATCATAATTGCCGCCTATTGAATTTTGGTCTACATGCAACTAAAAACAGCGCTGCAATTTGAAAAAAAACGTAAGACATGTTGTTTTCGCGGGCTACATTGACAGACCCGCCTTAAACAGTCATCGCATTCAAATAACTTGAAGACGGTACAGCAGCCTTCTGTTCCCATGCATCATCGTCATTTCAGCCGAAATACGTCACTACTGGACATGGGTCTCCCACAAGCGTCGCCACATGGACCGCACCTGTGCTTCTCGTATCCAGCGGATTTCTGCGCCTTTCACCAGGTCATCGGTCTACCTTGTGGGATGCCAAACCCGTGCTGCACCTTCCATCTTTTCTTCTTTCAAACAATTTCTTACGAAACTCATGTGCCGAAAAGCAAGAATCGCTTCAAATTTGCAAACGGGAAAAGACCGTTGTTTACCCGGACGCTTCCAGTTCTCAAAGGCCAAGCGAACTCAAACTCAAAGCATTTATTTAAATTTAACTATTTACAAGTACTTGGAATTGCCAAAGAGTCAGTCAGTCAGAAAGCTGAAGATAGTTGCTTATTTCAAAGCGTAGCTGGTTTCTATAGAGAAGAACAGGTAAGAAACTCCACAAACACTCTTTTAAATTAAAATATTGTTGAGAAAATCGTCTTTCGAGTATTCCATAGTTGGAGATGCTCTAAATGAGCCTTAAGAGATAATAGAATAAGCAAACGGGTACACACATGTTCGGCTCGGCATGATTCGACACAGCCGGGTGGCAAAATCGAATGCTTATATGTGGATATATGTTCGGTAAAAAGCCGCTTGGGTTAGCTAGAATTGTGCCGAGTCAACCCGAACATGACTAAGCAAGGGTAGATGCCACACGGAGATTCGCCGATCGGCACGAGCTAAATGTAAGCCGAATATGTGTAGGAATTGCTTTATGTCGACTTTGTTGTTCAACAAATCGAATGCGCCGAGCCGAACATGTGTACCTATTTAGTTATCATAATTCTACAGCTTTTTTATAAGATCACACAGTACCTTAGCTCCCAAGCTTTTATAATGTTCAGGTCTCTTGAGGTAGTCCACAAACTCCATGACTTCGATCTTGGCCTCTCGAAGTCCGGCCACGTCTTCGAACTTCACTCCTCTGCCCTGGCCACTCATAGAGTCTACTAAAGTGAACTTGGCACGGCCCAGCTGATTCTGTTAAGAAATTAATGTATTTTTTTGAAGTTAAAAGTACAAGTTGTTTTTGTATATAATATATTTGTATAGTTAGTTAGTCATTTAATTTAGTACCCAGAGAAAATAGTCAATTATGTTAAATATTGTGTATATATAAAAGCATTTTAATGCATGTAAAGTTGAAAGGAAATTCTAATTATCAATAGTAGATGTTCGCATTATAAACTAACTAGCTTCGGCCCGCGGTGTCGCCCGCGTGTATGTCTGAAATTATCCAACGGGTACATACTACCATTACAAAAAGTATCCTTTGTCCTGAGCAAGTCATGGTCTATCCATGTCCCATTTCAATTTCACCGAAATTCGTTCAGCCCACAGACTGACAGTTACTTTCCCATTTACAATTGATATATTAGTATGGATGTACAAGATTTAAGGGAACAATGTGAATTATCGATCTGCCTGCCTTTTTCCAACTTTGTTGGGGTCAGCTTCTAGTCTAACTAGATGCAACTGAATACCAGTACTTTCCATGGAGCGACTGGTTAACACGATATCCCTTGCTAAGACTGGTTGTCAGACTTTTGGGATTCTGACTGTAACAACAGCCAAAAATCAACGATTGAAAGCCAGGACCAACGGCTTAACGTGCTCTCGGAGGCACGGAGTGGTTTCGATATGTGCTGGATTGTCACCCATCCACGGACTAACCTCAGCAAGCCTAAGTTAACCTTCGATCGACCTGTGAGATATGCTCAGTCAGCCCTACTACGAGTCTGCTGGCGAATATTTTTACCATGGCACATTCAGCTATGCTGACCTATCTTGTACCGATAAAAGACAAGTAGAATACTCACAAACCCTCCCAAGTTGATGTTCATCCTCATGGACTTAGAAGAGTACAGGAAGGATAGTATGACGGCCGCTAACAGCAGAGTTGTTATCACCTTGCCGGCCACGCTGCCATTTCTATCGTATATCACGCGCACACCTGAGTACAATCAACCACAACTTTAACCCACAGCACTGACGAGTGATTAAATAGCTACCGATTCTCTTGTCCATACACAGAGAGTTGCTATCTTAAAAGACTCTTGGTGTAGTTTGTTATCAAAAGACTATCTTTTACATAACTTATCATCACCCCTGCAATCCACGAAGTGCAGTAGCGTTTGCGACCATTAGACCACGGGGGAACTTTTAAGACGCATGAAAAGGATTTTTATAGATAAGAAGTTAGTTATAGAGGGCAGTGATGGCTTTACTTTATATAAATTATTTCATAACCACTGCTCACAAAATGGTGAAGAATATGCATTTTGTTATGTACAAGCAAATAAATGTATGTATTGTAGCGATGCGCGGCCACACGGACTGACTGCGCAGGCGGCGTCGCGCACGCGTGTTTGTAATAAAGCGTCAGTGCGGTCACAGCCCGCCATTGGATCATTTGTGTCCCGTATCTAACACAACATGTCCTAGAACCAAAAATTCGAAGATATGTGACATCCATCAACTAGCACTGGGCCTGCGAGGTAAATTACCCACTTAAGTCCCACCAGTGGAATTTACATTATAGGGTTATAATAGTAAGGTTACAGATGTCAAATACCATGTCCACTACACCTTAAATTTCGCCGTGTTCGACACGTTTCAACGTGCCATATCTACATTCACACCATCAATATAACATACCTTCTTTAACACCTAAATTCTTCTCAGTGGCCCGGAGTTTTTCTTCAAAGCGGTGGATGTCTCCCACATTCATATGATACACGCGATGATTGGACTGCAAAATAATACAAAAATAATAAATAGTACTGTTCTACTTGATACTTTTATTTCGCCTTCAGTAAAAGTTAACAACCACAGCCGGCAGACGGCAGCGGCGTTGCGGTCGTCAAGAACCGCAAGCGCTCGACGTCACAACAACGTCGGCAGCGGCACGTCTCTTCTTCAATTTCGCAAAGGTCATTTGTCAAATAGTAAAATACGTCTTGTCGCCGACAGCCACTGACAGCACAGCAGATGGCAATTAACTATCTACAGAAGCGTTTCCATAGAGCTACATAGAAACCAGTAGTGTCGTTGCGGTTTGTTATTGTGGTTGAGCAGCTTTGCCGCTGCAGTTTGCGATCTGCCGTCGCCTTCGGAATTGTACCTTAAGTATGTCTTGTCGCTCTGTTAGAGAGAGCCACTGACTGCACTACTTTTTGGAACAATAAATTATTATTATATTACTACTGGTATGGTATCTACGGAAGCTTTTAGAGTTACATAGAAACTAGTTTTAGCCGTTGCGGTCTGTTGACACCCATGGTGTACCTACACAGTAATAATGGTGGTGATGCAATGTTACAAAATAAGCTGGATCACTTACCCGTTTCCCTTTGATGATGGCACCTTCATGCAATATGATAGTGACCACTTCAAGGTCCGGTCTCACGATTAGCTCCTCGACCTCGCCTTTAGACAGCATGGAGTAAACAAACTCGTTCCATGACACGTAGCGTATCATCTGAAAGTTGGTAAAGTAATAAGTTACCTTTTTTAAGCTGTTTCTGCAACATTTTTATGTGTTGCATGTAAACAATGTTGCTGGCCAGATGGAATGTTGCCGAATCACTGGCAACATAATATCAATGTTCCGTATTATTGGTAAACAAAATAACATAGCACTTAGCATAATTATGTTGCGGGATACAATATTACACGATTGCTACATAACATTGTATCCGGTGTATACGCGGCTTTATAGTATCAGTTCAAGTAGGGGTATTATTTTCTCAAAAAGCCCTACAGGAAACCAGCGTCAAACATCATCCATCTTATTACAAAACACGATCTAACTTTAGCCCGAGCCTAAACCTTCGAGCCAGTTTTTGTATTTCGAACTTTATGCCGACTTCAGTAAAGTTCATTGACAACCTAAGGCCGGATTAAGTTGTCAGTTTTGTAAATGGAACTGTATTTCGATTACTGTTAGGTTGTTATTACAAAAACAGGCGGCTAGGTGGTTTAAACCATGTCTAAAGAAAAACCTTGTTTTGCTTGTGTTTGATTTTTAAAGCATTTCACTTATGTATTTTTATGTTGCATCTTTAAAAATGACGAACTTCCATACAAACTTCATCCCATTAAACCCTTTAGGGATTGAATTGTCAAAAATCCTTCCTTAGTTCTCACCTTTGTTATGTTAGGAACTCTTGAGCAAAATTCCATGCTTCTAGACCCAGCAATTTAAGGCTGTGAATTGTCAGTCAGTGAATTTAACATTTTTAATTATGTGCTGATTTTACCATAGTGATATATATATTTTATCCGTGGAATAAAATTGACGTCGGACAGTTCCAGTATGGAAAAGCTGTCAAAAATTCAAAAAAAAACTTTGGATAAAACTTATTCTAGATATAAAAGTTTGGTGAAATTCGCCCTAAGTGGATATTAGAAAATGATTGATGAGTGGATTCAGGAAATGCTCATTTATTACAATATCCCATACATCATATTTATGTATGGCATATTATAATAAATGAACATTCAGCACAATCACTTCATTGTGACGCGGACTACCTCAACGAGCTACCACCACATTAATTATTCACTGAACATTTCAGTTATTTATTTATGCGGGTTTGTCATGATTGGTCGACAAACGTTTGGTCGACGTAACGATTGGTCGACAAACGATTGACCGACAGTAACGATTGACCGACACAACCATTAATCGACATATACGATTGGTCGACTCAACTATTGATCGACAATAACAATTGGTCGATATTACGATTAGCCGACAATTTTTTTATAATTTTTATTTTTGGGCAAAAATTAAATCCTGATTTATCCTGGGTTTTATCTGATTTGCATAATAAGGCGTATCCGACGGAGCCCCGCTTGGCGGGGCTCCTACTACTGGGCGGTTTAAAAAAAATAACCACGAAGGGGACGGCGGGGTCTTCCAGACCCCGCCATCCCCTTCTAACCTAACCCGTCCGAGTCGGGGTGCCCCAGGTCCCGAGCTCACTTCGCTCGCTCTTGCATCCTATCCCCGATTGTGTAGATGTCGACCAATTGTTATGGTCGATCAATAGTTGAGTCGACCAATCGCATATGTCGATTAATGGTTGTGTCGGTCAATCGTTACTGTCGGTCAATCGGTTGTCGACCAATCGTTACGTCGACCAAACGTTTGTCGACCAATCGTTAGTATCCCATTTATGCTTGTATTAATGTGCTAAAGAGAGTAGGGTGGCAAGTCCTGCAGTGGAAAAATACTGGTTTGTAATAAAAAAATATCTTATTATGAAATATCTCACCTCATTTTGACTGTTATCTCCTCCTGGTACAATAAGTGAGCTCATAATAATCAGAAAGCAAGTAGTGAACATCCAGAAGGCTGCCTTCATCATCAGTGACGACATTTCTTCATTCTTTTTCTTTTTATCTTTATCGTTCTTAAAAAAAAAAGACAATATTAGCAAATAATATACAGGATGTAAAAAAAACCCATCGCATAGCCGTCGCCTACGCATTCTGTACATCAAACTAAGTAAAAGCACAAAAATAATTGCTGGGAAACGAATTTTATTTTTGGTGTGAAAAATCGCTTTTTACGGTAGTACGCAACGGTTGTGTTATAATATTAAAAAGTTGTTAACGTAAAAATAACGTCAGTAAAAGTTGGAATTTTGACCTTCAATATCTCCATAACCAGAAGAATCCCAGGTATGATCCAGTACATAAAAATGTTTACAATGACGGGAGTACAAGTGACTCTCGGCTTCAATGTGTCTTTTTAGATCCGTTAGATTGGTCCATTTAGAGATCAATATAATTTAGATAGGCATATTGGTAGTAAACAAAGTAGGTATAGACATTGGCTTGTGACCGATGCAGCTTGTGACTGACGGCATTGGCTTTTTCATTTATTAATTTACTATAATAATTTCTTTTATTTTATGATGGTTGAAGGACTTGCAAATGAGCTACCCGATTTCCAAGTGTTTCAGACGGTGATAAAATATTGCCTGATCATTATTGTGGTACCTGTGCTGTCATTCTTTACTTCTAAGAGTGTCCTATTCGATGGAATTTTACGACTGGAGCGGATTACTAGCAGTGTGTATTCCGCTGTAGTTGCGGTAGTTGTCCTACATCTTACACTAGGACTTTACATCCTCAAAGCCTATAAGCGACACGGAAAAATGAGAAAAACCTGTCAAACAGGACTAAAATCTTTTAGTTCTATCTACTGTTATCAATATACCTCATCACAAAATGGACAACTTATACATGAAGGGTGAACTATTACAAGTTCATACTAAGAACAGTGAAATATACGAAGGCCGGTTTTATGGAATGACTAACGATAAGTCTAAAATTTCTCTTTACAATGTTAAGAATTCACCTAAAGGAGAACTAAGTGATGGTATTCTTCACTATTACGACTCTGATATCAGGGATATTGTAAAACTCAAAGAGCCAAATGAACAAAAGCATTTAAAAATATCTGAAAAGGAATGTGAGGAAATCATAAAGACATCTAAAAAGTACATTTATATAAACCAAGTTGATAGTTTCCATGAAGCAGTGGAAGACTTGAGCCAGTTCAGTTATATTGGCTTGAGTACTGATTGTGCAAGTATGGGGAGGAAATGTAAAATGCCATTCCTGGTCTTATCTACACCTCTACAGATTTATATTTTTGACATTAAAGTTATGGAGTATCATGCATTTGATGCTGGGTTAAATGAACTCTTGCAAAGTGAGACACCTAAGAAGATAATCCATGATTCCATCAGATTGTTTCATTCATATCAGATTGTTTGTATCATAAGCACAATGTGAAGTTGAATTCAGTATTTGACACTCAGGTTGGTGATTTACTTATCACCAGGAACAAAACTGGTTGCCTGCCTGATAAAGTGAAGAGTTTGTCAGTGTTTCAACCTTTACCTTGGATTACAACAGTCCGTAGTTGATGACAAACTTACAGTACTGGAGTGCACTGAACATCCACTAGCTGCAAAGATTAAGGACAGCCTTGCTAAGAATATAGCATTCCTGCATCGTCTTTCAGAAACCATAAATGATGAAATGTTACTGCCATTTGTGAGAGGAGTTGAATGCTTTGTTGAAAATATTCGTTCACTGGACGACTTTAAGGCTTGGGAACGTTGTGGTATGCAAAATCACCAAAGCAAAATTACCAAAGGATTTCAAGAGTGCAATTGAATATTAAATTCAGTCTTTGACACATTCCGAAGATAACACAAATAAATAGTAGGTTTAGATTTTTTTTTCTTTTCTGGCACATTTTGGTTTGATGCTAAAGTTTGGCTTTAGACTAGTCTCTAAAAATGCAGTATTAAAATTCGTGTTGTAGAGATTTAAAATTAGTTGTACTAAGCTTTAGTAATCATTAAAGTACTTACTAAATACATAATAATGCCAATAGTGTTTATGCGCAAAAAATTAACACATGATGACAATTAATAAACATTGAAACTCGCCAGCATCATGTGATTCTTATGTCATGGTTATTAAATAAAACATTAAGCAATCTAAAAGTACCTTAGAAATAATATTTATAGTAGATATTACAATGATGGACAGCGTTCCTGAAATTTAACAACTCAATTTATGTTATAAATGTAACCTACCTTATCATCCTTTTCATTTTGTTCTTTATTATTTGAAGGAGTAGACTGAAATCCACGGATATTGTTGTTGAATAAAGAATGTACACTCGGTAAATTAGACCTCTTAATTAAAGCACAAGCTGCTTTGTATTCCGCATTGAAATGGCGCAGTTGCTGTGAAAAGACAATATATGATTTAATTTAAAAAGAGACAACTAAGTTTTCACTATCTGTCAAACAGATTAAAAAACACCATGAGAGATAGGGTTTGACTGAGAGCTCAAATTCAAGAGCTCCCACTCACACCCACACCCTTGCTGCTTAGAAAACAGAGTGATACATAATAATAGTCTTTATCTTTTCCTATAAAGAGGTTGTTAATTGTTTAACACTGTTTTAAAGCTACATAGACACTATTTTTCCAATCCCAGAGAGTGCTCTATTTAAGTGCTTCAATTAGTAGCAGTTTCTGTCCAAAAACAATGTGAAGTTCACCAGCTCTTTCACTGATTGAAAGCTACACAGTAGCACAACATTACCTTCACACATCATTTCACAGCCTATTATTCATTGTCATGCATCTTTTACAATACTCAACATTCACTTCCATACTTGAGCATAGGCACCAGCACACCGTTGTGTATACCTGTAGAGGGTATGAGGAACAGGATGTAAAGTTCACTCATACTCTATAGAAAAGGGAGGATCCTCTGACCAGACGGGTGTTGTGTCTGGTGGGCAACTGCCCGACGGTTGATGTCAGGATGTTGTATATATGCTAGTCGCGCGGTAAACCCTGCTTGCGCGATGCAAGATTTGCGTGACGTCAGTGTGACGCGTAGCTCGAATGTGGCGATGTTGATACCGCTACATGTGACAAGTCAGTTGAGCCTTTTTGGAGATCAACTAGTTAGTCACAATTGCATGTAAGTATAACATCAATCTCATGTGCAAAATATTTTATTTTAGATAATTTAAGCATGTTAATGCATTCACTCTCCTTTCCACGTCTTAATCAATCTTTTCATATCTTGTAAACAGACTCCCCAAATATACAAACTCATTCACTTGCTCCACGCTCTGTATCATTTATTTTCACATCACATCCTCTTCTCTTTCAAACACTTTCAGTTTTATTCACATTTATTATATTCATCCCTTTCATCTTATTTGCTTCATCCATCCAAGTCACCGTGTCTTGAGCTGTTCTGTAGACAATGCAAGTAGAACTTGTTCGTCTGTGTAGAGAAGGCATCCCATTCATCCTCAATTCGCACTCCGCTCTGTGTTAACTAACTAACGCAGCCAATAAGATGCTGTGGTAACTAAGGTCCAAAATAAGATTAGAAATGTTTAAACAAATGAAAGTCATGTCACAAATTTCAGGCTGAGGGGCATTTCCCCTATTTTAAAAAACTTTTGCATTCTAATCAGTCTCAATCTTACAAAAAAACATCAAATTTAGCTACGTTGTTGACAAGTTTTTGATATTGATTGTTGCTGAGATGACTTTGTGACTTGAATTTGAATGTTTTATTATGAGAATTTACCTTCTGATTATTCTCTTATTGAGCATGTTCTAAATATTTTTAAAGTACCTACTAGTACTAGTGCATCCGGTTAGCCTGGAAGCTAACCCCCACATATTCGGTAAGGGCTAGGCAGATAATGATGATATTTTTAAAGGACTGAAAAGTTATTCTGTTTTATTAATTTGAACTGAATACTTCAAGTAAGCTGATTAATATTAGCAAATATCATCATGATATTGCACATAAGATAAATATTTCACAACATTGTAATGGAATTGCATTAGAAAATGTTGAGAATTCAAGATCATTAAGATAATTATGTTTAAGGATTATGCCAAAACGTGTTGAACCTTATATTAGGTCTTTACCTATGAAATTGCCGTTCTGCAGTACTGGCCATTTCAAATCAAAATAATTTTTGTTTGGCTAAGAATTCTAATTTCAAATTAATTTTATTTTAAAAACATGGATTTTTTTTTCTAAAAGTAGTCATTTCTTTATTGATTAGTGTTACATTTTCATCGCATTTCAATCTTTTTCGTCATCATGGATACGTTAAAAATTCGAGTAATTATGGAATATGAGTACCGTCGTGGCAGCAACGCGGCACAAGCGGCACGCAACATCAACGACGTTTACGGAGCTAACACTACAAACCAACGCACCACCTGTTATTGGTTTGCTCGCTTCCGTTCTGGAAATTTCGACCTGAAAAATGAACCTCGCGGTCGTCCGAAGACTTTGGTCGACAATGACGAATTAAAGGCGATTGTGGAAGCTGATGATACACAATCTACGGCTGAATTAGCAGCAGCTTTCGACGTTAGCGTCAAAACAATATTGGTCCATTTGCGTCAAATTGGCAAGGTAAAAAAGCTTGACAAATGGGTGCCCCACGAACTCAATGATCGCCAGCGCGAAGTACGCGTCGAGACGTGCCTTGCACTGCTCAACAGACACACAAATGAAGGAATTTTGAACCGCATTGTTACCTGCGATGAAAAATGGATTCTGTTTGATAACCGTAAGCGCTCAGCAAGTTGGTTGGATCCTGGTTCAGCACCTAAACAATGCCCTAAACGAAAACTTACCCCTAGAAAAGTGATGGTCACTGTTTGGTGGTCTAGCGCCGGTGTGATTCATCACAGCTTCTTACCAAACGGGGTGAGCATTACTGCAGATGTGTACTGTGAAGAACTGAACACAATGATGGAGAAGCTGGCGCATCTCCAACCAGCATTGGTCAATCGCTCGTCTCCGCTGCTCCTGCACGACAACGCGCGACCTCATACTGCACAGCAGACGGTCTCCAAGTTGCAAGAACTGGGGTTGGAAGCTCTCCGTCATCCGCCCTACTCACCAGACCTTGCGCCTACAGACTACTACTTTTTCCAGAATTTGGATAACTTCTTGGCGGGAAAAAAATTTAATACCCGAGAGGCAGTACAAAATGCCTTTGAAGAATTTGTTGCCTCCCGTCCAGCTGATTTCTTTAAGAAGGGCATCAATAAACTGCCACTGCGATGGCAAAGATGCATTGATTGCATGGGTGATTACTTCGATTAATACAAATAAAAAATTCATGAAAAAAATTCGTTTAATTTTTTTCATACAAAACGGCAATTTCATAGGTAAAGACCTATTATTTAAAAAGAAAATTACACAAAATGAATGATTTCAGCATTAGGTAATACTGTTTAGATAGCATTTTTTAGCTTTATGGAAAGAAAAGGAAACAAGTTACGTAGTGACCCTGGAAATAAAAATATTTCAAAACCGTCATCTTACCGGGTGCTTCGATTTACTCGTTAAATTGTGTAACACTGAGAAAGATCTACACAAATTCACTAAATCATTCTGGCACTGTTTATTTATTTGCCTTTCAACAACACTATTTCTTAGCAGAAAATTTTGTTTCAGCTGTATTTTAGAAGCAGATAATCGTTTAATTGAGAGCATTTTTAAATAAAGCACATTTGTTTATTTTTTAATTCAAGAATTAAATAGCAGTAGCATTTCTGTTTCTATTTCCAGTGTGAGTGAAGACAGTTAGGTTAGCCCAAAACTGTCATTTTGACGTTGACATAAAAATATCTATGTGTTTTACCAAAAATTGTTTTAATTAGCGGCAATGGATCATAGCCTTTGCAGTAAGTTGGGAATGCACAACGAAAACATTTGTGTCGTCTGTACATTCAGTATTTGTAGTGATTCGCGATCGCGACGTTAGGCTGAGTTCACGACCATGTTCGCGAAAAGATATCTAGCAAAGGGCAATTGGAGAGTCCACCACCTTATTGTATATTTAAAAGAGCCTGGCTTGTCTGGCTGCCAAACATTCTACCAAGTGATTTTCTAAAACAATAGAATGTCGAACGTCAATACGTCAAATCGTATCAAGGAACCCGTGCAAGGAACATAACTTATACTCACGCAAAGAGTATCTACTATAAGTATACGTCACGTAGTACGTCGAGAATCGTATTCAATTCACTTTTTACAATCGCACCGTACAAGTATCGTTATTTCTAAAAGTATCAGTAAAATACTCTGTGATATGATTCGTTTACGTTCTTTAATTTCAGGTACTTTGCGAGCAAGAAGTGTGTTAACTCATACATTTATCCCTGGGAAAATACAAAAATGTTCGTACTCATATGGACCTCCACAGCCGTTTGACAATATGCCGTTTAGAGTATTAAATCGGTTAGCTTTTTTCTCAATACGTAGCAATATTGACCTAGTTTTCCTGCAATTTGCGGTGACTTCACCGAGCAGTTTTCAGACCCGTACGTGGCCATTGCATGATTACCATGAAATTAAATCAATTAGTAATTAATTAAATCAATCAAGACGGGCTACTGTGGGTACACTATCCCTAAAACGAAGTCCTCTTAAAAGCAATGGTGCAATTATCCAAAGAAGTAGGTACCTATGTAACAGAACATAATGTGAATAACATCATGCCTGAATTCCGAAAAAAAAAATAGGCAGAATGTACCTGCATTTCACCAATTAGGGTCAGCTCACACCGAGACGCGACACGAGGTGACGCTGCGTGCACATTTTGAAAGAACGACTCAAAATATAACTTTATTTAGTAGACGAAAAGATACACATTTCATTGTAAGAATTCAGAATACGTTGCACTATGCAGCGCTGCGCCTCGAGCTGCGTACTACGCACGTAGTAACAGGGGGCGAGCCTATTGCCACCAACCAGGGACTAATCCTGAAACCGGGCTGCTACTGAGAAATTCCTGTGAGCTCATCCGAATAACACTTTGCCCTACCTGGGAATTGAATCCAGAACCTACATGCTCAGCAGTCTCATGTCTGCTGAGCATGTAGGTTCTGGTGTGTTTGTTGTGTGGTTCTTCTAACGAGGGAGAAATCCCCATCTACCATAAAGTCTAGCTAGAATCAATGTGTGAATGTGAACCTAGGCCTTCTCGACTCGAATAACACTTGTAAGACTTAATACCGGAAAGATTAGAAAGTACCTACAATGGTTTGCAACAACACCATTCGATCCATCTACTTAAGTAGTGTCATTCGATGCGGTGGATTTCAACCTAAAGAGTTTTCGATCTAGCGTGCCACTCAAAACGTTTTTTGTAGCAGCATCCGTCGCAGCAACGTCAGGCAACGTCATTCTTCGAATGTGTAGATTCCACAGGTTCTAGATTCGACACACCGCAAAGAGTGGCCGGATTCAGCTAGTTCAAAAATAGTATTGTCAGTTAATATATTCAAAATAATTATTCCTACAGACGAGTTTGTGTAAAAGCCAAAAGCATTGATTGTATACTTATTTGGTGTTTTTTTCTTTTTACAGGTACGTAGCGACTGTGTTCTTCTCAATCTTCTTCGGTATTGGTTTGTGGGCTCCATTCCTTATAGTGTGGTACTCTATGGCAAAAAGAAGATTGTAATAATGATCCCATCTAGAAATAAAAAATAAAATTGTTTAATTGTATTGAGCCCTTTTCTCTATCCACAACTTTCCTTTGGCTTGGTCGTAGTCGAGTAAAAATTCCCGGATATTCTTTAATTGTTCGCATAGGAACCTTTTTTTTTAAATTAACCTTCACTGTCTCGCTTGCTTAGCAAAGCACTCCCCTAAATCCATCCAGGCATCCTTCTCCAGAGCCACCACGATCCAACCCCTGCGGTAAGCGTCTGTCGTCTCGCAACCTCTTCCTGGGCGGCCCTCGGTGTCACCGCATACTCAGTACTTACGTTCTTATTTATTCATAATGAGGAGTATGTATACATATAAATATATATAGGTACATGTATACACAGGTACACCTTGTATAATAATCACCCACTGTTGGTTCGGCCTCTTATTTTCTGCCATGGATACGAACATAAAAATATCTATATAGGTACCATACTTACATTCAAATAATATTCATCACAAGTAGGTATGACACCTGGGCCCAGACAATCTTGCCCTTGCAACTTTACGATGTATTGATGAGTGTTACCTATAGGTAACTACATACATCACGGTAATAGCACTGCATCTTTAAGTAGGTGTAGGGGTGCTCGATGTCTGGTTGCTATGGGGATGTATCAAAATAGTTCAAAAGTTATCCCTTTAATCGATGGCTTTTAACTTGACTTGCGCATTTCGAACCCTTTTATTATTATTGTTGTAGGCTATTGCCCTATATGACAATAGGTACCTACCGCGTGCCGATCAAGATGGAGGGACCAAGTCTTAAAATAAAAGTTTAATACCTAGGTACTGTAAATCTACTATTTGCTACGTACCTATGCAATAATTTTAGCTATTTCGATGTATGCGTATTTATTCTACAAAATCCAAAATCCCAGACGGATGGGGTGGTCGGCGAGGTATCCTACCTATAATAGAGTATTACAATACCTTAATTTTACTTTAGAAATATGAGTTTGATTGTCCCTAAAATGAATCGTTTGAGAAATATCATACTAATACTCGTATTAAAACTGCGAAAGTTTCGTCGGTGCTGTGAGGAATGAGGATGGATGGATGGATGTATGTAGGTATGGATGGATGGATGGATGGAGGAATGGATGGATGGATGGATCACTAATTGTAATTAGTGATCGATGCGTTTAGCACATTTTAAATGTAATTCATCGTCAAATGCGAGCGGGTAGCGGTTCTGAAATGGAGGTGGGGGACACTTGGCCATACGTGGTGTTGGCAGGTGGAGCAGACCTCTAACGGAATGGTTGCCAAAAACTATAGATGGAGCGTTTGCAGACTACTTAATGGCCAGGTGGAGGACCTACAGAAGATCGCAGGAAAGACCTGGATGAGACTCGCACAGGCGAAGGAAACAAGTTATAAAAAGGGAAGAGGCCTATTACTCAACAGTGGGTGGAACGAGATGACGACGAGGGTAATTTAACAAAATAATTATGGAAGAGAGTAAATTAAACAATGAGGTAAGAAACGTCTGGCTTTTGGTGATTCTAGTATTCATGTCATCCTAACAGCTCCATGTCCCCAAAACTCTCGAACAATTTTATTTACCATGTAAGTATTGGCGCACACTTCCACACACCACCGCCACCGGTGGGACAAAATCGATCACGAAAGGATTTGTAATATTTTTCTCCTAGTGTTATGTGTGTAGGGATTTTGTATAGTTAGGTATATTTCATTTTTCATTGCTACACAGCTCAAAAAATATTAGTTACGTTGGAAAGGGAGACAATTTCAGTTTTTATTCCGTTACATTCAGGTCTTCTATACAAAGTCATAATATTATTATTGAACAAAGTCTGCGCAGAAGCATTTAATGTTCTAATGCATCGGTCTTTAATAATATTTATATTTAAAGGAATAGACCCACATTTCCTTGTGATGGTGTTAATAGGACAAATTACAGTCCGAACAAGACTTGACTGTCTCTGCGCTGCGCTGTACAATACATTACCTACTGACGATATTTTCTACATTAAATGCTCTAATGCATTCGCACTGTATTTGTTCTCGGTCTCCCACAGTCGTCGACTTCGTTCGATGTTTCTTCAGTATTTCATTTCACATTTTATGAACATCTTCGCGTTTAGTATAAGTGGGTAGGTAGGTACTTGTTTTTTTTTTTATAAAATCGAAGTGAATTTGATCCGTATTATTAATTTGTAACATACAGCTGAAATCCATCTACATATCCAACAGCTAGTTATTGGGAAAATGTATCAAAGGGAGATGAAATGCTGTCTATTGCTTTCACTAAAGTACCTACCATTCGTCAGTATGGGTATTCTTTTGTTAGCATGCTTCATTTTAGGTTTCCTATTATTGCATTTACCGCTTCGATTCTGAACAAAAGTTGGGACCAAGAAACTTGAATTGTTTTACTTTCTTGTGTCTGCACCAATGATAGATCTATCTATTGATGATATCTTTCTTGTATACCTACCTAGTTTATTTATAATTAATTATATTATCTTTAAAAAAAAATTACACACATATAACACATAACATCACGCCTGTATTCCCTGAAGGGTTAGGCGGAGGTGTAAGTACCTATAGCACACCCAAATTTAGCCAGTTATGTTTAAGTCCCATGTAATAGGGGGCGAGGCTATTGCCATCAACCGGGCACAAATCCAGACTCCGGGCTGCTACCGAGAAATTCCAGATGGAAAAACCCAATAACACTTTGCCCGACCCGGGAATCGAACCCAGGTCCTCATGCTCAGCAGTAGCGCTTGCGACCACTAGACCAACGAGGCAGTCAATCAATCTCAATCAAATCAATCAATCAATCTCAATTTATTTATTATTATTATTAACACCTGTTATACAGAGCACCTGCCATCTTATCTCTACCCCCCCCTTGGTCGACTGGTAGAGAATGCCTAACGCATTCGCCTTTGTATGTTATTAAGTGCGAGAAGTTTAATAGATCCTAATCCAGGTACTTACATATTTACAAACAAACATGAACCTTGAAAACGAAAATTTGGTACAAATGTATTTATGATTTTCAATATTCATCACAAGACGCTGAAGAAGCTTGTCCGCGGCGTTAAAATTGGGCCTAAAGTCTGAAGTTCTGAACACTTTAACAAAACTACTCTGCTTTTAGAAGATGAACTGATAATATTTGTAGTTTATTGTACACACGGCTACATATCAAGCTATACATTTCCAGTAGGTATACGCTGACCTCTCACTAGACGGAAAATGCGAGATCAGCTTATACTGGAAATGTATAGTTTGATATGTAGGCGTGTGTACCGTATCCGCTACTTTGTTGATATGTTATTTTATTATTGTTGCTAATTTAATTTCCAAAGTACGTTTTACTGCTACTAAGGTATCAGAATGATGTTTTTACATGCTTCTAATTATATGTATGTAGGTTTGTATATTCGGCCCAAAGCATGCAAGCTGAAAAAAAACCACTGCCTCTATCCTACGGAGTTGAAATTTCACACATTGATTCTGTTTCAAAGATAATGCATCTTTATGATGCATGACCTGATTCTACACTCAGGATTGGCTCCAGACGAAGGATCTCATTAACGGTTAACGGTGCAGACACGAAATTTTATATAAGTACAAATACAATTACTTACTACTTGTTGTAAAGTTTACCATGATCTGGCTGCTGCAGCCAGGAATGGCTCCATATGAGAGATCTCCTCAGTAGTCAACACCACAGCCCATTCTAAAGTGTGGCATGAAAGGCGCGTCTGGGTTTATGGATTTGTCATTACAAGTACCTTTCAAGAGAAGGTGATGGAATGGATATTTAAAGAAATTCTAATGCTAAAAAGTACAAAATAAAATGTAAATAAAAAACCTTTTTAAAAACATGCTTTTAACTTTTAATGAACTACACACTACTAAATAAAACTAAATAAATAATATTTTCTTAAAAGCTTGAGGCGTGAACGTCCTTCTTACACTCTAAGATGCGCTGCAAGCTTTTAAAAAAATATTAAAGTTTTATGTTAACTTAAGTTTTATTTAGTACTTTTAGTGTCGGCATATGGTAAATTATAAAATGGTATCCAAACTCAATCCTAAAGCATATGCATAGAGAACAACAGCAAATAAACTCTCTTATTATTATTATTTGTTTGTGTCACACTACAGGGCAAAGCCCTGCCTTCCCTTAACCCTATCTACTGCTGTGTGGCCAATCTTTAAGTAACACCTACTTGGGACCCTATCAGATGAGGATATGGTTGTTGTGATCACAACTCTGCAGTTTCTGACACACATACCCATAGCTCCTTTAAAACTTGTGGCTTCATGAAAAAAAACAAGCAACAAGTATGATCAATAAGACTATTTAATTAAAACTGAAACAACAATCACTAAAATACAAACAACTTCAAGGCCAAGATGGTGCTTCATTTTTATCCCGATTTCCATAGAGTTGAGACTTGTCCCTGAAGCTAATCATCCTCAGTGTTTCTTGGTCATCCACGTATTTACCTAAGAGGAAGCCCCCAATCGGAACGGCGAACCAGGCATAACGAACAGTGATGCCAAAGACAGCCATGTTAGTTCTGTTCTTTCTGTTGTAATTTCCAGTTCCTTGTGTGACTCCAGTCAAGATAAATGAAAGCAGTAGTAAAAACCGGGAAACATATGCTAACCAGGTTACGGCGAATGAATCTTATCACCGCCATATACCTGAGGACAATAAATTATCAAATTAATTAATAACTTCATCTGCCTGACAAAAGGAAGAGAAAATAATTAAATCACGAGTTCAATCACATTTGCCAGAATTAAATAGGGTAGAATACAAAAAGAAGCATTTACACATCATCACCATCCCTAGCCTTTTCCCAGCTACGTTGGGGTTGGCTTCCAGTCTTACCAGGACCAAAAACTTAATGTGCCTTCCAAAGCATTTATATACATGAATGCTAAAAATGGATAGCCACATACTTAGGCAAGTTGTCTTGCATAATATGAAACAACTTTTATGTGTTGCGTACCATTAATGAATATTGAACATCATCAATACATTTGTACCAAATTTTCGTTTTCAAAGTTCATGTTTGTTTGTGTGTTAGTACCTGGCTTAGGATCTCTCATTGGTGCAGACACAAGAAAGTAAAAGAATTAAAGTTTTTTGGTCCCAACAGTTAATCTAATGAATAACCTTTTAAGCAATGATGAGTCGGTAAAAATTTAAAGATTCTAAAAAATCGACTTTGTCTCGGTCATCTCTGACCTAGATTATAGTCAAGAGCAAACCCATCTAAAATAAAATAATAAAAAAAATAACTTTTAGCATATTAACAATCACGGACATTATTGTTTGTACATATAGTCACATGATTTTTTTATAACCATACCAGAACCAGACCACAAAACATAAACAAACACTATTTATTAAAGTCTATGAAATGTTTTCAATACAAGTAAATAATGACTCATCAGCATGATAGAGGTTACATAATGGGTGGGATTTTTTTAACTTAAATGTTTATTTACTAAACAGATCCCCTCAATGTTAATGATTCATATCATATTTTGAAATAGTAAAGACGTTACACGGAACTCTAAAGTTTCAAGAAGCTATCAAATACATACAAGCAACAAAAATGAAAACAACATTAGAAAGAAAACTGTTCCGTAAAAATCTGGTAGAGTACATTTTTAAACATAGACCGATTTAATTAGGAAATTGTACAAGCTAAACGACTCCTGAACAATAAAATTTAAATAGGGAATTCTAACCTAATTCCAACCGGCGATTCTGGAATCAATTCTGTGATTTCTCAGCTCAGAATCAATTTTTATTGACATCAGGGCCAGTGTTGCCGCTAAGACAATCGAGTTTCTGGCTACATCAAAGAAAAAAGTGGCCAGTTTAGTAAAAAACACAGTTTCTAAATTGTGCTAAAAGTGGCTAAAGTATTTTTGGCGTACTTTATTATCCTATTACTATTGATAATATAATTTTAATATTATATAGGAGTAGGGATAAGCGGGTTTAATAAAACCAAATTAAATAATGTTAAAAAAGTATTAAAAACTTGTTAAAATAAAGTTTATAGCTAGTAAAACATTACTGTTAAATTTTAGTTAAAAATTCAAAATCGATTTGAAAGTGTACAGTGTCATCTGGAAATTCTGGAATCTCTTCGTCAATGGATGATGATGTGGATGGTATTTCCGTGGCAAAAACCGATTTTTATTGGCTAAGACCGTCGAAAATCAGCTAGATCTAGCCACAAGGTGGCTAAAACGGCAGCACAGATCTGTGCTGGTGTGCGGCAGTCTGTGGTGCGGCCACAGACTACATCAGAGTAAAATACTAGAGCCACAAAGAGCATGACCCAGAACATAATTACAATAGCGTAAAGTTGGATTTTTAAGTGGAAATAATAAAATTGGAAACAAATATTTCAATAATATGAAATTGTTCGCGACGAGGCGACATGTATTAAATTTATGAATGATGCATTAAAAATACTCATATGGTCTAAAATAAAAACAAGTGTATTAGAAAACATGAGAATGACATGGACTGTGCTGGCTGTACCTCAGTAAATAGAGCCAACATAACGCAACTTAATAAACGGCTATACCGCGAGGCTGCGAGGATACAAAATCAAATCTGATCACACGAAAATTAAAAAATCTGTTGAATAAATGAATTAGAAAAAAGTATTTTTTGGTTTATAACAGAACGATGAAAAAAAAAATTATTCAAACCACCCGCGCCAACCCGCGCTATGCTACGACTTTGGGGCCGCTGACCTGGGTGTAGGCAGTGTAGATACACGCATCTGTGACGCATAAGCGTGTTGCACCTATATGGGTTTGCCAACTTGTTTTTACCTATAACACATGTAGAATAATCAAAGCCATGGCCTGTAAAAATATAACATAATATGGCGATAAAAAAAAAATGGACGTGATAACGTCGTATAAATCGATGCACGCACGAAAAATCATGACTCATTGTCACGTTCCGCCATGACATTATCACGTAAAATTATCGGCCGTAAACCGACTATAGAGTCCTATAGCTGTGAACTGAAAGAGGACGGCACCGTCGATTCAGTGTTGCTAATTAATATAAGGTGCCCAAACTTGAGTAAGTTTTCAAGAAGGAAATTTCACATTAGACATAATCGTTTAATAAGAATTACAGTTTTTACAAATTAAAAACAATGATACCTATATAAAAATAATAAAATAAATAAAAAGAATTTGATAATTTACAGTTACGTAGGTACGCTAACAGTATATTCTCTCAGCAATGAACAATGGCTTTATCTAAAAAAGTAATCCAATGAAGTGAAAATTCAGCAGATAACATGTTCCACGGGTGGATTCAACTTTCATTTAATGCGAAGTTAAGTAGGTACACTACCCTGCAAGCGGTACTTGGATGTCTAGCATTTAGTTATGACCGTACCTAACCCCTAACACCAGATTTGACTAAATATAATTAGCAGTGGTACCTAGTGGTAGTGTAGTTTAGTAAAAAAAAAACAAATTGCTTTACAATAATTAATTGAAAACCAGGTTTACAGTAATTGTGATGTTTAGATGAACCTGCATACACAACTTCATCCTGGTTGTGAGGCCATACTCCGCATATTTCCGTACCACTATCATCATTATCACTATCGCTTTCGGTTTCAGTGTCACTTACCACTTCTATAATAAAAGGTTTATCTAAATACAAATCATGTTTTAAGTATTCTCCTTCTAACCTGCGAACGTGTTTACAATGCTGTGCCCACTCAGGAACTGTAATAGCGTTACAAACTTCTCTAACTAGGCGGGGAATTTCAGCATTTTTGTGCTCAATATTTACATCAGCAACTTTCTTTTCATTGTGCTCCATATGAGTTCAATGGGATTGCGATCACAGTGATAAGGTGGTAAATATAAGCATTTGTGTCTATTGTATTCTAAATTTTTTTCAAGGTTCAACTGAAAGTTATCTCTCGAACTACTAACTTAGTAGTTCGAGAGATAACTTTCAGGGCTATCATATTGAATTTATTATTGTTTTAATTTATGTATAATAATTAAAATGATGCAAACGACGTGTGTTGCAAAATATTGCAAGTCGTCATCTTAAATTAATAAAGAACTGCGTTTTCATCAATTTCCGCACACGGATAAAATGGTAAACAAATAAAATATTGTTTGCGTATTTACACGACTAGGTTTTTCAATTTTTATACCAGGTTTTTACTCGTAAGTATGCACCAAGTGCCGATCCGAAAGAGGGTATATAGCGTTCTGTGTCCAAAAGACTCGCAAGATTTCAAAGTATTTTATTTACTATTTTACTCGGCTACTCTCTCCGTCGACGCTCGACGTGATTCTGCTCGTTATTTATATTTAGTTAGGGATCAATGTTCTATGCAGGTATCTTTATTTCAACAAGGCTTGGAAATTGGAAGTGTCCTTTTTTAACCGACTTCACAAAAAGGAGGAGGTTCTCAATTCGTCTGTATGTTTTTTTTTTTTTTTTTTTTTTTTTTTTTTATGTGTGTTAGCTCATAACTTTTTTCTGGGTGAACCGATTTGGATGATTCTTTTTTTATTTGATAGGTGGTGCTTCACATGTGGTCCCATTTAAATTTGATCAAGGTCTGACCAGTAGTTTTTGAGTTATCCTTAATACTGCAGATTTTTTCCACTTAGTTTATATGGATGATGTGTTAATAATTTCCTGTCACTGTTATTTACACACCAAGTAGTGGTATACGAATTTATGTGGTGTAGGTACCGCAACTAAAAAGTGAAAAATAAAAACTTTTTTACAAAAAAACAACCGACTTCCAAAAAAAACACTAAAAGACGTGAAAAATAACTTTAATTTCGGAAGTCGGTGGCCAAACACGAAAATACAAAACCAAAGGCACCGACTTCCGAAATTAAAGTTATTTTTCACGTCTTTTAGTGTTTTTTTTGGAAGTCGGTTGTTTTTTTGTAAAAAAGTTTTTTTACATACGCGATTGTAGTCCTTATTTGTATGATCTTACGGATCAATTGTCAACTGTCGATATGTTTATAATCCCGAATGGTAGGTACACCGCAAATAATATAAGAGATTTAAAGAATAAAGCCAGATTTCATAAAACTTTCAAAAAAACTAAGCTGGATAACGATTATTCTGAATTTTCAAAGTACAGAGCACGTATTAAAAAATCTATAGAAATTGCACACATAGAACATAAGTGTAAAATACAAAATCAATTTTCAAAAGCTCCAAAACATTCTGGCAGTATATTAGGTCCAAACAAAGTAGGTTATACAGGCAAATTATCATAAATAATGGTCAAAATCTTTCGGATAAGGAGATGCTCGACAATTTGCATATTTTTTTTAGTCGGTGTATCTTAAAGAGCGGCCGCAGCTGGAGGCACGGGCAGCGGGGGTGGAGGCGGAAGCGAACAGTGCGCGAGTGCACATCAAGACCCTCAGTCTTCAAGACGTAAGGGAAGCGCTCATAAAGCTCAAGCCAAAGCGATCGTCTGGCCACGATGACATTCCAGCTTTACTGTTCCGAGACTGTGGCAGGGAGCTGGCTGAGCCCCTGCATCATATCTTTAATACTTGTTTAAAACAAGCAACCTCCCGCCTAGGTGGAAAATCACGCGAGTGATTCCGGTTCCCAAGGGTAAGTCGGGTCCGGATGTCAGTGGCTACAGACCAGTGTGGCAGTGTTGTCGTTGTCGACACCCAAAGTATTCGAGTCTGCCGTCCAGCGCTGCGTTCAGGCTCAAGTGAGCACAGCACAGCACGGGTTCCGGCCGGCGCGCAGCACTGCCACTAATCTGCTTAACCTCATGGCGAAGGTGGTGCCGGCCATCGATGCTCTGGTGTGCAGGTAGACGTGGCATATTTTGATTTTAGGAAAGCGTTTGATACCGTCGATGTACTGCTAATGAAGCTGGCAAAAATTGGCTGCACTCCGCACCTCTTACAGTTCTTCGTCAGCTACTTGAAAGCCCGACAGCAGTACGTTGATTACAACGGGTTCGAATCCGAGCTATATTACACCAGGTCAGGCGTGAGCCAGGGCAGCAATTTGGGTCCTCTCGAATTTATTTTAATGATAAATGACTTACCAGAGGTAGTCAAACATAGTTTATGTTTTTTGTTTGCAGATAACCTCAAATTGCTGCTCGAGGTCAGGGGTGAGTCTGACTGTGAGAAATTGCAGGAAAGCATAGATAGAGTGGTAGAATGGAGTCATAAAAATAAACCATTTCAATTTCAACACAGCGAAATGCTCAGTGATGACATTTACTCGCGCGAAGACTGCCTTAGCCTACGAATTCATAGTAGAGGATGCACCGATGCAGCGAGTGTCTCAGGTACGAGATCTAGGAGTACTGCTTACCCCGAATCTAACTTTCCGGGATCATATAGTTATGATTTGCCAGAAGGCCTACAGAAACCTGGGTTACGTACTGAGACAATCGCAGGGATTCACAAACGTTACCACGCTCAGGGTGTTGTATGACGCTTTGGTAAGGAGTCACTTGGAACCAGTGCGGTGATTGAGCTCCTCATGAAGCGAAATACAATGTCATGCTGGAGCGAATACAGAATAAATTTGCGAGACACTTGTATTTGAAATTCTATGGGGTTTACCCATTTTACTTGCTGATGTATCCGACACTGTTTGTACTGGGTATGGTGGGGTACAACGAACCGAGACTGCGCAGGGAATTTACACTCGCGGCATATGCGCTAAAACTCCTGCGTGGAGTAGCACATAACACGGGTGTGCTGCGTCACCTGAAGCTGTGCGTGCCAGACCGGTACGTGTGGAGGCGGCGGCGACCGCCACTGCTGGCCGTGCCTGCTGCCAAAACCAACCAGCTGTCAAAAACACCCCACACCCGCACAATATGTGTATTAAACGAAGGGCATGAGAGGATAGACATATTTCGTGTAATCTAAGTGAATTCGCAAGTTTTTTTGAATTTTGTCAGATAAATTTAAATATAAAAATTGAATATTCAGTGATATGTCTGATTTTGAATTTTATAGCATTCAAAAAAAGAGTTTTTGTAACTGTGTCCATACTGGATTGAAGCGGATTGTGGAATCAAACACTTGTGTAATCTAAATGTTGTATAATCACGGTAAACAGTTAAAAGGTACTCAAATATTGTAATTACTGTCACAGGAACTATATAAAATAGGATAAACCGGTTTATGGCAACGCGTGTTAGTTAGAGCTCGAGCGTATGCGGCGGTTTGTCGGGACGTGTACGTGTGTACCTTCGACTTCGAGCGAGGCTATGCGTGAACTGCGCCAGCGTCGGGGACGCGTGAGCGTCGCGGTACGTTATCGCTTTCCCTCTCTTATGCCCCGAGTGCATAGTCGTTGAAGCGAGAGGGAGGGCCGGCGCGGCGGCGTCCGCAAGTGCGGGGCGGGGGCTTGAATTGTTTGCGACAAAGTTTAGTTTGATAATTATTACTTATGTAGGTACATACAGTCATACATCTATTTCTGTAGTCTGACTTTAGATTGTGTTTTAATAGAGTTTAGTGTTGCTTTCTATAAATTTTTAAAGTTTCGTTTTTTTTAGTATTAGCCGTAAGTTAATTTTCAATTTTTCTGGTGTGTGTTTGCAATCCACTATTGTACTACGGTTATCAACTTATCATGTAAAGATAGTGTGTGTAAATTAAATAATAAATAAGTACCTAATTTTAGTGGGGAGGTATTTTGCAATGGGCTAAAGTTTTACATACAATTTTTTTATAGTGAAATTGCTCGAACTCCACCTAAATTAAACTTGTGTCTGATAATTATGTTTTTCTTGTGTTTACATTTTTATTTTTAATTGTCTTTTACCTAGCCTACTCAAGTATGTGTTTGTGCCATATTTAGTTTGTGATTTGCTCCGTTCAACGTCTTGGGATACAATTATGTAATGTTGTGCATGTAATTTTGAATAAATAACAAAAAAAAATACAAAAAAAATGATGCAGACAGAAAATACTTGAAAGTATCTCGAGCCCTGATTTTTGGCGCTGGTGGCGGCAAAATCAACGTAAAAGGTGGACGTACGTACTTAGAAGCCCTGCTACTCGATTTTGATAGATTCTAAATATTTTACATTTTGTCATGTCATGCCAAATTGCCAACGTAAACAAAATGGCGGCCGTAAAAAATCTTGTCGCAGAGCATGAGTGTTTCGAAGTTAGAAATGATTCTCCCATTTATATAGATGTACCTACAGTTACAGTTTCGTAGATGAGCGGCTGGTAGTTACACAAATAGATGATATTTTTGATAATTGTTAATTATTGTTTACAATAATAATAATAATGTTGATAACGATATATTGATCTAAAATAAATGAACAAACATTGTTTACCTACTTACAATGATATTTTATACTTAGAACAACAACCGTAGCTGTCGCGAGTCGCGACAATGCCTACACGTTGTCGGCATTTACCACGAGATCAAAGGCGTCGTCCTCCTGTATGTTTTTATACTGGGTATGTACTAAGTACTTACTAATTCTATAGATGTGGCTTAATAAAATACTATAGTGATATTTATTTCGATGTGACGAGCGTGTCGACAGCTATACCCTCAGGCTATACCGCCACAAACGAACTATGCATGACATCTAACGTCACATAAATTCTTCATTCTAATGCTCACCGCGAAATCAGAACCGCTTTTTAAATATAGAATAGTTGTCTATAATCAAAGGAACAGCCCGACAACAGTGTCGCAGACTTGTTTGTCGAACAAAGATATACATAATATATATCATAATTATATGTATCATTATTTGTGATGAAAAATGGATCCTAAACTATAATCGGAAACGCTCATCACAGTGGTTAAATCCAGGAGAACCGGCTAAATCCTGCCCCAAGCGAAAGTTGACACAAAAAAAGGTACTGGTTAGTGTCTGGTGAACCAGCTTCGGTGTCATCCACTACAGCTTCCTAAGATCTGGTCAGACGATTACGGCAGATCTGTATTGCCAACAATTGGAAACCATGATGGAAAAGCTAGCCGTTAAACAGCCGCGATTGGTCAACCGCTCTAGCCCACTGCTGCTTCAGGACAACGCTAGACCACACACTGCACAACAGACGGTGGCGAAACTCGAGGAGCTAGGATTGGAATGTCTCCGTCACCCACCATACTCCCCGGACCTTGCTCCAACCGATTACCACGTTTTTTCGGAATTTGGATAATTTCTTAATTGGAAAAAAAAATAATTCAGATGAGGCAGTCCAAAACACCTTCAAAGATTTTGTTCACTCTCGCTACCGCAATTTTTTTAGCAATGGAATCAATGAACTCCCTATAAAATGGCAAAAGTACATAGATCACAACGGTACCTACTTTGATAAATTATATTAAAAAGAAATAGTTTTGCTTTTTCCAAATAAAACATCAATTTCATATGTAAGGACCTAATATATATGATCAAAGTAGCTTTTGCCCGCGGAATTGCCCGCGTGGGTGTCGGAAATTATGCTACGGCAGGCAACTTACCACCGGGATAAAAGTATTCTACGTGCTAATCCAGGTTATAAACTATCTGTGTTTCAAATTTCATCCAAATCCGTTCAGTAGTTTTTGCGTGAAAGAGGAACAAACATCCATCCATACATCCATCCTCACAAACCTTCACATTTATAATACTAGCTTTGCCCCGCGGCATCGCTTGCGTGGAAGTCGGAAATTATCCCACGGGAACGTACTACCGGGATAAAAAATATCCTATTTGTCAATCCAGGTTATCCGGTTGGTCTGTATCCTTTTATATTTTTATCTATTTGTATAATAGGAGTCTTGTTGCTTGAAAGAAACATTTTTTTTAAGCTGTCTTTGTTCCAAATTCTATCCAAATCTGTTCAGTTTTTACATGAAAGAGTAACAAACATCCATCCATCCATCCATATAAAATTTCACATTTATAATAATAATAGGATTTTTTGTGTGTAACTGGTACAAAGGGTCCGTTATTGATCTAAATGATGGTAATTCAACCCAATCGGGATATTCTTCCATAATTTTTTGATTCTGTTCTTAAGAGTCCCTATCAATTTCGCGGTCTAAAAACAGAAAACTCAAGTTTTTTCAGTGCAAATTTCTCAATAACCTTAAGATATCTGTATTTTTTTGTTAATGCATTGTTATTTATCGCCTATTTATCTAGTATGTGGACGAATTTAAATTTAGATAGCTACTCAATATAAATTACTAAAAATAAAAATCTAACACACGTTTTTACGTAAGCACAGATTTTTCAATTGTTTTTTTAGCTTACTGGTAGCAAATAAACGTCTGAGTAAAATCCTTAATACTGGACATATAGTATATTAGTAAGTGTACGATTTTTTTTTAAAGTTTAATGAATTAGTACACTAAAAAAAAATTGAACCGCGCTGCAAAAACGCAATAAAATCATGTGCAAAATCGTCGTCTACGCGTAAGAATTTATTGAAAATAAGAAAAAGTCTTAAATATTTTAAAATTTAAGGTGTTTATCTACCAAACTCAATTTTTATATTTTATTTTTGACTACTTATATATTTGTAATAAAATATCTAAATAATGCCTTATAACCCGATGCGCTTGCTCGAGGCATTCACAGCATTAGACACTCGGCATCGGTCGCGAACGGTTGTGTGCTCGCACTCTCCCGTTTTCGATTTTTGTCTTTGTTTAATTCTTCCTCGCTGCGAACTTCGTAGCGCCCTCGTAGCCGCCCCGGCTGCATCCGATCATCGGTCAATTAATTAAACTTACGAGGGCGGGTCAATAAGTCCGTGACTTTTGGAATAAAACACAGATTTTTTGATAAAAAAATAATTTTATTTTTCAACGTAGTCTCCCTTGAGCTCTATACACTTTGTCCAACGCTTCTCCAATTTTTTTATCCCTTCCAAAAAAAATGATTTGTCGAGGTCCTCAAAATAGGCCTTTGTTTGCGAGATGACTTCATCATTGGAGTCAAATCTTTTTCCACCAAGCCATTTCTTCAGGTTTGGGAACAAGAAGTAGTCGCTCGGAGCCAAATCTGGAGAATAGGGCGGACGAGGGAGCAATTCATAGCCCAATTCATGGATTTTTGCCATGGCAACTGCACATGTGTGCACCCTTGCATTGTCTTGGTGGAAAAGAACTTTTTTCTTGGCCAAATGAGGTCGGTTTTTTTTCAAATCGTCATTGAATCGGTCCAATAAGTTGGCATAATATTCCCCATTGATTGTTCTTCCCTTTTGAAGGTAGTCAATGTGGATTATCCCGCGTGCATCCCAAAAAACAGTCGCCATAACTTTATTGGCTGACAAACCCACCTTGGCCTTCTTCGGCGCCGATTCACCCTTAGAAACCCACTGTTTTGACTGTTGTTTGGTCTCTGGTGTGTTGTGATGGATCCATGTTTCGTCCACGGTTACAAAACGGCGCAAAAACTCCTCCATATTGCGATTAAACAACGCCAAACCTTCCTGTGAAGTTGTTACACGATTGCGTTTGTGGTCGACTGTGAGCAAACGCGGCACCCATCTTGCGGAAAGCTTTCTCATGCCCAAGTGATCATTCAAAATTGAAACCACTGAGCCATGCGAGATCCCTACGGCTTCCACAATCTCTCGCACTTTCAATCTTCGGTCGGCCAACACCATATCGTGAATTTTTTCGATTGTTTCGGGTGTAGAGACCTCAACTGGGCGTCCAGGACGTTCGGCATCTTCAGTGCTTGTACGGCCACAACGAAATTCAGTAAACCACTTTTTTACCATTGAAATCGATGGTGCAGAGTCCCCATAGTATTTATCAAGCTTAGCCTTGGTCTCGGTAATGGTTTTTTTTCGCAAGAAATAATGCTTAATAAGCACACGAAATTCACTTTTTTCCATTTTCTCCTCAAATTAGTGAGTATTCTGATAAAAATAGCTGTCAAACACAAACTAACTGACGCAGCAAGTTTAAATTTTGACAGGAGTCAACTGACAGATGCCTGTTGACAGGAGCAGTGTTGATGTTTCAGTAAAGAGGTCAGAAATTCAAAAAGTCACGGACTTATTGACCCGCCCTCGTATTTTAATTAATTGGTTGAATTAATTGATCAATCAAAAACTGCCTTTTTCAAGGCAAAGTGTTATTTCTTTAACTGCGCGATAGTGTGAGTAGCTTCACTAGGCCCCTTCTGGGCAAAACCACAGTTTCGTGGTCCTCGGTGGATACCTAACGGTGCTAACGATCCGAGTGGGGTGTTGTCCCAACACACCCGCCGAACCCTTTCAGGGCGAGGCAATCAGTTGGACGGTTCCCAGAGCTAACCGGCCTTGGGGGATCTCCTAGTCGGCTCTGGTGACAGTTTTCCTTCCACAGCTACTCACCTAGTGTCTTTAGGGTGTGTCTACACCCTTCGCGCTAGACTGTCAGGGCCCCGTTCGCACAATAAGACTGGCGACGGGTTTACAAGCTTAAGGCTCACCATAGGTACTCACCTCCCTGTCTATACCCGACAGGGAGGGTAACTCATCCCCGGGAACACCCACCCGGGGAGTTAGGCATAGAGATTATTAGGCCAGAATCTTATATTCCATCATCCCAGGTCCAGGTCCCAAAGTCAAACGACTATAGGGAACTCACGAAGCTCCTCAGAGCACGAGGTGTGTCCTTCCACACCTACTCCCTCCCCGAGGACCGCCAGACCCGCGTGGTCATTAATAGGATACCCAAGGAGATCGCTACCTCCGACCTCAAAGATGACCTTGTGTCGCAAGGTATCCCCGTAGCCGAGGTGCACCGCATGCACCGCGCCCGAGGCGGCGAGCCATACAACATGGTCCTTGTTGTATGCCCCCCCGTCGAAGGACACCACCCGATTTTTCAAATCAAGTCCCTCTGTCCCTCACTGGATTCGATATCCAAAAGCCCCGTAAGACTGGAATCGTCGGCCATTGTCACCGCTGTCAGCTATATGGCCATTCACAAAGGAATTGCCATGCCACACCCAGGTGCGTCAAGTGCCTGGGTGGGCATGGCACTTGCGACTGCTCCCGTCCCAAGGACCGTACCCTCTGCACGGAACCACCCAGCTGTGTGCTGTGTGGCCTCTCCGGGCATCCAGCCAATTACGGTGGCTGCCCCAAAGCCCCTAAGGCAACAAACCCGAAGCTGACGAAGCGTACGGACGCTCGTCAGGGAAGGGAAGCCCCCTCCACTCAACTTCCCGAGCGCCTGAGCCCCCAGAGACCCAACGCTTGGAACTTATCCCAGCACCAACAGGCCTTCCCGGCCCTGGTGCGCAACCAACCCCCCCCTCCTCCCCCCGTCGCTCATCAGATGGACCCCCGTATTCGCGCACACGCGATCGCGGCCGCGCCCGCGCGCGCACCTGCGCCTCTCGCTAACAACCCTCCGGCTCCTAAAGCCACTACCCCCGCCCCAGTCGCGCCCGTTCCTTCCACAACCACACCCGTGGCTGTCGGCCCCAACCTCATGGATCCGTTCAACGTGATCTCAGGCACATTCACTGCCTTCCTCACCCCTCGCGCCCGTCAAATGGCTAATGAAATCGTTGCCGCCAGAAATGCCGGTAACTTTTACGCCATTCAATGTATCTACAACGCGTACCCGGATATTACGCACGCGCTCCAGTCCTTCGTCAACTCCCCTAATCCCACTAATGGATAACAAAACCTCACGCGTCTAAAACCCCGATCCCTAAAGTTAGGTTACTTCAATGCCAATGGCATCCAAGGTCAGCGCGACGAAATCGGTACCTTCCTCCGCTACCACCAGATCGATGTCCTCCTCTTACAGGAGACATTTCTAAAACCCCACATGCGAACGCCGTCGATAGCGAACTATCGGGTTGTTCGAAACGACAGGACTCGGTGTCACAAGGGTGGCACCCTCATTTATTATAAAAAATCCCTCTAGTGCATCCCCTTGGACCCGCCCCCCCTCTCACGACTAGAAGTCTCCATTTGCCGGCTAGGTATGACAGGACACCAACCGATCACCTTGGTATCGGTCTACCTCCCCCCTACTAACCAATCAGAGAACTTCCAACTCTTGACTGACGACCTGACCATACTCCTCGGCCTGAGTGACTCCGTTATCATAGCGGGGGATCTCAACGCCAAACATCACGCCTGGAATAGTACCAGAATCTCTACCCGAGGGAGACACTTGTTCGACCTCTGTACCCCTCTAAATTTCGATGTCATCGCCCCGATGACTCCCACTCAATTCCCCCACGCGGTTGACCACACCCCTGACGTGCTCGATGTATCACTTATAAAGAATATCAACCTACGGTTGGATTCTATAGAGGTGATACACGAACTGTCATCTGACCACCGACCAGTTGTGCTTAAACTAGCCCCTCGCGTAGGCCTCCCCGACCCCGATCAACCCCCCTCCACAAAAGTGGTAACGGACTGGAGGAAAGTAAGCGAACGCCTGAAATCCAACACGTCCCCCCACCTAGACTCCAGCCCCGACCTCTTCGACTCTATCGCTGACACGACGGCTGCGATCGACTCATTCACTGGACACGTACAATCAGTCCTGAACGATTGTTCAAGGGAAGTTCCAGCGACGGACGACCGTCACTGGAAGTTGCCGGACGATGTACGTGAACTGATGACTGAGAAGAACGCGGCTGTCCGTGCGTACAGTAACTTTCCCTGCGACGCGAACCGAGCTCATATGCGCTACTTACAGCGAGCTGTAAGGACACGTGTAGCGGAGCATCGGGAAACGGGCTGGGATAAGTTGCTGAGAGAACTAGAGCCTACCCACCTAGCATTCTGGGAGCTTCAGAGGAAACTCAAATCCCGAGAAGTAGCCCCTATGCCCCCCTTGATCCGCCCAGACAATACCATCGCTTTCGATGATGTCGACAAGGCCGAGTGCCTAGCCGACAGTCTTGAGGCCCAATGTTCGCCCAGCTCTCAACCTGTAGACCAAGCTCACCTCTCTGAGGTCGACGCCGAAGTCGAAAGGAAAGCCTCCCTCCCCCCCGTAGAAGACCCCGAGTGCCCTCTGCCTCCCGTCACCCCCGACGAAGTGCAAGAGCTCATAAAGGGCCTTAAGCCCCGTAAAGCCCCCGGTTCTGATGGAATGACCAATAAGGTGTTCCAACTTTTCCCTGGCCACCTGATCATGCTAATGACCACCATCTTCAATGGTGCCATAAGCAATAACATCTTCCCCCAAGCGTGGAAACAGGCCACTGTCATCAGCATTCCCAAGCTGGGCAAGCCTAAATCCGCTCCCTCCAGCTACCGCCCCATCAGTCTCCTCAATGTCATCGGCAAGATCTATGAGAGGCTTATTTATAAGCGTCTCAGAGTCTATGCCGAGACGAAAGGTCTCATTCCCAACGAGCAGTTCGGTTTCCGAACCCAACACTCGTGCGTCCAACAGGTCCACCGTATCGTCGAACACATAAGCGTTGGCTTCCAACGTGGTTCGTTGACGGGTGCTGTTTTCTTCGACATAGCGAAAGCGTTCGACAAAGTCTGGCACAATGGCTTATTATATAAGCTATACAAACTTAAAGTGCCAGATCGTCTCGTGCTCATCCTGCGAGACTTTTTGTCGAACCGCACTTTCCGATTCCGCATCGAAGGAGCGCTATCCTCCCCCGTCCTATTCGCGCCGGAGTCCCTCAGGGCTCCGTGCTCGCCCCTCTCATTTTCACGCTATTCACCAGCGATATCCCCAAAAGTAAAAGGGCTCAGTTGGCTCTGTTCGCAGACGATACGGCCATTTACTACACTGGCGTAAGCCCCGATGCGATATCTCGCACTCTCCAAACCACAGTCAACCAACTCGGTGACTGGTTTAAGAAGTGGAGAATCGAAGTCAATCCCGATAAGAGTCAAGCGGTTCTATTTTCGAAACCGGGACACAACCTCACCCCTCCCCGTCCGATCACCATGTTCGGCAAGCCTATCCCTTTGGGAGAAGCGAGCCAAATACTTGGGTGTCACTCTGGACCATAAACTCTCCTTCGGTGAGCACATAAGGCAGGCGCGTTCGCGCGCCGCTTTCGCTCTCGGTAGACTCCACTCCCTATTGAATGCACGCAGCAAATTGTCACTCAAGTGCAAATTGCGCATTTACACAGCGTGCATTCGGCCAATCATGACCTACGCGAGCGTGGTTTTCGCACACTCGAAACCCCACCACATCCATAGGATGCAGACCCTCCAAAACCGGTTCCTCCGTAGGGCAACCGGCTCCCCTTGGTTCGTTCGGAACGAGATCCTCCATCTCGATATTAAAATCCCCACTATCCGTCAGTTCATGAAGCGCATTTCCAAGCGTTTCTTCGACTCCGCGGCCTCACATCTCAACCCTCTGGTTGTAGAGGCTGCCAGATATACCCCCTCCCGCATTAGTCATACCCGCCGTCCAAGGCATGCCCTGTCCGACCCCGATGACCCCATAACCCTCCTCCAGGAGAGCAGTAGGGCCACCAGTACAGTACACAAAAACAGACCGCCATCGTTCCGACCTCGCTGCCGAGGACCTACGCGACGCCCCCGACCCTTGCTCGACGACGCGCCAGCCCGCGCCGTAGCTGAGCCTGTAGCTTTAAATTCCCCTGATAATAATAGTATAACTTCGATCCAGCCTGTCCCACCTTGCTGCCCTCCCCTCAGTGACGCCCTAAGCCGAGGTTCGTACCCCACAGGGGGTGCCCTTAGCGTGCGGTCACCTAGTATTTAAGAATTTTCGCCCCTGGCTGGAGGCTTTAAGTTAGTAGCTTAAGGCACCCACAGGCTTGCCCGGTTAAGTAGCCAAGACCTTAGTGGTCAAAATTACGAGCTGCCCATTAGGAAAAAAAAAAAAAACGAGGCATTCAGGTGCGCCCAAGGGCTTCTCAACGACGGACCTGTGTCGCCCGTGACGTTCACCGCTCCCGACGTAACTCGCGAATCGAACGTGATTTTATACTAGGTCTAACCAGTTTTGAGACTCTTGAGTATATTTTTTTATTTACCTATTAATTATTGTGCAAACACACTGTACATTTGTAATAAATGAATAGTTTTAATAAATAATAAAAAATAATTAATAATGTTTATATTCTATAGGGACGAAAAGGAGAACAAGTCACCAGTCAGTTCAGGAACATGGTCACTTTTACTAGCAAATGGGTACTGTAATGTGTCTTAGCTATATGGGAGTAGTAAAAGGACATGATGTTTTTTATAGGATACCCGGTACCCACATTATAGTTTATCTCTTTCTGTACCTATGTAAATATAAATTTCTTCGATGTAAATTTTATATGACATTTTTACTAACCGAAATTGTTGTCTTCAGAAAAGCACGTTCTATCACACATCTCGTACTAAACTCTAGTAAAAATCCTTATGTAGATACGTGTAATAATAAAAAAACTAAAAAGAATCTTGTATTTATTTTCACGCTGTTGCTACACCTACATACAAATAATACAGGAATACAATGACACGTGTAATTAGTTTCAGACTTACCTATATATACGTTGGTCACACTTTATAATTATTATAGTTTGCTTTTACTATAGTGAATGCTTTTACTAGGTAACGATATTTTTATGGGGTACCTAAACATAACACGTCATAATCACAATAAAATCCATTCAGTAATATGGAACCTAGTAATGTATAAACTATAGAGTGCTGGTAATAGAGGTTACAAATCAAGATTATTTTGTTCTCGCTTCACCGTAGAATTAGAATGTACTCTGTGGTAGCGTACGACAACGCACACTGCGATTGTCAGCAATAGTTCGAACGCACACAGACACGCTGCGCTCCGATAGTTACCTAATCTAGTAGCGCGCCGAAATTGATAGGGACTCATAATAGATAACCTGAAATGACCGAAGATCCTCGCAAACCGCCCTCTTCCAAGACGTTATGTGTACCTATATGTACCTATATGTCAAATGTCATCCATTTTCTTGGAACAGCATTGTGTGATTACGCTCTTTGCTTTTACCTACAATATTTTTCCTCGTTTTATCAACTCTTATTGATACATTACTTATTTATCTTCCTTGCAACACAACGCCATGAGCTGCTCCCATCCATATTTTCCTTGTGTTTATTGTATCTAAGTCCATTTAATTCTAAACTGATGTGTCCTTTTCGATTTGTAACTCAGTTTTTAACCCCCGACGAAAGAAGAGGGGTGTTACAAGTTTGACCGCTATGTGTATGTGTCTATCTGTGGCACCGTAACTCTTAAACGGGTGAACCGATATTGTTGCAGTTTTTTATTATTTTAAAGCAGGTTTTCTAGCGGTGGTTTTTAGACATGTTTCATTAAAGCAGGTTTTCTAGCGGTGGTTCCTAGTCATCAAAATCGGTTCGACCGTTTCAAGTTTATCAGCTCTTTTGTTAGCTGTGGTAGGGATCTTAGACGCTTAATTGGTATTTACTTTATTATGTGTTTTTTTTTTTTTGCTGAAGTGACATTGTGTGAAAATGACGTTTGAGAAAATGACTTTGTGCGAAAATGACGTTTCGTGAAATTGACCAAATTTTTCATGATGACATTTTGCGAAAGTGACGTTCTGCGTCAAGACCCTAAATCTCATCACTCATCAACCTATTCAGAACAATTAGTAATCTGTGACCTATTCTTTAAGTAGTCAGTGGTCATCATCACGCGTTCGTATTCGTATTCGGAAAGAAGATACGACGATGGCTACCGACTCTTTCTACGTAGGCATTTATCTTGTAATATGTATTATTGTTGTTACGAATTGGTTGATTCTGATAACGCTGTATGTACGGTATCTCTACTTCAAGTCTTTGGATAGTTAAAGTTGAAGGTGTTGGATCAACAAAGTAGTTTTATTTTGTTCTGCTGTGGGTATGTATTTAATTCTTTATTCTATTTTGTTACTGCTTTTGAAATTTGTATTAGAAAATATTGGCCAAAAATGTTTTGCTAAATCTAATGCTGATTATGCGTGGTTATACCTATTTAATAAAAAAGACAAAATAAAGTGGTTTTTTTTTGTTTTTTTTTTGTAGGTAGGCTTCGACTCGATTTTTATTCGTCGGTTAAAAAATGGCGGGTGAGTCTCACTATTCCCATTACCCATTGCAATGGTAATACTGAGACAGCACGCTTTTTTTCAAATCTGTCTCACACTCTCACTATACCGATAGACTCAAAATGCCAACAAATGTTGCTCAGTGATTCTGAGTTTTCTTGCTCAGTGATTCTGAGTTTTCTTATATTTTCAAAATAGTATCATTTAAATTTCTTCTTTTTATACACCAGTAACTTCAGCTTTTATTGAGTGTATATTTTCAGTGATGAATACAAAATAGCGAGATTAGCGCAAAAGGGCCAGTATTAATCCTGTAAAAGGTAAAATAAACGTATTTTGTAACCATAACTTATTTTTAGAGTTTAATAATCGTTTGAAAAATTAAAATAAAAAAACTTTTTTATTATTTTTATTAAGTACAGTCACCAGCACATCAGGTTACCACAAACTGTCAGATTTTCTCATTCGATTTTGAACTTAATTAACAACCTTTTAAGGTTTAAAATCGTTTGGAGAAATTTGACAGTTAGGTGTAGCTTGACCTGCTGGCGACTATACCTACCTACATTATAAGTTTGTAATGTTATTGTAAAATGTAAAAAATACACATTTTATGAATATGAATATGATGAAAGTACCTAATCTACTACTACTATAACTTTACGCTTTCCTTCTCGGACCAATTATCCTAGCTATCCTTTGTGGCGTAGACTTATCATGACATACCACTATTCAATTCAAATTTATTCAGGAACAATTTACATTGTGTCTAAATTCATAAATACATAAATAAGACACATTCACAATACAATAAATTATAGATAATATAAGAAATTTAAAAAAAACATAACATTACAAATTAAACATTCAAAATGTCAATACCATTACAAGCTACTACATACTATTATTACCAGTCTCACATTAACTAAGATAAAAAACGTGGATATGTCATCTACTATCGAATACAGACATTTCTGCAAAAGGAACGATTTGAGTCTTGACCTATGCTCTTGTAAATTATAGTTTTTAAGTCCAACGGCAACCTGTTAAAAATTAAAACCTGTTAAAAAAAAGAACAATCTTAAGTTGGGGTTTTATCTTTCCTGCGCGTACTTTCCCTCAACTGTCACTCCTCATATGTTTCATAATTATGAAGGTATTTTTTTAAATTCAGCAACAACACTAAAACATAGAGGCCGGGCACAGTAAGAAATTTTATTTGTGTGGCCGCTATTGCTTATTTCGCTGTCATAATTCTCTTCATAAATCGACACAGGTCAAAGGTTCACTGTAATATCTTATGGGGCAAGCGCGAGGGTAGCCCGCGAAATTCAATTTTTTTTACGTCTTTTCCCATTTTGCTGGTCAGTATCTGGTTGTAATTTGATCTAATTATGATTCACGGCCGTAACAGATATGTATTTATAGAATTATGATTTTTGATTATGAATTGATCTCAATCGCATACGCAGTTTTTTTTCGCTTTAGTTCACCTTTCATTGAATTACTTACTATTGTTTTACAAAATACCCACAAATCAAAGAAATAATAATGATAAATTCACATTTTTTTGTTAATTTTGGCTGTTAGTACATACTATTTCCATAGATTTAGGTATTTGGTGTAGCATTGCATAGCGTTGTAAATAAATAAACAAAATTAACTTCTAATATTATTATTATTTGGTAGTTGCAAATAAGTTATGATGCTAATTAAGTTAACATTATATAAAAGCTTTTGTTTTAGTAGATACATATTTTAATTGATATTTATGGTGATTCTTACTTCTTAGATCTATGGACTTTTTCTACCCAAAAAATAACCTAGCAACATTGTACTGATTGATTATGTTGGCATTACGTATGAAATTGAGAACCGATTTCGACTTGTGCGTCGCGACGATCGCGGGCGAGCATGGACCGAGCGAAGCGAGTGCCTTCGTCATCGTTTGCTGATTTTCCAAGTTAAAAATTGCAGTGTAGGGTGTTAAAATTATGTTAACGAAGTGAACAATAGAATTGGTGATGTTGGCCTTAGGCTTATTGTTAGTTCGCAGAAAAACTGTTAAAGATCACAAGTTTACCGTAGTAATCCGTCGAAAATCGAGAAAGCTTCAAACGTGTTTGAAGCTTTCGTTTTGGCATTAATGGAACTATGAACCTGGACTCTTTAACGTTTAGCTTATCGCAAATCAATTATCTCGTTATAAATTTAAGTAAGAAGAACTTCAAGCAGACGAATCAAGAGTTGTCTCAGGTGAGATATTGCCACTTTACAGCTATTCTTTGTTTTCTGTTGTCGCCATATTGTGCATACGGAAAGTCATGATCGTTTGGTAATATAGCATTGACTGGTTTTGACTGTCATAGTTTACTATAATTATTCGTGTATTATGTTGCGATGCGCGATAATGGTTGCCAAATCATCTATTACGTGATTTTCGTCTTCGCCGTAAGATATGTTACTGATGTGGTTGGCTGCGCGTTTCAGCCCGCCACCGTTACTTGCCTACCTACTTTTATGTTTATTTTTAAATAGTTACCTAGATATAATCGATCATTACTGTTAATAATCGGATACAGTAATCTGTACAATACCAGATCTGTAGATAAAACAACGAGAAAAGTTTCGTAAAACACAAAACCTTAGCCGAATAGGCTAGAATATCAGTATCATCCGTAGGAAAACAATAATGCGATAAGTAAATCAGTAACTGCTACTGACATGTCCCAAATGGACGGAGCTTAGCTTGACAACACTTATTCCACACAAAGCAAATAAAATAAACCAAAGATTTTTGTTAGCCTAAAAATTCAAATGATACTAAAATACCATGGAAAGTTTGTTTTCAGATAACATTACCATAAATAATTAGAATGTGATATGAATTGCCAAAGGAAAAGAGATCTTATCTTGGTGCCTATACTCCATTGGTAAAGCTAAACAAAACGTAAAAATGGTTTCTAATAATGACACATTCTTGTTAAAAATATGTTATAACCAAATTTATTTTTATTTTCTACGATTTTTTCCTCTTTTATATACGCATGTTAAACTTTATCATTTATTTTTAAACTACTTTTCTTACATGGAACTAACTGCTTGAGCACAATGTTTTTGTTAATTTGTAATAATAATATTTTATAATTTATCTATTGTAAAGACCCCATAACGACATGTCCTCTAAACCTAGTCAGGCACCAGGTGGCCCGCTAGAGGGCCATAATAATAAAAATCAACTGTCTCATTAGCGATGCTTAGGGCCAATTTCACCGAACTGTTCATAATGGGACATTAGTGAATCAGCCATTATGATAAACATTGATGTTAATGGTATTTACGATCAACCAGAAAAAAATAACACCACATTAAGAAACCTAGCGTTAAGTGAATGAGTCTTGTATCTTTCACTCACATATCGGTCAGTTATCAAATCAACCAAAATAAAATGTCGCAATGTCCCATGTAAATGTTACTGACAATGCATCATTTTAGCTAGCCGTATAGTACCGACTCGCTTTAAATAATACAACTAAATTAAAATGTAAGTTGTGTAGTGAACTTTGAGTGTGTTTCGTTGGTAAATAAGTATTACTTACTCGTTTAGTACACGTCAAACTTCACGTCGCCATGAAGTTTGAATCAGACTACAGTCTACATTCAAACTTTACAGTTTACACTGTAATTTTGTTTGTTATCGTTTTATGTTTTGTGGTGTTTTTCTATTGTAAGAATAATAATGTGTAACGGTAAGAAAATGTGTGAATGTGGCCCTAATTTCTCATCAAATGAAGCAAATTTTAATTAGGTTGATTTCGAAGAATAAATAAGTTGTAGAAAATAAAAAATGGGATGCTGTCACAACAGCAGCAAAACTAGGTTGAAATGGTGCCAATTATGTGCTGACACATTGGGTAGGTAGGTGTGTAGTTTACAGATATTTTATTTACCGATCTGATGAATATTCATTCAAGCTTATTTTCAATCACATACAAAACATCCAAGCAGAGTTCGAAAGGATAATTATAGTGATAATTATCGTGATATCAGATGGATAATTATCAATTGATAATAACAAAAACTTATATTGTTTGGTTTTTTCGTTTGTTAGAATTGCCCAAATTATAGTGCATTTGTTATGAAACAATATAACAAATCAATTACAAAAAACACAGATGATAATTATCGGATAATTTCAAAAACCGTAATTATCTTCATAATTTCGAACCAATCCAAGGCAGATTGTTTCGATAAGCGAAATGTTGTGCGAAAATTCACTTCATCGTATTCTTCAAAATAGTGCCGCCGTTCTTTATACATTTTTAGACGTCGAACTAAATCGTCCAAGTCGTCCAAAATTTCCAAAACATTATGATCTTCGAAAATAAAGTTATATGCTGCTTCGATTTCGATGATTTTGACAACTGACTAACTGGCAACTGACAGCTAGTAAGTTAACGGACCTCTAGGGCAGCAATTAAATTTAACACCTGATTAAGACATTTATTCATGGATTAGCATATGGTGAAACACTCGCTACTCTTAATGTCCCATTAACATTCTAACAGAAGATTAAACTAACTAACATGGTGTGGTGAAACTAGTGCCTTAGTGAGTTAAAAAATACTACAAATTAGATAATGTTGCTAAATTGAAGAGTACAACTGTGACGTAGCATGACAACTGAAGTAACATGTGTCACATTAAGTTGTTTTTTTTTTTGTTAAGTATAAAACACTCTTAAACATTGACCGTTATCATGTGAAACTTTTGATGTTTTTATTTAACATGCCTAATTATAATATGAATAACTTAAAATAACTTCAATAAAACTGCCTGTGAATAGGCTTTGGTGAAATTTCGGTATTTATGCTTGTAGCCCTGTTCAAAATTTAATTTAATTTTTTATAATAAAAGCTTTAGCACATGGTTATTTTTGTTTACCTTTAGTTAACTACCTTAACCAGCAAAGTATAGATAAGGTGAACCAATAAATACTCAGGGCGATTTATTTAAAGAGTTTATATTTAATCAGGTTATAATGAAGGGCTTATAAATTAATAAAATTCTAGGAGACATGCAAAAATTATGTTTCACTGCTCAACTTCTCTAGTACACCAGGAATACTGATAGTTTCAAAACAAAATACTATTGTGACATTCACATTATGATTTGAAAAAGATAAAAATAGGCTTCCGCATTGGTACCACCTAAAACCAAACTTAAAAATATTAGCAAAGTGAAGTAACATCCCTATACTCGAAAGGTTTAGGTAGTTAAATAAAGGTAAACAAATCGTAAAAAAGGTTTTTATAGTTGACACTTTTGTGTTTAAAAATATGTTACAACAAAATTAAAGTTATTTGCGATTTATACGATAGTTTCCTCTTTTAATAATGTATGTTAAACTTTATCATATATTCGTAAACTATACTCTTCGTACATGTAATTGCTTGAGCACAATTTTGTTGTTAGATTTATAAAATAGTATAATATTTTGTTATCTGTCTATTGTAAAGAGCCCAAAAAGACAGGTTCCTTCCAGGGACCTTTTAGAAAATACAACGAATTAGATAACGTTGCTAAATTGAAGAGTACACCTGTGATGTAGTATGGCAACTGAAGTAGCAGGTATTACGTTTAGTCGGTTAACCAGATGCCTTATAAGTTGTGGATGAATTAGAAAAAAAATTATATGGTGTCACTGTATTGCGGCTGCCACCATACCACTGTGGGCAGAATCCAATTGAGTTAATATGGGCTCAAGTTAAAGGGTTTGTAGCCGAGAAAAATAAAACTTTTAAAATGTCTGACCTAAACATTCTTTTGCCAGAGGCTTTAGCTAATGTGACTGCTGATAATTGGAAAAGTTGCGAGAGTCATGTAATAAAAGAAGAACAGAAAATGTTTAAATTAGACAAAGTAATTGATGATACCACTGAACGTTTTATTATTAATGTGACAGATAGTTCCCCAAATTCAAATTCAGAATAGAGCCTAATATTATGGGACTCAAAATAATATGATTTTAACATTTGAAATAAAAGGTTTAACATCTATGAGTGACATGGTTTCTTTTGTTTACCTTTATTTAACTACCTAAACCTTTCGAGTATAGATTAACAATTTATAGTGGGTTCTGTGGTGACGCATAGAGCATGTAGTACAGGCCCTGCAGTGTTCTTAATTATCTCATTTGAAAAGTAGCTTAAATTGTATGTTCCTATGTAGTTATCAAGATAACCTAAATCAATAGACAAACTTACTTATTTTTGCAGTTACATATAGCTAGGGCATAAGAGCATGAGTTGCAATGTCAGTTGTCTTCATAAAACATGGGATTAAATAAAGTTATTGTGCAAGTAAGTATTAATCTAAAATCTCTATTTCAAATTCAATACTTACTTGCCTGCATTCAGTACAAATTTAATAAATGGTAGTTAGGAATGAACATTTTTTTATGCAGGTGAAATCACGAATGTTAGTAAAATCATAAATCAAGCAATGGCGCCTTAAGTTACTAACATAATTTAATTTGAATTTTGAACATAACAGGAACTCCTTACTTCTGGATAAAGACATTTAAATGTACTACTTTTTATACTTACAATAGATGGGACAAAGCAACAACATCAAAATCTATTTGTTCAGTTTAGTTCTATGTCTGGTGTCATGTGCCCCACATGATAGGTCGCCTTGTGTGCAAAAGTAAATGATGAAATTACTCGCCTTGACAATGGTTTATTTATATTAATATTCTATATGTTACTGAGTATTTATTTTTTATTTTATTCAGGGACAATAAACAGCTACAATATGTGTTGGAACAGAGAAAAAATAATACAAAACATTAACAATATTGCAGCCCACTACATTATCCGCATATTAACAAAAGAAAATATGATAATGAGCCACTAGATAGGAAAAATTATAATAATTGTCTAAGATATGTCAAACTATCTGACAAGAGGGGCTCGCGACTAAATCATAACAACGACAGGTTACGCTATGGTTGCCGCGGTGGGTTTTAAATGGGTGAGCATCCATTACACATCAAGGCCCCAGAGGCCCCTCCGTGGCTCGGAAAGCACGTCAAGACTATGATCTGGCTGCCATTCGTAATTCGGTTGGAATTTAGTTAATCAGCCGCTGATTTAAGAGGTGATAAATGATTTTATTTCTGTAAGTAGGTTTGTACAAACACTTACTACAAACACACGTCAATCATATTTTTTAAACTAGATGAGGTCGGTGTTTCCTATCTGACAACTCTGAGAAGAAAGGCCGAAACAAATTCAGAGGTCAGAGTCTCTTTTAAAGTCCAGACATAATCTTGGTCAGATCATGTGAAGACCATGTAGATTGGTATCTGAAATGGTCTTTTGAGGAAAGAACCACACAGATTGAGTGGACCTGTCCAGTCAGTGCTCGCATTTGTCAGTAATCGTACAGCTAACCTCAGGAAGTCAGGACTTAAGGAGCTCAACGATTCGACGAACAATACTAAAGAAAGGACATTTGGGTAGGCCGCATAAACTACTAAAACTGCCAGATCAAGAATAAAACTGAAGCAATGACCCACATAATCCTTATATTCACAATAATGAGAATAATATAATATATTTACAGTAAATATTCATGTCTAAAATAGTTAGCAAATTAAAATCAACATTCACCGTGTAAATTTATTGGAGCAGCTCAATCCAAGCCTTTTTGCCTCAATATAGTCTTTCACAGTATAATACGCTTTCTGGCATAGTTTCCGTTTTATAAAAGATTTGAATTTATTATCAGCTGCTATCCGCTCTGTAGTAAAGAGAGTAAACCTATGGTTACGTCAAAACGGCTACCATTTTGAGCACCTCATAACTTATAGCACAAAAGTAAAAATTCTAGGTGAGTTCAAATGTAAAGTAAAGTTTCAAGTTTTTCATTTTAAGATGAAAAATAATACCAAAAGCAGAACTTATTTTTGTTTTTTCGATTACTTTTTTTTATTAATCCCGGACGCAAAAAGAGGGGTGTTATAGCTGTTATCGATGGTAAAACAGTAAGTCGTAGTCTCGTGTTACCTGGGAACTGGGTTGTGGAAGTCATATTGGCAGTCACTCCATGTAAAATACTGGTAACAGAATGCAGCTGATGCATTCTGTTAGTTTGGAAACCAACCCTAACATAGTTGGGATAACGCTAGACATATTGATTGAGGTCAAACGATCTGACTGTTGGTAATCAAAGGTTGGTTGGTAAAAGTGTATTGTGTCAACTGTCAAGCATAACCAGTTAGTAATTTTGCTATATTATTCCGATGGCGTCTCTGAGACATGGCATCATAGTTTTTCTATGTCTATACAGTATCTTAAATCGCTTTGCTTCTAAATCAACATTGATTTATAGTACAGTCATTCGTCATTCATTAGATTATGAATCAGTTGACTATGGTTCAGAATTTCAATACTTGTAACTTTCCTCTTCAGATTAGATAACATGAATCAGACATTGTATGTCACCTGAATGACCACATTATCATTTTGATGGTACTTTTTAATATTAACAGACTTGACCTGTAACTACCTATCTAATGGATTCTTTCATGGTAATTTTCACCAACTTCAAGATTTCTGATTTACTTGAAAATTTGCACCCGTATCGAGGACCGATGACAAAACAATTATATTTTGACACACTTTTTTTAGGTTCCAAACAAACAATGTTATAACATCTTGTAACTCAATTTTAACCTACTTCTAATTTGTTGTATCGAAATTAAGCTTTGTGAGTGTGTATATGTAGTTGGGATGACAATACTATAATTTGGTATCTTGGAGCTGATCTGATGATGGAGGCAGGAGGTGGGTGGAATTCTTAGTGGCTTCTAGTAAACCCTCAGAGTTTGGGGTCATGTGATTCGTTTTGATGAGTCCAATATATTGCACTTGGTGTCGAGGGTCTGATGATGGAGATGATGCACCTAGCTTCTGACGTTTCATAAGTGATCATGTAGGTTTATGTGAAATAAAATATTTTTTATGTTTAATTTTGGAGCATAGGGGAACTCTTCTGTGGTTTAAGCCCGGAGTTTCGGGTTGCATTCAAATGGTGCCATCGGAACCCTGTTACTAAGCCTACATGGCTATTCTGTTTGTCTGTCTGTATGTCACGGAGTTGTGTCTATTTGACCATAAGTAAGTAGCCAGCTGAAAACCACTGAGACCTCTATCATGCCATATAATAAAACGAAGGTAAAATATTACAGTTTTGGTAGTATGGAACTTTTATTGCGCGCGAGTCTGGCTCGCACTAAGTCGGTTTTATCTTATTTCTGCCCCAGATGTATACAAATAAAATGCATTAATGTGATAGACACGTACATGTTTTTAATAGAGTCCTTAATTAATGGAATTAAGTAATACAAGGAACACTTCGTTGAACGGCGTTATGAAACAACGAATCAAGCAAAAAAAATTGAATGTAGGTCAATTGTAGGTCACCTAAACATTGTAAAGAATTTAATTTTTGTTCAAAAATCACTTATACAGTCGAGCGACATCTCAGAATGTGTAACAAGGAACGAAGCGCCGAATTTTTATTTCAAAATGCATTGAAGATTTTTTTCTAATGCAATAGCGAATTAACTGTACAAACAATCTACTAAATTCATAATACCAATATAGATTTAACATATTTTTTTTACCATATTTTGGCTCTGTCTCGCATAGGGTCGTAGCATTATGCTGAGCATTATGTGACTCATATTTTTCCCCAACTCGTTCTTTTTGTATTTGTGTGTTTTTCTCTGCGTCATGCTTACCGCAAATAAACGTATTTTCTTTCATTTTGCGACGCAACACCGAATTTATTCCCCAAAATACACATACATAACATAACATCACGCCTGTATTCCCCGAAGGGTTAGGCAGAGGTGTACCTATAGCACACCCACATTTCGCCAGTTATGTTTAAGTCCCATGTAATAGGGGGCGAGCCTATTGCCATCAACCGGGCACAAATCCAGACTCCGGGCTGCTACTGAGAAATTCCAGATGGAAAAACCCGATAACACTTTTCCCCAAAATAGGCATGTCAAAAAAGCATCGGATAATGTTATCTTTCCATCTAAACTGACTGAATGACTGACTGACATCAGCGCACAGCCAAAACTTCTGGGACTAGAGACGTGAAATTTTGCACAAGGGTTCATTTTATGATGTTGGCGAGTACTAAAGGGTTTTTGGAAATTCGACCTTTAAATGGGGTATTTCGTTTATATGAAAAATCTTATTTCTTGAGGGAATAAACTAGAAACTTCGCACGAATACTTATGTAAGTATGTGTATAATAAAGTTTGTCATTTTTATTTTATTTATAATAAGTACCCCCTAAAGGGGTGTTGGGGGGTGTCAAAGTTTGTCTGGAGATCATAACGCGCGATTGTTCGATTAACTCGAAACTCGATATTTATACTTTAGACCAAAAATTAAGAATAACGTATACTTATCAGGGTTTTTCGCAAATCAACCCTTAATTAGGTAAAAAGAGGTAGTCCGTTATACAGGGGAGGATTTACTGCGTAGCTTAGCTCAAAAAAATGTTAAAATAATTTTTAAGTCAATTGAAGGAAAAGTCTAAAATGATTTTTGAAAATTCCGCCCTTGGATACAGTTTATTTGAAAAATCTTATTCCTTTAATCTATGAAATTGACACTTGGCCCGACTTGACTTGAATTGATTTATCTAAATAAATAAGGTATCTAAGGTCGAAAAAATACATTTTAGAAAACTACCTTTTATAGGTGTGGAAGGGGTGTTGAAATTTTTAGAAGAAAATACGAAATTCATGCGAACGAAGTCGCGGGTGAAGTGCTAGTTAATGATATTGAGGGTTTTAGTGGATCTCGTATCTTTGAAGGTAAAGTTGATCATGAGAATTTGAAATGGACGATGTTCTTGATGATTAGAAGAGGTCGGTTGTGATTAGAAATTATTAGATTTTTACTTTGATCAATAATAGCACTAGATACAGGATCAGGAACAAAAACCAGTCGCTGAAGTGGCCACGTTTACACAAACATAAACATTTACATGTCATACTACGAAATATAGACAAAGGTTTTATAATATTAACAACATCAGTTCATTATAAACCATAACACTCAAGCATACTTTAATTACAATTGCAAAATATTTATATCTAAGTTCTTCTGTCATCGGAGAAATGTAAAAGCAATAAATAAAAAGTTATTTTTATCATAAGTACAAAAATATTTATTCTAAAATGAAACTTAAAGCCTAAGCAATAAGGTTAAAACATTTTATTGACAATTTCATGCTTATTAGATTTTGGAACTAGACGTAGTTCTTGGTATGACATTTCAATGCTCAGAACACAGTAAGTATTGAAAGACGTAGACTTTCAGAAAATATTTATTTAGGCGAAGGTTCGTTTTGTATGGTAGCAAATATTTTAAACCGATTTAAAAAAAAGTAGTAGGACTAAATTAGTACTATAGTTATTTTTAATAAGACATTGCTATTAATTTTCTGCGCTTGGCTCATAAAAACCGTATAAAAAATGGGTGCGTCTACTAATGTACGCAATTTATAAGTTATAATAAATATTTGTTTTAAATCAAATATTTTTTTCATTTAAATTAAACTGCAAATAAGAGTATATTAGGTAAACAACCATGACTGGAGGTGCGTACGAGGTGGATGCTTTAATTAATAATGTATCTGGACAATCGTAATCGGTCTCTTTAAGGGGGATGTGCTAAGACAGCCCGCGAAATTCAAATTTTCTTGCGTTTTTAGCAACTTGCAGGTTAGTGTTAGGTTGTATCTTGATCAAAATATGATTCGCGACAATAACACATGTGTATTTACATAATTATAATCATAATAATCATCAATACATTTCTCTAATTTAGATTTACTCCGGATTGGTCTGATTTCGAACCAATCCGGAGGAAATCTAACTTAGATGAAAAATAACATATGAAAAACAATACTACTCCGTGCATTCCCTGTTCCAGAACAGTCGATGTTTGTTACAATAGTTGGCGCGTTGTCACAAACATTGATCAAATAATCATAATATTTGCTAAATATTTATATTTACTATTTAATTATTTTTATTTTATTATAAACACATACATAATGATATAAACTTACCGAAAAAAATATATTCCTTCCGAAATCTTGGTGTTACGGTGGTTATTTATACAACTTTTGAACGCGCACTGTGGCTTTTTGCCGTCTTAACGTTGGCTATGCTTGGACAATACTAATTTGAAATAAGAGCACAATAGTATTTGTGCTCTTATTTTTCGGGCCGTTTTTGAAGCGCTTATCGGGAATCTAGTACTATTATTGATCGAAGGATTTTTATCATTATTTTTCAAATGACTATCCCTAGTTGGTGTAGGAAATTCCCAATCGTGGAAGGGACGAAGGAGGTGGGATCTCTCTTCCTCGTTCGTGCTCCTTGCGACCGGTCAATAAAAACAAGAGCCAGCGATGAGGAACATGACTTCTCCCTGGAGATAGGGTTTAGTGGGGTAACTACAAGACACAAACTGCCCTGCGGATTATATCCTGTCAAGCGCAGTCGATGTCAATATTCCATAGCAATTATGACACTGACTGGTCTTAAACACGGTTTAGGGCCAATTCACACGTGCCACAACCACACCAAATCGCAGCTACAAAATGTGGGCAAGCAGTGGTTACGTGTGAATAGTGTCGTTGCAACTTCTTGCAGTTGCGTTGTGGCTAGTGTTTGCAGACAGATCGACTCCGGCTGTATGACAGTGTCTTCTCGTTGTGTTTGCATTGTGGCTGCGACGGCGACGTTACCTTAATGTGGTCGGTATCATACCCACACGGTCAATTTTGACGGCCGAATGTGGCCAGTGTGCATAACTATTCAATTTTGACGGCCGAATGTGGCCCGTGTGCATAGACTATTCAATTTTGACGCCCGAATGTGGCCCGTGTGCATAGACTATTCAATTTCATACGAACTAGCGCCCGTCCACGTGTCTTTGTGGTTGTAGTACGTGTATTTTGGCCCTTAGATGTGCTGATCGCGTTCAGTTTCATTGGTGCAATCCGCTCATGGTCTGGCAGCAGTGGCAGCTCATCCTAAATCTGTTTTCGCAAAGTATTTACTCTACTGGCTCCGATCTAGGGATAATTATTGTTAGTTTTTTTTACGTGTTTATATTTTATGTTGATTAAGTAGTGATTGTTATTGATTTAAAGAGATGATGATTAGTACACACGGCTACATATCAAGCTATACCTTTCCAGTATAAGCTGATCTCGAATTGTATAGGATTTCCGTACAATGAGAAGTCTGCTTATACTGAAATTGTATAGCTTGATATGTAGCCGTGTGTAACTAGATCTTATTGATTAGTTGCATTATTAGAAGATGATTATTTAAAGACATTGATGGAACTAAGCATTTCATTAAAAACACTATATTCTCTGGATTTAACCTTTTTAGACCTACCCCATCTTGATAATCCCGTACTGCGATAAAAAAATGGTCCATATTATACAGAGTGCGATAGAACGATAGCGAAATAACCTGAAAGCTGTCTATAATTATCATTAAAAACAATCATTATATCTAATTTTTTTATTCAAAGGATTAAATACACATATAGGTACTTACCCTAAAGTAAAAAATCTGAAAATAAATATTCTTGCCTGTGCGTACAGCTCAACACAAAGTTTTCAAAACTTTGAAGCTCATTTTCATAAAACTGTCTTTTGAATCGTTGTTTCTTAACGCCGACAGTGGGCTGAAAACACTGTAAAACTACAATAAATTAATATCTCAAGTTAAGGTTCTGACTATATTTCCAATTCCTCAAATAATTTAAAAAGAGGTACATAAAAATTCCATAATCATGTGAATTTTAAAATCATCCGCTATTTTACCACCCTTTTTATTTTTTTGGTTAGTATCTAATCATCAAATAACTTCTCCCGCGCTGGGCGGAGCGGGAGGGCGTGTCAGACTTTTACTGACTAACACCCACCCGTGTTACTTCAGTTGCCTGTGCGCCAGGGCCACGGTAACTCTTTCGAACAATCCGCGAACCTGGCAGGCATCGACCCTATCGGACCCCGTTAGTGTGTGCTGACATCTCTATGAGGCGCGCGTGGAACACAACGCGCCGTCGACCCGGGTCTAGTCCTTACCGGACGGCGAGCTACCCATTGCTCGCCGTCTGCAAGCCCGCGCCTACGGTGGCTGGCCGGGAATCGGCTATCGATTCCCGACGTCCAGGGCGTCTCCTCCTGCGGTGACTAGGGGCGTGAGTACGCAGCTGTTGCCTCGTCCTCACGCGCTCCGCCTCCTCCTTCGCGACCATTACTGCATCGGAGGAGGAGAGGACGGCTTCCCATGCCCTCTCGCTCCGTACCATGTCCGGGACCAGGGCCGGACGCGGGAGATCGCCGCCGCCGATCGCCTCCGCGAGGACACGGAGGTGCTCCGCCCAAGCCGAGCAGGCTTCCACAGTATGCTCCACCGTGTCCTCCGGACGATCCACACAATAGTGTCACCCGGGCGTTTTCTCCCAACAGGAACCTCCCTCACTGCCCTCAATCCACTCCTCAAAGAGGGGACTTACCGCCGCAATTGTTGCGTGCCTAATTGTACCCCCTTCGGCACTGATTTTACAAAAACGCTGAAACAAATAATTATTTTTTTTCGTACCAAAAGCATAAATTTAAATTATATATATACCTAACTTAAAAAATGCTAAGTTTCCCATACAAACTTTTGTCGCCTATATCACCCCCTTTTAGGATTATTTTTGAGACAGATAGTAAGCCTATATCCTTCCTCAGGATGCGATCTATCTCCTTGCAAAATTTTATCGAAATCCGATCAGTGGTTTAGGTGTGAAAAAGTAACACAAACAGACAGAGTTACTTTCGAATTTATAATAATAGGTCTTTACCTATGAAATTGCCGTTTTGTATGAAAAAATTTAAACGAATTTTTTTCATGAATTTTTTATTTGTATTAATCGAAGTAATCACCCATGCAATCAATGCATCTTTGCCATCGCAGTGGCAGTTTATTGATGCCCTTCTTAAAGAAATCAGCTGGACGGGAGGCAACAAATTCTTCAAAGGCATTTTGTACTGCCTCTCGGGTATTAATTTTTTTTCCCGCCAAGAAGTTATCCAAATTCTGGAAAAAGTAGTAGTCTGTAGGCGCAAGGTCTGGTGAGTAGGGCGGATGACGGAGAGCTTCCAACCCCAGTTCTTGCAACTTGGAGACCGTCTGCTGTGCAGTATGAGGTCGCGCGTTGTCGTGCAGGAGCAGCGGAGACGAGCGATTGACCAATGCTGGTTGGAGATGCGCCAGCTTCTCCATCATTGTGTTCAGTTCTTCACAGTACACATCTGCAGTAATGCTCACCCCGTTTGGTAAGAAGTTGTGATGAATCACACCGGCGCTAGACCACCAAACAGTGACCATCACTTTTCTAGGGGTAAGTTTTCGTTTAGGGCATTGTTTAGGTGCTGAACCAGGATCCAACCAACTTGCTGAGCGCTTACGGTTATCAAACAGAATCCATTTTTCATCGCAGGTAACAATGCGGTTCAAAATTCCTTCATTTGTGTGTCTGTTGAGCAGTGCAAGGCACGTCTCGACGCGTACTTCGCGCTGGCGATCATTGAGTTCGTGGGGCACCCATTTGTCAAGCTTTTTTACCTTGCCAATTTGACGCAAATGGACCAATATTGTTTTGACGCTAACGTCGAAAGCTGCTGCTAATTCAGCCGTAGATTGTGTATCATCAGCTTCCACAATCGCCTTTAATTCGTCATTGTCGACCAAAGTCTTCGGACGACCGCGAGGTTCATTTTTCAGGTCGAAATTTCCAGAACGGAAGCGAGCAAACCAATAACAGGTGGTGCGTTGGTTTGTAGTGTTAGCTCCGTAAACGTCGTTGATGTTGCGTGCCGCTTGTGCCGCGTTGCTGCCACGACGGTACTCATATTCCATAATTACTCGAATTTTTAACGTATCCATGATGACGAAAAAGATTGAAATGCGATGAAAATGTAACACTAATCAATAAAGAAATGACTACTTTTAGAAAAAAAAATCCATGTTTTTAAAATAAAATTAATTTCAAATTAGAATTCTTAGCCAAACAAAAATTATTTTGATTTGAAATGGCCAGTACTGCAGAACGGCAATTTCATAGGTAAAGACCTAATATTAGTATGGATTATTTTTTCGGTTCCTTGTTCCTCTTACGTAATAAAAGTACAACGTTAGGTCTTACACAACAGACTTAATACGAATACGAATTAATGTTATTATTACTTAAATACCTATGTTTTATAATACCATATCCACTACTTAAAAATACCACATGAGTGAACTTCCAAATAGGTAAAACTACAATCTATCCACATTCTGGTTTTTATATAATTACTTTATTAATAAGATAACTGGACACTGGATAGATGTACACCATGTATACCATGTTTTATGCAAATAAATACTTACTTACTTACTTACATATATTGCGATAATATTGAAAAGAAATTCAATGCCACTCCAAAACAATTGTGACACATACCGTTAATAAAGTTGAGCGGTGAATGTTATCGTTATTTGTGACGTCATTGTAACTATTGTTAATATGGTGCAACTCGTATTTCGCTTAGAGATTTGACGGCTAACAAGGCATTGATTAATTATCGTTAAAGTTACTTGGTGCAACTAACAGTGTGGCCCGTCAATACTTAAAATATTGCTGCAATACTCTGCAATATTTTCAGTGTGGCCTGACCACTTTTGCAACTATTGCAAGTATTGCTGCAACACTTTTCACGTTTTCGCTCCGATATGGTGCTTCTAAAAGGGCAATGTTTTATTGCAATATGTGGCTGCAACACAGTGGCCGGCAACATTGCCAGCAATACCAGCCAGACTATGCAATATTGCAGTAATTTCCCGGCCATATAGCTACACATGTTTGGTGTAGCCGGCAATATTGCCGAACGATCGCTTCACATTCAAAAATATTGAAATATTGCCGGGCAAGTTATATTGTTGTTTCGTTTTCCGGTGTAAGTGCATCCCTTTCTGACGCAACGTGAAGTTCGCCGTGAGTGACGCCGCGATTAGTTGCTATATTCTGTGCTTTGTTGTAGTTGTCACGTTGTCGTTTTGTGTGTTATATTATTAATAAAATAATAAAAAAATGTCTAATACGAATGTCATTTCGTCAGCCATTGTTGCCTGATTGTGTAGCCCGTTTACGAGTGTGAATCATGGGCCATATAGTTACAGATATATTGCAAAACATGACCGAGGCATAAGCTGCACTAAAATGTTATCGAGATGGCTGAGCAATTATTGCCAATTGAGCAATAATTGCCGGGAAAGTATAGCCCGTTTAGAAGCACCTTAATTGAATAAAATACATTGGAAATATAGCCGGGCCATACTCCGCCATACTATTGCTGTTTCACGTTACGCCACATGTACATCTCTTTCTTACGTCACTAGATGATTCTTTGTTATTTTGAAATGTTCCTTCAGCTATGGTTGCCCATGTAAACGCTAATACTACCGGCCGTAATGTGATGGGTATTATCCATATTATATTGATGAGCCTTACATTTTCTGCAATAAAAATGTTGCCGGTATTGAGTGATGGTCACATATTGCAGTCAAAATATTGCCCATTCAGGAGCACCTTAATGCTCTGAGCGAAAATGTTAAGGAATTTTTAAGACTCATTCCTTTTGTACACACCTAGTGGGCGCATGTCACCTTTTCGTACTGTTTTTTTCATTCAAAATGTGGGCAATACATGGACGGAAAAATGATAAGATGCAAGTAAAATTAAACCATATCTTACCGTCATTTTAACTCCTTGAATAGTGGTGTCTGTCCAACAAATGCCATTAATGCAGAGTTGAAGTTGACCAATGTGACAGTTAGATAAATTTAGTGAAGTTTCAATTTACTGGGAGTTTTTGTCAAAAGTGCCAAAACAATTATAAGGTCGACTATTACGTCTATGCCATTCACTTACTTTCACTCAAAGCTCTTGTATAGTGCAGCAAGCCACACCGATCCGTCCGGTGCCGGCCGCGCTGCCGGTGTACAAAAACTGGCAGATTTTGTTTTTTTTATCGTATTTTCATGAATTACAATTAAAGCCACCGGGCCAATTAAGCTTCCTGCAGTAATTCATAGAAAGATAACTATTAAATTTAAAATTTGAAAAACCCCTGACGCAAACAAAATGCTCTAAAAACGGCTGAACAGATTTTCTGCTTTTTTTTGCTAAGTATACTCGGTCAAGTCACCTTTCAAACAAACCAAAAAAAATGGTTCAACCGTTTGGGAGCTCCGATGCCGCAGACAGACACTGAAACACACGTTAAACTTTGTCACCCCTCTTTTTCGTCGAGGGTTAAAAATACATTTATTTGCAATAAACGTGACGCATTTGAGAAAGAAAAACCAGTTGAGGGGAAATATGCGTCACATCCACGTAAAACGGTCAGGTATTCAGTATCATAATGTTTAGTCACCAACCACCATTTTAAGATATACATAGGTACGAAAATCCTATACAATGCGAGATCAGATTATACTGGAAATGTATAGCTTGATATGTAGCCGTGTGTACCGTCACCAAAAGAGATATGTAACCAGGGTCGTCAGATATAGTTAAAGGGTAGTAAGAAACCGATGAATCTTTTCGAATAAAATATAATTTAATTAATAGAAAACAAACAGGGCACTTATCAAATTAAATTTAATTCGAAAACATCTATCGGTTTCTTACTAGAGCTCTTTCATCCTCAGCTATATCCGACGATCCTGGTTATTTATCACTTTTGGTGACCGTACCAGCAAACTTATCGTGACAAGCGTTCCAATAGTATAATACCACTTATTTATTTTTTGGTGTACCAAGTTTGTTGTATCAAATCTGAGATTGAACTAAAATAACTGCCTCAACTGTATCAAACTGCTTAAAAGTGAGCTTAGTTTTCACTTTTTTTTTTCTAAGGTATCATATCAAATGTCGTAATTATTCCATGCAACACGATGATCTTAAGATCTAGATTAGTGTTATGTTACTGTTTCATGTAGGTAATGCTGTTGGTCACTTTGTGTTTGTTTGTTTGTCATTTAGTCATCTCATATTATAACTAATAAAGGTTGCTCAAGCGAAATCATTTATTCTTTATCATGCCATTGCTCTGCCTTGAAATATATATATATATTTTTCAGTGAACGTTATTAACATTCTAATAATTATGTCGAAATGCCTTCTCAAAATTGTATTTATTTATAGCCCATAAAAAATATTACACCGAAACAGGCTTATTATGGCCGTTTGATAAGTGGGTAAATTATCCTCAAAGCTAACTTTTTGAAGCCAACAATAATTGTTTTTATTATTTCACTATGCTGTGCTATGCTATTCTCATATATCTGATATTGACCAGTGATTACAAATGATACAAACCTAGTAAAGCTGAAGCCAGAAATTCGAATATGACGAATTATTATTAATTTGTAATGCTGTGTGCTTGCTGTAGTTAAAGCTCAATCAAAAAAGAAACCTTGTAAAAAAATATGGATGTCTTCATGGACAATTTTTCTTTGAAGTCAACAAACTAAACTAACAGAGTGAACCGATTCTTAGGCCCCATTTAATAATAAAAATGCATTTGTTCCCTCTGTAATTTTATCCCCTTTGTACCATATCAGGCTATTATAAATGACTGGGAACAAACGCACCTGAAAAATTGTATTTCCTTGGGTTTCCCCGCGTGGAAAGGAAATTGCTTTACTACTACTTTTATTGTACGTAACTAAATATTCTGTGTTGTTATTTTGTTTTACTGTCTTCAGCGAATGACGCATTTCAATTTTATACTTATCTTGTGATTAATTAAGCAAAGTGGTTGTCAATTAATGCTTGTCAAGACTATCATGGTGTCCACGCGATTGCATGGTGAGACTCTTGAATTGATTGCTTTCAATCCGTCAATAGGATGTCTTATTAAGATGAATCCACAGCTGCAGCCCACCAAATGCAATTTTTTTTTTTTTTTTTGCAAATTGCAGCTCTTGTTTTACGTCGTATGTTGATCGAAATGCGATTCGTGACTGTAGGAATGATATATTTACTGAAAAATAATCATCAATTTCATATACATATTAATTTCATATTTTTTATTTCTTGAGTCGTGAGTGAGGTTCTGTAATACGGGCCTTAGTAAGACGGACTTGCTACCGCATTGTGTAATAAATAGGCCCTTAAAGGTTCCAGTGCGTCGTTGCATTGTTCATCATAGTTTCGTCCCCCCCTTTTAATACCATTAATAATTATCGAGTAGGCGACAGACTCGATAATTTTAATTTTAGCAGTTTCTACTTTTCAAGGTGCGTACTCAGCTCGATAGCTAACCTAAAGTATTATTATTGTTTTATAGATAGTGTATGTGTAACCATGTTTCAAGCTAAGTAATTAGATACTATACGATAAGTATAGATACAGGAGTTCATCTTTAAGCGCCGAATAACACGATAAACTTCGTTTCTCCATAATCCCGCCAAGTCCTGCTGGATCACGTTCATTTTTTTTGTATCGGAATTAGTTCCGCATAATGCACGCGGGATCCCGGTATTGAATTCCCTAGTCGTGAATATTGTTACGTTGCTATTAAAGTTCGTTGAGACTTGAGAGTTATGTTAAAGGTCAGCGTAAAATCAACATTTAAACATACCTACTTGATTAGTTATGCTTGTAATCTAGGCTGTGATTGTTATTTTGAGTTCAGGATAAAACGTTAATGTTATCTCATTTTCGCGGCAGCTTAGGTTTAAAATCGATAACCCACATTGTGAACTGATTCAGTCACGTGACCCCCATGAATACAGATATTACCCATACTAAATTAATATTGCGAATAAATACGAAAGTAACTATCTGTCTGTCTACGACCTTTTCAGGGTTAGGGATAGACCATGATCTGGGTAAGGACAAAGGATACTTTTTATTCCGGTGGTAGGTACGGATAATTTCCGACCACTACGCGGGCGAAGCTACCGGGCAAAAGCTAGTTTATTGTAAATGACGATTCGATTGAACGGAGCATTGAAAGTAGCCAATAATTCATGGAAATACACGTAGCGTCGGTGGTTCTATTTCTGGCGATTAATCGAAACTATTGATCTACTTCATACTTTACCACACTTTGTATGCCATTGTAAACTCTAAATGTACCGTTTAAAGTGTAAATTGGCTTGCAACCTTGTCATTGATGATTTTATTACTTTAATTTGACTTTGATTAGACTGGAAACTAATCACACCAAATGTCTTTCTTCTTCACCAATTGGCTAGACTAGTCATACCAAATTATTTGTTTTTATGAGTAGTACATTGATCTTTAAACTTTAGCGACAGCTCATAAGGTTAATTTTCGCTAATCGTACCATGGCTACGTGGACGCAAAACAAAGAATTACCCAATATCTATCCATCTTCAACATGTTCTAATAACGAAAAACCGTTCATAGTTTATTGTTTGGGTTCCTACGGAGAGATATTAGGGGAAGGGCAATGATTGAGTTATTATTATACTATTTTAGAATCTGAATTAATTTGACAAGTTTTAAAAGTAATAGAAACCGACAGTGTAGTACTTTTTTTTTACACCATTCGCACCTCATGTCACATAACTTTCAAGAGGTTTGAGTTGAATTTTGAAATAAACACATTTTTCGTTACTACCTTTATAATTACATTTACAAAGTTATTTGCACGATAGCACATGTATTCCACAGTTATAAACAAAGACAAAATAAAATAAAAAAACATTTATTGAAATTATAGCCAAAATAGTAAAGCAAGGCGACAATTTAAAAAAAAAAGTATTTTATTCTGAGACCTAACCCCTTAACATCTATTAACTATTTGCGCCACACCCTGTATATCAGGATATATATCAATTGATATTAAAGGCCATGAGAACCAGAGTACCTACCCTATGAATGCTGAGAGTTTAAAGGAAAACTGAAAGCTATGATTTTAGTATAATTTATGGTAAAATTAATGATGTTTTAATGTTTTCATTATGTATATTCTAAGTTTAGGTGTTTTAAGTAATTTACTGTTTTCGGTGTTTTTTTTTTTACAGTTAGGCTGCTGTGGCTTTTTGGGATTATCTAATAAATGAATTAAAGTGCTAGTTATTCCAAAAATGTCTCTTTTAATTAACCCAAAGCAAAGCTGTAAATCCATATTTTTAACTTAACAAAAACTAAAGTCATCTTAACAGCATCATCTTCTTAGGGTAAATCTTTGATGTGTAGAACTCGTGGCGAATGGGTGCTATGTAGTTTAGGAGTTCAAGTAAGTCCGTCTTCTTTTCAGCAATCTACTTTCCATCAGGGTACAAGTTCCAGCTCAATATCTATAAATGCCTTTGAATTTAGTTTTCCAACATCAACATACTCAAAGAACACCTCTGGATTGTTTGAATATTTGAAGAATATTCAACCACTGGATGTTTACCCATATATTGAGTGTTCAGTGGTTACTTTTCTGTTCGTACTGTTTTACTCAAGTTATTTTTGTTGACAATAAGTCTTTCTTCTTCAGTCTCATAATGTTGAATGAATTTTTATGTCTGGCTGGTTTGATTACTTGAAGCCAGGAATCAAATATTCAATTTCCCATAGTCAGGAACATAAATATTATGAAACACCTTTTTTATTTTCAATGAAACCAAAGTCTTGGTCGCAAACAAGATAGGAATGTCCGTTTACATACCATGTATGGTCTATGGTCTCTACAGTAAAACAAGATAGGAATGTCCGCTTACATACCATGTATGGTCTATGGTCTCTACAGTAAAACAAGATAGGAATGTCCGCTTACATACCATGTATGGTCTATGGTCTCTACAGTAAAACAAGATAGGAATGTCCGCTTACATACCATGTATGGTCTATGGTCTCTACAGTAAAACAAGATAGGAATGTCCGCTTACATACCATGTATGGTCTATGGTGTCTACAGTAAAACAAGATAGGAATGTCCGCTTACATACCATGTATGGTCTATGGTCTCTACAGTAAAACAAGATAGGAATGTCCGCTTACATACCATGTATGGTCTATGGTCTCTACAGTAAAACAAGATAGGAATGTCCGCTTACATACCATGTATGGTCTATGGTCTCTACAGTAAAACAAGATAGGAATGTCCGTTTACATACCATGTATGGTCTATGGTCTCTACAGTAAAACAAGATAGGAATGTCCGCTTACATACCATGTATGGTCTATGGTCTCTACAGTAAAACAAGATAGGAATGTCCGCTTACATACCATGTATGGTCTATGGTCTCTACAGTAAAACAAGATAGGAATGTCCGCTTACATACCATGTATGGTCTATGATCTCTACAGTAAAACAAGATAGGAATGTCCGCTTACATACCATGTATGGTCTATGATCTCTACAGTAAAACAAGATAGGAATGTCCGCTTACATACCATGTATGGTCTATGGTCTCTACAGTAAAACAAGATAGGAATGTCCGTTTACATACCATGTATGGTCTATGGTCTCTACAGTAAAACAAGATAGGAATGTCCGCTTACATACCATGTATGGTCTATGGTCTCTACAGTAAAACAAGATAGGAATGTCCGCTTACATACCATGTATGGTCTATGGTCTCTACAGTAAAACAAGATAGGAATGTCCGCTTACATACCATGTATGGTCTATGGTCTCTACAGTAAAACAAGATAGGAATGTCCGCTTACATACCATGTATGGTCTATGGTCTCTACAGTAAAACAAGATAGGAATGTCCGCTTACATACCATGTATGGTCTATGGTCTCTACAGTAAAACAAGATAGGAATGTCCGCTTACATACAATGTATGGTCTATGGTCTCTACAGTAAAACAAGATAGGAATGTCCGCTTACATACCATGTATGGTCTATGATCTCTACAGTAAAACAAGATAGGAATGTCCGCTTACATACCATGTATGGTCTATGGTCTCTACAGTAAAACAAGATAGGAATGTCCGCTTACATACCATGTATGGTCTATGGTCTCTACAGTAAAATCCAGATGGGCTACCATATACTGGCATAATAAAGCCATTTTGATATTCCTGTTCTGTCCCCACTTTGGTCAGAATAGAGAATCAAGTTTTTAGTGTGCACATGTTCTTTGACATAACTCAACAGACATGATCCAATTTCCTGAGGGCCTCTAGAGGCGATAGTCTTATTCCACACACATTGTAACATGGTCATTACAAGCATCATCTATACCAAGACAGTAGGTCCATAGTTTTCTTTTATAATAGCAAACTTCTGCTGATAAAGTTGGCAGTCATCATCAAGTCAAATACAAGGACTGTGACATCTTGATTTTCCTTAGCAAATTGTTTGTCTGCCTCATAGTTCTCCTGGGCTGATTGGGCTTTAAATAGATGAAGAGTTTTCTGGGTTTGCAGCAGATTTTTCCCTTCTTCAGAATCAGAGGTTCGAATCTTCATTTCCATTTGGTCACATTTTCTACAGGAATCACTTACAGGAGAGCTTGAAAGGAGAGACTAATAATTATGTTCCTAACAATATAGTCAGACATTGGTGGTATAGTTGTAGTGTAATACAAAGAGTACATTTTGTTAATTAATATTCAAATCTGGACAGAAAAATTAGAGGTTTTCAAATCGTCTACTTTTTAGGATTCCGGAGCCAAATAGTAAAAACCCTTATACGAGAACGTACCTATATACTCTCGGGATATAAAGTATCCTTGTTCCTAGTCCTAACTCAGCGGGGTAATTACTTAACACACTAACAGTAGGAATGGGTTTCATTTTGACAGTTCAACAACATTAATTGCGTTATTTACATTGTTGACCAACAGATTTTTCGAACATATGAAGCAATGGATTAGCAATAGGCTTGAAAATGATTCAGATTGTGATAGATAGTGTGTTACGTAATTATGGTGCAGGTCATGATCTACCCGTGTGCCAAATTCCATCCAAATCTGTTTAGCCGCTAAGACGAGATAGCCTACCAAACATCAAAATTCACTAACTTGCATGTAGGATTAGCCCAGAAAAAATAGCACGACCACGACTGCAAAAAAAAAATCCTAGTAAAGATTTCTCACCGGGTTTCTTTATTTAGGCATTATAAATAACTGTGTGAAAAGTCCATGGCGTTATCAGTGTAGGCCGTGAAAATCTGTTAAAAATAAAAAGCATTCGTTTTGTGTTAATCTATGATAAAACAATTTCTTACTTATTTTCGTATGAAAAACGTGTCTACGTGAATCCCGTGTCCTACACGAGATTCACGTAGCCACTATAGTGCACGAGTATATGAATACGGCTACGAAAATTATAAGCACATAGGTACAACTTGACTGTAAATGTTTACGTACACACCGTATGCTAATTAAATCGATCGAATCCTCTATCTACCTACGGTCAAGCATAACGGCCGCACCTGATTACATTCCAGATTATATCCACAGGACTAAACACAAGTCTCAAATGATAAAGTTCAATCTTTGTAGTTAATTCAACATAATATAATTTTTATTGATTAATTACAATAACAAGATCATGGTCAGCAAACCGACCGGTCACCTTAAGCAGCGCCCGTTAACGAGCATAAAGCTCGGGCTACACCTGCGCGACACGAAGTTTCACGCTTAAACTGTGATACCGTGAAGTAAACTGTAATAGCTCACCATGTTTATGTACTATAATAATAAGTAAGTCGTCGTTATGCGGGCTTTACATAGGTGACTATAGCCGAATTTCCATTTAGACAGTGGCCGCGTGGCAAAAATCTACTGTCTAAATGGCAATTCGGCTAGGCCGCAGGTTACTATAATCGCAAGTTCCAAAGTAGAGTAGGTTTCGACTTTTGTCGTGCGGCGAAAGGTCGCATGCGGCGGGTGACTAAAATTGACCGTGAAAATACTCAGTCGCAGGCGCTCGCCCGCCGCATGAAGGTCGACATTTTAATGCAAAATTAACTAGTCACCTGCGATTTTTATCGACCAGCGGGGTGCGTAACACACTAACAGTGGCAATGGCTTTCGTTTTGACAGTTTAACAACATTCATTGCGTTATTTACGTTGTTGAGCAGATGAATTTTTCGAAAATAATGAAGTAATGGATTAGCAATATCCTTCAAAATTATTCAGATTGTGATTGATCGTGTGTTACGCAATTAGGGTGATGTGTAAATGTAGTGGCGATTCAGCTTGTGAGGCGATTTGGTAAGCGACCAGCCACACTGCGAAAATCAACCTAGTAACCTACCAACTTATATAACCATCTAAATATACCTTCCCCTTAAATAAATCGAATGGAATAAGTTAAGAAAGGTTGTTGTAACTTTGAGGAACGTTGAGGAAAACAATTCAGAACACTTGTCACTACGATCGATCTAAACTGCTTGAAATTCGGGATTTTTGTGTCCATTGCTAAACATAGGTCTTGTCCAAAGTTTATTTATTCATAGACATATTGATAAAATTATTTTAGTTTTGGTTCAGCTGTTAATACGTGAAAAGGTAACAAACAAACAGAGGGACAGCGTTATTTTCGCGTAGATAATATTAACACAGACAGAGTTAGGTAGGTTACTTTCGCATTATAATATTAGTTCGTGATACGCTGGCGCTACGTACAGTAACGTCAATGTCAATGAAAATGTTAACGTTTGTTATTGCGTCAAATTCGGCATTGAACATAAAATAATGGTGTTTTACCCGCTCATGTGACGATCAAACAAAGTAAGTGTACACCTGAAGTGTAAGTATGCCCATTTTTTTTGTGTGGGAAATCATGAAATGACGTCTCCGCTCTGGGCGAAGTGGAAGGGCGTGTCAGACTCTTACTCACTAAAACCCACCCGTGTTCCTTCAGTTGCCTATGCGCCAGGGCCACAGTAACTCTTTCGAACAATCCGCGGAAGTGTATTCCCTACGTAACAAGTACCTAACGCTTTATTCCTAAATACGTAATATGAAAATAAAACCATGTCACCACGTCAGTGAAACCCTAGCTTTATATGCCGATGAAAGATGCAAAATACCGTCGCGATCTGTCATTCTTTGAATTTTAATGTAAACAATTTCGTAGGAACTTCGCATTTTGACACAGAAAGTTTGACAAAGAAAACAAACAAATCGCTTTTATAAACGTATAAACTTAAAAAATAAGTTCGCTCTGCTTTATCTTATTCTTGAAATATAACAGTAATTGGCCGTCCTAATTTATGCAAACGTGAAATGTATCACAACAACCATAGGCGATTTTTTTAAACGTGTGTATTTTTTTTTGTTACTTTACTCATAATTATCTGTTCGCGGCATTATACTCTGCTAACACAATTTAATCCCTAATTCAACTTTACATATAGGTACAATTAATTACGTTTTAGACGTAAACCCGACTGTACAATGGATACATTAGTTCATATAAAAAAAGCTTTGAATAATTACTACCAACAAGTTCATAAAATGGTACAATTTACTTTTACTCAATGGCAACCCTCATGATACGATCCATATCCATAGTTTTGCAATTTATGTTTTGTAACCTCTACATCATCAACATGCAACATTCACACGGTTATGTAGTAAGTTGTAGTTTATATTCGTAAATGTGAACAAAATGTTTGCTTTTGCGGATATATCGGCATCACGTGCCATTAAACGTCCCTCGTAATCACGTTGGCAGAACGTGTTAGTGATCAAGGTAAAAAAAACAAGCTATTGCAACGAGTGCGCTCATACTTACATAGTCTGCACTTTTAATTTTATTGTAATTATATTTTATGTACCTACCTATTTCCGACTTTTACTTTTAAGGTAATAATTACTATGACGTATTATTTTATCTTTTGAGATAATGAGTCCAAATCATACCTTGTTATTGTTTGTTTTTGTCTTATCTCGTAAGCAACATTAAGGCTCCCACAGACAGGCGCGACGCGACAGCACGACACAAAGGCCCCGCTCGTCGCGGGACGAGCGGTGCATTTGTATCCAGCGCGATTCGCGTCGCGTGTCGCGCCTGTTTGAAGGAGCCTTTATGCGTTGTTTGGCGAAAGTGTTGTCGTTTGAGGATTGTAAACTGTTGTTTTGTTACGCTTTCGTTGGTTGCCGTCTTATTGTTGCGTTTTCAATATCCAAATCGATCAATAGTTTAGTTAGAAAGTTGGTTAATACTGTTGTATTGTACGCCTCATAAGCGAGCGCGTGAGGTCGTGCTCTACTCTCGCCTTACAAAGAACAAGTAATTCCTTAAGCTAAAAATGTCTCTATTTACTTCATAACGCACTTGTAGGTAGAATAATATTCACACACAAACGTCATGAAAAAACACTAGTTTCAACACTCAGGTTATTTTCAAAAGACAATTTGCTATTTAAAATAATGAAAAAACTGTTTAAAAAAATTATGCTGTGGACGTCCGTGTGTCTGTTTGTATGGATCCTGGCGTGGTCACGATAACTCCCGAAAAACTTAACTAATCAAGTCCATTTTTTTTTAAACGCTTCATTTTTATCGAAAACTTAAGTCCTTTCGAAAATCAAGGTCTAATTCAATGTAGTTTAATTGTAATTAGTAATATAAAAATACGACTGGACATTTCGTTCGTTGTATATTTTTTATAGAATTGATTGTGACCAACTTAGTTTATCCAGAATTTAATGAGGTAGGTGGTAGGCTTAGGGTTATTGTCTAAATATTAATTTTAATCGTTTTTATTCAGTACCTACCTAGTTTGCAATAGTTCTCATTTTCAATATCAAGAAAATAAACAAAAAAATACAATAATAGAAATAATTGTATTTGGGTAGAATTGCTGTGATCATTATTTTATTTTCTTGTCAGTTAGGTATCTTGTTAAGAAATTAACTGTATGCTGTGCTGAAGTTGAAGGTTACCTAAATGTCCTTCATATATGTGTTTAATGACTGATGAATGTTTGATTTTGGTTTATTATCTCCTGTTATTGTGCAAGAGTATCTCAGCCAGGACACATAACTGTTATAATTTTTTCTTTTGTAACATACTATTTAATTTACAAATATGTAACATTATTGCTGGCTTGCTGGAGTACCATAATTAATTAGCTATCTGAATGAAATTGACACACATGTTTCTAAAAGAGCATACCGGTGAAAATCATCAGTCATGTTCGTGAACGGGCGCCGTCAGTAGGGACTGGTCATCTCTTAGCTGCCACGACTTATTTGTCTTTTTAATACGGACGCTTTTAACTTTCTGCGTCGTTCTCATATGCATAATTTCAACACGAATGATGTTACCAATATTTTGTAACCATATTTTGATTTAAAAGAGTGTCCGTGGAGTTTCTTGCCCATCCTTCTCCATAGGTACCTACTACGCTTTGGAATGGGCAATTAGCTTCATCTTTCTGACTGACCGACACCTTGACAATTCAAAAGTGCCTGTAATTGGTTTATTTGAAATGCTAAGTTTGAATTTTGAGTTTGAAAAGTACCTGGCATGCCATTCGTGTTGATGAAACACTTAAGCGAGCTGCAAGCACACCACCACCAGTAACATGACATGCTAAGGCATTCAAAATGGTTGCTGCGCGAATCGCCACTGCCATAATTTTTAACAATCTTCAAGTACAGACAGGTGCACAATTGCACATGCAAGTAGCTGGCATTTTCAAGTACCTAGTTTTCTTTTGTGCAAACCTGTGATTCTTGTTGGATCGCATTACAAAGCTTGGCGATTTTATAGATATATTGTTGAAAGACATGCTGCCTTATTTTAAATCAGAACATTTTTTTGTGCTCTGATTTGATAATAATAACAAGAGGTTTCTTTGTCTTTTCACAGCTGGTTAGTATATACGGGCTGGAAGCAGAAAATCAACTTTTGAGGTGTTTGCTTACTGAGGCGGCCAAGAATTCCTGGGACACTGATCGCCCAGGCAATATTCCTACCAACAGCATCCATGCGTCGTTGCTAGCGCAGCACCTCGCGTCCTTGCTCAACCACCCCGCGAAATCGACTGTTATCTGTCGCGCTGTAGATCAGCCCACCAGACCTCTACAAAAGGTAAGTATCCTTAACAAAACACTTCTTTCCATATTTGTAGATGCTCATCTATATTCCAATGCCCATTTCACCTGTATCGTATGTTTGTCCTGAAATCTATACCATTATTATATCATGCCTATATTTACCACATAATATTACTTAAATTCATGTTTTGTTTTTACATCATGCTATTAAATATCATTGATGAGATATTTTTTAAATCATTTACTAGTTTCACTATAATATACAAAATAATGTAGTTTTTGTAATTGTTGGTATGAGATGTTCTGTGAAATATATTTTGTTAACTGCAGCTGGCCGGGAGGCCATGGGGATAATCATAAACACAAGGACATAACACACCATACAGATGTAGGTACTATAAGTTTTTACTATGTCAATGTCATATTATATTGATATAGTGTAGATAAGGTTTAACAACCCTCAAATTTAACAAAAACGAGACTATGTATGTTGAATTCTATCAGACAAGGGCATTCAGAAGCAGTTTTCTATTTATTTCGGGTGCTTTTATCTAGATGCTAACTTAATATAATATATGAATACTACTAAAGCACTGATTTCTTACAGATCTTAAAACCATCAAATACTTTATTCAATCGACTGTCAAGATTGTTAAAGTTAACCACTGCTGAGGATGTTGCCCTTTCGCTGGTTCTGAGGAGGAACTCGTCGAAATCTGAAATCGTAAATTTATCCAAGCAACATCTTAAAAAGAGATTTTTAGATCTCGTACAGTGCTACCTCGACGCAGGTCGGTATTATATAAACACGATATTTTAGAGAAATGTAACTTACTACGATGTTTTTATTTGACTGATGTCGATTCTATGGCACGACAACAGAGCTAACACGTATTGTTTCGGTTCGCAGAACGCGGACATCAAGTGGAGCGTGCCGGACTTCAGGAATGCAGCCCTGAAGTGTTGCAAACTCTTCTAACTAATCTCGCGCATGAAAACTTTCGTTTAGCCGCAGTGACAAAAGACTTGTTTTTGAAAAAGTTACGAATAGATTTCCCTCGTGAAGTAGTACCCATAGTGCTCGCGCCCCTGCTGTATCCCGACGATACTCAGACGCCTCTTGAGGAAATGACTACAGCTGATGACATGGCCGCAGCCATGATGGACAACTCGCTCGCTGAGATCATCCGCGACATCGGCTATTCTTTCACCTCATCCGTTGAGGAATGCAAGAACAACATGTTGAACTTCGGCGCCCGGGAGCCTACGGCTACGGATGTCGCCAAGATCATATCGACGATGGTGAGATACCATACGACCGTCCCAGACGGACCACCGATACAGACACCCGGCAACTTCTGGCACGAAGTCAAGAAGGACTTGCTACATGGCCACGGCGAATCGTGGAACGCAGAAGTGTTGGTGCAAACACTCAAGGATCTGGCCTCTAACCTAAATTGGAAGGAGGTCATTCTACAACTTGATCACCCTGAATTTTTCGTACCTGACAGACAAGGACTAAGCTTGCTATTCACAATTTTGCGACTCGGCCTTCAAAGTGCGGGCTATCCAGCCAACATATTCCCCGTTGAATACTTGTGCCGTCGTTGGACGAACCTGGAGGGACAGATGAGTCTCATCACCAATATACTGAAATTCACTGACATCTTCAGTTTCGCTGATCACCCATTCCATCCGGTGTCTATCGATTTACTGAAATCGCCTCCCGAAAACGACAACAAAGATGTGGGAACATGGCGTTGCCTGTACTTGGTCGAGCTACTGTTGTATGCTTCAGAGCGTGGCTACTACATGCAAGTACAAGATCTATTCAAGATTCCTCTGCAATACTGCCCTGACGTTTTGATGCTGGCTCTACTGCAGATAAGCCCACCTGTCAATGTTGTCAGACAAGAACTATTCTCAACACTGATACCAATATTTTTGGGTAACCATCCTAACTCTGGAATCATTTTACACCACGCTTGGCATAACCAAAATCCGAATATCAAGCCCGTCATTATGCACTCGATGGCAGAATGGTATATTCGTGGAGATTGTGATCAATCAAAACTTTCAAGGATCTTAGACGTCGCACAGGATTTAAAGGCGTTGTCCTTATTATTAAATGTTCAGTCGTTTCCCTTTGTGATTGACCTGGCTTGTCTGGCGTCCCGGAGAGAATACCTTAAATTGGACAAATGGTTAACCGATAAGATCAGGGACCACGGAGAAGCGTTTGTGTCCTCCATGGTAAAATTCTTACAAAGGAGATGCCCGCTAGTTCTTGGCAAAGGACCAGACGAACAGTTGCCGAAAGCGGCTCAATTACCGCACGAGACCGTCGCTACGATGTTGGCATGTTTACAATTGTGCATTCCCAACGTCCAACAAGAGCTACAGGAGGCGATCTGCAATGTGATTACTAATTGCCAGACTCTCATACTGAGCAAGACGCGGCAGACCATTGCGGGTATCGCACGACCGCATACCAGAGTCTTGGAGACTCCTTTCAACCCTGCTGGACTCGGCGGTCAGCTGTTCCCGCCGCATGTCGATTCCATCACGAATTTGACCCCGAACGTTGCGAATATGAACTTAGGAGCTCCAGCCAACACTGCGTTTGCGATGCCTGGTACTCTAGGACCACTAGTCGCAACACCCGGTTCTCCGTCGCGAATGATGGGTGCCGGGCCTAATAGCCCGTTCACTATGATGCCGTTACAACATAACGCTAATGTCGCTAATATGGGATTGGCCAGGATGGCTCCCGCACCAGCAATGGACAAGCAACGCATCCCAGACCCCATCCACTTCCCCGAGATGATGCACAACGTTGCCAAGGAGATTGAGGACGAAGCTAACGGCTATTTTCAAAGAATTTATAACCACCCTCCGCATCCAACGCTATCTATAGATGAAGTTCTTGATATGCTAAAAAAGTTTCAAGACTCGCCGAACAAACGGGAGCGGGAGGTATTCTCGTGCATGCTGAGAAATCTCTTTGAAGAATATAAGTTCTTCCCTCAGTACCCTGACAAGGAACTTCATATAACTGCCCAGCTCTTTGGGGGTATCATTGAGAAAGGACTAGTACCCAGTTATGTTTCGCTTGGTTTAGCATTGAGGTTCGTTCTCGACGCTTTAAGGAAGCCAGAAGGATCTAAAATGTATTACTTTGGTATAGCAGCTCTGGATCGATTCAAGTCCCGTCTCAAGGACTATCATAAATACTGCGAGCATGTTAGGGCTATACCTCATTTTAGCGAGTTCCCTCCGCATTTGATTGAGTACGTCGAATACGGGCTGCAGAGTCAAGAACCGCCTTCGAAGCCGTCGGGTGCCGTGTTGCCGACCAGTCTCGCCGCTATGTTAAACCAAACTGCGGTCGTTACTGTATCTGCGCCGTATAGGTATGTACTCGTCTATCGATTGTTCCTTCTAAAAGAGGCCAGTTTATAACTGCCAATAGCAAAAGATCCTCTCTCTCATTGATAAATTGGTTTCAGTAAAGGTATCACACTAGCGTAACATGGTTGTAGCAAACTTAAAAAAAAAAGTAATGCTTTTTAATACTTAGTAATAGGCTAACTGGTTATTAGTAACAGTTACAATATAAAATTATTTAAGGGCCAATTTTGAATCATAAGATAACTATTGATGAAGAATAAATTAATATGGTGGATTGACATCTTTTCTAACTAATGTTGTCATACCGCGTCTTTATTCCGATAAACGCTATTTGACAAACACATTTGTTTCTTTTTACTTTCTTATTTGCCATCAATACGCTTATAAGAAGCTCTCTGACGATTAATAAATCGGCACTAATCGATCTATTTGTTTACAGGGCTGTTGCTCCAGCAATTTCAGTGATATCCAAAGTTTCAACCGGCACAGGTGGGATTGGAAGCCGGCCGTCTATCGCGAACGCTACGAACATCGACACGCTGCTCACGGCCACCGACAGGGAAGAGAAGATAAACGCTCCTCCGGAAAATATTCAAGACAAAACTGCTTTCATTTTCAACAACTTGAGTCAGCTCAATTTGCAAACAAAATGCGAAGAGCTCAAGGAAATACTCACTGATGAATATCATCCATGGCTGTCTCAATATCTAGTTATGAAGAGAGCGTCCATCGAACTTAATTTTCATGCATTATATTCTAATTTCCTTGATGTTCTTAAAATTCGTGATGTCAACAAGATGGTCACAAAGGAAACTTTCCGTAACATCAAAGTATTATTGCGCTCAGATAAAGGCATAGCAAACTTTTCTGATCGTTCATTACTGAAGAATCTCGGTCACTGGCTTGGCATGCTGACCCTGGCCCGAAATGAGCCCATCTTGCATGTGGACATTGACCTCAAAGCGTTAGTTCTCGAAGCTTACCATAAGGGCCAACAGGAACTCCTTTATGTGGTACCATTTGTCGCCAAAGTTTTAGAAGCATGCGCTAAAAGTTTAGTTTTCAAGCCACCCAACCCATGGACGATGGCACTGATGAATGTCCTAGCTGAATTGCACCAGGAACCAGACCTGAAATTGAATTTGAAGTTCGAAATAGAAGTACTGTGCAAGAATCTAGGCTTAGACATAGCTAATCTGAAACCAGCCATTTACCTGAAAGATCCAGAAAAAGTAAGACAGATTGAATTCCAATTGTCTCAACCGAAACAGAATAAGGAGGCGGCGGCAGTGGTACCCGTGAACCAGGCGATCATACAGGCCCCGCAAATGCAGATGATGCCTCCGCAGCCGCCGATGATCGCGGCGGAAGACATGGCGGTGACCGCGCCGACGCCCACCAGCGGCCTCATGGGCGACCCCAACCTCATGGGCGTGATCGGCCTTCCCGAGCCAAGATTCAATTATTTGGACGTGAATGTCTCTTCAACATCTGCATTTGGCCAAAAGATATGCTTCAATCCTCACATCCTCCTGTTCCAAAACTATCCCCATCTGAAACAGTTTGTTAAGCCCGCGATCGAGAGGTCGATCCAGGAATGGATCCACCCTGTGGTGGATAGATCAATCAAGTATGCTTTGACTACTTGTGAGCAAATAATAAGGAAGGACTTCGCGTTGGATCCTGATGAAGTGAGAATGCGTACCTGCGCGCATCACATGATGCGTAACCTGACCGCTGGCATGGCGATGATCACGTGTCGCGAGCAGATCATTAGCACCATCAGCACCAACCTGAAGGGCGCTTTCGCTACTGCCCTGATGCCTTCCACACCCCAACAGGTTAGTATTTCATAAACAAAATGAATTGATTGTCTTCTAATACATCTTGAATAGGGAGCTCACTTGGATCCACTCTGTGGATGTGAGCTCTCTATACAACATGGATTATATGTATATGAAATACTAGTCAAATTAAAATATAAGTATCTCTTGTTGACGACTTCCATGAATGTTAATACTACTCAAATTAATCTAAGACATTTATGGACACAATTAATTGTAGTGGGCAAATAGGTAACGCCTAGGGACTGATTGGCCTGGACAAAATTGTATTTCATTGGGGTAATAAATAAGTAACTTTCTAAAACATAGTAGTATATTAACGATGATAGTTTTTGGAGGTAGGTGTTAGGTTGTTGTATTATAGCATGGGTGGGACAAGATTTTTACAGGTACATTAGAGCTGATCAAAAGTAATCCATCAACATGGAGAGATGCCCTGGACGTAACTGTAAGAAGGCTACAAAACTATTTGTCTCGTTCAATGATAGGTTCAACGACAATCTTAAGAATTAATACTTATTTTTCAAGTTTTTATCATCTTAACAATTTTAAAGTTTTATTGTAGAAATATAGCTTTGTACATCCTCCTCTGCAATCTCTCAAAAGTAACGAGGACTTTTTCTCAATATTTCTCTGAACTACCAACTGACTGACAAAACCTAGGCCCTATGATTTTCTTTTTATTTTGTTTCCCTATAATGGCAATCAAAAGATATTTTACTATCATATTAATAGTTTCTGGTATTTCAGAAGGAGGTTATCGAAACCGCAGCTGCTGTTCTAGCTACTGAAAATATGGAGCTAGCGTGCGCATTCATCCAGAAGACAGCGGTGGAGAAGGCTCTGCCTGAGCTGGACAAGCGCCTGCACAGCGACTACGAGCTGCGCAAACTGGCGCGCCAAGAGGGCCGGCGCTATCTCGATCCCATGGTGCTAGCCTACCAGACCGAGCGCCTACCCGAACGCGTGCGCCTACGCATGGGCGGGCCCACAGACACGCAGATCACCGTCTACGAAGAGTTCGCTTGCAATATCCCCGGCTTCACGCCAGTACGCGATGTTGGATTGTTCATTCCTAAGCCGTCCGCTCAGGAACAAATGACTCAACTCACATTCAGTCAGGTCATCAACCCGACCCAGGTCTACGGCACGGACGAGATGAGCGCGCTCATCACCAGCGCCGAGCTCTTTCTGGCCAATTGCATCGGCGCCGCATCGCTCGCGGTGCAGGCCGGCAACATGCACTCTCTACTCGAGTGTCTGTGCATCGCGAGAAGAAATCGCGACTTTGTGTCCGGATGCGCTTTACTGCAGAAGGTAACGTAGTTATGGATAACAAAAAAAATTTGCAACGAAGTGTCAGCAATTATTGCGTTACTTTTGATGCAATAGTTCATTGATGCATATTTGTTGCGGATTTTTTCATACTTATGTTTCCTCTTTTTGTTTCAACTGTCCTACTTTTTTCATTTTAATTTTAATTTATTTTCGTAATATTTTTTTTATCTTCCCTTTATTGTCAGTGCTGATGAATCAGTTGTTTCATTTGTAACTTGCAGATATCTAAAAGCGAGGCTTGAGAGGATCTGGTAAATTAGATGTTGTGACAATATAAACGTACGAAATAATCTGTGTGTAACAATGTTGATCGGTTGTAGTAACAGTAGTTTGTCTGGTAGGCGGTGGAGGGTTTGCTGGACGGTCACATCGTGCAGCCGAACATGGGCAACGAGCACATGGAGATGATGGGGCGGTACCGCGACACGCATCTGCGCGTACTGAAGCTACTGGAGGACGCGCGCGTGTACGGGCACGTGTGGACCACCAAGCAGATCACGTGCTGCCTCACCGAGTGCCGCGAGGAGCTGCGCTACAACATCGAGGCCGTCGACTGCCTCATCAGGAATCACCTCATCAACTTGCCACAGGTACATGCGCATCACCTAAGCCTCACAGCTAGCCATTTTAAAACTTAATTTAGCATGTTAATACACACTGAAGCTAACATTTCCATCATCAGTACGACCTGGCGATCGCTCACATGATGGACGGCGGCAACAACTACATGGCTGTTGCTTTCGCGATGCAGCTGGTGCAACTGTACCTTGTCGACGACAGGAACAATATCTTCGTGAATGAATCTGATCTGTTCCACATCAACGAGACGCTAGTCCGCGTGATGTCGCACTCGCGCCAGCCGCCGCCCGAAGGTCTCGGCTCCCTCATCGAGATGCTCCGCGTCAATCAGGATCCCAGCGCGTATCTCGGGGAAAGGTCCCCACTGGGCCCCACTGCTCACATTCACTCTGGAATCCTGCAAGTTCGAGTAAGTTTCCAAACATTCAGGAACAATATAATACCTTAATTCGATGATTTGCTCAGGTAACGCCCTATTTTATTGAAACAACATTTTTTTCTTTTTAACTATTAAATGAATAATGAGAAAGTCCATTTATAAAACTTGATTTACTTCCACAGTCACAGACCTATGACGACCCACCTGGCTTACAAGAAAAGACGGAGAACCTTCTCCGCGAATGGAGAAATGTGCTTCTCAGCCCCCTGACCGAAATCGAACTCGCACAGAATTTCAACTTGTACGTCCATCGCATGAACATGAACGGCATCTTGAAGTCTGACGACTTGATTACAAGATTCTTTAGGATCGCGACACAGATGTGCGTTGAGAACGTGTATCAGCAGCTCAGCGAGGATAGGATGAATACCCCTCCCTTGCCTCCAAAGAGGGACAAGTATTATAACATGTGCGACTCGTTCATCAAACTGGTCTCGCTCTTGATCAAGAACACTGCTGATGGGGGAAATCCAACGCCGAAGTTGAACCTATTAAACAAGGCAAGTTTTTAATAATCGTTTACTTAATATTGGCCCTATCGAAACGAATTGAATGCTCTTTGTCAGCACAGAGCCAATACTGTATGGTAACAATCGATATTGCGATGTTATTGCACAATGTTCTGCTGTAATAGCTAGGAGTTTCGAGCATTTAAATGAACTATTGTTTCGTTTTCCACAGATTCTTGGCATAATCGCCGGATGCCTCCTACAGGACCACGAAGAACATGGCACAAACTTCCAACAGCTGCCGTATCATCGGCTGCTTCTCATCCTATTCCTTGACATGAATATGGCTGAACCCGTTTTAGAATCTATGAATTATCCGGTAAAAGTAACAGCCCTTACATATCCCTACACAATGATAACTCATGAAAAAACAACTTTATCGTAATATTGATGAATTTAGATATTACTTATGTCTAAATAGATTTTCGTGACTTTTTACAGATCACTTTTCGTGTGAAGGTCTGTAAAGTTTACATGTTACGTGGTCTGTGACGTTTTGTACTGTCCCTGTGTTCTGTTAATGTTGTTTGTTACCACAAGTATAATTTGATATTGTTGTGATAGGTTCTTACGGCGTTCTGCCATACGCTGCGTATCATCCGGCCGTGCGCCGCCCCTGGATTCGCGTACGCCTGGCTCGAGGTCGTCGCACATCGGGCCTTCATCAACCGCGTACTTGCGGTAACACCACAACAGAAGGTACAACTTGTTATACTGGAATTGGAAACCATTTTGCTAGGGATTATAATTAATGTCCATCTCGCATTTGCTTACGAATAAAGATATTAGTGTCAAGTTAAAAGTGCAGTGTTCACATAACAGTAAAAACATTTTAATCATTCACTTTGTGTTTACATACTTCAATTTTAGTAATTTTATCCAAATTAGAAAACAAAAGTAAACCATATAATATTGCCTTAGGTAACATAATGTGCCATAAAATGTAGGGTGATCCAAATAAAGAGTATTTACTGTTTGTAGCTGCAGATTTGCTTAACTCATTAAAACTCTCCACTCTAATAGTGCATTTGTAAATTTTGGATTACTCTTCATAGTATCCCATCCTCATAATGCAAATTTCTTCTATTCAATTGTAAAATAATATCATATTTCATTCATTTATAGTCTTTACACAGACCGGCAACATCCAGTCTTGTAACAACATTGGTAAAGGAACTTGATCATCAGCTGAGTTGACACCCTGGAATTGATTCCTATTAATCAGTTTTTTTTTCATGGCGTCCAGTTATGTTTTTTGATAATTGCCTGACCTCAATCGAACCCTGAACCTCAAAATATAAACAGCGCTTATTCCCTCCAAATTAGTTATGATAAAGACTTAATATGATATAATATTTGATTTAACTCTTTGGTTGAATTATTCATTTTCTTTTTGAGGAAGGGAAATTATTTTCGAGCCTGTCTACGTGCTCTCATTTGCTTAGTATTTTTTTTATTTTTATAATGGTAATGATAAATTACAATAGAAATCGTAAATATTTTAATGGAATGTTTATCATAAAACATCACAAACAGGAGGAATACTTGTTGAAACAAAGCTATAAAGTAGAGAGTACTGTAGCGCTGATAGATGAGAAGTGCGTATGAACCATGGTTCGCCAGATAAGCTGGGCAAGAACACCTTGTTTGCATTGATTTTTTCTATCTGTCTTTTATTTTTATTCGCTTATTGGAGGAGGCCAGGCAATTAAATTAATTTCCTTTTTGTGTGTATACTCGAGCGGCCTAATTATTAGAGATGGGCCAAATACATGTTACTCGATCTGCAGTTCAACTATTTGTTCAGTATATACCGGTTCCGATTATAATGAAACACATGTTCTAAAATACTAACAAAATTGCATCAAACTCTATTATCACCCATCCATCAGTTCATCGTTCATGCTATCGAAGCTATTGAAATGCTATTTTTTTTATTATATTTGTACTTAAATGGTTGTTTTTCAAGTGCCAGATCTCTCGAATGTCGCTGTGGACCGAACATTCGGCCCATCTCTATTAATTTTTGTTATAGCGTTACACCATAGTGTGTTTGTCCATCAAAATCACGTAGTTCGAATTGCTCTATATTCATAGACAAGTCAAATGCTGCTGCCGCGATGAGTCTGCTTTTGGAGCTTACAGAATCGCTTTATTCTTGTAGAAAGATCAGTTATTTATTTAGCTATTCAAAAAATACCGATGAATCATGCTGGAATTTAATTTTCTATGTGGTGGGAAAAAGTACAATCACTGAATAGTACACTAGTCTTACCATTTTAGCCTGGAATTATACCATTCATTATAATTCTTGCTTCATTCTTTATTGTAGGTGGGAACATTATTAAATCTCATCACCACTCATTGGGTCGGGTATTATTTTTACTAACCAGAAATGGTTGTGTTATTATATTCGGGGTAAGATTAATTGTATGTTAAAATAATCGCAAAATAACATTTTTGCAATTTAAAAATTAAAAGATATTTCAGAAAGCAAAGTACAGATAGGTAGTCCAAATTTCAATGACATAAAAAATTGTCAAAGAAGTAAAAAATTGTAGTACTTAGTTGAGTTGATTGGCAGTACATTGTGCATGTGCGTTGCATGTAATGTGTTGATCACAACGCAGCACATCAGCACCCCAGTTGCGTAACACATCTATCACGAGCCGTAGGATTTTGAATAACATTTCGTCAACGTAAATAACGCAATTAATGTTTTCGAATAATCACAAGAAAAGAAATTGTAATTGTATGTGTGTTACGCAATTACCCCGCAGGGTAACTGCTGTGCGGCGATCATTGTGCACGGTGATCCAAGTATTGATTACACTTCGCAGGGTTGGGGGATGTACTCGACGCTGCTGATCGACCTGTTCAAGTTCCTCGACCCCTTCCTGCGCAACACGGAGCTTGCCACTCCCGTCATGATGCTGTACAAGGGCACGTTGAAAGTGCTACTTGTCCTACTCCACGATTTCCCGGAATTCCTCTGCGATTACCACTACGGTTTCTGCGACGAGATCCCGCCGAACTGCATTCAAATGAGGAACCTCATCCTGTCCGCGTTCCCGCGCAACATGCGGCTCCCTGACCCCTTCACTCCTAACCTGAAGGTGGATTTGTTGGCGGAGATCACGCTGCCGCCGCGTGCCGTCATCAACTACAACACCATAATTCCGGCGTCGCAGTTCAAGAAGGACTTGGATGCGTACCTGAAGGCCCGCGCGCCCGTCACCTTTCTGTCAGAATTGAGAGGCAACATGCAGGTATGTACGGTAATAAAAGTCAGCAGTCCTTTAATTATGGTGACTATATGATCAACGAGTCTTCACGTGTCACAGGTGTTGAACGAACCCGGGCGCCGGTACAACTGCCAGCTGATGAATGCCGTCGTCCTCTACGTGGGCACGCAGGCTATCGCGCACATTCGGTCCAAAGGACAGACTCCCAACATGTCCACCATTGCACACTCCGCGCACATGGACATCTTCCAGAACTTCACCGTGGACTTCGACTTCGAAGGGCGGTAAGATTAAAGACAAAAATGTTAAGGATTACAATAAATTCATATGTAGGGTGACGGACTAAGATAACAACTATAGGACAGCTTAGAGTGCTGGCTGATAGGTCCCGAGACTAGAGGAGCAGACAACTTGTTCTGACCAAAGGTGGAGCGAGAGAAGGCAAAACAGTTCTGTTTTGTGGCGTGACTAGAGAGGCCATCAGAGAAAACCACGAGGTTAAATTAATTGTTTTCAGAGAACATAGTGTTCCAGAGCCAGTGGCTACAATCAAATCGAATAAGTACCAGAATCATGTAAATTACTGTGTCCATAGAGCTTAAATCTTCCTAAACTTTTGTATGCGGGTTCATATGCAAGGCCGGGGCAGCCCTTACCTTCAATACAATGGACGCTCCGTGTTCGCAGATACCTGTTCCTGAACGCGATCGCGAACCAGCTGCGCTACCCTAATAGCCACACGCACTACTTCTCCTGCTGCCTCCTGTACCTGTTCGCCGAGGCCAACGCCGAGGCTGTGCAGGAGCAGATCACCAGGATGCTCCTTGAGAGACTCATAGTGAACAGACCACACCCCTGGGGACTACTCATCACGTTCATCGAACTCATCAAAAACCCCATCTACAAATTTTGGTCACATGAGTTTGTGCATTGCGCACCTGAGATTGAGAAGTATGTACCCCTTTCTGATTCTAACTAAGTAATTTTAGATGCTATCGCAGTCATTAACATATCAACCAACCACGGAGTAGTATGTATGTACTATAACGTGATAGAATAGCATTCACCCTTTTGTGAGATGTCCGGGGTTCGTTTCTGTTGCACGGCCGCAACAAGCGCAATGGCGATACAAACAGTGCTGATGTCGATGTAACCGTTCACCCGTACATGATCACTCCATTGCTTATAATCCAATATTAACAAAAAAGCCAGTCCTATTCATAGTCTAGTAGTAGGAACTAGACAGTTTTAGAACGTGTCATAAATAGCCCACATACGTTTATCTAATAGACAGTATGTTTTAAATTCAGTCATTTAGTCAATTATGGTTACTCGTGGGCATAAAAGGGGTGAAATAGTTATTTCTATCAGAATGAGGCTGGATGCACTGAAGGAGAAACATTCTGAGCGCATGTAAATGGTTTTACTCTGATTGAAGTTCAATAAGCACATGAAATATCAATATATTGCTGCTTGCTTGGAGAAGCATTTCGCTTTCCTTATAGTCGAGAGCAAGTAGACTTACGGCCCGTTGTTTGATCAGTAGTCAAACATACTAATAGTTAAAATGCCTTAATTAAACTAACAATTTGATAAAAATTACATAAGTATGTTGTTTGTCAAATGGTTAAGCCTAAGTATACTTAAAAAAAAAACTATTTGCTATGAAAGGTAACCTTGCATAGACAGAGTAGTTAAACTTTAATTTTTGTCAAGTGAATAATTGTTAAATTGACTATTGGTCATTTTTAACTATGTATCAAACAACGGGCCCTTAAACGAGCCTTTGACGAAATTTTTATTCAATGGATTTTATACGAATGTTTTTGTTGAGTTTCTAGTTGTAAAATTTAAATGTTGAGATTATTTCAAACTTAGCTGTAATTCGCCGTATTTCTTTTGGACTGTGGCCCATGTATATTGTGTACCGCATAGTACCGCACATGACCTAACCAAAGAACAAATTTTAAACAATTTTCTAACAAGCTAAATCAATTGGTATGTAAAATACCGAATTAAATGACTTTGATTTCTGTTGTTATTGGTAGCTGACACTTTTTAGAACAAAATTAAGAATCCAAATGTTCTTGAATGTCAAACAGCTCAATGTAATGCTTGCTTTTATCAAATACTTTGAGTCTTTTGGAGCCCAATGAAAAAGGCCCGTGAAAATCGATTGACTGCAAACTTCGTTGGAGGTAAAACTCTGATTGAAACTCGACTATAATGTCTGTCATTATCTTTGATTTATGATGTTTGAGGCCGATATAAACGTCTCCTGCTCTCCGGAGTACACAGTCTGAGTTAACTCGCATAATTGAATAACATTAGAATAACTAACTAATAGAAACTGCTTACGTGTTCCGAGCGGATAAAAATGTGCCAATAAGGAACCCGCGCATGTTATACGTGCACGTTGCGGCGGTCGATATACCGATAGTGAAGCGAACTGGTAACACGTGGACATACATAAACTATTCCTAATAAACAAACTAAGTTGAATAGTGGAGACGTGTAAATCTGCCTTTAGATAAAGTTTGCATATGAATTCAGTACAGGTGAAGATAATCATGTTTTTCTTTTTTCATTAATAGTGCTATCCGACTTCACCTGGAGCGGTAATTAGCCCCCTTTTATAATTTCTTGTCGTGTACCGATCGAAGCCATACATCTGTCTCAAGTTCTATTTTTGTTGTATTTTAATTTTAATCGTCCCTCTTTTGATACAGTTGCTGTCGTAAAACATTTTTAAATTAGCTTTACAATCTCTTACGGCAACCATCCTTGCAGTTAGAGATTGAGTAAATTGCAAAGTCAGTATGGCCCGCCGATCAGTGCCCGTCGGTGCACATTTTAATACCTACTAGTATTATTTTAAAGGACCCTCGCAATCATACAGTGGTCAGGCGTTCTCTGTAATTGATTCAGTTCTTACAATCCATATTCGCAATGATCAGTGACGAAGCATGCTCGCTAGACAGTCTTTACGTTATAGAACAAACGCTAGCACGCACGCGTACGCATACCGCTGACCGCTTTATGGTTGCGCGCGCTCCTTTAACAGGGTGAGATTCCAATAGGATATTAATCATAACTCATTAGTACATTTTTTCCTGTTTGCTTACCTCTGCCTCAATGGAGTTTCACCCTACTGCTAATTCCAGAGCAATCGTTACGCCAAAGCGGCCGGCAGGTAGCGCAAGTGTCGTGGGATGGTGGAGTACATAGTATCGCATAAGACTGTCATTCAAGATCATGGCCCGCGCTGAGCGATATTTCGTGCTGCCGAGTTAGCAATATAGCCCAAGCGCTCGAGCTTGTTCCGCTAACCGACCGCATTGCCGTAACCGCTGCACTGGAATAAGCCGAAGGCCGAGACTTACAAGACGATGCTACCGGTTCGGCTCCGATCTCCACACATACGCTAGTTGAAATCATTGGTCCCGCTTGAAAATGTTTGGTCACCGTATCTTAACCGGCTCTCGTCTAGTCTCGGACTATGTATGTACTGCTAGTTGCGAATGGTGACGGCTAATAACAGCTTGAAACTAATGCTCGACAATAATAATGCCAATTCTAAATAATTAAATTGATTGAAAATGAGTCGTCAGTCTATCGCCTATCTAGTAAACTAGACATTGCTATGCGCGTATGAAGACTAAATCAATCGACCGGTTTTGAATGACAGAGTGAATATTTTAAAATATATTGTCAAGAAGTTTCCGTATGAACGATTTGCTCGGTTTCCTGTGCGTAATGTGCGGCGTAACTAACTTTACAAACAGCTGAATGGGCACTATCGACTTTTCAATATCCAAAAGGTTATTTGTATTCATTCGTACTGTCTAGGATATTTATGTCTCGATATATATTTGAACTCTACTGATTTTCTTAGCGTTCATGCGCGCGCACTCATGTACTTGCATCGAACACTTCTGGTGTAGCTTTCTTATCGGCCGACTGAGCTAGCTTCCATGCGCACCTAGCTTTACTAAGTTTTGTTTTAAATTTCGCGCCCAATATAATTCACGCGTTGGAAGAATGGGATTTTATTAGAACAGTAAATAAAAGTAATATCGTGAAGCCGAATATACTGCTGGCTGTTCAGTTCCAAAAATTCTGATTTATTCTGATTTCGCGTGAGTTATATCCTTTTTTGAATAGGAGTAGGCATTTCAGGATTTTATGTTAATGCAATTAATTGGTTTGGTTGTCCCAGTGTCTATGCGACCCACGCAAAAGTTACTCCCAAAGGAGTCGCAGGATATTCCCTTACACTAAATTCATCATATTGCAATTACCAACTTGTATTTAATAGCTGGGACAAAACTAACCTTATGAGACTAATAATTATGTATTTAGGCGGATGCATTTCATCTCTTCTCCATACAAAATAATAATAAATATGTTTCAAAAACAAGGATTTAATCTGTAAAACCAGAAGAATATTATTTTGTAGTAAGAATAGATGTATGGCATTCCCTGTTTTTTTTGCTGCTCTGGACAATGTAAGGTAAAATTAAATCACTTTTAGAACAGGACTTCGCTCGAAATATCAAATAAAGTCATTCTTTAATACAAATGGTACTAACAGTATTAATTGGGCAAATCTTTCTAGATGGTGCCGCTTTTGCGTACGTACTTGATTTTAAGATTTTTCTTTAATTTACTTACTAAAATTTAAAATAAATTTCCATTACAAAAAAATCTGTTGATAGAATGCGCAGTGTCTGCTTTTTGACATCACTCTGTCGTTGCCTGTAAGTGGCACCGTCTAGCGTTAGGTTGGTATTTGTAGTCAGCATGCTTGTTGTTGCGCAACATTACTTCTGTGGGATTCTAACATTTGTTTTTGGCCAGGCTGTTTGCGTCAGTGGCACGTTCCTGCATTGTAGACAAGACGGGTGCGGGAGGGGGGGAAAGGGAGATAGCCGAGTAGCGTCGCGCCAATTGGGAGTCTGTCCGGCATAAGCACATGTATAAAGGCTATGCCGAGAAAGGTATGTTTAATTACGCCCTTCCATTTTTTTTTCCACACTTTAATTACTAAAATTCCATATTATTTGTATTGTCATAATTATGTACGGATACGATTAACTCCCATTTTTTCCCATTTTGTGAAACAATTTCAGTTTTTCCTAGATAATAATTCGAATGAACACAATATTTACTTCAATTTCTAAATAAAATCTTAACCTTTGATATAACGGCCTTGTTATTGTTAGCACCTTAATTAAATACCCTACGTATCGTTCCAGGCTTCCAAGGCGAGGCAGGACCGAGCCAGCCGCCGCAGCCACAGCCTTCCACCTCAGGCCAGCCTCCCAAACAGGTGTTGCAGTGGAACAAACTGTTTCAAAAGAAGTAAATCAGTGACGAACAATTTTATTGTAAATATATTTATATTGTAGTAGTGAACTTGTACATTAATCAGTTGATTTTTGAGATTCTCTCGATCAGTCCAAACCTTTTATTAGAAAATTTTAATTTAATCCTAATTTAATTTAATCCTAATATAGCATTTTAAATTTTGTCTCCTAAAATTTTCCTCCAAATCACATTTAATCAGAGTTTTAACTCTCTATACAACCTTGTACCGGCGTTGATTTTGGTGTAAGTAGTTTTCTGTCAAATTTATGTTAAAATTTGTAATCCGGATTTAAAAAATCAAGGATAAAAAATGTGACTGATATTGAATTTCTTGACGCTTTAGTTCTTCGACGCCCGGACAAGGTTTCATGCATCGGCTTATGTCAAAAATCAATTAATATTAGTAGTATACCTACGGAATGTCTGCGCGGTGGTACGAGAATTCGCCTGTTCGGTGATCGAATCACAAAATTAGTTGTATTTTAAAGTAACTAGTGTATAAACATAAGCGTGATGTCTGAAGGTCAAGACTCTATCATCGCGCTGCTGTTATAATGAGCGGGTTCCATAGGAACAACTACTTTTGTCTTCTTTAAATATAAATTGATTTTACCAAAATTTCTTGCATATTCTAAATGCTATTTTACCTGTAAATTCCGAGTAAACCGTTTTCGATTAAATGAAAATAAAAATAGTAAGTTGTATAATTTATTCGGAAACGTATAACCTTCCCGAATAAATTATACCTTCCCCAATAAATAAACCTTTCTGAATAAATTTGATTCGATTTGATTTTTATGAACAAACCAAAATTATAAAAAAAATCTTGATTTCATTAATTTTTAAAGTGGATTTTGCTTATGGTTTCGATGGAACTCGCAGTGACGGCAGTACTAAACAGACATTAACTCTGAATATTCTCGATTAGTCAATGTGATGAGGCGGCAGCTCACAGGGCGACGTGAATCGTTCGCACCGCGTACCGCAGCGCCCGCGCCGGCACCGCACTAACGTATGACGTTGCGCACTTGCCCTAATGCGCGCGGTACCCGCGACGACGTCTACCTATGACGTAATTTTACCCAATATAACCATACAAATTACTCTTATTTACACCACTGGTGTTTGACAAAAAAATCCTTAATCAAGAAAGAAAAACAACATGAACAATTTTACACAATAATTAAATGAATAATAGTTATGCGGTTGAAAGTGGATAGTTGATGGTGGACGTTTCATAATGCGACTGTGGTGATCACTTGGCGTGCAGGGGATGGGATAGGTCCGTAAGATTTACGCGACGTTTTATATCACTCATGTTCGGTGACTTGTGCGGCTGGTCGCGAGCTCAATAAGCTGCATCATATTTATCTTGCGACCAGATTCACAACACATCCAACTCACTTATTTTAAGGCAAATTACACTAAGTGATACAGAGCTAGCTCGTCGAATTAAGTAAATCGACTGATTAAAAGTAACCGCTAAATCGATTGTTAGTCTTATTAAATTTTGTATTGATTGTAATAATTCGCCTCGTATCTTGTAGTTTTTAATTATGAATTGAATTAATGGTGGATTATTGCAACGGTTGGTTTAACTGTAAAACATTTTAGTGATAATTATAATATTTAATAAGTTTTGAAGAGCGTAAGTTCACGTTGTAAAGTTTTCTAGGTGTGATTTGAACGTAATATAGGAATGTATGCACCGGTGGGGCAGGCGCCCCTTGCTTGTTGTAGCGCACGCTGCGATCGTGAAGGCGTCCCACTTCACCGGGCTACACATTTTAGATGTAATGCTAAAATTAAAACTTCACTTCGTTTAAGACATGTAATCACCTTTTTCTAAAGTGTTTAACAAAAGTATTTTTCGATCAAACTTGTTTTTATTTATTACTTCCTAAATTCCTATTTACTAAATCCTCTACTGAAAGTCGAATGATTGTCTCAGTAGGTGGTCCTGAATTCCTGATACTGATCAACAAGTAAAAAAGAATGCTGGAGTAAGTAAGTATTTATATTTCGACTGCTGCTGCTTGGACTCGAGCTTGAAGGTGTGATTACACCGTGCGATAACGTATATACGTACAGCGAGTTGCTGACCTAACAGTCGACTGCCATTGTGTACCTTTCGTCTGTACCACGGCCGCCGACTTCATTAAAAATATTGGATTAAGCAATGATAGAGAAGTTTGATAAGTTCTCGTTTTTATGTTAAGTTTAATAATTAAGAGAACATAGGCTGCAAGAGCGAGTGAAGCGACCTTGAACAATTTTAAAGAAAGCACCTGTCTGCCTCGGATACGTTAGATTTGACCATTCATATAATCGAAGCTCGACTGCTGCCAAGACACTGGCAAGTAGGCACCGCACTCCAGGATAAGAGATGTTATGGATATGATATATCGGATCTGGATCCTATAGGAATAAAATTATATAGGTTACGGATATGTAATTATTTCGGATTATCCGTTAGTTTCGGTTACGGATATTAGATTGAAGTAAAATTTAAACACAAATACTATGTAATAATTTGGTTTTATTTATACGTTTTATCTAGTCTAGGTTATCATTTGGTATTATAATCAGTCATATAGGTAAGTAATTATTTAGAGATGTTATAATAATTAGTTAGACTGCGCCCTTGTACGAAACTATCCGAAACTTGTGAAACGGATACGGTTACGGATATATTTTTATTTCGGATATCCGATAGTTTCGGTTACGGTTACGGAGCTCCATAACATCCTGCCGAAATGATACAGTTTCAGTTTGAATTTGCCTTAATGGAGGAGGGACGATACCAAATAATAAGAATAAAAAGAATGCCCGTTCCGTCCCGCACTTTAGCCCCCACTACAAGAGGAGGTGCTCAGGAACCAAAAGAGCGATACATTGAACTTGCCTACGCCTATATTTTTTTTTTTACATATAAATTGATCCTACTATATTATAATATTATAAATGTGAAAGTTTGTGAGGATGGATGGATAGATGTATGGATGGATGGATGTATGTTACTCTTTCCCGCAAAAACTACTGAACGGATTTGGATGGAATTTGGAACACAGATAGTATAATAATCATAATCATCATTTATTGCATTCAATGTAGTGTACAAGATGTTACAATAATATTTGTTTCATACATTGACCCTGTCAGGGCACAGCAATATATACATGTTTTGGCATGCTACAGTACATAATAAATGTAAATGAATGAAAGACACCCACAGTGCAGAAAGACAATAATATTTTTTTTAACATTATGATAAAGTATTGGTAAACAGTTATTTGGTCATAATTTCCATTAATAGTTAAAATAAATTAGACAATTAAAAATGATCAAATAATTATAACTATAATCATAAAATAACATAGGCAATGTCAACTAGAATAATAGTAGTAAGTCAACAATAGTCAGTGATGTATATAATAAGGATTTGAATGTCAAAATTTATCGATCGTTATCGTCCAAGAATTCCCTTAACAATAATAATAATCATAAAGCTTAATGTCAAACCAGAATAATAGTATTAAGTCAAAAATTGTTAATTTATATTATTAATTTATTTATATTATGAATTTTAATGTCAAAATTTACTTATCATTATCGTCAAAGAATTCCTTTAGAGTGTAGTATGATTTTAGTGTAAGGTGTCTTTGAAGGCTGGTTTTGAATTTATTTTCGTACTCTATGTCTTTAATTGAGTTTGGAAGCTTATTATATATTTTTACGCACATGGCTAAAGGTCCTGAATGGAACATACCTAATGTGGAGCTTGGTAGGGCTAATTCATTCTTGTTTTGGCGCCTATCACTGCGACTTTGTGGACGGAGGGTTCTAGTGAGTGGGAATAGTGATTGGTGTTTTCGTACAAATTTACTTACTTCCAATATGTAGATGCCAGTTAGTGTAAGGACCTTATATTTAACAAAGAATGGCCTACAGCTTTCCGTGTTGTCTATATTGGCAAGAATTCGTAAACATTTTTTTTTTGTAGAATAAAGAGCCTTTGTTTGTCTACACTATTTCCTGTTATGTATATAACCTGGATTAACATGTAGGTCACTTTTTATCCCGGTACCTAGTAGGTACGTTCCGTAGGATAATTTCCGACATCCACGCGGGCGAAGCCGCGGGCTAAAGCTAGTCTATCAATAAAACTACTAATTTGGGGTCAATTATTAATAATAATAAAAAAAAAACAAATTATGCGCGGAAATAATAAACATCAATTACCCTTGAACTTGAAATGCATACAACCACATCAATAAAACAAATAAATAAAAAAAACTGTCAAATTAAGAATGGTTTGGTATTAGCATGATGATTATAGTCCTCCATATCGATTTCGATAACGGGCTAACGGCGACCCTTTGAAATGATGTGTGCCCTAATATGATTCCCCAGACCGAAATTTTGTTTTAAATACCCGGTCACAACTTATGCAATAGAGTTGACTGGCAGAGTTAAAGGTATAGGTATAGGAGGGCTTAGGTCTCTCTTTGCGTATTTGGCGTCTCGCGGTTAGTGTATCGAGGCGCTTTTTTTTCGAAAGTTTTTATATTTTTGTAGACCGCCAAGTCGACTTATGTAAAGCGAGCCTCCGACCTTGTTGGATCAATAGCGCAAGCGCTTAGATGCCTCTTGGACATGTGTCCACATCCTTATAGTGGAGATGTTGACCGCCATCTCAGCGTACAAGACCGCTTTGGGTGAACGATGGTCATCCATGCGAAGGACGTGTCCACACCACCTAAGTTGACGCTGCATATGTAAAACCTTCATGGCACACATGTCAGAACGGCGCAGGACCCCTCCGTATTAGGAACGCGATCCTGCCATTTAATTTTTAAGATTGCTCTCACACCTCAGGTGAAATGTGTCAAGTTTCCTTAAGTCTGCTTTGTAAAGGCACCATGTTTCTGCGCCATAAAGAAGAACAGGTAAGATATGTACTATGTCTCCGATACGTGCTACTGACCGTCCCGCATATGATACTCATGATGTGGTCACGCGGTGCTATTTAGTCACAGCACGGTTCTTATTTCATATGCTAACTCGCACTGCGGTACTTGATAATAAATAATAAATCGTGGTTTAGCTATAGGTAAAGGCCTTTCACATTCATTGACACAACAACAGAAAGGTACCTACTTAATACTGCATTCGGTTCAGCGTCAACTAATCGTCGAGCCTGCATACTCAAGAGTGGTTTCTCCTCTTGAATTTCTGTCTAAATGGCTAGGTACCCAAAATGTTAATTAAATGTTCCAATTTTTCAACTTTAATTCGTAACCTTTCGTTCAATCCTTCTTTTATATGTTGTCGATACCCATGATCTAATATTTTTTTCATTAGGTACTTGAATGACTTGACCACATTAAAAAAAAAAAACGTATTTAAAAAAAAAAATGCTATTATTTATACTAAGCGCGACACTCGTAAACTAGTAAGACTTGCCGTGATTTTCTACAAGTTGTAACTTACAAAGGATTTCTTGATGAACAAAATCATGAATACAAGTGTAAAAATATACTTGTGAAATAAATAACGACACTTGTACAGTCGAGTTCATTAATATATTGGCAGTGACAATGTTTCAAAATATTGTAAGCGTTTAAAATGATCATATAGTTCTATACAAACTTAGACATCAATAATATTTTATCATATAAACGGTTCATAAGTATGTTACGGTAGTGCAGTCAAAAATATCTCACTACTCTTCGGAACATAAATATCTACATACTCTCGAGTTCATTAATATATTGGCAGTGACAATGTTTCAAAATATTGTAAGCTTATAGTTCTATACAAACTTAGACACCAATAAAATGTTAGGTATCATATACACTGTTCATAAGTATGTTACGGTAGTGGCAGTCAAAAATATCTGACTACTCTTCGGAACATAATTATTTAAATACTCGGTATCTACACCGCCACATGCGAGCTACTCGTCAGACTGAAGTCACGCAAGTCCTGCATCGCGCAAGCAGAGTTTACCGCGCGACTAGCATATATACAACGTCCCGAAATCAACCGTCGGGCAGTTGCCCACCAGACTCAACACCCGTCTGGTCGGAAGATCCTCCCTTTTCTATGGAGGTATGAGTGAACTTTACACCCTGTTCCTCATACCTCTACAACTCTATAGATTTCAATATATTTGGTGCAACCTAGTATTCGTAAATATCCATACAGCTTTGAATTTTCAACTAAATGGGCTTTAATTTATTTTTGCTTTAGCAAAATTACGAGCATGGAGCAGAATTACGAGTAATAATGCAATGTTGCCGTTCGTAATACGACTGTATCAATCTGACAACGTTGCGTAGTAGCTGTATTATTTGATTAATTTAGTTTTAGGAAATCATAGGGTCAACGCAGACTATACCGATCTATGTGTTTAAAACTTTTCAGTCAGTTTAAAAAAAAAAACTTAGTACACATTAGTATAATTTTTTTATTTTATTTTTCTTTAATTCTTATTTTGTTCTTCTGAAAACCTAACATTTAAAATAAGGTAGGAAACTTCCAGGAAAAGTTTAAGCGATGGTGCTGCCAGTTTTAGAACCATATCCATATCCACCACATCAATAACATCTTGCAAACGTTCACACATTGTTCACGTTTTGAACAGGCGGCGCTACTTCTAAAGTCTTCCCAAATCTCATATACGTGGGCCCTTAAATTGCTGACTGATCTAACTCGCGTCGTGTACCAATTTTGAACCATTAAACCCCATAAATTTTCTATGGGGTTTAGGTCAGGGCTTCTTGGCGGGAGTTTAATTAAATGTAAAGCTGCTTGTTGATGAGCTATCCACTCCTGGACCCATCTCTCATTGTGGACGGAACTTATGTCTTGTACAAATTCGATGGCCATCGGAATAAACAATTTTAGTGGTCGGAAGAAAAACATTTTTTAAGATGTCCACATAATCGACACCTTCATACGACCAGTGATTTCGCATATTTCCATGGGCCCAGCGGCATTCATCTACCCCCAAAAACCGCATGAGATACGCCCACTTCGTCTTTAGGAAGAATGTTTTCTTCATTATATCTAGTGTTGTTAGTACGATAAAGAGATATTCACCCATCTTTATCAGAGAAAAACTTTTCGTCCATAAATGCCAGGTTATCAAAATTATACTGTAAATATCTGTTGGCGAAATTCAATCGTAACATTTTGTGCCGGTCATTTAAAATAGGTTTCCGGGTAGGTTGGCGATAATGGAGTCCGGCCTCTTTAAGCCTTCTCCTCACGGTTAACTTGACACAGGTAATTCGGCGGCAAACATCGAAGTCTGTATAAATCTTTGGTTTCGCACTCTAGTAACAAGCTGTTCGTCTTGTTCTCTAGTTGTTTTTCGAGGTCTACCATATGACACGTGCTTGTTAATAAATCGACTGTATTTCTCTGCAAATAGCAAATCATTCAAAATCAAAAGTAGCGTAAGTACAATAAGTACAGAAAAACAAAATAAATAGCTAAATACATCATCCTCATACATACTAACCTAAATACCCAACTCTTCAGCGACATGCGAGGATGAATTCCCTTGTTCCTTCAATGTGACAATAACATGTTTCGTTCGTCTATTCGATACATAAATAGTAATGTTTCTTACCATAAAAGAAAATTATTTTTAAAATAGGTATTTATCAATCCACGAAGAGGATGCTATCCAGTAGGTATTCGGATGCAGGATGTCATGACTGACAACTTCAAATTGAATTTGTTTCAAAGAAAAAGGTTACAATATGATATACTTCGGTAAAGAGATTTTACAAAGAATCTAAGACAACAGTTCGAGACATGTCAAATTGCCAAGATAATTATCATAGAAAAATTGCATAGATATTTTTGAACATAACTTTGGGCTAATTAATATGAACAAGGGATTGCGCACAAGTTTTAGAGTCTTTGTCTGTATCAATATTATTGATATATTGTAGTCACATATTTATGATGTCACAGATTGTTTACAATTTTATGTAAGGCAAAGCTGTTCAGAGTTTTATGAAACTTACCATTGCCTATATATTTTTGATTCATGAATATGCTCATATATTAAAGAACTCGACTGTACCTAACCCGTAAATTACACGTGTAGTTTTGATAAACACGTATTTGTAATAATGAAATTGTTTACAGGAAAAGTGCTTGTAATACAAGGCTTGTAAGTTTTGATGAACAGGGCATACGAACTATTATATATATTATTGTAGTCTTAGGTTCGAACATTTTTCTATGGAAGCTGAGCTATCCACCCGCCACCATTTTGATATTTTTTGAAAGTTTTCGCGCACGGTTATAGTAGTTTATATGGGTAGCACTTAAACAAACCAAAAAAATACAAATAATATGGTAGGTACCCTAAAGTGTCGCGTTTCCGATATATTTGGAGGTAAACATCGCCTTAAAAGAACTATGAAAATCATTAAAAAATCAGTAACTACCTAATTACGTGTCACGTACCTACCTATAAATAGTGCGCGGAAGCTTTGAAAAATAAAACAAAATCGCGGCGGGTCAGATATGCGCCACAAAGGTCCGACCCCTTTCACACACATTAAGGAACTAGCTGATATCAATATGGTTCCAGGGAAACTCTTTCATCTAGGAAAGTATGGTACCATAAAGGCGACGACTATCAGTTAAGAGTAGGTACCTACCAAACTGGTACCCACAGTGGTGGCATGTGCACACCATATAGAACGTAAAGTGTGTGAAGAAGTCTTCTTCACACACTTCACCTAATTGAAACTATTACAATTGAATTAATAGAAGCATAAGACCGTTTGGTAGTAGGTAAGTACCAACTATTCGCGCTGATGATAGCAAGGAACCTAATCGCTTCCATGAAAGCATCAAAGAACTACGGGTTAAATGGTCGACATGCTTGCTTCCTTTGGAAGCGACGCGACAGCGCTTGGGAGTCTCAAGAATCGAATTCGCCATCCGGTTGGAATAAGGTGATCCGAATAGAGAACCAAGGCAGGACCTACCTGCTATTAATAGGTAGGTAGGTATCTCGACTTTCACGAAGGCCGGCTATCAAAATCACGTTAGGTAGATATTTACCAGAATTGTAGGCATATCTAGAAGTAGAATGCGTGGTTAGTTTCAATCAAGTCAGCCTATCGCAGTCCACTACTGGACACAGGCCTTTCCCAAGCTTCGCTACAACACCCGATCGTCCGCCTTCCGCATCCAGTCTGTCGTTTTAAGGTCGTCGGTCCACCTAGCTGGGGGCCGTCCTACGGCTTGCCGACACGCGGTCTCCACTCTTTGGATTCGTCTGCTCCAGCGGCTATCGGTCCTGCCCTACCCTCTCCTACTTCAGCTTGCTTACCCTGCAAACAATGTCGGAGACTCCGTATTTTTTCTCAATAATCTCATTTCGGATCTTATCCTCTAACTAAAGAAACCTCGAGCACTGCTCGTTTAATATGGGTAGAATCACACATACTAACTAGGGAAACTGCTATGATCTGCGCAATACCAGCCGCTCGTTTCGTCGATTCTTCGTCGACACTGATTATTTTTAAGGGTTTTTGGTACCACCCCCTATATTATATTGTACTCTTTGGTATCACCCATACCTATTCTGAGTAGGTATTATGTTGGATTGCAAGTCCTTACTGCTAATTCGAAGTTAGGTACCGCATATCTACGCACGTTATGTACCGCATACCACGAACACTAACAATAGTATGGTGCAAAAAAGTCACGCAATCTATAGTGTGACCAGACATCAAATAAGTACCGTACCTAAAGGTGTATTCAGATTTGAGGTTCTACTTGTCTTGTTAGAACTACTAGAGTAGAGCTGATCTAATGTCTGGTAGGTATTGTATATTTCTGGAGGCAAAACTCCTCGCGCACATAAGAGAGAGGCGCGAGGTGGTGCAACACCGGGGCGTAACACAGCGGACAGAGCTCCGGCGGGATCTCATGGCGGCATGGAGAGTGCGACTGTCGCAACCCAGTGCTGGGCGCGCCACGATTATGGCGGTAAGTCCCCTCTTTGAGGAGTGGATTGAGAGGCGCCAAGGCGTCCTCACCTTTCGCCTGACGCAGGTCCTCACCGGACAAGGTTGTTGTGGGAGGTTCCTGTTTCGTATAAGGCGGGAGGAAACGCTCGGGTGTTACTATTGTGTGGATCGCCCGGAGGACACGGTGGAGCATATGGTGGAGATCTGCCCAGCATGGGCGGAGCACCGCCATGGTCACGCGGAGGCGATTGGCGGCGGCGATCGCTCGCGTCCAGCCCTGGTCCAGCCCATAGTACGGAGCGAGAGGGCATGGGAAGCCGTCACCTCCTTCTGCGAAGCAGTAATGCTCGCGAAGGAGGAGGCGGAGCGCGTGAGGAGGAGGCGGAGCGCGTGAGGAGGAGGCGGAGCGTGTGAGGAGAAGGCAATCGTTGCGCCCTCACGCCCCTAGTCGCCGCAGGAGACGCTTTGGGCATCGGGAATCGATAGCCGATTCCCGGCCACCGTAGGCGCGGGCTTGTGGATGGCGAGCAATGGGTAGCTCGTCGTCCGGTAAGGACCAGGCCCGGGTCGACGGCGCGTTGTTTCACGCGCCATAAAGATATGTCAGCACCAATTGACGGGCTCCGTTATGGTCGATGCTTGCCAGGGTAGCGGATTGTTCGAAAGAATTACTGTGGCCTTGGCACACACTGCACACAGGCAACTGAAGGAACACGGGTGGGTTTTAGTCAGTAAAAGTCTGTCACGCCCTCCCGCTCCGCCTAGAGCGGGAAGTTATTTGATGATTTCCCACCCAAAAGAAAATGGTAGGTAGGTACTTGTATATTAGAGGTCAGTGGTAGGTACCTATATATTCTTACCTACACATTCGTACCCACCCTCACACTGTAGGGGGGGGGGGGGGGGAGAGGGGAGGGGCACAAGGGATCTACTCTGTAGTATCAAACTTGAGTCTCACAGTTGATATTACATAATTATGATACCGTATTACAGGTCCCTTGAAGAATCATATATGCAAGTTCCTGTATCTACTCCTTAACCTTTACAGGTTTTTCTCGTCGAGCAAGAAGGTAAAGTCAAACGTTCACAACAGGAGAACCTACACCGAGAACCTTTGTAGTGAGCAAATAACAGTTATTAGGTAGGTACAGGGAAATCGGGTATTGTGTATTTTTTATTTATACGTCGTACGCTGCACCGGTCTACGTCATCACGTCCACGCCGGCAGTCGCTGAAAACCAGCGCTGGGGCTGTCTCGCATAGGGTCGCACTGTCGCAGCATTATGCTGAGCGATGGCCATTTTGTGTGGGTGTGACGCATATATTCCCCTAACTTGTTTTTTTTTGTGTTTGTGTTCTTTCTTTGCACCATGTTTGGCGCAAATAAAGGTACCTATTTTCTTTCTTTCTTTAAATGGTTTAATTTGTTTGTATGGTCCGTTAGGTCACACAATGAGACCTCTCGGTCCGACATATTAATGCCGAATACTTTTGGCAACGCCTTCTTTCTTGACGCTTGAGCGAAGGTACAATTAAACTTAAGCATTCCCCCGTTTTCCATTCCCAGCAAATGTTAATATTTAGTCTAAAATATTAGGTAGGTACACACGGCAACCATATCAAGCTATAAGTTTCCAGTCTAAGCTGATCTCGCATTGTATAGGATTTCCGTACAATGAGAGGTGAGCTTATACTGAGCCTGTTATGTAGCCGTGCAGACTTAATGTTTGAAATGCTAGTAGGTAAGATAAATCCTACAGTAGACCACACGTCATAAGTTAAACAAACAGTATAAGCTGTATTGAATGAAACACCATAAATAAGTTAGGTAACTAGGTACCTACTACGCCAGGCCATCTCGTAATCGAAGTGTTAGGACGCGGCGACGACGCCGACGTGCGATTGTCTGTACCTACTATTTACCTACTTTAATAAATTAAATATCCTCTAATAATTAGCTAAAATCAAATACTTATCTAATCCTTTCCCCAGACTATTTGATTTTGGACTTAGATAAGTAGGTTAGGTTAGCTACGAGTATTTGATTTTAGGGCCCATTCAAGAATTACGTAAGTACGGGGGTAGGTCTTTGCTTTGCTTATCTTTGATAACATGGGGGACGGGGGGTCTGGATGGTGATTACGTCAGCGATATTTAGACTAAAAATAATTAATATCGTTTAAGTAGGTAGATGGCAGTCGTCTGCCACACTAGATGATATAGTATGCATCGCAACTCATGTATAATATTTGAATAGATCGTCTTCAAATCACTTTTGAGTTAAGGCTCGTGCACACTGTCGCGACGCGACAGCGTACACAAAGGCACCGCGTGCAGCGCGACCGACGGGCGGCGCCTTTGTGTCGGGCTGTCGCGTCGCGCCAGTGACACGAGCCTTTACGATTATGAGGAGCTTGTAGGTATGCAATTACCAAGGATTTGAATCAAAGTAGGTATTATAATATATTTTGTTGTTTATGCTAAGAATATAAATTATTTAAATACGATGTTAATAATTTTTTTGAATAAATATTAAATGGGCATTAAATTCCTTTTGTCTATAAAAATCCTTATTTCTAGACGCATGAATAACAACAAAGAACCTGAAAAGATTAAAAAAAAATACCTACCTATGTAAGTACTTACCTACCAATGTTTACGTAAGCATAGGAGGGGTAATAGCTTTGCTTACTTTTGCTGATAAGGGGGAGGGGGTTAAAATTACTAAAATACTGTTTACGTAACACTTGAATGGCCCCTTAACATCATTTTAACATCATTTCATCAGCCAAGGGTAATTTAGGAACAGCCTCAATATTTCTTCGTTGAAATCCACGGCGCCTTGTGGTTGCTAATAAAAAACGGCACGCGAGGTCCACTCCAGACCCAGACGGGTTCGGCGTCGGCGGCGCGCGGGGGCGGCGTCTTCGTTCCACGGGGTCGCCGCTCAGCGCCGCGGCGCCACCGTCGCCTGTCACCTGCGACGACCGACGACGCTCGTGCCGTTATTACAAGTCTACAACACTCTTGCGCCGACGCGACGCTTTACATGATTCCTCTTATAAGTTAACACATACTCGTGCGCCGCTAAACCCAGTGAACCATACTAAAGTGTTTGTTCTGTTGGATCGTAGTACCTACCACAGTAAGTGTTTCAATGTTTTGCACAATAAAGTCGAGTTTTGTATGCCCGCGCGCACTAGGCTTCTCTGACAGTTATCCTATGTTTTTGTTTATGTTTTGTGTTGATATTATTATTTCGCATCCAGTTTACAATACCTACTTTTATCAATGTCTTAAAGTACCTACATATATTGAAAACAAATAGTCAATAATGCGAGCTGCAGCTATTTTAAATGAATGAAGTAGGTAACTTGATACCTACATAATAAAACGAATTATATGAGTACAAACTTGCTAATATTTCTGCCATTGCGAATAAGATCCCTTGAAATGCATGTTGTTGTTATTTTTGCTTGTGTTTTAAACTTTGAGTCGCTATCGAGTTTACTAAGGCTCGATTGTCCGGCGTGCATGCTTCATAAAGTTTTTATCCATGGGAGATACGACCTTAACTGAATGATTTAAGAGCGGTATTTCCATGTGCGTGGGTGTAGCCTTGGGGGAAAGGGACGTCGCGTCGCCGCCGCCGCGCCGCCATCCAGGTAGGCAGGCTATCGTCGCGCGTAAGAATATTCTTACCAGAATCGGCACTGCTTTGAGTTACGTTTCATAAGTTTTGTTTAGAGGCTAATTACAAAGGTTATCTATAGTGTGTCTAATGTTAATCTTCTTACAACCGGTTTCTGAAGGGAAATCAACAACGTATCAAAATTAAACCATGGTCTAAAAAAACAAGGTCTGGCATTCCGGGATTGACACATGCTTACGTCACTATCCAGTTGCCACTTTATTGCAACAAAACACGAATTACGAAAACATTTTCAGTCACCATTCTGTTAAAAAAATTAAATAAACCATTTAAATTATCGTTTAATTTTTTTAATCAAACGAAACAATTCAATTTAAACATATACCAACGTAATTGTTAATTAAAACCTCTTTGTTTTATCGGATTCGCACAGGTAATTAAGGTGATTGGGGAGTTATTATTACACACTACTGGTAACACAACGGTGATGACGTAGGCTTGTGTCACCCCCGTGACCGGAATGCTATACCTGGCGAAGTATATTATTATATCATGAATTAAACGATGTACAGTCGTCAGCAGGTCAAGCTACACGAAACTGTCAAATTTCTCCAAACGATTTAAAACCTTAAAATGTTCATAGTTAAGTTCAAAATCAAATGAGAATATCTGACAGTTTGGGATAACTTTATGTCCTGGCAACTGTACATAATACACTGCAACAAGGATTATTTTGGCGCTGGATTGACGTCGCCCGGGGGGTACTGTTATTGTTAGTAAACGTTTGTTGTGCAATTGTTTTGTGAAATGTCACTTGAAATGTATTCAAAACGTGATGGCGGCGATAGTTCGGATTTTGGCCACGCGCCACAATGACCTTGTAGCGCTATATGTCTTATAATTGTGTTAAGTGATAAGCTGTTGATAATTCAGTCAAGCAATCACAGCAGTTGACACGCGCTTGACAATTTGTAAGCTAAGCTTTCAGAAACCGGCAGTTAACCCTACTAAACTACCTATTTCTAACTGTAGGTATATTAGTGTCTACTGATAAGTTTTCAGCAATCATACCTAGTCATACACGACCTAGAAACAAGCATTCTAAGCCCGGCCCACTCTCTTTCACAGAGTCGAGGCCTATGTCTCAGCTGTGGTATATTTAACAGACGGCCTCTAAGAACACAGTACCGTGTAGGCAGAAAGCAAAATCAATTTGTCTCATCTGCACAATTGATCAATCTTTGTTCTAAACGGTGACCGAGAAGTACGAATGCTACCCGGGTAGGCTCTATAATTTTAATTAAAGTCAAGACTTAATGAACTATTGTGAGACGTTAAGTCCTTAATCGAATTTATGCTGTTTGTATTATTTTTCATTTGACAGTCATCTGATTGGTTTTGAGAAGAATTTACACTTTGATTTCGAGTTCCGATTCCGAGAACTACCTCCAGCATGACTAATAAAATGTATCACATTACCTACTCTTAAAAAATATTGCTATTTTCCTATTGATATTATTATTTTATTATAGTGCCCATAAACTCTGTACTCTGAATGATAGCACATCTAGGAAGTTTTCACGAAAGCTGGTCGGTTGTAACTCACCTTCAGTTTCAGCAATAGGAAGGCACAATGCTAGGGAGTTAGTTCCGGTCGTACTCAAGAGATGGCGCTGCTAGTATCGCTTTTAAAATGGCCGTGCAGTTATTTATTGTGTTGAGGGGCTTGAAGGGCAAGCACGGTGAACAACGAAGTTAGAGGTTGCTCAACTTATTTCTATAGGTAGTTAGGTACATTTCTTGAATGACTATTTCTATTTAATAAGAACTGTGTCATCAAACTAGCTGCATAACGCACCTTAGGTACTTATCTTCTGCGATCATCAAAAAAAACAACCTATGCTCTGTTACAAAAGTATCTGATGAAAGTGTTAACAAACCCTGTCCTGCACGCGTAGCATGACCACCAAAGAAACGGGTTTTGTCGGCGGAATAGACAAAATGACAGATAGAATAGCCAAATGACAGATTTGTTTAGAAATCTTTGTGTACAATCTGTCATTTTGTCTATTCTTCCGTCGACAAAACCCGTTTCTATGGTGGTCTTGCTACGCGTGCAGGTTAAATTGTTACGCTAAAGGAAATTTGAAATACCACGCACCACATTTTCCAATAATTATTGTTTGAATAACATTGATTGCCTCGTCCCTCTAGTGGTCGCTAGCGCTACTGCTGACCTGCTGAAGATGAGGTCCTGGGTTCGATTCCCAGGTGGGGCAAAGTGTTACTGGGTTTTTCCATCAAAAAATTCTCTGTAGCAGTCCGAAGTCTGTAGGTATTAGTGCCCAGTTTATGACAATATGCTCGCCCCGTATTACATGGAACTTAAACATAATTGGCGAAATGTGGTTGTGATATATGAACACCTCTGCTTAAGCCTACGAGGAATACGCGCGTGGTGTTATGTTATACTAGCTTCTGCCCGCGACTTCGTTCGCGCGAAGTCGTAAGACACCACAATGTACTAAAATAACAGCCACATTTTATAAAAACTTCCCTGTATACTACACCTAAGTACTATCTAATAGCACAATATTGATACCTACACGGACTGATGAATTCTTACCGATTATTCCTGACGAACGGCTATCACTGAAACAATTTAACAGTACATTAAACACACTGGATTTCATCATTAAAATTCACCTAACCATATACTTATATTTTTATTTTTATTATAACCTTAAACGACAGAAGAGGCCTAAACTTAATGTTTTTGTGTTTACGTTCTACGAACTGTTATAGTAGTACCTACTTATAATAAAATGTAAAAAGAAAAGAATCACAGAAATTATCAATAGTTGGGACTCCCAACTTACAACCACAGATTTGCAAAGCAATCGTGAAACCGCTAAGCTATTTGCTTTGTTGAAAGCTGAATAAAATAACCCTTCTTATTGTATATGTCATGATGTTTGCCTGCTTAGCTCGTTAAAGGTTAGCGTGGTGATAATCATCAAAAAGCTTAAATCTATAACTATCTGCATTATAATAGTTACCTTTTGTTTCTTCTTTTTGCAATTTGTGGTAACCTGTAGAGTAATTCGAATTTAGGTACCTAATGCAACATTGCTTAATCCCCATAGCAAATAATGTGATATGATAATTTATACGGATTGATTGTGTTTTTTATTTTTATTTATAGGGAATATCTATGCAACATTTCAACGCAATCTATCCGGTAGAATTTGCGTGAGGCTGGAACGTACATTCAGACAAAGAGACAAAAATATTCTAACAACTATATTTTCGGCATCAGAATCGTCCCGAGAACTACTCGTAGTAGCAATTACATTTAAAAAAAAAGACGATGTACAGCTTTGACTTCGCTACGATTTTGCTACACAAGATGGCAGGGTCATCAGCGCGCAATCTGTTACCATAGATTCAGCAGGTACATGATTCTGAAACCTGCGCTAAAGTTATGTGTTAGTTTTTTTTTTTTTTCATTATCTGTTCCACACATTTTGACCGCGCACTTTACTATGAAACAGCAGATACTTTTTGATACACTAGGGGATCCAGAATCATGTGCTCAGTTCATGGTTACAGTTTGCGCGACGTTGCATCTCCCTATATAAAATGTACTCTGTGGTTGCATCTGCCATCCTGTATACAAACGAATAACATTATAAAATTGTAATTGACAAATGAAAAACAACTAGGAGATTAAAAATTAGAATATCGGGTTTAAATATTCAAATCAAATCATAGCATTCAAAACTCATTTTGGAAGTGGCACTACACATTGGCATACACAGGGTACAGTAATTTTATCTCACGAAGCGACAAGGCGCTTTACTTGTGGATGCCACGTGTACAAACACGCTGTCAATGTTTGGTCCCGGCTGTTATTCATGTATCTTTGACAGTCGTTACGGGTCGTCAGGAGCCTGAAAGTCTGACAACCAAGCAGTGGCGTAACTATAGGGTGGCAGAGCTGGCAAAATGCCACGGGCCCTCGGCCCTATGGGGCCCCCGGCCCGAGAGGCATGAACAATATTTACTAAAAATTATAAATTTTATATAAGTAAGTACTTAAAATCAATTAAGGGACTCTATGAGACAAGACAGGCTACGTAACTTAGCTACTCTGTCTATTGAAAATTCTATGGCCCGATCTTTAAACTTTGATGATGTTAATGATACTTTTGCGAAACAGACAGCTCGGAGAAAATAATTTTATTAATAAATAAATTGTTATTTTATTATAAATATGTAATACCTATGCTTTTGAAAATTAAATTTACTACATATTTAACTAAAATTCACACAGTAATACTGTTGGGTAGTTACCCAGTGATTTATTAAAATTAAATTACAACATGACGATTTTTACTGGGCCCTATCCAATGACTTTGCCACGGGCCTCAGATGGTATAGTTACGCCACTGCAACCAAGTCTTACCAACGGGTATCGTATTGCCCAGTAACTGGGTTGTGGAGGTCAGATAGGCAGTCGCTCCATGTAAAATACTGTTATTCAGCTGATCTTTAGACTGGAAGCTGACCTTAACATAGTTTGCAAAAGGCTCGGCAGATTATGATGACCTTTAGTATGTACTGTAATGATGATTGGGACGTAGCAGAGGGACAACACGTTATAAATTAATAATTATGTTTATTCTCAGCGTATGTGTTTACAGTCACGCGTTTATGTCATCAGCTAACATAACTAAACCCAGAAATCAAATTCGGGATCAAAAATGTAAACAAAGAAATGTGATTGTCAAAGTGACAGTTCAGGGGTCGTCAGCATTTCCTTATTAATTCAAATTAAGTAGGTGTTTTTTTAAATTTTTTTTTTTGGAAGGATTCTAATGCGGCGTGTTAAAATTAAAAATATGATAGCCTAAGGTAAGTCCTAATATTATAGGTAAGGTAAACGAAAATAAAATAAAATATTTTTTTTTTTATGTAGTACAAGTTGCTCATGTTTATTTGAAATTAGGATTCATATAATACAAGCTGACCCGACAGACGTTGTCCTGTCTTAACTATGAATGTCATATGTCGTTTAGTTTTGACTATTGACTAAAACTAAAACTATCGACTCATTTATCAACCGATCCATATTCTGTGTTAAACGATATTTGCAGCGCGCATTCTGTCAATCGCTGACAGTTATTTCAAACAACTGACAGTTACCTATGTAAAATGAATATCGGCTTTAAGTTTTCTTAAATTTTGTAACGTTCCGATCAACTTCCTTATTTTTTTATTTCATAAGATCCTTCTCCTGACAAAGACGAACATAACAAAAAAAAAATTGTGAAGTCGTTCCAGCCGCTCACGCGTGATGGCGTGACCAAGGGAAATAGAGATTCATTTTTATATATATAGATTATGATTTTTTCACTTTGTGTTTCGGACTCTGATGAGCTTGATGAAGATCACACATTTTGTCCTCTTGTTTTATTACGTGTTTAACGCAATCACCGCTGCGGCGTCATCTCTTTGAAACCTTCTTCAAATACTTTGATGACATCATTTATCTTGAAGGTGTTGTTATTCCTGGCGACGTACCCCTTTACCTGTGCCCAAACCAATTCGATGGGATTAAGTTCACAGTAATAAGGGGGCAATCGCAGGATGATGACGCCATATTCTGCAGCGAGTTTATCTACAGCTATGATAATTTAGATTTTTCTCACTTCACATGTTCTAACAATTGCGCTTTAATCACATTTTCTTCAAGATTCATATTTTAAGACTTCAGCCAATCTATAATTTGGGCTTTCCGCCAGGCTGTAGTAGGGGTCTGTTCTAGCCTTCGGGAGTGGTAAGGGGCATTATCTAAAATTAGTATAAAGTTTGTCTTAAATTTTGGCAAATCGGCTTTAACCACATCTCGAAGTGTTCAACATTCATTTCTTGGTGATAATCTTCACTGTTCTTTTTCGACTCGAACATTAATAAACCCCCATCTACAAAGCCTTCTTCGCTGCCTATGTGGGATATTATAAGGCGCCTTCCTTTCCCAGATGGTGCTTTTAGGCCCGTTGTAAGTATAGAGTTACTCATCGTTCTCACATGTATAATTTCAACATGAATGATGTGACCAATTTTTTTTGTAACTATATTTTGATTTAAAAGATTGTCCATGGAGTTTCTTGTCCGTGTTTCTCCATAGGTACCTACTACGCTTTGGAATGGGCAACTAGCTTCATTTTTCTGAGTGACTAACCCCTTGATAATTCAAAAGTGCCTGTAATTGGTTTATTTGAAATAAATGCTTTGAGTTTGAGTTATTTTACTGCCAGCCTGCACAACATGAGGTCGACTTTTGCAGAAAACCTTTACATCTTATCTGTGATTAAAAACTAAGATATTCTAGTTAGTTGTCACTTCCAATGGCTGATTGACATATTGACAGATATGACAGTTAACTGATTATCAGTGATCTTCAAGTTTAGAGAGTTCTACACAAATTACAAAACTGTAAATTAGTACCTTAGTGTAAGAACTAAGGCCATTTATTAAGTAGGTAAGGCTGTATTTATGAATGATGAATGTAGCTAACTCCTGGATAATTAGAATACCTACCTTCACACATACGTTCATAAATTTATAACCATCATTTCAGCCTAAAGACGTCCACTGCTGGACATAGGCCTCCCCCAATCACCGCCACTTCGACCGGTTCTGTGCTTCCCGTATCCAGTGGATGGCTACGCCCTTCACAAGGTCATCGTTCATTCATAAATTACCACTTCTTAATTTCATATCAGGTGTGTATTATCACTTTGTCATAATAAATAAGTAACAACGATCATTTTTTACTGAAAATAATAACATTTTCAACAGTACTTAACGACCACAATAATTGTTAGTGCTCATCTAGAAATATAGCTCCAGGGAATGCGCTTAACCTAACTATTATTATTTAACAAGAGCAGTCTGTCTGTCCGTCATGATAATATTTATTGTTTGCAACAATATAATATTAAAAGGTTTGCGTTTATGTGCAGTTAATATCTTTAAGATTATACGTTGCGAGCGCCTGATCGTGGCTTTTACAATAAATAAATTCAGTTTGACGGTAAAATTGTATTATACGTTTTAATAAATACCGATATATAATGACAGGGCTTTGAACGTGCAGATTGCGAGGCCATGCTTTAGAAAAATTATATTTTGACTCTTTGGCGAATTAAACGAGGGATGTAGGAGGAAATAGGCTTGTTCTTTGTTGCACGTTTCAATTAAAAGTTCCCTAAAATTAAACTATTGCACTTTTGCCAGTTTAACATCATCTACCTCGCACCCAAACGAGAAAATCCCTGTCTCTTGTATCATCAAATCAATAAACACGAAAATTCATTCACAAATCTAATTCCCGATCCCAATAACATAATTCCAAGGGTGATTGAGCACCCACCACGCCTTGAAACCGACATTTTATATGATTTGCAAGTGCGGAACCCCGCTGAGCGTATTGCATTGAGCAGTTGTGTTTGGAATAGGCCCTCGGGGTACCACAGGGCGTGCTCTGCGGGCTTCTAATAGGTTGTTTAAATATTTTCCATTTTTAACTATTTTGCGTCCCGTAGAGTTGTAATGAAATCTAAGTAGTGCAATATTTTGAGGGCGCGCTCCATGTGTATCGTTGCATTTAGTGCGATGCATTCGTTTTTAGTCACTGGTTGGCTCGGTGTTCATTATGATGTTGATTTGAAGTATCTACACTGCTGGATATGGGCCAAGAGGAAAGTTACCATAATGCAATGATAATCTTCTCGGTCGGCCAAATAAAAAAATGATTGATAGAGAAATATGACTAAAAATATCAGCGTCACCGGGGCCTTCTATAGTAGGTATTTAATAAAGCTTAAAGATTTTTTTGACCGAAATAGTGTCTATATGTGTTAATTAAATCTGAATTAACCCTCATGTGAGGAATGATATGAAAGCGTGATGGTTGACACGGGAGAATGGTAGAAGAAAACGTATTGCTTCAACCCCAAGGAACATGGGGCAAGGGCAGGAACATGATGCGTGTATACAAAGAAGTAAACATAAGAAAGAGTCCCCATACATACCCATTTAATTGAGTGAGTGTAACTAAAAATTAAATTGCTCCCACAAAAGTCAGCTAAAAGAAACATAGGTATTGTTCTGCTACACCACCATTTCTGCCCACCCTCTAACCGAGCATGTATGTCTGGCTATCGACCGCGTCCGTACCGTGTAATTCTATCTCATAAATATTAGCGCAAATAATACATATTCGAGTTCAAATCGCTCCTTGATTGATGTCAAAGCATTCGCTACAAGCCGTGGTAACTCTGTGAAGTAAATGTTCCTGGCGTCGCTTACTTTAATATCTGTGCGAATATTTGGAACTGACTTTTATAATAATGGGCTTTTAGAACATTGTGGAGAATTATTGTGTTATAGAAGTACCTATGGCAGAAGAAAATAGAGGCCTATACCCAGCAGTGTGTGATTCTGGGTTAAAATTATGGTGAATATGATGATTGTGTTAAAGGTAAAATGGCTAGGAAAACGGATCTATGGGTGACCGGCGATATCTAATAGATGTGTCTTAGAAATGTAGTACGCCGAGTTAATTGGGATGAGGACAGGATGATATTGATGTTTTTGTAGAATAATATTATTGTTTTTTCTGATGTACATTATTGAACATTATTTCGTTCGATACTTGCCTTTCTAGATCATTGCATGGAGCTGATTTGACTGAAAAAACTTTTTTTGTATGAAAATTGATTATATCCGTAGTAGACATACAGATACTCAAGCTTACGAATATATTGCTTTCACATATCAATCGAAAATCGAACATCGTGTGAATTGCCCGTGACTGGTAGTTTACCAAATCTGGATATCCACGCCTTCGGCTGATTCCATTAAATCTAATGTCAACGTACTTTTGACAATGCAATAGGCACCGTTCAAATGTTTCCCATGAGAAAATCCTAGTTTTAGATTATCGTTTGCCCAATATTTAAGTATCTGGCCGCTTTGCGTGGATGTGTCGCATATTTTACCCCAACTTGTTAATTTTTCGTGTTTTTTCTTTGCGTCATAATTATATATTTTACAGCAAATAAACGTATGATCTTCTTTCTTTGAGAAATAATTTAGAATGCTTTTTTAAAAGAAAGTCTTTAGTCATGTCTGGCCGCACCTTTACCCATTGTTCGTCGATAAAAACAACTTTCTTTAATCGACATTGTAAATGATGCTTAATTTGGGCAGATTTTTCGTCAATTCGTCAGTTAACTCTCAGTCAGTCTTTTTTGTTTAAACTTTATTTGAATATTGACGTAGAAAACTTTTTTTTTTATCTTTTTGACATGTATATTTTTTCTTATTTTTATTTTTGAGAAAACCAATTAACCGATCCGATTAATGTAATATTTTATGATATCAATTTTAATACCAATGACATCCATGAATATTTGTACGCCTTCTGGTATAACAAAGCGCGCTTGTAATTATTTTTTTAACAACTATTTTAATGTACCTATGTTAACAAATGATTAAATGATTATAATAATGATTAACTTTTATCTCAGGAATAAATATGCTTTTCAGTTACAGCTTTTCTAGGAAAAAATATGTCAAAATGCCACTCATTCTTCGATAAAAGTTATCTGAACATTGAAAAATCAGCCCATAATTTAGGTACCTAATAGCTTTCACAAATGTTGGATCTGAATTTGGTGGCAGTTGGGAAATCTACCTTTCATTAAGGGGGATGTGCTAAGGTAGCCCGCGAAATTCATATTTACTTACGTTTTTTGCACTGTGCAGGTCAGTGTCAGGTTGTATGTTGATTAAAATATGATTCGCGGCCGTAACAAATATGGCTTTACAGAATTACAATTATTAGAATCAGCAATACAACTTCTTAAGTTAGAATTGGCCTCAAATGTCAAGATTTCATGAAATAGACGTTCAATAGGATAATATGAACTTATAGAGATGTATTGCTGATTTTTGTGATTATAATTCTATAGAATAATATTCGCTACGGCCGCGAATAATTTTTAGACCGACATATAACCTGATACTGACCTGCAAATTGCAAAACACGAAAGAAAATTTGAATTTCGCGGGCTACCCTGACGCTTTCGCCTTAAGATAATAGTCTGATTACATTAAAATATCTAGCCTGCTGTTTTATATTTTTAAATACCCCTCAACATAGAGCAAAAATACGCATAAAAAAAGAACATGAGAATGCTTAACCCGGAAATCTCTATAATATTTTTTGTGTGGTGCGTCTTTTTTTGTAGAATAAACAATTTTTGTTTCTTTTTTTTGTTTCATTCATCAGGCACATTAAAAACCATAGTAAAAGCAAACAGGCACCTAATCGAGTCACGTCACCGGCAGTCTCCTCCTGTAATATGATGTGTCTATGGTAATTGCACGTGGTTTCACTTTTTATTTTTATGGGTCGTAAATCATCTCTCTTCCTCTCAAATGACCTCTCCCGCTCTGGGTGGAGCGGAAGGGCGTGTCAGACTCTTACTGACTGAAACCCACCCGTGTTCCTTCATTTGCCTGTGCGCCAGGGCCTCGGTAACTCTTTCGAACAATCCGCGACCCCGGCAGGCATCGGCCCTATCGGACCCCGTCAATGATGCTGACATCTCTTAGAGGCGCGCGTGGAACACGACGCGCCGTCGACCCGGGCCTGGTCCTTACCGGACGCCGAGCTGCCCATTGCTCGCCGTCCGCAAACCCGCGCCTACGGTGGCCGGGAGTCGGCAATCGACTCCCGACGCCCAGGGTGTCTCGCCCTGCGGCGACTAGGGGCGTGAGGGTGCAACGATTGCCTCGCCCTCACACGCTGCGCCTCCTCCTTCGCGAGCATTCCTGTTTCGCAGAAGGAGGTGACGGCTTCCCATTCCCTCTCGCTCGGTACCATGGCCTGGACCAGGGCCGGACGCGAGAGATTGCCGCCGCCGATCGCCGCCACGAGGACACGGCGGTGCGCCGCCCAAGCCGGGCAGACGTCCACCGTATGCTCTACCGTGTCCTCCGGTCGATTCACACAATGATAACACCCGGGCGTTTCCTCCCGCCTTATCCGAAACAGGAACCTCCCGATACAGCCATGTCCAGTGAGGACCTGCGTCAGGCGGAAAGTGAGGACGCCGTGGCGCCTCTCAAGCCACTCCTCAAAGAGGGGACTTACCGCCGCAATTGTGGCGTGCCCAACGTGGTTTCACTTGGGTAGCCTATTTCTGTAAGAGTGGGGTGGTCAAAATGGTATTTGTAATTTCAGGTACCTATTTATTTATTATAGCACTCCAACGACTACCTAGTTCGTAAAAAACATTAACAGAGAGCATATTATCCTATTATAATTTATATTCCTGCTACAGCGACCTTGTCACTTAAAGGTGTGCACAGCTCTTACACTCTTTGGCTATTTGTTATTAAAGGGATAAAAAATAAAATAACAATAAGTTAATAATCATAAAATCAAATGAATTAATCACCGACGTATCCCTACGTTGACGTCGTAGTGGGGCTTGCGTGCTCCGAACTCTAGATCTGTGCCTGTAGAGTTTACTTTGCCGGAACGGGCCAGACTAAGAGAGATACATAAACCAGCAGGGCAGCACGTGGCGAGCTGTTGGGTAGTAGCAATCCCACGGACCCTGACTCCCGGGAGAAGCTTTGTCCCTCATCTCTAGCTAGCCATTATTGACCGGCTGGAGTGAATACTGACGAGGAACAGAGCTCCCACCTCTTTCTTGCCTTTATTGGCTGGCTTTAGTGGAGCTTCGCAAGAGCTTACGTGCTCGGAGGAAGGAACTATTCCAGTAAGTGCTGGTAGGGATTTTGACCATCTTCCGGGCTCTGGGATTGTCCTGATAGCCGTGGAATACCTCTCCACTCCCCATAAGCACGTCAGGAATTGTTGCCCGTTTGCCGCTACGTCACTAAGTGCTAGCGACAGTTTCCGGGGGCCCATTATTGAGTGTGCAAGTCACTCCCTGCCATTTTTCTGTGTATGATAAAAACATTGATCAGGCCTGCCTGATCAATTTTCGAACTGAACGTTTCCTGAACGTTTGATGAACGTTTTGTGATATGCTAGCGGGTGAAAAGCTGAACGGTTTGTGACTGATGCTGGCGGGTGGAAAGCTGATAGGTTTGTGATAAGCTGGCGGGTGGAAAGATGATAGGTTTGTGATATGCTGGCAGGTGGAAAGCTGATAGGTTTGTGATAAGCTGGCGGGTGGAAAGCTGATAGGTTTGTGATAAGCTGGCGGGTGGAAAGCTGATAGATTTGTGATATGCTGGCGGGTGGAACGCTGATAGGTTTGTGATAAGCTGGCGGGTGGAAAACTGATAGGTTTGTGATATGCGGGCGGGTGGAAAGTTGAACGTTTTGTGATATGCTGGCGGGTGGAAAGCTGATAGGTTTGTGATTGATGCTGGCGGGTGGAAAGCTGATAGGTTTGTGATTGATGCTGGCGGGTGGAAAGCTGATAGTTTTGTGATTGATGCTGGCGGGTGGAAAGCTGATAGGTTTGTGATTGATGCTGGCGGGTGGAAAGCTGATAGGTTTGTGATTGATGCTGGCGGGTGGAACGCTGAATGGTTTGTGATTGATGCTGGCGGGTGGAATGCTGAACGGTTTGTGATATGCTGGCGGGTGGAAAGCTCAACGGTTTGTGATTGATGCTGGCGGGTGGAAAGCTGAGCGGTTTGTTATAGGCTGGCGGGTGGAAAGCTGAACGGTTTGTGATTGATGCTGGCGGGTGGAACGCTGAATGGTTTGTGATTGATTCTGGCGGGTGGAAAGCTGAACGGTTTGTGATATGCTGGCGGGTGGAAAGCTCAACGGTTTGTGATTGATGCTGGCGGGTGGAAACCTGAACGGATTGTGATTGATTCTGGCGGGTGGAAAGCTGAACGGTTTTTGGCTCGGTTTCAATTTTCAATCGGGAGGAACATTCTCGTATTTAAAAAACGTTATATTTCAAGTCGCACTCTCATTAGCGACAATCAATGCTAAAAACTTGTTTTTTTATGGCAATTGAGCCGGTGTCGACTATTCTGCCAATGTTAAAAACTTATAAAAATGTAGAAAATTAGAGGTTTTTAGACAGATTCGACGTTCATAAAAATACGGGCATTGCGAGTTTTGCGTTTCATTCTCGCTCAGGTTCTCGTCAACACTACTTATTTTATATTTTGACAATTCACCAAGATCGATTACGTTAATCTTGTTATAAAGTAGATAGATTTTCCCAACTTAAAAAGCAATGGATAATATAGCATTGTCAATATGAAAGCTGTTGTGATCACCAGTAGAACTAGGTTCGCAATTAGGGCTCGGTCATGCAGGAGTTACCTAGTTGCAGTATTTGGTATGTTTATTTTTTTTCGATATAAAGAACTATGTGTTGTTTGTGTCCCTGTGTCTTAGCAACCATCATAATACGTGTATAATAATAATAATAATAATTTATTTATTTACTCAGACAACATTGATCCATCTGATTAGTGAAAATAAAACTATCCGTTTAACCTGGGATGAGGCTGATACAGGATCTACACACAGTACAAGATATTTGCTTATGTCAATCTCCACGTTCCTACGTGGAGATTGACATAAGCAAAGATCTTGTACCCAGCAGTGGGTGAAGTCGGGCTATGGATGATGTTAATGATAGTCAATATAGTTTCCAGTATGATTTAGTTCTCTTCAGATAGAGCCGATTACACATGGGTACTAATATTAGCAACATTGACCATATAAAGATCAATTTTACGTCGATTGGGGTCTGCGTACGCGCCTCAAGCAAGCGCACTCCCTTATTAGGAATTATAAAAATATAATATGCCCCTGCACTTCTTGCTTTTTGTTTCGGTAGCCGATACTCGCCACAAATTATTATGTATTAAAATAGGCGAGGTACGACTGCAAGCGGAATTTGGAGAGTCAGTAAAACAACATAAAATTCGTCGCAAAAGTGTGTACTATCCATGTACGTAGGTACTTAATAGGGGGCGAGTAGGGTGTGCAATATCTATTCGAGATTGGCTACTCGAGATCTCGCGTGCTAAGTCTGGTGGCGAGGTTGTGAAATTCCTGATGGAAAAACTTAATAACACTTTGCCCGACCTGGGTAGTCACTGACATAGTGTAGCCACAAAACATATTTCACATTGGGTACTTAATTGTACTACTTCTTTATTTATATTTTCTTGACATATCTCGGGGCCCTGGGGTCCCGGAGCTTTGGAAGGCGTACGAGGGGCCGTAGCCAACTCTCATAGGCCCGTTAGACGTTTATAATTAAATGGCGCACCAACCGACGATATTTCCTGTTCACATTCTGCAAGTGCATCCAAGGACAACCCCCGGTTGGTGTCGGACTATTGCAGGATATGGAAACAAAAATATTATTGAACTATGGGTTTCAGTGGCTAAGATGGACTGGTTACCACGAACTATGGAACGGCTATGCCCCTGCCTGACCAATGTTTTACATATAAAATACACGGATAAAATGGCAGCGGGTGACTTGCACATGGGCCCCCGAAAACGGTCGCTAGTACATAGTGTCGTAGCGACAAGGGGGCAACAAGTCCTGAGGTGCTTATGAGGAGTGGAGAGGTATCCCACGGCTATCAGGACAATCCCGGAAGTACGGTCAAGATCCCTACCAGCATCTTACTGGAATACTACCTTCCTCCGAGCACGTTTGCTCTTGTGAACCTCCACTCGAGCCGGTCAATAAACGCAAACCAGAGGTGAGAAACAAGACATCTGCCGGGAGATAGGGTCCGTGGGTTCGCTACTGCCCAACAGTTCGCCACATGCTGCTCTGCGGGTTTCTGTATCTCTCTTTGTTCGGCTCCTCACCCTAGACATGTTTCGGCAAAGTGAACTCTACCGGTACAGACCTTTTTTTTTTGTTTTCGGTGGGAAACCTTCAAAAGGCACCCGACCTCTGGGGACGGAGGTCGGGGTGTAATAAAATTAGTTAATCCTGACATTGAAATGTGACAAAAAGATTTTAAAAAGTTTTTTATTGCGTAAAATAAACAATTAGTAGTCTGTGTTTCCGCCGTTAACACATTTAACACAATCGCAGCGATTCGGCATACTCAACATGAGGTCATCGAAATCACGTTGCGGAATGTCCGCCAACGTCCGTTGTAACAGACGAAAAAGATTTTCTGGTGTGTGTACGGCATCCATATTTGGCAGAGCTCTTCTTTGAAGCATATCCCATGCGGGCTCAATGGGATTCTAGTCTGGCGATTGAGCAGGCCATGTAGGACGTTGATATTAGCTGCGGAAAGTGTGTATGCAACGACTCTGGCAGTGTGTGGACGTGCATTAACATGCATAAGCAGAAATGAAGCATCAAATTGGGTCCGCAAAGGAATGACAACATCTGATACAATAGTTTCAGCGTAAATCTGTGCATTGAGATTGCCTCTGATCCAAATGAGTTCGGTACTTCCGCCGATCCAAATACCCGCCCTTAACATGATTGTTCCATCACTGTATGCATGGACTTCTTGGCATGATTTTAAACGTTCTTGGCGTCCAGGGGTCCTCGAATACCGAGTATGTCTAGTTATCTGGCCTCATACCAAAGCGAGATTCGTCAGAAAAACACACAAAACGCCACTTTCTTCTGCCCAATTTCTGTGTTCACGAGCCCACTGTAAACGGGCTCTGCGATTGCGGGGCTCAATAAATAGGTGGTACACGTAACGACCTTCGGGAACAGAGGTTGACTTCATGCAAGCGGTTTCTTTTAGTTTGATGGCTTATTAACTTCCCTGAAGAGCTATGAAGCTTCGTAACCAACATCATCGCGGTCATTGTACGATTTCGTCGAGCAGTAATTTGTATGTAAGGATCTTGTCTGCGTGTGGTGATGGGAGCTCGTCCTCCATGTCACTTTGCCATGCTGCCAGTAATGAGGTAACAGAGCCGGATTAAGGGGAGGGTTTCCAGGGCGACAACCCCGGGGTCTTCACAAAAGAGGGACCCCCACAATAGAGACTTCGGGAAAAATAACTTTTAAATTTCGACGAGTAAACACTAGTAAACATTTCACCTTTGATTTTTTATTCGCTGTTTTACCTTTACCTTCTTACCTACTACTACTACTACTACTACCCTCTTGCCTTTACTTTCTACAAACATGATTACGAGTATATTGTTCTTAAATATGAAGAAAAAAACGATTCGAAATGGTTTTTGATTTCAGTTAATTCTCGTTTTCGATTACATTTATATGTTTGTTAAATGCTTAAATAATCTACTTGGTTTCACAATAAATTATTTATTCAAAAACTCGAGTGAAAAAAATTGATCATTTTATTTGGAAAATAATTTGGGACGGGGGATTTGCTCCACTCCTTTGTTGCCCCAAGGCCTACAGACCTCTAAATCCGGCCCTGTGTGGTAACATGTTCAAAGTTGACTTATAACATCTGCGTATTGCCCAGAGCGATTGCCACAGCACATTGCAGCCAACCAACTTTCAACATTCCCACGGCTCTGATCATTTCTTCTCGGCTCAAATGACGTCTTCTCTCCATAATAACGTTCTTTTGTATTGATTCCACTCAGAAGAATGGCAGAAATTTTACTGATTTGGCCTCAGGATTATTATAGGAATACGACTTGACAGAAGATTTTCATCTTTTGAGAGAAATTAAATATTCCCTTTTCAAATGACAAAATTTACTAAAAAAGTATCTATATGAGTTACATAAAATATAATTAGAAAACCTGATTTCTAGTAACTAGCAAAAACGAGCTTCATCCCTGGACACTTTTGATGTGTGTATTTATTATAACAAGGTAGAATTAGTAAAGAAAAAGTAACATTCTATCCTATAATATAGAGAGTTGAGTTTTGGTGTGAATCACAGGTGTGAATCCTCTTCGCTGTCAATGTGACTTCGGATTTAATACAGCATCGTCCGTATCATTACTTTGTTTTACTGTAATTACTTTTTTGAATTATTAATTCAATATTTAAAAAACTTCTCAAAAGCGTTTTTAGTGCTTGTATTGAGTCTCTCGGCTAGATATTCTTATTCTTCGTGTCCCTGGCACGACTATTTTCCAATTTTGTTGGCCAAAAAACTTCACCACTTCCACGGCATCATTGGTGGCAGCGCAGAGGTCATTTTGACAGCAAGTTTTGGGACACAGAGGGCAAGATAAAGAGAAGAAGTGAGTCTCTCGGCTAGGCAAGCCATTATTTAACCGTGCCCATTTAATAATTTAATAGCACAGCAAATATTTATAGTAGGTAGGTACATTTTCTTTTCTCACAGATATTTCGTGAAAACGTTCAGTTTTGTTAACATAGTTTTCTCATTTTAGTATCGAAATCTTATATTTTTCGATATTAGTACAAAGATTTTCCTACTTAAAAATAAAGCTTTTCATACTTTTAATTTCCAAAATTATTTCAGAAATGCAAATCTATTCCCAGTAAATTGCTACATGTAGCCCTTAATAAACCACGCATCGAGAAATCAGGACCCAAATCTACGTAAAAAATCAAAACTGCCACTTTGTTCCTGATACTAGGCAGTTACCTACAGGATAACCGTCTATCATCTTTGTTCGTGAAAACATATGGGTACCTACGCTTGATGCTAAGAATTTAAAAGAAAAATTGCTAATATTAGGCTCTTACATTTTCTATACAAAACTAGCCAAACGTGACAGGTGAAATGACGGGTTGTCCATCGGAGCGAAATTTTAATAAAAACATGTTGCATTGTACAGCAATTGTCCCTGACGGTGTGTAATGCAATATTGTGTATGAATAGCCTGTAATGGAGCGCCTAGCGACTTGTAATCATATCAAATTAGCGATCATAGGAATGAAACTAATTGTTGATCGCATGATCGTTGAGCAAACCGATATTTGCTCATCACTTGGTAGGGTTTTATAAAAACACTTCACAAAGCCCTACCAAAACCTATCTAGAGAAGAATTTCTTGAAGTTTCTGCAGCCAAACAACATTCCTCACGAAATTTCGCCTTGTTTTTCCGCTTAGATTTGTTTCCGTCATTTGCTTGTGCGCTTTAAAACTCCTTATCGTACTTACTCTAAAAGTCTGCTACAATATTAAGTGTTACAATTACGGAGTGCAGTGGATACAATAATTTAATTTTAACGTTTCTTTGTTACCTAGTAACTGGAGGTGAATTTGATCGCTCGCCATAGTCGCTACTGACACCATATCCGCTGTTAAAACAGTAGTTTTATTATAATTATCTTGTCGTTCACCGTTTATCGTTATTACTTTAACTGTATCGATTGCTGTCTTCCTCACTGTATCGAGTTTAGCATTTCGCAACGCTTATATTGGTGAATACTATACCTACTTATAATCCAAAAATAGGTTTATGCTTAGTAGTTTATTAATTTCTTTCTCTGTTCGTCATCCAATCGTAAGATTGACAAATGAGAAATAAATGCAGTAGTTGCAGGACGCATGTCCCCACCATACAATTTAAATCATTCAAATTATACTAAGTACTGCTAAACGAAGTCTTCAAAATATAATTCTGAATTCGGTTTTTGCTTTCGCCACGGGTAATCAGGTAAATTACTAACTATCTTACTGGTTAATATATAATTATATTTGCGGCAAAGAGACTTGATTTGCAGACAGTTGCAGGATATTCTTATTTTGTTTATTAATGTAACATAAGCCGTATGAGCAAGGTGTACAATCATAAGTTGAAGGTATTCTATTTTTTATTAATATATTTTAAAGAGGTCGCTTAGCATCGTAATTACCTGTTGATCCTACAATTGCTTTCTTTTTCCTATATCCATATTCTGTTGTAATAATAATGCCGACGCCGCTATCAATAAAAGTCGAGCAACGAAACAACTTTACCAGCATATAACCTATAGCTAGGTGAAGCCACGACGCGAAAGCACTAAAAATCAGCTCACTATTCTGACCTAAAAGGCAAAAAACTTAACAAAACCCTCGTCTATCCACGGATCGTGAGAAAGTCATAATAAACATATCAATTTTAAGATCGATCCGCTTTCTCGTGATGCCTAACTGTTTATTAGTAGCCTATATAAAGGTTCAGTAAGTATAGCGAGGTTCTGCAGTAGCGATATTTATTGAAATTACTTACAATTTGATTGTGGAGTGTAATAATGGCCTGCAAGTCGGTAGCTCCGATCGCCTTAATATTAGGGCGCATTTTGTTAGTAACCACTCGAATTAGATGGTATATATGTTAACGATTTGGTCAGGCTCGGGCGGTTAGGTCGTGGCCTCGTGCAGGTAGTCTTGTGTTGTTCTTCTTTCTCCAGGTTTACCTAGAGTAGTTACTGGTTAACTTTGTGCAATTAAAAACTGGAATTTAATTAAATTATTTTTTTGTATGATGTAGGTGTGTATGTAACGCTTTTACCTGGCAGTTTAGTTGAGTCATTGGTTTAGACATATCTGTTAGTATAGACATTTCAGTTAGTTTAGACATTTCAGATAGTTTAGACATTTCAGTTAGTTTAGACATATCAGTTATGTCTAAAGTAATTAATTATTTTTAATATTATAAGTAACTGCTGTGAGTAGTAAGAGTCACCGTTAATTCAACCATTTATTGTTTTCTCTATTTGTTTGTGAAACTCCTCTAATTGCAGAGCTATTTTTTTTATTCCCACCTAACTCAGGAATTCTGTCTCAGTTTCTAACGAAATCTGAAACATCATCTTCATAGAGTTGTAATTCTAAGTATTTACTGGCGTAATTTTCATCACCATCGTCCTCCTTCCCTTCCACGTCCTTTGTTCGGGGTCAGAGCAGCATGACTTCTTCCATATTCCATCTATGTGAGCCGTCGTCACTCTCAGTACCTGCCTAGTTAGCGTTTTTTCTTCTTATAGTATTATTAATTCCTAGACAGATGATGCTATGTTCCGGACACTCCTCTCGCTCTCATCATGCACCATACATTATTGAAATCAATAACTTCAAGTCACTAATTATCAAAAACAATGAAATAATCCTATGCCGCTTTGTCAAATAAACCGTGTAACTAACTAACGACACAAAGTAGCCAGTTATTCAAAGTTCGCCCGCTATTCAAGCTAATACTTATTCTTATTTGTCTAGCTCGTTGAAAGCCAGGCATTCCGGCAGGAGCCCGACAATTAATCATTTAGATAACCCACCAATGAAGGAAGGAAGTATGCAACATTTATATTTTGTATGACAAAATACCTAGCGGTTTGATCCGGACATAAAAACTCAAACAGTCCGCGGTGTAGGGTTGTTCAGCTCTGATGTCGTATCGAGGGTTTCTTCATTATTGCGATGTGCTAGTCTTGTTTGTGTCACCATTAGCAAGTTCAATATTCGGTTGGTTGGTTTGTAATATTATTTAAGTTTAAGTTCTTCAAATTAAGTATTGGTCCTTTTTAATCATATAACGGTGAGTTGTACGAAACCAAAGTTAGTTTAACGGAGACTTTAAATTGATGCTGTCACTTTCTTTTTGATACAAAATGTAAGGGATGGCATGAATTTAAAGTTTCCGTTAAACTAATGTTGGATTCGTGCAACTCAACGTAAGTATGTCAACTCTAAATGCCACAATCAATTACTTATCTATCGCTATCGCTGCTTGCGTCGACGACGCTTTGTACATAAAGATGTCATCTAGCTTTAGTGTTTTGGATGAATAAAAATAACAGAACATGTTGACAATTTTTTTTCATGAAAAACGGCTAAATTTATAGAGTATAATCTAAAACACATTATTGTTTTAACTCTTCTTCTGTGGTTACAAGCTTTAGGGGAAAGCTCCGTAACTAAACTGAAGTGAGCAAAATCTAAATCTTGTAAATAAGCAGTTAAATTTATTGCATCCGATTCAATCTGCCTCTCTCTCGCAAAATTCCCTCTCATAAACTCGCTCATCGACACTCGATATCGATGCACCGTCGCAGGTAACATCACTACCGTTTCACATTTGAGCCTTTCGCGTAGTCGCTTATCGGGCACGTTTTACATTTTTATTGCAAGCGGATACGGGCCGCGCTGTGTCGGCGTTATTATTTCTCCCTACAATTATTGCTTAGAAGCCCGGCCGGCGGCGGGCGAAGTGCGGGAGACGTGCGGGCGACGTGCGGGCGTCGTGCGATTGTCGCGCGAATGTTTCTGCGCTAGTTTTTGCATGATACACGCGACTGGGATATGCGGTTGTTTGTCCATTAGACGGAGGTCGCGATTTTGGTTACGATACGTTCAAAGGGTTTATGCGCGAGACTTTTCTTGAAGTTTTCAGCAATTTTTTTGGACCCCTATACAGAGGTAAAATGGCCCAAAAAAATTAAAATAGGGATCTTATAGAGGTTATTGCTCAATTACCTATGATATTTTCTGTTATAGATTAATTAAAACGTACTTTTAAGCATTAAACTAAGATTTATCCATTTTAAAACAATCATTTAAATGCACCAGAATTACACGTTGATAAAATAATCATAAGTACCTATATTTTCTTTGATTCTGTAATGTGTTTACAAAAATAACGAACATTTTTTTACGAGGTATTTAATACAGTGTCTCCTATTTCTAATAATTCCTAACATTGTTTATACGACACGTCTTTAAAGAAAAATCGATACCCGCTACACAAGTGGTACTTGTAAGTACTTGATCGGCATCACATGATAATTTAATTTCCCCATCTTGGACTATAATGTTTTCCTTTGATAAGTACGTGAGTGAGGTGTGGAATGTGGTGTAACAGGGTGCAATTCCTTCGATAGCATACTTGTACGTATAGCATGTTTCTGTATGGCACCATTTAATCGAAACCCTGCACATTAATAAAAAAAAAACTTTACTTCTTTACGTAGTCATCAGATGCATATAAATTTGGCATGGTACCTATGCCTTTTTTTTAAGAAATATTTCTTTAATTGACCAAAAAAGTCATAAATAAGCATAGAGTGCATACTTTTGGAATAGAAAATAAATAAATTGAAACAAAATGAGGTATGTAATTCTAATTAAGTCACACGAATGTTCATTTTTTTCCTTTGATTAGAACAGTTTGGTCAAGCTTGTAGATATACCGTGTTTTACTAAACGTAGCCCGAGAGCTACGTTTATTAAAATACGGTATATACGACCCTGTCCATAATTTAGTTGGTAGCTTATATTTTACTTTTGCAACGTAGGTAATAATATTTTATTGCAATACTTATTAGCATTATGTTTTTATCCCAGAAAAGCTCAATTATTTTCAGAACCACTGATTTTACATACCTTACATAAAAGGGAATCAATATTGCATTTTACTGATAAGCTTTGTAACCCAAACATTTTAAAAGATTCCACATAATGCTTATCATTACAGCCCTTAGACGTAGTGATGGAAAGTTAGCAGATTAGATTTCCGCTTGATTGGCGAACGTGCAATGCGGTGCTCAACGAACGCCACCTGCCAAACATTGCACAATCGATAGCTTGGTACTAATTAAACATTGTTCAGTTCAAATTGGAGGCCTGCTTGCAAGTGCACCTGTGTGCGTACGGCCTAGCTTGATTTACACCTATCATTTATATTTCGTAAATGTATACTCTATGCAGGGATGGAACAGATATCTTTTTTAAAGTTCCTCTGTCGCTCACCAATCGTTGCTTGTAGCAGTGTACTCAGCTCCCGTGCAAAGCAGGGGCAGGTTGCTAGTAGAAGACAAATGGTTCAAATAAAAAACAACCACTGAAACTAGGATAACATGACAACTAAATAGTAGGATAGTCAACTCGACTCAAAGCATTTATTCCAAATAAACCAATTACAGACACTTTTCAATGGTCAAGGGGTCGGTCAGTCAGATAGATGAAGCTACTTGCCCATTCCAAACTGTAGCAAGTACCTATGGAGAAGAACGGACAAGAAACTCCACAGAACTCTTTTAAATCAAAATATGGTTACAAAATATTGGTTACATCATTCATGTTGAAATTATGCATGTGAGATCGATGCAGAACGTTAAAAGTGTCCGTAATAAAGACAAATCCAATTAAAACATTAAATTAAATTAAAATAAGCCGTGGCCGCTAAAAGATGACCAGTCCCTACTGACGGCGCCCGTTCACGAACATGTCGCATGGATTAGTACCATTCAGCTCAACCATTTTGAAGGGTACTTAATGATCCAACACACATATATGCCACCACCAGCGAGACATTTGAGTGAGCATCACATCCTCTCAGCCGCCAGGGCACATTCAAGTCAATGAAAGACGAACCTAGTGAATGGTAGCTTTATAGTAGATACATAGTGCTCACACGTGTGCTATGCAATTATACAATACTAAGAGATTGAATTTGCACAATGCAAAGATAGTTTTAACAATCTTCAGCAGCTCCAACAGTAGTTTCAAATGCTAATCAATTAGTTTATGCGCCCTTGTGGAGCAGGACCAGCGTTGAGCCAAGCATTTTTATCAGCGATGTAATCCCCCAACTTATAATATGCTTGGCTGCATAGTGTGCGTTTTATACATGATTTAAATTTCGTTTTATTCAGTTGAAGTATGTGGGGAGGTATTTTATTGTAACAATTTAAACAGTACCCCATGAAAGATGAGTCTACTTTAGCCAGCCTGAAACCTGGTTGAACTAATTGGTCCCTATTTCTAGTGATATAATTGTGTCTTTCACCTCTTTTACAATAATATGTAGATTTTTCCTTACGTACATGAAAGTAGTACCAAACCGTCAGTGGAAAAAAATTAACTCAGTTGCATCACCACTAATGGATCTATTAATGTCATAACTTGACTGATCCCCATGGTCTATCCCCATCAGCATTATTACATAAGGACAAAACATTTTTAAATACTTATTCACATCGTCTAAAACAGATCATTTATCAGTCTTAGAAAGCTACATCAGCACCAGCCCTAGATCCCAGTAATTATGGCGAGAGGAGCTGGATATTTCATGTAATTGATTGCACACTTCCAACATTTTGTTTGATAGGTACAGATTAAAATGTTCCATTGTAGGTATCTTTTTAGGAGGGAGCCAGAATGTAAAATTATCAGTGTGATATGCATAGGATTCCAAGACATGGTTGTAAAATTATCAGTGTGATATGCATAGGATTCCAAGACATGGTTGTAAAATTATCAGTGTGATATGCATAGGATTCCAAGACATGGTTGTAAAATTATCAGTGTGATATGCATAGGATTCCAAGATATGGTTGTAAAATTATCAGTGTGATATGCATAGGATTCCAAGACATGGTTGTAAAATTATCAGTGTGATATGCGTAGGATTCCAAGACATGGTTGGCATCTTTACATTAGCATTTCAGGAGATGTTAAATCTAGTGGAGATCTTAAAATTTGGGCTATTAGTGCCCGTGTTCACTAACACTACGTGATACCTAAATGTATTTCATAGTAAAAGCACGCTGTTGGATATTTAACACGTTTGTATTAAATTCACTTGTATGAAAATATACAAACAAACAATGTAATAAAATCTTGGAAGTCAATTTTAACCTACTTCTAATTGACGTATCGAAATTAGACTTTGTATGTATATGTAGTACGTACGACGATACTATAATTTGGTATTCTTGGAGCTGATCTTATGATGGAACCAAGAGTAGGATAGTAGAACTTACGATAAATAATCTAGTTCTCAATGCCAAGAAAACCAAATGTATAAAGTTCGCCTTACCGAATGTTAGAAATCTAGGACCCAACATCGTTTTAGATAAAGTGGTGCTTGAAACTGTAGCATTCTGGGCCGTTTTTCTGGGCATAACATTAGATGCCAAACTTCAGTAGGGTCCACATATATCAAGCTAGCGGGAAGGCTCAGTTTGGCCACTACGCCGCCGCGCCGTCAGGAAAGTAAGACAATATACTGACTTTCATACAGATCGGTTAGTCTATTTCAGTTATTTTTATAGCGTTATGTCCTACGGTATTCTACTGTGGGGCTAAGCCGCTGATATTTAAAAAAATACTTGTTCTTCAAAAACAAACTGTCCGAGCAATTTACCAGCTAGGTGCCAGAGTCTCTCTGAGTTTTTTGTAAAGATATTGAGATCACGGTGGCATCACAATTTATCTTCGCTAACATCTCATATGTTAGGCAAAATATACACTTATACACTAAATAAGCGATATGTACGAGTACAATAATAACAACAGAAATAAGGACAAACTACGTGCTCCCTTTCACCGGCTTCATTAGGTTCATAACTCCTTTGTTGACCTTGAAACCTTTTATAACAGCTGCTCTTCTTTGTTGGGTTTACCTTTTAATGCGTTTAAAGCTAAAGTAAAATCCAACCTTTCTTCAAAGGCATAGTATTCTATCAACGACTCCATAAACGATAAGAATAGTTGGTCGCTGTGATTAACTCAAGACAATGTTTTTTTGTGCTTTCCCCAGAATTACGTTACCTACTGACAGGTTTTATGAGTTCATATAATTGTTTATTTTATTGACTGCATAATTCAAGTTATTTTTTTATTATTGACATGATTGAGTGAGATTGAGAGTGATTGAGAGTTTACGATTCAGCACTCACTACTCTTGTCTCAATGGCAACCACCTGCAGCAACTTCCTCAGGTAATAAATTCCGACTTACACTTTGATGAACATAAGATCCTAAAATAACGTAAGTTTTTGGATCCTTCCAAAGGTCCAGAGCTTGACGGCATACCTGCATATTTTCTACGGTACAATGCTGCTCACATCTGCAAAAAGTTAACTATAATTTATAAAAAGTGCGTTACTGAGGTAGTGCTTCCAAAAGAGCGTAAACGTGCAATCATCACACCTGTACATAAGGTTGGCACGAAGAGTGACGTGGAGATTTATCGTCCAATCTCTACTCTCTCCACCTTGTCAATGGTTTTTGAAAGACTCGTCCTTAATGAAATATATCCATCGTTACACAATTCCATTATACAGCAACAACACGGCTTCGTTAAATAGCGATCTACAACTAGAAACCTTCTGTCCTTTTCCAACATTTTGTTTGATAGCCTAGATAGTGCCCTCCAAGTAGCCGCAGTTTACACAGATTTATGCAAGGCCTTTGACATGGTGAACCATGTACTGTTGCTGGATAAAATTGCCTTCGACGGAATTCGGTGGTAACTTGTTGCGGTGGTTTGCATTATATATTTCAAACCGCTACCAATGGGTGGTAACCAACGGATACAGATCAAACACTATCGAAGTTACATCCGGTGTCCCACAAGGTTCTATCCTTGAGCCGTTAATATTTAACATATTTTTTAATGACATAGGTTATTGTTTTCACAACACAAAGTTTCTATTGTATGCAGATGATCTGAAGGTCTACAAATCTATCAAAAACCGTTAACGATTACATTCTATTACAACAAGACCTGGACAGACTAAAAGACTACTGTCATAGGAACAAACTAAAAATAAGTATATCTCAATGCCTTACCTTACAAACCTTACGTTCACCAAAAACAAGCACATTGTTAACTTCGCGTACATCCTTTGTCACGTACCTCTCACTAAATTAAACTCAATTCGCGATGCCGACAAACTCAAACTCAAACTCAAAGCATTTATTTCAAATAAACCAATTACAGGCACTTTTGAATTGTCAAGGGGTTGGTCAGTCAGAAAGATGAAGCTACTTACCCATTCCAAAGCGTAGTAGGTACCTGTGGAGAAGAAAGGGCAAGAAACTCCATGGACACTCTTTTAAATCAAAATATGGTTACAAAATATTGGTTACATCGTTCATGTTGAAATTATGCATGTGAGAACGATGCAGAACGTTAAAAGCGTCCGTAATAATAAGACAAAAGCAATTCAAATATTAAATAAAATTAAAATAAGCGGTGGCAGCTAAGAAATGACCAGGCCCCACTGACAGCGCCCGTTCACGAACATGACGCATGGATCAGCACCATTCAGCTCAACCATACACGACTCGATACGCGTTATACTCGATTCCAAGCTATGCCTAGATTTACACATTAACAAAATTGTAAGTAAAGCTTAACAATTATATGGCTTTATCATGCGATCTACCCTTGACATCAAGTGAACCGCGTCATATCTATGTTTGTATAAAGCCTTAGGTCACTCACAATTAGAGTATGCAGTATAGACCCCTTCTACAAAAAATATGCTGAAATGGTTGAAAATGTTCAGTACAAATTTTACGTTTCATGCACTATAGATGCCATAAATCCTACCTACCTTTTTCTCAGTTACTCAGCAAGTACAACCTCCTGCCCCTTAGCTCTCGAAGAAAATACCTTGAAGCCATTATTTTATACATTGTTTTTAGAAATAAATTCAGTTGTGTAAATCTAAATAACTTGATTTGTTACGCTGTACCTAGAACCTTTCAAGCGACAGGTACGCACGACTACATATCAAGCTATACATTTCCAGTATAAGCTGACTTCTCATTGTACAAAAAGTCTATACAATGCGAGGTCAGCTTAAACTGGAAAATTATAGCTTGATATGTAGCCGTGTGTACGCGCAAGTACTCTTTTTGCAGTGAACTCTTGCTGAACTAATTCTGGTCAGGGCTCAACTGACCGCCGCGCGCCGTATGGTTGAATCATATAATAGTACTATTGAAAATATTGACATCTTTTTATTGTCCAATGAGTATATTTAAAAGCCTCACCCGCTCCTCTTTAATAAATAAAACCCATCTTGTGTACCCGTTCTGAAAATCGTCAAAGTTACTAAGGTCATATTTTATATTACGTACATTTTATCTGAATTTTAACTTTATTAATGCTCATTATACAACTATGTATGTTATTACTGCACGTACTGCTAAAAACTTCTAGCGATTACACATTTTTTTTTGTAAACTTTTATGTCTATCTGCATGTGGACAGAGTTGTGGGTTACATTATTACTAAAATGGTTTTTGTTAAATTAGTTGTAGGTTCTTTTTTTATTTGTTATTTATGAGTTTGTTTAGTTTAGTTTGAGATAATCCTGTGCGAGTCCCAATAAATACTTTTTCTTTCTTTCTTTCTTGTAATGTAACTGTTTGCTGTTCCTTTCAATAAAAATATAAAATAAAATGATCTACTCATTACGTTTTTTTTTTATGAGTTGTATTACAATATGTGGTTAGCTAGCGACCTCGACAATTGATCACATTATTCTTGCCTGAGCAACCGGCAGCAAGATCGTCACTGTCCTTTAGATTTCACTGCTTGCAGTAGCGGTGGGCGTCAGGTTGCCTCCTTTCCTCAAATAAGGCGAGAGGGATGATGGCTGATCTTTGCGTTTTGCTCGTGAATGGGTGCTGCTTGTGGTGACTGGTCGTCTAGCTGACCATGGTTTTGTTATGCTTACTAGTAATCAACTGTTTATTTATTTTACTTCGATAGTCCTACTTTATCATTTGTGACTTCTAGTTACAGCTACATATAAGCGGGCACACCCTTTATGTCTGGAGGCTTTTATTCCTTCATTTTTGCTTGAGTTAGTTTTCAGTCAGTATTACTAAAGAAATTAATTAGTTTTATGTTGTAGTGGGTGAAAAAGCTGTTATTTGTGAAAAACCGTAATATTCGAATAGACCAAAGCAATATGTTGAAGATAACTTTGAAAAAAGTGTCACACAGCATGCAGAATGTACTCGTAGATAATCAAAATTAAAACCGCATTCTTGACAGTGCCCGTATTCGTAAATCATTCGTTTCCGTTCTCTTCCGCTTCACCTAACACTTTTGGCGTACCTACAATATAAAATGGACCTACCTAGTTATCTTGAGCAGGTCCTAATCATGGTAGTCTTCTAAGAAAACCGCATCTTCAGTTTCTCGTTGAAATAGTGGTATCATCAACATCTTAGCCGAAAGATGACCTCTGGCCAGTATTAATACGGTCAGTACTCTTCAGTAGTTGACCCTTCTTACAAAGAAGAAGAGGGGTCAGGTTATGCAAGTCACTGACTGTATTTAACAGCAAATCCACAAATAAAAACCAAAAATATACCCAGTCACTATATTTTTAGCAGACCCCAGGCTCCAAATTATGTTCCGATTCCGAACCGACCTAATTTAATATACGCCTTGCACGGAAGCTGTGGCCTTGGAGGTTAAAAATTCTCCATCTCAAAGACAGTTAGGCTTTAAATCTAAATAGGTATTATTAGGGGCGTAAGTACCTTCAGTTTAAGTTCTGCGGTGTTGAAAGGGCGCAACTGCCTTGCAATATCCGAGCGGAAGGATGTCAGGCCTCCCTAGTTACCTCGTATTAACGTTCTGCGTACCTACCTATTGTCTCAAGGTTTATATGACCAGAGGGGAACTTATTTTGAGTCGTCACCATGTTGCTGTGCACTTAATAGAAATTAACTGTCGGTATTCTTCAGTTGTGGCCGTCGATGCAATCGGGATGTGATGAAGAGGTGAATGTCTGGAATAGTTTGAGTTAGAGGGTTTCAGAAAAAATATCTTCGATCTGCCTACTAAAATAGCAAAAAAGGCCTTAATTCAAAGATAAAAACGTAACTAAATATATAACAACATGCCGGCCGAAGAACTACAGAGAACAGGATTTCTTATGTGTTCGCAGTTTATATACACAGATATCTACTACATCTACATACTAGTCGTAATTATTTTCCTAAACAAATCTAGTATACACCGCCACGCCACGCCATCCAATATCTGTTTATTAATGTATAGGAGGTCGGAGAAAATTAAATAATCTTCCCCACGGAAATAAATTGCAATAAGGCGAGAACCGGCGTCGTCAAGTGACAATATTTTAAATTACATCAGTTTATCAACGACCAATAGGAACACGGTAAGCGTAGGAGCTCGTGTCGCCCTACCAATAGGATAGGAGAATTTGAATTTGGAATTTTACGCTATAAAGCGCGGGTTCTGTCAGTAATTGTTGATATCGAGTGGCCTTGGGGTGAATCAAATTGCTGGGAACATTGCGAGCTCCTGTTGATTTATTTTCATGAAGTTTTTGAACCACGCTGTAGGCACGAGTATATTCCCGGGATTACTTCTCATTGCATAGAAAGATATTTTTTTCACCGGTCGTGTTTACTTTTGATGAAGATGATCCTACGGAGCAGTGCAGGCGTGTGAAAGTTCAGGTTTTTTTGCACTAATAAAATGCAACTATTTCATGCCTTAATAACTTAAGGCGGTACCCCGACCAAAACCTTGCCATAGTGCGTTATTCAGAGGCTATTAACTCATTCACTATGGGTAATAAACTACATCTAAAAGCACAATATTAATGTTCGATATCCTATCATCACATTGCACGTTCTTATTTGTTTTTATGTGTTATAAATACATTTAAAATCTCCTTGTAAAAAAGTGACTAAAATTATTGATTGCATGTATCTTTTGCTACAGGTGACGTTCTATTAGTTTGAGGGTTACACTAATGGATAGATAATTTAAAAATCTAAATAATTCACGTTTTATTTTATTTCAAAACATCGCCTGTCTTTTTTTATTAAAATAATTTCAATATTTTTGTGAATTTTATGGTAAATGAGCGTGCGCAGGGAGCGAGACAGAGCGAGACTCAGAGACGGGACAGAGAAGGACCGAACGCTCAAGGTCGTTTGGTCAGGGAAGCGCCTTAAATATAGAAAACTTATATCAGTAACTCGATATTGTTCAATTCAGGTTGTAGTAAATAATAAACAGCGAGCGAAGTCGGAGCACAGCACAGCGGTGCTGGATTTGATGTTAATAAGTATGTAACTTTATATTTGTTGTTGCAGGATTTTGGGAACATTCATCTGGCAGGGAGGAGTAGTTACTTCGACAAAGCTTTAGTAAGTGGAGTACTTTCTTACTTAAGGTGAATCCTCAGCTGTAGCTCGCCAACTTCCAATTTTCTTTGGTTTTTTGCAAATTGCAGCTCTGTTTTACGTCGTATGTTGATTAAAATGCGATTTAATTTCATATCAATAGTCAAACTTTAGAAAAAAAAAAAACCCTAGGAATTAACATATAAAATATTCGGAAAAATTCTTAGGTGGAACTTTCCAAAGATTGACGATTAATAATTATGAAATTGATGATAATTATTCAGTAAATATTTCATTCCTACAGTCGCGACCAAAGAAAATTTGAATTTGGCGGGCTACAGCTGAGGATTCACCATAACGATCAGACAGTTAACCATATCTTAGTATCTTCATTGAGATATCTGTAGTCACTTGTCAAAAATTGCCGCCTCGTCGGCCTAGTGGTCGCTAACGCCACTGCTCAGCATGAGGTCCTGGGTTCGATTCCCAGGTCGGGCAAAGTGTTATTGGGGTTTTCCATCAGGCATTTCTCAGTAGCAGCCCGGAGTCTGGTTTTATGCCCGGTTGATGGCAATTGGCTCGATCGATCTCTATTACATTGGTCTTAAATATAAGTAGCGAAATGTGGGATGTACACATCTGCCTAATCCTTCCGGGTTTACAGGCGTGGTCTTATGTTATTTGGCAAAGTTCAATATACAGGGTCAAATTATTAGCTAGCGAAACTTCGCAGACGTGATGGTATTGATATCTAAACACGATAAAATATAAAAATAAAAAGAGTACCTATATAGATGTTTCTTTTTTAGGGGTCATCGACCGCTGGTAGTGTTGTTACACGAAGTATGATTTAAAAAAATATGTTTTATCGTGTTTAGATACCGATACCAATCACGTCTGTGAAGTTGACACCAAAAAAAGATTCTTTAAACTGATATTTCAAGTGAATACACTAACTGCGGTAGATGTCCCCACAAAAAAAAAACAAGTTTTATTTTTATTTTTAACCGACTTCACAAAAAGGAGGAGGTTCTCAACTCGCCTGTATGTTTTTTTTTATGTGTGTTAGCTTATAACTTTTTTTGGGTCAACCGATTTCGATGATTCTTTTTTTATTTGATAGGTGGTACTTCACATGTGGTCCCATTTAAATTTTATTAAGGTCTGACCAGTAGTTTTTGAGTTATCCTTAATACTGCATATTTTTTACACTTAGTTTATATGGATGGTGTGTTAATAATTTCCTGTCACTGTTATTTACACACCAAATAGTGGTATACGAATTTGTGTGGGGTAGGTCCCGCAACTAAAAAGTGAAAAATAAAAACTTATTTACAAATAAACAACCGCCTTTATTTTTTCTTTAGGTTTTATATTTTCGTTTTTGGCCACCGACTTCCGAAATTAAAGTTATTTTTCACGTCTTTTAGTGTTTTTTTTGGAAGTCGGTTGTTTTTTTGTAAAAAAGTTTTTTTATAAATAAAAATACTTTTTATTATTATTTAGATATCAATACCCATCACGTCTGCGCAGTTTCGCTAGGTAATTTAATTTGACCCTGTATACGCTCTAAAGGCCTCGTAACTTCATTTCTGTTTCCAAAGCGTGCAGAACTGGCATTATTCCATTTATTTGCTTGTAGATGAGAGCAACATCTTGGGGTTGCAGTACAACGGATAACGGGAGAAGCTATCTTCGAACATAAGTTCGGTAAGTTGATCTTAATTTTGCATACATTTCAAGAGGTCCAAATGTAACAACTTTAATATACAGGATGGATTTTTGAGATGGGGCAGCAAGCGATTAACCGTTGTAGCTACAGGATAACGGTCTTAAGAGATTTTGCTTAACTTTTTGAGAAATTTTGATTTGCATTCACAGATTTTGAAATAAATTACTGTCAGCAGGAAAATGGGCAATCTTGTATGTTCGAGCCGTTTGGGGTTGATAGTCTGCGGCCACAGGTTCTAAGTGCTCACCTAGCTTTCGAGACATCGCTACACTTGGCCCGTTGACAACGATGTGGGCTTGTTTGATGCCCCCTGAACTCTTCCCCCGTTTTTTGTAGGTACTTAATTTTCGCTGTAGATACAAAATAAACAAAAAAAAAAATTATGGTATTGGTACTTACATTCACGTAAGTACTTATAAAAGAAAAAATGAAAACTAAATGTTTTTCGATGTGACAGTTCGATATTTTCAACCTTAGTGAAGTTACACTTAAGGGGGAAGCGCCACGTTGCCCGCGAAATTCTAATTCTCTTACGGTTTTTGCAATTTGTAGGTCAGTTTCAGGTTGTATGTTGAACGAAATATGATTCGTGACCGTAACAATGTATGTATTTACAAAATTATAATCATTAAAATCAGCAATACTACCCTCTAAGTTCATATAATCCTGTTGATTGACGTTTTAATTGTTTCTAGCCAAGATTCAAACCTGCAATCGCGGTCATTTTACCTTCAAGCCAAAAAAATGAGTAAATAAAATCGTCATTAAAATGTTCATTCGTTTGCCTTCCGATCGTTCATCCCTCCTTCCCCTAAAGGGCAGGGCGGGTACCTCGGCCCTCGACATACAAATAACGCGAGCTATAGAACCAAGAAGACTTTTCGATTTCCGTTGACGTAGGTTCCTTTATAATATTGAGTTCCCTGAATTACTTCCCTCATCTCCTTGCTTCCTTTATATTCCTATCTCTAATTTCCTTAGTGTGTAAGAATGAGACAGCTGCATTTCGCCTGTTGCGCCTCACTTTGCGCTTGAGCCTAGAGGTATATAAATCAAATTATTTATTTCCATATGTATAACAGATTGAGGGAAAAATAGTTTTTGGATTTATTTTCCGGTCAATTTAATGTTTCCCTACGTGGTGCGATGAGCGAGGAATATTGAAATTTGACGATATTGAATATTTACTCGGGCAGTAAGATTACAGGTTATAATGTTAGCTTATTCAGTAACTTTTTAGTTATCTCTGCCAATAACTATAAAGGCACGTACACACTGGCGCGACGCGACAGCGTGACACAAAGGCACCGCAAGTCGCGCGACGGGCGGCGCCTTTGTGTCTCGTTGTCGTAGCCTTAAGGCCAAAAATGCCGAAGAACTATTATCATCAAAAGTGGCTCTAATAGTAGTGTTTTTAGGTTTCATTTTTATAGTGACAAGCCATAATATGCCCGATGGGATTTCCCATCAGCAAAATGACGAACTTCAATACAAACTATCATCCCCTATTTAATGAATGAATTTCCATTCCTTCCTCGGTGCTCATTTTTGTTACATAAGCAACTCTCGCGCAAAATTTCATGTTTCTAGACCCAGCGATTTAAGGGCGGTGCGCCAAGGTAGCCCGCGAAATTCAAATTTTCTTACGTTTTTTGCAATTTGCAGGTCAGTATCAGGTTATAGGGTGATCTAAATATGATTCGCGACCGTATCATATATGGCTTTACAGAATTATAATCAATATAATCAGAGTGAACAGGCTTCTTCTGGGTAAGCTCACTCCATCGTCGACTTTGTGTCTGTCATCTCTGACCTAGACTAGAGTCAAGAGCAAACCCATTTAAAATAAAAAAATAAAAAAGCTATACGACTCCTTAATTAAGATTTGCCCTCAAATGTCATGATTTCATGAAATAGTCATTTTATAGGGTAATATGAACTTATAGAGTTGCATTGCTGATTCTAATGATTATAATTCTGTAAAGCCATATTTGTTAGGGTCGCGAATCGTATTTTAATCAAAATACAACCTGACAGTGACTTGCAAATTGCAAAAAACGTAACAATATTTGAATTTCGCGGGCTACCCTGAAGGTTCTGCCTTAAGCTGTTTGTTAAAGAAAAATCTTACATTCATTCCAACGTAAGTTTTTAATCAATATTTTTCATACATTCTCACTGAGTCTATCAAATTACTTTAAATTGTTTTATTTTTCATTTTGATAAGTTCCCTAAATGAAAACATAATTAGTAATTTTTTTTCTATGTTAAAAAAATAAAAAGTAAGAAAAGAAAAGAAAATGGAAAGAAGAGTAAATGCGGGAAATAAAGTGAATGGTGCTACTCATGCAATTGTGACCAACCAGTTGATGTCCAAAAAAGCACGACTGGCTGTTCACAATGGTGTGTTGGTGCCTACGCATATGTATGGAAGTGAGTGTTGGGTGTGGCAAAGGAAGCATGAAAGTAGTATAAATGCTGTGGAAATGCGTTCCTTGCGAAGCATGTGGGGTGTGACTATGAATGATAGGCTGAAGAGTGATGTGATAAGGCAACGGTGAGGTTTAATAGAAGATGTAGTGACAAAAAATGAAAAGACTATGCTAAGATGGTTTGGTCATGTTGAGAGGATGAATGAAGGGGGACTAACAAAAAGTACATACAACCCAGATGTGAGTGGAAATGCCGGGAGGGGACGACCTAGGAAGACATACAGTCACCTTATTGGTGATGTTCCTCAGAAAGGTCAGGTGCGTAGTACTCGCAACCGTGCGTGTATGACCAGATGTATGAACGTAAACGCAGCAAAAGGAGTATGTAAGTATCGTAGCAGATGGCGTTCTGTAGTTTCTGCCTACCCCCGTGGGAAGAAGGCGTGAGTTTATGTTTGTATGTATGTGTAAAAAAATAATATTGATTCCCCCCAATGTCAATCATAACATTCGTTGCACCCACATTCATAACTATACAAAGTAAAACAATTAAGCTGCCGGTGTCGCTAGTTGAAGCCGTAAAGTGTGGGACAAGCAAATGTTTAGCAATCCCAATGATAGCAGGGCGGTGGTACAATAAATTAATACTTTATTGGCTGTATTCAGCCTTACGTGCGTCATTGGCACACCCTACTGTTACCTGTTTTTTCTTTCTGCTCATTTTATTAAAAACTAGCCGACCGACAGACGTTGTCCCGACAAAATGTTAGGAAACGGATGTTAAGCTTTTTCCGAATTTAAAAATTATCAGGCACTTTTCCAATTTTTCTTTCGATTTTTTCTTTCCAATTTACATTTTATTTTAACATTTAATTGTTATTTTTCTGTTCATTTTTGGTGTGAAATAATATGTAGATTTTATATTCCTAATTACTTTGACTTTTGACTGGCTCTTTTTTTTATTATACATTTCTGTGACGAGTTGATGACACTATTCTGTGGTATACTTATTATAATTTGATTGATTAGGTTTTAATTTGATATGTTAAGTGTCTTTGAATAATGGACAAATTTATAACAATTTGATGTATATATCCTAATAAAAATAACCAACCTGTTTATATTTGTACGCCGTTAAGGCAAAACATGATTGTGCTATAATTTGTATGTAACATCTTGCATGCCATGTGTGTGTATACTTATGTTTTCGACAAATAAATTATCTATTCTATTCTATTCATACAAACCTAATTCAGATTATTACGAACGATAGCCAAATCGGTGCAGCCTTCTGAAGTGATGCGTTTGTCTATACTAATCTATATATATTTTAATAACTAATTTCTGCCCGCGACTGCGTCCGCGTAAAATTTCTTGCTCCTCCGGGCAGGCGATGCGATGCGACGGGGTGAGTCAGTCACCCCGTCGCATCGCATCGCCTGCCCGCCCTATTACTTAAACTTAGACACACTTTTCACCCGCAGCGGTATGAAATATACTTTACGGCCTATTCTCAGACCACCAAATATACACAAAAAAAAAACATATAAATTGGTCAAGCCGTTTCGGAGGAGTTTGATAACAAACACTGTGACACGGGATTTTTATATATTAGAAAAAGATAATTCGATGCCTTTAAAAGCGCCATGATCTGTCAGTGCTTGGTCAGTCAGACATCCCATATCTACCAATTTTGGTCTACCTACTACCAGTGCTTCAAACTATGTTTGATCTGTCTACATATTTAATTTCAACTTCCAACGCGCATCACTGATATCGATAGCAACAATCACATGCAGCGTGTTGAGTTGCGTCCAGTTCCATGATCACTGTGTGTACGCTGAGCCGAGCGCTGTGTAATATTAAGTCTGCAGGCCCGCGAGAGAGTAATCTTTAACGCTGGAATTTGCTCCGGTGGATGATAAATATGTATGCTACCGAACTTTAATTGCTATTAAAGGTACACTGAGATGCGTGTTCTGATGTCCTATAGGTAGGAATAGGAACTATACAGGGTCAAATTAAATTAGCTTGCGAAACTCCGCAGACGTGATGGTTATCGATCTATTAAAAACAACCTAAAACAAAAAAAAAGTTTTTTTTTGAGTGAAACCTTCTTTAGCACCGTTGTGATTTGAAACTCGATGGAACGAAAAAGGGACATTAATAAAGAGAGACCACCAACACGTACACCTGTAGGATTGAATGTGAGAGAGAATGAGATAGAGAACATTATAGTCTTTTTTTTTCCTTTTTCTTTTTTTTGGTTGGGAAATCATCAAATAACTTTTCCCGCTCTGAGCGGAGCGAGAGGGCGTGTCAGGCTTTTACTGACTAAAACCCACCCGTGTTCCTTCAGTTGCCTGTGCGCCAGGGCCACGGTATCTCTTTCGAACAATCCGCGACCCCGGCAGGCATTATACAGTCTTGAAGTTCACATTTTTGAAGGTTTCACTTTTATCGCGTGTGAACTGCACACATGCTTTTTTTTAGGGTCAACGACCCTTGGTGGTGTTGTTTGAAAGTTGAGAAGATCTGTTCACGACTGCGGAGTTTTGCTAGCTAATTCAATTTGACCCTGTATATAACCTATTATGCAAAACAGTACCTACAAAACTGCCGTCCTATGCTAAGGGCCAGACGAGTGGCAATCGCTTTCAAAGCGTTTCGTATTTCTACAAAGACTTTCAATTGGCATAAGCTTTTCGGTAGCTTATGTAAATAGAATATACATATTTTTGACGTTTCCATCATCGTTATCGCTGACAGAAACTCACTTTGTCAAAATCCTCAGGTTCTAGGGTACCTATCCGTTATACCTAGCTCTTGAGGCTTGATCAGGTGTACATACCGTATGGATTATATGTCCTATGTCCTTTTGCAGGTCCAGGTAACTTATGTCCATAAGGTTCAGTGGCTAAGGCATGAAAAGGACATGAGAGTTACCTAACCTAACCCTGGTCATGACCTACCTGTGTGCCTCACGGAATCCGTTCGCCTTTCAGGCGTAAAAACGAAACAGACAGACAGAGTTATTTGCGCATTTATAATATTAGTATGGATTTAAAAAGCTTGGACACAAATTACCCGAGTTTCACATCGGTACAGTAGGCCGCACGTCGTTGGTAACACTTAGAACTTGAGCTCGTCTAGCGTAGTAGAGTGTTAATAGAACGAGAGGCCACCTTATACTGGTTTCGTTACCAATGCCGTGCGGCCTGCCGTACATCCACCAACAGACACCCGGCGCCGCCAATCCGGCAGCCGGAAAGTGTGAAAAGGGGTTTTGTTGCTTAAACACCAAATTGAAATTCAGCCGTGTCGAGGTGTGAATGCGCGATGATATTACCATTAAAACAAATGATTCCGCAGGTGGGGGGCTATTCGAGTATTTATACAAATGTTTGCATTCTAATGTAAGTCTCAATCTGTCAAAAATATCTCCACATTACCTACACATTGATTGTTGCTGGGATGAGATTTTGAACGTCTTTAAATACGAGAATTGGCCTTCAAGTACGCTTTTAGATTATGTGCGGTCAATTGATTGCGGTTCCATGTGAACTTTACAGAATCGGAATACTGAAACCAAAATACAGTCCCATACCATTTTAGGCAGCAATCAGTGACGACGCCTGAACTAATCTATTACCGTCTTTGCTACCTCAAATGTATTGTACTATTGTCGTCCTTATGTCGCGCGTGCCTCTGCGAACAGAACCACCAGCTTAACTATACATTCAGAACAAAGAAATGTCAACTATACCTGTCTAAACATAAGGGTGGTAAAACGTGTAAGGGTATCGTGGTGATATGGACAAGACAGGTAGTAGGGCCCGCACACGTTTGCCTCTCACGAGTCGTGGAGCAAGTCACGACGGTCCGTGTTACGAATAGCAATGGGGTGACCATACCCGCACGAATTGATTCGGTACTTCGATTGTCTAGGTTTTCACGTATTTGTCATTATTTTAATGTGACATGTGTGGTGGAAGTGTGACCCGATTGTGGTGACACAGTTCGGGGGCCAGTGGGCCGGTGTTTAGGTTAATTATTGGAGCAGTGGTAGCCCAGTAGTAATGGCCGCAACTTACGAGTTGTAGGCCGTGGGTTCGATCCCAAGCAGAGATTTTACTTTGTGTGAATTATTTCATAACCACTTTTATTTTTTTGTTGGTATATCATCAAATAACTTCTCCCGCTCTGGGCGGAGCGGGAGGGCGTGTCAGACTTTTACTGACCAAAACCCACCCGTGTTCCTTCAGTTGCCTGTGTGCCAGGGCCACGGTAACCCTTTCGGACAAACCGCGACCCCGGCAGGCATCGGCCCTAGCGGACCCCGTCATTGAGTACTGGCATATCTTTGAGGCGCGCGTGGAACACAACGCGTCGCCGACCCGGGCCTAGTCCTTACCGGACGGCGAGCTGCCCATTGCTCACAGTCCGCAAGTCCGCGCCTACGGTGGCCGGGATCTGGCTATCGACTCCCAACGCGTAGGGCGTCTCCTCCTGCGGTGACTAGGGGTGTGAGGGCGCAAAAATTGCCTCTCCCTCACGCGTTCAGCCTCCTCCTTTGCGAGCACTACTGTTTCGCAGGAGGTGACGGCTTCCCATGCCCTTTCGCTCCATACCATGGCCTGAACCAGGGCCGGGCGCGAGAGATCGCGCCGCCGAATTTCATCACCACTGCTCTCAAAACGGTGAAGGAAAACACCGTGAGGAAACCTAAAACCAAAAATTCTAAAACACATGACATCCGCCAACCCACACTGGGCCCGCGTGGTGGTTTACGGCCCTTTCCCTCTCACCGAGAGGAGCCCTGCTGTGGGAATATGATAGTCTAATTACGTTATGTTATTATACAACATACTTCTTACTGCTTTAGCATTTTTATTATAACAAGAGGTATAAAGTATACATTCATAAATTTAATTTTGTATTAATAAAGCAATATGACTTACTAACTACTTAACTAATAATAAAATTTATCATATTAAATAGCCAGTGTTCTTCCTCTTCTCTCCTACTTGATCTATGCTGTGCCCGACAGAGTCCATAATTGTGACTAATATAATTATTTCCCGACCAACTAAATACATAATAATAATTATTCTAATTCGGTACAAAGAATCCATAGAGTTTTAGTAACATAATATTAAAACAAACTTTTTATCTAGTGTTAGTACCAATCACCCTCCGCATAAATTGCTTTACAATTAGAGAGCTGAAACTCTCCGCCACAGTTTTCAGGATGCGATTGCGACTGCCTCGCACTCTCGTCAGTAGTAAAGCTGTTTTCTTGCGCAAAATTGCGTGAAATACGTCGGACCGAGCTTGCGCAAACATTTCCGACGCGCTACAGTATTGAGGAAGTCTCAAAAACATCCTGAAACCATTATTGTACTGGACGCACAGGACATCCAGCGATCTTTTGGTGTAATTGACCCATAGATTACTCGTGCACAAACTCTGGCAGGAAGCCTTGAAAATTGTAATTTTTACTAGGTCCGTACATCGAGCAAATCTACGAGACAACATGTTGCACCGGACGGCGAGTGCTCTGCGCTCCCTCTCTATATCTACATGGTCCTTAAGGTCGTCGGAAAGAAAGTGACCTAGGTATTTAAAAGTGGATACCTTTTCAATTACTGAATTATGGTACGCAATAAAGAATTGAGAAATGAGAAAAAAAAACAAAGTCATTAAAGAGCGAAGACAGCGCGTCGCACAAACCCCAGAAAATTCGCGCTCGTGTGTACGCGCCCTCAGTCCATTACCTAATCTGACAGATAGACCATCGAAATAACTCAACTTCGTTATATTCCGTAAAGCTACATTTTGGTACAGTACTAACATTGCATTTGCAATAGACAGCTTTACAGATTTTCATTGTTATTCCATTTATGAAACCGATAAAGGTATATACCTGCCTTGCAAAGAAAATGGCGTTGCGTGGTGTGCCAGCCCCCGTGGGCTGACGCGTGAGTTGGCGCATGTATGTAAAAAGTAAGTCACGAAAAGCCTTCGCGAAAATCTTCAAAAATACCTTTTGACTTAATTTCAGTATAGGCACCAGTACCCTACCTGCGTAAGTAACACTATCAGTATAGGCACCAGTACCCTACCTGCGTAAGTAACACTATCAATCACAATTTGAATCATTTTGAAGGATATGCTTGCATCATATGTTCGATAAATTTGTCTTCTCAACAACGTAAATAACGCAGTGAATATTGTTGAACTGTCAAAATGAAAGCCATTCCTACTGTCAGTGTGTTACACAATTACCCTGTTGCTCGTATTTCAGTTATCCTACTTTTGCCCTGCTTGTGTTACTCCGAATCTGTAATGAGAGATAGTAATTCATTAAGTACATATAACTAATAGTTATCATCACTGGCCCGTGGGTGGGCCTTTGCAGTCTTACTGTCCGACATGTAAATCAATCGGCGGCCACTCTCGACCAGTTAGTAAGTAACCGATGATCTCGGAAAGTATTGATTTAAAAAAGCCTTGTAATAAGCTTGTAATGCATGAACTAACTCGACAAATACCTAGCAGGAACCGGAAATATTATTAAATCGATAAAGGCTGCACGTTACAACAACAAAAGAAAGTCTATATATAGTGGTTCTCGTATTTGCTTTACCACTTTTTACAAAAACTTCAAGTAAATTGAAGCATCATTAAGGTTGAACAGTCCCATTGGTCTTTAAGCAAAAATAGACCTTGATTTTTTATGACCAGTTTTATGACGTGCAATTAACATCGATCCTTAGGGTGGGGAATCAATTGCAAGATTGGTTAAGTATACGTCAAAATAAATGTTTTCTATCACAACAGCAATGTTTTCAACGAATAATAAAAATCAATACAATAAGTTCAAGTTCAAGTTATTTATTTCATAATAAAAATACATTTGTGTCGAAATATTTGCACAGTAGGTACACAAAAAGAAGAAACATGGACAGTTATAATATAAGTAACCTCGTTCCTCACCATCATCGAAGAACGTCCATCTAAATTCAAAATACAAACTTTACAAACATTAACATTCTTATTGATAAAGAACAAAGTCCCTAGCAAAATGCTACAAAATACATTTAATGTCGAAATATTAAGTATAAAAAACAACAAATTTATAATAAAGTCAAAGAGCAATGAAGACACATATTTAATTAAATTTTAATCTATTACTAGTTTTAAGATTTTTGTCATTACGAAATTCGTCAATGCTGTAATAGGCTTTATTGAGAAACAAAGCCCTGAGTTTATTTTTAAACATGTCCACATTCTGAATATTTTTTTATTCTGCTGGTAATTTGTTAAACAGATTGACAAACTGCACGCGTGACGAGTGTTTGACAACATTAATCTTTGCCTGCAGAATAGTAGAAAGATCTTTTCTGCGAGTATCTACTCTGTTTTTCCTTTCATCGTCTGTTTCAAACTCGTTTAAGAGGGCGCACACGGGTCCACTAGCGCCACTCCTTTAAAAAAGTATTATCTCGTGACTCAGAAGGAATTTTGAATAACTGCTCAATAATCGACCTCGGTAAGTGTGTCTACAATTTTCTAATACCTTTTATAAACTTTCATATTGAGAGACGAAGCAACAAAATACGATCTAAATGAATGTTGCAGCTTTTGATTAGATCGAAATTTGTTGCTTCGTGTCTCAATATGAAAGTTTATAAAAGGTATTAGAAAAATCTTGACACACTTACCGAGGTCGCTTATTGAGCCGTTTTTCAAAATTCCTTCTCAGTCACGAGATAATATTTTTTTGAAGGAGTGGCGCTGGTGGACCCGTGTACGCGCTCTTAAGTGAGTAAGGAGAACTAAAATATAAAGACATGGTACCGATAAAATTCTAAGTTTAATAAAATATTCCTTACATGATTCTGTCTGGTTTAAACGAAGCATGGTTCTTCATGCTCGCTTTTGTATAGTAAAGGCTGCCTTAATATTATATTTATAGCTGTTTCCCCAGAATTTAATGCTATATCTAAGTTTAGATTCAACTAGAGCAACATAGAGGGTACGAAGTTGGGCAATAGACAAAATATTCCTCAGAGATCTGATAGCATAACACGCACTACATGTCCCTGTCACCGTGTATTGTAAGTATTTAATAAAACCTTCTCATAGCATTATGCTGAGCGATTGCCGTTTTGCGTGGTTTTCCTTCAACTCGTTCTTTTTTGTATTTGTGTGTTTTTCTTTGCGTCATGTTTACCGCAAATAAACGTATTTTCTTTCTTTCTTTCTTTATGATAAAATTGCACAATCAATCAGAGCTAGCATGTTTCTTTCCTCTAACCACATCCAGGCCGTATTGTAGATATAACCAATGGACTAGTATTGTATCTACAGAAATCATGCACTAATTGCAAGTAGCTGTTCAAGCTTGGTGTCAGGAGTTATTGGAATCTTCCTAGATATTTTTTTTAATTATTTGTTGGGATTATGCCTTTGCAAGGGGCGCTAGATCCAAATGTTTCAAATGTTTGAGAAATAAAATAAACTCAGGCTTTATTACCAACATATATAGTCCGTAAATACAAATCAAAGCTATCATTCTTTGCCAATTATACCTAATTGAAATGACTATAAAACGGCAAATTAACGTATGGTGTGAATTGGCTTAACAATTAATTTCCCTAACTGTACAAACAAGTGATTTTGATTAGGTAACCGAATACGTCACAGTAAAAAAGGTAGTCTTATAAGATTTTCACTTTTCTTCTTTCGTTTTCGTTCTATTTTGAAGTATGTATAAGTAGTAACAAAGTCAACACCAGTGTTTTCTCGTCGGGATTCATAAAGGACTCGTGATGAATGAGGAGCTATTCTTCGTACGTTTGATTTTTTATTATATCTCGGGTGATATTTTTATATAAATCTTGAAAAATAAAATAGCAATTGTAAAAAATCACCACATTGCTTTTAACAAAAAAAGCTGTAGCAGCAGCATGGGTATTAAAATCACCATTCTCTTGCCGTTATTCCAATTTATTTGGGGGTAATACTTTCTCTATTAGTCGCCATCTCAGTAGTCCCCTCTTTCTAGCCATATCATCATTCACACAATTCATCCATTTTGTCTTTGGTCTTCTCATAACTCAAAACTTTCCTCACAACATCTTCATCATTCCTCCGCATCACGCTCATATCACGACAACCAATTTCCACACAGCTTTCCAGTCTATCCGGTGGCATAACAAATTATTAATTTCTTATTCTAGTCATTCGAGTAACACCACACATCACTGATCTTAGCATTCTAATTTTAGCTGCATGCTGTCTTTCATTCATCCCTCTTGTGGCCCAACATTCTGATAACAATGAATAATTCCAAATAAATATGATTGTAAAGCACACTCTAGTTAGTTTCCTATCCGTCAGATTGCGTACTTTGCACGTCTCACAATGATATTGTGCTGGAGGGGTACGGTCGGTAGGCTCTCAAGTGAAGCTTCCGTTAGATTACTATGGGCCCTATATAGGCCACTAGTTGTGGGCAAATATGATACAGATAACGTTAGCCACCTACCTATATTGGCTGGTAGGGTTGAAATATGAAATGTTGGAAAGGTAGAAAACTTGCAATCTATCTGGTTAGTCTTTCATTATGAATTGCTTAAATTTGAGAATTCTGTGATTATTTTTTTTGCACTATATCACTCATTTTGCACTATATCACTCATTTTATCGCTCATTCTTGATTTTCTATATGGGACGACGGAATGTGGTTTGTGTAAGTACTATAAACCCTGCTTACCTCTTTGGGGACTAGGTACAGGAGTGAAGTTATATTCCTTATATGTGTCTAAATGATTTCAAAAATATGCTTAGACTATCTCAATAACTTGTACTCGGTGTCATTTAAATAGCGCGAGATCTAACTCATACGTTACATAACTCCTAATTCCACTTGATTCCACACAACACATGCGCGAGGTTGGCACGGCTTAGAACATAAGGCTCCCACAAATAGGCGCGATGCGACAGCGCGCCGCAACTCTTGTAGAACAATTTCTATGAAGTTTTCATAGGAATTGTACTAGTAGAGTCGCGTCGCGCCTGTTTGCGGGAGCCTTTACTCTGTGCTTAGAACCAAGGTTTGTATCTCTGTAGTTATTTTAACGGTAGCCGGTAGCAGACTGCCGGACAAAAAAAACACTGTTACGTTCTATTAAAAACACCATGTTGCCCTAATCCCAAGATTTGTTTATATTCGGTGTTATAATTTCCAAGATTTTATACACAATTTGACAACATTCAGCGTCTAAAATTACCTACAGCGTTTTATATAGAAAAAACCACACCAACACCTTTAAGTAACCGGCCCACCGGACATTGCAGCACCGTTTTTAATCGGATTACAGAGTGATCATCCGGATTGACAGGCCACTACTAGTCATGGGGGCACCTACCCCACCGGCCGTCTTGACCGTCCGACACGGGAATTCGATTAGGTTGCGTTGGGAACGTAATTGGGGTACCCACCACATCCACATCCTGCTTCCCAATTGAACGTCCCACCGTACTAAAGGCTATCCTATCTATAGGAAAGCCTTAAATGTGTATCGATCATCGTCTTCTCCCTTAAGAGCGGAGATTGCTGCAGTTTGTGCGAATTAATTTGTCTACGTACGGCGAACGTCAACTTGCGGAGTGTGGACTAGTTATTTCATAGCGGGAATTACTAAACCATAGATCGAATGAGTCGGATAATTAAAAGCAACATAACATTGCTCAACACAAGAAATAATCTATATTATAATAATTAATATCCTCCATTATAAATGCGCATCCATATTATAAATGCGAAAGTAACATTGTCCGTTACTGTCGGTGAAATTTGTCACACAGGTATAACGACATAGGATACTTTTTATCCTGGTAGTACGTTCCCGTGGTATAATGTCCGACCTCAGCGCGGGCGAAGACGCAGGCAAAAGCTAGTCATAATAATTCCTGGGTATCTTGACCGGCCCAAACCTAACTCTCAAAAACACTTAGACCCGCGGGGTATGTGTGTGACACACTAACAGTAGGAACGGTTTTCATTTTGACAGTCCAGCAACATTGATTGCGTTATTTACGTTGTTGACCAGACAGATTTTTCGAACATATGAAGCAAAGGATTAGCAATATCCTTAAAAATGATACAGATTGTGATTGATAGTGTGTAACGCATTTAGGGTACTGGGAGAAACTAGCTTTAGACCCAGGCCATTTTTGGAACGAATGTCTTTAAAGCTGCTAGCGGTAGGAGTAAATTGGTAGGAATAGTTACGTAACGAAAAAGCGTTATGACCCCCTTTTTGCGACTTTCTCGCTCTATCTCTTTCTATTTTATATAATAGAAAGAAAGAGAGAGAGAGAGATAGTTTTTGTGGTTTTCGAGGGTGCTAAAGCCGAAAATGAGTTCAAAATGAAAATCCAAGATGGCGACTTCGAATATTTTCAAATTTTTCATCATCACATTGCCAATCTAACTTTAGTACCTATTATACAAAATAGATGGTTGTAGTAGATGCCAGTTAACAAAGAACATTTAGACCACTTCAGAAAAATATTCTACTTACCTACCTTTTTTACAGGTAAATCGACGAAGTGCGTGGTGGCAATACTGAGCGAAGATTAGGTGATCACTGTGGAACACGTAGTCTCCGAGGGAAGCCGATTCGACGGACGGCTCGACGGGCAGTTCGGTGAACAGAGCGACGGGCAGTTCGGCGAACGGATCGACGGGCAGTTCGGCGAGCAGTAGCAGCAACAGCGTTCCTGCTACCACCGAGCTGGCGTGCAACGTGTTACACCGTCATCAGTTCACCCCCAGGCACTACATGCAGGAAAATTAAAAACAAATGATTTTGGTGAGTGTTTGATCAGAATCTTGGCTTGGGTTTTCTGTAAGTTTAATATCTTCATTCCTGTTCGTATTAACTTAATTTAATTTGGGAATTAAAGTGCAATTCCAAAGGCGATGGCCACAGACTGCGGCAGCAGTGCCGCCCAATCGCAGTGATAGATCGCAGCTACACTACCTGCTGGTTCCTGTGTATTTTTCCTTTGAAAAAGCTTCCGTAGATGGCGACAGTGTCGCCAGCTGCTGTGGTCGAACGGCTACTGCAGATGGCAAACCAGTAGTGCTGCTAGTGGCCGACACTAGCGGAGCGACAAGTCGTATTTTTTTGTTCCACAAGTGAGTTTCACGAAAATGAAAAAGAGAAATGCCGCTGCCCTCGTAGATGTAACGTCGCGTTCGCAATAAAAACGGCAGCGGCATTGCCGCCTGCGTTTTTTGTCAACCGAAACGTTTTGCTGTCTGCGGTCTGTCGTCGCCTTCGGAATTTTACCTATGGATTTGTCTTAATTCAGGCAAGACTGTTAGGGGTGTTTAGTGAAGCACGCTGTAGAAAGAAGATAGCGTATATGCGTTTAGTGAAGCACGCTGTAGAAAGAAGATAGCGTATATGCGTTTCATGCACGTCAGTTGCTATTATTTTTAAAGTATTACCTTCGATAAACTCTATCATAAAAACTAAACATTTTGGGTGTACTTCTTCATTGGGCCTCTTTGTCTTGTTAATTTTATCATTAGGAGCAATATTACATTGACCTACACTAGGGATAATCGTATAGTTTGTGGGTGTCTTGATAGACTCAAACGTAACTTTAAAAAACGCTTAGATCCGGGAAAAACTATCTGTAGACCGTATAACGTGTGACTGTAGAAACGTATTTTTGAACAAGAAAGTGTCAATTATAAAAAAAAAACCCTTTTTACGATTTGTTGACCTTTATTTAACTAACTAAACCTTTCTAGTATAAGTACTTTATTGCTGTTTTGTTTTGATTTCCGTGTGAACTTTATAGAGCTGTAAACTAAGTTCTGAATTCAAATTATGATACACGATAAATCTAATACTTGATGGACATGGAAATTAGCATTCGTTTGTATTCGGAAATGCGATGATTCCCGAGGGATATTAAGAAAATAGTTGTACTGTTTATGAGTGGTAAATGTAGTCATGTTCTCAATTATAGTGATGTGGTCAATATAGTGATGTTGTCAAAGTGATTCTTCACCAGCATCTGAGTGGCGTCCGCTCGATGCACGCGTTAATTCGTGACGAACAGCAGCCGGTGGACAGTGCATTGTGCTAATATTACACGAATACCAGAACTAGGAACCGATTGATCTGTCCACGCGACATCCGATTTCAATAAGTTTATAGGAAAGCTAGATTTTTCGTTAGCTTCTTGGAACAGAATTTTCGTTAGTTGGTATTGCTCAAAATGGGATTGCTCATGTTTCGTTTGGTTTTTCCGGGAAGTTCGAGATGAAAAGCCGGTTTTGTAGTACTGCGGTCATCTCTCAGTATTGTTACCCCTAGAGTGGGTGCGCTATTCCGTAAAACGTCAGAGGGCGCGAAGCATTTTGCCGCTCATATTTATTTTTAATATGAAGTAGCAATACTGCTATTAAATAAAATAAAAAATCAGGGTTTAAGTAAAAGACAAACAATTAATAAGAAAACAACATATTTATGCAAATTTGTCAAAGGTAAGTTTGTACTCTATATTTCTTTTTGAAAACGTATTTTTTTTTATGGACTTGTTTATCTTGTCCTATACAATATTAGGAAAAAGTGGAAATATATAACAAAATTAACTATATTCTATATCTGCAGGATATGCTGTAGCAAAACAGACTTCACAAAGTATATGAAATGCTCGTTTCACAGTTGTAATTAATTAATAATAAACAGTAATTTTAAGCATCTATGAAATTCTTTTTTGGTACACTTGCCATACTTCTTCGAAAGGTACAAAGCGTAAACCCTAAAATGAAAAAAAAAACTTTATCAATATTGAAATCAATTTATGATGATGTCAGAAAACCCATTTTATTAGAAAATAGAGTAGCTACTTTTTATCTCCCTGGATTACATTTTACAAACATCTAAACAATGTCTTTATAATATAAAAGCAAAACAAAATACGTTTTTAAGTTGTACAATATCCAGGAAATATCTACTCATTTATTTAAAAATCCAATAAGTACAAAAGACCACATTCCATCTTTGCAAAATAAAAAAGATTACAGAATTTGCACTTACGTGAGAAGGCGCGCGGTGAGCTAAATGCCGCCACGCGATACCTGATTGTGAAAACCTTCTTCTTCTGCAGCCCCCCGTGCACTGATCGTCTTCAACCTTTCGGCTTTCGGCACGGTTCGACGATGAAAGTGAAGGTAGATATTAAAAAACCTAAACTCAACAATGAATAGCCTCAATAGCCGACTCCCGGCCACTGTAGGCGCGGGCTTGCGGACGGCGAGCAATGGGTAACTCGCCGTCCGGTAAAGACCAGGCCCGGATCGACGACGCGTCGTGTTGCACGCGCGCCTCAAAGAGATGTCAGCACCATTGACGGGGTCCGATAGGGCCGATGTCTGCCGGGGTTGCAGATTGTTCAAAAGAGTTACCGTGGCTCTGGCGCACAGGCAACTGAAGGAAGCCGGGTGGGTTTTAGTCAGTAAGAGTCTGACACACCCTTCCGCTCCGCCCAGAGCGAGCGAGCGTCATTTGATGAATTAACACCTAAAAAAAAAACGCAAATATTTTACAAAATATTGACCTTTTTTGCCGAGAGCGGCAAAATGCTCATAGCACGCCCACTCTAGGGTTTGCAAATAAAACGTGTCCTGATCGCATGATGAACTTTTTAGATACATGGTTGGTCGATTTCTTATGGTGGTCTTATGGTGGGTATTTGGAGAATGAGGTTGTTCTTATTATGTTTAGTTTTTCGGGATATATGAAAAACCGGTTCTTATTATGTTTAGTTTTTCCGGATAATTGAAAAACCGGTTTTGCTGTGCTGCGGTCAACTTTCAGTATTGTTAGCAAATAAATAGTGTAGATATATATGATCTGTTATTGAGGAACATAATGTTTTTCTTCAACGGATTATATTATAGGCAACATCTACTTACAACCGTGTCTCTGGTTAGGTTAGGTTAGATTTATATTAAATTACACATTTTTCCTAAGAAATCATCATCTTAGGAAAAATGTGTAATTTAATATAACTCTTGTTTCAATGTGGTTTGGACTTCTTAAGTACGATGAGTAGGTACTAATAACATGATTGTGATATATGAGTTTTTAATTAATATAAATAGGTAGAAAAGTGTCGCGAAGCTTAGTACAATTTATTTCTCCAAACTAATTTATCCATTTATAAACCTAACCAACTTTATGTATGTATTAACGTCAACGTCGTGTTTTACAAACAAACATATAAACAGACTTTCGCATCTATAATATTAGATATTCTGCATTATTACAGCATTGATCTATCTTGTTATTCAAACGTGGTCAGGTAGGACATGTTCAAGCAGCTTTTTTATTATTTTAATATCGGATACAATGTTTGTAATCGTACAATCTTTATCGACAAGACTTGTTTTCCTACAAAGTTATTTTAAGTATAATTACTTGTTTTAAAGTTATTCGCACACGAACATGAATATTACTTTGTTGAGTTAAAAAGTTCTTTTTTATAGATCGCCTTATTAAAGATTTCATGTTTTTTTTTTTAATAAAACTGTTAGTTGGCTATCAGGCTTTTATGACACATGTCCTGTTTATAAAGATTCATTATGAATTTAATCGAGTGCTTACATTTACTTCTTTTAAAATTACTTTATTTAATACTTAACAATATTAATATACCAATAAAATATGAATTCAAAACAATGTAGGTACTTTTGAATTGAAATTTTATTGCATAAGAAAATAAATTTAAATGGCCTTTTAATCACTTCCAAAGTCACAGTTTAAAACTTTTGAGTTTCTAGGGACACCATCTTTAAGTCCTTCAACACAACCCATCTTACTAGCACTTCATTGAAGTCATTTTTGTCACGACTTCCGATATCAGTGGCATGTCCACTCATTCCTAAGTCCGCACGGCCGAGCCGTGCACGTTCATTATTAATTCTAACTGTGCAACCGAACGTTCTCGCATATGAATCAGAGATTTCAGATCGTCCGTCAATCGTGCCCACTCTTAATTGATGATATTAATTGCGGCATTTGTACTGTATTACCTATTTATATGATGCATACGTAATCAGCTTGTTTCAGGATTTGCGATTAAGGCCCTTAATGTCCGGGATTTGAACTAGGGGTGAGGAGAATTGGCTGATGTCCTACTAATATTATAAATGTGAAAGTTTCTGAGGATGGATGGATGTTTGTTACTCTTTCACGCAAAAACTACTGAACGGTTTTGGATGGAATTTGGAAAACAGATTGGCAACAAACTATATTACTTCAATGTTAAAATTGCTTTTGACATTTCGTCTTGATTCACCTCTTCATTCCTATTCACCCCGTTTGACGGTACTATTAGAGATTTGTCTCACATGGCAGGTCGGTAAGTTACTCTTGAGGTTATAGTTTGATTAGTACCTAAAACATTTTTCTTGTACGGATTTATAACACATTTTGGGACAATTTGGAAGCAATTCCTTACGATAAATTATCATCACCCACAGCCCGACTTCACCCACTGCTGGGCATAAACCTCTTTTTGCTTGTTCTGATCCCCTTAATAATACCAATTCCTCACGATTACTCTTGTAAGAAAATGTTATCTTAGGGCAACGCCATCTTTTCATTTTTCCTTCCTTCTTTTTTCCTTTTCTTCCTTCAACTATTCCATTTTTTTTAAACTAAGTGATTCTAACAAGTTCCTAGAAATCTGCTCGTAGAGAAGCGCTCCAGAGATACCTAGAAATATAAATATAAATGCAAAGATTGCTGGCAGCACTGAATAATGTAAGCAGTTTTAAAAATCCATTGATAAACAATGAAAATTGAATAGCACTGAACGAATCCGTATGTTTGAGAAAAGCGTAACAAACATTGTGCACTTTCGTTGTGCAACTAAAATGCTCCTGGTTTAAAGCGTTCCGTAAGAATATTACTACATTACCCTAACATCTCTTTAAAGCTGGGTTTACATTATGAAACTAGTGTCCTAAAACAGTAGTTTAATGGGGACGCGCCAAAGTAGCCGGCGAAATTCAAAATTTCTTACGTTTTTTGCAATTTGCTGGTCCGTATCAGGTTGTATGTTGATATAAATATGATTCGCGGCCGTAACAAATATAGCTTTACAGAATTATAATCATTAGAATCAGCAATACAACTCCATAAGTTAGAAATGGCCTCAAATGTCATGATTTCATGAAATGGTCATTCAATACGGTAACATGAACTTAGAGAGATGTATTGATGAATTTTATGATTATAATTCTATAAATAAATATTTGATACGGCCGCGAATCATATTTAGATCAACTGTTAGTTCAATCTATCAGCTTTCAAAAACCGGGTGTCAGTAAGCTATTGCCCGAAACAGAACAGTTAAGGGCGATGCGCTAAGGTAGCCCGGGAAATTCAAATTTTCTTATGTGTTTGTGAAACAGTCAAGCTACTGTTTTACAACACTAGTTTCCTAGTTTCATAAAGGAAACTACGCTTAAGAGTTTTGAAGTCCTACAACCAACTTTCTTTATAAGCATTTGCACCATGTTTAGATCAATTATTTATTTTATTTTTAAGATAACACTATAATTTACATTAAGATTGATCATAAAAAAACCAAAAAAGTAAACTAACTCTTCTCGGTTTTAAACACGGTTGTTTTCTTTTAAAAAGGTTTATTTGTGTGTATTGCGATATGTAATTAGTCGATCCCTACACCTTGTTCGTATTTCTCAAAATAGGCTAGTTGACAGTAAGAAAAATACCCTAAGAATTTTGCATTGTAGAATGGCTATAGTTGGCATTCGGGTCTGCAAGGGTTCTTGCTGGATCGCAAGTCCCGTCTAATGTCGATTTCTTAACATCTTTTACACAATGAATCGATATTCTCGGGCCGTTGTGCACCTTGACTTGTCATTGCTTGGTCTTCTTATTTATTTTGTTACAGAAAACAAACAATTGTACATTATATAATTACATCTAAGATTGCAAAATCATTTCAATTTATTCATTATCAATTTACAGTGTGTTGGAAATAATTCTACATAATAAAAATAAAACATTCTTAATACATTTAACTCATTGGCCATTTAAAATTAACAACATAACTCACATCATAAACAGTAATATTATTCAATGTCAACTCACTAAAATTAAGAATAGAAAGTCATTTAAAAATTAAATCCTATTAAAATAAGTAAACTCACTCCATCGTTGACTTTGTCTCTGTCATCTCTGACCTAGACTAGAGCCAAGAGCACCCCTTACAAAAAAAAAGTTCATAGTCAACTCAAATAAATAAAAGGAATAATACATTAGTCATTTAAAAATAATATCCATAACATACTTCAGTCGACTTTAAATAAATACATACCAGTTGATAGGAGAAAAACGCAGGATCATAATATTAAATGTCGTCAACCGAGTAGAGACACAGCATAATTAGCCTATAATGACCCCCCACTGCTGGGTCACAGGCCTCCTCTCTGTGAGAGGGAGTGGGCCGTAATCCACCACACGGGCCCAGTGCGTATTGGTAGGTTTACACAAAGTAAAGTGCCTGTCGGGGTTCGAACCTACGACCTACCACTCGTAAGTCGTAGCCGTTACCACTAGGCCGCCGCTGCTCTCACCTTTGCTGTTGAGACACGTAACCGTATCCTTGAGGCTTAGTTTTGAATGCAGATTTATAAATCAATTAGCTTTTTAAGTAAAGTGGTAACTTGTTAAATATTTGCACTGCTTGATATTGTGAACTGTGCTTCACAAAGGAGATCTTTCAGGCTCCATACATTTTTGGGCCTTTCCTAAAAGGGCCGGCCAACAAAAAAAAATGGTACGTGTAGTTAGTACTAGTTATTTGGAGCAATAGTTAATATGGCACAAAAGTTGTAGGATTGCTCTCAGCCAAGTTATACAAGTTCGACGATTCGTGATTTTCATACATTTATTGATTTCTGAAAGTGCAGAGAAACATAAAATAATGATAAATAAAGATAGAACTAAAAATCTTAAGCATTGTCATTATAACGCAAAAGCTGTGCAGTAATTCAATGAATAATCTGTTCTATTGGACAAGTTAGAAAACCGTCATAAAACCGCCCAGGTGTATCTACGCTGGTCACCAATTGGTTCACAATACCTTATACACAAATTATCAGCCATTGTATACCACTAACCAACCACGAACAGCAGGCTTAGCACGAGCACCGTTTTGTCGACGGAAGAGTAGACAAAAATTATGTTCTGTGTAGACCGTCTGTAGATAGTTTTCTACTGTCTTTAGCATGGCGACCACAAAAACAAATTGTCTTCACTGCCTTAGACAACTGTCAGTTGCCAGAGTGATTTTGACAGTTTGGGATAGAAAACTTTGTTCTGAAATTAATAGTCAACATAAAAAAGGACCTAGCCAAGGATCGTTATTATATGAAAGACAAAATGGCAGATTGTAGAAGGATTTCTACTGTGCGATGTCAAATATGGAGAAACGAAATGTCACTTTGTATAGGAAGAGCTGTGTCTTTTCTTCGTAGAAATAGAAAGCGTCATGCTAAGCCTGCAGTTTCTGAACAGAAAAGAATAATTAAATTATGAGCTTCTAACTTGTTTTGCCTGCAGTGGCTGGTCGCTTAAAATCTATGGATGATCTCATTACGAGGTGATACATTTGAAGTAGCTTAGCGGGTAAGTCCAGTCTCCCTAAACCTCCGAAGCACTTTTTAGACACTAAAATGTCTCACACCCATTGTTCTAGCCGTTTGTCTCGGGGATCTCCCCAATTGCACCATAGAGATGATCCTGGTACATTCTTCGGCTTTTTGAGGCACCTTTATTTACAAGTTAACGTCAGCCGTAGGATCTTTTAGTTAAAAATCGATACGCAAAGGTAAAAACTATAATTAAATCAACGTGAGAATAAAAATAATCAAATATAATCAAAAATGACGAAACGTGACATTTTTTTTTTTACTTTTTTCTGTCCATGACTTCAAACAGGCCAGGTTTAATGGGCAATATATTACATTTTTCAAGTTTTTTTTACTTCATGAAAATAACTTGTGTGGTTTAGGAGATATTTAGATTTCTTTAGGCACTTTTCAAGAGGCCTTTTATACTGCTCGTCAGTTTTATAAGGAGGTAACTTTTGTGAGTTTTTATTTAAGGGGTTATCTTCGGAACTACTGAACCGATTCCGAAAATTCTTTCACTAATGGGTAACTACATTATTGCCGAGTGTCATCAACTAGTTAGTCATAATTATATTAACGTCCGGATACTGTACCAATAATAATGCCATTATCAACACCGCCTGCCGTCACAAATGGTCATTAACACCGTCAAATCATCAAGTGCATCTTACTTAGCATAAAGCAGAGAAACACAGAGTTACGACTCACGTAACAACACTAAACATGTTGCCGATGAACTAAAGAGAAATTATAATCCGTCCGTCACATAACTACGGGTTAAGTTTAATTAGTCGCCACCAGTATTAATAACAGGCCGTCGACGTACAGATGTAGACAGAAGGGTTTTTCACGAAAGTGTTAGAACAATGTCGAAGCTAACATTGAATTTAAAGAAATGAAATATAAAACTATGAAATAATGTTGCGCAACACGAATACCCTTATAGCTATAGATATTCTGCTATTACATTACTGTATGTTGGTCACGACACCGGTCAACCATAAGATTTTCCTCAACCATATTATAGTATCCACTTCAAAAATATTACCTACATTGTTTTTTTTTGATAGTTTGTGCATATCCGGACACATTTACACAATTAATGCAGCTAGACAGCTGCAGACGCACACGACCATAAATGTCACACTTTCTAATACCATCAATGCATCGCGGCACTGGAAAAGAAAAGCTTATATTTTAAGGATTTTACCTCTCACAAAGCAATATCATCACTTAGGGTTAACTTAGGGCTATCTAAGCCCTAAGTTAACCCTAAGTGATGATAAAAAGGCGACAAAAGAAGAATCTCTTTTTCTATTAAGCTCATGAAAATCAAAACTCAGTCTGATCAGACGTAACATTTCATTCCCCTTCCTCTAACTGCTGACAGTCATACCAAAGTGACTGTTAACAAAGCCATAGCTCTGATTTTCTCGATTTTTGGCTGACATTCGATCGAGTGAGAGGAAATTTTAGTGAAAAAATTGTAAACACTAAGTGACGAACTTTTTGATTAACTTTGTCATGACCTCAACCGTAGTGTGTTGTTACGTTGTGTTACATTAGCCATCGACAAAATAGAGGTGGTAATCTACAGGTACCTTTATCCGGAGGGGACTGGGGGATTCGTAGGCGAGAGATTTTGTTTGTCTGCGGAAGCGGGGGATTTGAACTCGGGTAAAAGCGCCGATGCGCTAATTTATAGGAAAGGGAATTGTGGGAGTGCTCGTCGCCTTAGCCAGTTGCTTACATACTGCTGGTGCTTTTTATTTGGTTTACGTGGTTCTGTCTGTTTTGATAAAATCATACGTTTTTGCTTTTAAACGGTATAGTGTTTGCATGTTTAGGTAATAGTTTTAAAAAACTGTTACCTAAACATGAAATGAAATGAAAAATGATAATGAATTAATGAATGAAATGATTTGACTCTGAATTTAGTCAAAGTCAAATCATTTATTTCAAATAGGCACATAAAAGGCACTTTTGAACGTCAACATTTACAAGAAAAATAGAATTGATTCTAGTTGCCCCCCCTTCCAAAAGGTAGTTTCGTATGGAGAAGAATGGGCATGAAACTCGACCGTTACTCTTTTAAAATGTTTTACAATATTAAGTATACATTAATTATATAATTATATATGAAGTCGATGCACCTAGAATAAAATTACTATACCACAAAAGGTAAAAATAATTAAATATAAATCAATGACAGGAAACTTAATTATGTGATAGATACACGGTGCTCAATGTATTTACAAATATTGAAAAGTAGATGATTTTTCTAAAATTTTATCAAATTAGCAACCAATTTGATTTTATCAAGACTCTAGATTGTCCTATGGAGCAGGACCAGCATGTTTCCAAGAATTCTTATCTAGGATATAACCCCATATGTTTGTTTACAAAGTGTACTTTTAATATGAGTTATAAATTTTCTTTCACTTAATTGCAATATATCACAAGGTATTTTGTTGTAACATTTAACACAGTACCCCATAAAAGTTATATGTACTTTAGATAATCTGAAAAATGGCTGATCTATTTTATCTTTATTTCTAGTATTAAAATGATGTCTATCACTTATTTTATTAAAAAGATGTCGATTTTTTCTCTTATTTTTTGTTATTTGAATTACTGCTTGCAGACACTTGCAGTTATGCAAAGGGGAAATACTTTTGCATGAAGCACGGGGATTGGAGGATCTCGTTAAACTTCTGTATTCTGTTCATATAGCATGCTTAAAACTAGGTATGTCTTAAATACGAAAATAACTATAGGCTAGATTCTAGTTAGCGAAGCTTTCAACAAAAATAAATTAACAAAAGTTATCATAAAATACAAAAATAAGTAAACACTTCCGTTAACGATTGTACCCATATTATTGTCGTGTTAGCCTTTAATTGTTATGTATATTTACAGATATACTCATATAGAATAAAATTATAGACAATTGTATTATGACTTCTTTTCCGTCACTGTGTAATTGCGTATGCGCAAGTACCTATGTCCGGTCGGTGATGACAGCCCTTTAATCAGCCCCGTGCAATATACTTTGGTACTATTGTTTTGATTATATATCCACACTTGTTATTAAAAATGAATTCTGGTCTCACGCTTGCGTGATTAGAAAATGTAATTGAATTACGAGAAAAACCAGTCAGTTATTTATTTGTGCTTTTTTTTCTTGTTTAACTATTTGTGAAAAAGTAAAATGTTTGTCTATTCTTGAATTCATTCATTCATGCACTGACAGACAACGGACAGTCTAAACCTCTGGGTCTAGAAGCATTGAATTTTGCGCAAGAGTTGCTTATGTAACGAGCATGAAAGAAGGATTTTTGAAAATTCATCCCCTAAATAAGTTAAATACGGGGTGTAATAAATAAATGTAAGTCTATAAATACTCATTTTCTACGGTCACGAATCATATTTCGATCAACATACTCGTACAACCTGCAATTTGCAAAAATCGTAGGAAATTTTTAATTTCGCGGGGTAGGTACCCGGCGCTTTTGCCTTAATAGCAATTGGCTCATGCCCTATTATAAGGGACTTATGACGTAGCGGGTGAATTGTGGGGGTAGGTAGCTAACATATACAATCTCTGCATACCTCTTCGGCCAATACAGGCTTGATGTTATAGAACCTAAAGCTACTTTGAACTACCATTTGGTATTGTTACAGTTAATCTTAAAAAAATGCAGTTTTCCTGAAAAATTGTGTAGGTATTTCAGGCTGTAGTTTTCATTAAGAAAAACTTAGAGGTTGAAAGTTTCCTAAAACTCTTATAAACGCGTGTTTATCTTTTCGTTGAAAAACTAACAACTTAAGCAGTTAAAAAGGCCTTTAGAAGACCCAACGACCCACCACCAACCAACCAACTTCTGCGTGTAAAAAATGTAGAAAAGACGAAAATTATAACCTACTATAAAACGGAACAAGGCTTTCAAAACAACTATATTTATCAACATCTAAGTAATGGCAACTAGTTATGCCTTTTTTTGTTTTTGCTGGGAAGTCATCAAATAACTTCTCCCGCTCTGGGCGGAGCGGGAGGGCGTGCCAGACTATTTCTGACTAAAACCCACCCGTGTTCCTTCAGTTGCCTGTGTGCCAGGGCCACGGTAACCCTTTTGAACAAACCCGCGATCCTGGCAGGCATCGGCCCAGGCATACCCCGACAGTATGGGCTGACATCTCTTTGAGGCGCGCGTGGAACACAACGCGCCGTCGACCCGGGCCTAGTCCTTACCGGACGGCGAGCTACCCATTGCTCGCCGTCCGCAAGCCCGCGTCTACGTTGTCCGGGAATCGGCTATGGACTCCCGCCGCCCAGGGCGTCTCCTGCGGTGACTAGGGGCGTAAGGGCGCAGAGATTGACTCTTCCTCACGGAACTAGCTATGCTAAAGATTTGGTTTCCTTAGAAAGCGGTGAACGGTCACACACTAATGCTACGGTTTCTTAGAAGAGCCGTGACCGCCACATACGTCCGTAATGTCAAAGTACAGAGTGTTTTTTGAGACCTTAATGACAAATACTGGTGAAAAATTACAGATTTTCATGACGTCCGTTATAATACAACGGAAACGCTCTTCAACGAAAACGTAGCTTATTAGAGTTCAAATACAGTGCGTTTTTTGACATCGTTAACACTTTTACGGACAATGAGATGAAGTTGACATACTGAAAATGACACTAAATAATTTATATAAAATAATACCACGCCTATAGCCGAAACTGCGGCAAAAAACAATTCAAGGTACCTGTAATATGACACTAGAAAAATTTAAGTGAGTGTAATACGACACTGGATCACATGGCTTCTTACTAATGTACGCAAATTTACACGGCTATAAGCGGTTTGTCGGTTTTGACATAACATCACGCCTGTATTCCCCGAAGGGTTAGGCAGAGGTGTACTTATAGCACACCCACATTTCGCCAGTTATGTTTAAGTCCCATGTAATAGGGGGCGAGCCTATTGCCATCAACCGGGCACAAATCCAGACTCCGGGCTGTTACCGAGAAATTCCAGATGGAAAAACCCAATAACACTTTGCCCGACCCGGGAATCGAACCCAGGACCTCATGCTCAGCAGTAGCGCTTGCGACCACTAGACCAACGAGGCAGACCTGTCTGTTTTGACTTGGTAAAATTAACCGCCTGTGGGCGTAGCATCATATTACACACGAAAAAAATACACTTCTGACCGTGACGTTGGTGTCAAATACTGGTGAACACATACTTACATAACTCACGCCTTCTTCCCATGGGGGTAGGCAGAAACTACAGAACGCCACCTGCTACGATCCATAGATACTTTTCTTGTCTCGTTTACGTTCATACATCTGGTCATACACGCACGCCGGTTGTGAGTACTACGCACCTGACCTTTCTGAAGAACATGACGTATAAAAAAATAAAAAAAAGTTTATTGCAGAAATTTGTACAACTTTTACAGTAAATCTTACATAGGACCTCATTTTAAGTAAAAGAAGATCCCGCTCTCCAATGATAGAAATTATGGAATGGTAAAAGTGGTGTACAAAAATAAAATTGAAATTAAACAAAAAATTACAAGTAAAAACTAAAACTAAACAAGACAAGACTTGAACTATAACTACATAAATAAAAGAAAAATAAACTTAGAGACATGTCCTAAAACTGTGTGTGTTGTGGTTAAGGTAAGGTCACTATATGTCTTCCTAGGGCCTCCCCTACCGGCGTTTCCTCTCACCTCTGCCTTGTAAATACCTTTTGTTAGTCGCCCTTAATTCATCTTCTCAACATGACCAAACCGTCTAAACATCCTGGTGAAAATGACAGAAACTGTGTGAAATATGAATGATATGGCTAGAAAGTGGTGATTACCAAGATTACTACTAATAGAGAAGTTCGGAAGAAAATACACGTTGCGCCGATCCCATCCATATAGATATAAAGGCCGAAGAGTGATGACTGATAAAAATGCCACATGTTCATGTCGTCACCGCTTTCCTAGGAACCCAAGCTTTACGAATGTGCCGATAACGTCGATATTTCGCGCATCACAGAGTACCAATTACTTACTAATATTAACATCAAGGGAGGGTAGTCTCGTACGCAGTAAGCTTAATTTGCTTAATCAACTTAATGGCTAATTAAAAATGATTTTAATTAGGAAACTGTCGATCTGTTTGAAGAATATTTAACATTTTAAAAAACGTGGTTTATTCGGCTGGAAACTGTAGACAGGTTTTTATTTCGGAATATTTACTTTGACTGTAACTAAATGTTTTAAACTTTTTAGTATGAGTCAGTCTATCCGACCTGGCAAATACCGATACTTCCGAGTTTGGGGGATCAGCAGGTCGTTGTTAGTGTACCCGAAATATGGACGATCAATCATTCTGTCTAGGGTTTTCTCATGTATGTTGGGGTCGGCTTCCAGTCTTACCCGATGCAGCATGTATATGTACAGTGTTTTACATGGAGCGACTGACGATATTTTATCTGACCTCCACAACCAAGTTTACTGGGTAACACGATACCATTTGGTATGACTGGTTGTCAGACTTTTGTGCTTCTGACTACCCGTAACGACAGTCAAAGACCTACGGATGACAGCCGGGACCAACGGCTTAACGTGCTTTCTGAGGCACGGAGGGTTCTCGGTATGTAATGGATGGTCAACCATCCACGAACCGGCCGCAGTCATCGCGTAGTTATTTAGCCACGAGCCCCTGGAAAATGGAGAATAAATTAATTTTATTTTTATTTTATCAGCGAATTGTAATTATATAATTATTCTAACATACCAGCTTCTACCCGCGACTACGTCCGCATGCAATTTTTTGTTTTAAGATACGATGGCGTTCTTTCTGACTTTTTTTACTTCGTCGTAGCGTGGTGTTATAACCTTGTTGCCTTATAACTAATTCGCAAAACACGTATTCGTTTCTAAGAAACTGACGGGTATCAAGAACGCATTCTCTCGAGGGATATTTGTGCAAAATTTTAACGAATATATTTAAGTAGTAGTTTATGCGCAAATCCGGAACATACATCAAGACGAACAGGCAAACGGTAAAAAAATCAAAATACTATATATTCGGCATCAGATTCGTTCCCACCCCTCGTAGTAATTACCTACATACTTTTTATCAAAAATATTCAATGTACTGGTTTTACTTTGCTACTTATTTTATTATTATGTGTACTTAGATATGTATAGATAGTGTATATAGAATTTTCAACATGTAAACAATAATAATATTGCATTGAGAGAGAGCATTGAGCATTGAGAATTACGTAATTTAATTTTTGCTATACGATTTATTTTTACACCTAAATAATAATCATTTATTAAAGATAATAATTAATTACTGAATAGCTAATAAAAGTTAAAGCAATGTATCAGTGAATATTTAACTACGTCTGTACTGGTTAAGTAAATTAATTGGTAGTAAAACAATTGGTCAAGTGCGAGCTGTTCTCACTTTTCGTGGGTTCCGATGGGAATAAGCGTTATTTTCAGTTTATAACTAACTGTTTATAACTTATTATTTGATTTATATATTATTTTACCAATTGCATTATATTTAAGGAAGTAGATATTTAATATGTCAAATGATTCTGAGAAAGTTAAATACCGTTCGTTTCTAAATGTACAAGGTGGAGATGACAATACGATAGTAAAGTAAACTTCGTATACCTATGTATCTGATGATGTTCCCAGTCTGCATACAAAAAATCAATCACTATAGATATTTGTCACTTAGTTCACTTGAATAAAAAACTTTTGCCACACATTTGCTCAAAAAATGCTTTAACGATGCTTGCATACATTGTTCAAAAGTAAAAAGTTACGCACCATGCAACGGAAGTACCTGTTTTACCGCATACTCCGTTTTATAGCGCCGGGCGTATCCTTTACGGTTTGTTTTTAATTTCCATAAACAATATATAAGAAGTACACCAAGGAGTTTCACATTACGAGAATAAATAAGCTGAATAATCGAACCTCCTTGGAAGCGCTTTTGCTCAATATGTAGTTCTAATATTCACCACGCGCACGTGGCGCCATTTGCAATTCGCACCATTTTCATATTAGAAACGTCAAAGATTGTTGCGACTTTCCGACTGATATTTATAAACGAGTAAGTAATAATAAATGAGTTCAAAAGAGGAATCCGATATTAATATTGTACTGTTTTCTCTCAAATGTGTTGAAAAACGTTGTATGACACACGTGCGGAAATTGGTATTTACAAACTCGTGAATATGGTAAGCCCGAGACTCTCGTTTGTAAAAACCAACTTACCGCACTAGTATCATAAATAACTATTTTAATTTCTATGTTAGGATTTATTTGATAGTTTCAAAATAATCCTGTGTCTGTCCCAGGGATGATTGACAGTGTTTTTATTTATTGACGTATTTTCGTCTCCACGTTATATACCTACTTAATTCCGTAATTGTTCCTTTACCTAAAGGACTTATGATTTTGACAAAGGACACTGGGCAATGTTGTATGAGCCATGCAGTTTAAAGTAACTAATACTGAAAGGGTTTCATACCATTTCTTTCAAGATATAGACCCCTAAAAAGGAGAGAAAACTTAATTAAAAGTTCGATTTCACGCGTTTCAGGTAGCAATAACTATACTATAAAGTTTTATAACATAAAGCGAGAAGACTGCACTCTGCAGTATATTATAGTTAGCGGTTTCAACTTTAAATCATTATTTTAGTTGTTACTAGCGACCCGCCCCTGCTTCACACGGTTAATACAACTTTACAAAAAATCGATATTCCTTTATTATATTTGTATTTAATATTAATGTATTATACATATAAACCTTCTGGAATAAATTCTCTAAATGATGTTGAAAACCGCGTTATAATCCGTTGCGCGGTTTAGAAGAATTTTTAAATTTTATCACGACATTTTAATACAAACTTACCTTTATTTTATTCCATATTTCGTTTTGTTACATTGTTTTGCTGTGACAATATTTTATTGTGATTTTGTATGGTTGTATTGTTCTAGTGCAATGTGTGGAAATGTAATACTTTTTATTTTATTTTATAATCTAATCTTATTTGGTAATTTTATTATGTACAGTGTACTTTAATTGATGAGCCACTTGCCACTGTTCGTATTTTAGCCGTGTATAGCAACTCGGATTTAGTCGGTTATACTCGTATATAGTACAGAGTGATTAGTCAAAATCAACCAATTGCAGGTCTAGCGACAATTGTTTTAGCGTAGCGATAGTAACGTTAGGGTACGGAAAAATTATGATTGGTAATTTCGACATCGGAAAAACTCGGACCCACGATTTTATCCGAACGCGTAGCGTCCAAGATGACGTTCGTGACAATTATGATAATTGTTGCACCTCAACCTAAATAACACCTAACTGCCGCCTTCTTGGAAGAATTTATTATGAATTTCATTTACTATTTCTGTTTTAGCTATTATAAATGTCATAAAATTTGCTAAGCTAAAAAAGTTGTCAACCTTTGAAAAATAGTTTTATTTCGTTGTATCAATCAATCAGTCACTGCCTTCGGATAGGTTTACAGAAATAACGAGTATTTAATGAGCTCTAATTCAAAGAAGGTCAGTATCAAATAGATATGGATAAACGTATGCAACATTTTGTTGATTTATCATGGACAACTTAGTAATCAACCTTTAACCTCTATGTATATGAATATTTCCGATTATTAGTAATTTGTCATCTTGTCAACGAGCATGGGGTTTGAGTTCGTGTTTAATCGTCTATTCTCGGAATGTAAAAAACCGCAAAATTAAAAAGTTTGAAAGTTGCTCATCAATTAAAGTCCGTGACTGTACCTATCATTTTAGGGCCGGTTTTATAATCACCTGTTAACTATTATCCGACGAATAAGTTTGTCATTTTGACAGTTTTTGTATGGACAATCTGTCAAAACGTCACAATTATTCTTCAGGTAAAAGCTATCTAATGATTGAAAAATCGGCCCTTAATGTCATTGCTAATATTTTAATGATTTAAAAATTTCATCGAATTGTTATTCACCTTTTAATAAGAATGTTGTGCATGCCTTTTTGTGATGTATTGACACAGTATTGAAGACTCGAGATTACCTATTGTTACTATCCTTGTAAATATGTGGACTAATATTATAAATGTGAAAATTTGTGAGGATGGATGGATGGATGGATGTTTGTTACTCTTTCTCGCTAAAACTACTAAACGGATTTGGATGGAATTTGGAACACAGGTAGTTTATAACCTGGATTAACATGTAGGATACTTTTTATCCCGGTAGTATGTTCTCGTGGGATAATTTCCGACATCCACGCGGGCGAAGCCGCGGGCAAAAGCTAGTAAGTAATTAAATAAGAACAACGCCGTCACATAGACAGACATGTAAAGCTACTTTAATTTATTAGAATGTAAGCATAGATACAGATGCGTTATAATAATATTTTCGTCTTGAAGGGCTTTAATTATGTATTAGCTAGCGACAACAAAACATTATAATAAAGACCTTATTTGGCGCTTGATAGTATCGACCAGGGTACTATCAAGTGCCAAATAAGGTCTTCATTCACAAATCTTAATCGATAAAAATATTTTTTTGTGTCAAACGTTCGGGGCAGTGAGTTCTCGTTCCTTGCGGAAGCCAGCAATGCAATTAGACTATATTAATTGCCAAAGTGCAAGAGGGTCAGTGTAATACACAATCGGTTTGAAAGGCTAGCAGATTTGGGGATTTCACTGCCTTTTTTTCGACCTATGTCTATGCCTTCATTAGTCTGCCAGTGACTTATATGGAGCAAGAGCTTTCAACAATGAACGATGATGTGTAACACGGGTACACTTTCCGTACAGTTACAAGAATCTAGTTTACCTGGCAAACAGAATAATGACAAGCTCGGACCGGACTGTCCCATCCAGTGGCCTTCTTCGAAAAATTACCCACATCACGATTTCATGCCTAATTAGCTTTAGCGAATCTGATTGCACCTCATTAACCGTTTAACTGCAAGTCTACAACTTTCTACTTACTGCAGAACAGTGTGGGTGCGCTTTACACCCCCGGAAACATCCGTTTCGTGCCACTGAAATGCCATTGGCTTTCGATATAACATTAAAAATTTCGAACTAATCAACAATTGAGGTGCTATTTTCAAATAAAGACTGCGTGTTTCACTCCAGTAATTACTGAGGGGGTGTTGGCGGCCTGCTGGGGGTGAAAGGGGGTGTATTGCGAAGTGAAAGCGAAGCAATAGTGGTAGGTGGCGCCCTCAGCGATTTATTGTTTTTAATAATAACGTGAACCCGTAACAAAGAGAATAAAAGTCGGCGGTGCGCCGCGGCGGCTCCGTCGAGCGTTGCATGCTGCGCCGCAGATGCGGTATTTAACAAACTCATCATTATCATCATTGCTTGCTTCGTCCGCTGTTGAGATTAGGCCTCCTCCTTTTTATATAATGCTTCCCTGGTCTCTTCGAGTCTCATCCAGATCTTCCCCGTGCTCTTCAAACAACAAACTACGAGTATGTCAAGTCAGGGAGATCAATTACTAAGGAAATGAACTACTAACTTGAATTGCCCATGTATTCATATCACAACTGTCATTCTTTGTTAGTGGTATGAAATGGAGTTAACACGACACGTTGACATAGTATATTCAACTTTGTTAACATTTGATTTCCCTGACTGCTGGATTTTTTATTAAATGTGGGGGGGGGCTTATGGGGTGTTTGCAAAACCTTAATAAATAAAAGCTGCATCTTGAACTTTAAAAGTAAAGCGACCAGCAAGTTGCTGGTTATTTCGACTCGAAAGTTTGATTTAAGTAGGTACCGGTAAAACGGGGTGAATAGGAACGCAGGGGTGAATCGTAACGAAACTTTAAAAGGGATTTTAACATTGAAATATTATAGTCTGTCGCCAAAAAGGACTCTAACGTGTATACTGTATTATAATTAACCGATTACGTGTCCCTGTTGGCAACAAATTATATTATTTAAATGTTAAAATTCCTTTTAAAGTTTCGTTACGATTCACCCCTGCGTTCCTATTCACCCCGTTTTACGGTACTACTCTTTGATTAGGCTCCGTTGATAGAATAGAATACTCTTTATTAAGTACACCATAAAAATTACATATACAAATGTAGAAATTTACATAGGTTGATACAATGGTCGGTCTTATCGCTAAAAGTGATCTTTTATAGGCAACTTTTGGATGGACCTTTGATCTGTTAGTGCTGGAGTTTCGAAAGTCCTTTCTTAGTGAAACCCCTAAGAAAAGGTTTCCAACTTCAGAGGTTTAAGTCACGAGTTGTCTGTAGCGCACCTGTTTCTCCAACAAGTCTGAGTATCTGTTTTTTTTATGTTTTTAATGGTAACTATCGTATGGATTATCATAAATAATGGATTATCCAATAAATTTACACGGTGAATGTTGATTTTAATTTGCTAGCTATTTTAGACATGAATATTTACTGTAAAAAGTATTATATTTTTTTCATTATTGAGAATATGAGGACTATGTGGGTCATTGTTTCAGTTATATTCTTGATCTGGCAGTTTAAGTAGTTTATGCGGCCTACCCAAATGTCCTTTCTTTGGTATTGTTCGTCGAATCGTTGAGCTCCTTAAGTTCTGAGTTGAGCTGCACGGTTACTGACAAATGCGTGCACTGACTGGACAGGTCCACTTAATCTGTGTGGTTCTTTCCTCAAAAGACCATTTCAGACACCAATCTACATGGTTCTCAAACATTATGTCCGATTTTTTTTATATACACATTGACATTGTTGAATTTTATATACACAATGACATGAGTATTTACTTGTAAATTAGTATGTTATTTTAATTATTGTGAATGTGAGGATTATGTGGGTCATTGCTTTTTTTTTTCGCAGTTAATTTTGATCATGATCTGGCAGATTGAGTAATTTATGTGGCCTACCCAAATGTCCTTTCTTTGGTATTGTTCGTCGAATCGTTGAGCTCCTTAAATTCTGACTTCCTGAGTTGAGCTGCACGATTACTGACAAATGCGTGCACTGACTGGACAGGTCCACTCAATCTGTGTGGTTCTTTCCTCAAAAGACCATTTCAGATACCAATCTACATGGTCTTCACATGATCTGACCAAGATTATGTCTGGACTTTAAAAGAGACTGTGACCTCTGAGTTTGTTTCGGCCTTTCTTCTCAGAGTAGTCAGATAGGAAACGCCGACCTCATCTAGTTTAAAAATATGATTGACGTGTAAAAGTGTTTGTACAAACCTACTTACAGAAATAAAATCATTTATCATTTATCATTTATCATTTATCATTTATCATGGTTACATTATAAAAGGACATTCCCAATTTGCTCTTCTACCCGCAATTTCTTTCTTTCTCTCACCCTTCCAAAATCGGTCATGCTACTCAAATAATGTACCGCGTCCATACTGGAGTTTTTCCTACATGTATGTAGCGGCTCTATTCGTAGTCACACTGGGGCGGGCCGTGGTCGCAATATTAACATTGGTACGTTTTCATCCGACTGCGCTTTTTGTGATTATAACCTAACTTTCAAACGTCTGTCCTACTGTTTAAACAGTTTCACTATAGAGTGTAACTTGTCTTTATTAATTTGAATGGTAAATATGTTAGTATAGAATATAATACTCTTTATTATGTACACCATAAAAATTGCAGAAATAAATGTAGACATTTTACATAGGGTGACACAATGGGCGATCTTATCGCTAAAAGCGATCTTTTACAGACAACCTTTGGATGGATTTAAGGGAGAAGGAGAGACAATAATGCAGGTAGTCAGTGGTGTAACATTTACATATACAACAAATACATACATATATAAAACATATACTTATCTAGATATAATATATACAATAATAAACATGAAACAAGAGCAAGGAAACTAAATGTAATGACAATGTTTAAGGAGAGAGGAAGTGTTTTTTAACCAGTATTTTAAAAGTGGACAAAGATTGAGCACGCCTTATCGACACGGGCAAGGCATTCCATAGCCGTACTGCTTGAACTGAAAAAGACTTGTCATAAAAGCTGGTGGAGTGCATCGGCATCTCTAGTCTTAAGTTTTCCGATGACCTCAGGTATCTAACGTATTATGCGTGTCATGAAGGAACTTGAAACGTTCTTTAAGATAAGAAGGGGTTTTAGGGTATAGTTATTAATACCTAAACTTGAAACACTTGAAAAGTAATCTCAATGACTGTGTAGAGTGTAAAAGTGTTTTTTTTTGTATAAAAAATTATAGATCAAAAGTTGTTTTGTAACATTTTTCGTGATTGAAAAGTCACAGTTTTTTGTGTGTCAAGAGTATCAACCGATACTATTGTAGCGAGCAAATCTTCAAAGTACTATGAATAAAGTACTATGCCCAATTTTCCACGTTCCATATAGAAGGTTTCCTCTGCAGTAGGCAGCTTAAGTGGCGCTTAAACGTATTTTCTTTCTTTCATTCTTTAGTACTCCAATAATTGTTTCCTCTTCAGCTTGACTGGTTTATAGAGATCGGACCGGGAATATTTACTGAAATAGAAACTTTCGAAACTAGCTCTAAAATAAAAGAAGTGAAGGTTATGGCCCGGCCTTTTTCCGTAAATAGTGCAGTCAGCAACAAAAGTCGATTGACACTTCAATTTTCTAAATCCTAATTATTGACAAAATATTTAAATTAACTCAGAATAGAAGTAAAATTTAAAGAATAATAAATCTTATCTATTATATGATATGCTTAAAAGTAGATTATCTAATCATGTGTCGGTTTTAGATGATGTTTAAAAGCACTGTTAATCGACTAAACTGACCGTACCCACTTACTCGTACATTTCTTGCGGCACATTTTTCGTTTGCCAATCGTATGAATGAATGAATGATATATTTATTTGCAAGAATATAGGTAGGTAACATAAGTTCTTAAGATCTATGGGTTTCACTATATTCGGCATTTCAGCCGTGCAAATATTGAGATATTACACGTACGTTTTTTTACGTATTTGTGTCCTTAGATTATTTCTATCAATGGAGCTTATTCTAACGACTTGTTTTTGATAGCCCTTCTTCTTTCTTACTGACAAGAGTTGTCTGCATGTCCATTTGGGTAAAAGAGACAAATGACGTGACCTGAAAATCTCTGGTTACAGAATCCGTCATGGTTGCTTACAGTTGGGGTTAATAACGATAGGAAGGAAGACGGTTCCTCCGGACACTTACTAAAGTTAAACCATTGGTGATTTTTCTTCTACCCCATAACTCCGACAGGATCTATTTGTACGTCGTCTATGAAGTTAGCTGTTTCAAAACTGCCAGAAACTTAAAGCTTACCTACTTACTGGAAAACATAACTGGCGAAATCTGGGTTTACTAGGTATACGTCCAGTTGTTTACATCTGCCTTACCTCGGGGTAACCAGGCATAATTTTATGTAATGTGGGTACTTACCTCGCCCATCAGAACTCAATAAACAACCCATAAATCGTCTGTAAACTAATTATTCCACTGAATAATTAGAACCTCAATGAAAATATCGGTTCCGGTCGACAGATTCCTTTTTAAGGCTCGCACAGACAGGCGCGACGCGACAGCGTTACACAAATGCGCTGCTCGTTGCGCTACGAGCGCTGCCTTTGTGTAACCCGCGATTAGTGTCGCGTGTCGTACCTGTTTGTAGGAGCCTTTATTCTCATAATGGGAAACAAACAATCCCGTCTCCTGTAGCAAAGTCGCCAACTCTTAACCCATTCAGCAAATTACTCGTTGAATTTGATTATAGTCTTTTTTGAAGCTCGTTGCACTACTACGAGTGGTGCTTTTGTGTCACCCGCGATTAGTGTCGCGTGTCGCACCTGTTTGTAGAAGCCTTAATTTTCATAATGGGAAAACAAACAATCCCGTCTTCTGTAGCAAAGTCGCTAACACTTAACCCATTTAGCAAATGACTCGTTGAATCTGATTATAGTCTTTTTTCAAGCGTTTTCTTCTCTCAGAGCGACATTGTTTTGTTTTTGAAGGAAAAAAATCCAGAGAAAAAAGCTCAGTTGATTTGTGGCGTGGCTGTGCCAACCAGTAATTGAATTATATCATCGATTTTCCATTAAAATGGTTTATGGTATGGAATGTAAAAGTGTGGGAGGGGTCTGGAGGTACTTTCTCGTGTTTAAGTGCGGATTACATTAGGCGGTGTGGCAAGCAACTGTTGTGGACTCATGAATGATGAATGGACACGTCTCGCCGGCATTACCGTGATCCCTGAACGGGTGGAGGTGCAGCCGTGCACTCAGTTTACCGATAACTATTTAAATATATGATTAGTGACTATATTTTTTTTGTTCTAAAAAAGTTATCCACCCTCCTTTTTAAAATAAGCTGGCCTCTCACTCTATTGAAACTCTATATACTACGCTAGGCCAGCTCATGGTCATTGTACATGACGTGCGGCCAACTGTACCCACTTCCGCGTTCAAAAATTAAAATAAAATATTTTCTGAAGACGTGACTTTTTTTGGTCCGGTTTGTGCAACAGAGATATATTATAATTTTAAGGTTACCAAAGATAGTTGTTTTACAACAAAAGCTTTCCAGTATTCCAATATTTACCAACAACATCTCGACCAATCTCTAATTTTTTGTTTCACTATTATTGTTTTCCGTTGTAACTCTTCGTTTAAAAACATTTCCTATGATAGCTACGTCTTAACCGGGACTTGACAACATACCGTACAAAGCTTTAAAAACTGTAAAGTATATACTGCATAAACCTGTTACCACATTGTTTAATAAAATACTCGAAACACAAATACCCCAAAAACTGGGCAAAATCAAGGATATATTCTCCTGAATAAAAAAGGCGACCCAGCAGATAGCAACAACTCCACATCAATTAGTTTACTTCCAACAGTGTAAAAACTATTCACAATGTGTCTGAAAAAGAGACTTTTTAACTTTTTGTATTTTACCATCTTTTTATACCGTGTTTTTAAGCAAATAAATATTATTATTATTTCCTTTATTTAATTATTTACATATAAATTACATTTTTAAATATTAGAATATAAAAAACATAAAAATATTTAAAAATATAAAAATAGTAGTTCACCGGTATCGGGAACAGGGTCCAAGCTACCGGCGGTCAGGGCTCCAGAGAGAGGAACCTCCTAACAATGCGAGCCGTGTCCAGAAGTACCGCTTTCTGAATCAAGCCCTTGATCCAACTGCCCAACGAGAGCCTCCTCAGGTGTTGGTCGAGGCTCTTGGCTATTAAGCCATTGGCTGTCACGACTATCGGCACAATGATCGCTGAGTCCACATCCCACATGTCGACAACCTCGCGAGCCAAGTCTAGATACTTGATTTGTTTATCTTTCTCGGCTTTCACGAGGTTCCCGTCATGCGGGACCGTTATGTCAACAATCATTGCGCGCCGCTCTAATCGATCCACCATCACTATATCAGGCTTATTGGCAACAATAGTCCTGTCAGTGATGATGGATCGATCCCAGTACAATGTGATATGTCCATTTTCGAGAACTGGGTCGGGCACATACCTGTAGTACGGCACTTCCGATTCTACAAGGCTGTATTTCAGAGCAAGTTGCTGATGGATAATCCTGGCTACAAGGTTGTGTCTATGCAAGTACTCTTCGTTAGCTAGACGAGAACAACCGGAGATAATATGTCTGATTGATTCACCCGGACGGTGGCATGCCCGACAGATGTCAATCGTGCCGTCTTTCACAATAAATCTCCGGTAATTGTTTGTCATCATAACTTCGTCCATAATTGCACAGACAAAACCTTCGGTTTCTCCAAAGAGGTCACCGAAACGCAGCCAGGCTACGGACGCTAGTTGGTCTACATCGGGCCCATGTAGGGCCCGGAAAAAGCGTCCGTGAAGCTCCTTACTCTGCCATACTTCCATGCGATCATTAGTGTCAAGCACTACTGGCTTGCGCCAGTTCTCTTTAGCTAAGGAGAGCGGGGTGAGGCCCTTGTCCACTGTGACCACATCTCGATGCATCCCCACGTCGGCTTCTAAGAAATATTCCCTGAGACTGCATATCTCGCGATTGTGGAGGGTCTTAGCATTTAAAAAGCCTCGACCTCCACACTTTCGCGGGATATACAGCCTCATTACCGATGATCGTGGGTGATGCATTCGATTTGCAGTCAGCAGTGTACGGACCTTCCTATCCAGGGCGTCGAGTTCGGTCTGAGTCCATTTGAGTATGCCGAAAGAGTACATCAAAACCGGCATGACCCAACCGTTAAAGGCGCGCACCTTGTTTCCACCTGATAAAAGACTATTAAATACTTTTTTCAGGCGGCCAAAGAAGCGATCCTTTAACGACTGCTTCATGTCAGTACCATTGATGCCCAACGCTTCCGACATACCCAAATACTTATAGGTTTCGGATGCGGAGAGGGCTCTAAGGTTTATGGAATCCGAGAGTTGGGTTCCGACGGATTCCACAATCTCCCCTCGCTTTACATGCATGACCGCACATTTGTCCACACCAAATTCCATCCTGATGGCGCTACTGAAAGTTTCAGTTACTTTCAGTAGATCCATCAGTTGCGAATTGTTGGGTGCAAAAAGTTTTAGGTCATCCATGTAGAGGAGGTGAGATATAACCTGACCACCTCTCCTCAGCCGATAGCCTAGACCTGAATCCTCCAAGAGTGTGCTTAGAGGATTCAAGGCTAAGCAGAACCAAAGCGGACTCAAACTATCACCCTGAAATATGCCTCGCTCGATCCTTATCGGCTCGCTATTCCTTTGGGTATTTCGACATGCTGGATAGTGAAGGACCGTCCTCCATTGCCCCATACACGACATCAGGAAGGTGCGCAGAGTTGCCTCTACTTTATACAACTCCAGCACCCTCATGAGCCATGTATGTGGCACCGAGTCATAGGCTTTCTTGTAATCTATCCAACATGTCGACAGATCCTTTCGGGAACGACGAACCTGTTGGCTAATGGCCATATCAATGAGGAGTAGCTCCTTAGTACCACGGGACCCGTTCCTGCATCCATTTTGAGAAGGAGACATGATGTAGTTGGTGTCTATATGTTTGTTAATTTTATCTCTCAAAATGGATGTAAGAACTTTATAGACCGTCGGTAAACACGCGATCGGCCTATAATTTTTGGGTTCCGCAGTGCTACCTGATTTATGGAGCAGGTGGGTAACTCCTGTTGTTAGGAATTGGGGTAGCGAACCAGATTCTAAAGCAACCTGGTACTGAGCAGCCAAGCGAGCGTGCGATCTACCAAACCATTTGATCCAGAAGTTGTGCAGTCCGTCCGGCCCTGGAGACTTCCAGTTAGGCAGCGGGCGGACTGCACGAGTTACATCTTGGGGGCAGATGGTAATAGCCCCCATTTCTGGTATTGGATCACAGGCTCGCTCGACTTCCCGAGTCCAATCACCTTCGGTGTGACTGACAGGCACCGACCAGATATTGCGCCAGAAAGAACACATGGCATCATCATCTGGTAGGCACGTGTCAGCCACACCTTGATCCGGTCGCTCCCAACCCCTATAAACCCACCTTTCATCGCGCTGGAAGGTGCGATTCTGAGTGTACCGCTCCACTCGCCGCTTATACCTACGAATACGGTTCGCCCATGCATACACTTTCTGCTTCAGGAAGTCGATGCGCTCTGTGACACAGGACATGTAGTCCTGAGGGCTGATATTAGTCCCTGCGAACGCGCGTCTCACAAAGCGCATCACTCTAGGGCGAGTATTGCCCTCCCTGAAGCAGATTAGTTTGCCGATGAGTGCTCTGGCCTCACCAATACGGCGCTCAATTCTGCACTGCCAAGCTGGTACGGCTGGTTTCGGTCGTGTAGCTCTAGAATCATTAGCAAATTTGACGTGAGCTACACGACATGCCGCTACAGCCGCGCAGTACAGAATCGAATGTGTATCGGTGAGGTCTACGCAGTCATCAAAATAATTTGACAACTGCGCATCCAGTGCCGCCACCAGCACCCTATTTTTGTTATGCATGGGTAAACGAGGTAACCGTGGTCTAAGTTCGGGCGATATGAACCTATATTCTCGAATCGCATCCTCCAAAGCACTCCTCAATTCATCATTGCACTGGGTACTTACGTTTGTAGCCCTATCATCACTCTCCTCGTCTGCTTGACTTGTGTTAGACTGTGGTAGTACTACCACAGTCTGCGACGGGGGGGCGATGACATGACTACTCTGCATTTCATTTCGCAGGCGATCAAGTACAGTGTCATCCAACATATGATTACGTTGGATGACCCGCACCTGATCCGACAGTCGTTGTGCCGACACGTTGACAGCTGGCTCAAGCACCTGAAAAAGAGAGAGCATCCGAACACGGTACGCGGTCAGATTGTTTCCCCCCTCTGTAGCCCCATAGTATGAGCGCATGACGTTTTCGTTGATGGATCGCGTCCATCTCATGCGCTGCACACTTCCGCCGGGAGCTGGGACCCTATCAGAGGCCGGTGGGCCTCGAGGTCCTAAACCGTCCGGCGGCCGGTGTCCTCCACGTCGACGAACAGGTGGTGGCGTCGTGGGCGGGGAGAAATACTCGTCGCTCGAGCTCGACGCAACTACCGCGGCCGGTGTCGTCACAGCGCTCACAGTGGGGCTGGATACCGGCGGCAGCGAGGCGGAGCTGAGCGACGAGTCCGGAGGTGGTGGGCGTGCTCGACGTGCGGCTGATCTTGTCAACATATTGTCTTCATTTTCTTATTTTGTTTGTTTTATCGGAGGTGACATCTGTCATGTCACCTCCGATTCGGCAGTTTTTGTTAAAATTTATTTACATTCTGGTACCTACTCGTATTATGTATGTAATCAAAAGGTTTAAAAGTGATTTACTGGTTTTAGATTTGGTTAATGGTAAACTATTGCAAATATGAGTTAAAATTACTTTTTTTGTTGATATTATGAAATAAAATTGAAAACGAGACGTTTTGTTGACACGGCGGTGTTGCCATTATTATTATTATTATTATTAATAGAGGAAGATCAACCAAGTGAGCAAGTGAGTTTCCGACTACTTTAGATAATATCTATACTCTGGAACAAATCACAGAGAAAAACCAGGAATTTAACAGCCCACTCTACTTAACTTATTATAGACTCGTACGTATATTAATATAATTATATATATAAGTAAAGAAAGAGCATACCGTATGAAACTGGACGCAATAAAACAGGAAGAAGAAAAAAACAGGAAGACCCACTCTCTCCAAAGTTATCTATAGCGGTGTTCAGCTCACGAAAAGGACTTTACATAGATGGAAAATACCTATTTAACCTTAGATTTGCAGACGACATAGTAATGTTTTCAAAATCACAACCACAGCTAGAGAAAACGGTAAAAGTGAACTATGTAGAGCAAGTGGAAATATTGGGCTGCATCTAAACACTTCAAAAACAAAAGTCACTTCAAACAGACCCCGAATTCCTATATCGGAGATTTATAGTCCGCTGGAATATGTAGATAGCTACATATATCTTGATATGTAGATAACTACATACATATATCTGCGAGAACTCCAGACACATAGATGAGGTGGAAAGAAGAATAAATACCAGTTGGAAGAAATTCTGGAGTCACAAGGAAATTTTCAAATCTAAACGATTATTGAAAGTAAAGGAAAACGTGATGTGTTCTTGTATACTGCCCAGCTTAACATACGCCTCACAGACTTGGACATTCAATAATAAAATAAAAAGTAAAATACAAACGTGTCAACGTTCAATGGAAAGGAGCATCTTAAATATAAAAATTAGCGACATACAAGTATGTACGGATATTAGAAACAAAACCAAGTTTATAGACGCTCTACATCACTTCCAACACCTGAAGTAGATGTGGGCAAACCATGTGGCAAGCGCACCAGATGACAGATGGATGAAACGAATCACTACATGGTCAGGACCGAGCAGCCATAGAAGCAGAGGGCCTCCCCGAGAGCGGTGGGTCGACGCTGGAAATAACTGGAAAAGGAAAGCAGAGGATAGAAAAGCATGGAGATAGCTAGAGGAGGCCCAGAAAGGGCCTTAGCTCGAAACATATCTAATAACTATTTGTTTTATTTTATTTGTAACATTAAGGAAATAAAGGCTTATTATGACTTATTATTATTTTACGTCTCTTGACATTTCTCGGGACACTAGGGTTCCAGACCTTTGGAAGCCGTACGAAGGGCCGCCGCCAACTCGCTGAGGTCCTTATGGCGTTTTTAATGAAATGACGCACAATCCGACGATTCCCTATTCGCACTATGCAAGTGCACCCAAGGACTGCCCCCGGTTGATGTAGGACTATTGCAGGATTTGCAGGATATGGAAACAAAGATATTGGATTATGGGTTTGGGTGGCTAAGTGAACTTGTTATCTAGAACTATGGAAACACTGTGCTTATGAGGGGTGGAGAGGTATTCCACGGCTATCAGGACAATCCCACAGCCCGGAAGATGGTCAAGATCCCTACCAGCACTAACTGGAATAGTTCCTTCCTCCGAGCACGTTAGCTCTTGCGAATTTCCACTCAAGCCGGCCAATAAAGACAAGCCAGAGGTGAGGAACAAGTATTCTCGCGGGAGATAGGCTCCGTGGGGTCGCTACTGCCTAACAGCTCTCCATATGGTGCATTGGGGTTTATGTATCTCTCTTGGTCTGGCTCCTCACCCTAGGCCAGTTTCGCCAAAGCAAGCTCTACCGGCACAGACCTAGAGTTCAAGAGCGCGCAAGCCTTACCACGACGTCAACGTAGATATACGGCGGTGGGGTTATTATAATTATTATCCTTTATTTCATTTATAGTTGTGAATTATATTTTTAAATATTTTTATAAAAGAAACATAAAAATATATTAAAAAAATGTAGCCCACCGGTATCGGTAACAGGTTCCAAGCTACCGGATCAGTGCTCCACAGAAAGTAACCTCCTTACAATGCGAGCCGTGTCCAGAAGTACCTCTTTCTGAATCAAGCCCTTGATCCAGATGCGTAACGAGAGTCTCCCCAGGTGTTGGTCGAGCGTCTTGGCAGCCATTGGTTGTCACGACTATTGGCAAAATTATCGCTGAGTCCACATCCCACATGTCGCCAACCTCTTGAGCCAAGTCAAGATACTTGATTTGTTTAGTTTTTTCGGATTTCATGAGGTTCCCATCATGCAGGTCCGTTGTCAACAATCATTGCGCGCCGCTCTATTCGATCCATCACCACTATATCAGGCTTATTGGCAACAATACTCCTGTCAGGGATGATGGATCGATCCCAGTACAATGTGATATTTCCATTTTCGAGAACTGGCTCGGGCAATACCTGTGGTACGGCATTTCCGATTCCACAAGGCTGTATTTCAGAGCAACTTGCTGATGCATAATCCTGGCTACAAGATGATGCAAGTACTCTTCGTAAGCTACACGAGGATACCCAGAGATAATGTGTCTGATTGATTCCCGCGAACGGTGGCATGCCCGACAGATGTCAACCGTGCCGTCTTTCACAATCAATCTCCGGTAATTGTTCGTCATCATAACTTCGTCCATACAGACAAAACCTTCGGTTTCCCCAAAGAGGTCACCGAAACGCAGCCAGACTACGGACACTAGTAGATTTACATCGGATCCATGTAGGGCCTGGAAAAACCGTCCGTGAAGCTCCTTACTCTGCCGTAACTCCCTGCGATCATTAATGTCAAGCACTAATGTTATTATTGTTATTAACAAGCCGTGCGCCCGATGGAAATTCCCATGTGCAAAAATGACGAACTTCCATACAAAATTTCACTTTCCGTAAAATTTTTCAAATATTTTCTTTCATACAAACCTTTTCCTGGTAATAAAAAATACAACAAAAAAATTATTAACCAAATATAAACCGCCTTGCAGTTGTGCGCGGACAAAAATTTTTGGCAATTGATTTTTATTTATATTTAGATCTAAATTACATAGGTCAGAACTATATTTTCATCCCAAATGATTCCCAATTCATATGCTGGCTGCAGCGTTAGAGGCAACAGGTAACCACAATGCATTATATTCCTTACAAAGCTTTCGCCCGGTGTGTGCCCGACCTAACTCAAAGACGTTCAGCCGAGCCCTTTGATTAATTGTTCCGAAGCTAGCTAAACAGCATTTTCGGGCTGAAGTGGTTTCAGCTACGTATTGTTCAGACTTGAGGTTGGAGACTAAAATGGTTGTTTAGGAGTACAGCTTCTTGTGTAGTAAGGAAGTTTGGGAGATGGTGGAAATGCAGGCATGTATTTTAGCAATGTGTTTAAAGTTGGCAAGCCTTTTGAGTGTTATACATAAGTACTTGTATTTGGGATATGGTTCAGTAAATTAATTAAGTAGGAACTCTCAGTAATGTCCTTGTCGGCTAAGCTTATAAGGCCAATCCTCGCACTTAAATATGTTCCCAATCTAGTTCTTCGTTTATTCAATGTGTTTTCAATCTATTGTTCATGATCATCATCCACAGCCCGACTGTACCCACTGCTGGGCATAGATAGGCCTCTCTTTTCTTCAATCCAATCCATTGTTAGCAATAGTAAAACTAATCTGTCGTCAAACTCCGAACTAGTATCGTCCTGATCGAAAACCATTTAGCCCTCCAATTTACACTTCGAGCCCAAAAAACATAGCCGCGATATTCATAGATATGGGCGGTCGTGATTTCAATTAATGTCTTGCAAAAATAGTCGTGAAAACGCAAAAAAGTCGCGCACAAAGCTCTTGTTCACACATATCGACATGTCGCGACATCGTGCGACTGCTGTCTGTCCGAAACCCCTTTTCCAATTAACCACGCGTCACTACTACGATACTGACAAATCGGAAGTATGGATGAATAAAAAAATTCCTTACGCCATCCTACTAACCTACCTATAGTATAGGCTTTTGTATTAATTGCACCGTTCAAATGTTTTAAGTAGTTGTTTTTTATATCGTTTTGGAGGTGGCCTCTTTTTAGTTGGACTTGTAAGTTGTAAGGTTCTCGTATTGAAGTCATAATTAAACTGTACTAAATATAGTCTTGACGTTGTTTACTGTAGACTGGGTTGGCTAGGGACTTGGATGGACTATTTATCGGCAATGCACGATCAACTATCACCCCACTGACTCTGACTACTGCTGGTGCACCAAAAAATCACTCGCATTTCGCCCGGCGAAGTCATTGACATTTACCGGCTACAGTAACTACTTGGTGTTAATGAAATATTTTACTGTGTAATAACCCAATAGCTCTTTACATCTAGGGCTCGAACCCAAGACCACGTTCAGCAGTCGCGTGGCTTGTGGCCACTGAACCTAGGAGAAAATCAATGAAAGGTTACTTTGATTGAATCATCATCACTCTCCTGTCCTTATAACTACAGTTCAGAAACGGAACAACTGACTTACTTACTTTTCTATTGGGAATATTTTGATACGATCAACTCTAGCTTTTCTACGCCAGCCATTAGCCTTATAAAAACTATTTTAATTAAGTACCACAGGTATATCATATCGTGAGTCATTTGTACGCAATAAAACACTATCTGTCATATGTATCTTTTAATTTATTACGTGTACAACTAGTTTTATTGCATTTTACACACGGGCACACGTGTGTTTGAACGAGTTCATTCATGTTTTTGTTGATTTTGGATAACACGGAGGGACGCACTCTTAAGATCAGAGCTCGGATATTTGGATACATATTTACCAAAAAAAAATTAGCTATTAAAGTATGGAAGCGGCATCTTAACATTTATTTATTGTAAAAAATCTCGGGATGCCCGGCAGCCTAATTACGTAACTCACTATATATCACAATCTGAATCATTTTGAAGCCTGTTACTAATCCATTGCTTCAGAATTATGTTCGAAAAATTTGTTTGCTCAACAACGTAAATGACGCAATGAATGTTGTTGAACTATCAAAATGAAACCCATTCCTACTGTTAGTGTGTTACGTAATTACGCTGCGGGAATGCATAACTAGTCGGGTTTTATTATGAGATTTCTTAAAAAAAATAAAAAAAACCCACGTCAGAATCAGAATCAGAATCGTCAGAATTCTTGGATAGCATAACTATCCAGATGGATATTTATTTAAAATTAATGTTTATCCCCCGATGCAAATATGTGCATGTAGGGTGTTAGAGGAGGGGTGGTGTGTGTTAGTTAAAGTTAAGATTTGTTCGGTACAAAAGCACATTCCATATTAGCCAACATCTCAACTTTAGGTGAAAATGCATCCGAATATCCGGCTTCATCCATACTGATCCGTAGTCCCAACTCGCCCGGTCCGTTTATATGAATAGCTACAAGGTGCGGACGAGTTGGGACTACGGATCAGTTTCTCTGCTTATGATGTTAACGGGTGATTATGTGCATTTTCGTCGAATCGTTGAGCTCCTTAAGTTCTGAGTTGAGCTGCACGGTTACTGACAAATGCGTGCACTGACTGGACAGGTCCACTTAATCTGTGTGGTTCTTTCCTCAAAAGACCATTTCAGACACCAATCTACATGGTTCTCAAACATTATGTCCGATTTTTTTATATACACATTGACATTGTTGAATTTTATATACACAATGACATGAGTATTTACTTGTAAAGTAGTATGTTATTTTAATTATTGTGAATGTGAGGATTATGTGGGTCATTGCTTTTTTTTTTCGCAGTTAATTTTGATCATGATCTGGCAGATTGAGTAATTTATGTGGCCTACCCAAATGTCCTTTCTTTGGTATTGTTCGTCGAATCGTTCAGCTCCTTAAGTTCTGACTTCCTGAGTTGAGCTGCACGATTACTGACAAATGCGTGCACTGACTGGACAGGTCCACTCAATCTGTGTGGTTCTTTCCTCAAAAGACCATTTCAGATACCAATCTACATGGTCTTCACATGATCTGACCAAGATTATGTCTGGACTTTAAAAGAGACTGTGACCTCTGAGTTTGTTTCGGCCTTTCTTCTCAGAGTAGTCAGATAGGAAACGCCGACCTCATCTAGTTTTAAAAATATGATTGACGTGTAAAAGTGTTTGTACAAACCTACTTACAGAAATAAAATCATTTATCATTTATCATTTATCATTGGCGACTTTCAAATAGTTCTTTATCCTCTTTATTATTAATTACCGCTCCTGCTTCGCACAGTTATTATGTCTTGACAAAACATCGAGATTTCTATAAGATATATAAGTTTAATATGAATGCCTTATACACATAAACCTTCCGGAAGGAATTGTCTAAATGATGATGAAAACCGCATCAAAATCCATTGTGTAATTTTGCAGAATTAAGCGGTCACACAGCCAGACAGGAAAACTGACTTTGCTTTATATCATTTTTAGTATAGATCGATAGTGTGGAGTTACTGTCATTTGAGTCATTTGATAACTTCGAGTACTACTAATATTGCTTGTACTCGTAGTAACAGTTAGCCACTTTAGCAACCAAACTTCTTGAGCAAACGAGTACTCCCACGAAAAGATCGGGGTGGCCCATTTCCTGAAAAGACATTAGCAGTATCACACTTGGAAATTAAAAAAATATATATTATTGTTGAATAATAAAAACTGCTAGCTCTTGCCGTTTTTATTTTCGTAAATTGTCAAAAGCCTGCTTTCAAACAAGCTTATTTTCTTTTTTTCCTTCATAATAGTTACATTCTAATTAAATGAACAATTTAATATGACGCTAAAGTTACATAGGCGGTCCCCGTTTGAGCTTCATTCTTGGAAAATATTGTAAACGCTCTATGAGACATACATGAGTGTAATTAGATGCGTCTTTTTTAAACACTCTGGACAAATATTAGTGTCGCCTCGATCGCCATGTTTTTAGTGAATAAACGTGTTCTACGAACTTTTGAATTATTTTTTTGGAATCTAAACGCTCGTCGTTACAAAGACACTTCGTAGAATTTGGTGTTTTCATTATTCTTGTATTTGATTTTTTTAACTTCTTAATAAGGATTGCAGGATCTAAGAGCAATTTTCTATTCAGTTCATCGAAGACATATTTACATTGGTATCTAACTTATTGGCAATTTAATTCATTGCCAATAATTTTGCTTCCCTAGAAATGTTGAATAATGTCTCGTACTAAGCTTTCACTGAGTCTTTCAAAGGAAAAAAATCCAAGATAGGAAATTGCACTGATGCACTACTAGGAACCAATTTTCCGGAGATAGCAAAGGGCGCAATATATTTTGTAATATCCAATTACTTACTAGGTTTCTTGGAAGACCAAGTTAATTGGCTTTTCTTTTGCAACGTCGACTTGTTCTTATCAAATGAAAAAGAATAGTACATTGTTATACAAGGGGCTAAAATGACCCATATATATATATATTAGGTCTTTACCTATGAAATTGCCGTTCTGCAGTACTGGCCATTTCAAATCAAAATAATTTTTGTTTGGCTAAGAATTCTAATTTCAAATTAATTTTATTTTAAAAACATGGATTTTTTTTTCTAAAAGTAGTCATTTCTTTATTGATTAGTGTTACATTTTCATCGCATTTCAATCTTTTTCGTCATCATGGATACGTTAAAAATTCGAGTAATTATGGAATATGAGTACCGTCGTGGCAGCAACGCGGCACAAGCGGCACGCAACATCAACGACGTTTACGGAGCTAACACTACAAACCAACGCACCACCTGTTATTGGTTTGCTCGCTTCCGTTCTGGAAATTTCGACCTGAAAAATGAACCTCGCGGTCGTCCGAAGACTTTGGTCGACAATGACGAATTAAAGGCGATTGTGGAAGCTGATGATACACAATCTACGGCTGAATTAGCAGCAGCTTTCGACGTTAGCGTCAAAACAATATTGGTCCATTTGCGTCAAATTGGCAAGGTAAAAAAGCTTGACAAATGGGTGCCCCACGAACTCAATGATCGCCAGCGCGAAGTACGCGTCGAGACGTGCCTTGCACTGCTCAACAGACACACAAATGAAGGAATTTTGAACCGCATTGTTACCTGCGATGAAAAATGGATTCTGTTTGATAACCGTAAGCGCTCAGCAAGTTGGTTGGATCCTGGTTCAGCACCTAAACAATGCCCTAAACGAAAACTTACCCCTAGAAAAGTGATGGTCACTGTTTGGTGGTCTAGCGCCGGTGTGATTCATCACAGCTTCTTACCAAACGGGGTGAGCATTACTGCAGATGTGTACTGTGAAGAACTGAACACAATGATGGAGAAGCTGGCGCATCTCCAACCAGCATTGGTCAATCGCTCGTCTCCGCTGCTCCTGCACGACAACGCGCGACCTCATACTGCACAGCAGACGGTCTCCAAGTTGCAAGAACTGGGGTTGGAAGCTCTCCGTCATCCGCCCTACTCACCAGACCTTGCGCCTACAGACTACTACTTTTTCCAGAATTTGGATAACTTCTTGGCGGGAAAAAAATTTAATACCCGAGAGGCAGTACAAAATGCCTTTGAAGAATTTGTTGCCTCCCGTCCAGCTGATTTCTTTAAGAAGGGCATCAATAAACTGCCACTGCGATGGCAAAGATGCATTGATTGCATGGGTGATTACTTCGATTAATACAAATAAAAAATTCATGAAAAAAATTCGTTTAAATTTTTTCATACAAAACGGCAATTTCATAGGTAAAGACCTATTATATATATATATGCGGTAGTTTTACTCCCGAGCTTTAGCGAGGAAGTAAATAGAAACCGAGTTATAATGGGTTTTTAGCGCCGTGTGTTACACTCTACTTTTCACTACGATTGCGAGAAAATACAATAATCCAATACAATACCTATTAAAAATAAATTTCGGTCACCAATACATTTTTTTTTTTTTGCTTATGGCTTCGCACCGTATGTTCATTAAACCAATGTCACGTTTAGTTTGTTTAGTATGAAGTAAACCAATTTGTAATTAGAGAAAAATTCTATGCACGCATTCTACCGAAGAGATCGCCGCTTTTAGTTCCATTTTCAAAAATAAAACGGTCTTCTTTTTTTATGAAACAGTACTAAGTCGAGTCTTTATTCATGATTATTCTACTTATGAATAAAGACTTTTTCGTTTTTGTAGGCTCGATGATAACAGAAAATTAAAAAAAAAAACCCCTAGAGAAAATTATGATATTTTAGCCCCGCTCTGGTACGCTACAATGACGGACTTTTTGAGCCTGAGGAGTGAAAACATAATTTCTGAACTTTTAATGTATGAAGTATGAGACCTACCTCTTTTTAGAAGTAACCGAACACACTACCAGACAAAAAATTCGAATAAACGAGATAAAGTCAAGTTCATGCTGACGTCGACGCAAGCAAGTTCCGAACAACTCCGCTAGATGGCGCTGACTCCCAGTAGCGACCTGCCCCTGACTTTATAGATCCATAAATATGCTAATACAGCCATGACTTTTTTATAACTTAATTAATAACGTGTTTTCCTGACGGCCGTAGTCGAGATTATGATTTAGAACATTTTATGTGGTACAATTTAATTGATGTTCGGCTACCTCGCGTGCCAGGTATTGTCGACACATACTGTTTACGACTGATGTAAAATAATGAAAAATACCAAGACTCTTTTATACCCTGTTTGATTTAGTACTGAATGTTTATGGATGTTGGTTATAAGTGAAATTGTAATCATAATGGATGGGTAATGAATGTGTTCTGTGGATGCGTGATGACCCTGATTATGATCGTTGAATGCGATAAATTAAATTACGATGATAGTTTTCTGAAATTATTTCCGTTAACCAACCGTGTCTTGTGCAATGCGATGACAGAGCTCATATTTATTGGTCGTTTATGGAATGAGAAGGCTGAATTTAGGTCTAATCTGAAATGTGTTTATCCTCCAGCTGAATACTGCTTGCTATGTATCTACTGCCTATTATGTTACACTTCTCAAATCAGTCTAAAAATTAAATAAAAGCTTTTCACGTGAACTTCCTAAAAGTACTTAATTTTCTGTTGAATACAAAAAATAAAATACATGAAGTACCTAAATAAACTGTATTATAGAAAAAAAAAGGTTTGTTTTTACAAAATAATTAAAGTGGATGCTTCTGCGCACCCCCAGACGCTACCGATACCATCTTGTTCTTTCTCCCTCTTACTTGTATTAATGTCATTATAGTATGCGAGACAAAACATGACAGGTAGATACTTTTTGCCGCGCTACTGTGACATCGATTTCTGACGAACCCATTTTGTTTTTTGATTGGGTAGGTACATTACTTTTCTTAGAAAAATAAATAAGGAAAGCTGTTGAGCTGGGTTTTCATGGAATATATTAATACAAACAATACTTATATCATTTGATTGATACATTTTGAGATAATAATAATTGCGATATAAATACAAAGAAAAGCAATTATTGACGATTTCAGGAACTATGTTTCAGTCTGCTATAACAGAATATGGACATGAATGGCAATTTTTTACATTAATTGTGGTATAAAATTTACGTGGGCGTGAATGTCGATTGCTTCGACGAATCTCTTTCACATCAAAGCAAAATACGTGCACAGTACCTATTGGGCTTATAATTATGTATACTCCATTTGAAATAAGATGAATTAAATAAATCCTTTTTACAGTCCGATCAACAGATTTTGATTTCTATTCCGTAGGTGTAAGGATGGAATTAAAAGCCAAAACGTGGTTACAATACCAACTGTTTACTGCAACTGCCATTTGTAATGCGACCAACGCAATAGAAGTCAAAATAGGTTGAACGGACTGTAAAAAAGGTTTATTTAAATGTCTGATCTTATTTCATATGGAGTATTACCTAATAATTGGTTGCGCGTGGATTATAAATCGCGTACAGCGAGCTGTCAATAATTATGCTGTCAGTACGTTAACAGAAGCTAGATATTTAGGAGCTGAATCTAGATATTTTGAAACTGTTTGTTACCATAACATAATACATACTTAATATCATAAATGCGAAAGTAACTCTGTCTGTTGCCTTTTCAGGCATTAACGGCTGAAAGGCTTTCGATGAAATTTGGCACACAAGTAGACCATGACCTGGGGTAGGACATAGGGTACCTTTAACCCCGGCAGTACTGTAGAGGTTATCTGCATGTGTCAACCTTATGTTGACAGGCTGGTAATATATTATCGCTGGTTTACCTCGAACAGTCAAGCAAGTTTAGTGAAGGAAATTAAATAAACTAAAGACTTGGCTAAAAGGTCTTAGCAACCAGCCTGCGTAGCATGGCCACTATAGAAACGGAAGAAACAGAAGACACAATGCCCTGATTTGGCTTCTCTTCGTAAAGTAGAGCTAGAAGTGGTCATGGTACGAGTACCTACGCATGCTGGCCATAAAAATAGTAATAAAAAAAATTAAAAAATGTCAAGCGAGTTTGAAATAAGCTTTGGAAGGAAAAATGATAGTAGTTTGTTTTAGAAGTAGATTGGCAGAGCGAGTGCCTGCCGGTGTATTAGGAGAATTCCTCGATAAAATATAATTACATTCAATATGGTACTACGTATATTACTCTACTAGAGAACGTCCCTTAAATATTATCTCGTAGTACTTTTACAATACGATCCCATGGAATAAACTCCGACCTCTACGCGGGCGAATCACTGGGCCAAGAGCTAGTTATGAATAAATAATGGAAATTAATTTAGATCATTTCTTTAAGCCCTTACCTACTCAACAGACTGCTGTCGAATACATTCTAAAGTATATATTTTCTGATTTACTATACGTTCGGTTTTGTTTCAGCGGTCAGCAAACCGTCTACTAATAAGTTACTGGAAATAACTTGATATCGTGTGTTTACAACTGAGATCTTGAAGCCCAGTGCATTAAAGTACTGTTGAGTAAAGTTCAGTGACTTAAGAAAGTACAGTCAACTGAGAAAAAAGTTATTATTACATGTCTTGAAAACTTACAAAAGTTTTAGGGGTACTTCAAACAGGCGCGATACGCGACGCGACACAAAGGCACCGCCTGTGGCGCGACGAGAGGTGCCTTAGTGTCGCGTCGCGTGTCGCGCCTGTTTGAAAGAGCCTTTAAGAGAGCTGCTAGGGATGACCTACTTCAAATAATAAAATAAATAAGTATTCAAAATAATCTAGCATTAACTTTAGTAGTAGGAAAGTCATCTTTTCAAACTGACATTATTATTTTATAATGCTTTCAGTACGTAGGCGGAATAATAATGGATCTCTTGCACGGGTCACGTAAAAGGTGACGAAAACGTGCTTGATTTTTTCATTAATATAAATAATACACTTTTTATAAAGAATATACGGTATTATATGTTTTAAAAACAAATATTAATGAAAGAACACATTCACAACATTAAAACAGCATAATCAGCCTATAATGTTCCCACTGCTGGGACACAGGCCTCCTCTCGGTGAGTGGCAGTGGGCCGTAATCCACCACGCGGACCCAGTGCGGGTTGGTAGATGTCACATGTCTTCGAATTTTTGGTTCTACGGTATGTCGGTTTCCTTCACCGAATTGAGAGCAGTGGTGATGAAATAATTTACATAAAGTAAAGCGCCTGCCTGGGTTCGAACCAGACCTAAGTATGTCGCGGCCGTTACCTCTGGGCCACCACTGCTCGCTGTAACAACATAAGCGGTCTCATTTTAATGACCGGTCATAGAATGATGACGCTAGCTGTACATACTTGTTCGTTTCTTTGTTTTACTTTTACCTTTAAACTCTGATTCAATCATAGAAATTGATATTATTGACTTCCATGAATGAAACGCAATGCTAATAAGATTATATTTTCCAATGAAAACCTTAAGTAGCATCCAGGGAGCTTTATTATGAAGACTTAGATTCTTTGTTTTTTGATACCCTAGGAGCAGTGGTTCTGTTTTGTGCTCGTAGACCTATTTTGTTTATATTTCTTTATTCGATATACGAGTTAACTTATCTTTTTGTGTGCACTTATTTCCGCGACAAAAAAAAAAAAACATTTTTCTTTTTTTACTACTTACTAAAAACTTTTATTGGTAAAAGTTTTAAAAAGGTTAAGGTAAAAGTTACTTTTGAAAATTACCTACGCAAATTGTCTGCGCAATTTTCAACAGTATTTTTTATGAACGGTGGTTTATTTATTTATTTAACCATTTATGTACACACATATATAAACAGACAAGAAGAAAGGAACAGAAAAATAGGTACAAAGGTGATGCTTATTTCTAAAGAAATCTCTTCCAGCATACTGCGATAGGAGAGTATATTAAAGAGATGAAGACAACGTGTGTAAGAGTAGAAGGGAAACAAAATACATAAAATCTAAAATAATTTTCTAATTTAAATATAAACATACAATAAGAGAATATACTAACATACACAAGTACATACTTCTAGTACTACTACTCCTCCTCCTTCTACTTCTACTTTTACTTCTGGTTTTGTTATTTATTTAGAATTGTTTCAAGGCTTGTTAAGAATTTAAAATATTAGGTCGGGGAAAAGTTCTTTCGTATTTTATATACAAATTCAAGACTAAGAGCTCGTGTGGCACCCAAATGTCGAGCTTTTTTGTATACCCAGACTTTTTCAAATGTGTCAAAACTGTTTTGTGGTCAACCCCTAACTCTTCAGCTAAGTCGTAACTACCAACAGGAATATATTGCTTCTCTTGAAAAAAAAATGGCATAGATTTTATCCGTAACAGGGCGACCAGAGCGAGCTGTATCTTTGACATCAAAATTCCTGGACTGAAAACGCTTGAATCAACTTTGTGCTACTCTTACTGATACTGCGTTAAGTTTATTTATTATTTATTTATTTTAAAAACGTTGCCCCCCACAAGAGGAATTTCTCCTGTATTGTGGATGCGTTTACAAACATTCAAATTCACACACACAAACAGCCAGACCCGGAACAACTACTTGTAGGTCATACAAATATTTGTTCCGTGCGGGAATCGAACCCGCGACACGCAGCGCAGCAGTCAATCGCTTAACCACTGCGCCAACCGTGCCGTGCTATAAACGTCACACATTTTTTCGCGGCTTGTCTCATTTTTCCCTTTTTTGTAATAAAACTTCAAAATTCAAATTCACTCATTTTGGCGGACAGAAAAACAATGGAAAAATGGCGGGAAATCGTTATTACTTTTTTTATTTTTTTAAATATCATCTATTTAATGGTATCAAAACCAGCCAGATACAAACAGTGCAGCCAAAGAGATTTTACTACAACTTTATACCAATAAAACACGAAAAAAAATACCCGCGACCTATTTTTTCTTATAGGTAAATGACACTCGGCCATAGGTAGGTATCTACAGGTACAGCTTTATATTAGTAAAAAAATAATTGTAAGTGCATCCGTACCTACTCCCTGAGATTACCTACCTTTTACAAACATAGAAACAATTTTACATACATACAAAAATAAACTCAGACCTTTTCCCCAATGGGGGTAGGCAGAAACTGCTGAAACATCACCTGCTACGACCCTTACATACTCCTTATAACAAATTACAAACAGTTTTACCTCTTTATAATATTAGTTTAGATTTATTATAAAACATTTTAATGTAAAATTCATTCTGACATGTTTCCTCGTTCAAGTGTGAGCGTGTAGGTCGTCGCGCAAACAACCTTCGCTGCCGGTGGTCCGACCATCCCTTCACACAATTCTATTATTAACTATTTGTACAGAGCCAAAACTATTATAATATTTGTACTTTATACTTACACCATGAATTTTTCACCCCGACCATAGATGTAAAAAGGTAGGAGAGCAGATATAATAATTTATATATTGTGCAATGTAGGTACCTATAATGATAAGTTTTTTTTTGTTATTTATAACTTAAATACCTGGCGGAACGTCTCAATCGTAGCAAACCTTATCTTTTCCTGGAATGAGTGTAGTTACGTAGTTAGACATTAATTATGAAATTATTATTAAAATCATAAATTCAAGGACTCTGGCCGTTTAGGTTCTGTAAACAAACTAGAGCACTTCAGAAAAAAAACTGGATGGTAGTGTTATTTAAACCCTTTGTCGAAGGAACCTTTCAAAACTGGAGTGCCGTTCTGTTATCCTAGATGCATGAAAGGCGATGTTCTTAACCCTGTCTAACTCATTCCGGACGTACGACAGACGTCCGTATATTTTACTAAAATGTGCGTGCCCTAAACAGGCAAAATATGGATTGTACGTTTAACCACCAATTTGTAGGCATAACTGGTAACACCTAGGTATATTTTCTGCAAATAGATAATTTTTATTCTTATTCTAAAATCTCATTGGTTAGAGGTAAAAATTCGGGGTAAAATGGCGCATCTAGAAGGGCCTAAGGCTGCGTCCGCATGCGTACTCCATTTGTTTGCAGTCCACCGAGGGCCCTTGTATATTTTATATTGCCCCTGTACAAACACAGGCGACTGGGTTCCTAGAATGACTTCATGTTAGGCTTGTGTTACTCTTTTGTCTTTGATAGCTTGCATTTTGTTTGTTATCTCTGCCGCGAAAGGGTTATCACGCTTTTGAGTGGAAACTTGCAGTCTCAGATACTCTAGGTACTTGGTCGTTGAGTGAGGCGGAGTTCTGAGGACAGTTAGATTAACTGCTGTGGCTACAGGATAAGTTTATTAGGAAACGCTTTACTGATTTCGAAAAAAGTCTAAGTAGGTATGTACAGTTTGCAAGAAAAGTGTCAAATATCTTTATCATTAAGTACGTATACTTATAAAAACTGTCTTTACGTAAACTTAGACTTAGGTGACATTGTCCTGCATTGACCATTACAAGGTATTATTAGTAATATACCTAAATAGTCTATGGTAAAAGGCCTTGTTTTAAAAATGTACTTACTTGTCATAAGAAAAAGTCTTGCTAATGCAATTATATTAGTGTAACGTCTGCACAAGGTCCACCAGTTTAGGCACAAAGTTTTATTTTTTTAAATTTAATACGTGGTTGATATTACACCCACAGAAACGTGGGAACGCTTATAAGATCAGTGAGGTTGTCTTTGCCATGTAACTTCACTCGCCCACTCGACCAACACGCTCCGATTGGGAAGTCCGTGGATTCGCAGTTTACCCTAACATGTTATTTATATATTTTTATTCTTCGACATCAAAAGGGGGTTTAACTTTAATTGAAATAACTACATACTGGTGCCGATTCTCTTGTACACCGAATTAAACTAACTAAACTATCACTAAAATTCCTTACTTTTGACTATGAGAATCTTAAAGCTATTCTGCAAAAAAATATCTGTAAATATAAAAATAAATTTGACGCAACTAAAATTTAATTTGACAATCGTGACTACGCGTGGTACTTGTTTGCCCTACCACGTGATTTTTTTTTAGAGCCGTATGCACGCATGGGGGCAGCCTCGACGTGTTTTTTAAGGAATCTTTTACTTTTTTATGGAAAATATGAAAAAAATATTAACTACATGTAGAGTTTTAGGGGTTTAAGGATTCTATAAAAGTGGTCGAAATTTTCATTATTTTTTCGAGATACAAGCAAAATAAAATTAAAAAAAGATACAGTAAGTAGTTTTTGCATCTGAAGTCGAGGTCTTGTCGTAAATTTTAGTTCATGACAACTAATTTTATTCTACACCTTTTGAATCGCGATTAAAAATAGCCAGATTTAGTTAGACAACCAAAATTTTTGGTGCAAAACGTCAAATTCAGAATAGCAAAATTGGCATTTTCACTAAACTAATAATTCTGTGCCATCTTAGTGCTGTCAAACTAAAATATAATTAAGTTGTGTCACTTTAGTCAATTTCAGAATGGGAAATCGTCGTTTGACAGGAATAAACTAAACTTTAGTGATTTTTAGTCTAGTTTAGAGAATTTTGTGACAAGAGAATCGGCACCATCATGTAACTACTTAACAGAAATTGAATCATTGACGCGCCAGGCCACACAACCTCTCTACAATCGCCGTTCTAGGGTTTGCTAAAATGTTTTGAATTAGGCTACAACGTCCAAAATGTTCAATTTAAGTTCCCTAATCAATGATTCCCTTTCATTCTTGCTTTTCTTAACACATTCAATCAACAAATGTTGCACATCTTCAATGTTGTTGTCGTTTGCATTAGGAAAGCAAACTTGGCCGGGCGATAGTGCCCAGAACGCAGCCTTAGTGCTCAAACCGAAGGGTCTAATCTCTAAGCAAGAAATGTGCCCGTAGCTTCGGCCGAAGTTACGGGCACTAGCCACTCCGTATCATCTACGGACATAAGGTCAGGGCCTGAACTAACAATTAACAACAAAACGATTTGACAGTTGTCCTTACTCCCGATGTGGTTTTACCCGTCCGAAAATATCAATTAATCGGGAGTAGGGTTCATTCCGAAGGACAGAATTACTATCGGACGGGCCCGCATATTTGTTGATGGGCTCAGAGAGTAGGCCCCCAGGGCACGCGAGGAGGCTCGTCGAAAATATGACGAAAAGGCGACCGAAACGAAGCACGGTTTAATAACGTTACTGCGATTTGAATGTTAATTTTCGTTGTAGGTAGTGATGAGCATAAATACGTAACACTTACGCAACATTAAAATGAGATTTACTACAAAAGTATTGATAAAAACTGGCCAAGTGGGAGTCGGACACACGCACGAATGGTTCCGTACAAAAAAAAACTATAAAAACGGCAAAAATATCACGTTTGTTGTATGGGACCCCCCTTAAATATTTATTTTATTCGGTGTTTTAGTAGTTGTTGTTATAGCGACAACAGAAATACATCATCTGTGAAAATTTCAACTGTCTAACTATCAGGGTTCGTGAGATACAGCCTGCTGACAGACGGACAGACGGACGGCCAGCGGAGTCTTGGTAATAGGGTCCCGTTTTTCCCTTTGGGTACGGAACCCTAAAAATTATGGTGTTTCAAACATAGAATTTTTGAAGCCATACATATTCTCAAAGTTGCAACATTTATTTAGCGAAAAATTCGCTTTAAAATTTTACGTATTTATGTTCGCGACAGTACTTAGTGGATAGAAAACGGATGATAATTCGATGATGCTCTCGGTACGCTAATATTTTGTTACTACGCTACAATCAAATGTGCGGTAATTGTTAAATATATTACGTATGTTATTTGAAACTAAACATTTTTTTTTTATAAATCATATTTCTTCTCGTCTCAATCAGGGTTGGCATGTTTAAAACAAGTTGTTTAAAACATGTGTTTTAAACAGTGTTTAAAACATGTGTTTTAAACAGTGTTTAAAACAATTTAAAACAATATATCGTTTTTTGTGACTGCCTCGTTGGTCTAGTGGTCGCAAGCGCTACTGCTGAGCATGAGGTCCTGGGTTCGATTCCCGGGTCGGGCAAAGTGTTATCGGGTTTTTCCATCTGGAATTTCTCAGTAGCAGCCCGGAGTCTGGATTTGTGCCCGATTGATGGCAATAGGCTCGCCCCCTATTACATGGGACTTAAACATAACGGCCGAAATGTGGGTGTGCTATAGGTACACCTGTGCCTAACCCTTCGGGGAATACAGGCGTGATGTTATGTGTATTGTTTTTTATTAGTTGTTAGAAAATTAAAGCGTTATAAAAAAACAGGGTTTAAAACAAAATTATAATTGCAAAAATAAATGAATACTAGTTATTTTTTCCTTATTTCTTTTATTTAATCAACTTTAAACAATTTTTATAAAACAATTAAAGTGGCTTTTTAACTTAACAAAAACATGTACATTTTTTAATACTCAAAATCCTTAATCAAGCAATAGTTAACAATGTTTATTATAAAACGACCACGTACAATCATATTTGTTAGTTAATATGCAGATTAGATTAGACAACATTTATAATTTTTTATTTAGGTATTTAAAAACTGGTTTTGGGTATTCCCCTTATTTTAAGAAAAGTTTAGGTGATTTCCCTACTAAAAATGAACGTCGGAACATACAGGATGTATTGAATTAAGATAATTTTTTGCCATGTAGTTTTTAAAATAGTATAAAAGTGAATTATATCAGGCTTAATCAATTAAAAATGGATGATAACTAATTTAGGAAAAAAAAAAACACCTGTTTAAAACATTTGGAACTGTTGTTTTATAAAATGTAAAAAAAAACTGTTTTTTTCCCAACCCTGGTCTCAATTCAGTATTTGCACCGATGACACAGGAAAACTAAATAGTAAACAAAGAAATGACACTCATATTAAAATGGTAACCAAGCTTGAAACCAAACACGACATAAATAAGCTTTCATAAGAGTATAAAGGAAATGCTACGACGCCCCATGCATTGTCACTGCATTGGAAGTATCCATTAGCTTAGAAAAATGGACCTTTCTTTTCCAAACCCGTAGGAAAGGACCAGCCCACTTTATCTCTCTGCGAGAGATGGAGTGGGCTGTAATCCACCTGGCGCGATGGCGGGCCCAGTGCGGATTGGTAGATGTCATTTATATCTTCGAATTTTGGTGCTAGGACATGCCGGTTTCTTCGCGATGTTTTCCTTCACCGTTCCTTCAGGCGTAGGTATGCTTTTTATAAACGGAACAAATATTTATTTGAACAAAATAAACTTACGAAATGAACACCACTTAAGGCGGTACCCCGACCAAAACCTTGTCAAAGTGCGTTATTCAGAGGCTATTAACTCATTCACTATGGGTAATAAACTACATCTAAAAGCACATTATTAATGTTCGATATCCTATCATCCCATTGCACGTTCTTATTTGTTTTTATGTGTTATAAATTCATCTGAAATCTCCTTCTAAAAAAGTGACTAAAATTATTGATTGCATGCATCTCTTGCTAAAGGTGACGTTATATTCATTTGAGGATTACACTAATGGATAGATAATTTAAAAATCTAAATAATACACGTTTTATTTTATTTTAAAACTTCACTTGTCTTTTTTTATTCAAGTAAATTCATTATTCTTGTGAATTTTATGATAAATGAGCGTGCGGAGGGAGCGAGACAGAGCGAGACTCAGCGACGGCACAGAGAAGGACCGAACGCTCAAGGTCGTTTGGTCAGGGAACCGCCTTAACGTAAGGTACGGCGAATTACGCACACATACTGTACATCCAATCGTTGCCGATTTATTTCGTTTCACTCAGACTATCAAAAAAGTCACTGTCATATTGTTCTGTATTTAAATAAGTCAATCAAAGTTTTATTGTATGAAAGAATTGGTGGAAAAATAATTGTACAACTGTTAAAACGTTTATTAAATTGTTTTTCACAAGTAAGTAACCAATATTAATCATATTTTTAATTTTAATAAAACATAGGTTTGGCACATGGTTGTGTGCGTTAAGGAATACGCCTGTGTTACATGATAATAAAATTATACTTTACCCACAAAATCGGGTAATGATAGATAGACATATTATAAGAAAGTTCAAACCGGTGACTTTTTTATTTTGCTTTTAGATTTCCGAAAGACATAAAACAGAAGATATTGACTATAGCGTTTCAGAAATAAAATGTATCTAATATAATTAGAGCACATTAATTGACAGTGTAAAAATGAAGGTTCGTGCTTGCTTTTTTACATTAAATTCTGATAATATAGATATCTACTGTAAATTACAAACACGCCTTATTTCAGTTGAGGTCGGTTAATTGTCATTAGAGGTAAAATATTTTATTAGGCAACATTCCTATAGTCATTTGAACACATTCCCATCCACACTCCCACATTTGCATCGCCCTGCTTCAATCAATGTTCAGCGAGGTTTTGTCTATACAAGATCAAATTAAATTAGGTAGCGAAACTACGCAAATGTGATGGGTAACGATATCTAAACACAATAAAATAAAAAAATAAAAGATTTGTTGCTTTTTTAGGGGTTAACGACCGCTGGTAGCTTTGTTACATGAAGTATGAGTTGAAAAAATATGTCTTATCATGTTCAGATATCAGGATACCTATCACATTTGCGGAGATCGCTAGCTAATTTAATTTTATAGTCTAAGACTTCAACATTATCTTTACAATAAGGATCTTTTCATCACGTGTCTCTAAGATTTCTAAGCTAACAATGATTTCATTCTTCGATACTAAAGACATATCTAGGTGAGAGGAAAAAGTTTTTATCTCCTCTAGCATCTAGAATAGTAAAATGATACCTACATTGTTTTAATGCTATACGTAGTGTTACAAGGCTCTTCCCTTGTTTATGTGGAGTAAAGAGATTGTATAAGTTCTATGTCGTGGTGAAGGCCTCGCCTCTCATGCAAGAGGTACAGGTTCAAATCCGGGCAAGAACGAATGTGACTCTTGGACATCACTGGCATCCGTGGAGTAAAAAATCGTGAGGAAACCCGGACTTGCCTATAAATAATATAGGTACCTATGTTTGCAATCGCCAATCGCCCGTGAGCAAGTGTGGTGATCAATGCTCGTGCCATGCTCTGTATGAGGAGAGGCCTTGGACAATAATAGGCTGGTATTATTATTATTATTTAAAGAATGTCTTTGACATATCGTGGGACCCCAGGGTCCCGTACCTTTGGTAGGCATACGAGGGGCCGCAGCCAACTACAGAGGCCCTTTAGACGTTTTTAATGAAAAGAGGCACTAACCGACAATTAACCCGGTTCGCACTATGAAGTGCACCCAAGGACTGTTGCAGAATATAGAAATGGAAATTAGAAAATAGATAATATTTGATTGTCCAGGTAATACAGTAAGCAGGTTCACAGGTTAACAGGAAGGTGAGCCTACATGAGTAACTTAAAATAGTACCCACAGCTAGGTTACAATATATTATCTGACGGTATTAGGTTCTGTCAGGTGTTGGGATTGTATAATTTTTGTTGCTTATGATTGATGTGTGTAGTCGGGTCTGATTTTAATATTTTTGTGCGTTTTACAGCAAAAATAAAAAGCTGGCGATCTGTCAGGACTCTAGTTTCGCGATATAAAGTTCAGTAGAGAACCGGCAGGGCTTCTTAAAGGTTACTTTGAGAGGCGCTCTCTGTGCTCTTTCAGCTTGAGTCAAGTATATCTTTCCAGCACTACCCCACACGCTGATGCAATAATCAATTATCGATTGATAAACTTCTTGTAGTATGTCTGTGGGCGGACAGTCTCGTAGTCTACGCATGTTGTGAATAAGTCTTCTTATTCTGCCATAAAGGGTGGATATATGTTGCGTAGATGTTAGGTGGTTGTCGATAAGAATACCGAGGTATTTAATGGAAGAAATACGTTCAACAGGAGGACAGTCGCAAGCAAGGGAAAGTGGAAATATTAGAAGAGCAGTGATGGAGTTTAAGTTTAAGATGTTCCGGTGGTTTTGAAGCGGCGGTCTTGGAGGAAACAATATTTTTAGTTTTACTGCCATTTACTATGAGGTTTCTGTCCAGCTTATTCGTGATTAGTGATAATCCCACTTCTGCTAGTTAGTGCACATGTTCCCACGGTTTCCCGTGAAGTTTTACGGCTGTGTCATCTGTATCAGTTATAATTTCAGCATTATTCCCGGAGAGGTTTGGTGTGTTGTTAGTATAGAGATAGATAATGAAAGGCAAGGAGACTTGCAGCATCCTCGGTTGACCTATTCCTTCGGAAACCAATTTGGTTTTATGAGATGAACAGATTTTTCTCAATGAAAGAAATAAGACGGGAGTTAACTATCGTCTCTAATATTTTCGAGACAGAGCTTAGGTTGTGCTATAGCTCTGTAGTTATCTGGTCCATGTTTGGGACCGCTTTTGTGGATAGGGAAAACCGCAGTTATTTTCCAACATTCTGCGAAGGTACCGGTCTCAAGGCTTTGGGTGAATATGTGCATCATTGGCACTAGTAAGGATTTTAAAGCTCTTTTGATAAGAATGTTGTTGAGCACTGTCGACTTCGAGGACAGATATAATTTTAATAATTTCGTAAACATCTGTCAGTTCAAAGAGAATGCAGTGTGGGTTTGACACGTCTGATGTGTATGTATTTATTAAAAAATCATGAGATAGATTAAGTTTTTCTAGTATTATGTCAGCCAGACGGGTTCTTACTGAGGTGAAGTGTGAGTTACAGCAGTCAAGTGTTTCTTTGTCTCTATTGGGGTTCAGTTGTTGGAAGGTTTCATAATTTGTAGGAGATTGTGACCTGTTCATTTTATTGCTTTACAGAGATTTTTGAATTGTCTTTGTTATCAACAATCTGCTGGTTATTGTAGTCAGATCTGATTCTTGAAAAGAAGAAACAAGGATTATGGGTTTGGATGGCTAAAGTGTTAAAGTGTTGTAAGTTATTTAAATTAAGTAAGTTAAGTGTGTGTAAGTTATGAAATACTTTGGCCCCTGGCTGACCAATGTTTTATATAAAATACAGAGATAAAATGAATGGGGGGGTGGGTCAATCATGGGCCCCGAAAACGGCCGATAACACCTAGTGTCATAGCGACAAGGGGGCAACGGGCAACATGTCCTGAGGTGTTTATGAGGAGTTGGAAGGTACTCCACGGCTATCAAGACAACTCCGGAAGTACGGTCAAGATTCCTACCAGCATCTTACTGGAATACTTCTTTCCTCCGAGCTCGTTTGCTCTTACGCATCTCTACTCAAGCACGCCAATAAAGGCAAGAAAAAGGTGGGAGCTCTGTTCCTCATCTGCTCACTCTAGCCAGCCAATAAACGCAGGCCAGAGGTGAGGAACAAGACTTCTCCCGGGAGATAGTAGGTCATATAGGTCTGGCTCCTGACCCTAGTCCAGTTTAGGCAAAGTAAACTCTACTGGCATAGACCTAGAATTCATAGGAACGCGCAAGTACCACCACGACGCCAACGTAGAGACACGGCGGTGGGCTTGTTATTATTGTTATTATTTATGAACTCGTAAGTTCTATGGATATAAACATTCCATAGCTATGAAATTGTGTTATCAAAAAATATCAATTAGCAAAATTCTGGATCAGGTTCCTCCGATATCACTTATAACGATTCCTGAGAAGTTTCTATATTAGTTGGTTTTCTTATCCTACTCCTACTATAATATTACAAAAGTGAACGTTTGTGTTGTGAGGATGCATGGATGTATGGATATTTGTTACTCTTCCACGCAAAAACGAATGAACGGGTTTGGATGGAATTTGGAACACAGATAGTTGAACACTGATAGACCTGGATTACATAGGATACTTTTTATCCCCGTACTACGTTCCCGTGGGATAATTTCCGCGGCGAACCATCCACGCGGGCGGAGTCGCGGGCATAAGCTACTCTTTATATAAAAAGTGACCTTGTCCCATAATCTTAGTTTTTCAAAAATAGGGACAGATTTCTAAAACAGATGGTACTTGGACATCCACGTTAATCTTTTGTCGTGTGTGCTTGGTATATACTATAGACCAACTCACGCCTTTCTAGTCTATTCTGAGTTTACGCTAAATATATTTGTAGCCTGCATCTATTCTTACAAACATAATGTCTTATACATTATAAGTTGTAATTTGAAAATTGGATAAGTGATAAATGATTTTATTTCTGTAAGTAGGTTTGTACAAACACTTGTACACGTCAATGATATTTTAAAAACTAGATGAGGTCGGCGTTTCCTATCTGACTACTCTGAGAAGAAAGGCCGAAACAAACTCAGAGGTCACAGTCTCTTTTAAAGTCCAGACATAATCTTGATCAGATCATGTGAGGACCATGTAGATTTTGTGTCTGAAATGGTCTTTTGAGGAAAAACCACACAGATTGAGTGGACCTGTGACCCTCTTCAAAGTGAGAGTGAACAGGCTTCTTCTGGGTAAGCTCACTCTATCGTCGACTTTGTCTCTGTCATCTCTGACCTAGACTAGAGTCAAGAGCAAACCCGTATAAAATAAAAACATAAATTAAAAAAAAACCTGTCCAGTCAGTGCACGCATTTGTCAAGAATCGTGCGGCTCAACTCGGCACTTAAGGAGCTCAAAGGTTTATAATTTATCGTATCATTAATGAAATCACGCCAGGGTACGTATTCTGGTCCATAATCATTTGCAGGACACTTTAGGTGCAGGGCAAGTCAAGGAGACAATAAGTACCACCGCACATGTCACAAACCGCTTGACACTTCGACAGGCATTGTCCTTTTTGTCAATTATCAGGTAATAGTGTAGTGTAGAGCAGTGGTGGCCCAGTGGAAACGGCTGCGACTTACAAGTTGTAGGTCGTAGGGTCGAACCCAGGCAGGCGCTTTACTTTGTGTAAATTATTTCTTCACCACTGCTCTCAAATCGGTAAGGGAAACATCGTGAGAAGTCCTAGAACCGAAAATTCGAAGACATGTGAACCAACCCGCAATGGGCCCGCGTGGTGATTACGTGTGGTGTGGTGGATTACGGCCCGCACCCTCTCACAGACAGGACGAGGCCTGCAGTGTCCCAACAGTGGGAACATTATATGCTGATTATTTAATGTATGGTAATAGTTACCCCCTTGATTTCCTACAATTCAAACGCACATCCACATCGCAACTAATAATATAATCACAATCCCATGTCATAGAGAGCACGCCTATTGTTATTTATCAGGAACACACTTTCTTTCACAATCAGAAAGATTTTGAAAGAAATTCCTAATCCATTGCTTCATTTGAAAAATTCGTCTCCTCAACAACGTAAATAACGCAATGAATGTTGTCGAAACGTCAAAATGAAAGGTATTGCAATTTTTGTATGTTACGCAATTACCCCACGAGCTATTAACTTCCTACTGAGAACCGAATAACATTGCCATACTCGGGTACCAAACTCAAGATCAACATCAGCAGGCAAGCTGTGACCAAAACACCACAAGTAAAAATTATAACGAACAATTCGATTTCAAAAGAATCATTCAGTTCGGGAGAGTGTGACCTGCATTCATCAATGACCACCCAATATCGTGAACGGGTCGTTAAAGTCGTTTGTAGTAAAAACAAAGCAACACGCAGTTTCTCACGCGCATAATTAATCCTCCAAAACGGACCAAATGTTGGTGTCGCTGCAAAGTTTATCAAAATGAATGCGTTAGTTTTTCAGATTCGGGCAAACAATTTACAACCAAGAAAAATGAATGAATCTTCATTAAGACCGCATTTTTAAGAAACGTTAATTTATTTTTAATTATACAAATCATTTTTGGATGCTTTCAAATCGGGTAGGCGATTAAGTAGATTTACTAACACCTATTAGATAAGTGGCTGAAGTGGCAGATTGCGGTCACTTTCATACAAAAAAGAAATTCATGAAAGGGTGAAAGCGGTAGCAAAACTGTCCTTTTTTTGTTTTCGGGGGAAAGCTTCAAAAGGCACCCAAACCTCTGGGGAGGGGTCGGTTAGTGTGGGATTGTTACCTCACTAAAACCACCCCGGTGCTCACCATCAGCACATAGATGGGTCCCCGTTCCTCTTATAAGACCAATTCCGGAACCTGTGCAACGCCTGTAAGGCTCATCCCTGTGGAGACTGTAAAGGAGCAATGTGTCCTATAATAGGTACTAACGATAACACAAACGTTCGTAGGTAAACTATAGGTACATAACGGGTGTAAAAAGACACCTAACGAAGCCGAGAGTCACTTGTACTCCACGTCATTGAAATATTTTTTTTGTACTGGACCATGCCTGGGAAGCTTCTGGTTACGGAGATATTGAAGGTCAAAATTCCAACTTAAACCGACGTTTTTTAGCAAAAACAAGTTTTTAATGTTACTTTAAATACCCCTACGACCCCAGTACCGTTGCATGCACCCATAAGCACAATGATTTGCGTGCGTTACGCTGCGCACAACAATATGCAGAGAATTTTCACACTATAAATTAAATTCTTTTCCCAGCAATTATTTTTGTGTAATGTTACTTAGTTTGATGTACAGAATGCGTTGGTGACGACTATGTGATGGGTCTTTTTACACCCTGTATATACGTTCTGAGTATTTATTCAATCAAAAAATAAAATACCTAAATAACAAGCCTACCTAAAACTCATTGCGAAAAGTATTAGCGTTAATATTATCGTACATAACCTGTAAATTGTGTTGCAACAATAAAAAAATACATTATTTATCGATATCAGTAGCACACAGGCAAGTTTATACGAATGCTTCAACTTTACGTAAACACACTCACACGTGTAACGACGGATTTCCTATTCGTTCAGCGTTTAATATATCAGATTTCATAAAAGTAGGTATGTTGTATAGCCACGCGAGTATTAAAATCTATGTAAGTACCTGTCGGCACTGAAACGGGTCAATTTATTAGATATTATTATTTCAATCAATTTAATCTAACACAATTTATAAGATGACGCGCTCTAGCTAGCTCTCCAAACTGATCCCCAATTGCTTTTCTATTTTTAAAATATGAAAATTGTGTATCGCATTATAAAGGCTCCCGTAGACAGGCGCAACGCGACAGCGCGATACAAAGGCGCCACTCGTCGCGCGACGAGCGGTACCTTTGTGTCGCGCCCGATTCTCGTGGCGTGTTGCGCCTGTTTGTAGGAGCCTAACCATCGACTTCTATAATACTCGGCGTTGCATGGAAATGCCATGCAGCTAGAGCCTCTACATCAACTACAGCCCTGCTGGATAATATAGGGTTAACGTAGTGTAAACAATTTTATCCATCTGAGGTAAATACTACGTACACGTGCCTATACTAGGTACTATAATTATAAAAAACTCGTGGACGTTGCATGGAAACGCCTACACAGCGCGCAGTTCCCAAATATCGAATTTCAATGTATGGGATACTCCGAAATCCAGTCAATACAAAATATCATGAAATATCCAATAAATGAATAAAATGAAATGTCCAATATTGAATGTAGCTGTATTTGTTCTGTCACCAACATCGCCATTTTGTATAGAATTTGTCACAGAAAATATTTGCAGTATAATTATGCTACGACTATTCAATTTTGTATTTCGGATACCTAGAAATTTATTTTAGCAGTGTATAGGTAGTAGCTTCGAACGAAGATTTCAATTTCGAATTTGGGACTAAATGTTTTGTTCAGTATTTGGTATATTTTCATAAATACATTGCTCATAGCGATGTTTGTTTAAATTCACGATGTTGGTAGATAGAGGCATACATGTCCTGTATTTTTACTTGTTGACAGGCCTACACTGTCCTCCCATATCTATCAACACTGTAATTCGAAACATTGTAAAAGCCCCTTATTTTTAAAAGAGTAACCGTGGAGTTTCTTGCCGGCTCTTCTCCATAGGAAACAACCTATTGGAACCGTGCACCTAGCTTCTGACGTTTCATAAGTGCCCATGTAGGTTTATGTGAAATAAAATATTTTGGTTTCATTTGATTGAGACTGCAACGTAGCCAACGTAGCTGCTAAGTATATACCTACAGTTCGACATGCATACATCCAATCTTCCTTTTAAATACATTCACTTTTTTCTCACGATTAGTCGAAACTACAGAAAACTATGTGGTACGATCCTTAAGGTGCGTCCAGACATGCGAAAAATGTCAGTAGCCTCAGCCTGAGGCTTTCGTCACAAGCGTGGCTTTCCATTCGAAGCACATGCTTCGCACTGTCTAGACACGCCTTTACCTTCACGACGACTCCTTTTGCTACGTCTACTTTCACACAAGTGAATACTTACTACACTTCAACGTTTTGAAGGACTTCTCTGATGAGATCAGTGCAGTGTTGCAGTTGGAATGCATCATTTTTAGGAATGTGGTTGCATTCTACACTCATTCTCAATCTGTCAAAGTACCTCTAATTTACGTACATTTTTGACTTGGCTCTGATCGTCGCTGAGATGATACGGGAGTTGACTTTCTTCTCTAAGTCCTTATTTAACTCGTAGTATATACTTAAATATTTTAGATCTGCTGGCCAATACGAGACGTACAGCCTTTTTCACTAACCCCTGAAACAAATTGTCTTACTTACTGACCGTTTCTGAAAGACTGTGTTTCTGATAGCCAATGCTTTTGCAGAAACTGTGACAGCCTCTTAGTATAGAGGGGCTTTTCTCTCTACTACATCTAACCATCTCTAAGCATAGTATAAAACAAAGTAACTTTTCTAAACTTCAGCATCAGAGCTTAGATCTCCTAAACTTCAGCATAGATGATGCAGTGTTCACCATGAAGCAGAGCATATTTTATTCCGGAAGGTTTATGTGTATAATACATTAATATTTAACTTATATATTAAGTCGGGGAAAATGTTCTTTCGTATTTTATATATACAAGTTCAAGACTAAGAGCTCGTGTGAAACCCAAATATCGAGCTTTTTTTGTATACCCAGACTTTTTCAATTGTGTCAAAACTGTGTTGTGGTTTACCCCTAAGTCTTTAGCTAAGTCGTAAATATTAATATGGCACCGATTTTACTCCCCTTTTTCAAAAATGGCATAGACTTTATCCGTAACAGGGCGACCAAAGCGAGCTGCATCATTGACATCAAAATTCCCGGACTGAAAACGCTTGAACCAACTTTGTGCTCCTCTTACCGACACTGCGTTATCTATAAACGTCACATATTTATTTCGCGGTTTGTGTCGTAGTTTTCCCTTTTTTAAACGACTTCCAAAAAGGAGGAGGTTATATGTTCGACTGTATGTATGTTTTTTTTTTTTTGTAATAAAACTTCTCAAATGTATCGGATTTCTTCGTTAGATCCACTCATTTTAGCAGACAGTAAAACAGTTGAAAAATGGCGGGAAATGGTTCACAAATTATATTTTTAAAATTTCATCCATTTTAAGGTATCAAAACCAGCCAGATTCAAAGATTATACAGCCAAAGAGACTTTACTACGACTTTAAGTATACCTATAAAATACAACAACAATCTTCCTGCCCGACCTACTCGTAATAAACACATTGGTGACCTAGTCGCTGCTGTGTTAAATTTCATAAATTAGGATGTCTGATTAATTTGTGTTACATTTCATGTTTCATTTCACCAATTTGTATGAGATATAGCACAGAAAAGTCGGATGTTTTGACATGTCGTAATCCTAGTCTAGTTTCCCGATAAAATCAATATTGACAGGACACACGCTAGATCGTGCGTTGACACATCTGAAAAAGATGTCCCAAGTTACCACATCCGAATTGAATTGATACATTTAGAATCTAGCAAAATCAACGAAGCTACCAATTTTATACGAGCCTTCAACCAGTTTCGAAAATGGTAGGACATGTCTGACAGAAATCCTATTATTACAAAAAACTAGTATCTTACTAACAATTTTAACGCCGAACTCTCAAATTCATTTTTCCTGCGATAATTTTACTTGTTAAAAGTTCCTTAGATAAATCTTGCTAAAGCTGTTTCGTCACTGCAATTTTTTTACACGAAAAACGTTATCAAAAGATCACCGTCCCTTAAGACAAAGGTTGATCCTAGAAGGACTGGGGATGTTCATTCACCTGGACCCTTGACGACCTGAACAACAGCTCTGACGTCGCAATAAATGTTGCCACCTTACTGCTCCCAAACAGTCTAAGAAACAGATATATCGTCGAAACGAAAAGAAAAAGAAGGGGTTTTACTCAACCTCAATAGACTAATTAACCATTTTTTTTATCGAAACAACACTGATGTCAGTTATTCATAATTTTCTTTGATTGTCTATATTCAGGATGTACCTGATTACAGAGATTACACACATTCGCTTAAAGTAAGACGGCATTATACAAATCTAAATGTTTCATCGGTATCACAAAACACTTTTCTTGTGAACAGACCATATAGGTACATACTGTGGTACTTATACCTCGTTGATAAAGTCAATAACGGATCGTTATTTTCACTAATCGTAGTTCGTTACTTTAATTATAACTGGTTACATAGACATTGTGATATTGTCAACGTTTGTACGTACTCATACATCTTCGCTTGAATCTTCTACATCTTACTTTAATAATTTCGACTAACTGAAATATTTAAAACTATAACTATACAATTTTTTAAATGCGGTAACATACCAAATACGTAGATATAGATAAAACGGATCGTTAAAATTACAATCGTGCTAGGTACAGTCACCAAAAGAGATAAGTAACCAGGTTCATCGGATATAGTTGAACTTTAGTAAGAAACCGATGGATGTTTTCGAATGAAATTTAATTTGATAAATGAACTGTTTGTTTTCAATTAATTTAATTAATTTTATTCGAAAACATCCATCGGTTTCTTACTAAACTTCAACTAGGTACATCCAACGACCCTGGTTACTTATCACTTTTGGTGACGGTAAGTAACTCTAACTGATTCTTTGAAAATCTGTTGATTAGGATTCTCGGAAATACGTGGAGTTCCAGCGGAACAGTTACTGTCGACTGCCTAATGAAAATGAAAACTGCGCCGACTACGCTTCGTAGTTAGGTAAATCGTAGTCCGACTACGCTTCGTAGCAATCGTCGTAGCGTCTAATTAGTTGTTCGTCAATAACTTGTGGTTTGGTATGTTATTTTATTGGGAATATAGCAACATTTGTTTGTGATCTGAAATAATTCCTTATAATTAGGTGGGTAGATACTTATACAACTTTGCCAATTTATTTTTCTTAGGCTTTATTTTGTGACTGAAAAAGACTATTTATTTTCATAAGTCTTTATGTAGGAGGTACTTTTTTTCGGAGATAATAATATCTATTTATCGTACTCTGAAGATGCTAAATGTCCTTCTGAATGCCAACCCTGAATGTGATGTGTTTGCGGATGAAGGGAATAAATAGAATTATGCGTATACATGTTCTTTGAGAAAAAGTATGCAAGGGAGTCCACTGTTCCATGTTAGTTTTAAATTAAATTATATAACTTATTATTGTCAACGTAATAATTGTTTCTATGTTAATTAACGTAATTGGTGTTGTACCGTTTTAATTAACTATAAATAAATAAATTAAAATAAATCTATCCTCCGTAAAAACATAGAACCTAGGTAAGTACGAGTAGGTACATATGCCATAGAATAAGAGAAAACTTAGAATTACTATGGAGGTTTTCTTTTTTTTTTGTATAAAATGGTCTTCTTGGGTAAGTAAGTAAGTACCCACATGGGTAACTAAGGTATGGACTGTCAATACTTAGGTATATCCACATCGAGTCTCAACTTTTAGGTCCAATTTTTATTTGGGAAATGCTTTTCACTGCCTGGTTGTTCATTAAGTTACTTACTTAAGAATCGGGGAGTTGACAAACAAATTCTGATAATTATTTTATATAGTAGGTAAGGAAGCACCTAGTTAGTACGCACTTACGTTACTGGGCCCCAAAACAAGCCCTTAGGATTTTATGTTTCAGAAACCATTCAATTTGTCTAACAACAAGTTATTAAATGATGAACGCTGATAATGAACTTTCTGTGCTACATAGTACCTATGCTATTATATTTGGTCGGGTTCATACAGGGTAGAATCGTATTCGTCGAATCGAATCGAATCGTCATAGTAAATTTTTCGGTCGGTACCTAAGTACGTAACATACGTTTTTGAAAAGTCGTTTGCCGAATTAAAATTACCAAACATTATACTAATAATAATAATAATAATTAATGATAATTACTACTTACCAACGATTTTCCTCATTTTAATTTTGTTGTTTAGAGGTACCTAAGTAAGTAAAGAAACAAAGCTCCAACAATATAGGCATTGTTGTCTGAAATTATAGTGTAAATTACCTTGAAATCAAATGATTAAAACAATATTTTCATGATAATATTTTTATCATCGACGAAATTAAAATGCTTAATATTTTTCTAAAAATCGATGGAGGTATTTTAGAAAATTATAGCCGTAATTAGTGAGCTTTTTAAATGAACAGTGCAGTTGCCATTATCACCCATGGGGCTTTCTAGTTAGGTAAGTAATAATTAGGTAGGTATTATTATCCCTAATAGATACCTAATTACGCCGAGTCCACCTGCATGGTAATCGAAACACTCACAATTATTTTGTCAGCACGGTAGATTTGCATGAATTAATTATAAGTAAGGTAATGGGAAACTTCGGGAGATAAATTGGGTAATGTATGATAGCAATAACCAATTGTTGATTTAAACATGCCACCAACATTATATCTATCAATACGTGTATTCATTATAAATCATGAATTAATCATAGATCAATATATTATAATTTCTATATGAAATCGTGCGCAGTGAGTGCCACGATCATTGTATTCGATTCTAATTAATTAACTTTTTGTACCTTCACCGACGTTTACCTGCGAACGGCACTCATCTAATGATAGAATTAATAATTTAAAAAAGTCATATTTATTACGCTACTTACTAGAGTTAGTATTTGAATTGCCATTTAATTGTAATTTATCGCCAAATGTAACGCGAACATTGTATAATACGTGTGTGTGCGCGCGTGGTGCGCGGGCGCCGGCCGGCAGTCGCGTGGGGGCGCGGGGCGCGAGCGCGGGACGCGGGGCGTGGCGCCATGGGGCGGCCGGACGGTGCGCCCATTCGCGGAGCACGGCGCCGGCTCCGCCCCCGCGCGCCCCCGCCCCGCGCCTCGCCGCGTCTCTCTGAGCCTCGTCGTTCAGTGCCTCGCGGTCCGTCGTCTGTGTCGCATGCGTAGTGTGTCTAACTCGCGCCTTCCGCTGCAGATGCGATCCCGTTGTCGTTGAAGTGATGCCGGCCGAGGAGGACCCCGCGGTGATGGAGAGTAGAGAGCCGGTAGATTCGCCGCAGCAGTTCTGCCTGCGGTGGAACAACTACCAGAGCAACTTGACCAGCAGCTTTGACCAACTTTTGCAAACTCAATCTTTCGTGGATGTGACTCTTTCTTGCGATGGACAAAGTTTGAAAGCACACAAAGTGGTTCTGTCGGCATGCAGCCCCTACTTTCAGTCGTTGTTTATGGACAATCCCTGCCAGCATCCGATAGTAATAATGCGTGATACCAAATACTGCGATCTCAAAGCTGCCGTGGATTTTATGTATCGGGGCGAGATCAACGTATCCCAGGAGCAGATCCCGGCGCTACTGAAGGTGGCGGAGTCGCTGAAGATCCGCGGGCTGACGGATGTGAGCGGTGACCATGCCGTGGTGCAGCCAGGAGGGCGCTCCGCCAAGCGGCCCGAGCGCAGCCGTGATGCGGACTCGCCGCCCAAGTCCCGGCGCCGCATGTCCGAGGACCGCGCCAGCGTGGGCTCGAGCCGTGCTCCAGCGCCGACCCCCAGCCCCACGCCAGCCACCGAGCTGCAGCCGCCGGCCGAACCGACCGGCGCCGCACCTGTGCTGCCGCCGCTGCACCCTGACGACGTGGACATCCGGCCTGGCATCGCCGAGATGATCCGCGAGGAGGAGAGGGTGAGTCCAAACTTATTCCCACTAGTCCGCGCCAGGCCACTCGGGGCCGCACGGCGCCGTCGAGCGTGGCTTGAAAAGTTTTCCCGCCGTCCGGAGCCTCGCCCCGCGCGCCCCCTCACCCCCGCCTCACGAAACTTTCCATACAGTAGCGCATTACGTAATTAATTTATATTTGACTTGACTACTTTGTTAATGCTAATGTGAAAGTTATACCAGTGTTTCTTACTTCGTCTGATCGATATAGGCCTCCGGTATGTGCAATTTGTAACTAATGCAGCTGCACAAATAATTTCTAACTCGTTAAAAAGTTGCAAATAAAATTTTATGGATTTCTCCGGGTTCTGGCAACACACTTTTCTTTGCATATTTAGCCTAGATATCAGTTCACTGGGTGCAAATTGATATTATTACCTAATATTTATGATAGCAGTTGAAACAATGAAATTAAGTTGCTGGGTCTCTCTTTTTTGTATTTATTTACAAGCCAACTTTTCCGCAATGTAAAAAGTTGTACCTAAAAGTTGCGAAAAAGCTGCACTCGCGTAGGGTAGGTACTTGTCGCTCAGAATAGAAAAACACAACACCATTTTAGCGAAATATAAAATTTGTTAAGATAATTTAATTAGATAGGCATTTTTTTTAAATTTGCAGTTCACATCGATAGATAAGAAAACTAATTAAGTATCTGATTAAATAAGTACATATAAAAGTAGGTTTACCTACCTACTTGTCGGTACAAATAAATAAAAAAGTAAAAAGTCAAATATGAGGGATAAAATTATGAATACTTAATAAAACAATAATCTCGAAAAACATTAAAGTAGGTTTTGTAACCTGCCTTTCCAAAATAATTAGGCCAATGAAAAGGGAACACGCGTCTTAAAAATATATCGTGAGCAACTTTCAGCAAAAAAAGACATAACAGGACGCGCGGGAAAACTTCTATGAATTAACTCTTATTTTCCACACCGGAATAGGTATAAACCGACTCTTAAACTTTTTATTTTTTATTTATCTAGTTATAATTGAATATTTAATTTAATTATAGGTGTTTTCAAGTTTGTGCATACTTAAATAATTATATCAATAATAAGTATCCAAATATTTTCAAATGCAAAAAAAAAAATATTTCGCTAATTTTCAACAAAAAAAAATCAAGGCCAGAATAACAGGTATTGTATAATTTTTATCAAACACTACTAAAACTACCTAGTTGAGTTTTGTTGAACTCCAGTATCCGATTACCTACCTACCTGTCTTACTACAAGGTAGATTTCTTGTAAGATTTTATACGAACTGATAATGCCAAAACGACAAAATTGAAAAAAAAAAACGAATAAATGAATCGTCGTCGTCGACAAAGTTTTTGAATACCTAAATAGCTTAAACAAACTGAACCCTTAAAAGTAACCAAGTTCTAACTTAAAGAGATTCATTGAGTGTGGCACTACTTCGATATTTATCGCAACTCTCAACGGCAACTTAATTTTAGAGCTTCGGAAACCAAATACGTATGCAAGTCGACTTGGCCGGCTAAAAGGCCTGTATTAACCATTCAGAGTCAGAATATTGAATATGGTCGGATATATCGGGCAGGGATAACAGTACTACAAAACGAATTAAATACTTCCCCCACTTCAAAGAAACCAAGATTAAGGAACGACATATTTGCAATATTCGAAGTAATCAATTTATTACAAGCAGCGTATGTTCCTCGAATCTAACTAACGCTAACATTTGAATAATAATCATTATTTTATAACAACGACCAAGAAATACTAAGAAACGTTCACAAAACCACCAAGCAGTTGTAGAAACATAATTTTTTGTTGAAAATATAAATACTAACCGTCCATTGTTAGTGCAAAGTTGTATAATTTAGCGTTTCGCGACCAAAACTAGGTCTTTCTTGTAACAAAAGGATATTGTTTCAGTACAATTAGCAATGCAATCAGCATAGATAAGTAAATGTTTGCGTTACTCCAGTGCCTACTTTGGTTAAAAAATGTTACCATTATTTAGCAGTATTTGTTAGTGCTTTATCGTTGGAAAATAAAGGGCCGTATGGATATGCCGAAGCCGAATATTGGCGCAAGCCGAATGACGAAGCCAGATAGTCGCGCGAAGGGCGACACTCATTGTTTTCTGCTCATTGTGATGTTCAGAAGTTACACGTTATTGGGAAACCGCGGCTTTGAGGCCGAAGTTGTTTTATCGCTTCCTTGAAAGAGGGAAGTAGGTTTTTTGTTACGAAAAGTTTTGCGAATAGGTAATGTGTAAAATACCTAATTACTTTTGATTGCAAAATAAAAATTTACTAAAATAATTTGGATACTTACGTTCCGAAATACATCCGAAGCCGAATTTCACCTCTCTATTTTTTCCCGAATCTCGTTGAATGCGAGCCGCGTCCACTTAAGAGGTGGCACCTCACCCCTTTCGTAGCGGGCGGTTCTCTCTCAAGTGGTATAACCTGAGGCGTTGATAATTTGAACTTAACTTTGAACAAATAGTTACACGATGGGTTACGACGAGTTACTAGTTTATACGCGAGTGAATCAATTGCCTTCGAGCGAGTTTTATGATCACCTGTCTATCTTTACGTGATAAGTGCTTGTAAGTTACATTGTAGGTAATGATTTTAGAAGCTACCTTCTTTTCTTATAAGGATTGTGGGAATAAAAATAAATTTAAATAATTTGCATTGAATAAGAAATAGGTAGGTATTCCGGTAGATGAAAATTAGGGATATTTTTGACATCTGTTGAATTTTTTGCCGTCAGTTCCTGAAATAAATAGATTTTAGAAAAATATTTTATCTTTTTAAATTAAAAAATGTAAAAAAAAAAAAGAAAAGTAAAATAAAGAAGGATCAGCATTACATATTAGTTTTAGTCAATTTCTAAAATTCTGATACCTACTTCATTATTTATTCTGTAATGGCGGATCCACAGGCCAAGAGGTAGGTACGGGTATAACTCTAGGTATCACTAAACACTTCCTCTCTCCTTAAACATTGTCATTACATTTAGTTTCCTTGCTCTTGTTTCATGTTTATTATTGTATATATTATATTTAGATAAGTATATGTTTTATGTATGTATGTATGTGTGGTATATGTAAATGGTACACCACTGACTACCTGCATTATTTTCTCTCCTTGTCCCTTGAATCCATCCAAAGGTTGTCTGTAAAAGATCGCTTTTAGCAATAAGACCGCCCATTGTTGTCACCCTATGTAAAATTTCTACATTTATATCTGTAATGTTTATGGTGTACTTACCTACATTTTAAAGAGTATTCTATTCTAATAAGTAAGTAAGTACCTACCTGTTACCCATCGAGACCGCCCCAAGTTCCTAGGTGCACTGCAATAAGACTTAAGTTTACTCAAAGCCCGTAATATTAGCAGTGCCGGCTAATTTTCACCATAAATTAAAAAAACAACTCGAAAAGGGAATATTAATATTAATATCCCGTGTCCGTAGACAAAGGAAAATATATTATACTGTCTAGCCTAATATTATACACTTACGTACCTATGTACCTAAGGTCTTTGAAGTAAAGGCTCTATTAAGATAGACTACAAAGGCGTAAATGTGGGCTTAAATTTTAATATTTTATTATTAGGTATACGAACAATAAGTGCTGATTTTCAGCCTAGTTTCAATAAATGACTTTTGATTTTGATTTGATAAAGTGTATCTAGTCAATTAGGTAAGTACAATGTAAAGGCTCCTGCAAACGGGCGCGACACGCGACACGACACAAAGACCGTGTCGCGCGACGAGCGGTGCGTTTGTGTCGCGTGCGATACGCGTCGCGTGTCGCACCTGTTTGCAGGAGCCTTAATACGATTAAAATATAGGTACTTAGTTGTTTAATCAGCTGTCTTTTCAAAGACTTGACTACAGAGAAACGTATAGAAAAAATCTTAAAAAACATCGCATTTTAAATCTTAGCATTAATATCGCATTCTGGGGTCTAAATATTAGTATTCTAAAATCTAAAAAATATACAATTCAATATGGGATCGAACTTTCAACTTCACAAAGTTACTTGAAATTTTTCTCACCCGTGGTCAAGATGTAACGAGTTAAAAATGATATACTTTGTTACGAAAGGCACTATATTCTGGTTTTCCTTGTATTTTTGTAAATCACTTACGCCCTTTTTCATTTCATGACGATTGTTCGATCTCATGCATTATAGATCGTATGGCTTTGTCTTTATTGTTATTACTTATTGATATTCATTCCATATTTATTATGAGCGGAACGATTTCATTCCTTCTTATTAACTTAATCTTTTCTTACAAAATATTTTGCGCGTGTGCGTTTTTTAACGATTTTCTGTTCTAAACATAGAATATTTTTTAGAGCGCTGCCGTTAACTTTCGTGAAGATGTTTGTCAAAAACAACAATTTTGTCAAGCAGATTAGTGGCTTATTGGTTAATTCGCACGTATTAACTCGCCCGAAACGGGTGACTAGACACTTTTAAATAATATAATTTTCTCTGTAGGCGATTCGCACGAAGTTAATTTATTTGTGGGCGAATCCACAACTCCAAAAATACGTATTAGGCAATTGGCACATTTTAAATTTTATGCAATAAATTTAGTAAAAAAGTACACTAGCGCACAGAAGTGATAATAACTATTGGATATACAAACTATGTGTATATGAAGTGCTTATGAAGTAAATTTTGAATTAGTAGTAAAAGAAGTTTTGCCAAGTGTGATAGTCTGTTACTCACAATTTTTTAAGAATATATTTTATTACGATCTATTTCTCCAAGTCGTTTCTTTTATCTTACATTGGTTATGGGCCCAGACACCAAAGTACGAGACGCAGGGTAGATAGGAGTAGCGTGAATCCAGTAAGAAGTCTGGAGAGTTAAGTAAGGAGTAATATAATCAAGCTGTGAAATAATTATTTGTGCAAAGGAGCGACGATGTGCAATTTTGAGGTAGTGAGCTTCGACATATTAGGGGCAGTATCACTTCGAAAGAGGTTTGGCTGAAAATTTAGTCTTTTATATGCTTGGAAAGGACCTGCTTAGAAGGCTGCACTTCTAAGAGGATTGATGTTGCACAAAATGTCGGAAACAGGTGATGTACGAAATCATTTGAATAGTTTTTTTGACGCTGTTCATAAACTAGCAGAAATGGGTATATATATCAACGATGATTTGCAGTATATATTGCTAATCTGGAAAATTTTAAACTTTTAGATGTGCCGTTGAGTCAAGAAACGAGTTGCCGAATACATAAAGATGAATGGATCTCAGAATGAAGGCGTAATGTATTCATTTCTGAAAAAAGGTTTAAAGAAATGGCACAAAAGCGCTAAAGTTTGAAACAAAACTAACCAATTTGTCGGCACAGTTGGCGCAGTGGTTAAGCGATTGACCGCTGCGCTGCGTGTCGCGGGTTCGATTTCCGCACGGAACAAATATTTGTATGCTCTACAAATAGTTGTTCCGGGTCTGCCTGTTTGTGTATGTGAGTTTAAATATTTGTAAACGCACCCACAATACAGGAGAAATTCCTAGGGCGGGCCAACGTTTAAAAAAAAAATGGATATAAATGCTTTAAATGTCATGAGGAATGACATAAGGCATCAGAATGTCCGAATAAAAACAAGTTACAAGAAAATGTGGTAGCACCTAATGTGGACGTGGACGAAGCAGTAATTAAGTTTAATGATTCAGATTTAGAAGTTTGTAATGCTGTAAATACACAAAAAGCCGACTGTATTTTTCCTACATATAATCTAAAGAATAAATTATTATTTTCGTATTTATTATTTCAAATTGTTCTGCTCTTATCACTTCTGTACGCTAGTGTACTTTTTCTTAACTTTATTGCATAAAATTCAAAATGTGCCACTTGCCTAATACTTACGTACTTCCGCAGTTGTCCAATAACTCACACATACATTAACTTTGTACAGATCGCCTACCGAAAAAATAATATTATTTAAAAGTGTCGATTTGCCCGTTACGGGCGAGTAAATTCGTGCGAATCAACTAATAAGCCAGATTAGTGATTACCTACTAATAACTTGTCAACATATTATTATAGTAGATAATACTTTGTTATCACAGTAATGATGGATGTTACTGCATATGCACTTAATATTATGAAAATAAAGAAAATAAGAACAATTTCGTTATTAAAAATTCCAACATTCAAACTCATTCTAGAGCTGCAAATTAGAAATCTTAGAAATTAGAACTTAATGAAATTAATAATTTTTAATTAAGATTTTTAATTAAAAAAGCATCAAATCTAATTATCGATTATTCTTTTTCGATTAGTGATCCCAATCAGAAGTATCGTGTCCTAGTATTAGTCTGTTGATTTTATTTCTAGAACAAACTAGTTAACATTAATTCCGCGTATGAAATCACCAGCGCGGCCATGCAGATTTCAATTAACGTTCGTAATTAAAAATGTAAGTAGAGAGAATAAAAAAAATATAGTATTAAGTAGTAGATTAATTTATGCCAGTTGATAAGCCTATTTATTATACCTTGGTGTACCTACGATTAATTCTGTTAATATCCAATGGCCCAAGTAGCTTTGATAAGGGGGGTGATTTTATTACTTATTCAAGACGGAGAACATTATTTTGCGTATTTTCGGTACATTTGGTACGTTTGTGATGTTATTTATCCCTTAGGTTTATCGATGTGTGAGTCGCAAAGCTGGAAAGAATTCTAAGAAGGATAACAACCTCATTATAACTTGTACCTTACAAGTTTGTTGAGCCCTGCAAGTGAAGCCTATAAGCTAGGAAATGTCTGTTGAAGTGCCAACTTCTTATGGATATAATGCGAAACAACTCGAACTTTAGACACCTACGGCTTGTCACGGATTTATGCAGAGGTTAAGTTGATATTAGTCTTGCAAACTAATACAAATAGGTTTTAATGACGTATTTGTGACAAACACACACTCGTTTCAATTGCGACTCATTTCGGTGAAATGATGATTTTGAATTCTGGAAGTGGCCCGCGTTATTAATTTTTTAGATAGTGATTCTCTCACCGCAAGTTCGTCGCTTGCTATGATATTAATAAATAAATCTACCTATCACACTGCTATTTGTTAGGACTCTGCGATTTTTTACAATGTGCCAAGACAATGATACGGCAATTAGTGATATGTAAATGTAGTGGTAAACGTTTTGTCATCTAGCAACATTACAAGTATATTAGCAGTCACTCAATTGGAAGTGTTAGAACTCATGACATCCAGCCTTAGTAAAAGCTTGTGGAATCTAAGGAGTGCAAACTTATTAGCTTTAATTTAGCTCCACTTTTCATTACCTACCTCGTATCTATGTTAAGACAGTTTCTTGCATTAAGATTTACATCGTCAGATTCGCCTGACCGCGTCAAATTTCTGTTTTGTTGACGAAGACATTTGAAGTAAATTGAGTATTTTCTCGCTCAGTTATACCTAATATAAATCGTATCTATCGTGCCATGCGGGTTGTGTGAGATTCCTCTTCTCAGTATGGACACCTTTTCGGGCGACTTACCTAAGTAGGTGCGGTGAGGGCAAATCTTAAAGATTTAAATCTTATTTCTTGCACGATAATTTTGGACAACTTTCCCTTGTTCTATTCAGTTAAAAGTTTTCATACTTGTTCCGTTTCGATAACAATACGTCTTATTTCCTTGCTCTGAAATCCGCAAATATGATACTTTAGAGTCCTTCTCGTCACAAGTTAAGAAGCCGAAACTGTCAAAGAACATGCTTTCGAAGGACAAAGACTAGCAAGAGACGGGTCGTCGCGTCAAAAATTTGGCCCGTCGTTCAACTAGTGTGAACCGTGTACCAGTTCCGGTTTTTGAAACAGTTCCGGGGAAGTATATTTGACGGGAATTGGAACTGTTAGATGATATGGAACGGAACTTTTTATACTTATTTCCCTAAGTTTAGTTTATTCAACTTAGTGATCTAAGTTTGTTGTTGTGTTGCTTACAGACATCACCTATGGAGGTTTATTTATACGAGTTTTTGCGGTTATTATTATGGATTTAGAAGTAGATGGGAATCTAGGTTTGGGTATTAGAAGTAGATGGGAATCGAGGGTTCGGAATTATAAGTAGATGGGAATCTAAGGTCCGGAATAAGAAGTAGTTGGGAATCTAGGGTTGGGAATTAGAAGTAGATGGGAATCCAGGGTCCGGAATTAGAAGTAGATGGGAATCTTGGGTTGGGTATTCGGGGTCATAGTTAATTATGGAGTGTAGTGAATAGCTATGCGCAGTTGTTGACAGCTGAATAGTGTTCTTACAGAGTTAATTTCATAAATTAAAGTTTAATAAGAGAACACTGTTGATGCAGATTCATCATGCGATAGTTTACTTGATCAAATACAAGTTCACCATTTCCCTACCTGCCGTACTTACCTACCTGTCAAGGTAGTTAGTACATGAGGTACATGATTAATTTAACAGGTACCTAATGTAGATTCAGTGATAGGTAGGTATGGGAACCTTATACCTAACGTTTGAGGATCCTGGGCCCGGCAGTCTCGACTAGATAGCGACGCTGTCGCAAACTATCGATCGCTAAATATTAAAGTGAATCCTCAGTTTTAGCCCGCCAAATTTGAATTTGACGATTGATATGTAATTGATGATTATTATTTGATAAATATCTGTATACCGGAAGCAAACAATCATAAGTCACATTAAGCTAATTATTCAGTGCACATGTTTTAAGTCTCAATTTGAACACTACTCATTTAAGTAACTTGACTACATAATTGTGTGAACTTCTAAGTAAAATTTTATTTGTTGTTTAAATGTAGGTGACTAAGTAGTTTTTTATTACAAAAAGATATTAATAAAAATATAATTAATTAATTAAATAATAGTATACCACTAAGTAGATCTATAAATGTTTGTTTCAAGGACATTACAAAGTGAATGTCGAAAAAAATGGACTTAGGATAGTATACCTCCGGTATACAGATATATAATTCTCACAGTTGAGAATCCCATTTTGATCAACATAAGACGTAAACCAGTGCTGCATGTTGCAAAAAACTAAAGAAAACTTGAAATTTGCTGGCTACAACAGAGGATTCACCTTAATATTTAGCGATCGGTAGTTTGCGACGGCGTCGCTATCTAGTCGAGACTGGCCCTGAGTGAGTAAGTACTAAATGAATTACGGCCGTTCATATGCGTTTATCGCTACAATACAGAAAATGAACTTGAACTCGTCACAAGAAAACTGGCGGTGGTTGAAACAAAATAAGTGCGTTTTCGTAATGAGGGTAAGTAGTCGAAACACGATCACCTATCACAGTTCGTGTAGCGTGACCACTGTTGATTAGTGCTATCAGCGGCTCTAACTAAATCGTTCTAAGGACTGTCGACACTTCAACGTTACTTATGAGATGATAATTCTTTCCAATCTTTTCATTAAAAGGGGATGCGATCTGAAGGGCAATTCCAAAATCTGTCAAAAATCCTTTAATTATAATTAAAGGATTTTTGACAGATTTAAACTGAGATTTGAATGCGAATGTTCTTAAGAATATTTGGAATTGCCCTTCAGATCGCTTATTTTCCTTTTTTTTTGTTAATTTTTAACATTGATTGTCTGTAAGATAAAACTGCAAGTTGATTGTGAACGATTTCAAGGACAATAATTGACCTTCTGGCATGTGACTTTAACACAATATAGTGTGTTTTTCGATAACCAGCCATCGTAAAATTGGACACCTAAGGCTTGTAGGCTACCAATTCTCATGCATTTGTCAAATTAAATCAACCATATTATTGATATCGATGGCTACACCACAAAACAACTGTTACTATTATTTTGCTTTAAGGCTCCTTCAAACAGGCGCGACACGCGACACAAAGGCACCGCTCGTCGCGCGACAGGCGATACCTTTGTGTCGCGTCGCGGGTCGCGCCTGTTTGTAAGAGCCGTAAATAAAACAATCAGAGTACCTACAAAGTTTAAGAGTAAACTATGCTCAAAACTAAAAGAATGAAAGTATCCAGATCGTGAAACACAAAATACAAATAAAAAGGTGAAAATGATGTTTTAACAACAATAGTTTGTGGCTGCGTAAAAAAACAAAAATAATGCAAATGCAAGCTCAAGCACTATTTTCAGTATTTTCTCTCTGTGAATATTATTAAGAAGCTAGGATTTAATCGTACGAGTTACATTGCCGTATCTAATTGTAATTTAATATCTGTTCAGCTGTTTCCGCAAATTAGCTCGTATACTACGAGTACATCAGTCCCTTTTAGATTTGTTAGCAAGTCTAGTTCAGACAGTTGCTTAGAGATGCAATACATAAGTTCGGCATATTCCTTTCGGCAGTATTATTATGAACAACAAAACCGACCCGAAGCAATTAATTAGGTACTACACATATTATTCAGCGTAAATATATAATTCATACCTAAAAAAATCCATAGCACTTTAAGTTTTCCCTTCCTCAACAGTTTTTCCTTTTAATATTCCTGGCAACTTTTCCATTTTTTTTTCCTTAAAACCTTGTTCGGACAATTACAAATATAAAAAAACAAATACAAATCGATCCAGCTGTTCTCAAGAGATGCACTTACCAAAGATCAGTTGTTTATATTTATAATAAACGGGTAGGTTCGGTACTCAAATTTTAAATGATGCTCTATTTATTCTGTACCTAACGTAAGTCATGATCATCATTCTTCTACCCTCATCCCAATTAGGTATCTATCTCATAATTAGTTTACCTGTTATTGCGTTATATTTAATTCTTTTTACCTATTGTGGTATAGTAATTTTAATCTAAGTGCATCGTTTTCATAGATAATTAATGTATACATCATATTGTAAAACATTTTTAAAAGAGTAACGGCGGAGTTTCTTGCCCATTCTTCTCCATACGAAACTACCTTTTGGAAGGGGCAACTAGAATCAATTCTATTTTTTTGTAAATTTTGACGTTCAAACGTACCTCGTAAGTGCCTATTTGAAATAAATGATTTGACTTTGAATTCATTCCTGGTCGGCGCCGCAACAATTTTTTTTTCTTTCATACTCTTTTCTTCCATATTCTTCTCTATTAGTCGTCAGCTCTGTAGTCAATCCCATTCGAGCCATATCATCTTTCACACAGTCCAACCATTTGTAGGTTACCTAACATAAGTAATACAATTAAATAGCAACTCCAATTATAATGTATTCAATTAGTGGATACTTTGCAGATAAGCACTTCGCCTGCAAATAGCGGCTAGAAAAGGATGATTTATTTCCAATGGAATGCTCTTTTTCCATTTCTATTTAATTGAGTATCTCTTAGTTCACGCCGATCGAGGTGGTAATGGGAATTCTATTGTTTTATTATTTGCAGCAAACGTTTTAGATTTAAAATTAAATAAAGAATAGGTGAGTACGTAATTAAGATCTTTTTTTCTTACATTTAAGTACAGCTCTTCAATCCTGTCGATTTAATAAATTTTTAGAGTATATTGGAATGCATATAAATACATGTTTATACTTTTTGTGAGTTATGAAAAACCTGGATGAGACTTACAGACCAGGGCAGCATGCCAGTAAAGGGTGCAGACCTGTATACAGTTGTTGAAAAAACGCTGCCAATAATGATAATGACGATGATGAAGAAAATATGCATTCAAAGCTTTTCCAAAAATGACACTATTAGGGACTCTAGAGAAAGTACCCACTAAGGAACTAAGTTCTCGATTTCAGCGACGTGGTTCTTTTGAGCATTCTCGTGAGCCTGTAATAACTTCCGACTTTTCAGTACTCACCCAACTTACTGAATTCACCGTTCAATATTACTAGGTACCTATACCACAATAGATAAGTATGTGAGATGTTATCTGGTCAACACAAGCTGTGTGCCTGATGAGATGAGCCATCGTCAACTTTTCAGGAGTCATAGGAAAAAAATATATGATTACATAAGGGTTGAGTTTTGAAAATCCACTAAGAAATTAGTGCTTGTTATGTATGAGGAACTGTAGCGCAAAATGTCATGCTTCTACAAAAATTCTGAGCGTTGTCGGTCAGTGAGAGAATGAATGACTTAAGATTGTAATCAATTCGATTTTCTAAGTTAACCTTGAAATTCCTTCAAGAAAACAAGTAGGTACCTGCTTAGGTACTTCGTTCCTTGCACGCGTTACAGTGGCCTGCCCAATAAATTTTTAACAACAATTTTAATGTAAATATTGTATGGCCGTAACAATAGTTTCGCGTTCATTGCTCATAAAGATAAAATGGTAATTACATTCTTAATGATCGTGATTCAGTGCTTTCGACCATTATTTTAGCCGATATGTGAGTAAGCTGTGAGCCATTTTATGGTGGTGACTGTTCGACCTACTTAAAACATACTTACATACGTTTCTATGGGTTTATGTTCGTAGACCTATGTGTCATCGGCTGAAAGTGTGTGTTAAATCTTCGAAACGGAAGTAAGAAAAGTATAAAAAATCTCAGATATTTTTATAGTTTTCTATTTTATTTTATTTTACTAAGTTCGGGAAACTTACAGCTAACTTTATTAAGTTAATAAAAAAAACATTATAATTAGAACATAATAACATTACTTACGTTAAGTCAATATTTTTTAAGAACACTGTAGGTAATTAGTGACAAAGGTTTAAAAATATGTAATTTAAAAGCCCACTTACAAGTTTCCGTTGATGTAGCCTAAAATAAAAACTAGTCCTACTATATTACTATCCCTTTGTTCCTCATTTTCATATTAAGTACTTTTAAGCATTCTACATATTTTCTTGATTTCCAACGAAAACGTAACACGCTTTATCATACGCTTCAACATTATTTATTTATTTTATGCAAATTATAAAAAAGTCATTCTACCAACACGGCCCGCGTGGTAGATTACATCCCAGTCCCTCTCAAAGAGAGCACGCCTGTGTCCCAGCAGTGGGAGCATTATAGGCTGATTATGATTCTATTAACTATCTCCATATCCATATTTAAAAGACTGTCACCACGACCATAAAACAGGGCCTTTGTGTAGTGAGATCAGCCTGCCTATACCACATTAATTGAACTGTGAACTAACTAAGTTAGACCCGACACAAACACTACTCCGGTCGGTTCAACAAATTTTAGCTAAAGCCTTGATTACGTTTACCCGGACATAGGCAACACCGAGATTTAATATACGGGATGGAAAAATAAGGAAATATCGTTTTTATTGTCAATGAGTGTCTTTACGCAAAATAAATGCGATTTTGGGTGTTTAAAAATTGTTATCCTCGTTTTTCACACCCTGTATATTTTTTTTTATTATGGTATCATGAGCTGAATGAAAAAAATGTTTTCAATATTTTGAATGACAAACATACATATACATAAACTCACGCCTTCTTCCCATGGGATATAGGCAGAAACTACAGACTACTATATATTTTGGATGGTAACATGTCAAATATGATAAAATAGCAAATTAAAATGGCGTTTTAAACTGATTACGTATTTGTTCATAAAAACTAAACTATTACTTTAACTACAATCGTACTAGATTTACGTGCATTATAAATTATAATAAAATAACATAATCATAAAAAATACTTACATTGTTGCTCGTGGTATTGGTAAAGCAGGTAACTCACTGAGGTTTTCTTCAGAAAAGGTTTTATTCTGAAATTAAAAAGGCTCACAGGTACCATCTGGGGACAACAGTTTACGACACTAAATGAAAACACTAGCTAAAACCAGGCATTGGTTTATTTTGAAACCATCAAATACTTAAATTTAAAAATAGAAATAAAAAATAAATAACCACAAACAATTATAATAGTACTGAGGGGTCGGGTTTGTCATGATTGGTCGACAAACGTTTGGTCGACGTAACGATTGGTCGACAAACGATTGACCGACAGTAACGATTGACCGACACAACCATTAATCGACATATACGATTGGTCGACTCAACTATTGATCGACAATAACAATTGGTCGACATTACGATTACCATATAGTAATAAATTTTCTATAAGCAAAGAAATTCAGAAGCAGAGGCTTCGAGTAAATCGAGATGGGCTCCTACTTCTGGGCGGTTTAAAAAAAAATAACCACGAAGGGGACGGCGGGGTCTTTCAGACCCCGCCATCCCCTTCTAACCTAACCTGTCCGAGTCGGGGTGCCCCGTGTCCCGAGCTCGCTTCGCTCGCTCTTGCATCCTTTCCCCGATTGTGTAGCGTTGTCGGCTAATCGTAATGTCGACCAATTGTTATGGTCGATCAATAGTTGAGTCGACCAATCGTATATGTCGATTAATGGTTGTGTCGGTCAATCGTTACTGTCGGTCAATCGGTTGTCGACCAATCGTTACGTCGACCAAACGTTTGTCGACCAATCGTTAGTATCCGGAGGGGTCGACTATGGGTTCTGCCAATCAGACGACTATCTATAGTGACTAATTAGATATTCTGTATATATTTCATTTAATTTTTGTTTGTTTATTGGGAACATGATCATCATATGAAATTTAATAAGCTTTTGGGTTCCCGCCTAAGTATATTAGACAGAATGATACAAACCTACCAAGACGTATGAAACTTAAGCAAAAAAAAAAAGTTTTAAAATCTGTCTCTAGCAGCTTTTGATTGCATAAACAATTAGTAGAACGGTGTTATGTATCTGTAAAGGGTACGAATGAGTGCAGGAGGGGTATAAAGGTCATGGGGTCGACGACCCCAGGGGACATTTTTGCCAAATGACTGGCTGCTCACTTGCCTATATCATTCACAGCACTATACATTACAAAGTATCTAAGCTGTATACATTATACATTTACAGCTCGCGTTATCAAAAGGGTTAGTGTCAATATTGAAAGTCGCAAGAATTACTTTAGTTGTGCTTAGATTCCTACGTATTTATAAGCAAAACATTTTTGTCCTCATAATTTGGAGATTAACAAGTCAATGTATTCTATAAAATATTCATACAATTAATACGGGTCAGAATTAAAGAAAGAAAGAAAGAAAATAAATTTATTTGACCCAGGTTTAAGACACACAACATTCACAAAAAAAAAACTTAACAACAGTATTGTGTGCCTCACGGCTGCGCCAGTTCAGCATAAATGCCAGATAACTAGTGCCTGACGCTGGTTTTCAACTGGACTCTATGTTACGAGGACTTCTTACGTATGTAAATCAATTCAGAATCAGATTTGTTTTATATTAGGTAAGTTAATCATGTGAATTGGATATAAAAATGCAGTGATATTGAAAAACGATTTTTGACGCCAATATACCAACATCTAAATAATCCAGGTATCAATCAATTCAACCATCCCTTTTCACCGTTTGTGTTCTTGGCCGTTCTTCTCCATAGAGATCCACGTGTTGGAATGGGGAACTAGTTTAAAATTTCTGAATAACTGACCAAGTCTTTGACAGTTCAAAATTGCGTCTAAATGGTGTAGTTGAAATAAATGCTAAAGTGGACAAATAAAAGTAAAACCAGTGGTATAAAACTGCGTTCTGCTCTAAGGCTGACCTTTATCGGTTAAAGTGCCAAAATGAGCCGACTTTTTCACTCACGCGGCTAAATATTACAGAGAGATAAGATAAAATAATTACAACGTGTATTATCTATTGTTTAAACTAAGATATAATCTTTAGATGTTGGACCTAAGCCGTTATGCGTAAATACCGTGATTAATGCTGCAATAGTACTTTAAAACATATTGAAATAATTATGTTCTTAGGAATTAGGTGTTCACTGTAACAATATTTAAAGCCGGACAAATCGTAATAATTGTTTAAATCTGTACCTACGCAAACTCCATGGTAAATTGTATTAATATGCGGGCAATTAGGTATTATAAGCAATAATTAAAAGTAGCTAAGAAACAAAAAATAAAATAAAGGACCAATGAAGCCAAAACAAGATTTAATAATATAGAGTACCATTTGTTTATACATACGTACATAAACTCACGCCTTCTTCCCATGGGGGTAAGCAAAAACCACAGAACACCACCTGCTATGATCCTTACATACACCGTTAGTTTCGTTAACGTTTTGATTATAATTGCCCCAAAAAATGGCGTTGACAATAATGTACAAGCCAAGCACGAACCGACATTACATCAAAAACAAATGATACCTCCTCGTGAGTGTCAATTTTTTTTTTTCTGACAAACATCTTGGTGCACCGTAAAGTTGTTGGCACACTAGCGGTCACAAGAATCGACATGTCAATAAAAACTTAACCTTAATTCATAGGAACTGACACTTTTTTATGTTATCCGTGTTTTTTTTTTAATTAAAGAGATATTCGATGTTTGCTGAGGCTTAATGAGTTAAAGTACCGCCCACGTTTGTTCTAGACAAATTGAGTAAGGCATGTTGTATCATTGTGTGTACGGTGATAACGTAAAAAGATATCATTTGCATTGAGTAATGGACTTATGATAACATTCTTAAAGAAATCCTTTTGTTGTGCGTGCGAGTTACAATAAAGGGGTTCTCACCGCCCTGTCTGTAATAACAAAATAAAAATCGATATTAATATTGTAAAGGGGTAAACCTTGTGAGTTTGTATTTAGGGGTAATATTCGCAACTACTTATCTGATTCCGAAAATTCTTTCAGTAATGGGAAGCCGCAGTATTGAGGACTGTCTTTATTAGGATATATTTTAGATGGTATAAAATATTTGCATTAGTAGAAGTTCATTTTGGATTATTGAAATTAATGATCAAATCACATTTGTTTATTATTTTATTGAATTTCATTTCATATTAAGTAAAAGTTTGTTTATTAAACATACTACTCGAGTGCAAAGAAGGGTAGCTCTAGGTACAGTAGCTTCGTTATCCTGTTAAATGATGGAATCTGAACCAAAGTAACATTATCCCCAACCATGAATTTCCTTACAAATGTAACCTTAGTTGGTATGTATACCCATAATATAATAATATGTTTAACTACATCGATAAGTAGGGACTTGTGCTATTCGATTTGTTAAGACTACTAACAAATGCATTCAAGTTCAGTTTACGTCATTAGTGATTGGATAGCAATTATATTGGATCGACAAAACAATCGTTCTTGCGTAGTCTAAACATGGGATCTTTAACGTTATAGGTACATTAGTTCGTTGATGTTGTTTCCCTGCTCAATCAATAGTGTAAAAAGAAAACAGTTTGCCAGCATCATTTATTTGATATTATTGACAGCCAAACGTAAAATCAGGAAAACTTACTTTTCCTTGATGAACATGAACCCTCTCCAGGTCAGGTACTGAATGCTTTATTTAACCTCGGCCGTAAACCTTGGAAAGAACATGCATGATGTATTGAAGTCGACCGATCACACTGCGCATAATATGAATTGAAGAATCGAGTAGATCGGAACGACGCCGACGACCGCGCATGACATTATGTCAAATTTAAATTTCGAATCGAAAGCCCTCTAGAATAACTCGTCACGCATTTATTTATTCGTTCATCGATGCGTATGATGCCGTTATCTTGAATTAAATCTTTATCGTAATAAAATATTATTATTTTGGCTAGTTATTTAGTTACTCGATGCAACACTGACTAAAAACAGACCCGTGCCGTGACGTCATTTAACATTAATGATTCTTGTGCACCCGTATATATAATGTTGCGGATGCATTGTATCTCATGCATGATCCACAGAACTTGATCCTCGAAGGAGTCATGGTCAGGGGGTCTACTCCCTAAGCTAGAAGTCCGTAGTTGCACGAACGTTTCGGGCGTTTCTTACTCCGTATTACTTACGGACATAATATTAGTTTGGTTTCAAAACTAACTAAGAATGTATGACAACATAATTCGACAGTTGTCCCTACGACCGATGTGTTTTGGCCCGTACGAAAAATTTAATTTGAAACGTGTTTTGAAGGGTCCGCTAATTTCGGACGGGCACGTATCTTAGTTGACGAACTTAGAGAATATACCCCTGATGCGTGAAAGTAGGATTCGAGTCGGAGAGAACGAGATGTGACCCTGTATCACAGTGATGCGACATCATTATTTTGTATTCCCGTTGACGTTTATCTGACAAGCAACTCGATAACTCGGTACACTCCCAGCCTATTTCAAACAAAAGTGTTAGTTATTCTTTCGGAAAGTAATAAATACAATTTTATTAATGTTGAAATAATAAAGAATTGCACATTGCGTGAATTTTAATATCAACCAATATATTTTTTTAATTTCACGGGCAAATAAATATTAATTGAACATTATAAAATATCTCGTTACGATTATTAATATTTTCAAAGTTTTTATTGCTTCTGTATCGATAACTTGAGTATTAATCTGTATAAACAACCTTATATTTAATTTGCACACATAAATACTAAACAGAAAATTGTTTTTTTGTACTGAAAGGACTAAAGCGGTGTACACACTGTAATTGTTGTTTAGACAAGTACCTAAATGTGAAGCAATAATTATAAGACTTAGGTATCACAGATTGGAAATTAAGCCACTAATAGGCACGTGTTTATATAATCTACTCAGCATACCTCCTGGTACACATCAAAGTGTCATCATTACGATATACGTTACAAGAAATAATAAAAACAGCACAATCGACACTTAGAACAATAAATAGAAAATCAATCTCAAATAACTCTTAAAAAACTCGCTGAAAGTGGTACAACGAAATACAATCTAGCGTTTGTAGTCTTATTTCAGCAAACAAAACAGTAGAATCACGTGTAGGACGACGGTGCGACGCGATTCTGGTAAAACAATTTCCATTAAGTTTTCATTGAAATTTTTCTACTAGAGTCGCGTCGCGCCTGCCTGTGGGAGCCTTTATGAATGCATTCACAAATTTGATACCGATATTTCCAGGTGGCGGCTTAGCCTAGTAGGTATCTATTAATGAACACATACGTACGTAAAATCTAAAAATAACGTTCGTAATACAAATGTCATTTAGGAATGACATGACCTTTACGCCATGAAATAAAATAAAATATTTAATTCAATATTAGAACAGCTCTCGTCAGGCAGTGATTATAAAAAGACTCTTAGGATCAACGCAGTAGAACTTTGTTTTGTGTTTCAATAAATTGTCTAATGTATAAAATTTGGATGACGTTTGACAGTTCTTTCCGAGTGGGCTTAGAAATCACATGAATTTCCATAACATATCTGACACTGGCAGAATTGTCGACATCGGTGCTAATGGCCAAAAAGAAAAATAGGCAGTTATTATTATACGGATTTTGTTATTTACCTTCGCATAAGTCTTAATTTATCTGGCAGAACATCATCCACAGCGCGAATTTTACCCACTGCTGGTCATAAGACTCTCTTTTGCTTGTTCCATTATCCACCCTCCTGTGCCAGCCTCACCAGCGGGGTAATTACGTAACACACTAACAGTAGGAATGGGTTTCATTTTGACAGTTCAACAACATTCATTGCGTTATTTGCGTTGTTGAGCAGACAATTTCTTAGAACATATGGAGCAATGGATTAGCAATAGGCTTCAAAATGATTCAGATTGTGATAGATAGTGTGTTACGTAATTAGGGTGAAGGTCCTACCCGCGATGGTAACAATATCTGATAATATCATAAATAATTTCTGTTTATATTTTTGTTAGGTATAATAAACAGTCCTAGTCTTCAGCAAATCGGAAATTGAAATTTAGATCCACTGCCCTTTTTTTTTTTTTTGTGTGGGTCATCATCAAATGACCTCTCCCGCTCAGGGCGCAGCGGAAGGGCGTGTCAGACTCTTACTGACTAAAACCCACCCGTGTTCCTTCAGTTGCCTGTGCGCCAGCGCCACGGTAACTCTTTCAAACAATCCGCGACCCCGGCAGGCATCGGCCCTATCGGACCCCGTCAAGTATGCTGAAATCTCTTTGAGGCGCGCGTGGAACACAACGCGCCATCGACCCGGGCCTGGTCCTTACCGGACGGCGAGTTGCCCATTGCTCGCCGTCCGCAGGCCCGCGCCTACAGTGGCCGGGAGTCGGATTGAAATCGAAATTCGAAAAAAAAAAACGAATTCATCAAATTCTTCGGGTTCCCGACCCCTACTCTACCCTTCATGGGTGCAATTCTTATCTTTGAGATATTGCATCTACTGGCCTACTACTTACTTATCGTAAATCGTTGATAGTGAATACGCAATGGACTCTGCTATTAATGCCGCTTCTCAGATTTCAATATCATGCTACTTTCCTTATCTTGGATGTTCTATTGAGCAGTAAGTTTTTATATGTATGGGAAAGTGGTGTAAAAACGGGACCCTGAGGCAAAATTTTCATAAGTTTGAAAGAATATAAATAAACTTTAACAGGCTTTAATTAGTTTGTTTTATTAATCACATATTTTGAACTCGAAATCACAATTGTCTCAATTCTAATTAACAAAAATATATCATTATATGAAAGTTATGTTTTTACGGGTTTGCCCCGTGGGCTGTGTAAAACCGGGTATACCCGAATTTGCCGCTTAACAGCGGTAACCATGGAATTCATCAAATTCTTCGGGTTCCCGACCCCTACCCTACCATTCATGGGTGCAATTCTTATCTTTAAGACATTGCATCCATGCATGGCTACTTTACTTAAATTTCAAATAAAATAATAACAAATGTACATTTGTTATTATTATCCCCATAATTGATTGTCGACATATTACCAAAAACACTGTAAGATATGCCTATTTTTTTTTTTCGGACGCAATGGTGCTTCAGCCATTTGCGTCGAGCATGTGAGTTAAAGTAAAATGCAATCCTGCAAGATGATGATTAGAAAGTTTTTGTGACATAGTGGCGACACGTGCACTGTCGCGATTATTAAACTCCACTAACTTTTTAAACTATTTGACCAAATTTACATAATACAACGGACAAAGCTTTCCCAATAACAGCGTTCGCCTTAATGGTAGACGTATGCTATCGCGGACTTTTTTTGACCTATTTATGAGTAACAATCCCACCATACATTACTTATGTGTACATCTAACGGTTTCTGCAGCGCACGCTGAAAGAGCTCACAAACGCCAGGATTTGTTCCGACTTCTTCAACTATCATTGTCATATGTCAGCCAATTTACACAAAACTTTAATGAATTGTTCACCTAAATCTTCTTCATGAATCACTCTGTCCATTGATGAAAACCGTATGTAAATCCGTTCAGTAGTTTTTGAGTTTATCGCGTACAGACAGACGCGGCGGGGGGCTTTGTTTTATTTAGGTAGTGATAGTTATTTAATTAAAATCGGTCCACAGGGTCAAAGTTATTACAATTTGTTATCTGTCTATCTCACCTTTTCACTCCTTAACAGCTGAACGGATTTGGATCAAAGGCATACGGATAGGCCATGATTTGGGTTAGGATAGGATACTTTTATCGTGCGGGGGCGCCCTTGCCTGTATTGCACAGGCCTCCACCAGTGTCGGACGGGAATGGCCAGGTGTTCTCGGCCATACCCGTAGCCCCCCAAGGTGGGGGGAATGCGGGGCCCGCCAGCTAGGCGGGCACGCGCCGGGAGGGTTGTGGATGCAAAGGCTGAGCCGGATTCCCATGGCCTTCCCATCACGGCGATGTGGGAACACCGCTGAGTTTTAGTGGGTATACTGTCATTCCGACAGGAGTCCCACATATCCCGTCTCGTCCCCCCACGATCGGGAATGCATAAAGCATTTCTCAGCGAAAAAAAAAAAAAAAAAAAAAAAAGGATACTTTTATCCCAGTAGAATGTTCCCTTGTGACGATATCCGACATGCACACGGACGAAGCTGCGGGCAAAAGCTAGTAAATATATAAAACAGCGTTTTTACCAGCCATCGGAAACATATCGATTTCGTGTGTTGGGTCGACCTAGATGACAGCTGTCAAAAATATCAAAAAGTGAGTTTCAAAATTGAATGCAACTGGGAACATTTTGTATAACAGCATACGGAATGAAATTGACACTTGAGAGGGAAATTGAAATAATAGTGGGATATTTTACTGGTGTTAATAAAATGGCATTTTACCATTGTGTTTACTATGCATTTAAGTGATCAACCTCTTGCTACAGTCCGGCCGTCGAGAGAATGCGTTCCTAACACCTGTCAATGTGACAGTTCTAGTAACAAATAAAGATCAAATTCGCAAAACACGTATACTTTACTACTTTTTTGTATTCAGGTAATTATTTATCATCAGGGTGATGAATCTGTTTGCTCTGTTCTTTGTTGTCTTATGTGCCTGAAGTTTCACAGCTTTTTCTAAAGAAAGTACAGCAATGCTGCTGTCAAGCAACATACACAAAGCTGAAAAATGTGGTTTTTCACAAAAGAAGCTTTACTTTTTCAGCAAGTATATTTTATGATCGCAACTAACTTTTGCCTTTTTTAAACCAATAAAAGGATCTATTATATTTTTAAACACTCATTAAGCTCTGGCCACACAGAGGTGAATCCCGCGCGGAATGCGGGACGCGACTGCTCGCTTCGATTGTTCTAAGAAGTCACGCGAGTTTTCGCGTCAGTTTTGAACACCTCTACACAATTAGTTAGTTGACACAATACGCGCGAACAAATTTCGTCCCGCATCCCGCGCGGGGTTCATCTCAGTTTCGCCATAGCTTTATTAGGATTGGTCTAGTTACTTTAGCGCTGTGTAAACAGTCTGTGAGTGTAGGCCTCCATTTAATCCACGCGTCCTGTTCGTGAACGGGCGCCGTCAGTAGGGACTGGTCATCTCTTAGCTGCCACGGCTTATTTTAATTTAATTTAATATTTGAATATTTTTATTACGGACGCTTTTTCGTTCTGCATCGTTCTCGCATGGATAATTTCAACATGAGTGATGTAACCAATATTTTTTAACCGTATTTTGATTTAAAAATGTGTCCGTGGAGTTTCTTGCCCGTTCTTCTCCATAGGTACCTACTACGCTTTGTAATAGGCAACTAGATACATCTTTCTGACCGACAGAACCCTGGACAATTCAAAAGTGCCTATAATTGTACACTTATCTTAAATCTATTGACGTTTTGAAGTAGTATGAACGCGTTACTTACTACTTACCGCGTAAATGAAACTACATTATACAGCCCCAAAAATCTTATAAGTTGGGTATTTAAGTATTTATAAATGAACTCTTTTCGGATGACAGCGCTGTGGACGAGTACATGAACGCCTAAGTTTCCTTTTGTTTTCATTTAATTTAGTACCTAGTGTAAAGAGTTAGTTGTGGAAAGCATTTTTATGTTAAAACTTACAACAGGTAACTAAAAAGGATTTTCGATGAAAACTGAGGCTGAATAAAAATTATTGTCACGAATTATCGAAAACTTTGCCAGAAAATTACTTTAGCTATTGCAAAATGTCCTAGTTTTGTCCCGGAAAATTAAAAACTCCACAGATAGTAAAAAATATAAAACAACCAATTTGCACGGATAACTACAAATGAAGTTTTTTAGTATTTTTTAATACGACATTTTGGCATCGGATATTCGGATTTACCTTTGATACGTTTTCAAGCTCTTATCTGATTTTAATTAGATATTAGGACGGTTTGCGAGGCAGTATCGCCACCACAAAAGGGTTCCGTCTAGTTTTTGATGAGGTTCAAAATACGTCATCATGATCATAAATTACTAGTATACCTTTTCGGCACGAATGTATATAGATCTAAATAGTACCCATAAGTACCTACTGAATGCGTGTTTGAACTTGCACCCTAATTACGTAACACACTATTAATCACAATCTGAATCATTTTGAAGCCTATTGCTAATCCATTGCTTCATATGTTCGAAAAAATTGTCTGCACAACAACGTAAATAACGCAATGAATGTTGTTCAACTGTTAAAATGAAACCCATTCCTACTGTTAGTGTGTTACGTAATAACCCCGCTGGTCTAAACGTAAAATTTTGTAATAATTTGAGTTATACTACGACCAGCTACCGAGAAATACGTTTCCGTAACGTTTTTAACGTATGACCTGAACCGTATTATCCGTCAACTATCGCGCTATTATTGGCTATTGTAGCTCAGGGATAGCATGTTATTTTGTAACTAATTGCCCTAACCAAATCGTATAGCAATTAGGTTTACGGGCTTTCTATGTAATAACGGGATGGGCTGCGCTGCACCATTGCTATTCCTTTCACATAATCGTTTTCTAATTTTCCTTTACACCTCATTTACATGGTGCAAGTTACTTGCCCGTGGCATACAATAAAAGTTGTACCGTTTAGACAGTCTTTAGAGGATGCAAGTCAATTGTTTAGAGGCTGCAAGTCAACTTATGGTATATGGAATTAAATCGCACCGTGTAAACCAACTTTTAACGAAACAAATTTGAATTGGTCTGGAATGGTCAATAGTGGCGAATATTCTGATAAATCTTTGATCGAAAACAATGAGTGGCAATCAGCTAGCTAGAGGGGGGACCCTCTAGCTAGGTGATTGCTACTGACTGTTATTATACAGAAGCAAACAGCATCGCTACAGGGCTGGATGAAAATGGCGGGTCGAACTGCTATTGTTTCTAAAGGATTTATTGACTGCATGTTACGATTTAGAGGAAGGCCTTCCTTCTGCAGGCCTTCTGGCTTTTATCCTAAAACCTCTGTCATAGACGGAGTAAAAAGTGATGTTATAAAGGATCCAATTTTCCTTGTTAAGAAGGTCACTTTGACAAACTGGCTGTAAAATTGTATACGGTTCATATCAAACTCCTGGGGATTTCACCAAGCCTCCATTTATTAACCCAGCGATATTTTGTATGAATACTTAATTAGTATGCGTGAAAGAGACAGATAGCTTTTAATTACTAGAGGGTTCTCCACCAATTCCAAAGAAGAGCTTCAGAAAAAAAAGAACAGGGCTATAAATAAAGTCAGAGAAATTATTTGCTCATCCAGTTGAATAACAGCTTAAATTGATCGTTTCAAATGACAACTGTAAATTTTCGGCAGTTGTAAGAAATGCCTATAACAAGACCAATTGATGTAGTGTCTATTTGATATATTGACAATGTTCCCTGATCTTACTATAGGTACTTTGAGAATATCATGATGGCCCAGTGGTTAAGGACTCGCCTCTCATGCGCGAGTTTGTGAGTTCAAATCCGGGCAAGTGCCAATGTGACTTTTTCATTCCATACGTACTTTCCGAGTTTATCTTGGACTTATCTGACATCGATGAAGGAAAGACATAGAAAGAAAGAAAGAAAGAAAATACGTTTATTTGCGGTAAACATAACGCAAAGAAAAAACACAAATACAAAAAAATAAAACGAGTTGGGGGAAAATATGCGTCACATCCACACAAAACGGCAATCGCTCAGCATAATGCTACGACCCTATGCGAGACAGAGCCCCAGCGCTGGTTTTCAGCGATAGCCGGCGTTGACATCGTGAGGAAACCTGGACTTATAGTTAATACTAGCTGCTGCCCGCGGCTTCGCACGCGTGTACGTCGGAAATTATCCTACAGGAACGTGCTAACGGGTGCTATCTGCCAGTGAAAGTCCCGTCAAAATTGGTCCAGCCGTTTCGGAGATTAGCCGGAACAAACAGACAGACAGACAGACATACAAAAATTATAAAAAATGTTATTCTGGTATATTATTATGTACCGTGTATACATCCATATGCATTTAGTAAAAAGCGATTATTTTAATATTACAAACAGACACTCCAATTTTATTTATCTGTATGTATAGATGGTCTGAAATCGGCTACCCGTCTTGGGCAAGCGTGGTGATCAGGGGTCATTTATGCCTTCTCTGTATGAGAAGAGGGCTTTACCCTGCAGTGGGACAGTGATAGGCTGGTATTATGACATTGAGAAGAAAAGTAGGTTTTTCTATATTGGCCCAAGTTCCAGTTTAATCGCGATGAATATAATTAAGTAGAACAAGTCGCTCTTAATTGACTACACGCTGACATTACGCTAATCAGAACTCTGGCAGCTGTATTCACTTAATCGCAAACATAGTACAGATAATATATATACATAAATTGATATAATCATATTGTATTATTTTAAAAAGCACCACGGCCACGTACACTCCGGTGCATTAAAATCGCTAACGCAATCGACACGTCCCCGTATATCGATATCTCATCGAGTCAATCGAATTACATTTTAATATTAAAATTATTCATATTGCCAATATATTATTGCTGGACCGGTGTCGATTGATCCAACTCCGGTAGGATTAAATAACTTGAATACATGTGAAATTATAATTAAAATATCCCTTATGAATATTTTTTGCATTATCCACGTCGGGACGGGCAAACATTTTAGGTTTTTTAAAGTAAAAATTTACATTTAAAACGTTATAGGATCATGTATCGACGTCGTCGTCGGTTCGAGATTAAAAAAATTGTAACGTCAAGATCGTAAGTTATGGTAATATAATAATATCGTGAGAGGTACTACATACTCGGTACTCGTACTCATTTATAACTCATACTTGAGTGATCGCACGGCACCAGGATATCAAGTTGTTGGTTTTAAGATAAGTGTCATAAATAACACTTAAGTACAACAATAAATACATAAGTGTTACAAATTAGAACGAAGTTTGTAGAAACTATTATAGTATCTTAGACATAGTTAAGCGTGTCGTTGTTCTGACATGGGTTCTGCAGATTACGACATAACTAACTATCCTAAATTATTACTTCTTTCCTGGTACGTTAAGTATGAAAGAATATGCAAAATATTAACTGAGCTAACATCTCAGTTAATATTTTGCATATTCTAATTATAAAATTTTATCAGCCGAGAAGAGCAGGTGAACCGACATGACTTCAAAATTACGAAAAACCTTATAAAACTTGAGTTTATTAAGATAATTAACGAAGAAGCTTACCTCAAGCTTACCTTCGTATCATTTTATTTGGAAATAGAAAAGATAAAAGAGTTTATTTATTTTAAATACATCTTTAACGGGGTACCACAATAAGTATGTAACTTTGGGTTCGAGATTATACAGGGTTAGTTTTCAAAGACCTGCAACATTTTCAGAGGTGATTCAGAATCGATAATATATTCAAAATATGTTTTTTTTTTCGCAACTTTTTTAATACCTCCTAGTTAAATTATGATTAAGTAATGTTAATAATGTGGGTACTAGATTAGTAGTAGTAGCCGCCGCGCCGCGTACCCGGCGAGAGGCGTCATCCTTGTCGCGTGTTCCTAATATAGGAAAACTTTCGGACATTTTCAATTGAATGTTTTCATTTTTTTTTTATTATTGATTGTAATGTTTAACACACAATAACGATTTAATTAAGAGATTTAAAATTTAAAATTCGGCAGTTTTTTGAAAAGTAACCCTGTATATTATTATGGTCTAAGGTCAAGTAAAACAAGACTTGGGAACGAGGAGACTATCTTTTTTTAAATTGATCACCTTTGACCACTGTTTCACCTGAGGAGCAATTCCTGTATTTTTAAGAACTGTCGCTCTCGAATGTCACTCTATGTGTCAAAAATACCTCAAACTTCCCTGCATTTTTGAAGTTTTTAAAACTGATTGTCGCTGAGATGCTATTACGACTAGATATGGAACATTCTTAAATACGGGACTTGGCCTTCTGATGGCAATTAAGCGGTCGACGAATTACCTACCTGTTCACTCGACACTCGACACCTTCTGATTTTCATATCTACTGAAAACTGGAATATTTATTCTATAGAAATAGAGAAGTTTTGTCCAATACACAAAAACAGGTGCTTACCATTAATAAAATAAACAACAATTGAAGCTTGATATTGACAACAATATCCCTGTATTAACATTTACTTAAAATTATTTATATACTTGTTGGTATTTTATACAAAGTTCAATGAAAGCTCTTACGGAAATTCATTGTGAGTGTTACCTACACACATTATGGGTAAATGTCAGTAGTTAGCAGGTATACATACTATATCCATCCGCATGATCCGTTAAATAAACATTTTTATACCAAGTTTAGTGAACCTAGGTAAAATATACATTTTTATATCAAGAAAAGATATTGGATTGAAACATGTCTACTCCATTTGGATTTATAATAAAAATAGAAGACAAATATCACAAAACTCTACCGAGCACGGTGATGGTTTGTCAGGCCCCAAAAATCAGAAAGTTGCAAATGGCGAAATTCAACTTCAGCTTTACATAAATTTAAAAATATTACGTTATCGATATCTGTTTCGGCCTTTGTTCAAAATAAGCTCCATAAATGTCACATAACTACGGTTCCGATATTCGTTACAAGGAAAGTTTATTTGTATGCAACCAGTGTTTCTCATTCCAAGCGCTGATTTTACCAAAGTCAGATATCTTATAACCGTGAAATAAAATTGACTTCTGACAGATCTAGTATACAAAAAAAAAAAAAAAACACTCAGGATAAGACTTTATCTAGGTATAAAGGTTTGGTGAAATTCGCCCTAAGTGAATAAACCGTATTCGATTTTAAGAAATAAATTTCTTTAACCACAAATGTATGAAAATCAACTCAACAATAAAACGTTATTTCTAATCTTCTGATGTAAACAATCGAGACAATTAATTATTACCCACTTTTCCCCAATCCCAAACCATAAACATGTTAAGAGCAAAAACGGTAGCACCTCTAATTAACCCTGCTCCCGCGCATTAATCTGGGAGAGTTACGCTACTCATGTCAGAACAGTATTGAGTGCTGGCACCGGGCAGTATCGGCGATCGCCGCGCCGCCGCGCCGGGTGGGTTAGCATGCTTCTACACGTGTATGAAGCGGCGCGGGCGCGACGGCACCCCAGATTAAGATCTACCATAGACTAAGAATGTACAGACGGGGCAAAAAGGACTGCCTCGTTGGTCGCACGGCAAAGGGTCCTGGATTGTATCACCAGGTTCATTGCGCGTTTGATGATAAATGATTTTATTTCTGTAAGTAGGTTTATATAACCTTTTTACACGTCCAACTTCTTTTTTAAACTGGATGTGGTCGTCACAGGATGTGATGATAATAAGACTCAAACATAAGTATCTGGCGGAATGTGGGTCTACAGTGTACCCCTAAGACGACCCTCTGACCCTACATTTTCTGGGAGTTTAGATCGGGCCACACACTTAGTATTGTAGCGTCGTTTGCGCACTTTATGCACCGCATTTGTTCATAGTCAAAATTGACAACCCTAACGATAGGTAACATGTTGGGCAGCGTACAGTCCTTTCACAGTTATTTTAGCTCAGACAGCAGCAACCCAATAGTAACCTTATTCCAACGTAAATAAAGATCACTGTGATTTTGAAAGACTTATCAATGGCAGCAACTCAATAGCAACCTTATTTCAAAGAAAATAAAGATTACTATGATTTTGACAGACTTGTCAGTGGCAGCAACCCAATAGCAACCTTATTACAAAGAAAATAAAGATCACTATGATTTTGAAAGACTTGTTAATGGCAGCAACTCAATAGCAACCTTATTACAAAGAAAATAAAAGTCACTATGATTTTGACAGACTTGTCAGTGGCAGCAACCTTATCTCAAAGAAAATAAAGATCACTATGACTTTGACGGTGATGCAAAAGCAGAGGTAAAAAGACTGTGGGTGATTTTATCAGCAACATCTCTCAATCAACTCTAATCTCTAATGTGAAACTTTAATATGTGATCTTGAGATAGATACACACCATATTTGTACGCCTTCTGGCATAACATAGCGCTCTTTCATCAAATATAACATCTGTATTGCTTTACCTGTGTTAACAAATAAAAGTGATTTGATTTGATTTGATTTGAACATCAACTCCTGAGTTTCGCTTCTATGGATTTGTTAGTCTGTGGTTCTTCCTTCTCACATCGCTTCACGGGCTTGTGGCCCGGTGCTACTGTATCTTGTAATATCGTTAATTACCAACCTGCAATAGATTTTTGGTTTGGACACTTTCGGGTGTAAAAGAAACACTGTAGATTGAATGATAAGAGCGTGTAATTGGTATGTGGGAACCATGTTGTTTTGATTTAATATACATATTTTTCTAATAGCTCATAATATTATTTTGTTTATTATCTGTGTTGGTTAGACATGACATGATAGTGGATTGTCAGTCTGTCAGTCAACTGGTCAGTGACCTAAGACACTGTTAGTACAAAGAAATTAAGTCGCTAACAGAACACATTCGCATAACAATAGAAACAAATGTTATTAAAACTTCTTATATCTTATTTCCCTGTCACTGTACCCTTGACTAACAAGAACGTACACACGGCTACATATCAAGCTATACATTTCCAGTATAAGCTGACTTCTCATTGTACGAAAAGCCTATAAAATGCGAGGTCAGTTAAAATTGTAAATTATAGCTTGATGTGTCGCCGTGTGTACAATTGTCCCGACTAACCGCAGAGCCCTAACTACTTAACTACATGACCCGTCCTTCATTCCGGTTGGCTCATTGAAAAAGAGTTAAAACACGACAATTACGGCACGACATAAAAATTAAATATAATTAAATGACAAAGTGTACTATAATGCAGAATCGGGCCCATATTAGGAAAATGTAGTTAATGACAGAACGCTATAATAGCAATTAAGGTGGCGGTGCTACCGGACGCGGTTGTAAGATTCGCTTACTGTATTTATAAAACATAATTATGTAACTAGCGAAATGTGGGTGTGCTATAGGTACACCTCTGCCTTGCCTAACCCATGCAGGGGAAACAGGCGTGATGATTTGTCATTTATGTAAATAATTACTTAATAAATTGATATTGTAAAGTCAAAATTGAGATGTGTCTATTTGCTCAACAATCAAATTCCCTGACTGTACAATAACCAATTGAGCTTGTTGTGTTGCGCATCGCATTACATTGCTCCCATTTTATTCTTACAGGTACATTTATTTTTCGGAAAATTAAACTTATTACCTGTTTAGGTAGGTACTAAATGATTTAAAACAAACAACCCTGCTGTAGGTACCTCCCGCCGCTAGGTCTTGATCCTCTCTTTTTAGTACACTGTGTCCCGAGTCCGACGGCCGAATATTTTTTGTCACTTTACGAAAAGTGACGTGTCGACGCAGTCATCTGTGTACGAGATAAGCTTACGTAGTATGTAGTGTTACGAAAACGTTTACGTTTCGCTTACACCGTATTTAGTTTGTTACGTAGTAGTCGTAACCATTCCCGATGTTCGACGTCTAGCACGTTTTGCTTCTTCTCTCATTTAGGCACGAATTGAGAATAGGTCATGCTGTATTGAATACCTTAGCTAGTCACAGCGGAGATCCCTGCGCAGTGCTGTCACTCATGGGTTAATTAAGCACCTAAATTATAACAATGCATTTGAGGGTTATGATTCCGAGATAACTAGGGATGTTCCGACTTTCTTTTCGACTACCTATAGATAGAATGAACACAACATAAACGTAACACAACGCTTACTTTCCCCGAAAGGTTAGTCAAAGTATACATATATATACTACATCCACATTTCTTCAGATATAATGAATAGGTAGATAGAATATACTTTATTTTGCAACAAAATTACTCTTATTTTAAATCTATACAATACAAACAATCGTTTATACGTTACACAGGCAAAAAGCAGTTAACTCATACATAACATCGTATAATAGTATCCTTGTTTCTGTTTCTTGTAAATTGTTTAACGTATAAACCCTGGTATGTAGTCAAATCATTGTCATTAATTTTAAAGACACTGATGATGGTGTCTGCTCTAACGGTAATGAATTGGTGGGTATTAATAATAATAATAATAAAATTGTTTATTTATCCCAATAAATAATACACACAGACACAGTTCATAACAATGCGACAAGAGTACAGTGAGCATAAAAACATAACTTGTGTACAGAAGATTTAGGTTTACAAAAAGAAAAAGATTATAGTCTATGCATACAAGAAATAATGAACCCTGTCTCTTAAACTAGGAAACCTGTATCTTAAGAGACAGTGCTCATTGACATAATTAACTTAAATAATAAGTTAATAATTCGTTAGGATGAGACTTTAGATAAGTACACTATCGCATTAGATTACGCCTGTAATGATAGATGTCAGTTGGAAAATAAATAAATAAATAAACTTACCTTAATTACTTGAACTTACTGTCATGGCGGTCACCGGTGCACGAAGTACCTCGGCGATGAAAACGCGGGGTTGACGGATCCCGCGCAAAAAGTAGACTAGAGTGCAACTATGGTTGCAAGTGTTAACTTGCTTATGTTTTCTATATAATCGAATGTCAGTCGAAGTTGTGTTTGGAACTAGACGGTGTCAATGGGGCGAAAATATTAATTAAATACCCGTAGGACTTATGTAGGTTGGTGTTATCACCTAAGATAGGTAAATTAATAGTTTACCCAGAAGAGATACAGGAGTGAAAGTATCCGCAGTCCTGGGAACATAAACCAAGCAAGAGTTCGTTTGAAAGGACTTCGGGATTATTCCCGGACAGATCTCGTTCTAAGGTATGTAACTACAATTCCGTAACATTCAACCTGATTGAAACCATCGCTCATGAAATTAATTTCAAATAATAAAAACAAACATAACATAACATCTCGCTAATATTCCGCGAAGGGTTAGGCAGAAGTGTACCTATAGTACATCTACATTTCGCCAGTTATGTTTAAGTCCCATGTAATAGGGGGCGAGCCTATTGCCATCAACCGGGCACAAATCTAGACTCCGTTTAATATAATATAGTAATTATTATTAGGTATTAATATTGGGTAGGTACCTTTATTCAGAAACATGGCAAGTTTCCTAAGTAACAAAGTTTAGCGAGATGTCCAAATCCGAGTATGACTTGAATAAGTAAAAAGGTAAATTCTTAAGAAACTTCAAATAAGTTATAATAAATTTCTACTCGCCATTATTATTGAATTTGACAAGATAATGGACAGCAGCATTAATGTAACTGTGTGCTGATCTTCATTACTATTAGCATAAACTGCAATTTGTGGAAAAAAAGTTAAAAACTAAAACCAAACTACGACAAAAACTCAAACTAAAAAGAAATAAACAAGACACCATAGATAGACAAATGAAAATGCGGAGTCACACGTCATGAAATTAAAGCATAAATCGAACAGATTCACATACATAGCCTGTTAAAATCATAACCCGCCTTACCCTTAGGCGCAGTCGAGTAAAAAGGATCGAAAATAGCTTAAAAAAAAGATGATCTTTTAGTTATATTCAAAAGTGACACACCATTTAATTGTGCGAAATTATAATGAGAATGTATGAATGAATTCGTCTAATGTTCATTACTAAAGTAATAAAAATATATTAATGCCGGTTACGTCAATTTAAGCCCTTCGGATAATTGGTCATTTTTCAGCGTACAGTCACGAGCACAAATATATTGTGACTATAAATATAACGGTGCAAACCGCCCTGTTCTTAGTAACAAAATATTATTGCTTGCTTGTTTTGGGCCAGTAAGTTATTATTGGCAGTCTAAAGGCTATCGATACTTCGATAGTCACATATAATTAACTGCCCGTGACTGCAACCGCAATTTTTGCCGTTCAAAGTGTTCACACGTACAATAAATGTTTCAATAATAGCTTCTTATTATTTGCGTTGTCTTTATGACACATTAACACGATCAACACTGATACAATGCGGTTAGAAAACTTTGTAATTGCTACACATTTTTGCTCCACTCGACCATAATAAAGTATTATAGCCGAGATAGTTTTTATATACAAATAGTTTTTGTTTGTGTACGAGCAAGCCTACCGATGCAGTGTACGAACAGGCTGGCTTGGAGAATTCTGGTTTTTTTTTCATTTGCAAATTGGCATGGTAATAATGATAGGGTAATCTTTTTTACTTGTATTTACGGTTTTGTATATTTTTTTTATTTTTAATTTATTACTTATTATTCATTCATCAGTCCGTGTGTAACTGTAGAAAATAAAAGACCGTTTCCGCTTGAAAGACAAGTAGTAATTAAAAATCTTCAATTCTTTATATTATGTGTCTTTTGCAGAGAGTCACTAGTACTACAATGTTGCCAATGTCACGTACTATTTAAGACCAGGAAACTAGATCAATAGTAAAAATAACTATGAGAAGAAATTCTGTAAGAACAATTAGAGAAAATAAGACTTTTACACAAAAAATGTCTTCAATGCAATCCGTCATGAGTAAAATGTATTATTAGCCAATCAAAGTGCTTTACATTATATTAAATTGTTTTTCCAATTTATAATATTGTAAAGTTTTTCATTGATATCATTTGCAATTTAAAACTCTCGTCATTAACTTTTCGTGCTGACTATACCTACATACATAACTTGCATTGTGTCGTAGTACTAATATATATAATGTTAACATAACGCCTGTAATCCCCGAAGGGTTAAGCAGAGCTGAGGGCCTAGACAAATGGCATTCGCTTCGGAGCGATTCTATTTCTACAATCGCTATCGCTTTCGCTAATGATTCCAAAAACTAGTGATAACGCTCGTCAAAACGTGTCCCTTGGCTTCTCTGTGGAAGTACCTAATCTTTCGACGCTGTCGATTCATTTCATAATCGAATGTTGTTAACATTGTCTAGCTAATTTTTATTCGTTGACCTATGATCACGTGACATTTCGATAGCTTATGTCAACCCCATACATTTTAACTTTTCTACTAGCGTCATCGCTAATCGAATGTTACTTTGTCTAGGCCCTCTGTACCTATAGTACACCCACATTTCGCTAGTTATGGTTAAGCCCCATGCAGTAGGGGGGGGGGGGAGGCTTATTTACGTCAACCGGGCACAAATCCAGACTCCGAGCTGCTACTGAGAAGACCCTAATGGAAAACGCAATTACCTCGCAGGTAAACGAACCCAGGACCACATCGTCCAACGAAAATCTATTACGTTATTGTCTAATTTCCATCCCACATTCAATGTCAATTCTTGTTGCGATGCAATTAATCCTCTTTTCTGTTATTTATATTTGCTCTTGATCGAAGATTATTTGTACCTTCTTCTCTGTCTTTCTCTTTTCCATTTTGCTTCTATTGTCCCTTCTACAATGGTTGTAATTGTTATTGAGAGCAGTGGTGGCCCAGCGGTAACAGCCCCGACTTACAAGATGTAAGTCTTAGGGTCGAACCCAGGCAGGCGCTTTACTTTGTGTAAATAATTTAATCACTGCTGCTTTCAAAACGGTGAAGGAAAAAATCGTGAGGGAACCGGCAGCTCCTAGAACCGAAAATTCAAAGATTTGTGACATCTACCAACCCGTACTGTCCAACGAGTGATGTGTCCAAACAATGAGAACATTATAGGCTAATCAAGCAATGGTATAAATTATACACTCATCACCTTTCGTCAATCCAGTTTAACGACCGACTTTTCTCAACTTTTCCTACTACATTTGTATTTAAACTTTATGCACAAGTAAAAACTAATTCTGTATAAAGACGGACTTAATGCCTGAGGCGTTTTGTACGCTCGGCGTCATATCAAGCTATACATTTCCAGTATAAGCTGACTTCTCGCTGTATGAAAAACCCTAAAATTGCGAGTTCAACTAAAAACTGGAAATGTATAGCTTGATAGGTCGTTGTGTGTACCTGTCTACATTATGGTGATAATATAGAGACAAAACATGGCAGGTGTAACATACAGGATCCAATGCTTGAAAATAGCGATTTCGTCAGATTATGGAATTTATCTATATTACTATTATAAAGAGGTAAAATTTGTACGTTTGTATGTAGAGGAAATCTCTGGAGCTCCCAGTCGGATTTAAGAAAATCTTTTTGCATTTGATAGCCCGATCCTTGAAGAAGGCTATAGGCTATGTAACATCAAGCTTAGGAGCTCAGGAGCCGAGCAAAATAAAAAGTCAGAAGGAACGCTTAGCGAAAACGAAGTAATAGCGCGGGCAGGCGATGCGATGCAACGGGGTGGGTCGAGGGAAGCAGAAAATTCATGCGGAGGAAGCCGCGGACACAAGCTAGTTTCATATAAATTAAAATGCTTATATACAATATTTAACCCAAAGAATTACAATGTACTAAATTAAACGACTAACTAACTATACAAATAAATAAATAAACAAAAGGACACTTAGGCGTCGAAGTACTCGTCTGCATCAACGTGCCCAGAAGACTGGCGGCATTGCCACGTTGCATGGCAATGCTAAATCTTTGGCCAAAGAACGAGCCACCCCTCTGGTCACGTCACGCTTTTCTTCATTGGTCGTTTGTGTCATTCCAAGTGGCTAGCTAGTACAGATTTCACTCGCCGGACCAGCACAGTGTCAGGAATTCAAACTAGCGCCATAATTGAAGGAAGCCGAATGCAAATCGTTTATTATTTATAATATTATAATTACGCAGCGGTTATTACATAGTTGTACTAGTATACCAAATGTTGTCGAGTCGGTTAGAGTACGGACTTACCGGTTGTTTTGCATATCTTGTCGTTTCTCTACATAACCCCTTTTCCGTAAGGGCGTTTGCGTCTATGTTTAGAAAGTAATGTTGTACCGATCGTAGATAGGATTGACTGAATTTTAAATGTTTACTACTTACCTATGCTTTTTTGTTTTTTTTTTCTATTCGAAGCAAAGTGCAAGGCAGTGTCGGGTTGCATGTTCAAGAATACAGTGAAAGCGATTAATTTATTCGTTGAATTTAATAAACATGAAATTACATGGAACTATATAAAATTATTTACTGATATTCTCAAAAATTGAATATATAATGTCAACCTATCAACTACAAAAATAAAATAATAAATTGCAGTTCAATTCTCATCCATAATCAAATACATTCGAAGAAATTCATCTTCACAATAATGTTTCTTGATCACTACAGATCAATGTACCGTGCACCTACCAGTTCACACACAAGTACCATTAAATCATCTAATAAAGATACAAGCATCAGTGACGTCATTCAATTGGCAAAAAGCCAAATTAGGCAATTTTAACGTCGTTTGATATACCAACAATAATGTATAAACATTTGAACAGTACATGCGGAACCATTATCTCTGGAAGTAGGTTAAAAGAAACTAATGTTTTAATAGGAAAAGCCAACAATACAATAGAATCAGTGGAAAATATTTGTTATTGCGATGACGTGGACCTTGGGGATGGGGTGCGGTCCCAGAGCCGGCGGCCCGCTTCAATGAGCGATCAGTTGTTTTTGAACCTGACTGTATTTCAAAATCGTGACTGTTCACCCAAACTTTTTCATGTAAATCACTTGATCTAAAAAAATCAAAGTACTTATCTATTTGTTTTACATTTTAAAGAATAGGTCCTATTATATTAGGTACTACATACACTAATAATGACAGACAAACAATATTTTGATGTTTTTCTATGTAAGAAATAAGTTAGAAGAGCGGATTTATATCGCTTCCCCGCTCTCTGAAACTGGGGCCACACATAAAAATGATTCACGTTCGGTAGCTGCGCGTACGCTCATAATGTGCGTTAATTTTATCTAAAAATAACATCCATTCTTTGTTTGTTAGATTTTTACGAAATCTGCCTGCCTTTATTAAATGTGTAATTCGTTTCTCCAGTTATTCTGTTTTTATTTTATTTTATCGTTCTATATTCATGTAAACTACGTTATGTTACGAGTAATTCGGAGATTTTATTACCGATATCAGTTTTAATGTATACTTAAAAACGTAATATAAAACTTGATAATCTATACTAAATAAATAAAAGCATGCCCTGTATTTCACAAAAATATAACCTACTTAGTCTTTTAATTGCATATAAACTTATTTCATGAGTTGGGTAAAATAATTAGCCAGGTACCTCTACCTACACTAATATATTTTTATAATCAGGTATAGGTGGCTACATTAAAACTTAATTTATAACACAATTGAATAATCTAAATGGAATCAAATATTATGTTATTGTATTTGACTATTATGTAGGTACCTATATAACATTATTTCAGGAGTATTAATTGCAAATAAATGACAAAAATCCTACATGAATCAATTATATAACAATGTAGTTCGATTCAAATTAATGTAGATGAAGTAATAAGTAGCTACACATCACAGCTTATCAAATCGAATCATAAAATATAACACACGTGCAATAAAATCAATAAAAAATCGATTAGTCAAAATAATTCAATTTCGCTTTGCGATTGGTCGATACAAAGTCTTATCATACAATTTGCAACGTCGCGATTTGTACTGCCGTTTATATAAACAATAATGCATTATATTTAATCAGTTTTTTTTTGTAAACAGACGTATCATTGCAATTGTAGCGCTAAAAATATCACTAATACAGTTATTTATGGTTTTAATGGATGTTATTAGGTTATTAGGCTTTTACCCGCGACTTTGCCCGCGTAGCTGTCGGAATTTTAAAATAAATTGATAACAGCCGTTAAACCACGCCATTTACCGCGATAAAAAGTATCCTATGTGTTAAGGGGACTACATGAACTGCACGCAATTTTATAATGCCTAAAAATCTATCATCCATTGCAGTAACCAAAATCAGAAAAATATATGATATTCTTCTGGATATAAGCTAGTTAGATAGTGTGTTGAAAACATAATACAATTAACTTGATATGATAGAAAAAAATCACGAAGATACCTCTAAATAAATATTTTAACGATTAAAAACCATACAATATATGCAAGCATTCAGATTTTTTGTCAGATTATTCTACAAGTAACATACTAACGTAATAGTGTTTTAATTTTTTAGTCCAACGAATAGATTTCTTGTAAATCCATAATTGCTTCATAATTTGCAATAAATTACCAGCGTTGTGTCATCGCGCGTCTCTTTCTTTTCTATGCAATCCGACAGTGACCGCGCATTAGCTCTTGTAAGCCTCTTAAATCAGGTTATAAACCATCAGTGTGCCAAATTTCATCCAAATCCGTTTAGCTTTTTTTGCGTGATTGAGTCACAAACTATCATAATATAATATTATAGTGGGATATTTATATTATGATTCGATACAATATCGTATCAAAAGTATCGATATATAGTAGGTATACGTTCTGAAGACAAATATTATTTTCATCGACACAAGGAATACCTGCAGATATAGTTTATGTACCTACCTAGTATCGATACAGCTCAGTATCAAATGAAAAGTATCGATACTTTTCTGAATTCTTAGTTATTGTACGCACTTTTCTAACTGTAGCCTGGAAGGGGCGATCAACCAGATATAATAGATTTTTATTTATTCAGTAGATAGGCTAGCATAAAGGCCAATGCCTGCAATGGCGGAAATAGATGTGAACCTTACATTCTGTTGTATCTATTATTGGAGGAAAATTACTTATTTTATGAAAAGTTCTTCGATTGCGTTACTAAAACTGTTATTTTTCTTGTTTCAGGTACGTATAATTGTAAATTTTACTTACAAAAATGTTGTTTTATGACATCAATCGGACTCAAAAGACAAGGTATGTTTTTTCCTTACTGTACAGACGATCGCAAAAGTGTAGGCGTAAAGTTTTTTTTAAAGAGTTAGTAAGTTCAATACATTCAATAGTTTGCCATTTCATCTTCCATCTTACGTCGTCACCTGTGCAGTTGATGACCCCATGGCTGCGTCTATGGACGAAGTTCGCGTAGCTGAATTTTAAGTCAAACATATTTGAACTTTTGGCCATCGAAACCTACCCTAAAAAGATGAATAGTTTGACAATATGTCAACATTAAAACGAATCCAAGGAGCCGTTTGCAATTAACTCTTAGATGTGTTTCTAGTAAAGCAAGTAAATCGAAGGGCAGTAGTAACTAGACTTAATTTGAAGAAGTGACAGGAAAGAGAACGAGGCTCCTGACCTTACATTTGATGTTATGGAAAGTAACTGTGGTAGTTCGGGCCGGAAGGTATGCCTAATGGTCACCATTGTGGAATAATACTAGATTTGGGCAGTGCAGCATTTGTAGAACAGAGCAAGAGCACGTAGGAAACCTCCTCTTGCGGTGAGGTGATGTATAGCGTTGATGCACAAGAAGAAAGAGACAAAGTACTTCATACTGATGGGCGACACATTGGTCTTCGAAGGCTCCTAACGATCTCCGATATCTCATACATCCTTGTGGTGCCTACAGTAAGCCAGCACTCTCACGTGTATGACTAAAACCTGCACAGAGGACGACCAAACGAGGCCACATCTAGCGCGCTACAGGTGGCTACCTATTTTAGAAATAATTTAACGAACCATTATAGAGGAGAAAAAACGTTATCAGACCACAGAGCTCGACGATCAATCAGAGGTAAACCTGAGACGGCAAAGCTCTGTGTTCCACGTGCCTCTGGAGAATACAATGGTGACGGGCTCACCAAATAAAAACGAATAAAACTCTTCTTACAAAGATTGTGCAGACAAAATACCTATGTTCGAAATAACAGCAAAATGATCAAACCTACTAAACTTACAATAAAAATTAACATTACAATCTTATAAAAAATAGCGGAGAACACTTGAGCGTTCGTCTGTACGTATTTGCTTAATTATTCTATTATACTTTGTACCGTATTACAGAATTTATTAAGTTGTACAAAAACCTTTTAATCCCCATTTTATTATGCATATATATGTATATGTATACAGCGCGCCGCTTGTAATAAACTCTAATCTGTGGTCTGATCAAAATTACATACAAAGTGGTACCGCACTATGTACCGTGAAATAGAGATGACATTTTTATAGTAACAGTGTTCATTGGCGATAAATCTGCGGGAATTTTAGATATTTATAAGTTTTTATACTTACACAAATACACATTTTAAGAAAAAAAAAACACCAAAAATCGCGCAGATTTTTTAAAGTAAACATTGTTGTTAATTTACCTATCAATATCGATCAGTATTTCAACAGTTTTAGTCGAACTGTACTTTCTTAAAGTGAAATAACCATTAAAGTTGATCAATCAGTAAATCAATACTAAGTATTACGTTTCATTAGAATATTTTTGCTGTTACAATATTATGTCCATTGCTGGCTTACGTACTGCACAGAGCACAGAATTGCAATCCATTGCAACACTGCTTAGAATAGTTTGGTTTTTAAGGTTGCACTAGTCGATATTTTTTCCATACAAATTTCGGGAGGGTATTACTTCACTATTTGATATTCTACGTCCAAAGTTAAACGTGATATCGTTTTGTCTCATTATTAGTTTTGTCTGTGCGGTAACAAAATGGTAAAATAAAAAACCATTAAAAAGTTATGAGCCAACAAAGGTTCGGGTTTCTTGCTAATTTGAATGCAACTTTGGGCGTAAACAAGTAATAAAATAAGTGTAAAATCTCCAATACAAAGTCGCCACTGACAAAGCTTAATTATCGAAGAGTTTAATAAACTTTATTTGTAATTGATTTATGCAGTGGTTTGTTTTACTATGAATTAAAGTAAAGGTGTTTGTTTGCGTGCAAACTAGACGTTGTTGACAGGTTGACACTGATACTTTCGCTGTCGGACACGATGCTATGTGACACAGCGTGCTTTTTGGCCACGCCCACCAGTGAGTTCGAGCCCGCGACTAGTTCAACCTTAAGGCGAAACCGCCAGGGTAGCCCGTTAAATTATTTTTTTCTTACGTTTTTTGAAATTTGCAGGTCAGTGTCAGGTTGTACTCGTATGTTGATCAAAACAAGATTTGCCACCGTAACAAATATATACTTACAACACAATACGCGAATCGCACAGGACACAATGGATTTTGAGTCGCGTCGCAAGTCGCGCCTGTTTGTAGGAGCCTTTAAAATCATGAATACAATTATCTAAGTTCAAATTACCCTATCCAATGACTTCATGAAATCATGACATGTTAGGTCAATTCTAACTTAAGATAATTTTAATAAATTTAATTCTGAAATACCTACTCATCTATAGAGAAGAACGGGCAAGGAACTCGCTGGACGCTTTAGATGTGGCTAGCATAACCACATTGAATTAATTCCTCGCAGTAGACATTTCTTCTCTCATGTTGGCCTCTAGAGAGAACAGTTTTAGCCGCAGTGAAGAGTTAATCAGTCAGCGAGTGCGCTATCACTGCTCTGCAGCTTGGCCTAACTTCAGGGCGCGTCAGACGTACCTACAATATTGATACTAGTGTGGTTTTTTTTTAATATTTTGCTGGGTTTGTTATGCCAAGCTCAGGGTAGGTTATAAGGACTATTTTGCTCGATATTTAGCATTCATACAATTAATTTGCCTAGAATTAACCTTTTCACTCATGATTTGATGACTCCCAGGTTATCATCATTTAACAGACTCCGGCAAAGAAGTTTCGGATGAATTTATAAATCTTTTATTGAAAGTTGAAACCAATCAAATGAAGTACAACTGAATTTCCTGTACCATCTGCCCTCTTTACTTTCAACTAGAAAGTCATATTGGTTTTCCCTTTCTGCTCATTTTATTTTGATAGTTTTATAAGTCCTTGGGTCGTGTGGAGTGCTAATGTTCAGTATTTCTGTTATTCACAAAGTGATCAAAATGAGAATATGACTGCCCTTAAAATATCCTACATATTCTTCTCACTGGTCGTTCGCATCCGTCCAAGATGCGATTTTACATACTCTAGAATTTTCCTTCAGGTAAAATACTGTTTGCTCTACATTAACCATTCTAATTGGACAATTCGAAAGGAATGAGTTCCTAGGGAAAGCTGTCCATTTTCATCGCTAAAGTCTTAATTTTAAATGGAATTAGCCAACTAATTCATACAACACTTTACGTGTTTACCGTAAAGATAGTTTGTAAGCTTAAACGCACATCCTAGCACACAACTCAACCACAGTCTAACCATTCAATACAGTTGTCCTACGCAGGTATTGCTCTGTAAGGTACCTTTCGAGGATTCAATACCAAATCAATGTACCACTGCCAGTAGATAGTACCACTGTGGCCACTGAGGCGTATTCCTTCACCTTTTATGACTACTTGTCAAATCATTGTACCATTGCACACTGGCAGTAGATAGATAGGGTTATACCTTCTTGAAAAACAAAAACTTGAAACTTGGAAAAATACTTAAATTACCACCGAGCATATTTTTATTAACATATTTAATATAATTAGTGCAGCAATTGTTTCTATAATAAAATTTACATCCAGCTAGATGGGACTGCGATAAGTCTATTGTTTTGTCAGCACTTAAACGCTAGTATGTAACGCTAAACATATTTTTAACTGCCGTCTATACATTATTCGTTTTTTATGTTCTCCGTTTATTACACCGTACATTAATTATAACAGTTAAAAGAGCGTAGTATAATAAAAATGTACATCGCTCCCGTTTCTTTTTTATAATTGTCGATGGATGTTGCACTGTTGACGTGTATGTCGGATTGCTTAACGTAAATGCTAATTCCGACTCTTTGCTAAAAGTTTATTAACGTAAGTAAGCTGCGTTTATTTAAAATATCGTTCTGATCATCATCGTGTGTACGGGGCCTTAGGTTGATCAGAAATGTTGTGTGAATTTTAATCAAGATAGTGGCACTGTTATGTAACTAATTTAATAAAACAGGAACATACTGCCACGTCTTCTAAAAAAGCTTGCGAAAACGAGTGAATTCGGGTGATAAAATTAGTCTTGAAAATTGTTATAAAGTTGTAATTTGATAATAGGGTTGCCAAACATAAACATTATTAAAATTTAAAACTTTGCAATACATTAATTTACTTCCTCCGTTTTTCCTGTAAACTATAAATTATCTACAAAAAAATATATGTCTAAACTTTATATTAAAACAAGTTTTATTTGCAACTATTCATAATTGTCTAGCTCAATTTATTTTACAAAAAAATCACGCTAGTGCCAACCCTATCCGCACATGCTTTCTGGTCATAATTATGTTTCTTAAATATGGGTTAACTACTTATCTTTAGCCAGTGAAAGATTTTTAACAATTAAGTGCTCCACTTTGAGGAATTAAAAATTTCAGCTCCTAAAATAATAATCTTAGAAAAATGCTTCAACGCATTTAGGTATTCCGATACAGTTTTTTGAAATATCTATTTTTACGTTTTGCCTTTTTGGGGTTCCATACCAACATGGTAAAAAAGGAACCCTTATGGGGCCAAAGTGACAATAATTCTTGCCGAACTATATTTCAAGTGAAAGAATTATAGAATGACACACACACTGTTATCACTTTTTATTTTTTATTATTTGTGTTTTGTGTTTCACGTACTGTGTCCAAATAAACTTTATTCTTTCTTTCTTTTTTCTTTCTTTTCTTTAGAATATAAATTTTCTTGCCGCATTGTTTTTGAGTTATGAAAAAAACGTTCATAAAAATACCATTCCCCCTTATCTCCGAAGTTTGCCAACCAAAAGCTCTGAAATAAATCTATAAGTTTGAGGTTTATGTAAATATTACAGGAAAAATTATACGATGTCTCTAACTAGTACAGTTTTTTAGAAATCATTAAAAACCGTACAAACAGACTTAGATACGCGGTCGCAAATGTATTTCATTTTATTAAATGTATTTCGTACAAAGGTACGGAACCCTCGGTGTGCGAATCTGACTCGAACTTTGCCAGTTCTTTTTTCAATTTCTCGTTGCTTCTATTTCGGGAATGCAGTTCAATATTGAAAAATGTCTAAAATACTCTAGTGAAATCTGGCTACAGCAGCGGGGTAATTGAGTAACATACTAACAGTAGGAATGGCTTTCATTTTGACAGTCCAACAATATTCATTGCGTTATTTACGTTGTTGAGCAGACAAATTTTGCGAACTTTATGAAGCAATGGATTAGCAATATCCTTTAATATGATTCAGTTTGTGATTGATAATGAGTTGCTTAATTAGGGTGCTGGTGCCGATTCTCTTGTCACAAAATTCTCTAAACTAGACAAAAATTCACCAAAATTCAATTTATTCCTGTCGAATGATGTTTTCCATTCTGAAATTGACTAAAGTGACAAAACTTAACTATTACATAGTTTCATATAAAATACTCGGAAAACTGATATGAAATTGATGATATTATTCAGTAAACATACTTAACATTTCTACGGTCGGAAATCGCATTTTGATCAACATACGACGTAAAAAACAGAGCGCAATTTGCAAAAAACCAAAGACAATTTGAATTTGGCGGGCTACAACTGATTCACCACCAACAATAAGAAGTTTTAGTGATAGTTTAGTTTAGTTCAGTGTACGAGAGGAATTGGCAGAACACTGTTTGATATTTTATGATTTTTTTTATCGTATTTTGTTGAATTTTCGTTAAAACTATCTGGGCCCCAATTCTGTACGGTAATTATTATTCCCCGCGTAATATTACCACGTCATGATCGTGTCTTGTAGAAACGGTTTAGTTTATTGTATCATCTATAATATATATTATTATATATAAATATATAAAAGGCAAAAGTGATTGACTGATGTATCAACGCACAGACCAAACCATTAAGGCTAGAAACTTAAAATTTCGCACACGTATTTCTCTTATGACGTAGGCATCTACAAAGAAAGGATTTTTTAAAATTCAACCCCCAAAGGGGTAAAATCTAAATATATAAAAGGGTATGTTTGTTCCGGGTAAGCTCTGAAACGGCTGGACCGATTTTGACGGGACTTTCACTGGCAGATAGCTGATGTTATACGAAGTGACATAGGCTACCTTTTGTCTCGGTAGTACGTTCCCGTTGGATAATATCCGACATCCACGCGGGCGAAGCCGCGGACAGCAGCTAGTAAAGAATAAGTTATTAGCAGATGTCGAGGTTAGATAAGGAATTGACGTGGTTTCGAAGTAAGGAATCGTTAAATGGTTATAGTGAATTAGGGCCCAGTTGTACATCAAAGCGGTTGGAACTCAACGGTATATATCGCTTCTGTCCGGGACTCCGGGTATACTCAATACTCATACAACTACTGGTTTCCGCTCCTACTTATTTTGTCCGTCTGTTTGCGCTCAATTATTGACTTTAATAAGACTTTGACAATTCATGGTATTAGAGCACACATGCCTACTATTTGTACAAGTTTTATACCTACATATCTACGTAGTACATCGATTATAAGATACATTTTCGTGATTTTGTGTTAGTAATGTAACATTAACATAACACATCACGCCTGTATTCCGCGAAGGGTTAGGCAGAGGTGTACCTATAGTACACCCACATTTCGCCAGTTATGTTTTAAGTCCCATGTAATAGGGGGCGAGCCTATTGCCATCAACCGGGTACCGGGAGTTAGTAATGTATTGATAAAGGAGTTTAGATGATAACAACACGAGTCGATCGAAGGTTAAGCTACGTTTGCCGTGGTCGGTTTGCGGATGGGTGACCATCCATTAGATATAGAGACACCTTTGTGCCTCGGAAAGCACGTTAAGCCGTCGCTCCCGGCTGTCATTCGTAAATCTTTAACAGTCGTTACGGGTAGTCAGAAACCCAAAAGTCTGTCAATCAGTCTATCCAACGGGTATCGTGTTACCCAGTAACTGGGTTGTGGAGGTCAGATAGGCAGTCGCTCCATGTAAAATACTGGTATTCAGTTGCATCCGGTTAACTGGAAGTCCACCCCAATAGTTAAGAATAGCCTGGGCAGATAGATTTTTGTTGAGTATCGTAGCAGGTGGCGTTCTGTAGTTTCTGCCTACCCCCATGGGAAGAAGGCGTGAGTTTATGTTAATGTTTATCTCTTGTGTTTCTAAATATTTCCTAATGTGGTAAATTATTATTAAGTATAAGATATTTTTCATTAGCTCCTTTTTTATTTTTTTAACTATTGGCTCCCCCCTATACAACTATTTCTTGCCTAGTTTGGAATTCAAAAGTTTCAATTATACTTATAATTACTAGCTTTTGCCCGCGGTTCGCCCGCGTGGAGGTCGGAAACTCGGAGTATAGTTGAAACTTTTGACGGATTTGGATGGACTTTGGAACAAAGATGAAGAAGTTATCTGTGTTCCAAATTCCATCCAAATCCGTTCAGTAGCTTTTGCGTGAAAGAGTAACAAACATCCCTCCATCCTCACAAACTTTCACATTTATAATATTAGTAGGATTACTTACTCACAGTTTAAAATATACAACAATTTTGTACACAAACCACGATCACGCATTTACTATTATATGTAAATATGTATAATATTTACTTGTTTTTCTATTGTGTTTAATGTGAGGTTATTGGATCCACAAGCTTTTTGTTTACTTATTTACTACATTTTTTTTTACTTAGGTACTTGACATGTGATCTTTTTTTGACGGACGCCTCACGTTGCGGAGTGTGGATTAGCTTCTTTAACAATTATTCTCCTTCTTACAATCCTAATAGCCGAGTATTCATGACGAGCGTGAGAAGAAATGACATTAATCACATTACATTGATTTTGTTTTTTATTTGCTCAGTAATTTATTGTATTAGAATAATAACAATTCGCTTGTTGTTTTAGGGTAAGAGATGTACAGATGCTTCGCCGAATATTTGGCGAAGAATAGAATGTACTTATTTTTTTTTTTTTTAAGTTTAATCTAATGATTGTTGAAAGTTCCAAACTCATAAATTATATTGAAATATATTTGAGTTGAGGATCAAAACCAATTACCTATATATCGCCAAAAAGCATTTACAAAACTTAATAATTTCCATGATTCACCAAAATCTGCTTAGGTGTACAAATACATACAATAATAGACAAACGAAGTCCGTAAATTTCGCCGAAGCCGAATGCGATCGTCGTCGTCACTTGTAACAGGCGCGGGCGCAGCTCTAGTCGACACAAGAACAAAATTTAGTCATTGTGTTCGTCACTGCGCCATTCATCATGCGACATTGTTTTGGCACACGCTCACCTCGATACTACATTAAAATTACACTAAAACAAATGGAGAATTATAAAAAAAACATCTATTTTAACATATCAAGGATTCCGAATGCCATAATATTTTTTTTAGTTTGATAAAAAATATCCAAGGAACATAAAAAGGTGAATGTTTTGTCTACGAATGATTTAGTCCGCCTTTTGTTTGCACAGATTGGATTTAGCTGTAAAATTGGAGACAGCGCGAGGAAGGGGCGCCTGCGCACGCGGCTCGTCTAGCTTGCGATAGATACTTTGTAAAGATTTCTTCACAATAATGTTAGTTCTGCTCGGGAGAATAGCTTAATTTATCCGTCAGGTAGGTAGGTATAAAGAGGAAAATTTAAAAAAAAAACTTGGCACGTTCGTTTTTTTTTTTCTACATATTTACACATAACACACACACCTTTCTACATATTTTTTTCCAGTAAATGTGATATACAATAACTAAAATGGAATAAAACACTAAATATTATTATTTTTAATTAAAGTCAAATTATGTTTAAATCAATAAAATTTAAAGTTATACTAAATCTATTTTCGTACTCTAGAAAAAAAACAGTTTTTTTTAAAGATTTTTTTTCATCAGAAACAAATACGTTTGTTTACAACTCCAGTCAGGTAGCGTAGAGTTCCTATGTTTTGTTTTTGCTCGTGTCCGAATGTATATGCCTTTTCTTTACTTAATCTTCTTTCACAATTCCATTCAAGTCACTTCAGAAACTCGTTACAAGTTCTATGAATGTAGTAATCCTTGTCATACATAAGAATCGAAATCCCAGTCTAAAACATCGCCGTACTTATACCAGAACTCCAAAATGGTCCTGTAGACCCGTAGTATCACTTTCCGCCGCCTTCACAGACCCCACCTCAATGGAAGGTACACACTTCAGTCGCGGTTGGTGGCATGTTTTGTCTGGATACACAAACAAAAATTGAGTCTTCCACGCTTCTAATATAATTGGTCGTCATATTGTACCGGTTTCATCACCACAACAGATTACCCACTTAGGAACTCCGTTTTAAGCTAAGTGGTTATTTATCTGGCGCTAAACCAGTATGGTTAACCACCACTGGTCATGGCCAAGCTGACAAATGAAGACTTTCGTTTGAACCAACAATTAGATGTTGTTTGATTCTGTTTGTGGTTTTGACGAAACGTTCAAGTGGCGTGGTTGTGCTGTGTGTTATACAAAACAATGTACGTTAACTTATTTTTATTCAGAGACAGTGTCTCAATATAATTGATTTGCAATTTGCAGAATTTTCAAATTTTCGTCCTCTTAAATAACGTGATCACGTTTTGCGGCCTAATGAAAAATTGGTTTGTTACTTTTGGCCAGGTAATTAAATTTCTGAGTTTTGTCGTATTAGTTATTTTGTCCCCTGCACCCTGCAATACCGTGTATTGCATTTTTATCTTTGATCTTGATTAATAAATTGCCAATAAAGACTAAAGGGTTCATTAAGGGCGTCCAGCCCTATGGACCATACGTACAGAGGCTTGAAAGTACCCTACGTACAATTATGTTGATGCTGTAAAGGGAAAAAATGTCATGTCGTGAACCTACCGCGGTGTAATATGATGGCATTTACCATTTATTAGTTCGCATAGTCGCTTTTAGTTTAAAAAAGACGCTGTTTTTGTTATGAAAAAATAAAAATGTATCACTACTATCCCAGTTTTTGAATACACAAAGGTCAGCCACAAAAGAGCTGACTAATGCAGCAGTATCTGCTAGGGTTGGCAAAATATCAACACGCGAATACTTCACATCAATCTTTAACTCCGCTATTCAATCTGGAACCGTCAGAAAATGAGAGCCTTGAGCGATTGCGTTATCGGTTATTACAGAAAACTTTGGACCGAGAATAGACCCCTGACTAATAAATTATCTGGCTTCCAAATATTTGAGTCGGTTCGTGTTTATTTTTTTTTTACGCCGGACGCACCGGACCTGCGCTATAGTATTTAAATGTATGGTCAAACAAAGGGAGAACACAGAGCCCCACGGTGTGAAAGGGCTCCGAGGTATCTACTACTATGCATAGTGCCTAATTGAAACACTGCTTAGTGCGCGCGATACTGCTTGATACTTGTAAGGTTGATGGCGATAATGATTTTTGGATGTATGACGATTTTGACTTATAGAGTAACGGTTGAACTTAAGACTGTTTTTGTGAGAAATATGGTGTTATTTCCAGGTAATAAACTGCTTTACGCTGAGAAAAGGATTCGCTTCGTCCTGAATCCTGAAATACATATACCCACGAAGTAGTCAAAAATATTTGTTTTATGGTCAATACTGTTCTTTCAACATTAGCCAGGCGGATCCAATTCTTCAAGTTCAATTTAAAAAAAAATACGTTTCTTTTAAAATTAAATGAATCCAGTACGCATAAAAGCAATAAAACTAAGCAGTGTTTACGCAATTTCTAAGATGTCCGTGCCCACAAAAGATATTATAAAACTGCGGTATTCTAGCTTTTAACGCGAAATCACATCAAAGAGTTTTTATTTATATTTTATAAACTTTTATTACGCAATATAAATCTTTTCCTTTGTTGTTTGGAATAATAAAATCTTTGTTTAGGTATTTTATTAAACGTTATGTATTAAAAAAACGTTTTCGCCCAGATATTTAACTTTTACTGCATATTTTTTTGTAGATTTATTGTTTTAACACATTATCTATTCAGATTCATTCTTAATGTGCCTACGTAAGTTCAATGAAGTTTATCAATCTACTACTTTACAGCATTATAATTTTATTGAAGTTTTTACCCTAACGTAAGTAATGTAATGAGCCTTCGCGTTAATGAATGGATATAAAATGAAAACTATTATCAGATTGAAGACGGTTATTTGATCGGGAAGCTCAAAATTTTTGAAATGTATTGTGGACTTGTGGGATACCTTTTAAGGTATTCATTATTAAAAAAAACAAAGGAAAATAAGTTACAGAAAACATTTTCATTAAATCGAATACGTTGAAAATACCAAGACGATTCGTGCGCTCTGCACGGTTAGGTTTCTGGCCGGCCAGCCTTTAATGTTTACATATAATATTAAGTTAAATATTTCACATGCCCTTGTGAAACTGCTTTATGGATGAAGAATAATCACTTCCAAGTCATACTGCGCCTCCAGGTTCGGGTTTTTTTATGACAATTAGACACGTTTTACTCGCTCTTATTGTTATGTAACATTTGTGTTCAATGTCAATACTGCGCACGTTGTGTGGCTGCGAGGTAGTCACTTTTGTTCGGGTTTACTCGTTAAAAATATAGACTACCACGTTTTTGGAGGCAAACAGGCTACCTTAGGTGGTGTAAAGAGTAATGCTAACACGACTTCGTGGTTTGTATCACTGGTGGTCGGTCGTGGCCACACGTAGGCTGTACCGCACGGTTCGCCCGCTGTGCCCGACTGGCTGGATAAAGCGCTCCTCTAAGGCGTTACACGCATTTGAAGCTTGTTTAACTTGCGTATTGTGTGTGTCGGCTTCCGTAAAGTAGTCTTAAATGGTCGGAGATATGATTAGGTGGTGTTAACCTGTGGCGGATGCGGAAGGCATCATCGGTCATTACGTTCATTTGTAGAAGTTTAAAGGTGGCTACGCTTAATTAGAATACATTGTAAGTTTGCCAACAACAGTAATTAATTACGGGCTGGTAAACACTACACACTGTTCGTACTATTATTATTGGGTACTATCGCTAACGTTTACAGCCTAAACAGCTGATTCTAATTTGCTTATCGACTGTCGTTTGTTTCTGTGAGTACCTAATTTTAGCTTGAACATGACATGATACTTCGTACTTACTGGCGTTGTAATAGTAGTCTACTTAATTAATAGTATGTTACACGGGTCTTACAATTATTTCTCTATTATAATTTAACTCTTATCTCAGTACAAGATCGTAGGTCATTATTTCATTAAGTATGTATATAACATAGATGTCAATGATTTATTTATTATAAAACACTCTCTCCGTACAAATAATGAAAACCATAGAACTGGGCTGTAAAATGATTTGGTATATAAAATTAATTTGCCAGTGAAGTTCGTGAAGGAATACACCAACAAATATTAACACTTGAAACGCTATGAAAGCGAATCGGTTCACCCGGCGCTCGCTCACTCCCTACAGAAAAGTAGAAACTCATCTGTTTGTCCATATTTATGTACGGTCAAATAAATTAATTGCTTATCAAATTAATACACTACCTACGTGAATTTAATGTGTTATAGACATTTAATACAACTGTCATAGAATGACAGTTGTGATTTGAATAAGTATACGGACAATTTAAGTCGGTTGTCATTTTGATAAACAAATCATTTCCCTGACTTTACAAACGTTATTTTAATCTTAGAATGTACGCAAATATTTCTTACTGCAAATAATTAAGTTGAGATTATGAAAATGTTTCTTCTTTGAAAAATAAATCTTCAGCAAAAAATATCATATTTATAAATAAGTAATTTCGTCGTAATTAAAACTTTGCTGCTCCTCCACATAAAACATACCTGCAGCCTTCCTAAAACACTTAACCACTTCTGGGAGCACGTTATAAAATATTAATAACAAAACGTCGGCGAGCCCGCGTGCAGAGCCTCTATCACAATAACACTCAGCAAACTTTTCTCATTTTAATGTTGTTCAAGCGAAAGTTTAAATATAAAAATATAATGATACTGTACGCATTAGTGAGTCATTGAGCGGCGAGCGAGTGCGTGCCGCGTGCCACCCTCGCATCGCGAATATACAAGTTAAAACAAATGGAAAATAAACTTTTCAAATAAAATAAAAATAACCCTCTTGGCGGCCGGGAGGGCGGGGGCCCTCTCCAATAAAAAATATAATAACTTTTCTTTTTATTCGACGTAATGGCAACGATTGTTCCTTTCTAATATTGTTTCTGTCTCGTTTTCTCCCAGATTATTTTAATGGGGTGCGAGGACGGCGACGCCGAGCGCCGCGCGCCTTGATACGGTGCCACTTTTCAACTCAAACAATCGAACTGCTAATGAACTTTTTAATATTTATAGTAACCACAATGTGTCGTCGTGTTACAAAAACGTTTCAATTTACCTTTCGACATAAGAATAAAACAACTACATTAACGATGGAGTTTATCTTTAAAAATGTATATTAAATAAAAGAACAGGAATAGAAAAACTAACGAAGGATTACTAGCTTATTCTTTCATTTCTTCTCAATTAAAGTTTTAGCTTAGCTAAGGTAATTTATTATTCCTGCCTTTGTAGCGGAATATCCTTCCGTTACTGTAATAGGTAGAGGTTTGCTGATAACCAAGAAGTAAAATTAAAAGAATACCAGAAACGAATTCTAATGTTTACTATTCTTAATTTCAATATAGCTTATCTTCTAACTTCATTAGTAGTCTAATGGTGGGTACACATATGTGAAATGTAACGTGTTATGTAACATACGTTAAAACGAACATGCCTTCCAAATATATGCAATGCAACATGAAATGTAACACAAGTACAAGGCGAATTTGTTTCAATGTGTGTTATCATGATCCAGGGTGCAGCCTCGCGCATCGTATAGGCTGCAGAGGATAAGGCAGATGGCTCGCCCTGACCCCACGTCATTCATTCCTGTACCATTGATGATAGCTGTTAATATTGCACTTTAGTCCTCTGAATATACTGATACTATATTGACGATGCTGTAAACGTATACACAGGTTTTTTTTTGATATTTGAATGGTGTCTTGATTAGGTAGTCTAATAAGTTTAGTTTCGGAAGTCGTTGTCTTTGGTTTGGAATTTTCCTTTTTTGCCAACGACTTCCGAAATTAAAGTTATTTTTCACTTGGCAGTGTTTTTTTTTTTGTAAATAAGTTTTTTTTTCACATTTTAGTTGTGGTACCTACCCCACACATATTCGTTTAACACTACTTTATATGCACATAAAAGTGACAGGAATTTATTACAACATTATCAATATACACTAAGTGGACTTATATGTGTATTATTAAGGTTAACTGAAAATCTACTAAAGCAAAGTTCATAAAATTTATATGGGTCCACCCCTGAGCCTTACCGAAATTATCTAATAAAAAAAAAAAAACGATATCGACCGCGGAGATAGCACGTAACAAACATACAAAAAAAAAATAACATACAGACGAAGTGAGTACTTCCTTCTTTTTGAAGTCTGTTAAAAAGCGTCTTTGTGTCACGAAAGGAGGTCATCAAAAGCCCATACAAGTTTGCCCAAACATGTACCTCGAGGTACACGTGCACCAAATCGTAGATAAAAAATAGAGGAATTCGAAAATAATAGTACCTATTTTTATCCTTAAATAATTTAAAACTACATAATCAATTATTTCATAAGTATGTACAATTGCGTTACACTTGGTTGACACTCGGGTTGACATTATTTCGTAAATGTCATTGATTTGTCATGTCATTCAGTTCGTTCGTGAAACAACAGTGGCTGAACCCGACCTCAGACAGCGGACAACTTGACAGTTTTTTTTATAAGTAAGGTAGTTGTGCTTGTCCGATGATAGAGTGCCGAAATGGCGTGCTTTTTATTTTGTGAAAAGTTATTTTATTCTCGTCCCCGGGTAACCATAACAAAATTATATAAATACAATATTATTCAGTGTAATCTAGTGTATTTTATGCCACTAAGTGTACCTCGGTACTTCGTTTGGGCAGATTTTGGTGACATCCTTTATGATTTATTGTAATATATGATGTGAGATTACTTTCAACCGTGCAATTCTACTAAGAACTGACAATGTTATTCTACGGTCTCATTACTTACTTATTAATCAAAGGCTCTTTCTTACTTTTCATCTATTTGTGCGGTGTCGATGCTCCATATTTTTTAAATATGTTTATAGTCACGCCATTTTACGGCGTGGTTCACTGGTTCTTGGGTACACAGAGAATTCTAGCCATCAGATGAGAAAATCTATCATCTGGCTATGATCCTGCCATGGTTTCTGTGGTATCATGGTAACATGTTTTAACGTCTAAAACAGCAACATCCTTTGCAAACCCTCCTAAATTGCGTGAGAAATTAAACCTTTCACTTTGCTTTTTCGTTTGGTTAAACAAATACCTGTATTTACATGTTTTTGGGGTTGTCGTGAGGGTCTGTCAAACTGACAGCCGGTCGTTGTGGTTATGGAGACATTGTGTAGTCTGAACTGCAGAGGAAGTGCAAAGGGCTTTTCGTTGACACACCTAAGTCACCTACTGTAAAAAAAGCAACATTATATTGTATTTGCATTATGTGGACGGTCGGACCCCCACGCCATTGGTATAAATTGAACTACAAAATCCAGCTTACAGGTTACGTAATAAAGACGCTGTCAATGTCCAATTCTTAAAATGGAATTGCGGATGACTGTACCTGGCGACAGTTTGGTGACGATTTCGACCTGTCCTTGTCTGTTGTCTGTACTTAACGTAATGAGACGGTTAAGGATGGTGGTTAGCGGCTGCGCGCGGGAGTTTTGTTAAAAACGGATTCACGGTTTTTTATACAAACTTTTTGCGCCCGGGCAGGCGGCCGGCACGGCTCGTTCTTTGAGTCTTTGTTATCATGTTGTTTAAAATGATTTAATTGCACGTGTCCAACATATATATGAGCTAAGAGACATAAAATAATATTAATAGTATGTAGGTACATGTAAACACAAATATTAAAGTAGGATAACAAACATAGGGCATCAAAAAATTCGTCCGCATCACCGTCGACTGGAAAAATGTCCAAAAGGCTGGCAGCTTTGCCACGTTGTATGGCGAAGCTGATTCTTTGCAACACAGCCCGCCGTGCTAGGAAGATGGGATGGCGCAATGGCGTCATGTTTATACGTTAGACATAAAAGTAGATTTAGTTTAAACATGCCTTGGATTAAAATATAATGTTTAATTTTCCGCGATGAAAAGTGTCCTTATATCGTTTGCTAGGAGTTCAGCTACCTCACTGACAATTTTTTATCAGAATCGGTTCGACAGTTCCACTGTAAAAACGTAAAACACAAACTCACTTCGGGTTTTCTATAGAAACAAAGTAGTGACGTGGGTAAATGTATACCTAATATACCTACTAAAACCATATATATAACTATATTAATTGCGTATACATATTAATTCTCACAGACCTTGATACCTATTATTATATTGTACCTTTATTATATTAATAATCGTCTCCATACGTTCCAAATGCAACTTTTATTACGTCGAAGTATCTATAGTACTTATATGTTATTATTACAATAATATCTATTGTTCACGATACATTGTAAAGCCAACGATGTTATGAATTCTATACGTACACAAATAATAATAATATTGTATTTTGTTTTAATGTTTTCCGTTCGCGCGATCATTATGTCTAATAATTATAAGTTTTGTTACAACGATATTATCAACACTCTGAAGAATTATCGTCTTTATCTCCTTGTGTTATAGTTCTCTTTTGTACGGACTGCTTTCAGAAATTTACCTCTCGAGATTTTTATAATAGATTATTAAATCAACATTATGTTCTTTCGTATTTTATGTTCGTCGTTTCTTATTTCTACGAATGAAATGATAGCAGATGTGTTATACAAAAAGTAGAGATAACTAGAGTAACTCATAATTATACATATGCAGTAACTACGCATAATATAGAATAATCTTTAATTATTATAAATTAATTACGTTGCAACATTTGCATTTTATATCCAGGGCCGAAACAATATGCTATGTAATAATTATTTTTCCAAGATTACTCTTATAATTATAATACCTACCATAAAATATGTAGGTAATTATTATCATATTAATCATTATGTATGTGTTTTATATTCATATTTTAGTTTGTGAACATATTATAAATGTAGGTACCTACCTACTTTTCCCTGTCACCATGGTTGGCATCTTCGACAACACTAGTATATTGGTAAAATTATTGATGAATAATGTATGTTGTTGGTGTAATGTAAGTTGGTGAAAATCCTTTGCCTAATTAGCTTACGTAACGTCAGGGAAATTAATTGTTCATCAAAGTCACTACTAACTTAAATTATCCGTATATTCGAATCACAATCTTTGACAGTTTTATTAAATGGGTAAACAATATGCAGATGTTTTACATTCATTTTATAATTGTGTAGCACAGTCTTGGTATCATCATATTTTACTTTTCGGTATGTAAAGCACACAAAAATATTAAAAACTAAACAAAATAAAATTAAGAATGAGATCAATAAAACTAGTTCAAAAATAAAGTATAAAAATAAATCCTATAGTTTATCCTGCAAATATTCAGATACACTGTAATATACTTTATTTATCAAAAAACTTCTTAGCTTTTGTTTTGAACATATTAGTTGAAGATGGCCACCATTAAATATTTAGGTAGGAGATTGTATACACGGGGAGCCATGTAAAATATATTTTTATTTAAAAGACTTGTTTTATTATTAAAGACAACAAATTTTACCAATGTGTCATTTTACTTTTGTATTTTTCAAAGAACATAATGTTGATCTTACATTTTTTTTAATTTCGTAAATGTATATGCACAAATGTCACTATCTTGAGATTTTTAAAATATTCTTTCCATCTGTTTGTTTAAGTTTACCTATTGATCGGACACATATCTCTTCTGAGCTTTAAAAACATCATCCTTATGTACAGAATGTCCCCAGAACATTATGCCATACCTTATTATGGATCCCACATTACCATGGTATGCAGACAGTACATTCGATATATCGGCCATTTTGGAAAGCATATGTAAAGCATACGATTCTTGATTTAATTTTAAGCATACATTCTGTGTGTGTTTTCAAATCAAATCAAATGAAAATATTTTATTTCACATAAACCTACATGAGCACTTATGAAACGTCAGAAGCTAGGTGCACGGTGCACGGAAATTTAAACTGCAGTCAATATTTAGACCCAAAATTTTTGTGTCTACGTGAGTGACTTTTTTATTTGAGTATTTGATGTTAATATCACTGAAGTGTGCAATTCTATTTCGAAATATCATTATGTTTGTTTTATCAAAATTTAATTTTAAATTCTTAGATGTAGTCCAGTCTATATTTTGTTCGATGGCATCATTAATATCTTTTTCAAGCGTCATTCCACCGTTACCGTTAAATACTATGGTAGTAATCATCAGCAAAAAGAAAAGTTGGTTGTTTTGTATTTTTTGGTAAATCGTTATGTAAATAATAAATAACGATGGTTCCAATACACTTCCTTGTGGGACTCTTCAGTTCACATACCTGTTTTCTGATGTAAAATGAACCTGTTTATGGATTTTTTAGGCTTAGCTAAGTAATTTGGGAAAACTGCTTTCTATTGCTAAAATATGATTCAATAAGTTATATCACACGAACTCCATACTTGGTTGGCTAACTTCTGCAAAAGTATTTTATGATTAACAAAATCAAATGTTTTTCTTAGACCCAAGTAGAGTGCACAGACTGGGGTTTTGTTATCAATACTAATCATTACTTTGTGGAGGAAGTTATAAACTGCTGTGTTTATGCTTTTATTTTTACGGAATCCAGTTTGCACCTCGGTAAGAATATGTTGCGATTCAAAAAAAATATAATTTGTTGTGAATTACTTTCTCAAAAACTTTAGATAAAACTGGAACTAAAGCTATAAGACGGTAACAATACATTGAAGTTTATTGTCTTTTTTTGAAAAGTGGTTTTATTAATGTAGTCGTCAGTTTATCCGGAAACACTCCGTTAAATATTGTTAAGTTTGTAATATGAAATAGTATGTCAGAAATTTTAAGAGAAACCATCCTCACTATTTGTGTTGAAATCTGGTCATATCCGATGCTGATAGTATTTTTCATATTATTTATTATTCTTTGACTTTCACTTGGACTGGTCTACTCATGAACATAGAGTTTTAATTGCGAGGTATTTGTATATTTGCGTCGCTATTTAAAGTATCTCCTTTCAGGCCGTTAATAAAGAAGTCGTTAAATAAATTTGCTATAGTTAAGGGATTACCAATATCATTATCATATTGCCAATGATGCTTATTTTCTGAATTTTACTTTTAGGTTTATTTACTGTTGAATTTTTAATAACTTTCCACGTTGCTTTGAAGTTATTGTGAGTTATCTGTATAAAACGGTTGTTTTGGGCTTTTTGGAGTATTTATGATGTGCTTTAATCGGCCGGAGAGAGACTTGCAGTTTTTTTATTTTCCTTTGTACGATTTAAACGATAACAACAAAGCAGACGACATTTACGCATACAAAATTTCTTTAAACCATTGCTTATCCATGTCAGTCGACTATGTGAGGTTATTTTCGTAAGTGCCACCGGAAAGCATAAGTAGTAAATTAAGGAAAACAGGTAAAAAAATAGGACATAAGCTTCGTTGGTATCATAGGTCTCAAATACTTCAGAGAAAGTGAGAGAATTAATGTAATAAATAAATTTATCTATGTTTTCTTGGCTACATAGCGTCTTTCAATGTACCAGTTCATTAACGAACTGCTTATTTGTACAGGGTATGACAACAATTGGACTGTATGGTCAGGTATTGCCAACTCCATATTTGCCATTAAACCCACGGATATTACTTAAAATATTGTCAATGCATGATTTCCCTGACCGTATAATAGCAGCCATAGTCTGTTATAGAACTAGCTAATAAAAGATGCTAGACTTTCCGTCTACAAACAGGCCCATTTATTGATAAATAATATTTATATTTTAGTGTTCATGTAGGCAGTTACACTAGCTGCAATGCAAGCCAGGCTGCGACTTGTATGCCGCACCTCCTCGCATCCTGTTGTCTTACTTCTAAAAGCTGTTTCTAATTGCAGTTTCTCTAGATACTTTTCCTACTTCACCCTCGGGAAATGAAATAAATTAACTTAACAATAGTGTAAGAAAAGAGGTAAAGGACCCTATTCTTGCCTAACATCCATAGTGTAAAAAGGATATAATATTTAGCAAGAGTCAGTGTCTAATATTTATATTAGTCACCCTGGAGTTTGGTTAAAGGGTAAAAAACAACATTGTGAATATGATCACCATCATCCTTTTATGACCCTCCATTTTACAGCACTGCCCTGTCTTCTGCCAATATTGTCCAAGGCTTCACGACAAGCTTATTTTGAACAATTCGTTCGTTGTTTCCTGCGTACCAAAAACCCAGTGAAGTGTAGTGTTATTTAATATTGAAGCAAACTTGACCAACATACCTTTAGTAGAAAACCGTGCTTGTGTTCGCAAAGTTACAGGAGTTTTGCAACTACTCCAGATACTGGTACTAGAAATAGATTCTCCACTAGGTATGAGGCACCTGTCGCACCGCCAACGAGGAAGCCACTGACTATCAACGATTTTCTCGCTCAAGAAACGTACAAAATATTATAGGTCCCGGTCTACCGATCTCCCTGAAGCGAAAACTCATCGGTATGTATATTCTACCCGTCCTTGCCTACGGTGCCCAGACGTGGTCGCTCACTGAGTCGTAAAAGTTTCGCCTTGGGGTTTGCCAAAGAGGCGTAAAATGAATTAATGGAATACGAAACACCACGCTGTACTCCAAAACGGGGATCCTAGACGTAGGCAGAAAGGTTGCCACACTCAAATGGGATAGTGCGAGTCACGTCAGCCGCATGCATAGTAACCGCTGGACAACAGTCTCCACACGGTGGGTGCCAGACGATGGACGGCGCCGCCTAAACCGGTCCAGGAATAGGTGGCGAGTGACCTAGACGCGTACCGCAGGGGTTAGACCGAGGTGGCCCTGGAAAGGGATGATTGGAAGGATTTGGGGAAGGCTATTTCAGCAAAGGGACAGGATAGGCTAATAAAAATAAAAAAATACAAAAAATTTGATTACATATACACGGATAAAACCACTGGTAGCAAAGAGTGAATGTGATTTTTCTCCGACCAACTGAAAATATTTAAAAAAAATCTCCATTATCATAGACTTTGTTGGTCTCTAGACAGCAAATGAGCTCTCGACCTGATTACAATTTCATCCGAAGTTAACCTTGAAAATGTAGGTGTAGTCACTTTTAATTGTCTAAACATTATGCTGTCCAATTTAACAAAATGCTGGCCGACTTGGAAGCTTAAAAATGTAAGTCATTTTTGATAGATTTGCATCCCTGTCGTCAGGAAAGATCCTGCTTTTAAAACCTAACAAAAGCAAAGTCAAGTTAACAAGAAAATTCTAAATATAATTGCTTTTTTGTTTAAAATAATAGAGACAAGACAATATTTAGTTGGAGAATTTGAATGGGCAACTTTGAAGTCGGGACCTTTTTTTATTTGATCGTCACAGACCTTTCCCCTTTGTTTTTATAGTGTACGACTGACTACGCATTATTTACTTTACGGCCTTTCTAAAATAAATCGTGGTGGAGTGAAGCCACCACGCTTGGACGACAACTGGTGCATTCAAAATATTTATTTGGCATACATAGTTCAACTAAAGGGCCTCGCGTGGATGTTTGAGTTATGACGTTAGTCGTTCGATATTTTAATGACACAGTTAAGGCTTATCTGTCATTTTTAATTACAGGAAATATTACATAACAGGAGTAATTAATTTAATAAATGAGAACAGCAATGACCCACCTTTTACAAGTAGGTAATGTTGAAAATAATACCTTAATGTGACTCTTTTCAGTATTTCAGCGGTAATACGATATAATTATATTCTATGCATGTATGAGTATATAAAAACGCATCAATAATGTCCGGTTTTATCCCTTTACATAGCAATTAATGACAATGCATTCTCGCTACTCATTTACACAATTTGCAAAATTAACGGCCATGGTTGCCCTTGGGGAAACTTAGACCATAGCTTAAACGTTATAATTTTCTTATCGGGTTATCAAAACTACGGTGTACCTACCTATAATAATCTTATAGCAATAATTTATATTATAAAGATACGCTGACGGTTTCAAATTAGAATCATAATACGTATTCTTATATGTTATTTGGCGAGCACGGTAATTGCTCGCGTGTGGATTATAAGTTAAAATAATATGTCCATATTATTCTTTATGAATGTTACTCGTGTTATTATCGTAATAAATAATGATACACAAATGTATAATTTACAGTTATACTAAATATGAGGGGTGATATTAAGGTTTATATTGTTTTGTTGCTGGTTCTACTATTCTTGGTAGCAAGGCGGTAGATGGACGCTTTAATTTACAAAAAATAACATGGTTTTCGCCAATATGGGTGTTGTAAGCTAGAAATACATTCGAAAAACGATTAGACCGACGATAGTGTTCATATACATATCTATAGTCTTTGCTAGTCAACTTTGGAGACTCGATTTTGGTAGTAATTAACTAATTGGAAGGTTTTTGGGATTAACAGGCGTTTCATGTGGCAATGCTTGAATTGTAAATTGTCCTCCTTTATGAAATTTAGTAGACATCTCGAAATTAAAGGCAGCATTAAAACACCACACTATGACGCTAAGCATGTTGTGTAGCGTAAGCTTTAACCATCGTTTATACTCGTATTATCCTTCCATACCTTTGAAACAAAAGCCGTGTAACACTGATATTATCTCGCGTGATAACAAATTGTGGGTAATATTCCCTGCAACGTTCAGGCTTTTTGGCAACGAGTGATGCACCGGTTGCTAATGCGCGCCTGTTAATCTTGCAGCTAAGCTTTATGTGTGCCGATTCCCAGTTGAACAACGTAGTAGGACGAAAACAAGTATTTTTTTTCCCGAAGTACTTCTCCATTTAATTAGTGGTCATAACCACCGTCTTCCGTTTTCTAGCTATCATCTTTCACGCATTCCAACCATCGTGCCTTCCCCACTTCTGAACACTATCTAAGAAACAGTTTTATTAAAGCAAAAAAAAAGAAACTTGCCTCTTCGTCGAACTTAACCCTAAAATTCGATATGCAAATTCTATTGTCATTTTATTTTTGAACAGTGAACCTAGTGGTTTTACTGCGGCTTATAAGTTTGCCAACCCTACCGCTGATAGCCAAAATGTTTGGACATGGTATTTACCCTTCTCGGCACTACGGAACCCCGTACCCACCGGACCGAGAGCCCACAACTATAATTATGTTCAATATAAGCAGTTCCGTATGTTATTAACATGTTTTTTCGTTGATGAAATAAAATTATAATAACAATAAAAAGTATTATTGTCATGTGAATTCGAGGATCGGGTGGAGTTTTGATAATAAGTTGGGACTGTTTTTTTGTTGGTTATTCTCCGTCGTTTTTCTGTTCTTTATCATATATTGCTGTGTTATTTATATAAGTTACTTACGATTTAAAAAAAAACCCTCTTTTCGGCATTCGGCCTCTCATTACCAAGTTGTTTCATAATTTCAGGCCTGGATACAAGTCTTCTTTTCGCGATTCACGAATAGTTCATTCGCCATGATTTCACTTTTTATTCCTGCAGTGATTTTTGTTGCGCAGTGTCAGCGTCACAGCATTCACAGCCAATCGGCCCCAAACGTATCGTCTGAACATGGTCCTAATTACCACCGACAATGCAAGTTCCAACGACATTTTGTGAAGGACTGCCACCGAATTTACTTCAAATTCGTAACGTTAATATTAGGGTTTATTTATAAACGTTGCTTAAAGTTAAACTTCTAAAATGTATGTTTAATAAGCTGCCGTTAATCACTACTTGACTAAAGGCTCCCGTAAACAGGCGTGACGCGACAGTACGACGCGACTCTAGTTGAACAATTTCTTTGAAAACTTCATGGAAATTGCCTGTCTGCAAAAAAAGAGCATTTAAATCATAGCTTTATAAATAAAGCCCTATGGGTATAGAAAGGTTAATTATTAATTATCAAAGAATAATTCAATAGATGAATATTAACTATGCTTCTAATCTAGGTCTGTTAGATCGATTAATTCCTGTTTTACTAAACAAAACTATTATCAAGCCTGTCTTCGAACCAAAGCGGGAATTACGCTAGCAATTAGACTACATCATTCAAATACCGACAATCGGTAGATTATACACTACAACCCTGCTTTGCAGGTACTAGACAACGTCTATTGAGTTCCAATACAACGTGCTTATTAGTGCAAAGGGAACATTTAGCAGTGATTATCTTCGTTATAGTAAAGCACTAGGTAAATAAAATTACGATTTGTTCCACATTCGTCCCAACTTATGATATTCCTTATTCGCCCCACTTTTTTATTCCTTTTTGGCCCCGAAAACCATTTGTTTTTATAGACATGATATAAAATAAAGTTACCGAAGGCAACAAATTACGACAAAGTGACGGATTGACAAGAATGTGTTGTAGTAAAGTAACGAGTGCTGTCGATAGCTATTCTTATCACTAATTCGATTTAAAACAATGCACAAGACACAGACATGCAGCAGCGTCCTCCTCTCTGGTTACTACCCATTAGAAGCACCAATCCCACTGCCAAATATGGTGATTTAACAAATTGACAATGTCCAAGAGGGTAGTTAAATTGAATTTAAAAGCGTATTTAAAGTCCATTTAGAAAAAGCTGAACGTTAAAGGGGACAGTCTTTTCCTACATGTCATGATATAGAGACATAGACACTTATTCCGATTTACGCGTGGAAAAAAAAAGGGACACATAAGTCTGGTTTACACGGTGCGATTGAATTGCCGGTGCATCTCATAAGTTGCAACAAATGACGTGGATCGCCTAAACGCTGTTCAGACGGTGAAACTTTTATTGTTGCTTCAATTTAATTATATGCCACAGACTAGCAACTTGCGGCCTTGCAACCATTTACACGTTGCAAGTTTCTGGCTTTATACCAGTATTCACATTCCAAGAATATCACGTGTGTACAACAGGCAGGATAGATAAGTACTGGATTGTGGAATAACAATAAGTAGGTATCTTATCTAATGGATCGGCCGACCTACATGCGGGGCGCAGGCCTTACCATTGTGAAATGTATTTAAATGTGGCAATTTGTACCGTTTTTATAGAATAGAAGTTAATACAATGAAGAGCTCAAACCAAAGTCGATTTGTCTTTTAATGTATAGGTATCTTTTATTTACATGTTTGCCCCATTTCACTAACACTGTGCGACATCTAAATTAATGCTTAAATAAAAGCGCGCTGTTGGATTTTCAACCCTCGTCTCAGCGCCGAAAGCTGAATTAAAGAATAGGTACAGCCCTTAAATTACAAATGCGAGAAAGAATGGAAGTGTGCGTGCCACTTAAATTATGTCAAAGACTAAACAAAGTTGGTGAAGAAAGTGCAGTAAGAAAAAACGTGGGCAGCCCACGCACTGTGGACCGACGCCACGCGAACAATTTGTCAAAGAACATACGGAAGGGCCAAGACTAGAGAGGATGGTGTAGCTAGAATGGAGACCACAGAGACGCCTCGTCAGCTGCTGCTAATGACAAATTATAAATGATTTTATTTTCTGCAATTAGGTTTGTACAAACAGATTTACACGTCAATCATATTTTAAAGGCTAGATGAGGTCGGCGTTTCTTATCTGACGACTCTGAGAAGAAAGGCCTAGGGTCGGCATTGGTAACACCTTTTATGCAAACCATGCGTATCAGCGTTTACTCGCACTACACATCTGTAATCTATACGATTTATGCCTTAATTACCTACATGACATACTTAGTAATGACCTGTGTCTCTTGTAAAAAGAAAACAGAAAAAAATCGACTTCGATATATCTTGTTTTCGCCTTGTTGGTTGGTGTTTTTGTCGTAGTCGAGTTTTATTTTTAAACTTTTTAAGGGCCAATTTGCTAACTCCCTCAGGATCCTAACATAGGGAAAAGATAACTTCTGATACGGCATTTATATAGAAACTAGAACACCAGTTGTTTTTAAAAGAGCGATTGCGCTTTTTTCATTTAATCTTCAATTCGATTTGTAACTCGAAAATATCTTCGAGTAAAGGCTCGTACACATTGGCGCGACGCGTCAGCGCGTCACAAAGGCACCGCGTGTCGCGCGACGAGCGGCGCCTTTGTGTTGAGCTGTCGCGTCGCGCCTGTTTGTGGGAGCCTTAACGATATCACAAGCTATTTCCTATAGACACCTCGGTATTTGGGCGGTTGTTTTTAACCCCCGACGCAAAAAAGGGGTGTTATAAGTTTGACCGCTATGTGTGTGTCTGTCTGTGGCACCGTAGCTCTTAAACTTGAAATCAGGTTTTCTAGCGATGGTTTTTAGACATGTTTTATCAAAATCGGCTCAGCCGTTTCAAGTTCATCAGCTCTTTTTTGTTTAGATAGATAATTCGATTTGTGTAAAAATCGAGTTAAAACGACGCGATTTTGTATCGGCATTTCAATTCCTATCGAGTGTATCGTGCCACCGGACGTGGTCTATGCACATGTATTAACCTACATATGTATACACAGGTTCACAGTTATGTATATTAAGAAAGTAAGTTGCTAATTAAGTGAGAAGCGCAACTAGCTCGATAGAACACTCGTTGGTAAACATAAGGCAACTTTTTAATCAACCGTACATATAAATATAGCTTTTAAATGAACGAGATAAAGTTGAAATTTAATTACAACGTTAAAATATTCCTGCTGTGTTGTATGGGCATGTATGCAAGTATTTTAGTTTTCTGTGTCTTTTAAGTTAAACCTGTCGACTTTCAATCGGGTTAGGGACAACTTATAAATGTCATAAATATGGAAAGTATGTTTCTTTATTTACCCGTTTATCCTTGAAGAAACTTGAAGAAAGTTTTTATTGAAAGCGATTCTAGTTTTCGTCTCATAGATATAACGGAGGATACGATTGAGTCTGAATTTTCACAACGAGGGCCGAAGTTTGGGACTAAACTGGAAAGAGTTACACGGTTGTTAAGAGCTTGAACACATAAAATAACTCATTATTCCGATAGTATATATTTCTGTAACTATCTACACTAGCTTCATTTACTACCGAACCGCACATTACTATAGTTGAAGAATAACTTCAGTGAACGCTTCCCACGTTGTGTACTTACACTTTTTATTCACGCCAGTGTACCTACAATGTTCCTAACGTGGTCCTGTTAATAACGTTCACTTCATTCGTTTTAGTGAGCGACATGGTACGATGGCTCTCCGCGCTGTCATAGAGTAAACAAGTCCACCATTAGGTATATTTGTTGTTATACCAATTAAATGTGACTCATGAGGCTATAAACGTGGCGGAGGTACCGGTGACAGCCATCTCAGTGTTTAATGAACTGTTGCGATTTTTTAGGTCAGAACAATATAGATAGCATTGTTAATAAGTACGCTGATTCGAGATTAAGTTTTCCTAGTTCCTAAAAAGTAATTATTTGAAAAAAAAAATACTGATCATTTTGGGAAGAGTTAATTTTTAGTTAATTCGATACATACAAGGTAGAGACGACAATAAATTAAATTTCGTATCACTTATGAAGTTCCCAGTCTCCTTATCTGTCAAATATATCCAATAGTTTTTCACTATAGCCTATTAAAGACCGGCAAAACTCATAGTCAGCACATCACTATTATTTAGTTTGTTTGTCTGCATTAGTAAAGTATTACCAGTGTTTTCATTTACTGTCGTCTTGTCGTCTTCACATTGTATACCTACACTATTGTTAAGAGTTTATTAATAAGCCGTTAATTACAACACTCAGAAACATAATCTAAAAGTATTCTCCGAAAGTTCACACTCCTTTAAAACTAGTTACTTTATGCAAAAGCATCCAATAAAAGCACGAAACGTTATCATATTATTGTATCTCATTTTTAACATTGCAATCAATGCGCACGTTTTAAATAATGCTCGTAGGCAATTACCGTCGCGGCCCCATCGAGTCCCATCTATTTAATTATTTACTCGTTGTTATTATTATACATGAATCAATTTATTCGTGTACTGCGCGCGAGCGGCTGCATATTTTTCAATTACGTCAATTTAAAATAATACATAATTCGCTATTGTGAGTCAGTGGGAGCATTGTGTCAGGGGAATGTAGATACATACAAGTACGAATAGTGCTGATTTCATGTATAAATGTACAATTGTACACTGCCGGTGTTTATGCATTGTATCGAAATGTCACGCGTGTCCGGAACTTGTGTTTTGGAGTAAGTTTGTGGTTCGGGTTTTCGCGATTTTAGGTTTTTGTGAGTTTTACTTTAAAGTTACGATGGCTATCAACGCGTTGGGAGATACATTTGTAACAGGCGTCTGCGAATCTCTGAAATTGAAAATAATTTCAACAAAGAAACTTACTAAACTAAATAGTATTATTATCTCATTCTTTGCACGCAATGCAAATGGCGGTAGCTGTAGTCCGTAGCAATCACTCTGACTAACATTGTTATAGAAAGAAACGCAGCGATAGAGTGCATACACATCTAAGCACATTTGCTTATATATATATCTAGTCTGCGTCTGCGTTGTGATGATAGAGGATATGTATGAGCATTTCATTGAATGCTCATACATTTCCTCTATCATCGAATTATCGAGTAAAGGAAATAAACGTCTGTAATTAGATGAACCCCGGCGTCGCATGCGTCGCTGCTTCAGATTGGTTCCGGTCGCGCGTTGCGCTCGCTTATGTGTAGTTATGAGTATCGTGCATGAGGAGTGACGTCTCCATTAGCTTGCTATTCCGAGGTCGTTTATAATTTATATGTGGATCAGTTCGACCAGTCAACAGAATTCATGTTATTGGTATGTTTTTCAAAGGCAGGTCAGGTAGGTTAGGTACTGTTATTTCGAATTAGGTAATGAAGCGTGGATAGTGATAATTTTAAATAATTTTAATAGTGACCTAAGATTTTCACAACATAAATCCTAATTCACGATTCTTTAACCTAAAGAATACATTCGTTACTATAGATTCAAATAAAAAAAAAAATGTAAGGTTTCCGTAGCCAAATGGTGCCAACGGAACCCTATTACCAAGCCTCCGCTGGCCGTCAGTCTGTCTGTCAGCGGGCTGTATCTCATGAACCGTAATAGGTAGACAGTTGAATTATTCTCTATAATAAAAATAAAGTTAAAAATTAAAGGGGGTCGCGTCCCCATTCAAGATATGTGATTTTTCGGAGGTTTTTGCTGTTCCTATGTAGTTTTTTTGGCGTTTAAAAATATGTGCTGTCAAATATAGTAAGTAGGTACGGTGGTACGGAACCCTTCGTGTGCGAGTCGGATTCGCACTTGGCCGTTTTTATAATAACAGAATTTGCAAATGAGCTTGCAGCCTACCCGATGGTTTCCCAACGCACTCTTAAAAAGTTATTTACAGTATAGTTAAACATAACATAAAAGAAATTGTTTTAAAAAAACGTGTAGTGTTAAATATTGTACGGTGGTGGGTACGGAACCTGCCGATGTTTTTATGTAACGTCCCTAGTGTTGGTAACTATTTTCTCGCGATGTTCCGGTTCTGAATTACTTTCTTATCATTTAACATAAGTACGCTGTTGAGTCCCGTGGGCCGTTCAGACCCGTAGTTGTTTATAGGTACTTACTAATTTGTTGAAAACTAGTAGGATTTTTTATATATTCAGCATTTTATAAGTGATGGACGAATTTTTTCAAGAAAAATAGAAGTTAGTTTGATATTTTTCTAAAGATGAAAAACAAGTTCATCCAAGAGTCGATTGCATTAAATATTCAAAACCCACATGTCTAAACTTATTAATACAATAATATAAAACATACTTAAATCATCCATCGCCTAGCCTACTCCCAACTATTTTTGGGTCGGCTCTGACGACCCGTAACGATTGTCTAACCGGATGCAGCTGAATACCAGTATTTTACATGGAGCGACTGCCTATCTGACCTCCACAATCCAGTTACTGGGTAATACGGTACCCCTTGGTAACACTGGCCGTCAGACTTTTGCACTTCTGACGACCGGTAACGACTGTCAAAGATCCATGAATGTCGGCCGGCTACAACACAACGGCTTAACGTTCTTTCCGAGGCACGGAAGGGTCTCGGTATGTAAAGATGGACCACCACCACCCATCCACGGTCAGACCGCGGCAAACGCAGCTTTACCTGATCGATCGACCCGTGCGGCTGTAATTACTTTGCCAAACTCCATTGACAAAAGAACGCAAGAAAAACAGAGAAGTAATCGATTGCATTAGCATCTCGAGAGCCCGCACAAAATACACCGGTCTTCATATAAATATCTAAGTATTCCATTTTGAATAAATGTACATAACTATACATAGTAATACAATGTCTGTCTGTACATCCCCGCTTCTGTATTTAGTTTATACCAAGCATTTAAGTTTAATTACACAATTTATATTCAACTTGCAATGACGGCCGCCGTTTTATTATTTATTGAGCGTATTAAAACAGAGAATGTTCTGTTTCAGTTATGTTTAAAAGGTCTAAATTGACATTAAATATAGCGTGGATTTTTTTATGGTTTATTTGTAAAAGCTTTAAATTTTGTAGGATGTTCTTAGCTCTATTGTTTTTATAAAATTGATATTTAGAGTATTTCGATTCGCATTCTTCGCACTTTTAATCTTAAGTCAACTGGTCTATCTAACTTATTTAATTACCTTTGATATGTAATTCTTAAAATGGCAGTATTTTTTTAATTAAACCATTCCTTTTTATCCCGATCTAAATCAAGTTGTGATTAATTCTAAATGCATTTTAGATGACTTTTTAAGTAACATCAAGATTTCATGATCGTCTGGCAGTTTGAGCAGGCCTTTCGGACCTACCCACATGTCCTGCTCTAGTGTTGTGGCAGTCCACTGAGCTACCTAAGATACGTCTGAGCTATGCGATCATTTATTCATGCGTGCCAACGGACCGGATACCTCCACTCAAATCTGCATAGCTCTTTCCTCAAAAGGCTATTTCGAATATTACTCTGCATTGTTCTTATTTAATCCGATTCTGTAAGAAATGTCTGGACTTTTGAATACCTAGGCTGACTGTTTTTAGTGAAAGCTGCCATTCAAAATATTGTTTCAAGCTTTCGTCATATTATCGTTCCGAAACTGCGCAGTGTCTTTCAAAACGACGGTACTCTTCTTGGATTTTTGCAAAGTTACCCCTGTATTGTATGAAAATGATTTCAAAAGATTTTTGAGCTTTCATTTGAATGAGCGAGAAGACGTATAATTTGCTGAAAATGTACAGCTAAACCACATTGTTTTTAACTGTTTCTTCGTGTGGCGAAACTGCGAAATGTGCGGTCACCAAAGCTGAAAAAACTTCAACTATGTCTGACGACCCCGGTTACTTACTTATCTCTTTTGGTGACTTTACCTACCTATCTTAAACATAATAGAGAAACGAAATCTTAGTACGAACGTGACCACACTAAGCACCTTTCATAAAAACAGAGAATGAGATTTTCATTGAAAAGTATTAATACATCTAAAACCTGATCTACGTCATTGGAAAAGAGGACTTAAAAGTTATTTTTGGAACAAACTGCCTTATCTTACGATGAACTCTGCACAGTCACGAGCAATAGTATGTATACACTTAGCAACTTCTTAATTTGATTTTCTCATACTGTATTGATTGTAATTTTATGCTATTACGAATATAGTACATGTCTACATGGTTTTTACATGATCTGACCAAGATTATGTCTGGACTTTACGAGTAAAAGAGACTGTGACCTCTGAGTTTGTTTCGGCCTTTCTTCTCAGAGCAGTCAGATAGGAAACGCCGAACTCATCTAGTTTTTAAAATATGATTGACGTGTAAAAGTGTTTGTACAAACCTACTTACAGAAATAAAATCATTTATCATTTCATTTAGTATTTTGGAAACTATACTGTTATGAAATGGGTCTTATTTTAAAGTTGCAATCAATGTTCCATGACAAAATCGCTTGTAATTTTGCCAAGTGTATACATATTACTGCTCGTGACTGTACACTTGGCAAATGAGGGCTAGACTGAAATAAGTGTAACATTTTTACCGTCACGACACTGTTGCTATAGTATGTTATTTTTTTTTAAATTTAGTTCCATTCTATTGTTGTTCATTTATTTCACTGTGCCTGTTATTTAATACATAACAAACAGGATATCCGGCGATATATCTCGACATTTTTTGACTTCTTAGTTTATTTTGGTCTGCAATAAAAGTAGGCACAGGTCGTAGGCTAGCTTGCCGTGTGGCTTCGTTAGGCCAGAACGGGACGTCGGACAAACGTCAACATGTGCTTTGGGAGGCGTACATATTTTGAGTTGCTTTTGCAAGAGCCGGATTAGGGCCTCAGTCGAAAGTTCATATCGCTATGAACAACTTTTACTGTGAATGTGAATGAATAAAAATTGTAAAAAAGACAGGTGTTCAGGTTAGAAAAATGGATAATAATTTAAAAAGAGTTTTGATGCTCGACCTGGCATAATCCAGAACTGGTTCGCGGTAATCTCACTCTCCTCTCGCACTCTTTTCTCTATTACTTTTTCCCATCATACTAAGTGACATGATTTTTACCCCGTCCCCTCTATTTGGCTGTACTGGTAGTGTACGTGAGCGGTTCTAAATAAACAAATACTTAAAAAAAAAAATGATTCGAAAAGAAAATGTGAGAAAACAATTAAAATGAGTATGACTCTAGTTGGAAAAGTTAATAAACTTATAAACAAACGGGTTTTGTCCAAACAAAACATTTGTGCTGAACGTGTAAAGCAATACTAAAAAAAAAAAAAATGACCGCATTTTGTTAGCTTCTCAGCTATTTTTTAAAGTTTTGCATTGAGTAAGTTTTGTAAAGAATAATGCCTTACAACTACATAGTGAATTGTTTTTCCTAGTTTCTCACAATTCGCTTGGGAGGAAAAAATATTATGGTATTAGAAAATAACATTTCGTTTTAATAACGTTTTTTTTTTTTTAACGTGTGATGTAACGTGACACGTTATCTCAGTTTAGTGTCCAAATTTTAGGTACGAAAGTGCCTTTTATATTTTTACCAACCCTAGTAGTATTGTGAATAATGGCAGGCAAATTCTTTTCCCCGACATACAAAGCAAAATGAGTCCCTCTGTTCGGAAATAAGGTCATATTTTGTATGTCATATCCAGTAATAGTGCACTCAAAATAGATTAGGTAGTTATAAAGTAGATGTTACTTTAACGTTTTAAATGAGATTGTCGTACTTATCTGTTTCGTAGAATCAGAAATCAATGCCAGAATTTAACGACGAGTTAAAACATTTGCTACGTTCCCGAAATTATTTTTTTGCGGATATATTCAAACGTAGGTATGTAATATTATTGATTTTGTAACCAGTAACAATGTGTAAAAGTTATCAACTTATGACTTAAGGGGGATGCGCTCAGGTAACCAGCGAAATTCAAAAATACCTCCGTTTTTTGCAATTTGCAGGCCACTGTCGGGTTTTATGTTGATTAAAATATGACTCGCGGCCGTAACAAATACGGCTTTACAGAATTAGAATCATTAGAATCAGCAATACAAATCCTTACGTTAGAATTGGCCTCAAATATCATGATTTCATGAAATAGTCATTCAATAGGGTAATATGAACTAAGAGATATGTATTGATGATTTTTATGGTTATAATTCTATAAATAAATATTTGATACGGCCGCGAAACATATACAACCTGATACAGACCTGCAAATTGCAAAAAACATAAGAAAATATGAATTTCGCGGGCAACTTAGGCGCATCCCCCTTAATTAGACAATGATATTCCATTACTTCATTTAGAGACATTTAAATTACATTTTTAAATATTTAATAAAAACGTTAAAAAATTATTTAAAACATAGTAGCCCACCGGTCTCGAGAACAGGCTCCAAGCCACGGGCGACAGAGCACAGCCTGAGAGTGGAACCTCCTAATGATGCGAGCCGTGTCCAGAAGTACCGTTTTGTGGATCAAAACCCTTGATCCAGCTGCCCAACGAGAGCCTCCTCAGGTGTTGTTCGACGCTCTAATTATGTTTATTATTATAAAAGTGTCATTGACATATGTCGGGGCCCTGGGGTCCCGGACCGGGAACGCGTACGAGGGGCCGAAATCAACTCGCATAGGCCCATTAGACGCTTTTAATTAAATATTATTATAATTAATATAAAACGATGTTGCAATAGGACTATCATGTAACCGTTACCTTAGGGCTAATACTTTTATTTATGTACCTATTATTTATTTTGTACACAACAGCCTATTTTGTGAGTAGCATACAGTTGGCCTATGAAAACCTTGGCCATATTTTATTTTAAGTTTAGAATCTTGTTATAATAAGCAATGCAGATTTCGCATCGTCAAAAATTATGACAAAACGATACGAGATTATTGTGACAAAGTCCAAGCGCTCGCCCGCTGTTACAGGAGACTCAAACATGAAAACCCTGAACTCATGAACTTTGAAATTTGGATGTACTATAGGTACACCCCTGCCTGTCCTTTCGGGGACTACAGGCGTTATGATATGTTTATGTTTTGGTCCTAGCGATTTTGCACATTCTTATACAGAAAGCGGTAAGAAAGGGTACAGTAGGCCGCAGGTAACTTAACCCTAGCTGGCCCAGCGTAGTACGGAGAGTCAATAAAATGAGAGGTCAGTTTATACTGGTTGGTTTACCAATGACATGCGGCCTACCGTACAACAAATACATTAGTTTCTATTAGTATATAAGAACAATGCATGCCAGAATAAATAGCCCATCTAAACAAATAATAGCAACGAATTAAATCGGTCCGTCAATTGGTCAATGTATTTTATTTGTAAAATTGATCCCGTTGAACTTATCAATTACCTACTTATTTTGCAACAATGTTATGGCCAGTGTGTTGTTTAAAACAGTTCGTATTCAATTTCTTAAGGTGCAATAACCTTTCACCTTAGCACAAACCGTTTTTAAATTAGCAAGTTCAATTATAACTAAACCGTGTGCATTAAAATTAGTAAATTAGGAGAGTGATGAGATAGATAGAAAAATATGACTGTGAATATTATGATAATACTAAGTGAATTACAGTTTATGTTGATAACAAATAGCCAATTTAGATAATTATCCAAATGTTAGTCTGAATTTAAAAACCGAGCTTATAATATTGCCATCAGCCATTTAGATCATTTGAATCGTCACAATGATAATCATACGATCATACAAGTAAGTTATCATTAGGTAGGTAGGTACGTCAGTATTGAAAACGAATGATCCTCGTACCAAGTGATAACAAATAAGAAATGAAGAATTTCAAATTTTTATTTTTTTTATTTTTATGTATCTATCTATGAATTATGGTGCTGACTGTACAATTGTACAGTTATTTTTCTTTTCATCACTATCTGCAAAACATTTTTGTGTGCGTACACTTTTTGCTCGCATTTCATTAAAACGTTGTTTTCGTTTGCACGCCTCGACTATAAAATATTTTCTCTATTATCTCCATTCTAATCAGTGTATTCAATGCACCGATCCAGTTGTATACTTTTTTCGTCATAATAAAATTGCAACAATGCACACACAATTTTTTGCTGTCCAGTGTAGGTAACACTTTGTGTTACTAAATATATTAATTAAATACTGTTACCATGAGAGCCTTGTGTAATGAGATTTTTTTAAATATTTTAGTACAACGCGCGGGCACTGCGCTGTATTAAGGGGACTACATGACCTAAACGCAAATTTATAATGCCTAAAAATATATGATCCACTGCAGTAACCAAAATCAGAAAAATATATGATATTCTTCTGGATATATGCTAGTTAGATAGTGTGTTGAAAACATAATACAATTAACTTGATATGATAGAAAAAAAACACGAAGATACCTTTAAAAAATATTTTAACGATTAATAACCATACTAATATACATGCAAACATTCACATTTTTTGTCAGATTACTCTACAAGTAACACACTAACGTAATAGTGTTTTAATTTTTTCTTCCAATAAATAGATTTTTTGTAAATCCATAGTTGCTTCATATTTTGCAATGAATTACCAGCGTTGTGTCATCGCGCGTCTCTTTCTTTTCTATGCAATCCGACAGTGACCGCGCTTTAGCTCTTGTAAGCCTCTTAAGTAAATTAAGTACGTTCGGCCGCGAACTAACAAACTGAAAACTATGTTTCACTTGAATTTTATGGTAATAAAATAATTGACGGCACCTATTATTTATTTACACAGAAGGGTCATTTCTAACTTGTTATTTGGAGCAATCTCAATTATTACAAAAATACATCAACTGCCACTTCTACCATTAATATTATACAGCGTAATGAGACTTCCTATCATATGTCAGTTAGCAAGTACGTTTTGCAACACAAACGCCGTGCGCAAAAGCCGTGAAGAATCATATTAATAAGTATGCTTTTTATCAATGTGAGCGTGCGAGGCGCGACTGTTGGGCCTCTCAGCTGTGCTAGCGTGAGCGGCCGGTTTAAAAAAAATTAACTTAATTTAATATCATCTAATTATGTTAATAGATATATAATGAAAATGCATCACGACGGCTGTAATAAACGCGATTCAGTAATAAACATGGACCAATCTTATCATGTTCATTTGAAAAATAAGTTTTTTACAAAGAAAACCAATGACTTCAATGCAAGACTAACGCTGAATATGAAATTGGATATATTTTTTTTATAAATCATAATTTTACTAAACTGAAAATAAAATACTTTGTAACATGTGTTTTTTTCTGCACTGCAGTGTGAGATCGTGTGCACTCGCTTGCAAAGAAACTGGATACATTAAATTATGTATTGCACCTCGATGTATGCAATCAAATAAATTGCTACACAGTGTATTTGAAATTTATTTTCTTAGAATACAAAATATTTTAACGGTTATTACTATGTATTACCGAGACGTTGTTTATTTATTTATTCATGTAAAAAAAGCTGGGTTTGCATTAGAATAAATAGGTATACTTAACTGAACTTATTTAATTGGATAATGGACGGGGTAAACGGTATTTAGAAACCGGTTTAAAAACAAAAAATATTTTTAAGTTGGTACTTATTGAAATTGAAATTGAAAACTACAAAAAATAACCATAATAAATGAATCAATGTACATGCATATAAATGTAATCTAAATAATCTTCAATTTAACTGACGTATTTATTTATTAATATTTTGTAACTATTAAAAATAGCTTAACAATAGGGCAATAAAAGTATTTTATTAGATAACAACTTCCCCTTAACAATATATTACAAGGAATTCCGCAATTAACTTACAATCAGTATAATTATGTATACTTGAAATCATTATTTACATCTCGCCAGCATTGTATACTTGATTTTTTTTATAGAAACTTGTGTACTTTCGTCGATAGCGGTGCTTGCAAAATAATTATAAATTATTTAAAAAATATATTTAGATTATAATACTATAATATTGTATTTTTTTAGAGAGTAATGAATATCATAGCTCTAATAGATTTTTGTGACGTCACTTGCCTCTGAAAGCCTTTTTTACTATCTAACTGTTAATTTTTAAGAGTTCTTGAAGTCAAGTTAGCAACTATGTAGAATGTAAGTAACTGCATAATAATGAGTTACTCTATGCTTGTAGCGCGCTTTTTAGTTTTTTTCTTTGTTTCGAATCTGCTACTGTATTATAACATCTCTTGTTTTCTTTTTCTTAAAGGTAACATCGTATCCCAAGGTAAGATAACAACAAACTACAAGAAAATTAACATTATCTACACAGATCTTAGAAACATCATTTATTGGATTAATTAGTTAATAATATAATCGACTACTTATGACAAAGATATGTTTTTTTATTTTTTTTATGTAGTTACCATATAAGTTTTTTTCTTTGGGAAAATTACCTTCTTCTCGATATTTCCTGAAAGACTTTCTTTTATTTACGAGCAGCCATACATAGTCTTAATTCAAAGTAGTTTTTTTTCCTATTTAAATAATTTGTTGTTTATTTTTTACTGCAGTTAGTATGTAATTAAATTTCTTGAATGTCAGGAGATGTTGACGTGCTCGCTGGTGTGGCCGACGGTACCTACAACTTAAATGAACATACAAACAACAATGGATAATTAATATAGTTACACAAAAGTTACGCATCAACGAGTCCCGAGCAAGAAACATGCCGCCGTGTTTACTGTAAATAATATATTTTAGGGCTGCCTCACTTGACTATATTTTCTTTTTGTTTGTCTATACTATATCTTCTTCTGCTAATAATAATCTTCTACTAATAATTAAGCTGAAGAGTTTGTTTGTTTGAACGCGCTAATCTCGCGCTAATTTGAACGCGATTTTGCATTTGATAGCCCAATTCTCGAAGAAGGTTATATTTAACATCACGTTTCGGCCCTAAGGAGAAGAGCAAAATGCGGCGGGTGAAACCGTGGGGCACAGCTTGTCTCATTGAATATTTCGTGTAGGATTGTGATGATAAATCATCGGGAATTTAAATAGTAAGTATTTATTACTTTTTTTTTAAATACTGTATCTGTCTTCAGGTTAGTTTGCAAATACATCTTTTCAGCTACTTAATATTCAGAACGCGATTGTTTGAAAATTTACCGTTTTGATATTTATACAATTATTATCCTGTCAGAATTAGGGTTTATCTAATTAATAAAGGTGTGAATAAAATTAATATATTATTTATTTACATATTTTATTAATATATAATTATCAGTGATCGGAGTAGGTAGATTGAACTGGGGTCATTGATCCGAAACGTATATATTACTATGGACATTCCTCCGGAATTGGTGGATTATTAAAAAAAACCGGAACTTATGTAGGAATTGTATTCTGCCAGAGTGGAAGGAGTCATTTGATGATTTGCCATCCTCAAAAAAAAGGTAGGAATTGTAATAAAATGAGCAATTTTATTCTTTATTATTCTTCCTATTTTTTATTATTCAACAGATAAATAATGAATTAATTTAGTTTTGATACCTTCCTTTAAATTTTGAATTGAGTAGTAATAATATCACTACCAACATTAACAATATTTAATTGAATCCGGAAATACCGGAATTACTTTCCGGAAAAATGGCTTATCCATGTTATTCTTTCTGTGTGCATTTATGATACAAGTACTAAAAATCAATCTACCTACTCCGATCACTGATAATTATACATTTTGTAAAATCTGGCCAATGACAAGTGAAAGTACCTTATAATGGAGGTACTTACAGCTACATCAATCGTCAGCCTTTTAGCGGAGAGCAGTGCGTTTAGCACATCATCGACACTTATTCTGGCAGGAACGGTAAGTACCTTTCTACATATCAAGCTATACATTTCCAGTATAAGCTAACCTCTCAATGTACGAAAAGCCTATACAAGGCGAGGTCAGCTAAAACTCGAAATGTATAGCTTGATATGGAGCCGTGTGTACAAAAGAAATTAAGCCAGAATTTTATACTCAAGTATAAAAATTACACATAAACGTCTTTTTGATTACAAAATTATAAGGACCCCTTAGTGCTTAAAGTGAAATAAAATACCCAAGATAATAACCGGTTGTATTAAACTATATAAAACGTTAATACAAAAACTGCAGAAACTGGCAACACTGTATGCTTGACATTTTAAATTGACTCAAGACTTGCTACTATTGTGCGCACGCAACCAATAACTATTTACATAAGTATAACAGTATTATAATAACATTGTACAGTTCTGAACAATGCGATCCCCTCTTTGTAGAATGATTTTAAATATCACTAGTCTTTGCCGGTGACTTCGCTTACAAACTGAAACCCCCTTTGACCCGTTCAGGAGCTGAATTTCGAAAATTCAGATAAAGGTTCCTACAAAACAGGCGCGACACGCGACGCGAATCGCATGCGACTCAAAGGCACTGCTCGTCGCGCGACAGGCGGTGCCTGTGTGTCGCGTGTCGCACCTGTTTTGTAGGAGCCTTAATCCTCTAACATCTCTAAACACTCTGATCCTTACAACATCAAAAAGTTCAAAGTTTCAACCTTCAGTTGTTTAGAAAACAGTTCGTAGTCCGTCAGACGTATCGTGACCAGCGACCTTGGAAAGGAGGCTTGGACAGACTGGATGAGCAAGGTGGATAATCGGGTTTTGTGGCGCTACTTAGGAGAGGCCTATATCCAGCAGTGGATGGACTGCGATTGGCTGAATGTGGGCTTTTAGTAAGTCATGAAACCAACGAAAAATATTTGCATGTTCAGAAGATCAGAGTCCTCATTCACCTCGATGGGCCGAATGGGGTAATGATAGCAGTTTCCCTATCTCAAGGGTAGATACAGATGAAGGATGCTCCCATCTGTATTGACTTTTTTTACTAACCCATTTTGTCTCATTGTTGGGCAAAGCTCTCCCCCATAGTCTTCCAAGACTCTTTGTCTTTCGCCTTCTCTTGCCAATCGGTTAGGGACGAGCCCGTGACGATTCCGTCTTCAGGCACCTGCTGTGTAACCACCTGGCCCATCCGTCCCGATGCATCCTTTAAGTGTGACCTGCATACTCTCATTTCAGCCTCGCAGACTTATCGCTAACATCGACGATGCCTGTCTTGAAGCCTATTTAATAATAATAATGTATTGTGTTAATATCCAATAATGATGTTATGTAATGTCCATCAATCAATGCACGTGTCACGGTTCTTCAGAATAAATTGCAGCCGATGGTCATGTCAATAAATTAATTGATAATGTCACACTACATTGTAACTTGGTACTTTTATAAAAAGGGTACGCAAAATGCCACGTGAGATTCCTACTTAGCGCCTGTTAAGGGGGATGCTCTAAGGTAGCCCGCGAAATTCAAATTTACTTACGTTTTTTGCAATTTGCAGGTCAGTGTCAGGTTATATGTTGATTGAAATATGATTCGTAGCCGTAACAAATATGGCTTTACAAAATTATAACCATTAGAATCAGCAATACAACTCCTTTAGTTAGAATTGGCCTCAAATGTCAAGATTTCATGAAATAGTGGTTCAATAGGGTAATATGAACTTATAGAGATGTATTGATGATTTTTGTGATTATAATTCTATAAATACACATTTGTTACGGCCGCGAATCATATTTAGACCAACATACAACATGATACTGACCTGCAAATTGCAAAAAAACGTAAGATAATTTGAATTTCGCGAGCTACCCTGACGCTTCCCCCTTAACTTCCCAAAGATCTTGACTCTGGGCAGCTCCCGGGATTTTTCTAGAACAGCCCTATCAATCTGGTTGTCCTGCCTACGCCCAGATCTTCACTTGGTATTCTAAGAGATCTTTACCACTCTCATGCACTTAGTCTTCATCATTTGCCTGCCTTTCCTATCTATGTTGGGGTCGGCTTCCTATCTGACCTCCACGACCCAGCTACTGAGTAACACGATACCCCTTGGTAACACTGGTTTGCAGACTTGTGTCGAACCCGCTACTTATTGTTTAATTTTAGACTGAAAGTAAAAAGAAAAGTTTAATAAATATATAACTCGTATTTTATTGATATAATAATTATTTAATGTATCAACATTATAGCTGTCCGGGCCCGTACGTTTATAAAGAAGCTACATTAACTATTGATAAAGCTTTCCGCGCAAGCTCCTAAAGGCCGTCACAGACGCAGCTTTATTAAAATAGTACACTAAAATGTTTTGTTGTAATAAAATGTACAGGATTATAAAAAAAACACTACCAGCAATATTTTAGATAGGTACAAGTTTTGCATTAAAGATGAGGAAATCGTTCTGGAAAAGACGATTACAAAGTTTTCGTAAGTTATCCCTAAAAAGCTGGGTGATAAACTTGTCACTATTGTCAATATAAGTCACAGTACAAAGGTTTTTAGGATTTTTCCATAACCATATTCTGGTATAATATGGTGAGCAAAACTTTTGTTTTTGTTTCTGTATAAACCAATCAATCGTCCGTTCCAGTTAAAAACGTGTGTGACATAAAAATATTAAGTACAATACTTCTACATTCATAAACTCACGCCTTCTTCCCATGGGCAGAAATTACAGAACGCCACCTGCTACGACATGTATGTAAGAATTAATAATAATATGACACATTTGTTATGGCTGCGTCTGCGAGGGCCTTTACTTTCCGTCTGCCTCAGAGATTACTCGTACAATAGTTCATTTGTCAACTAAGATGAAGGATTTACGAGGCAATCCTTATTATTTCGAATTGCTAAGTACTTTTTGCTATAATTATTTATTTATAAATGGCTGATTTAGACTTTGAACACGGTAAACGTAGACTGAATTTAGGTAGTTGGTCCCTTTTTTATTTAATTAAGTATAATAAAAATAGACCTTTGCCCAGCAGTGAGATATTAGGTATATATCTATATATATAAAAATGAATCCCTATTTCCTTTGGTCACGGCATCACGCGTGAACGGCTGGACCGATTTCACTTCTTTTTTTTTTGTTGTGTTCGTTTTTGTCAGGGGAAGGATCTTATGAAATAAAAAAATAAGAAAATTGATCGGAACGTTACAAATTTTAAGAAAACTTAACGCCAATATTAATTTTACATAACTGTCAGTTGTTTGAAATAACTGTCAGCGATTGACAGAATGCGCGCTGCAAATATCGGTTAACACTGATGGATCGGTTGATAAATGAGTCGATAGTTTTAGTTGTAGTCAATAGTCAAAACTAAAACTAAACTGCATATGACATTCATACATAGTTAAGACAGGACAGCGTCTGTCGGGTCAGCTTGTAGATAATAAAAATAATGCTATTAAAACCAACACAAAATCTCAGCAAACATTCAACCAATAATTATAACAATTTGTAAACCACATGAAATTAAACAAAACTCTTCCATACTCTTTGTCACCGCCACAGCATACCGCATCTTTGGAATTGCGGTGTACCACGGACGCTCCATAAAATACTCAGTGGACTCCATTACGTGGCGAAGGGCGATTTCATTTATGATCCCTGTATTAGAACGTTATTGCCTTAATATATTAATAAATACGAGTACAATGACTTCGCCTGTTCCCTGCACAATGCCGACTGTATCGTCTTTTGAAACTGCAGCTAACATTTTAAGGGGTCAACGTTAAAAGATGATTTATTTTTGCTACAAATTTAACTCTGAGGGCAAGATAAAATTTTCAGTGGGTTCAGTGGTGGTAAAGTTATAATAATATTTTTAAACCACAACAACTTGTACTCTTAATTTGTATTATGCAAATAATTTGTTGAGCGCCGCCAAAGGCAGAGTTTTACTCCGCAAACTTACAAGTTGTCCTACTGTTCAATCAGCTGTGAGTCATAACATAAGTTAGGCTGTGTGCGTGAGCAGTTCAACGTGTGCGCACTATTAGACGTTTCATATTGTGAGGTCGATGACTCCACTGTACATTGTAATTGTAATTTATAATATATTTAAATGTTCCAGCATTTGATAGATGACTGCGGGATGCTGCATTGCAATATTCGCATGCGAACTTATAGAGGTTACAAGATCGTTCGTGCCAATATATTAATGGAATTACCTACATTTAATATTAGAGCTTTATTTATTTTAATGTTTGTGAATTTGCAGTGTGATTCACAATATTTCAATTTTATAAATTGAGACTTGTCGATCGCATACAGATGACTAAATGATGAGATAGCCCAAATATTACTTCTGCAAAAGTTTCCGAATTTTATTTCATCTCGACGACTAATTCGAGATGATTCCTTTCTTCAAATAAATAAAGCGCTTCAGCGCAGTTAGGCTACATACAATACGAACACCTGCATTGTAATTGTAACCATGTTTAAAATTACGATAATTACAATTTAATAGCAGTCAATATTGTTGTAGGTACTCCGTTTATAGCTTTACAAGCTGTTGCCCGCGGTTTCACTTGGGTACGTGGGTAACTACTCCACGTAGTCCGATACATTGTATACTAAATGTAATCAAGTACTTATGCCATTTCTTTTTCCTAAATCTGTTTAGTCGTTTGGGACAAAAATATTCAAACTCACAAACATTATTAATCCTTCACATTTATAATAATTAGTATGTAGTAGGATACACAGAGTAAAAAGTACTCGCGCCTTTCTATTATTTAAATTGTGATCTTAAAAATGTATTGGATGCAGACCAAAAAAAACAAAATAATCTAATTGTGAAACTACCTCAACAAAATAATGTATTTGAATAGATTTTCTTTGTTACGTCATGTTTGAGTTACTCCGGTGATCGTTTTATTTCAAGATGCAAGGTAGGTTGACAACCGTGATGAATAGTTTATGAATAGTGATTAGGGCAAGTACAGTCGCGCGTAAAAATACTTATGTATGATTTGGACATTTAAATTTGATATAGGTGATATAATTTCCAGCAAAAGCACTAGAAAGTAGTGATGGGGGAGGGGCTGGGGATCGTCTTATGTAATTTTGACGTTCATAAAGTGCTGATTCTAAGCCTAATTTGAATAAATGACTAATAATGGTTTACAAAATATTTAAATAAAATTATGAGTAATGTTTATTTTTTATATTTAATTTTCAGAAAAAGCGCCTTTCAACTTCAGTAGGCTATGTCTAGTGAACATTTGAAATTACTTTGAAATGTATTCATAAAGAACTAACGTTCTATAAAACAATATAATTCTTCGTGCGTTGTACAAATAACATTCTGTTTGCATTTCCGTCCCAAGATAATAATTTTCTGAGGATTATTGCAATCACTGTACATGTATGTAATTTACAAATCAACCTTACATCTGCGTAAGGTAAGGCTCGTAAACCTACTTACATAAATATTTACAATAATACATATGTAATAATATTATTATTTATCATTGTTGCTGAAACACAATAGATCGTATCATTTGAATAATTTTATCTGATACAAGTATACGTAGCGCGCCGTTCACTGTACGTACAATCGCGGACAGCAATGCACAACACATTTACAAGCATAATAATTACGTTCAGATTATTAAAATTATACAAACATAATACCGTAATTACACACCACTGAAAATATCATTCATCACTTGAATAGTTATAAAGCTCAGAGCACAAGAAATATCAAAGAGACATTCTATTCACACAATATTTACATTTCATATAATTATTATTTTTATGACATTATAATAACGTGAAACGAAAATTGGCAATCACATGTGTCATAAGACAATTTAGTAAAAGAAATAGGCCATAACACTAAATCAAAAGTTACGACACACTCCAACTGATCGCGCGAACAAAATATTTTGTTGGAAAACGATCGCACGTGTATGTGGAAATAAACATCCAATTAACATTGTGCAAAAAAAGCGGCCATTAAGTCATCGGGATAATAAATTAGTCTTTCTGCCCCGATCTTGACCTCTTTGAGAGCTATTTTTAAAATACTTAATGAATGACAATCAAAATTCATTTGATATTCAACTTAATATAGTTACTCATAATTGATCTAAATTTGGACTAACATAAAAGACATGTCATGCATTTTCTACAACTCACCTGCACCAAATTAGTGCAACAGTGAAAGTACCGTTCAGATTTTTTATTATGTTCAAACTCCTGGAAATAATAGATTAAATAGTACCTACATTATTTTTTACGGTAAGAGTAAGATACGAAAGGGGATAGAAGCAAACTCATTTTAAACAAAAATAAGTTTGATAATCTTGTTAAAATTGAATGCAAACAACGAGTAGACGTAATAGAAGATAAGAATCTGCTATATCAATTTCAAAACTGTTTTCATTACAGCTTTTCCCCGAACAAGCACTTTTCGCGTCGACCGTACACAGACGGCAGTTACCACTTAAACTTTATGGTATCGTAATTTTGCCAAAATGTATTCTAATTCTATTGTATTACGGCTGTTTTTGTATTACACTGATCACTTTCACTCGTGGACTGTCTTGTACATAATATTCAACGGCCCACAACCACTTTTAGGACTATTTACGCGCATTAGATTGATTATGGATTGTGTTTTAGCCATTTCGCATTGTATTATATAAATAACATGGACTAATATAGGTCCATTAGTTATCCGACCTTGAATGTTTTCAAGTTATTTCCGCGACTGTACATACTTGGCCGTTAAATCCGCACTGTTTTATTTGCCTAGTGGCCGGTACTGGCTAAGTACAGTCGCTGAAATAACTTTTCAACTACCATTTTGTACAAATTAGGAACGTAATTTGAAAATCCATTGTGCGTTGTTAAGAAAGGTAATAAACCCCCCATGATACATTGCTTGTGTCTTCTGAGCACACTCGTATCTCAAAATAGTGCTGTAAAGAGAAGTGTTCGGAGGACTAACACGTCGTACACACAAACAATACACTAAAAAAAGTTATTTCAAATAAACACGAACCCTTCGCTTGCGTATGTACAGTTGGAGTTGATATTAATTTATTTGATGTAATGTGCGGTGGGCGCCGGGCGCATGCGCTGGCCGCCGCACCGCGAACATTCTGGACGCCAGTTTTTATGTGTTTATATATTCTAATTTTATTGTTTTCTTTATTTGCGTCCCACTTTTGTTTGGTTCGGAGCACGGCATTGTTCCCCGTCGTAAACGCCGATTTAGATGATAAAATGAAAATGTTGTATGGAATTTTTATTTGGTATGCGTAATTTCTGTCTGTCCGTCTGTACTGTTTTACTGTAACACGTTTAATTTTATTGTAGTTATGTCATTAAAATTAAATAAATATTACGAAACTAGTATCACAGATGTTTCTGGGTCGACGTAGGTATTTGTTACTTGTGTGTTTCTAATAATGTAGTATTGTTATTAAGTCGTAACGTGTTGTTTAGATTGCTGCGATTATAAAGAATACCATTGAGTCAACTTTTCTATACAAAATGTCATTCAATTAGACGTAAAAATTAAACACGCTACATAAAGTGTTTAGTGTCTGTTCGCTCGACTTGTGTAAAACAATTATACTTTACAGCTAATTCCAACATATATTATAATTTAACAAAACGGCCGTCATTAATTTTATTGTTTTAAATCACAAAGTAAGTTATTCTATAATTAAATTTAAAATAAGACACGGGTTTTGAGTTATAAGTGGTGCAATGAGAACTCTCGTATCGGGCTTCGAGACCAAACCTGTTTTTATCGCGAATTAATATTAATAATGAATACTTGAAACGGGCGCGATTGTGAGTTGTATAGTTGTAATTAAGTGCGATTATAGCGGCACCGGCAATTACTGACAATGTCTGCGGCTTGCACCGGCATTATGCTGGCGCTCGGCGACGCTCGGGGCCCGTCGGGAGTACTCGGCTTTAGTTTTGTTCGAAGGCGATACAATGCGTTGAGTATTTTTAAATTAGGAATGTTTGATCGAAATATTAATCTGTTGTGTGTGTAGCGATAATTTAAAATTAAAAGTAGGTTCGGTTTATTTGCGCGACTGTACCTACCTACCGTAACGCTGGTGACTTTTTGTTGGACTTTTTGTCAACATTATTAATTTCTGCAAGTGACTATAGATTACATCCACGCGTTTTACACACACATAGAAGTGAACAATAAATAAGAGAGCACTCTCATAATGGCCGAGTAACTTTTGCATTTGGCAATAGTTCAATATATTTGTATTAAATAAGATGAATTACTGTCTAGATATTATTAGGTCATCTGAGATTGCTCTGTGGTGCAGATAAATATTATTAGGTCACCTGAGATCGCTCTGTGGTGCAGATAAATATTATTAGGTCATCTGAGATCGCTCTGTGGTGCAGATAAATATTATTAGGTCACCTGAGATCGCTCTGTGGTGCAGATAAATATTATTAGGTCATCTGAGATCGCTCTGTGGTGCAGATAAATACCATTCACCGCAGGGGTTATGCTGGTCTGCCGTGGAAATCACCTGTCATCTGCAGGTCGATAATAAAAGAAGAGTATAATAATGTGTGACGTATGAGAAATCAATTAATATATTTTCGACCCACTTTTCGTTATTAGTATTTTAGTGGCTTTCAAAATATACAGAAAAGTAAATAAAAACCTTATGTTTACTACTTTTAAATTCATAAAAACTGTTCCGAGTGAGTTTTCTTTATTTTATTTTCGAGTAAAACTTGTGAAAAGTCTTAAAGGCTCTGTCAGAAACAGGTATTATCATAATGACTTGACGGTTGATCGTGGTACGAAGCTTAGGAACATAATGCCAAGTCATCACATCGATCAATATTCGAGGTTAAGCAGCACCCGTTTATGGCGGATCGGTCGATAAAAATAGGGGCGAAGCTTCGAAATATCGCGCGAGCCGAGCTTGTGCAAGCGATTGTTTTAAATATCGCGCGAGCCGAGCTTGTGCAAGCGATTGTTTTATATATCGCGCGAGCCGAGCTTGTGCAAGCGATTGTTTTAAAACTTCAAAAGGAATGGTTTATTTTTAAGCTTTTAATATAGTACCTAATATTACTTTTTTAACAATGTGATAATTTGGTACCTATTCAAGTTAGTGAGACGTTGTAAGAACACTGACGTGAGAATTAAAGATGAACTGTCTAAACATTTGACTTAAAAATTAATTGAAGTCAAAATCGACTTTGTGATTTCTAAGCGATACAATTAATTAATTAAGCGATACATTTTTTTAACCGACTTCAAAAAGGAGGAGGTTATCAATTCGGATGTTTGTATTTTTTTTATTTATTATTTATGTTAGGGCATAACTCCGTCATATATAGACGGATTTGCAAAATTCTTTTTTGTTTGAAAGGGTATACTCTCGAGGTGGTCCCATTGTCACCAAGTCAGAATCTGATGAAGGGATCCCATGGAAATCGAGGGAAATCTTAAAATTTTACTGGCACGCCTATAGCGATTTGGGTATTTTTTATAGTAACTCGTGCTCTCGGAAAGCACTATTCGGTAAAGTGGAACTGATAATGAAGACCAGAGGTGGCCATCGGAACTACTCAATTATAAGTATTTCACGAGTTACGATTCGATTACTTTAATATGGTTGCTAAGTAATTTATTCTCGTCACAATGAATATGGTGAAATGGTGCTGATAGTGACTTCACCATCAGCTCCAGTTCTTTTGGTTCTTACCAGGAGAACTCCTGAACAATTAACGTCCCTGCATCGGGAAAAGGAATATTTTGTAAAAGGTGATGAGTAGTTGACATTAGGCTATTGTAACTTAGATAAATTAATAGCTGACTCACAAAAAAGTGAAAAATAACTTTAATTTATAATATAATTTATAATATTATATTATTATAATATTAATAATATATAATATAAATTACATATTAAATATAATTTATATATATAATTTATAATATAACTTTAATTTCGGAAGTCGGTGGCAAAAAACTAAAATACAGATCCAAAGACACCGACTTCCGAAATTAAAGTTATTTTTCAGTTTGTAGTGTTTTTTTTTTTAAGTTGGTTGTTTTTTTTTTGTAAAAAAGTTTTTTAAAGATTTCTTACTGTGTCACTAGTTTTCTATGTTCGATCTTAGTTTGACTTTTTTTAAATGAATGGCGATCATTCACGTCACCATAATAAAAAAAATCGTTCCAAAAGAATATTTGTGACAATATTGCATTTTGTCGGTGGTGTAGGTACCTAGAAGTTTTTAGGAAAATACGCTCGCTAGTGCTAAAAACTGTTAGGTATGTGTTAAGCTGAAGGCATTCAACTCCATGACGCAGTTTGATAAATATTTCCGATAGTTTTTGGAAAGCTTTACTGCAAATCTTACCTGCTTCCAAAGCATCTCGAAAATTACCACCTTGTATAGTAGAGAAAATTGAATAATGAGGATTTTTTGACTCCAAACTAAATTGTGGCCAGTTAAAACAGTGTCAATTAAAACTAAGTGATTAATTTAAGGTTTATACAAAACTATTTGAAATTATCTAGTGAGTTACTGCAGACAACAATCGCGAGACTCTCTTTTTTCAGGATTCTTGTAACGAAATTCTTACAACAATTTGTCTACGACGATAATAATCTTACAAGAAATGGAGTTCTCAGTAAATCCTGAAAAATAAGCCTTACCCAAATTAGCTTTAAAACTGTCCTTTTAAAGCTAATTTGGGTAAGGCTTATTTTTCTAGACGCTATAGATGTAATTTTGGAAACCAGAACTTGCGTGCTATTTCCGAATTCTAATTCATTATTCAGCTCTTCTGGTAGACATGGATGCATGTTGCGAATGCACCGTCATTTTGTTACATAATTCATATTAATTAAGAGGCGATGGAATAATAATTCCGAGCACTAATAATAGCGTTGCGTTAAACTTTGCGTATTCGTAGCTCAGGCTTTTAACGTACTCGTATTCTGCTTGTCACGATTTATGTCAAACCCATTTGAGCACTGACTGGACAGGTCAGTATGGACGATGCCAAATATTTATGTAGGTATGTCTTGTCACTTTTGTGCGTGATGATACTTAGACTTCCAGACTGACATGGAAAGTCAGAGAACTGTTTGCTTAGCAAATTGACTATCAACTTATTCTGTCCGTAAATTCAAATGACAACTGTCATTCTTTGACAGTCGCGTCGTATGAAATGTGTGTAATGCGGCAAATTATTATTGAATTACCTACCTAGTGGGCCAACGTCCTTACACAGAGGTGTGAGGAGTTTGAAGACCCTGTCTACTTACGGTCATTGGCATCGCTGTGAGCCTCAAAGTCAAATCCTGTCAAAACTATTAAGTTGTAAATGAACATTAGGCCTTCTTAACTACTCCGTTTAAATTACGCGAACGTACGGATCGATGCGGACAACATTTTACGTTCTATTTCCGAAGAAACGCGAAACCGACACGAGCATCAGCTATAATAAATTTCTTGTCTTATAAAAATAAAACTTTTCTTTTTGCTGGCGCGGGGCGGCGTCACAGTGCGCTATCCATCAGCGTGTCAACGCTTCCGCGTGCGATTCTTTACTCTTATGAATTACTATGATTAATATTTGACCAATGTATTGTTCTTGTTTTCCAACATAAAACAACGTTTGGCTTAATCATCGCGTCTCTATTGAGTTGGAACGAGAGTTCATTAGTTCCACAGCTGGTTTTATAAAGATCAAACATAGCAATTGAATTCTAAACACACATTTTAGAAATACCGTAGCACACGTGCACTCCTTAACATTTTATTAGGAAACTTCGCTTTACAGAGTCATTAAATATGAACGTTATGTAAGACGCTGTTTGATTTTCTGTTTTACTTGAGTAGTTGTGCTACTGGCGTCGCGGGGCTGTGGCGGGGTGCAGCGGGGGCGTACGGAGGCATGGGGGGTACGCCCTGGGCCCGGTAAAGTTGTGAATTGGCCGCGCACACAGGCTCACGGCACATTATCGTGATTCATATCGTTTATAATTTTATATTATGTTAAAACGGGGCGGCGGGGGCCGGGGGATATTAAAAATACAAGAGCCCCGCGCAAGTACTTTCCGCCCGGCACCGTCTGCATGGTAACCAGCATTGTTTGTATTCAAACTATTGATCCGTTTTTAAGTTTGTGGACATCTTAAGTTTTTATAATAATTTATGGGATAGCTCGCGAATTTATAATTGCTTGAAAGAGATGCGTAGCTTGGTGAATGAATAGGTTAGTGTTTTGTTAACTTGGTCAAGAACAAGTAAGACATTTTAGAAGGAAGACGTTTAACGGAGTAAGAAATTCATATCTTCTTGATGTTTTGCTTCAGGTGTTAGATTAGATAGTCTAAAATTTTAAATTTTAATTGGATTTACTGAAAATTGTTTTTAGTAACATGTTTTCTTAATAAATAGTTTTGATTAATTTAAATAGACTCAGATTTATCAAAACATCATAATAGCCCAATAAGTTAAATATGAACTCATTAAATAAACCGATTAAAAGTCTCACACCACAATCGCACGTTTGCAGCCGCCCTTACGACTTCATCAGCTGTGCGCGTTTTTCGCCCTTCCCCATATAAAATATTTAAACATTCATTTTATTTATACTTGGGCGTGAGTGACATCCGGTACTTGGCAATCCTTTACCTCGCGAACTCGGCAACATACTTGCGAGTTGCTGAGCCCAAATAAGGACTAATGTTATCTAATTAAATAGCGTTATTTACAATAAAATATTCATATTCTTACACGCCTAGCACGTCAAACGCGTTTTTATGCCGTCATAAACAATCTCTTAATAGCATCCTTTATGTTTATACTTTATTGTGTATTGAAAGCTATAGTTAGATACAACGTTTAGTTTTATTCATAAATTAAATTGCGTTTTTTTTATGCATATACAGGGTATCAGTATAGTTATTAATGACCATCCTGTATAGTTATTAATGAATAGATCTCAAAAAAGTTAGCAAAATTGTCTTTTAGTTACAATTTTTTTATCATACAGAAAATAGTCTTCTTATGTACTAGTTAGTCCTCACTATCTTATTAGTTCATACCCTACAAATCGTCAGTCATTTGCCATACGTGAAATAAATAGCGACATCAAGAGCTCCATACGATTCACAATGGTCATAGTTCAGAGGTAGGCGACACTCGCGCGACTTCATAACCCAATCGCGGCGAGTACTGTAACTTTATCAGTTCGTACTACGACAATTGCTTCGTAAACAGTCCTTATACAGCTTTAAAACGTTAAATTAAAAGTATAATAGCCTGATACTACATTTTAAAAGATAGCAGACGGTGCGAACGCTGTCCCAGCACCAGGAAGCATCGCTAATAAACAACAAGCGGCTATTAAACGGTCCGTCGAAGCGAGAAACACGATATATAACCATATATTTATATGCAATACAATTTCATTATTAGATGCCTATTTGTGACTCGTTATTTCTATTGTCGCTTTTTCTATTTATTATCCAACACAATGTGTGATTATAATGTGGCTTATAACAAATGAGGTATGTGGGAGTCGGATCGTTACACACGGGTGGACGCGCGGCAGCTACGAAATTTTCGTATGTCATTAGTGTCACAATTGGCAGTTTGCTGTATACGTTTTTTTTTTTCTCCGAACGCTTTTTGCGCGAACACGCTTATTTTAATTAATTTATTGTACTTCACAAATGACGTATCGTTCGTAAATGTCATTAGACACCTAAGAGCGAATTTTCGTGAAAACAGTTCTATTTGTTTTAACGATTTTAATTTATTTCGAGGTACACTCTCGTAATTAATGGCGTCGTTTTTAAAATAATTGCACGTTTTTATTTGTAATGAGTGAAGGAACACGAATAACTTGGTTATAATTTTGTGTTATAACAAAACGTAATAAGAATTTTATGCTAAAATGATTCGCTTATTAAAACTGAGCGGATGTGTAATAGTAGATTAAATGATACAAATTATATAAGATACCATGTAATTATAAATGTTGCATACAATAATTTGATAAAATATTTAACTTAAAATTAGTTAGTCTACTCAGTATATCCATTAGCCAATTATGGATCAAGTCACTATCTCTGCTCGATCACAAAACATCCAATGACAGCATCATGAAGTATGTTTCTAGTTTTCAATTATGATTGATCACAAGTTTCACTGGAAGCGCTTGTGACAACTTCCGAACCAACCGGAAACCTAGTCTTATTTTATTTTCTGTGAGGCAGTATTGAAAATACTTTTCGCTTCACTTGACTGAGCAACTAACAACATGATATTAAAGACATAACCTAACAGCATTCATGTTGCTGTTAAGTTTTATTATCTACCCATACTTTTGCTACTACTTAAGTACATTGCTGGATATGCTTATTGGTTTCATCAAAGTAATATCGTTCAGCGATCTTCTCCGTTCCCTTATCCTCTTTATTTCTACAAATAGTGTATAACTGCGTCTTCAAAAAGCTATTTAATAAAAAGTTTGTGAGAACTTAAAATCTTACAGTGTGACTTGATCGTGTCGGTAATGGAACTCAACCAACCGCAGCCGTACAGATCTAACTCACACATTCACACAACAAAGCTTCAACCTTATTGCAATACATTTAAGATCAATGTCAATTGTCCCGATACATTTACGCTTCCAACTTTTGAATACAGAACTCACTCGTATCATTGTAAGATCGCAAATTTGTTTATTGTTATGTCTAATTTGATTCTTATTATTCAGCATTAAGATTCAATTTAGTCCGTGTCACCAGTTTGGGAATAAATCCCTATTGTCATTTATAACAGAGCTAAGGAAATCAACTGTTTTAATATAAGGTTATGTACATACAATGCGATTAATTATAGTTATGTTTAGTGTCTGCGACGAGTTGTTGATCTGAAGAAATCTGTGTTTGAACTTGTCTTCTAGATATTAATACTTACCTCGATGTTTATTTCTCCTGTTGGATTGTATTAACTACTGCAACAATTTAACGATTGTTTCCTATCGTTTATCTTGTTAAAGGTTACTTACATTATTCTTTGACTTTCATCCAGTTTGCCGTGCTGAATTGAGGGTTTCGTTTGTCTATGCAGTTTTGAGTGAGAATTCAAAGAACGCTTATATAATTATGTACAAATGTAGATTCGTACAGTAGGGCCGTTTGTTGCGCACTGTCTTCGAATGTTGCTGTAATTCCATACCGTTTCCGAGTATGACCGCAACCGGGCTTTACGATAACGTCCTTTGACTTATTGAAAGCTAATGCATTAAAACATTCTGGGAGTAAAGCCTTCAGCAACGATTCCGAGTACCCAGCCTTTGAGGCAGTAACTTTTTCGTCGCCAAACGTGGATGATGACTACCCCTTTCGTCCAGTTTGCACCTTTGCTGACGACTATCAAAGAGTGTTAGACACTTGTACACGCAAGAGCTTTATATACGAGGTACACTTTATTCAAATCACTCGCTTTGAACCTCTGACCTGAACCTTGTCTTCTGTATTCATCACTGTTATTTAAGTTTTACGCCATAAAATTTACTTTACTTACCTTAAAATCTTTCCATCGAATCTACGTTCATGTCAATCTGTGCAGCTGCTTAGTACCTATGTGGCCACCTATTGGATCCATCATCATCGACTCGAATGAGGAGAATACGTAATAAAGTGAAACTAACCTCAAAAAAAAAACGCTGTAAGTTCTTCAACGTCAACGTCAGACTAGTACCGACTTATGGTCACCAAAAAAAAAAAACACCCTGTATAATGTCAAACATCAAAGATGGCGCCGAACGGTCTAAATTCAAAACATTCACATTAACACAAGTGCCTGTTTGATTAAAAGTTTACCTAACTTTGTAAATAATTGTACATGTAGGTACGCTGTTAAATATGCACATGTCCTTTTTAAATCCTTTAGGCCTTTGAAACGTTAAAACTGTACTTCCGCTCGCTGCAATCGACATTTGATTGACTGGTTATGATTGCATTGATAGGGATAAAAAGTCTCTACTTCAATATCCGCCTGCGAAAAGCTCACTAGTCTGGAGTTTTCGGGAACTTAATTACAAATCTCCAATCATCAAGGATAGGAACTTGTTATAATGAAAAGTCTGTGTGCCATTCCGCTTCGTTGATTGGCTCTCATAAGTTATTGGTGATATATTAATTAGGCTTTCATTTCCTGTTTTCGGCAAAGGTATTACTAAGATTTTTTGATAGACGTTTATTTTAAAAAGTAGAATGTCTTGATTTCATACTTTCTCGGGTGTGGGTGGTAAGTATATATACGGAAGATGGTATACGGAAGAAATACGGAAGAAGATAGTATATATATAAAAAAACAGCCCGTGTCTTCGAGTAGGAGCAAAAAGATATTATGTCTGCTAGAGCTTGCTTGGCAATAGGATCTTTCAGTAGACATGATTGAGCCATCACCAATGTCATCTGACAGACTGTTAATCATGGTGATTTTGTTAAACCTCTTGATGTTAAGCAATCACGTACGACATTTGACTTCAATAAACTCAAAAACTTCTATTTTCTAGTATGTTAGTGTAGAGAAGTTCCACAGAGCACGGATATGCTTGGGCAGCCGCTGATAGACGCGGCATTGTCAACACTTTACTAACAAACCGTGCATGTGACCGTTTACTCGCACTACGACACTGGATGTATAGGAACTGATGGCTTTGAAGGTAGTCCGTGGCAGAAGTTGCGCGCTCAACGCGCTTTCCTCGCTCGACTCGAATTTTATTTGTTCTGCCGTCTCTATAAGTTGCTGGATTCCATACTCTGTGACAAGTACCACATATACAAGCGGTCTTATAAAAAAAAAGGTATTTCTTTGGATAAAGTTTAAACCATCGAGCCTGTTTTTGAAATAAGAACCTATCAGAAATAACAATACCTCTAATATTCCTTTTACAAAACTGACAATTAAGTCACGCCTTTGGTGGTTTATTTTGTATAAAGAAATTTACAAAAGTCGGTATAAAGTTCGAAATACAAACACGGGTTGGATGGTTTATGCTCGGGCTAAAGTTAGATCGTGTTTAATAAGACGGTACACGTTTACCTAAATCAATAGCTAATGTTTGTGTAAAATCTGATCTAGATCTAATACTTGCAGGTCTACACTGCGACTGAATACATTAGCAGTTTAGGTCAGACTTTCTGAATATAAAACTGCTTGGTTGGGTCTATCTTACTTTGTAGGAGCGATGTCTCGCGGGACAAGCTTAACCATAATTTTATAATGGTTGACTACATGGTTGTATACATTTATTAAATATTAATTTATTATCCTGCTACCCTTATTTCAATTTTGGATATTTAGTTATCGGTATTTTTCTTACGTGAATCTTCATCAACTGTCGGTTCATTTCATTCGTAGGGGTGCTATACACTTGGCCGGGTCGGTTATCGTGAAGTTTTGAACAGGGTAGCCTTACCGTTGCCTGCTTACTTAAAATAGATAGTATACGTAAGAAGCTGATCTGGGATGAATATCACGCCTGCAGGATCACGCTATCTCTTCAAGGACAAAAGTTTAACTAACATAATTAAATGAAACTAGTAATTACTTCCCTAAATACCGACTGTCCATTAAACTCGAATAAGCGTAAAAAAGTCTGTAGTAACCACAATATTGTATGATTATAATTGTAATCATATGGACCAATAGAAAATAAAGGTTCCTACTTATTTACGACTTTACAAAACAAGCTTTAAAATTAAAACTACATTAGTATTTAAGCCGTAATAAGTTTTTCCCCATTTACAATCGGTATTATGGTAATTGGTTACATGCGTTACAAAGATTCGATCAATTTATTTTTTCAGTTAGAAAACTTAAAGAGAAGCGGTCGGTGTAGGTAGTAATGTCATTAACAACTCACCACTGTAATTGTTACGCGTACAACAAACTCATTAGGTTATTACAGAAATTTGAAAAATAGGTTTAATATTTATGATCAAGGCATGCAACATTTTCACTACTTTTTGCAACAGAAATCAAGAAACACTGAATGCCCAGTATAGAAGTACGCAGTGGTACCGTGGCGTAGCCGTTGTCTGGTTGTAGCGTAGCAGCAGTGTAGAAATCTGTAGATATTGCGTAGCAGTGGCCTACACGTCGTAGTTGTGACATAGCAGTGGCCTATCCGTCGTAGTTGTGGCGCAGCAGTGGCCTACACGTCGTAGCTGTAGCGTAGAAGTGGTCTACGCGTCGCAACTAACTGCATAGGCGTCCGTACCCGTGGTGTAGCGGTGGCCTATACGTCGTAGCAGCAGTGTAGGCGACCCATATCTAGGGGTAGACCCCTAGATATGAGGCATGCTTAGTGAGTAAACTCCCTAAGCACGTAGTTCGTAGTTTTAGTTGAAGTTACGGGTGATTCTCACTCCGTATCACTTACGAATATAAGATTAGTTTGATTTCCGATCTAAGAATGAATGACAACACGATTTGATAGTTGTCCCTACGCCCGAAGTGTATTTGCCCGTCCGGAATATTAAATTTGACACTTGTTTTGACTGATCAACGACATTTGGACGGGCCCGTATCTTCGTTGACGGACTTAGAGAAGAGACCTCCTGTACGCTAGATTTTCAAAAATGACATACTTAACCACATGGTATTACTTAAAAGAAGTCGCTACAGTGTTGGAAGTTTGTCATGTGCGTTTTGTCATTATGCAAAATCGTTCATGTTCACACAAACATCCTATACTGCTAAACTGTAAAGGATAAAATCCTTATCTAGTTTATAGGGAGAACCCTCGGTGATGCAGACCCTGCTGGGAAGATGGAGTAATTGAGCTGGACGTGACAGTTTCTGTGGTCTCGTAATTGGGGATCTGTCAAGGCTCGTGCGCACTGGCGCGACGCGACAGCACAACACAAAGGCGCCGCTCGTCGCGCAGCACGCGGTGCCTTTGTGTACGCTGTCGCGTCGCGCCAGTGTGCACGAGCCTTAAAACGCCTATGTGTACTTGTGTAGGTACCTTAACTGCGTAACATGCTGGTATGGTAATGGCGTTCACTTTTGTTTTGATAATCCAACGACATATTGACGGTGAGTATCAATATCTAATTAATAAACTTTTGGCGATTTTCACTTTATTCCATATTCGTAGGTAAAATATGAAAGACGTATTTGCAAAGACATAAGGTCTGAAATCATTATCACAAACACAAGCGTTTCCTACATTTTAAAAAAATATAAGTTTTCATTCAAATGTAAAACTATAGAAATTAAACGTTGTTTTCGCCTCCTGAAAAATCATGGTTTTGTAGTTATTACATAAATTGATACTACACCGTCGATATATTGCCTGCTTTCTAGCTCTCGAGCATACTATTTTCTCTAACAAGTGAAGCAATGGATAATGTTTCATTCTTAAAATGAAGTGGTCATAATTATGAGTACAAATTGCCACTAAGGCTTTATATTTTGTAAACGGATCAATGTGTAGAAAAAAGCAAGTGAAGACCGACGGTATGAGAAAGAGGTGCTACTTTTTTTATGGTTTAATTTAATTATCTTGTAGGCTTTATAAATGTCCAAAAACCGAGGCTGATTGCGGCTTTAAAACCGTTTTTAGACTTCGGTTGAAAAGCCTGTGACGTAACTACCTAACAGGCGGACATGGCGATACTCAAAGATTCCTTGTTTATTTATTTTGTTGATGTCGACATCGCGTTAACTGTCTAATTATTTAACAGCATGTGGTCTTTATAAATGGTAAGGTAGTGCTCGTTCTTAAATTGTACTAATATGGACTGTAAATGTGGCCTGCAAAAAAAAAATTATAGGCTCCGCTAAACAAATTGTACTTAGAATTCCGCTCACAGCCACCGGTAAAACAAGCGTAAAGTTTAATAATTACTACAACACCGTTTAATCCTTAACAAAAAGATGATCCTACTAAAAACTTGTCCATTTTTGCATCAACATGAATTGCCGTATAACTGGGCCGGTAGCACACATGGACAATATCACTGAATATAAAAAAATCATATAAAACTTATTAATAAAAAAATTAAGAAGGCAACAGCCAAGTGTCGTGGTCAGTTCTTTTTCATATTGCAACATTGTTGCATCAAATTATATAGGCTAGTCTGATCCTGTTTATAGTAAACGATCGTCGTACCGCCGCCGTTACGGATAGGCTCATTTAATTGTTTACAATTGTTAATATATTTTTTTCTACGTTACTGGTTTTCCATCATGGAGGTATTTTAACAAATCGTTAAATATATTAGCGTTTATGCGGGTTACTTATTATGTTGGTTAATTTATTACGGAGTGCAAATTAGGTTTTTCTATCGGTATGTTTATCATGCGCCTTCTTTGTAAGAAACAGTTGATGTTTTTTTATATGCTAAAAAGTGAGAAATCCAAATTAAATCAAACTTATTATAACTTCGAACAAATTCACAGCCATTCAACAGAATTGCTACCACTTTATCTAAAACATCGCCCCATCCTTAACTTCACCAGCTAACACCAAAGTTTTATCCGCCGAAATCACGCAAAGTTAAACTCTCAAAAACAGCTTGTCATCACATTAGTCGAATAGTTAAGTCGTATCGTATCGCGTATCGCGTACCGCGGCATAGTCCGCGTACCCTTCTTACAAGCCCCGCGGCAGGGGTCGTTGTCCCCCAGAATGGTACGACGTCGCCACTAATTAAAGTATATTTTATTGTTCCCCTAACTATTACTATCAATACAGACATGGCGGGCTGACACGAATGCGGGCAAATAATAATTATAATTACATTTTATTTTTATTCCTATGAAGCTAAGTGAACTACGAGGCATTATTGTGAGGTGTGCAACTGTGTATTTAGTTATTGCTCTCAGTGTGCATCTTGCGTTATTTTTCCGTGTGTGCGTGAACAATTTAAGTTATATTCACTTGTGGGTTGTCATAATTGACATCCTTTAGGGTCCTGAGTCGATCGACTAACCAAGTGTGGCGACTTTGTAGCAATTTTCATTCATAGTGTGGCAATGTTTTTGTGTGGTACGCCTTGGAAGCGGTAGCGGAATACGATAGGCTGAGTATCAACAGACTCTGCCTATCAGATCCGTAAGGATTGAAGAATTGTATGTTATGCCCGTCGAGACGATTTAAGCTTCGTCTCGATTTCAACCCTAACTAATTCATGCTGTAAATATTATCGTTTAGTCTAAAATCTGATGTTTACTGTTGTCGGCGAGTCTTATATAAGTAGATGTAATTTTGCACTAAGACCACCCGTCATCGTATTTATTTCAATTGATAAGCAAATATTGCCTAGATATGCCCAATTGCTTCCTTAAAACGGGCTACTAAATTTGTTGGACCTTTGATCATCGTCCTCCTGTCCTTCCAATGTTCTTACTTCTTCTGCATACGTCTCTGTTAGCCGTCGTGTTGGACCAAAAAGGTTTGCCAACGGCAAAAAAACACTAACTACCAATAATAATTGGAAGTTGTTCATCTGCAATTTGTTAAAAGTCTAACTGAATATTCTACGCGAATATATTTGTCACAGAAGCATATAATTATGTTATATCTACGCCACGAGCGCCGTATCCTACGTATCCGTTCTTGCATCATTCATTTGCGTTCTTACTTCCATTCACCGCTAAACAATAGACTAATTAACTTTATATCCGATCTACCTCATTGTTATTTATATTATTTTATATGTACATTATAATTATTATTGTTTTCCATCCGTGCAGTCTGTTGTTGCGAATTATTATAACCAACGTGTATTGTAAATAGAACATCTTGATGTCGTCGAAACTAGTGTATTGATAATTATATCTAGATTACCTATACGTTATTGTCTACTAAGGTTATTTACTTCAGCTGCAGCTGCTTAGATTGCCTCTATGTCATCAAATATCCGCCACGGGTCCTTGTCATTCCGCAAGTCCGCTTTCGTGAGGGTTGAGCAGGACACCTGACTAGCCACGGCAACGGCTAGAATGTTGGCCAGCCAAGATTAGGCATTAGAAACCAAGATGTTCAAAAGCACGCTGGGTCGAGTATCACCAAAGACGTGGGAAACACCTGGATGAGGAAAGCACAGAACCGGGAGCAATGGCAGAGAGGATAGGAGGCCTGTACCCACCAGTGGGTGAATTCAGGGTGATATAATGATGATGTTGCCTTGGTTCGGTCCATCCTCGACTTGATCCCCGAAATTGCATTAACACTGCACAAGATACCTAGGCTATCGGTTGACAGGGAAGGTCTTAAAAGGAAGGAGGTATTTCCGCCTTAAATTGATACAGTCTGTCAATGTTTACTTTGAAAGTTATCGGGAATTCCAATTCATATAGTCCAGATAAGGACATTAGAGGAGAGGACGATCATGTTTAAGGAGACCGCTGTAGTAAATACTGAGACATCGTTACACCCATGTCCACGTTGTCAGCAGTCTTAAATGACAGAAGATAGATTTGTCATACTTATACATCCATAAATTGGCCATTACTTGACTGACTGACAAAGTCTAGCTATCAAAGTACCACTAGTCCACAATACAATGCCAACAATATTGTCATAACGATCACTTTGTCATCTCCAGTCGAATGTTAGCCATCTTAACCGAGTGAAGATGACTCACGTTCCGTGTAGAACGCTTAGAACTATAGGGATTGTTCCGAGGCGTTCATACAGCGACGGGTGCTCCATGCCAGGTGTGAACGCGTCTAAGCTAGATAAGGAAGATAGTGTAGACTGAGGCTTATTCTATTACGTCTTTGTAATGATTTGGGCTCGTGTGTTCTGTTCTACGAGTAGGTTTCTTATTTAGGACAATAGGAGCAGCTGGCATAAACCGCCTGACATTAGGGACTTCCAAACTGTTGCAGTTTTTAATAGAAGAGTGAAGGAACTCTATCTTTCCACTTCGTCATTGCGTATGTATTTATTATCTTAATTACATTATAATTATTAATATTCTAGTGATATTTATTTTAGAAGTATGTATGTATGTAAGTTAGTATATTCTCATATTATTTGTTTATTTTTATTAAGTGAATTGTTTTGATTTTATGTATTTTATTTTCTCTTTGTCTTTATCTACTTTCCTATCGCAGGTATGCTGGAAGAGATTTCTTTAGAAATAACCCCTACCTACCTACCTACCTACCTACCAACCTACCTACCTACCTACCTATTTTTCTGTTATTTTCGTCTTGTCTATTTATAAATGTGTGTACATAAATGGTTAAATAAATAAATAAACTCTGTCCTCATCAGTCAACTCAACAATCATTATTTGTCTTGCTTTTTAAAAAAAATCACTGCTTTCTGACAAGCCTTATTATATATGCTTTCTTCAGTATTACTGGAGACCTCCGATTACGCGTACACAGCATCCTTCTGTCTACAGTTGCTACTTCCATCAGTACTGTACTGACCTCCATGTATGTGTGATGACCTTCTTATACTCTTCGGTATAGTTTGATATACTTTACAGCTCCACTTCGAACGCCGCCGCCTCTCGTATATTTTCTTATGACAACTAATACGACATTATAATATCTATTTTCATACAAATAACATCAAATATGGCTTGACAGATGGTATAATTCAGTGCGACGCGACGTGTACATATTCTTATTTATAGTGCCTCCTGTCAACCGACGTTCGTTCGGAGAAAAAAACGTATTAAAATATATCGCGTTTAACTTCCTTTGCGTTTTGCACGAAAAAAACGAAGAAATGTTATACACATAACTCTCTCATTTTCTTGGAAGTTGATTTACAATTGCTTTGTTGAATTTGTTTATTTTTGTTAACAAAATTAAAACGGTTCCGTACATTTTAGCGGTTTAATGATGTTACTAAGAATGAGTGATACAGAACACGCGTACGTACGAATGTGTTTATTTATGTTCTTATATTTCTTTGTCATATCGCTATTTTGCATAAAATTAAGTTTTATTTTTTTTCACAAAATTTACAAAAAAAATAAAACAGCATTTCTCGACTGTGCACATAATATTATTTATGTTTCCGTACTCCCGAAACAACCAGCGTTTTAAGCTTTACAGCTTAAAACGCTGGTTGTGGTTGTTTCGGCTGGTTTTTCTTCATACAAAATAAAGCTCAACAGAAGACTAACGTTTAATTCGCCAAAGGCCAGTGAAAGCGGAGTCACAGTTGAAATTTTATTATTTCAGTTCTCAGAATACGAAATTAAAATATTTCTTTGGGTTGCGTTTCGTATATGGCGACGTGAACCCTATGACAGACAGACAGACAAGACAGCGGCCGGCCGCGCCGGAACGATATATTATAATTATAATAAAAATATGATTTAAGTGAAATGATTTAACTTATCGCCTCGCGATATTGCACATCATTCCATATGTTACAAGAAAATTGATGTTATTATTATCAATATTATGTTTTTTAATAGTGTCTAAATTGTTTAATCAGCATTAATCGGACTATTAACACACATTCAGTTCAAATGCATCACGCAATTGACGCAATAGTTGCAGCTAACATATCTGTATGGATGTATACGTGCGTCTAGTCGCGCGTCAGACAGACAGTCGTGCGACTAGTCGCGGGTCGCGTTGACCGCCGAAACGCCAGCTGTGCCTGTGGTGCTACAATAAAGTTGAAATAAAACTTTTTGCCGGCTTCCGGCTCGAGGGTCGGCGGCGTAAACGTACATTTTTATGAATACTTAAACTAATAATTAACGCCGCACTTAGTCGCGCTTAGAACACTGTTTACGACAAAATTTTCTTCGAATCCATTGTTTTGTTATATCTAAAGAGCGTTGCGGTCCATTTTCCGAACGACTCATTATTCCGTATCAGACGCGTGCCAGTTTTGTGCACCATATTTTTAAATGGCAACATAATATATACTTTTTTACTAATTATTATAATTAGTGGTTTTGTTGTACGCTGGCATGGCGCATTGTGCGTTGCTCCGCGAAGCCACAGTATAATTAAGTAACAGTATAACATCTCGGCAGTGACCTTGAAATAATTATGTACGGCCACTAGGGTTGCCCACTGATTGTCTCTTGGGTGACGCAGGTACTTGATAATGCTATATTAAATTATCATATTATATTTTCATTACTATTTTTTTTTTCTTGAATTATTTCTTTACTTTTTATTGAATTTTTTGTTGTTAAGATATACTGCAAATCTTGTAACTTTTAATTATTACCCGACTACGGCACAGCAACAGGAGGGTTATGATTTTAACAGGCTATGTATGTATGTTCATCTTTTCCCTCAAAAATCCCGTCAAATTTTGAAATGTTTGTTGACAAACTAATCAGAATAGCCAGCTGCAACGGGCAAACAAGCGCTTAATTTTGAAACTTGTAAGAGACTAAACTGCACTATATCTACCAATTTTACCCCCATACCCGGTTTTGGACTAATCTCCTGTATATTTTGTTAGTACACTTGGACACCGATAGAAAAGAGAGATACTCACCTACTAAGTATCTGACAAGGCCGTTAAGCTCGCTACGCTTTAATAAATATACAACTACCTACATAACATAGAAATAAAAACAAACTAAACCAATCGTTATTTTTAAATAAATGTCGCACCGTACGCGTCCTTGCGTAACTGCCGCACACTTGAGACTGCTGAGTGCTGTTTGCAGACTGGTATACACTGAGATTTGGAAGCGCATCGTTTCAGCCATTTTGTATAGAGACGTAATACTGTTACTTTATTATACTGTGGCGAAACTATAGTCAATTAAAATGAGGTTGCTTTATTCGAATGCATCCTTGAGTTATCTGCATACAATGATAGTTGCTTATGAAATTGCATGTCTTGTGAAATGACTCGTTTTCGTGCAGCAGAACTCCGACGCGACGTTCTGACATACTCAGACGACCAGAGAAATTTAAGATCATCCGCGGGGTAATTGCGTAAAACACTAACAGTAGGAATGACTTTCGTTTTGACAGTTCAACAACATTAATTGCGTTATTTACATTGTTGAGCAGATTAGAGATTAGAAACAAACTTTTCGAATATATGAAGCAATGGATTAGCAATATCCTTCAAAATGATTCAGATGGTGATTGATAGTGTGTTACACTATTAGGGTTTATTCTACAAGAATCTCTCCGTGGAAGCTAAGGTGAAGTGAGTTTTAAGTGAACTTGTCAATCCCTAGTAAGTGCTAGTAGTAGTGCTCTGTGAGCTGTACACCTCTCGAGTCTGTCTGTGCATAGCTTAAAACTGAATAAATGTTCACCGCGCACCTTAAAACTAAAAGCGCGCGCAAAGAGCGTGAAATGGCTGAAATATCCTTTTTTTATTTTTTCAGTCCCATATCTCCGCCATTTTGAAAAATGTTGAAACTCTAAATCGACAAAAAAATACCATATAATTATCGAACCTGCTCACAAAATTTGACGAGAATCGGTTGAGAAATGCGACCTGTAGAGGAGAACAGCTATCTGCCGGATATCTGGACATACGAAAGCATTTTCGCCCAAGCTGAAACGGAGACGCTTCGCTCGCGCTTCGCGTTCGCTCGGTCAATCAGATTGCCAGTTCAAGTTCAACTATCAATCTTAAAGGCAATTTACAAAAGTTTTGAAGGCAATGCTCATACAACCTGCATTGCATTGCACGCTAAAATAATTACACAAGTTGACATTTCATTATTATTATGACTTAATCATACCTACTTATCTAAATAAACACAGGTTTTACTGACATGTACCTACCCAGCCCTATACTTAAGAAGACACAATTAAATATCAGGAAAACTATATATTTACAACTAACGTTACTGAAAAACAAAAACACCAAATCTTATTTCAGGGCTGCTGATAACTCATCAAACCTTCAACAATAAACCCTTCTTGCACATTTCCTTCTGAAACTTGTCGAAATACCTTTCAACATATTTGTGGTTTTCATGCATGCGTGCATGTGTACAGTCAAGAGCACTAATATGTATACACCTAGCAATTGCATGGACGTTAAGACACATTGTCTTACGTAGATAGTATTCCATTATTAAAGAAAAAGGGCGACATCTGTCGTCGAAGCAAAGTACTAAGTTAGGTAAAAGGTATTCGACATGTACAGACAGGGCTGTCGAAAACATTCCCGAAGAATTTATGTACTTAATAAAAAAAAAACACTGATTGTAGTTTTTGGGGATTAGTTTATTGGCGTCATTCATCACAAATGTCAGAAAAATCCTCGAAATAGTAGGTATACCTATAATCTATTATATCGTTATACTATTAAAATCTACAAAAACTACGTGGTTTGCTAAATAATTAATTTCGACAGTCTTACTAAAATATTTTTTCTAAAAACAGGAAATAACTTCGGCAGCCCTAAAGCACTACTACAGGTGCATTTAACACAATGAAGACAAATAAAAGGAACACGGGTGTGAATTAAATTAATAACATAGTAAGGTGGGAGGGGGGAAAAACCAGTCTCTGTGGGGGGAAGGGGAGGGAGAACGAACGATTGTATGACCGTTAATTCCTGATAATTTTTCAGTCAAATTGTTGCTTATTTAGTTTTATTAATAACTTTATAAGATTGCAGTTTAAATGTGCTTTGTTCATTGTTCTTAAACTTGGTGCTAGCTTCGATTCCCAGGCATTGTTATTTCGGTTTTTGTTAGGGAAATGGGGGTCTTAAAAATGTGTAAAATAAAGCCGTATATACATTACGAAACTTGATGCGCAAACTTAGTTACTAAACTACTAACTAACTTAGTAACTAAGGTACTAAAGTGTCGCTGTCATAAAATTAGCGACCAATAAAATCTTCCAATTGTCATTGAATAGGTAACTTATCTTATATCAAATATATTGGTAAGTACTTAGATAATGTACTGCAAGCTTCGACTCAATCAATCAAAATGACTGACCAAACCATTACTTGACAACTCTCGCCAAGAATCCAAGTCAGTTCCCTTAGTAAGAACGTAATGTTAAATCTTCCATTGATGAAGAATGGTATTACAAAATAACTAGATACAGAGGCAAGTGGATAATTTAATAGAATAATAAATGTTAACATCCGTATTAAGAGTACTAGGGGCATCGCATTGTATTGAAGCGGCAACAATGAGCACGGCGAGGATAAAAGTACGTATTACTTTACTGTACAGTCGGGGAAAAAAATCTTAAAGCGCGACGACGTTGTACAACTCGACACGTGCCCTCGAGAACGCTTCAAACTCGCAAAGGCAACACCGACCTGCCGGCCGTTGAAAGAACGCGTTCCAAATACGATTTTTTTTTTCTTTTGCTCCGTTAATTTAATAAAAATGCAAGATGTTCATTAAGACTTTTTTTCACAACCGTACTTATACGACAGATTCGTTCCGCCGTCGGACAATTAATATTAATTAAGATTTAAATTGGTCTAATTACATAGAGCCCAGCCCATCTCCAGCAGACAAGCGGGCTATTCTTTTGGTGCAGCCGAAATATTAAACAAAAGTTTTACGATTTTTTCATATTTATTATTCAGCGGTTAAATAAACTACTTAAAAGGCAAAGGAAAGTTTAGTTTTACGCTTGTTTCAATATGAATACCTCTCATGTTTTCACTATATGTAAAATAAATATTTAATCATTTACATTATTGTTATTTTGTTTCCAGGTAAGTCCTTTATACGCAACAATAACCAAAACTCCATTGGGGTAAAAGGTAAGTGCTTCCAGTCCGTAAATAAACCAACAGAAAACGTCATAAACCTGAAATTACACTACCTACCATATTTTATACCTATTAATGTAAAAATGTAGTGACCTTTTAATTAAATACAGTGCACCTTCCCCAAAGCCTGATTAAAAACTGTTGTTGTTAATGCACGTATTATCGGTTATGTATTGCCGAATTTCATAGGCTGATTTTCCGCCCGTATGATCTCGGAGTGTACAGATTTAAAGTTCAAATACAAAATACAGGTGGTTACATTTTCCTTAATTAAAACAGCAGACACGCGGTTTAACAGCTGATTTGACTAAAACGTCATACAATATGCTTAAAGTTTTTTTTACAAGGTGTTTTTGTAAGCTTTGCCGCGATTACCCCTTTCACGTGTCCCCCGCGCGCACGACGCCTTTATTTTATACATTTCTGGCTGTACTTACGTGTATCTGCACGCGCCGCCGCGTATCCTTTAATAACACCCAACACTAGGCGAGTGTAAATGACTCTTTCAGACGCAAGTGAAAATATTAGTGTCTACCTCGTACTAGGTATCCAATGGGTTCCGTATGTTTTTTGAGAATTTTTCATCTCTCAGTCCGGTGATGACAAAAGCATTATTCCGAAACATGTTTCATTCAAACGGCTCTCCATTACCTAAACCACCACATTGATTTGGTATTAGTATGCAGCCGTCATGTTCACGTCTTCCCAAAGTACTTACTGTACCCATATTGTTTATGGGTTTAATCAATTACCAATTAGCTGCTCGTTCACAGAACGACGATCGAGATAATTCGCACGGCATTACGCTTGCGGTACCCAAAACATGTACACATGTACGCTGGTTTCTATTGTCACTCAATTTAGCGCACTGCTTTAGTGGATCATTGAGCACTGCAAAGCTTTGGGTTAGCGCGACAAAAGTGCTAGATCTCTCCCTTTTAATGGCGCGTTGGGGATGTTTTTAGTCTTGTGACTGCAGGCAACCCTTTGTCGGCGCCCGCGATCATTTGTCGCGTTCCGACGACGCGTTTGAATAAATGTATCGCGAGATGCAAGTGCCTCAATTATATAGCATTATCGTTTTATATATTTGTGTTGGGGAAGTTTAAACGAGGGACGTTCACGCTCACTATTACCTGCCATGTACCTGTTATGTACTACTCAATTTCAGCGCTGTATTCTGTGATTTACTTTTGACTTGATTTCAATTCGAAACAAGCTGTGACTTTAATCAATGATTGTAGTAGGTTGTTCATATTTTTAAGAGGGGCTTTCCTGATTCAGGTCCTTCTAATATGATTAGAAATGTTGCAGGAATGAAATAAGTAGAGGAAGTGGAATTTCTCGCTTCTATGATTTTCGCGTTATTCAATTCTGAATATGCGCATATTCCAGTCGGCCGCTCCATTATTTTCTAATTGTCAAATCTACCATTATGTCCGTGGGAGCGATTGGGAAACAGTTTTGCGGTAGCGTTGCGGTTTAAGACTGATTTCACTGATTCATTTGAGTTAAGCAGAAGCTATCGGACCGGAGGCACGACGGGCTTGCGAATGGGAATGGGCCGTAGGCTTCCGGCTGATGCTACATGTTCTTACATGATCGCGGCATCTTTGAAAGCCTGGTTTGTTAAACTTAGGCCTACTTGCTCCGTTAATCACTAAACACGTTTATCGCTAAACGAGTTTTAAACATCATTCTGTCTCTGTCATCGTCAAACATTTGACAGAAACAGAATTATGTTTTAAACTCATTTAGCGCTAAACGTGTTTAGTGATTGGCGGTGCAAGTGAGCCTTGACTACAGTTTGCTGCTTAGGTTTAGTTTCTTTGCGAATGTGCAGTGATTGGTTTTTGTTTTTAAGATGTGTTTTCGCACTTTGTATTTGATTTAGTGTAAGTTTTTTTTAACATTTTGACGGTCGCTGATAAATAAAACTAAAAAAGCCGTTAAAAAGACTGTTAGAAAGGAAAACGTTGCCAGGAAAAATTACGTTAGAATTCAAGCTCTGAAACTCTTTTGAACAACTCTCTATCCTCTTATTTTAACTGAATTACCTTGAAAAGATGTACTATACGTACTGTAAGTACCTATATCTGAATGTTAGTACGAGGAAGCTCAATCTAATAACACAAACATTTAGTTCCTTATTCCGACGCACCAAACAAAGCGTAACGCTGCAAATGTTTTTGTTCGTAACCTAATATCGGACATTCGGTTACAAAAAATCCGGCCAAACCTACTTTCGGCCAAGGTTTTCGTTACATAATTATGGGGCCATTACAGTAATAGAAAATTGATACATTGTTAACATAGTGCTAATTAATTGTATTGGCTAATTATCATATCGAATGACCGAAGCATTGGGGTGATCGGTTTCCAAACAGGAGGTCACGGATTGGAGGAAAAAATAGAAATAACAAAAGGACTTCGTTATGTTCAGAAGTGACAAGTAATAATTGTTAGTTAGATGTGGGAAAAGTTAAATACTCCAAGGGATAGAGTTAAAGGATAGGGCGGCACAGGTTAAGTCTTGGAAAATTTACTATTTTTTGTGTCCGTATATTCAAAGCCAACTATCATATTTCGACAGTTGTATAAAATAAGTTTTTTTTTTTAATTTTCTCCACATTTTATTTCCCTGAGTGTACATTGTCTTTGTAATCGTTCATTTAGGTCACTGCTATGACCATGTTTGAGTGTTAGTTGTCGAAAGACTAGATGCCATTATCTAGACTAAGATAAATAAAGAAAAACCCTAAGTCAAACAAGGATCTTATTAAAATTAAATATCTAATAATAACACAAAAGATTCGACTCGAAAAACCGTTGGTATAAAGTGCAAGCACCACTTCGTTTTCACAGGAAAATTGAAAATAAAATAGTAGTTTTCTCGTAATACAATTTTCAACAAGTTTTTCGGTTCGAACGTGTAACCAAAATGTCAGGCGAACCACGCTATTGGTCAACAATTGGCGATAAATTCGAATTTTGAATACGAACTGTCAACAGATGGACTTGTGAAGTAATAAAGATCCCTTGAGACGAGACTCGTCTATGACAAGTTGTCCATGTCCCGTTTATAAATTTTTGACTACGCTCTGTATGCAAATACTGTACTAGTTGTTGTCAGGTTTGCACATTGTCAAATCCTAACACCAGTAAAGTAATCTTGTGTCTTTATCTGCATACACATTTAAAAGTGTTGCCAGACTGGCGTATCACTCACACTGCTGTCCTTCCAAATAAAACATAGACAAGTAAAGATATTTTAAAGTATCTCTTTAAATTACGTTCTTTAGGTCGTACATTCATAAAAAAATCCTTACATTTACACTTACTAAAATGCTATTCTTTACTTCATTGATACGGGAAAGTAACTTGCATAGCATAGGAATGTAAAGTACCTGAAAATAACTTGATTCCTAAATAATTATAAAATATTCAAATAATTTTAATTCAGGTATAAAACATTAATTTATTCAATTAGAACTATTCTTGTATTCGATTGTATATACTTGGTAACCGCCATAGCTCTCATTTGACTTGTTAAATAGAAAATTTTAGTTTAAGTGGATACCGATACCATGTTTTATTAGCAATTAAGGAAAATTAACTTAATTAATTGAAAGTTATTTGATATCTACTGTCCTCTGTCTTTGGAATTATTAATGTATTAGTACTTAGCGGCTCGCAACTTTCTAGGGTGATAGCCTCTGGTTAACAAACTAACGATGATTTTAGATCAACCTGCATATTAAATCATTTGATTACATACAGCGCTCTACGTATCAATTAGTGTTGCAATCCGTCATTGCAATGATTTCCCACTTTCCCCTTACGATTTCCATTCAAACTATGAGAAGGTGTGTTAAAGTCGCTTATCGGATAGGACAAAATTGAATAATCCATAGTGAGCCAACTTACTCGTAATAATCCCTACATCAAAATGCATTCTAAATCATAACCGAATCAAAAGCGTAATTTTTCGTGAAATTTTTATTTCAATCTGCCTGCCTTTTCCGGACTATGTCGGGGTCAGCTTCCAGTCTCACCGAACGCAGCAGAATACCAGTATTTTTAATGAAGCGACTGCGCCTATCTGACATCCACAACCCAGTTTCTGGGTAACACGATACCTCCTGGTATTGTCAGACTTTTGGGCTTCTGACTACCCGTAACGGCTGTCAAAGGTCTACAAATGACAGCTTAACGTCCTTTCCGAGGCACGGAGTAGGGGTCTCGATATGTAATGGATGATCACCATCCGCGAACCGACCGCGGCAAGCGTCGCTTAACCTTCGATCGACCCGTGCGGCTGTTATTATTTAGCCACGAGCCCCTACTCCATGAAAAACATGAATGCGACGAGAAAAATTAGAAAATTTTATAATCCCTGACATAATTTACCTTAAGCTGCGCTCGGTATGGGGTAGCGCAAATAAAAAAAAATTTAGCCACGAACCTAACACTATTTCTCCTTGCCGTGTTTATTGCCTCTATAGAAGGCATTCAGGCAATGTTCGCTAATTCATACGCGGGTTGAGAGAGCGAGTTTCACACTTACGTCAATCAGTGCGTAACTCAAGTAAAGGCATAGTGCTCCAACCACTGGACTAATTTAATGAGAGGGGCCTTTTCAAACGGCGCGCGCCGCCAGCCTGTCATACATCGCATATAAATGATTAACATAGAAATTACATTATTACGACACTATACCGCGTACTTTTAAACCGAATACTTTGAGTTTTTTGCAAGATGTACGAGTATCTTTTTAAGTTTTTTAATGTTTATGAAGACACGGTTTATTAAAAAAAAATAAACTAGCTTTTACCTGCGGGTATGTCGGAAAATATCCCACGGGAACAGGGAACATACTACCGGGATTAGAAGAACCCTATGTGTCAATCCCAGTTATAAACTATTTATTTGCCAAATTTCATCTAAATCCGTATAGCCGTTTTTGCGCCAATCCGGAACATACATCCAGACAAACGGACAAAAATTCTTCGTTACTGTTTTATTATTTGTATAGATTATGTACCGCCACAACTGTGGGCGGAACGCTGTGGCGTGTAAAAAAACGAGACTATTTCAATATTTGAACGCAAAAGTTTCCAGCTTCGCGAATGAATGTGATCTGGGTTTTTGAATAGCAGGTCTCAATGGTTTATTTGGTAATATATATATTACGAGTCGTACCATTTTCGTTAATGTAGTATGTCACAGCATATTTCAAAGACTACACTAGGCTATGAGCATGGTTTTATCTGTTTTTGGTTTTTCTTTTTCATATTACATGTTTTTCCGGCGCTAGCTCTACAGTTATTTCTTATTTATGAAATGTTATTAAACTTAACGCATTTGCCGGATATCAGTTACTTATTAAAATTCTTAAACAGGATTATGGGATAATGTTTTATATTTATTTGTTACCACATGCTAAATGCTTCACGCATTGTTTATCTATTATCATTTGATACAATAGACAGTGCTCTTTCATCAGATCAGCATCAAGTATATTTTAAATCAAGATATCAATACAAAACAAAAAACGATCACTCAAAAAAAAACTGCTCAAATTATAAGCATGAATTAAAAGTGCCTGTTGTATAATAATTACAACGGGAGCGACTACAATGCGTAGGGGCGCAGAATTAATGAGCAGCGTGCTTAGGGTTGTCGGCCATGTTGTTTCTGCGCAGTACGCGGAATCGAGCTCAGTGCGCAGGCGGCGAGCAGCGAGCACTGCGCACAGATAGCTCAGCTGACTGAGGACTATCGATTGGGGTGCACTCTCGCGATCATATGGGGTTATTGTGTTATTTTTAATTCGTAGGGTTGAATTTGGGTCAATCGCTTTTGTTGTTTATGCAATAAATAGCATTATGCGAACGAGGTCCGGCGTTATGGATTAGTGTGTGACGGGTTTATTTGGAAATAATTTGTGGAATTCATGAATAATTTTAGTGATATTTTTTTGGGATATTTTTTGTATTAATACCTAAAAAAATGACGATAAAAATTGGAAGGCTGCAACAAATTACTTATATTGAAACCTCAAGTACCTAATGCCACTTAACGGCTGATCAATGCTGTCGATTTTGGTAATAATTTGTTCCTTTGAAAACATTTCTAACGCAGTAAACCTCTTTAGGAGTGCTGAGCCATGAAGTTCTCAATTTTACAAAAAAAAAAATGCTTTTACCGCTAATGGTACGTTTTGTACACCATTAGAATCGGACTATAGGGTCAATATTCTACAAAATAAAATCGATTTTACAATCCGCCATAAAATTACCTCAGAACGCGTCTTAATTGCACAATAATTATAACCAATTACTGCTCAAATACTTCATTATTTCGCTTTTGTACATATTAGCGAGAAAATTAGAGCCCGCACGTGTGTAGAGGCATTCAGTCTTAAATAAGGTCAGTTTACTTAACTAACTCTCTCTATTGGATCAAGCAGAGTAGAATATGTCAAATAGGTATCAGGTATGTAAGTGTATTTTCCGCCGAGAATAACTTTTCGGAAAATCTTCCCAAAAAATATGTATAGGTTAGGTATAAAATTATGGGTTCCGTATATCTATCTACGCATCATTTTTAATCTTTCTGAAGGAAGCCTCTTCTCTCTCAAATAGAAACCCTAGAATTAAAATTCACTTTTGAAATCTATGTACCAACTAGCTTGCCCGCGGATTCGCCCGCGTGGATGTCGGAAATTATCCCACGGGAACGTACTACCGGGATAAAAAGTAACCTACATGTTAATCCAGGTTATAAACTATCTGTGTTCCAAATTCCATCCAAATCCGTACAGTCGTTTTTGCGTGAAAAAGTAACAAACATCCATCCATATATCTATCCATCCATCCATCCATCCATCCATCCATCCATCCATCCATCCATCCATCCATCCATCTATCCATCCATCCAACCATCCATACATCCATCCATCCTTCCTCACAAACTTTCACATTTATAATATTAGTAGGATTAGTAGGAAGTACTAATTAGAAATTTCTTACAGTACTCTATCAGTACACTATCCTTTGGTTTGTGATTGAAAGGGTGTTAACCAATTAGAGCCGGCATTGTATCCATTCTTTCGATAACTGTTAAGTTGCACGGTGCGTCACGTGTTCTTTCATAGACTTCCACGTAGGTACTTACTCCTCGGATATTAAAATAAGGATCTAATCGAGCTTCTGCGAACGTATGATTCTTCGTAGAAAGCTATTTTACATAATTGAAGGCAAGCCCGTCGTAGTGCCGTACACGTTCTTCGTGTGTTATCAGATCATCGATTTATACATATTTTCTAAACCTTGTATTGTCTGAAAATTCTCTGATTTTGCTAACTGTATTGCTAAGGGGTGTGCAGAAGCTGCGAAGAATTTTGGTGATGTTTGACATATTAAATTGTATCGTTTTACTTATGTGTTAGACAGGAAACTGACCCCAGCATAGTTGGGTAGAGGCTCGGCAGATAGTGATATCGTATCTTTTTACTTATTATCGATAGGGTGACGCAGGTTTTCTACTTAAATGACACTATAATTAACATATTTCCATATATCGATAGACCTACTACATTATTAAGAGCCCATAAAAGACTTCCTACACTTTAAAACTATTACATAAATTATATTGACACATCATTTCTACAAATATGAACTCTATGTGTAAGTAATAAAGTAAACAATGGATTGGTAATCACAAAACTATTTGTGAAATCGTCACATCGCTTCACGATTCTGAGTAATAAGAAAATTATTAATTCATGTGGAGAAAGGACTGCATGCTCGTTTATAAAATTATATGTAATAGGTCCTAGTTATACTGATTACGGAAACATTGATTGAATGTATATTATGTGTCCGTTTAAGCACGAACAGCAAGGCAATATTATTTATAAAATAAATAAAAATTATATACAATGTGTAACTGAATTACTGCACATTATGAAAGTAGTTTCTTCAGAATCGTTTACTGAATCAATTTCTGTAATTTTCAATATAGGTAATTTTTTATTCCAAAAATAATGGAAACAACTGTACAGTCAAAACAATCCAAAATGGACGAAGTACCTACTACGCTAGACCCTTATAAATGTGCAACTGTGTGCGTAGATTTGTAATGTGACCACAATTTTCTCCCACAATCAGTTTAGCAAATGTAATAAATTAACAATGTTTTATACATAATAGTAAAAAATCATTGTATGTATTATGATAATAAGATAACATTCTAATTGATTCACATTCTTATTATGATAATAAGATAACATTCTCATTAATTAACGTTTGGTGGTGTGCGTTAATTCCGAGACATATTGTACGTAAGACGCAAAATCGCAACAACAAAGTTCTTAAAATGTCGATTGCAGACGTCTCACCAGCAATAGTTTATTGATTGTGTGGACGGGCCCTTAGGAAGTGGTTTTCTTGATGCTCGAGGCGGAAAGCGTGCAGAGCGTATACTTAGGATATGCTATTAATTAATACACGCCAGCATTGGCTGCCATTCTATGATTGAACTTTTTAATGTCAGTGCATCTACATTTATTGAACTGAACATAATAATAATAGCACCGATAATTATGAGCCTAGAACCTAATAAACAATATTAAGAAGGGACTATTTTCTGCCCGTGACCTTCATCCGCGTGAAGTTTCTGGTTCCCCGACCCGCCCCGTCGTATCGCATCGCATCGCCTGCCCGCGCTACTACTTCGTTTTCGCTTAGCGTTCTTTCTGACTGTTTTTATTTTTGCTCGGCTCCTAAGAGTCCTAGCGTCATGTAAAATAGCCTATAGTCCTTCCTCAAGAATTGGGCTATCAAATGCAAAAAGATGTTTTTAAATCCGGTTGTTAGTTCCAGAGATTACTCTACATACAAACAACCAATATTTTACCTCTTTATAACATTAGTACAGATAAAAAATTGATTATTATGACGGGAATAGTTGTTTTTTTTTAACCTATCGGTTTTGGGTTTCTAAAGGAAAGATGTTCAGTATGGCGGCTAGAACTGCCCCTTTTATTATTTATTGCAGGCAACTTATTCATCAACTTGTATATATCATCATCTCTAGACGCAGCGATTTTACAATGATCCACTTTGACAATCCAAGAGAAATATTTAAAATAAATTGACAAGAAAATCTGAATAAAAGCTTATAAAATAGTAATATTTTCCAGATGCAGCACAAGTATTGTGCAGGTAGGTAATTGAGTGTCTCAGTGGAATATTTGTTTTCAATACAAGGGATTGCATCGGGACAAGCCCTTAACACAGTTGATATTTCCATTCAATTCTATATCAGCGGTGCTTTTGAGCTTATCCTTACTAATATTATAAATGCGAAAGTAAGTTTGTTTGTTTCTTAACTTTTCATGCCTAAACCACTGAACCGATCAACCTGAAATTTTGCATATACGTTGTCAGGTGAAACGGACATAGGGTAGGTACCTTTCATCCCGAAAAATACTACTGTTCCCGAGAAAAACAACAATAACGTTCTTATTATAATAGATGGCGCCACTTGTCTTATGAATTACGATTGAATTGTATTATTATAGAAAGTTTAGTAGTGTGTTAAGAGATATCTTTTTTTAAATACCTATTACAAATTGTGAGTCTAGAGTAGTAGGGGTGCATTTGGAAAAGCCATGCTTTTCTCATGGCCAGCTATATATTTAGCATGTTTGCGTGTGTCCAATGCCCAGAATTTATACGTATTAGCGCCAAATAGAAGGACGTACAACATTGTGTATAGGAGCGTCCTAGTATAATGTTTCATTCTGAGCCCATGATTGCAACGGCCAAACAACAAGCAGAGTACAACCCAAACTGATTGACAAATTCTAAATTAACGCGAGCGAAGCCGCGGACAAAAGCTAGTATTTTAAAAATAGAATTTGATCGGTTCTATTCCTATTGAATTGCAGTCTTTACTAAATCTTTTTACTGCATAGTAATTTCTATATCTAACATTAGGGGGTATTTCAAATTTAGGTACCGAAGTATTTTGCTAAATAGTTGTATTTTCCACAAACAGGGTAGATTTTCCTGAAAAATAGGAAAATTTGTTAATTGAATAAATAATTTATTTTAATCTTTCGGGTGTCTGTACATAATTAAACTAACTAGTACAAACCTAGGTTGTAAAATAGCGAAAAATCATGCGTATCATGCGTACCTACTTACTAAAGGAACAATTGTCATCGCCACCTACATTAGATGTAATAATTTCGTGAAAACCCAGTAGAGTTCCTAATAAAATCACATTACATTAATTGTCTAAGAACTACCATGAGAACTGAGGAAGTGGCGCCAGCTGACACACCCATTTGTGCACCAACAGACAGTCATCACAACCCCGACATAAGGAATCGATTCAATGTCCAGCGATACAAAATAACAGACGATGCAAATTCATGGTTCAAGGAAGTTCCCATTCTGAATTCGGTGCTACACAAATAATGAATCAGTTATGTCAGTATCGGAAAGCTTGACTGTTGTATAATGATTGATGATTATTCTGATGATGCTAACTTTTTCGTTTGTACAACTTTTGTTATTCTGTTCTCTGGAGCCATGGTCTTCTTTATCATCATTCGTATCGATGGAGCGTGTCATATTTTTATGAGCCCCAGGTCAATACTGAGGTTGGCTACAAAGTGGCCTTAATCTTCACTGTCAACGTCAACAACGCTGCATGAAACGATAAACGTTTCCTCAGCCGCGATGCAAGCGGAACTCTCAAATCAAACATTGACGCATATAAAAACAGTCGCAAATTGCGCTAATCGCAAGACAAGTCGCGTACGTCCTTGACGGCACCGTTTTCTTCAATTCGCTTCAGTCGCACAAGCGCCAATTTGACTTTGTACGACGACAGGAACAGGCCGCGGATGCGTCTATTAGGGCACTTATTTAATACTTGAAAATAAAGGAGTACGGCCATTATGGAGTAGCGCAAGTTTCCGGACGAATCGCATGCATATGACACGTGCGCGTGCGACTATCGGGCGCTTATTGTATCGTCGGAATTCATTAAAATTAAGTGGGTAATTGTAGTTATTCCTATTTGTAGTTTGTGATAGTAATCTTGGCCATGGAAGGTAATCACTCCCTAACGATCTTACATTAATTTGTTGTGGCGCTTATTTATCAATTTATTTTTTTAACAGAACTTACTACTGATAAGTTATGAGCATTTTGTAGCTCCGATCCTATGCTTCTATGGTTGCTCATAATAGACATCCAATATTCGATATTAATTTTATCCAATCTGTTCTGGTTTCTGTACCTTTGTGAGTTCCCGCAGTGTGCAACACACTCTATCTCTGGGTCAAACGGAACTGGCCCACACAGTCATCAGAGCCCCTAATATGGCGCTCGCCGCTTCCTATGACGTCACACGGCATCACTTAGGACCCATTCACACACGTGTTGATAAGCAACCGACAACAGTTTGGAAATTGCTCTATTACTGACATGCTATGTAATCTTATTTAGAGTCATAATCATCATTTAGTTACCTAAATGACAGAGTCTTATATTCACAAAGTGCTTGTTTAGGATAAGACGTTTTACGCGTGTACGGACGCACGCGCCTAGATACAAGCGTAATAGGCGCGAGTCCAGATAATGATAATATAATATCCGATGCGTCTTGTTTGTTGCTGCTTCGGACTTCACCTTAACATGACAGATAATATAACATCACGCCTTGTTTCACCGAAGGGTTGGGCAGAGGTGTACCTATAGTACACCCATATTTCGCCAGTTTTGTTCAAGCTGTAATTCCCATTTAATAGGGGGCGAGCCTGTTGCAATCAATCGGGCACAAATTCAGACTCCGGGCTGCTACTCAGAAATTCTAAATAGAATACCCAATAACACTTTGCCTGACCTGGGAATCGAACTTAGGACCTCATGCTCGGCAGTAGCACTTGCGACCATTAGACCAAAGAGGCTGTCAACCTTAACACACTGTCTGACATAGACAAGCGTCGCATGCGCCTCGCGTATAGTAGATGATATGATAACAAAAAAAAAACAAATGCGTGTCTTTTGCTACTTTGTCAGGTTTTTTTATGTCTCTTAACTATTATTAAACTCTAAATAGTACATTACTGCAGCAGCCGACAACAGAGGCATTAATGGACGAACGTCCAAATGTAGGCCGATTTTTTTTTCCTATTGGGCAGCTCGTAGTTATGACCACTAAGGTCCTGGCTACTTAACCGGGCAAGCCTGTGGGTGCCTTAAGCTACTAACTTAAAGCCTCCAGCCAGGAATGTAGGCCGAGGCGATGCCGAGGCACACATACGTGAGGCCATCAATTCCTGGTTGCGGCCAAGGCTTGTATAGTACTTTTCTCAAATAATGCGCCGAAATTCAAACTAATTAAATTAATTATAAATTTTAGAATCGATGACGAACAACGATAACTTTTCTCGCGCCAATATGTTCATTTGTTTCTTTTTCACTTTAACAGCTCTATTTGCTAAGCCAGTTCGTGATTTAAATAAAATCTTTGATAAGTTCTTCGTTGCCATGGGTCGAAGTAAAAAGTTCGTTCCTTTTTTAAATTACATGACAGATATGAGTTTTCATACTAACCTTGCTGGCCGCTGTTCTATTTATCTTCAAGAAGGATGTCAAAATAATGCTCGAATTTCACTGCATGTTTGAGAAAAAAAAAATGGGTACAAAATAGCTTTATTTCACCTTTTACGAGATTAATACTGGCCGTAATGCGCACATCTCGCCATTTTGTATTTATCACTGAAAATATGCGCTAAGTAAAAGCTGGTACATAAAGAAGAATCTAGACTATTTTGAAAATATAAGAAATGTCAGAATCACTGAGCCACACTAGTTGCCATTTTTTAGCAGTAGATTTAGCAACACATTTTTGTTCAGAAAGAGCAATAGCCAGACATTTATTAAACTGATTTATTTCTGAATACAAATTTCAAAAACATATTACGACTGCGTTTCGTTTTACACTTATTTTAATAAAATAATGTCATTTCATTTTTCATCAAATTAAAGCAGTTTCGGATAGTTATTTTTTTGCAAATACCTTATTTAGGCCTCTTATACCTACTTATAATAATTATAGTAGCATACTATATAATATAGTAGGGTTGTCAACCCTTGTTATGATATACCTATGTCTAAGTCTTGTTGAGTAACAAATTTATCTGAAGATTTTTAATTGGTATTCCTCTCGGGTTAAATAATGAGCATTTTTCAATAACAAAATATAACCAAGCAAACCAATTTCCCCACTACTTAGCACGCTTTATATAAAAATACACAATAGATTTAAAACCTTGCTTCGTCAAAGAATCGTTATCGAGAATATAACAAGTGTCGTCGGATAATTGCCCTGAGCCGCTTATATTACAAAATACGAAATTGAAAAATATTCCCGTCGATCGGTAAAGCAAATACATTGTTATTCCGCCAGGAGATCGGCTTTTGTCAGTCAAGTACTCCGATCCTATTGTATTACGTTTTTGCTTAATTGAGTAGCAATTATTACAAACAAACTGCGTTGCAATTAGTATTGGTAAAATGCAAAAGATTAAAAGTATACGCCTGCTAATGAACAGATTAAAATAAACTTATATCAGCACATTTTAATCACGTTTCGTTCGGTTAAATAGGAACTTTGGAAGAGCCGCGCTCACTGGTGAAATATTACGTACAATATTACAAGTCTACGCTTTTCAATAAATTTGAATTACATTTTTATCTGAACGATTTATTCCGTAGAATTTGAGATTAGAATTCCAATAAAAAGTCAGGAAGGATTTCACATTCCAGTCGGAAACTGCGATCCGCGGAACATGGCCGCCATACAATGTTCCTTTCAAATGCAGAATAATACAAAAGCGTATCAAGCTGCATTTTTAATGGTGAACGTATTTGTAATTTCTAAAATAATCGATCCCCCACCCCACGCACAGGCTGCGTCTGCTCGCCACCGTCGCGAGGGACGCATCGTTATCGACCAAATTTTTATTATGCATATTTTTTAATTTTATTTTTTTTCACCCCCCGCCCTGGAGCGAATCCACGTGCGTATTAAATCAATACTCGCAGCGAGATTTTGTTTTTATTCGTTGGATGGGGGCACCGGCATTTTTGGCGGACCTAACCTTCTGAGCGTGTATTCCGATTTCCGTCTAATGGAACAGCATGCAGGGTGCTCAGAAATGCACGCCCGTCAGACTATTTTTACGTACGACTAATGCCCTTCGTGTCCACTTTTTGGTGTTTTTAGAATTTTATATGTATGCCCGGATAAACGGATAAAGGCCTATTTTTTACGTGTCCTGGCCATATCCTGAATGGAATTCCCCTTTTTTTGCGCACCATAGCGCGTGTTAAGTCTTACTATCATAGCAATGTTTTGTCTCAGAAAATACTGGCACCGTTTACTTGTTTACTGTCAAAATAGTTTTTGCTCGTCCAAATGAAGGCCACAACTATTTTTCTTAGCTTATTAATTTCTTAAATTAACCACACACGGTTAACTGTGAGGTGATCAGCTGGTTATCTTGGAGAGCGGTTTAATTGTGGCTACCTACTACGCACAGCAGGTAATCATTATCTCGATGCTTAAACTTAATAACTTATTGCACATCGAACCAAAAAAAGTTAAATAACGGTGCTTATATTTTTTGTATCATTTTCTCGTCGTGCAAGTTGTAAGACTCGTGCGTATTAAATGAGGAAGGCGTGTTACTACGTTGCTCGATAACCGTTTAGAGAGAAATAATAGAAACGTGACATTAAGGGCTTATATTACCTCAGATTGCGAAAATTATCTTAGCATGAATGGCTGTAGTTTCAACAGTACTGCAGTATTCACTTTTAAATTAATATACTTATAGTAAAGATGAGAATTACTACTAAGTACGGTCACGGTCAGTTGCGAATAAGTACACGATTGCATACAATTTTCTCGATACAAAGAAAACTCAAAATTACTCTACCGTAAAATAAATGGATAATATTCAATGAAAAACTTCAAATTGAATATCAAGCTTTATAACCACTCACATCTTGGACCTTCCTGCCGCCCGGTTCACGACAGGACCCCGATTCAGTACTTGTCAGTACCGCTTCGGCTATCAAACGGGGAACCCGTGTTACTTCGTTTGCACTAAAAAGATCTGCCGTTCTATTCTGCAAAAATCTCACCGTGAAAACTAACGTGAATTTGGCTGTCATTCCATTGATGCTAGGCAATTACACTATTGGTAGCTCACTTCACCTTAGTTTTCACGGTGAGCATTTTACAGAATAGAACGGCAGATCTTTTTAGTGCAAACGAAGTAACACGGGTTCCCCGTTTGATAGCCGAAGCGGTACTGGCAAGTACTGAATCGGGGTCCTGTCGTGAACCGGGCGGCAAGAAGGTCCAAGATGTGAGTGGTTATAAAGCTTGACGTTTTATGTTCTGAAGAAATTAATATATTAATGTAAAATGAAATTTTGATGTAACAAAAAAACAACCGACTTCCAAAAAAAAACACTAAAAGGCGTGAAAAATAACTTTTATTTCGGAAGTCGGTGCCTTTGGTTTCTTATTTTCGTTTTTGGCCACCGACTTCCGAAATAAAAGTTATTTTTCACGCCTTTTAGTGTTTTTTTTTGGAAGTCGGTTGTTTTTTTGTAAAAAAGTTTTTATTTTTCACTTTTTAGTTGCGGTACCTACCCCACACAAATTCCTATTCCACTAATTGGTATGTAAATAACAGTCACAGCAAATTATCAACACATCATCAATATAAACTAAGTGGAAAAAATATACAGTTTTAAGGATAACTCAAAAACTACTGGTCAGACCCTGATCAAATTTAAATGGGACCACATGTGAAGCACCAGCTATCAAATAAAAAAAGAATCATCCAAATCGGTTCTCCCAGAAAAAAGTTATGAGCTAACACACATAAAAAAAAAAAAAAAAAAAAAAAAAAAAAAAAAAAAAAAAAAAACAGACGAATTGAGAACCTCCTCCTTTTTGTGAAGTCGGTTAAAAATAAGGCAGCCATAGTTTTATTTTTTCAAAATTTTGTAATTTTTCATATAAATAAACATCTTTGAAATTTTCGGAGGTAAACGTAATTTAAACAGTTTGCAAATTTTGATGGTGTTTTCTATATATTTAGCAAACATTTGTTTATTCATATTTTTTTAAGAAAGGTTTGAGGTAAAAGAAAAATATTTCAATTACAATAAATATGTATATAGGTGGATTTTTGTGACGAGGCAGTAAGGGTCCGACTAAACCGCTGTAAAACGATTTTAGGAGTCCGTCCTTAACTTTTCGAGAAACTTTGATCTGCATTCACCATAGATATAAGATATCCATGGCATTCACAGATTGTGAACAAAAGATACACTCAGTAAGAAGATGGGCAATTTTAATGTCAGCCGATCCTGTTTCTTATAAGGATCAAAAAACTCTTGCGGACCATCCGATGTTCGAGTAGTACAAAAGACAGAGATGGCACCACCTAGCTAGTTTTTTTGTAGTGAGTTATTTTCAGAGGCAGGTTATAGTATTAAAGAAAAGTGCAATCGTTTGCTATCAACAAATGCTGAAAAAAATGATTTCATTCATCACAGAACCCCGAATATTATAAAAAGTTGCCGAATAGGCCGAATAGTAACTGAATATTCATTGCATCATCTCTAATTTTCACGCGCATTTTGACATGTAGACTAGCGTTGAAAATTGCGAAAGAGACATTTTGTTTTTTTTCTAAACTTTGTATCTTTCCTATAAAATAAGTACATGTAATTATCGAAACAAAACAAGTTTCATGTTCGTCTAAAAATACAATCATACACGTTTAATACTTGTTAAATACTGTATTTTCCAAATCTAACAATCAAAGGGAAAAAATCTTGCTGAATTAAAAAATAATAAAAATAATAATTGAATAAAATAATATTAATTAAATAATAAATAAATATTAATTGATAAAAATAATAATAATAGTAAAAAAATTATAATAATTAAAATTATTTAATAAATAAAAAATATATTTAATATTAGGTCTTTACCTATGAAATTGCCGTTCTGCAGTACTGGCCATTTCAAATCAAAATAATTTTTGTTTGGCTAAGAATTCTAATTTCAAATTAATTTTATTTTAAAAACATGGATTTTTTTTTCTAAAAGTAGTCATTTCTTTATTGATTAGTGTTACATTTTCATCGCATTTCAATCTTTTTCGTCATCATGGATACGTTAAAAATTCGAGTAATTATGGAATATGAGTACCGTCGTGGCAGCAACGCGGCACAAGCGGCACGCAACATCAACGACGTTTACGGAGCTAACACTACAAACCAACGCACCACCTGTTATTGGTTTGCTCGCTTCCGTTCTGGAAATTTCGACCTGAAAAATGAACCTCGCGGTCGTCCGAAGACTTTGGTCGACAATGACGAATTAAAGGCGATTGTGGAAGCTGATGATACACAATCTACGGCTGAATTAGCAGCAGCTTTCGACGTTAGCGTCAAAACAATATTGGTCCATTTGCGTCAAATTGGCAAGGTAAAAAAGCTTGACAAATGGGTGCCCCACGAACTCAATGATCGCCAGCGCGAAGTACGCGTCGAGACGTGCCTTGCACTGCTCAACAGACACACAAATGAAGGAATTTTGAACCGCATTGTTACCTGCGATGAAAAATGGATTCTGTTTGATAACCGTAAGCGCTCAGCAAGTTGGTTGGATCCTGGTTCAGCACCTAAACAATGCCCTAAACGAAAACTTACCCCTAGAAAAGTGATGGTCACTGTTTGGTGGTCTAGCGCCGGTGTGATTCATCACAGCTTCTTACCAAACGGGGTGAGCATTACTGCAGATGTGTACTGTGAAGAACTGAACACAATGATGGAGAAGCTGGCGCATCTCCAACCAGCATTGGTCAATCGCTCGTCTCCGCTGCTCCTGCACGACAACGCGCGACCTCATACTGCACAGCAGACGGTCTCCAAGTTGCAAGAACTGGGGTTGGAAGCTCTCCGTCATCCGCCCTACTCACCAGACCTTGCGCCTACAGACTACTACTTTTTCCAGAATTTGGATAACTTCTTGGCGGGAAAAAAATTTAATACCCGAGAGGCAGTACAAAATGCCTTTGAAGAATTTGTTGCCTCCCGTCCAGCTGATTTCTTTAAGAAGGGCATCAATAAACTGCCACTGCGATGGCAAAGATGCATTGATTGCATGGGTGATTACTTCGATTAATACAAATAAAAAATTCATGAAAAAAATTCGTTTAAATTTTTTCATACAAAACGGCAATTTCATAGGTAAAGACCTATTATTATTAAATAAAATTTCATTAAATTTTAACTGAAACAAAAAAAAAGTATATAATGATAATAATAAGGAGGCTCTCATTGCGCAGCTGCGTCAAGGGCTTGATTCAAAAAGCAGTACTGACACGGCACGCATAGTGAGGAGGTTCCTCTCTTTAGAGGTCTGACCACCGCACCAGCAGCATGGACCATGTTCTGATGCCGATGGGCCACTATACTTTATATTTTAAACGTGTTTGTATGTTTTTTGTAAAAATATTTAAAAATGTATTTAATATGTAATAAGATGAATAAACAAAATAATAATAATAAGTTCTTTATTTCTCCTCACAATGACAAGCTTATTCTAGGTGTCACATATTTGTTTTTTTTTTAGCAATGTCAGGAGCTGGTGTTAGGGGTAAAATGCCTGTATTACAAATCACCAGGTCCCCCCACAGCACGGAAGAACAGAAAGTTTTACTTAAAAAGAATATGATATTACAATCTAACGTTAAGGAGATTTAAGACTAAAAAAATAAGTTATTATAATTATAGGAGGTAGAAGTTAAAAAGAAACAATAAACAAAAAGTTAATCAGGGCGCTTGTATGTGTGTGTATGTGTGTGTCTATGAGAGTGTATGCTGTTAGTGTGTAGTGTTGAGTGTCAGGTGTAGTGTGCTGATGTGTACGTGAGAGGGTTTTGGAGCAAGTTATAAACCTATGAGGCAAAAGGAGTATGAAAGGATCGTAGCAGGTGGCGTTCTGTAGTTTCTTCCTACCATGTGAAGAAGGCGTGAGTTTATGTATGTATGTGTATGTTATAAACTTATATCGTACTAATTTAATTTGAATGGAGTAGACTTTTTGTAAAATTATAATCCAAATTTTTTAACCAGTCCGAAACCAAAACTTGCATTTGGTTTTTGGCAAGGGATGTAGCGTTAAGGCTCGATTTACCTTATTGTATAAATTTGAACCCTGGTAGCAGAAAAACCGATGTGCAAACTTAGTTTTGAATGACGATGAAGAACAGACTTTAAGTTTGCGACGTTTGTTTCTGGTTCAAAAGTTGTTAGGGCATGTTGTTTATAACCGTTTTTAGGATGAAGAGCTGCCTCACAATAAGTACCTCCCATCTCGAGTAGAGATTAGTGGTTAGGTGATAAAAATATAGAAACAAAATAATCTTTAGGAGTGCTCTTTGTGCTCTCTCAACTTTTAAGAGATGAGTTTTACATGTGCCACCCTATGTGGTGATACAGTATTCAAGCTGAGACTGACAGAGAGCATAGTAGACTGATTTTTTTCAGCTGATCTGATTTTTCAGCAGATTGATTTGCTGATAGAAGATCAATATGATCATGAAATTTAAGATTTCTGTCCATAAAATTACTCCTAAGTACTTTGTAGATTCAGTACTTTTATGGTTGGGACACTGACAAATTGTGTCATTTGCATTTGGGCACGAATGGGAGACAATACTCAAAGAGGGATCCGGTTTGTCATTAAATATTAATTGAACAGTAACGTAATGTAATGAAATGATACAAGTTTTATGTACTATAGGTATTCAACATCATTATAAATTTACCCTCGAAATACCATCTTAGTATAATAATTATGTAAATGCGAAAAATACACCGTAAAATACATGTGAAAAACTTAAACTTGCGAAAGATTCAACCGAAGATCCGCCAGGAAAGTTTATGTATTTTATTGAAAAATACATTGGCATTTGAAAGATACATGTATTTTACATGTTATTTTCATCGCTAATGTAGACGTGTGTTTTTTTCTTTTGTTGTTTTCGCTGGAGTAAGCCGAATCTTGCTTCTTTTCCAACCCCATTGCTCTGTACTCTTGTGTTTATTATAAAAATCAATTTTAACAAGCAAAATCGACACAAACTTATAGAAGAACTTGTTTATTTGACAACCGAATTCAGAGTTGTAACCGATCGACCAATTTGAGAGTTGTAACAACTCTATATAGGATCTCATCATCTTGCGTTAGTATTTTTGAAGTTAGACGATGATTGCCGAAACGCATCTTTTGGTTGGACATCTGCACGGAGGTTACCTTATTAAATTAGCTAAATTGTTAATTAATAAAATAGCTAAACTATCAAAATATTTCCATTTATCTATCGAGAAGACGGCGATGAATATTTCGTAAAATAATATGATATTAGGTTTAATCATTTATTACTAAGCCTACGTCCCTCAATAGTGTAGTTCACCCTAACTGAATCTGTATGACAGTGCGAGCGGGATAGAGTGATACATGGCGCGGGGAAGTGGGGACAAAATATGAATTTGAATTGAACTATTACAAGCCCTTAATTAATTCTCGCGATGTCTGTCAGTGACGGTTCGAATAAATAACTTATGAAGTCTATATGGGGCAATAGGACGCATTTTTTCTTATTTGTCTCAACTAAACCGGAACTATTAAAATATTAGAATCGTTTATTTGTGTTATCTGTAGCATAACTAATAGGCTACTAAAACGCAACAAATATTCGACGATAGATCAAAGTTCTTTTATATATTAATCTAAAATGTGTCTTGGTCTGCTTGCGTACCTTTGCCCTAACTTGTGGGTAAAAGTACGCATATAAGAAAAAGTACACATTTGGTTATACTATAAGAAAAAAACTAATTCCGCTGCATACCGTTTACTTCTTCCTCCTTCTATTAGTTTTTTTGCAGGAATAATCTTCTCCGAAACTACATAACTGTCTTCCTGGAGTTTTTTATTAAACATATTCGCGAGGAATTATGTCGCATACTGAAACAAATAAATATTTATCCATATATTATAAATTCGAAAGTAACTCTGTCTGTCTCTATGTTACCTTTTCACCCCAATACCACTGAATGGATTTCGATAAAATTTGGCAAAGAGATAGATGTCATCCTGAGGAAGGACATAGGCTACTCTTTGTCTTTATAATAATCCTAAAGGTCGTGATATAAAGGGGATGAAAGTTTGTATGGGAAACTTCCGATTTCTTAAGTTAGAGACAAGAAAATTCAAGTTTATGCTTTGGGTATAAAGTAAAAAATTGCAGCGTTTTTGTAAAATCATCCCTCAAGGGGTAAAATATTACTCGCAGGTTATTACAACTTAAGGTTATAAAATAACTTAGCTAATATGTTAGTATTACCTGGTCAATGGCGGCGCTAAAGTATCTTAAATTAATGGTGATAATATTAAAGTTTATTATTACTATTTTTAAGTTTGACATTTGGATTCATAAAAGGCCGTTAACTTAAAAAAAAAGAGAATTCTTTTTTATTGTCTTTCTGGCAATTAACTTTTCACGTTTTAACAGCTGAATTAATTATGCGAATAGGCCATGACCTGGTTTAGGACATAGGATAGTTCTTATCCCGGCAGCATGTCCCCGTGGGATAATTTCTGACATCCACGCGGGCGAAGCAGCGGGCAGAAACTAGTAATATTTAAATAAAATAGCAACTTTATAAAGAAAAGTAGTATTCCTTTTTTTATTTAGATACGAATTATTGTTCTTTTTTAATTTCTTGATAAGTACGCAGACCTGACATGCATACTATTGCCTCCGTAGTTTTACTCCATTTGACTGTTACAAAACTAAGTTTATAATAGCTCAAATTCCAGTGAGATTAGGTTAAAATGTTATTATTGAGAAAAAAATGAAATAAGTACATTTAAAAAAAAACCTTTTAAATTACGAATACTCCACTTCCACAAACTTTTCCCAGTAGAGAAAAACTACGGAATTTTATGGTGATTTTAATTTTTTGGACCTTGTATCGCAAACGCGACGCGCATCGCTCCGTGGCTTATGGCACAATATGGCGTCCTTAGCGCACACATTCTCGAGGAACCAGGGTCGCCGACCTTCCACCCGCTCAGAGAAACTTATGCTCTGCGTACTTTTTCCCACTGCGTTCTTTTACCTCGAATGACTCTAATCGACGTACAACAGTCGTTGATATCCTGAAGGGGTTAATTTACGCTGTCTGCGTTGCTACTAAGCTGTCACTTGTAAATTTTACAATGTCTCAAGCAGCTAAACATTGCTCGCGCTGCCCTGCCGCTCAGTCGAGTTCATACCACCGCTGCACCGCCGCACCGCCGCAACACCGCCGCACCGTGGGATCAAAACATGATTTTTCTAAGAACGCTTTTTGTACATTATAATAGACTCGGAGAATTGAGCGTGTTATTTAAGAGTTTATTAGAAAGCGGGATTTTCTTTTATAAATCAATGGTGACGACGTTGCGGTATTAGTAGTAGGTGACAGTAAAATAGAAAGATTTATTAATTAGCACGGTATTTCATGTGAATAAATCGAATGTGATGAATGTACCCGACAAAGTTTTTTTATGTAGTCAAATGACACCCGGTTTCTTCAATCTTACGTTTTTTGCAAAGAAATGTCGAATATCGCAGGCCACATTGAAGGAATCACCTAAAGCACCTTATGCTAAAGTCGAGTTTGATAAGTTCTCTACTTCAAATTCTCAGTTGAGAAACGGGGTGTTGATTTCTTTCATCAATATTTGAGATATGTAGGCATGTATTTTTGCTACTTAGATACATTGTTATGTTCAATTCTCGTTCCACCCTGTACACAGGATTAATAAAAAGTTTATAAATATAATTAGTTCTGCTATGAATTAAAAAGCAGTTACAGTTAAAATATCTTCATAAAAATGTGTAGAAATTACCTAATGATTGCGATCGCCGGCGTACTAACTAACAATGTTTGTAAGTTTATGATATAAACGCCTGCATAAATTAGCCATATTTCCGCTTCACTTAAAAACAGCTCGCAATAAGTATTACTTATTAGGAAATAATTATGACTGACTAGGAATACATAATAATGGGCCAATAATACGCACATAATTGAATTTATTTTACATTAATTTTAATTACGACTTCTAAGACATTACGCGCGTAACCTGGCACTCAGCGAAAAAAGTTGTTTAAAATAACTTTTCCGTTACACTAACATTATAACGTAGATATGAATTATTAATATAACGATAGTTAATAATTCATTTATACTACGTTTTATTGTGTGCAATAAATTTTGCGGAACAATAAAATCTCTTAGATTGTTTCGCTTTTTTTGTTGTTGTGTTAATATTGCAGTGGATGAGTGAGTTGTCGCACCAGGTTCTGCGCACGCGATTTCTGTACATACATATTATAAATTAAAGTCGTTTATCGTGTCTGTTTGTGTGACCGCGTTGTTTTTCTAAACTATGAATTGATGCGGTTTTCACCATCATTTAGAGAATTTATTCCGGAAGGTTTATGTGTACACACAGACAGACATGAAAAGTGACTTTCATTTACAATATGTATTTAAGTTATTCTGCAAGCATTTTATTTTAACAGTGATATTCGATGAAATGTTGTCAGAAGATTAATCAAATCTGCCAAACAAACAGCGAGCTGGTGGGATTAGTCGCGTCAAAAAATGACATAACATTTTTATCAATCTGTTTCATTCCGAATACAATCCTTGTGCTTCAAACGCGTCGCCTGGGCAGCCGCGAAAACTCGAAATTATTGAATTTTTTACGTATATTTTTTCCTCATGTACATTTTTAAAGCGGGTAAATGAAAAGCCCTGTTTTCCCATACAAAGTTGATTTGTTTGTTTTACAAAAACGTTGTTTTTACCAGTTATTAACGACAATCTGCTATTTTCATTTTTACCATTTTTTTTATCTTCGTTTGTGAAATGAAAATAGCAGGACGTTGGCTCTGTTTTGATTCGATTTGTTGTACTCACAAGTTTTAGTCGTAGATAGGTTTATTTTCTCTTTTTCTATCGTTCCAAAATAATTTAGTTTGGCATGGACGATCCACTGGCTGCATCTTTCCCTCTTCCTGCATAAATGCAAAAGTGTACGTCATAACAAAAAAATCGGTGTGAGTTGGTTTGGCACTCACGAAAATTGATGTGTAAACATGTGAGCTCGCACGGGTGTTACGCTGACGTCATATGACGCTCGAAGTCTTACGCTTACGCGTCTGACGCTCGAAGTCCCAGCTAGCCCCTACCGTAGACCGAGCGCTAAGATGTTTACACATCAAAAAAAATAAAAGGTCGCAAGTGTCACCGCTGGCCACAGATAATATAGACCATAATGCTGTCTAGAGTTTATCAATGGTATCTCTTTCAAATCATACTCTTTTAGTGCATGTTGTCAAAATATTTGACTTCAATGTTTTCAATTTCATTCAGTGAAATCCTAGTCGAAACCGTATTATTAAAAGTGTATACAAATGTTATTAAAAGTGTAATTTTAACGTACTTTGTCGAAAGTAATACAAAACTATGAATGAAGTAATTTGTATTTTGTAATGTGTCTGCCAAAGAGCGAGAAATTACTTTGTTATCGGATTTTTGTCAATATTTTTATCTTTTCTGATTGCAAACATGACTGTAGGTGTAGAACATTAGAAGATTTGATTCGATCACCAGATCAGTGAACATAATTATCATCGGGCTTTAATAGACTCGCATTATGGGACTTTGAAAGATGATTTGCCTCCCACTCGCGCTCTCTCATTCGAAATGAAATGAGGAATGGACGTTCTACTTCAACGTGGCATGAAATAAAGCTGGTCGTGAACTCGAGTGGAGCGTTTGAAATCAGCTTCACAATTGGCGCAGCGTTGGCGTAGGTACCGTCCCCCTCTGTGGCTCTGCCCACCTCTTTGGTACGAAGGCGTGATGCATGTATGTAGGAATTACAAGTAACCTTTAATTTTTTGGTCGTCCATAGTCCCTTAAAACATCGACATTTGCGTAGGTGATATTTAAGTTAACGGAGTGGAAATTGGTTTTTATGAGATGTACAGGCTGTCCCAGAAATCGACCGACACACTGTAGATGGTGATAGCTTTGGTCAAGCCCTCCTAAAATAAAAATAAAAACATGTTCCGCATAATCTAATAGTTTTCGAGTTATAAAAATCAGCTTGTTCCCAACGAGTCACACCTCAACGGGTAACAGTGTGACTCGTTGGGAATGTTTTGGATAATAATTCCCAACGAGTCACAGTTACTGTTACACTGTTACTATATCATCTATCGCCACGAAATATTTTCGTTCTCAGATAAACAAAAATTGTTCCCAGGTATTTGGTACAACTTGGGGCACCCCGACTCGGACAGGTTAGGTTAGAAGGGGACGGCGGGGTCTGAAAGACCCCGCCGTCCCCTTCGTGGTTATTTTTTTTTAAACCGCCCAGAAGTAGGAGTCCCGCGAAGCGGGACTCCGTCGGCTACGCCTCATTATTCACTTCACTTATTATTCGCTTCATTATTTAGCTTAAATGATACCCTAAATCAAGGTGGGATCATCCCAACGAGTAACAGTGTAACAGTAACTGTGACTCGTTGGGAATTATTATCCAAAACATTCCCAACGAGTCACACTGTTACCCGTTGAGGTGTGACTCGTTGGGAACAAGCGTAAAAATCTTGTGTAACTGTGATTCTGTTTTTTTTTGAGTCATTTCTTTTGACTCTCATGTCTAAATAAATTATTTTTAGTCATTTACTTTTTCATCAAAATATTACTAAATAGTTACTACATACGTAATTACTTTTGATTCTCCATAAAACTTACAATTCAACATAAATTCTCTATTATTTGATTTTTTTCCTTAACTATTTTTTAACTAACTCGAAAACTATAAGATTTTGCGGAACATAATGTTTTGTTATTTTGGTAGGGCTTGACCAAAGCTATCAATCACCAACTACAGTATCTCGGTCGATTTCTAGGACACCCTGTATATTGCATGCGACGTAGAAAATCAAAGATACATAGAGTAACTAGTGAAACCTAGCAACCACGACACAGATCATACTTCAATCTAGAATAGAAGACTTTATAAAAATATGCTGGAACTGCTTTTCCTAATAGATACAGGAGAGCGGGGTCTATTCTCGGTATTTTAAATTCCATTTTTGCTACTTCAGTTCTAATACGAATGCTGACCATTACCCTTTTCTTTACAAATGTACTAATAACTGCTAGTCTTTTGGAGAGGACTTACAATGCAATATTTCGCTCAGCAAGTTGCATTTGTTGAGAAATAAAATGATTCCCTAGTAGGTACTTAACTGTAGATGAAAATCTTTTCGAGAGCTTGTGGAGAGCTTTGTAGGGAAATTGTAGGATACCCCCATAAACGTTTTCGTATAAAACTGTCTACGAGCTTTTGAAAATACATTTGCTGGAAATAGTCATATTTTCGCAAAATAGTCTCATTTCCAGGAGATATATGTTCGAAATTTTTATTGGTGTTTTAAATGATTAGAACTTAGTAATTATTTACTCATAATTGCCACACAATTAATTTAATCAACATACAACGTGTAACAGCGCCGCAATTCACAAAAGCAAAATTCGGGTTGCATTGTTTTGAGTTGTTTATGTCCTTACTAACAATATGGATTGTACTGATCTGACAATAAATGATATTATTATTGAAGGAATCACCTTAAGGGGGGATGGGCTAAGGTAGCCCGCAAAATTCAAATTTACTTACGTTTTTTTGCAATTTGCAGGTCAGTGTCAGGTTGTATGTTGATTAAAATATGATTCGCGGCCGTAACAAATATGGCTTTACAGAATTATAATCATTAGAATCAGCAATATAACACCATAAGTTAGAATTAGCCTCAAATGTCAAGATTTCATGAAATAGTCGTTCAATAGGGTAATGTGACCTTATAGAGATGTATTGATGATTTTTGTGATTATAATTCAATTAATATAATACATATTTGTTACGGCCGCGAATCATATTTAGATCTATATACAACCTCATACTGACCTGCAAATCGCAAAAAACGTAAGAAAATTTGTATTTCGTGGTCTACCCTGGCGCTTCCCCCTTCAGTGTTTATATTCATACTGTTATTAGTCATTCAGTCGACGTTTATACTGTTCCGGCTTTATTTGGATCTATTAGTAGAGTACCTGTGGGACCAGAACTGAGCCTAAAACAAGACGTCTGGACCTTAAGACGTGATGTCTATCCATCTGTCACTGATTCTAAGTACCTATAGTTACAGTAATTAGTGGTATATATACCACGTGTAGTCGTGACAGGAAGCTTCGAAAATAATGAAAGCTTTACAAAGTCTTTCTCCTCCATATTATTTTTAAATATTCCAATAATTAGGTAAATGAGCGTTGTTTAAAACCCACAGCTACAACTGCGCTACAATTCTACGACAGCGCAAAGTCGTAGGGAAGGGACAAGTGTCGCATTTTCTAGCACATTAAGGGACACCTAGCGACAGGCAACACAATTTTCAGGAACATTAGTAACGAGGAAAACGAAGCTTTCTTTTTAAAAATAACACACATTCCCATCAATCAAAGTTCAGTTGATATTCGTAACTAAAAAGTAAAAAAAAAAAAATAGGTTAATAAGCCATCTAATTCGACTGTTATTAATAATAGCTGGGTTTCGCATCTTTTAGCTATTTCCACCTCAGAAATCAAACAAAAGACGTAAGTAAACAGTTCTAATGATAGAAACACCATTTCATACAGTTTATTTACTGAAGTCGGATTCTGACCCACGCTGATCGAGAAATGTATAAATTCAGTAAAAACGTATCTACGCATAGACTATGAAAAAACAAAAGAAAGTAGAGAAAAATAAATGAAAGGCTTATGGATTAATACTCGTACACTATGGTTAAAAATCAAATGTGAAGACTTTGATTAGGAAAATGGTTTCTAAAGCTTTCCCTTTGATATCAATGAACTTTAAAATAACTTAGTAATTCTAGTCCGAGACTGTATTTGGTGCAGAATCTGCATACTAGAACTAGGAACAAATTAGATCGACCACGTTTCAGATTGTCTAAAATACACACTACTTTTATGGCGAAGTGAGTAAAATTTTATAATAAAATACCACTCGATATTCTTCAACTAAATGAGAAGAAATTTAAAACTTGCATTAAACGCAGACTATGCAGGCAAGCATGTTATAAATTGGATGATTTTATTTGAACTAATAAATGCGAAAGTGAGTTTGTTTGTTTGTTAGGCTTTCACGCTAAAACGGATGAATGGATTCGGATGAAATTTGAAAAAATGACCTGGGTTAGGTCATAGGATACTTTTTATTTTGGTCCGCTCGTTCCCGTGGGATAATTTCCGACCTCCACACGGGCGAGGCCGCGGGCAAAAGCTAGTCTAAGATAAAAATGCTTGGCTTAATGCTGGTCCTGCTCCACAGCCACTTGGGCTCACTAGTAAAAATTTTAATGTTTGAATTGATTAAATAAAAAAATAAATAAACATGAGGTTCGTAATGTCAGAAAAAATAAAAAAGGGAAGGAGATCCTTCCCTTTTTTATTTGTTTTTTTAATTGTTGAATATAAAATATTTAATTTAATTTTTAAAAACTTTCTTTTTGTATAACTTAGAAGCATTTTTTCAATTTTGTAAATGTGACTACCATGGGTCCGTTTATTAAGTTAATAGGATGTATGTTGGTGTATGTATGTTGTTGCATGGCAGTTGAGAGTATGTCATGCTCACTTAAACGTCTCACTGTTGGTGGCGCGTGTGTTGGATCATTCGGTTCCCTACAAAATGGTTGAGCTGGATGGTGCTGATCCACGCGTCATGTTCGTGAACGGGCGCCGTCGTCGGTTCAAACTGGTCATCTCTTAACTGCCACGGCTTATTCTTAATCTTATATTTTGAATTGTTTCTTCATTTTATTTTTTTACACGCTTCTTACATAATATTTGTATAGAAGCAACAAGAATAATGTAGCCAGGATTTGGTAATGTCAATTTGAAAGAGTGAAACCTTGGGTTTTTCTTAGCCGTTCTTCTCCATAGAGTTCTCCATTTTGGAATGGGCAACTAGCTTCAACTTCCTGACTAATTGTCCGACTCTGACAATTCAAAAGTGCCTGTAAATGGTTTAATTGAAATAAATGCTTTAATTTTGAGTTGAGTTTGAGTTTGGGCCTAAAGATACATTCAACAGCTACCTGTGCCCATTTTAGAATAGCCGATGTTAAGTTAAGATCGCATCTTGTAATATTTCAGCCTAAATTTCAATCCCGCGTACCTACCTACACAGCGGACTTTACCCATAACATAATATTTCCATTCAATAGCGCAAAACAAAACAAAACCACTTACACTTTTTGTGCCCACTTATAAATTATTAATAAAATATCCCACTGATCCAGAACGCAATATCATCTACAGAACAATGTGATGGAACCCTAAGATTTATACGAGCTTAGCACTCTTGCCTACTGAGGCGTAACGCAATAAATTCGTCAGTATAATGAGCAAAAACAGTCAGTCGACAACGTGTTGTATGCTCATCACTCACTGCAGAAATTGCAACAAATACTCACTTGCTATAGACGTTGTGAAACACCTTAGTTCGTGCAGGCCTTTAAGTAAGACCAATTCCCGGTACTAAAAACGTTCGAAATGTCGTTGCAATCTCATCCCAGCCATAATCTATGGCAAACACTTAACAAAAATGAATGAAAATTAAAGGTATTGATACTGAGATTAAAATGCGACCTTTTAAAAATACGAGAGTGGCTCCTCTGACTTATTATCAGACAGAAAACTATGGTTAATTTAAAAAGAGCCTTTTCTCAGCTGCGGACCACGGGCCTCATCTCTAAGCCCATCAACAAAGATACGGGCCCATCCGAAAGTAGTTCTATACTTCAAAAGAACTCCTTTCCAAATTAATTAACATTTTCGGACGGGTAAAAACACATCGGGAGTAAGTACAACTGCTAAATCGTGTTGTCATTATTAGTTTGGGCCCAATACTTATCTTATGTCTGTCGGTGATACAGAGTAAGAAGCGCCCATAACTTCGGCCGTAACTACGGATTTCTACGGACTCTAGGAATGTTCAAGTGACACCAACACATAGCTACCAACCATTATGTAATCTAAATCATTCTGTTGCGTGCAATATGCAGTATATAATATGCAGTATATAATCGCTAAACTGTAAACCATGTTGAGCCACACACTGCCAAAATAGCTTCCAGCCAAATCCATATTGCGCGACAATAAAATTACCTGCCCTTGGTCGCGCAGTCGATATTTTAATTAAATTTCGCACCTCAGCTTTGCATCAATCATACGAGTTTTACACGTAATTGAATTCATCATTTTATATTGTTTAACTGACATATTGATGAACAGTTGACAGACCGGTTTAAATTGACGCCACCATGCTTTTGCCGCGATTTTAGTCGAGATTGCATTTAAATTGTTGATCAGATGAGTGTGTTAAGTTAACTGCAGCAGATTATTAGCTGCATGATTGAGTGGTGTTCTGTAACTCGAGAAATTAGTGTGTTAATTGATAGTTTAGTCTGTTTAGTGTGTTTTCTGTATTTTTTCGAGTTATCATCATCATTCACTGCCCAACTTCACCCACTGCTAGACATGCCTTTCTTTTCATGTGCCAATCCCCCCCGCTTATTTGCCAGCCTGGTCTTAATGTCGTCCGCTGATCTCAAAGCTGGACGACCGACACCTCGTCTTCCAGTCCTTGGACGGCACTTGGTCACTGCCTTACTCCACCTGTCATCACTGCGCCTTGCCAGGAGTCCTGCCTAACGCTGGCACCCTAAACACAAGTTAAATCTTACTTTGGGTGCCAGAGTTCATCGAAAACACTTTTTCCCTTAATTGTAACGCTGAATAATGTTTTAGTTAAGTGTTTTTGTACAACTGAAGGTAATAAAAAACTCTTTTTTTTTATCGTTTCAAGTTATACTTAGAAAACATTTGGATTTTAGTAAAACGTTAACCCGTATATTCTTCTTAGATCCCATGGCAAATAACCGCCAACTTTATAACTTCAGTCCGAAAACACGTTAGTCATTTGAAGTGTTTTAGTTGTGACATGTTTTGTTTTTCTGTTTAGGCATAAGGCCTTCAAACATCGCAGACCTATGTCGGAGTGCCCCTGAATTCTCGAGCTCGGTTCATTCGGTCTCGCAGACAGAGTTTGTGTTTACAGCTTTTCCTGATTCAATCACACTGTGATCCAATTCAGTCATACTGCCTTAGAAGAATATATAGATTTTAAGAATTCTGTGTGTGGTCTGTTGTCATTCGGACTCCTAAAACACTGGCAATTAATGTTAAGTCATTTTAACTCTTTGGTATTAAGTATTTAGCTAAAGTCTGGTTTTACATGTAAGTAGTTTTAATCACCAAGGTGAGGTTAAAACCAATTTTAGCTGGCAAACCTAGGTGTTGTGTTACCTGCTTTGGCTTTTACTCTCATAGCTACAAAAATTCAAACTAACTTGGTTTCCGACTAAGAATCAATCTATCGTTTTTAGGAATTGTGTTTATGAGTTCCGACATACGTTTTGATGAAGTCTATTACTCGTAACTCCCAGGGATTGAATTCGCCGAATTTTGCTACACCTTTATAAGCGAATTCCAAACGCAGGAAAATGTATGAAATGCCCTGAATTTTGATGATACATTTATTATTTCTACATTAGTTATGAACATCAACCACAACATCATCATTTAACAATAAATACATTCCGGGACTAAATGAGTGTAATATTCGCAGCACTTGAAATTTATTTCGTAAACAATTAGTTTCAAAAAGCAGTGCATGTGCGACGTGCGTACCACCTATGGGTACCGCAAGCGGTCATTGTATTCATGGGCGATTGCATAAACACGCCGACATTACTCGCTACAAATGCGTAGAGGAGCAAAAACTGTTTAATTGGACGGTATACGCGATACCGAATCATTCGGTATCACTGCGTGTGTGTACTCGACTTTAGTGATGCGGCCAAGTCGATTTTTGTGCGTAAAGGGTTAACTTTTTTTTGTATTTCTTTTTTTTTGTTTTTCTGGGTTTTTGTAACCTGATCTTATTTTCTCTTTTATCTAGTAAATGTGGTCGGATATAACAAAATAGAACGTAACAACTTTTATTAGGTATCTAAATTTAAAATTAGTTTTCTCTAAGATGGTTATTAGGAAAACTAACACAATTTTGTACGCGTCTTTTTTTGTCTCCCCTCAGGCGTCGTGTTTAGATGAGTTTACCAGTGTCGCCTGTAGGTGTAAGAGGAAGCCTCCATTTAGAAATCGTCATTTATAGAACAGTTGGATAATTACAATAGGAACATTAATAGATATCCCCTATTAGATGAGACAATGAATTATCTCTCCAGTTATAAAAGCTAGCATAATGTGGGTGTACTAGACACTTACCTAGCCTTCAATGAAAGCAGAAATGATCCTACGTCAGACAGCAATTCATTAAAAAAAAACAACGATTACGAAAAAAACGACCGGAAAAAAAAGCCTACACACCACACTATTGTAAGTACGACCACGACCAACAACAGGTGTGACGTGTCGCATCACTAGTGCGGGACACGTAAAAATAGTGGGCAAATCTAGCAACCTGTTAGTGTGGGCCGCTGACAGCCCGCGCGAGTCAACTGCGGCCGCTATCACCGCAACTACTTTCGGCTTATGTAGGGGGATTTGTAGCTTTTTTTGAAAATGGAATTGTTTATGTTCGCGGTGTTTTCGCTGATTGGCTTAGGATTAGCGTTGTTTGTGGTTGAGATTAGGTGTTGTTGAGTTTCAGGATTGACATGTATAGATACTAAGTTGTCTTAAGATTTTTCTTCTTGTCTCGTTTCCAAATGACAAGACGTCGTGTTAGCCATGTGCGCGTGACTGTTGACGTCTTTCTAGTCGATTGCGCGACAGCAAAGACAGGGTTATGTTTTTCCCGCATGTGTCCTTATACACCTATCTTTGTATGTAGGATTCCATATACCCTCGAAACATCCGACAGCTGGATTGATTTTAATACATACCTACCTGAAGTGTCCATAGACTCGTCTAGGTTGAGTGTATAGCTAGGTTTTGTTTTATTATAAAATTAAAATTGCGGATTTTTACCTCTCTTGGCTGTACTAGATGTTTCGGCGACATTACCCAGCCTTATAAGCCTACAAGAGTGACTCAATTTGAGTGCTAATAACCCTGAAACTTGAAAGAAAGTAATAAACTTTTAACCACGTCATAAGCCACTCGTGTAGACATGAGAAAAGGAGACGCTGTCATATTTCTACTACGACATCCCAAGGTTCACTGAGTTTAAAGCTCCTGAGAAGTTTAAAAAGTTTGTTTATATCTAGTTTTTTGGTCTCAATACTGAAAGACTCAATTGCCTACTTTTCCATACTTTTATGAAACTTACTTACCTAACTAAAATAAAAAGGTCACTGTACTTTCTATTTAAAGTTTCTATTCTAAGATTTCCTTTATACAGGGTCAAATTAAATTAGCTAGCGAAACTCCGCAGACGTAATGGGTATCGATATATAAACACGATAAAATAAAAAATAGAAATGACTTGATGTTTTTTTTGGGACAACGACCGCTGGTACTTTTGTTACCTGAAGTTTGAGTTGAGAAAATCTCTAAACACGATAAAACAAAAGAAAACAGATTTTCTCAACTCAAATTTCAAGTAACATACGAAAGGCAACCAGCGGAAATTGACCCAAAAAAAAAACTAATAATTATATTTATTTTATTTTATCATGTTTAGCTATCGATACCCATATCATCTGTAGAGTTTCGCTAGCTAACTTAATTTGACCCTGTATATTTGCGTGGCTTTTGCTTCAGTAAACTTGAAATAGTGATAGAGTTGCTATTAATGATAAAGTTTATTTATTCTTAGTCGCTATTTATCTCTAGATTAGCTTCTAAAATTAGCACAACTTGAGGAATGAACATTTTCAAGGATGATAAATTCTCCAGTATTTTCAAGAACACGTTTTTAGCTTAATTACTTTCTAAAAACTTTTCTTTTTTAACATCTTTCTTTGATTTTTTAATCTTAAAATACTTTTTTATTCAGAATGTTGCCAACTGTAAAATATCATAATTTTATTTGGGGTGGGCAACATGTATTTTCTTCCATTTTTCTCTATCAGCTATAAAACAATACGTGAGTAACATGTAAATATAAACAGCACAAACAACACACCGTTGGAAATCCACAGGAGGCTTCTATTTTGCCGTCAGTGTTCACCTCTTGGAAAGGACGCTCCGGTTACTAATGGTCACCGTAAAACACTGCCAATTTCTGCTACAGAGTTAAATGGGACTTGGGAACCCTACACGTAATAGGGGTGCTTTATAACTAAACCTACAGTAACACACTTGACTCCATACATTGTAAAAGTATAAAAAATAATTTTGTTAATGTCTTTTCTATGAATTTTGTACTTATAGATAATAATCAGCTTATCATGCAACATTGTAATAATGTCAACGTATGATAATTGTATTGTTTCTTGGACACTGGCTCCGTGACGAACAAGCATGTGGACCGTACTGCACATGCTTGTCCGTCTTAAAACTTTGAAATTGGGGCTGTTCTCTGTAGACGCGGCAGGCGGCTGTGTCAAACGTTCGTATGAAGGCTTAGCCGTGTTCGAATATTTATTTATAAATATTTCAAAATTGTGTGGTTGTCACACTAGGTTCAAAGTAATAATCATTGGGGATAGGTCCGTATTCAAACTTGATAAAATAATATCACGGTTGGAAATGCTTTCACAAAAAGGGGACCTAATGTATCATTACGGAATTAAATAATTTTCAGTTTCAGACTTAATACAAGGTGGCACTATCGACGCGCAAAGTGTAACTATGAATTCAGCTCATGAAATTAGACCCTCTAGCATATAAATCAATAAATAATAAAAATGCGTGAGTGTCGTGAAGCGCTCGGTTGGAACGCAGTTTCGTAGTATATTTAGAACATCCATAGAACAAATCTGATTACCATAAAAAGAGTTATATTTAGTCAATCTTAAAAGATAGACATATATGCTGCCGCGGATATTGTTTTAGAACTTTTAAAGGGAAAAAAATCCATCATACATGATTTTTGCGCACGCAACGGAAGCTTTCAAAAAGAATATTTTTTTCCCGTTTTTGCAACATTTTTAATCTATGCTCCACTCCTATTAGTCGTAACGTGAAGTTATATAGCCTAAAGCCTTCCTCGATAAATGGACTATGCAACACAAAAAGATTTTTTCAATCCCAACCAGAAGGTCCTGAGATTAGCGCGTTCAACCAAACACAAATAAAGAAAGGGTCGTGACGGAAAATTCTTACACTTTTTTTCGCCTTCCCCCATCCGCCAAGTCCGTACTGTGCGATACGCGCGTCCGTGCGTGTGGTTTTGTTTGTTTCTTTTTATTTACATTGTTACCTGAGCTAATAATTTTTTTTTTGTATTCTCGTGTTTCTGTGACAAATAAACCTATTTTTCTTTATTTCTTTTAAGGAACTTCGTTCCAAAAAATCTGTCGTTTCATAGAAAAGTGCAACACCTACGCGGTCAAAATGTATTGAACAGCATATTTTTTTTAATAAGTGACATTAAATTTCGGCGCCCCTGGGGGTTCAGAATCACGTACTGGATTCATGGTAAAAGGCTGCGCGTCGATCCCTGCCACCTTGTTTCTTTTCATTTAGTTACAGACGAGCAAATAGTGCCTAACAAAACTACTGTTTCAGCGGAATTCCGAATCAATCGTATCTCCAACCTACTCTCGCTAATTACCACAAATATCTGAATATGAACTCCCACAAGGCATTCAATAACAGATTACAATGTAAACCTTCGCATTTACATGCCATTCATTCGTGCATTTGAGTCAGTCCCTCCACATTTAAGTCATTCGATTGATATATTATTATATATCAATCGAATGAATACAAACAATACAATACAACAAACACCCAAAATTCTCAATTTTTCCACAAATTTGTTCACCATAAGTATTTTGTAAAATGAAAGTCATTCAACAGTATTTCAATATTTCCATTTTATATACAACAGCATTCTTCCTGCCTTTATCTCAATTTAGTTGGAATCGGTGTAGCATCACTTGCGTCTTCCGTATATCTCTATTAAGACTCTCGCAGACGGGCGCGACGGCGACGAGACTCTGGTAGAACAATTTCTTTAAAAACCTCATGTAAATTGTTCTACCGGAGTCGCGTCGAGCCAGAGTGCGGGAGCCTTTAGCCGTAATCTCAGTAGGTACCTATACATTTCCCCTTTAGGGGATATTTGTAAGTTCGGGTATATACTTAAAAATTAAAAGCAAAATATCATCGGCCCACGCCGCGATTTTAAAACACATTAATTTAAAAGCTACTCTAAAATCTCAAATCTCATTTTGTATTTTCAATAATAATCCATTTACTTTGAAGATTGTTTAAAAGCTCAGACCTGACGTCATCGATTGCGTTAGTGATAGGAAAGTGGTCTACTAATGGTAGCGTCATACCTTAAAGAAACTGTACGATACATCATTTAATGGTATTGCATTGAGTGCAGTCCTATGTAGTTTCTTATAAAGTCACAACTCGGGATTGTGACCAATTGTGACCAACCAAACCACACCTTTTTAAATGAACGGCAAAAGTTTGTGCGAAGCGTAAGTTGAACGTTTTTAAAATCTGAATTATGCTTGGTTGGCATTAAATTCAGATAAGTGACAGAGGCATAGCAGGTCCAGTGCCATCCCAGAAACAAAGCTGAACCATTTATACACTTTTTAAGGCTATACACACAGCATCAAGCATATAATTATGAAACTTAGCACAATCGGATAATGTTCCCACTGCTGGGACACAGGCCTCCTCTCTGCGAGAGGGAGTGGACCGTAATTCACCACGTGGGCCCAGTGCGGGTTGGTGGATGTCACACGTCTTCGATTTTTTTTGGTACTTGAACATGCCGGTTTCCTCACATTGTTTTCCTTCGCCGTTTTGAGAACAGTGGTGATGAAATAATTTACACAATGTAAAGCGCCTGTCAGGATTCGAACCTACGACCTACAGCTCGTAAGTCGCGGCCACCACTGCTCCAAACGTCAAACGTATAGCTTCTAAATTCTGCCTTATCAATAACTCACCAGCACTGCATACATACTCCATCGCCCGGACGGAACTGAGTGTGTCCGTACTAGACTGCTTCTAGAAATTCGATTACCTCCGATGGCTATGTCAATGGCTTGAATTTCAATTAGAACAAATTATCTAGGGATACGGGAGGCAAACTTGATTTGTTGGCGCTTGCGCACACCGCTTCTCTCGCAGGGCACTGAATTAACAGACTGTTACATTTTAGTGGACTTTATACACGGATAAACATGGGCGATACAGACGTACGGGCTATTTGCCTCGGTATAGATATTATAGTGTTCATACTATAACTTAGATTAGATTTCTGAATGGAGGAAGTTTTCATTTTGACTGTATTGTTCTCTAATGGGATTGGGATCTTTCTTTTTATTTTACGATAACTTCATAAAATGAACCTAATTTTTTCTTTTTTTTTTTCTTCACGCTCTTACATAAACCGTTTTCTCCGAAGTTATAACCTGTAGCAATTTCACTGTTTTACACATTTGTTTTGTTAAAAGAGGAGTAGACATGTCAGTTGAAGTACCTACCTAAAAGTAAACACTTTTCATACAATTAACTTGATGATTTTTAAAAATATACTTATACTCGTACATTGCCCGAAGTCGTTACGGTTCTGCATTGTACATGAAACTATATGAAAATAGTTAAATACATAATGTAATCTGAAATAATACCTAGTATATACAATGCAATGTAACCATTACCGACGTCTCAAATACTTGTTAGTGTCAAATCAGTGTCCTTCGTTTATTAATTATCAAATTGAGACTAAACTAGTGTATTAAATTGATGCCACATATGCCCCTGAGCAGTTGCATTTCAGTGTTAGTATACAGAAATTTTAAATAAATGCGTAGGAACTTAAACACATTCATACATAAATTCACGCCTTCTTCCCATAGGGGTAAGCAGAAACGACAGAACGAGAATAATTGAAGGACAAGATGAATGTTATTAATATTGCTGATAATTCAAAATAATAGAGAAAAGCAAAAAAAGAATATTTAGAATATAATAGACATACTAAAAAAAACACATTTTTTTATGAGTATATATTTTTTAGAATAAAATTTCTACCTTGTCACCAATACTAAATACTTAATAGCCCAAATTAGTCCCATTTAACCTCAATCACCTTGACATAGCTACACCACGGTTGCTGCACTGTTCGTTGACAAAGGCGTTCATGACATTACCTCCTGCTCTGTGAGCATATAACCTCAATGAAGGCCGTATGGCCGCTTGATTGACATGTCATCCCTGAAGGGTAACCGTGTAAGCCTTTGTAAAATTAAATGGACGGCATTTCACGTCATCAGTTTGATTTGGCGCCAATTGATTCATTATTGTCTCTCTTTAGACAATAGTCGTAAAAGCTTTGGAAGTCAAAAATTATGATTGGTTTTGTTTCTTAAAAATGTGTTAATTTGGGAATTCAAAGGTGATAAAATCAGTCAAGTATGATTTAAAAGTGAAAAAGTGTAAAATAGATTGTGAAGTACATGACGATGCATACATAAATACAAAAAAAAATGGGCTTGTTAAACCGGATACTATATAATTATTGATTAGGTACCTGTAGGTACCTTTTAGTTAATCGTTATACTTATTACCAACTTTATGCAACAAACATGTTTACGTCCAGACAGCGGAAAATCGGGAAAAAACGTGTAAAAATTTGCAACTAACCCTTCCAACCCAGGCCGCGTGGATCCTTTCATCTCACTAATTGAAAAGTTCTACACTGAAACAAACAGACACACAGTAACTATCTCTTCAATCTTTGGTAGATTTGATGAGGAAACTGATAAGTTCTCTTGTGATTAAAAACATTACTGACAGCACTGATGTTATAAGTAGGATCAATATTTTTTGTATGAGCATCGTAGAATATCAAGTACGTAGAAGAAAAGTGTGATCAACGGGACAGTGGTTATTTCCTAAAAAATACATTTCAGACACCAATCTACATGGTCTTCACATGATCTGACCAAGATTATGTCTCGATTTTAAAAGAGACTGTGACCTCTGAGTTTGTTTCGGCGTTTCGTCACAGAGTAGTCAGATAGGAAACGCCGACCTCATCTAGTTAATAAAATATGATTGACGTGTAAAAGTGTTTGTACAAACCTACTTACAGAAATAAAATCATTTATCATTGAATATAAAGCACGCGATTGCCTTGATAAAATTAAGAGAGACAATGAGTTTTTTTACTCGACTAACTTCTTGACATATCTAAGGCGCTATCTAAGGTGACATTAAAATCCTTTATATTCTGTACGACTTTTTATAAAGAAAACCCAACCCGAGACCTCTCGAAAACATCTTATTCTCAGCATATCTCAACTGTTTACCTAATTAGCGTCACGAGTAGCGTACTGTCAGTCCCATCATCTTACTGTTCACTAATACTTTCACCACTCACTGCCTGAACTATTCTTAGGTACAGTCACGGAAAACGAATTGTTTAATAAAGTGACAACCTACTTGTGTTCTATTCTATTGCTTAAAAATTCAAACAAAACCGATGTCGACCATTTTGCCAACGTTTAAAGGCTCCTACAAACAGGCGCGACACGCGACGTGAATCGCGCGACGAGCGCTGCCTTTGTGTCGCGCTGTCGCGTCGCGCCTTTCTGTGGGAGCTTTAAAGTGAATTGAAAAAACAAGTGTGTATAATAAGAAAACAAAAAGTGCAACTGTAGGTACTGATAAAGATCTTCGATTGACACAGTTGAACTCAATTTAGATCTTGTGGGGTTAGTACGGGACTGAAATAATCACTGCGACGATTTTCCATTTCATACAACTGTCAATGGATGACAGTTGTGATTAGAATGTACGGACAATTTAAGTTGGTACCGTCAAACGGGGTGAATAGGGATCCAGGGGTGAATCGGGACGAAACTTTAAAAGGGGTTTTAACATTTAAACAATATAGTTTGTCGATTGAGTGCCCTTGTTGGCAACAAACTATATTGTTTCAATGTTAAAATCCCTTTTAAAGTTTCGTCCCGATTCACCCCCTGCATCCCTATTCAACCCGTTTGACAGTACTCAATTGGCCGAACAATTTATATTTATATTTTTCATTATTCTAGAATAGGACACGTCGTTTACTCCAGCTTATAATATTTTCTTGTACACAATAACATAGCCTTTGTTATTTATACACGCGAATGTTCACTGATCACAATACCGTAATGTTTCATGACGGATTGTGCCGTTCGTAGGCTATGTCCGCTCTTATAATGATTTGCACACACCCCCGGCGCAGATATAGGAATCTGAATTGCAAAATGTACCCCCTCTTAATGTTTGCGTGTGTAATGTTACTAATAGGTACGTAGTGCAGTGTACATACATAGGTAGTGCTTGACTTTATGAAGATATTTTTGGGTTGCATTTTGTTGCCGTGCTTGTGCGTAGAAGGTGGTATGGTACGCCTTAAGATGATATAAAAACGGTTTAGCAATGATAAAAAAATATTTGGCTTGCCTCACGACGTTTAACAGTTTTTTAAACAAAACTTATTTTTATTTTTGGGTAAAGCTTCAAAGCAGTTTCTTTTAGACTTCATGCTTCTTATTCATTCATTCTTCATGTGTCCAAGTCATGTCCAAAAAAGTACAAAAAATAAAGAGTCAAATAATTATCTAAATAGAAATGCGCCATAAAGTGATAAAATAATATTTTTTTCAAATAAAATTAAACAAGGGTTTCATGCATGAACATGACAGTAGTCAGCTGCTCCTGATTGATCTCTTTGTTTTTGTTGGCATGCTAAATATACATTTTTCTATTTATTAACAAAACGTTTAGATTGTTCTTATGACAACCCTAAGCTCCCCTGCTGTTAGCTGTCACGAAAATACATAAAATAACAATGAGGATTAGGTGCTAAATGAGGCGAAATGTTTAAAGTGAATGCGCTATGGTAGCCCGTTAAACTCAAATTATCTTACGTTTCTCTCAATTTGCAGGTCAATGTTGGTTTGTATTTTGATCAAAATATCATTTGCGATCGTAACAAATATGTATTGTATGTACAAAATTACAATCATTAAAATTATCACTACAACTCTCTATGTAATACATATTTGTTACGGTAGCGAATCATATTTTGATCAACATACAACCTGACACTGACTTGCAAAATGGAAAACTCGTAAGAAAATTTGAATTTTGCGGGCTACCTTGGCGTTTTCGCCTTAAATACTTGGACCAAAAGATAGACAACTACCAGAGAAACAGTGACTGCAAATACTTGGGCCTTTGTTTGAGCGTCTAATTGTGACGTGTAGTTGTGTGTTTGTGTGTGTGTGTGTGTGTGTGTGTGTATATAAGCACAAAGGCGCGGAATGAATTAGCTCCCGAACACTAGCAGACGTCGGCGGTCAGGTCAGGCTGGTCCCTATTGATATGAACCCGCCTTCTGAGACCTTATAGCACCTATGATAGCATCATAGCTGGGCTTAATATTTGAGATTGTTTTACGACAGTAGGTATACCGCTATTGAAGTTCTGCTTTCTATTTGTCTTTGCGAAAGACTGGCATGATTTTTTTCTGCGAAAGTATGTCATCAAATAATTCGTCTTTTATTCTGTTAATGAGGTGTTTTGGAGGTCAACACTGCGTCTTGGTTCCTGGTTATAAAAAATGTTATCAGCTCTAGCGATCAGATTTAGGGAAACGCTAAATTTAAAATTCTTCTACAGAGAAGGCCCCTAACACTATAAAAACTAAACTTCCAGATTGCCTAAAAAAGAGAAAATGTAATCAACGAGAACCAAGTAGTCTTTAATTTCACTGTCACAAGCCATTAGCTGGTCGGCGGATAGTTTCACTCTAATTTTCGTAACAAGGCTCTACCTATGAGAGCCTTCTCATTTTGAAATCAAGAGCACCACGCGAGCATGACCACCATAGAAACGGGGTTCGTCGACGGAAGAATAGACAAAATGACAGATTGGTGACAGACTTCTATAGTTTTTTTTTTACAATCTGTCATTTTGTCTATTCGCGTGCAGATAGATATATTTCCAGACCTGTTTATATTGCTATCATTATGTTGTAACCATGTATAAGGTCTTTGGATATTGAAATGTTGGAGAGGAAATCAATATGGCAGTTGCATAGGGTATCTAGGTAATGCGGCCCAAAAAAAACACCCTTAATAATAATATAATTTAAAGTAACTCTGTCTGTATGTTACCTTTTCTCGCTTCTACAATGTTTGTGTGTTTGTCCTCTATGGACTCCGAAAGGGATATACCACTGAACGGATTACGATAAAATTTGACTAGGAGATAGATGACATCCAGGGAAAGGACATAGGCTACTTTTTGTCCCGGTAGCACGTTCCCGTGGGATAATTTGCGACATCCACGCGAGCGAAGCCGCATGTAGAAGCCAAAACCTATGGAATATTTAAGATTGTGATTCGTTCGCCCTAAATAAGGATAACGTTTCCAAGAAAAAACCAAGGTGTAACTATTCATCGTTTATAATATATATATACATATATATATATATATACTTGTGGTTTATTTTGAAATTCTGATATATATATATATATATCAGAATTTCAAAATAAACCACACAAGTAATACATGATAATACGATCCATTTTCGTTTGCATTGGCATAAAGTTAAAAGTATAGAAATACTCATATTTTACGTGCCTGTCGGAAATTGATTTTTGTAGATATTCTTCTATTTACAAACGACCAAGTTTACTTTAAACCTTTGCTTAAGCAAAATATTAATAATAACAACCCTTTGATATGAACTGCGCGTTGCTAAAATGATGTGAATCCAATACCAACTTTGATGCAATATCGCCTTTGGCAAATATTGGCATCAGCACGGCTGAATAGCTTTACGAAGTGCAGGCAGGAAATAGTATCACAGGCACTCCACCTGCTCAATAAAAATCTTAAATTCATTCATTCACCCACAAATAGACTTCTGCACAAGAGTTTGTTGAGTAACGAACGAGGTGGGCACTATAGAAGAATTTTTGATAATTCATCCCCTAAAGCGATAATAGGTCATAATAATAATAATAGGGGGTGGAAGTTCGTCATTTTATGTGAGTTACATAAGTAACGTTGACAGAAGAAATATAGAGACAGCAGCTTACTATCAACCAAAAATATTTTGGTACCTACTTAATTAATTACTTACTTACATGAATTATTATTGCTTAATATCTCGTGACGACACAAGAGAAGTTAGAAAGCCCATATTCTAAAAAAGAGACCCTGACTGGCACTAAATTAAAACAAAACTTTTAAAAGAACAGTTAACTTTCAAAACTGCTCTCACAAAAAACAATATGGCGCATATTACAACATAAGTGGTTTCCTAACACACAAAACTATATTTTTCATAGAATAACAAAGTATAGTAAACAAGTGTTTTAACATTCACAGCACACATTAGTTGTCAGCAAAATAAACTATTCACAGTGGATGGGTCGAGGGCACTCTCGTTCAGAACGCGTGATGCAACCCACGGACATGTAAAAGAACCCACGGATATGAAAAAGAAACAAGTAAAGGAAAGAACACCATCCATGAGAAATTCATTTGTGTGAATCAAAAGGACATAAGTATGTTGGAAAAAGTTTGTCAAAACATCTTATCCGGTCAGCTTTTTGCAACAAAAGTAGACCTGTGTGACGTTATGCCAATGTTTGTTCCGATAGTCAGCCTTAGTGAATATACTAACTGTGTCCCTTAATTGTCGAAGGTTACCCAATAATAAAATACTCTAAAACAAGTTACAGAAAATGGTATCTATCTCTTAATCTGTTTTCCTCGCTGTTCGTGTCAGAAGCCCTGTACAGACCACCACAATCCAACTGGCTTAACTATCTGTTCCTCTCACTTCAGCTGTAAGCTCATTTTCAAGCTGATCATGAAAACATTTCCAAGTCAGGAGGTATCCGTCACGTGAAGTTGGATTTAATTCATCTTGCCTCATTTCAATTTCCATTTGGGTTTCTAAAAACCTTTAAACTCGAGCGCGAATAGATGTCGGTGTACAATAGGCACGTCATCTGTAGTGGACATCAGTGCGGTCTCATTGTTGGCGATTGTCTCGTCTATGCGAAGTTTCCTTTGTTTGTCCGTGTGTAAAGTTTGAGCTATCGACAAGCCGATAACGAGTGACTGAGCGCCCGCGTCGTTTGTTAAAAGGACCTTCGAGTTAAGTAAATTGTTCGGCATGGTACTCTCATTAACAGAAGTCATTAGCGCTATTATTTTTGTTACTAACGCAACGTGGGTTGGGTATTTCAATGACGGTTTTGGCGTAGCCACAAAAATATTTTGAATAATTCAGTTGATAGGTACATTTTTTATATTTTATAGTTCTGATTAAAAGTCTTCTCTTCATCCGTGGAAAGCTAAAACCCAGATCAAAACCTGCCACAGTAACGGGAATCGCCACAAACAGGTGCGCTGTAGCGCGGTACGCGTGCGCTGTAGGGCGGTACGCGAGCGCTGTTCCACAATGCAATAAATATACCTAATACACCGTCTCACTGCTTTTCATACAATATGGATGTCCGCCGCATTAGCCCCCTTTAGATTAACAGGTTTACACAAGACCGCTGGCTGGACTTACTTATGTATGAGATGCCGAAGCAAGCAGGTCAAGTTTGTGTGTGCGGCTGTTATTAAACTTTTATTGCAACTTGATACACCTAGTTAAGTATTTTGTTAAAGTCTGCTAAATAGACAACAAACAATCCTTTTTGGGTTTTCTTACACAATTTCTAGACTCAAATAAATCTACATCTATTCTAAGTGTTATAAATCTTGAAAAAACAGTAATAATTTAAAAAAGAAAAAAACCGACAACAGTTTTTTGCCACCGACTTCCGAAATTGATGTTATTTTTCACTTTGTAGTGTTTTTTTTTGGAAGTCAGTTGTTTTTTTTTGTAAAAAGTTTTTAATCATCGCTTTTTAGTGGGTCAGATAATAATTTATCTAAGTTACAATAGCCTAATGTCAACTGCTCATCACCTTTTACAACATATTTATTTTCTCGATGCAGGGAAAGGAGGAGTTCTCTTGGTAAAAACCAGAAGAACTGAAGATGATGGTGGCTTCACCATCAGCTCCAGTTCTTCTGGTTTTTTTCATTTCACCATATGCATTGTGACAAGCATAAATTGCTTAGCAACCAACGAAAGAGCATTGCTAGAGATGACGCGATTACGCAACTTAAATGCAGTCTCAAATTGACGCATCAGCACGACTAGTAGGTAGTGGTTGTCCTATGTCAAACTTCAATCTTAATTAGTTATTATTTTGGTACGAGCTGAATATTTTGGCATATTGAACCCTATGAAGTAAGCCTAACAAAAGGTTACTGCTGTAAATCGTTGACGAATTCCCTCGACTGTCTATGGTCTCCATCGACAGACCTGTAATGGCACTTATAACCCATATGTGTGCAAAGTTGGCATCAATATAAATGAATTAAGTCCAAACACAAGGTAGCTACTGTAAACCGTTGTGGAGTTCCCTTAACTGTCCTTCGTCTTCATCATCAGACCCCTAATTGCAGTCACAACCCATCTAGGTGTAAAGTTCTCATCAATACAAATTAATCAAGCCCAAACACAAGGTAACTGTTGTAAATCGTAGAGGAGTTCACTCAACTGTCTTTCGGCTCCCTCATCAGATCGATTCCAGACCTTCATTAAATTGTAGTACTTTAAGATACTTAATGAAAAAAATTAACAAACGCACTAGTCGCCCCTACGATTTTCGAAGGTTCCCCTCGATTTCTCTGGGAAGCCATCATCAGATCATGGTTTCCTTATCATGGGATCACCCTTGGGATATCACCTTTGCAACAAAAAAAGAATCATCAAAATCGGTTCTTAAACGACGAAGTTAAACGCAAACGCACATAAACAAAAATAAAAAATATATTTATACCTTCGAATTGAGACACCGCCTCCTTTTTTGAAGTCGGTTAAAAATATCGAACATTTAAAAAAAATGTGTGGCTATAAGTAAGGAGGAATTACATATTTTATTCAATTATGGACCTTATTGTTCATAGAATCAAGTGTTACACCTTTCCTTATAAAAAAACCTCTCTCGTGCTTATACAAAAAACTTTTTTACAAAAAAACAACCGACTTCCAAAAAAACACTAAAAGACGTGAAAAATAACTTTAATTTCGGAAGTCGGTGTCTGGTTTTGTATTTTCGTTTTTGGTCACCGACTTCCGAAATTAAAGTTATTTTTCACGTCTTTTAGTGTTTTTTTGGAAGTCGGTTGTTTTTTTGTAAAAAAGTTTTTATTTTTCACTTTTTAGTTGCGGTACCTACCCCACACAAACACTTATACCACTACTTGGTGTGTAAATAACAGTGACAGGAAATTATTAACACATCATCCATATAAACTAAGTGGAAAAAATATGCAATATTAAAGATAACTCAAAAACTACTGGTCAGACCTTGATCATATTTAAATGGGACCACATGTGAAGCACCACCTATCAATTAAAAAAAGAATCATCCAAATCGGTTCACCCAGACAAAAGTTATGAGCTAACACACATAAAAAAAAAAAAACATACAGACGAATTGAGAACCTCCTCCTTTTTGTGAAGTCGGTTAAAAAGATCCGCCAGTGCTCCTATCAATTTGAGCCGAAACGTCCTTTTTATAATTCGCGGAACTGGTATTCAGAGATTGTGGCAGAATATAAAAGAGATCCAGATTTATTGATACTACCTAGAAGGGCTATGAGATATATGCGGATACTTGGAAATTCTTTCACGTTATGTCGTAGATGACGGCTTTACTCACTTTGCGAGATTTTTTAACTCAAACTCCAAAGCTTTTATTCCAATTAAACCATTTACAGGCACTTTGAATTGTCAAAAGAGTCGGTCAGAAAGATGAAGCTAGTTCCCCATCCCAGGTTCATAAGGAGCAGAACGCGCAAGAAACTCCATGGATTATCTTGCTGCTTGCCGAAGCGCTTGGTCTGGCCACCAAAACGCGCAGCTTCCAGTATACTCGATCTATATTCTAAATAATTAATGACTACATACAGTTTTAATAAGCTAATCGCTGCTGACCCATCGTCCCTCCACCCAAATTCCTTATTATATATTAATGAAAATTACAATACATATAACGTCTCGGTTTAAATATTTAAAGGCGTAGTTTTCCTCTTCGGGTTCTCCGAGCCCGGCGTAATGGTGGCTCTGAATTATTTATTATGAATTTTATGATACGTCTCCCGCGCTCCACTTCGTAAATAATACTTTTGATTTTCTTGGGGCGACCGGCACAGGAAGTGATGGCCGGCATCGACTTGACTGAAGCTATCGAGTCGCTGTTCGGAGATATTTTGCAGCTTCCGAGTCATTATCCAAGGTTTACCATTCTTGCAGGCTAAAAAGATGCTTCGAGGACCGATTTTGAATTCAACAATTCAAAATTTATTAATTATTTTCAAGGATGCGTTCAGACGATGACAGACATACGGTCAGTGCACTTAGGTAAGTAGTCAGCCTCTAATTGATTTCAATTGAATCGTTATGATTGCAGAAGTCTCTGATACTTATTTGATCTCATCTCTTCTCATGAATCGCCCACGCGAAAGTTTTTTCGTCTTATTTTCGGTACATTCAATTCGCAGCTTTGGACTGGTACAAAGAAGTACATTATTTATTCAACTAATCGATCAGGCGCGAGTCGGTAAAGCTAGACGAGTTTGAAAGTAATGTTCTGAATCGAATTGAATTGTTGTTTACTTAACTTTAATACGAGTATTTGCTTATTTCCGATTATGATGTATTGCACCATTACTAATAACGGAAAACGGACATTGTTTTTAGTTCTTCTTCATAGGTACGTATTGCGCTTTCGAATGGGCAATTAGCTTCATATTTCTGACTGACCGACTCTTTGATAATTCAAAAGTGCCTGTGAATGGTTTAATTGAAATTGAGTTTGAGTGGAGCCTTTCTTTTTTCTTCCCTATCAGCTCGAATATCAAAAGCATATTTCTTTAAAAAAATACATGCCTTCCAGGAAGTTGTGTGCTGACGCCCTTAAAAGCGCATCATGTGTGACAGGATGGCCTTTTTACTTAATTACATACCTAATGGCGTAGTTCCGATGTGTTACCTAGAATGCCATCCTACGTTTCGGCCTAACCTTTGAAGGACCGCAGGCTCGCTGTTGGCGTGTTGTTGTCCGGCCATAGTTTAAATGCGTAGGTACCAAACCAGTATAGATTGGAACCGCAGAGCCTATTGTATGTGTTCACCGAGACTGAATGAACACAATGCAACCCCAATATAATGTGGGTGGACGCCAGTTATTATGTACCTATTTGTAAACATAATTATATGCATTAATAATATTGGTCTTTCTACAAATAAACTAATTATATCAATTCGTCAAAGGTTGTGTGTTTGTCAAAGGACGCTATTAACGACACATTCAGTCGTTTTAGTTACGGTCCATAGTGATGCATAATTTTATCAGACTACGTATATTGAATACAGCAGTGGTTTCATTATGGTTGTAAATGCTTTTAGTGAAATGCTTCCTCGTTAGTTGTTTCTGAAATATCAGTTTTATTTCAATGAAAGTAGTATGAAAACTGCTATCTATGATAAATTATATTTACCTACCTTAATTTTAGCAGTATAATCAGCCCATAATGATCCCGCTGCTGGGACACAGGCCTCCTTTCTGTGAGGGGGCGTGGACTTTAATTCACCACGCGGACCCAGTGCTGGTTGGTGAACGTCACATGTCTTCGAATAACCAAACTCTTCTTGCGTTGAATTTAAAGTTAAAAATGAATTCATTAATTAACCAATCCAATGATGTTAGATTTCGGCATTCGGCATCTTTCACTAGCGCTCCGAATGATCAAAAAATTATACGAGCAGAGGAACGGTAATCCTTTGTTATTTTGTCAGTGTTGTGTGAACATGAAATAAAACAAAAACATACAGTCACTCGAGTGAAGCGTCTAATATCACCTTTGCCTACTTTACTTCCTGTCGTAACGTAAGTAATTCAGAAGTGACCAATAAAACGAATCTGTTCAGGAGATCATTGTATCGTATCACAATTTTGATTGGATAACGCTGCGTGAGAAGGCGACACGACACAACATAGGAATGGCAAGCCGGCTTTACACAATTGGTTTTGTTATGAGTACACCTGTCCCCAATCACAATCGTTTTACCTACTGATATTATTAAGAAAATCCACGAATTTCTTTTCTCTTGAAAAATTTGGGTGTTCTTAGGTTATAATATTACCACTAACGTTAACCGTTTATTAGTAGGTAGACCCGCACAGCAGACCGTATGTAATTCAGCAGTGGAAACATACGATCTCATATTGTGTTGTCTCTATAAAACGACACGAAATAGTAAAAGGCCAAGTGAAACAGAAATGAGCTGTATTAGTTCAAAATGTGCATTGTGCCACTTCCTGACTTTATAATCAAACGAAAATTCAGCAAAACATAAAATCAGATGCCTTCAAAGGTGAACATAATAAGCTTGAACGCATGTTATTCTCATTACACGCTAACATAACCTAAAACAAACTAAAAATTATGTCATCCGCTTCACTTTACGCGATTAACAAGGCATACTTTAAAAAATTAAAGGAAAATCTACAAACAGGGTCTAGTGACAGGACACTAGACCTTGTTTTATTGTCAAGACAATAGACGTGTCCTGTTAATTATCTGCATCAACGAAGGGTGGGCGGGCGATAGGGGGTTAAACCTCACCGTTGCCCCAAAGTCCAGTTTGTCAAACAAATGTGCCTGATTAGGTCCGCTTTGTCGACCTCTCCCTGACGCTCGCTTCGCCCGCTCCTACTCGTTTGAGAACAGTTTTATCGAACCACCTACCGCCCCCTAAAGGTATTAGGCTCAACTATAAGGTTAGCTGACCCCCTTTGTTTTAGTTGCAACACTGTTTTGATGCATTATCGTGTACAAATATTTTTCAGCAAATTTGAGTTGCGATCGGACCGAGAATTATATCGGACGACCCGACGAAGGAGAGAAAAGTCGTGGATTAGAATGTGAGGATCCATAAATAATCTTATTTTGTACTTTATTAAAACAATGAATATTTTACGGTTTTGTCAGATAACTGTAATCAGATATTTAATTAATTTAATTTTTAAAATGGAATGGTCTGATTCGTGTAGGCCTACATTTAAGTCACATAACCTTTTGACTGTACCCTGCATATATAATTATATATTTTTGAAGTTGCCAAGTTTCTGACATCTAATCTTGCGTTATTTGAACGAAGGGATAATACAAATAAAAGGAATGCTGCACATTTATATTTCGAGATACCTGTTTCTAAGTTGCAACTCATCCGAAAAAGTTGTATCTACATGGCTCCCCTGATCTATAATGCTTTGCCGAATTCAATTACCCAACTACCCTTCAAAAATTTTTGTTCGGCACTACGGAAGTCGCTGTTGCAGGAATGTTTTTACTCATTTCACGAGTTTTTTTTTTGTAAAATAACCCTGTATTTTTTTTTAAATAATTATTTAAGTTAGGATATACCATGTTGAACTTATTGTTTTATATAACGACGTGGTATAAATAGAAGTGTGTCCTATATAATTATAAGAATTGAAATAATATTTAAAAAAAATGTAAATAATGGTAATTGAAAATTCATGCACTTCAATAATTGTAAATTGATTTTGCATACCGTTATAATGGTGAGACACGTAGCACTATGAAATGTTATGAACACCTCTGTAAACATACCATGTTTGTGGCAAATAAATATTCTATTCTATTCTAAGTATTGCATTAAACATTCCTTAAGATCGTTGGGGTATGTTGCCATTATAATTTTGTTATTAATTAATTCACCGAAACAATGCTCGTTACCTAAGTATTTGTTAAAGAGAAATTATTAAAACCCTGTAATGCTGAAGACTGATGAAAATTAAAACTGATGTTTCTATTATAAATATTTCTTCAATAAGTTGCCGATATTTTCATTCCCAACTTACGTCACAGACTTACGCCACAAACAAGCCAATGCTGGGGCATTACAAGCAATAAATAGGGTTGCACCAACATCGATAGGGGCGACTATTGTCTAGATTTAAGCATCGCCAGGTGCGGCGTTCACCTGACTTGCTCCTAATTCACTTTTAGGCCGCACTTCGAACATGCTACAATGCTATGGGAATCACAGCCATGCGGGAGGGGTAAACATCGATAACACAGGCTCATCCCTATTTGCTATGGTTATGCTACAAATGGATATTTTGATGCCGAGTCGACGTTTCATATGATCCCTAGCCGTGTAGGTTTCAGATTCAGATGGCTTCTCATTGTCTATGAATACAGTTGGATCTTCCGCGATTAAATGATAGTATGAATGTTTTGAAAGGAGTAATTTATTATGTTACTTATTAAACAATGCTAAAGTCATCGAGCGCGTAAAAAATTTCAAGATTTCTCAGTAAAAGTGATCATGAAAAAACCTCAACTAACAGGTTTATTTTACAAATCCATAACTTCCTTTTACATAACCCTCAAAATCATGTTTATAATGTACACTTGAGCAGTTAATTAATTAATTTATCTTAAGCAATCCATTTTTCACACGCCACTAAATGTTCTCTGAAATATTAAATGCAAACTAAGAGTACTTAGTCCTTTGCTAGTGAAAGCTTGATAAGGGCGGATTTCACCAATGAAACTGAACCGCGATCAGCACATCTAAACTGCGTTCAAGAGCTGTCAGTGTCAATATTCCACAACAATGATGACACGGACAGCTCCTGAACTCGGTTTAGATGTGCTGATAGCGCAGATTCAGTTTCATTGGTAAAATTGTCACTTAATTGTTTTTCAAGGTTGACGTTACTTCAATGTTTTGTTTTCTCTGTTCCCCGTAACTGTTGCAAATGATCGCGTAACTGATTCTAGGTAGAAACTGACAGGACAACGGGAAAACGGGTTGAAACAGCTGGTTTCTTTGAAATTGCAATACTGGCATACTCAATATATTTATTGCATTACATAATGTGAACTTTGGTGGTAGGTTTTATAAATACATGATTATTGTGGACCATGTCGGAAACAGCAAAATAGGAGAAAGGCAGAGGACATAAATTTGTCTTATTAGTTGGTATATCTACAAGTAATTTAAATATTCATTGATAATATAATAGCATTTCAATTATTAAAATTGTTTTAGTTTGAAGATATGACATGCATTAAAAACTCCACAAAATCTATTAGTCCAACCCACCAAATTCGCAAGTACTGCCTACTGCCTACGCGTAGTGTCGTAGCTGCTACGAGCCTACGCCTGTAGCGGTGTAGCCCGTAGCTCGTACTCTCGTAGATGGTCCAATCGCACCCTTCATGTACGTCGCGACGTCAACGTCGTTAGGTGACGTCGGTGTAACATGATTTCAACGTTAGCCTGTACAAGACCGACGTCGGATTGGTGTCGTGTACACAATAATTCAGTACTAACGACTTATTTTGGGGTAAGTGTAGTCCGATTTAAATGGGTTTTGAATATACCTCTATTTGTGTAACATGTTCGAAATAGTTTCTTATTGAGATTAATATGGTTATGTAATGTGATAAGGTGTTAGGCTTTTATGAGAGGATTGTAAAATCAACCAGTACCAGACAAAAACAACAAGTTTAGGTACTTTTATCAAAACGTTATAGTAGGTAGTTATTTCCTTTAGAAATCTATCTTCTATCTAGCTATATAATTCTTCTTTTATCATCTATATAATAAAAATCAATTGCCGTGCGTTAGGCTCGCAAAAACTCGAAAATGGCTTGACCGATTGTGATAACTTTGGTAAGTTGTTGGATAAGGAACCTGACAAAAAAGGCATTGCAACGCATCCCAGGCATTAGTTACTATAAAATAAATTCTAGATTTAGTAACAGCATTAATTAATTACTTTTAAACCAGCAGGGTCGTCGGCACACAGACGTTTCAATTCAAAATAGGAATATTATAACAAGATCATAGTGCATTTTCACGTGTGAAAAAGCTTAGTAAATAGATGTTCATCTTTATAAGAACTAGTAGGTTTATATTGTTTATGATAAGCTGAATATTGTCGACTCATTGGTCTGTGGTTCCAAGTAGATAAATAAGTGTTCTGTTTCACCAAATATGACACAAAATCCTAAAATTGAACTTGAATATTCTTGATACCTTAGTGGTTCATTCCATGTTTCTGCTAGACACCAACAATGGCCTACAGCTTCTTCGGCAACCTGTTCACGATTCTTTAAGTTTAAAAACGAACAGTCTGATTTTAAAAAGAGTTCTACCTTTTATCCAAGTTTAAAGCTCACAGCCAGTTCTGTATTTAGAACCTTATTTCGACTGTAAAACTAGAGTTTTTGTAAATAGAACTTTAATTTTGTCGGAAAAAAAATCATAAAAAATGACTTCATGGTTTAAACCCGAGTCTAAATACATTGAGACTAAAATTTGGTAATAAGGCAGTTACGTCCTTGACCGTGGCCTCCATCGCCGTAGCAACGCCACGTCGGCGGCGCGCGCGCTTCATATGGCTCGCTGTAAGACATTACCGCGGATCGCTCGTATCCGCACCTAATTGGTCCACATCCGCTTCAGCATTATGTTTAATCGGACGAATTGTCCGCCAATTGGTCCTGATAGACAAACGAACGGCATCATAAGTGTTATTATGTTTCTCGTGTTGCTATGTTTATGTTTGTTTATAGTGGAAAATTTATGACCTTCGGTGAGGACAGTATGAAATCGTGAACACGCAGTGAGCGAGCGTGATGATCATCTAATGATGTACGGTGAACGACAACATTGATTTTATGATAGGTTCAACATTCAAATTAATTAGTCAATAAACCTTCTCTATTAAAAAAAACAAGAAATAAAACATAGCGAGAGTAAACAGGCTTCTTCTGGGTAAGCTCAATCCATCGTCGACTTTGTCTCTGTCATCTCTGACCTAGACTAGAGTCAAGAGCAAACCCAACTAAAACAAAAATTAAACTATAATCTAAATATATATAATCTCACATAAAGTAATTCAAAACGTCCTAGCCACTATTCAAAAGAGTTGTCAACTTTTTAAATCATTAATTAAATTCTTAAGTCAATTTCTTATCGAATATTGAGTAAAGTTATCCATTTTACTATGCATACATTTAAGCGTAAAAGTGATTATTACCTACTTTAGTTGCTGATAACAAGGCTGGTTACACAAGTCTTAAGTACCTGCTGCTATTGGCAGTCTTTGTCTTTTTGCATTCGCCTACGTTATCAAACAGGTGTGACTGATAAGGATTCCAATAAGAAACTTTGTTGGTAGTATACTGCTCAGCGGTACGATTAAATAGTAGCATGATTAGGGTTTTATATTGTCAATATTATTTGATAGACTTAAGAATAGATGACTGTGTTATTGGAATTATTGAGTCAGGAAATTAATGGGGTATTATTTTTAAAATGAAAACTTCTTCAGGCGCGTTGAGCATTTTTTGGGTGAAAAAAAAATCATGGAACTCGCGTCATCGTCACCGAACGCTTTCCATGAGCTATATGTATACTGTGTATATATGTGTACTTTTTGGGTGAACAAAAAGCGTGAAACTCGCGTCATCGTCACCGCACGCTTCGACGATACAATTTACAAGTTACTTAGTTTTCACTTCTATCGGCAATCCCCAAAGACTGCCCCGATTTTTTTTTTAACATTTTCCACCAATGATTATAATATTGACTTTTAAATCTAGGTATCTACACATTTTACAAAAAATATACAAAGGAGGAGATCCAAGAAAACATGTATGAACTCTAAGGAAGTAAGTGAACTTCCTACTAAGATGAAGGTCGATAGTCATGCCACGAGAACAACAGGACGATGACATAACTATGATCTGAATTATTCAATATGTTGGCAATATACTATCTGAGATGTTGCAGAGGCGTGAATGTGTAATAGGCGCCATGACCGCCAGTTACCGTTAAATATTGCACATAATTCAGATTGTGCATGCGAAAACATTTCGCCGTTAGGCCCGCCATGGTCCCTCAGGACACTGTGGTTTAGTTGCAATAACACTCTAGCGTGGTTTAGGATCGTAAGATTCGACTTTGGCATAAACTGTTTCATATTCCTGCTTACTATCCTTAATTATTTGCCTGTTGGCCATTCGTTGATTCTGCGTGTGTCAATTGTGTAATGCAGTGAATGCCTACGGCCCTTTATACAGGCACGTTTTCCTTGCCGTGAAAAACTACGTTTTATTCGCCGTGTGCAGGCACTTTTAAAACTTTTCCCGACTTTGTTTTGGGCTAGAATCAGATTAAAAGGCCATGAATTTAACAATAGCTAGTTTTCTATTGAAGTCAATAGTTGGTCAGGTGCGTAGTACTCACAACCGGCGTGCGTGTATGACCAGATGTATGAACGTAAACGAGGCAAAAGGAGTATGTAAGGATCGTAGCAGGTGGCGTTCTGTAGTTTCTGCCTACCCCCATGGGAAGAAGGCGTGAGTTTATGTATGTGTGTATGTGTCAATAGTTGGTGAGATATGCACTTCTAAAGTCGCAAAAAATGTATACCCCTTCTTACTTTTCAACGATACGATAGAACATTCTGAATAAATTAAATATTAGGTCTTTACCTATGAAATTGCCGTTCTGCAGTACTGGCCATTTCAAATCAAAATAATTTTTGTTTGGCTAAGAATTCTAATTTCAAATTAATTTTATTTTAAAAACATGGATTTTTTTTTCTAAAAGTAGTCATTTCTTTATTGATTAGTGTTACATTTTCATCGCATTTCAATCTTTTTCGTCATCATGGATACGTTAAAAATTCGAGTAATTATGGAATATGAGTACCGTCGTGGCAGCAACGCGGCACAAGCGGCACGCAACATCAACGACGTTTACGGAGCTAACACTACAAACCAACGCACCACCTGTTATTGGTTTGCTCGCTTCCGTTCTGGAAATTTCGACCTGAAAAATGAACCTCGCGGTCGTCCGAAGACTTTGGTCGACAATGACGAATTAAAGGCGATTGTGGAAGCTGATGATACACAATCTACGGCTGAATTAGCAGCAGCTTTCGACGTTAGCGTCAAAACAATATTGGTCCATTTGCGTCAAATTGGCAAGGTAAAAAAGCTTGACAAATGGGTGCCCCACGAACTCAATGATCGCCAGCGCGAAGTACGCGTCGAGACGTGCCTTGCACTGCTCAACAGACACACAAATGAAGGAATTTTGAACCGCATTGTTACCTGCGATGAAAAATGGATTCTGTTTGATAACCGTAAGCGCTCAGCAAGTTGGTTGGATCCTGGTTCAGCACCTAAACAATGCCCTAAACGAAAACTTACCCCTAGAAAAGTGATGGTCACTGTTTGGTGGTCTAGCGCCGGTGTGATTCATCACAGCTTCTTACCAAACGGGGTGAGCATTACTGCAGATGTGTACTGTGAAGAACTGAACACAATGATGGAGAAGCTGGCGCATCTCCAACCAGCATTGGTCAATCGCTCGTCTCCGCTGCTCCTGCACGACAACGCGCGACCTCATACTGCACAGCAGACGGTCTCCAAGTTGCAAGAACTGGGGTTGGAAGCTCTCCGTCATCCGCCCTACTCACCAGACCTTGCGCCTACAGACTACTACTTTTTCCAGAATTTGGATAACTTCTTGGCGGGAAAAAAAATTAATACCCGAGAGGCAGTACAAAATGCCTTTGAAGAATTTGTTGCCTCCCGTCCAGCTAATTTCTTTAAGAAGGGCATCAATAAACTGCCACTGCGATGGCAAAGATGCATTGATTGCATGGGTGATTACTTCGATTAATACAAATAAAAAATTCATGAAAAAAATTCGTTTAAATTTTTTCATACAAAACGGCAATTTCATAGGTAAAGACCTATTATTCAGTTTCTTTGATAAATACATTCTTTTTGCTGCCGATAAAGTCAATATTGTGCATGCGTAAATATCCTGACTACCGATCCCTTCCGTGGCTAAACATGCACTTGACCGGTTTTTAGAATCAAAAACTTCCTTTTATAATCGACTTCAAAAAGGAGGAGGTTCTGAATTCGTCCGTTTTGTTTTTGTATATATGTAGTGCAATATCTCCGCCAATTGTAGATCGATTTCGATATGATTTAATGGATAGGGTCTCATATAAATTGTATTAACATTGCTTGGGTAGTTTTTCAGTAGGCTTCAATAATACGTATTTTTTCCACTTAGAGTATATTGATGATTTTTATAATAACTTTCCTGTCACTGACAACTAAAAACTGAAAAACAAAATCTTTTTTTCAAAAAAAAAACAACCGGGTTCTAAAAAAAAAAACAGTACCTTCGTACAAAGTGAAAAATTGCTTTAATTTCGGAAGTCGGTGACTTGGGTTTGTATTTTCGTTTTTTTGCCACGGATTTCCGAAATTAAAGTAATTTTTCCTTTTGTAGGGTTTTTTTTTTTGGAAGATGGTTGTTTTTTTTTTTTTGTAAAAACTTTTTTCTTTTTCAGTTTTTATTCTGAAACCCCACTTCTAGTCACATTACTAAAATCAGTTCATAACTAACAAGCATCGCCTGATAACGAAAGCCTATCGATTATCGCACAAAATTCATCGATAGCGTCTGCGTTAAACAATTTAACGCACTGGATAAACTAAAGTATATATATTATAATATATAGGTAGGTAGTAAAGCTACCCCCGTTCTAATCACGTTGGTACTCATGAATTTAGATTCGCCGCCCGCTCACGGTGCCTAGGGTTGATAGATCCCTCAAAGTCTACATATATTTTTTACGTAGAATAATAATTTGAAGTGCATTGAGTGAGATTTAGATGTATGCAAGCACATATACGGTCTTCTTCAGACATGGTTTAAACCATCGAGCCCGTTTTTGAAATAAGAACCTGACAATTCGAAATACAGTTCCTTTTACAAAACTGACAACTTAGACCGGTCTTAGGTTGTCAATTTTGTATTAAGAACTTTACTAAAGTCGGCATAAAGATCGAAATACAAAAACTGGGTCGAAGGTTTAGGCTCGGGCTAAAGTTAGATCGTGTTTTATAATAACATGGATGATATTTTGTTTTATAGTTTCCATTTATTATGGTGCATTATGAGTGAGAAGTTCCACGTAAGAGGATAGGTAAAGTCAGGGAATTAAATAGCTTAGCAAATTGACTATCAACTTAAATTGTCCGCGTTTTCAAATCACAACTGTTATTCTCTGATACTTGCATGAAATTACTATAACACGGCAGATGGACGTAGTTTGTCAATTTGATAAACAATTAATTTGCCTGAATGTATGTGTAGGTACGTATATGTTTCCTTTCCAGTTTCCATATATTATGGTGCATAATGTGAGCTTGCACGTACGAGGATAGGTACTTTAGTATGTATGTCTGGAACACCTTGAATATCAGCCCCATTTTAACTTTGCTAACTGACGCTGGACCGATGGTAAGTGCGAAGGCTGAATGGCAAATAGTCTTGTATGAGACTTTAATATCGATTGCTAAACTGTCTAATACCCAATAGGCAGCAGACAGCCACAGACGGATTTAGGGGTATCCCAAGATCGGCTCAAAACGGTGAAGGAAAACATCGTGAGGAAACCGGCATGTCCTAGAACCAAAAATTCGAAGACATGTGACATCTACCAACCCGCACTGGGCCCGCGTGGTGGATTACGGCCCGCTCCCTCTCACCGAGAGGAGGCCTGTGTCCCAGCAGTGGGAACATTATAGGCTGATTATGCTGTTATGCCAAGATCGGCAAAAAAGACAAATTAATCAAGACAACTTTTATAAATAACGCTGTATAAGTACCTATTGGTAATATTGTGAAAGTTATTATACCAATTTCCCCAAAGCCAATTTGCAGGGTATCAAACGAAGTATTTGGCTTAAGAGTCCAACGAACGGTGGCGGATGGCCAAACTGTGTATCGCCGTAACTTACCTTTATTTACGAGGCTTAACATGTCGCTTGAAAACTATGCAAAAATTGCATTTCTAACTTGCCCTAAGACCGGTTAGTGCCGAAAATTGGCCTGCCCTAGTTCAAGCCTAATATTATGGTTCATTGCCTTTATCATCGCACTTTGGTTACTAAGTACTTCTCACTCTCTCAATATTTTATTATCATCATGTCAACCTAAAGACGTCCACTGGCGGTCATAGGGCTCCAAGGATTAAACGTAGGTAGAATTACCTACACCAAACACGTGCATATTTCATTTAAAAAACTTTAACTTAAATACCCCTCGTCCTCTAAATTCGTATGTTAGTGAGAACCCTGAGCGGCCATCGTTTGTACTGCTTGTCTGTGACAAAATGGATAGATCGTGTATAATTAATTTATAACATAGAACGTACCTAGTAACTATAAACATTTGCTTTACTTATACAATCAATATTTTGTGCCGATATTAGAGCTGGATGCAGTTCTATTTTGATATTAAATTAATTAATTTATCGATTATATTGACACTATAATTATCTAGCATGAGTCTCAAATGTTTATGTCACGAGCATATATTATATTATTAAGGACAGGTCGGCAATAATATCTGATTGCATGATGCACCCATTAATATCTGTCGTTATGATGACGGCAACTATATGTGATCATTTGTGGAAAACATATTATACTCGTACAAGTGGCGGCACAAATATATATGACATCGAAGAGATACAAAAACTATCTGACGAAACAAGCGACGCGACGCCAGAATATGCCTAGGATGCTGCATCGGCTTCAACCATGAATGTGATACTTTTTAGAATGCAATAATCTCGGAATAAATAATACGAATAGATATTAAAAAGTTTCCTAATGAAAATGTTCTGGAACATGGTTAAAAGATCAAAAAACAGAAAACAAATTTTATAGGTTTACATAGCAATTCTAGCATCATTATCATTCGCGATGAAAAGATAACAGGTAAAACTAGTAATGAATTCAGAAAACATCACGAAATGATATAAAATGTAAAGAAATAGGTACCTACAATAAGGTTAATTATGTTGAACCAGAACTTAGAATAGATCGACTATTATAATGTTTCTTTTAAATGTTTATTGTTAATTTTATCAGTGGTACGCAAGGCTGGCTGGCAACACGCAATCTTTTATACAAGAAACATATTTATGAAGGCGAAGTTCGCCATTGTGTAACAACGATTAATATTCAATTAGGGCAACTAAGAGAAATAACCACTTAAACAATGAATTTTTACTTTATTTTGATTGATAAAGTATACTTACTGATTATTTCTGTGCAGTTGAGTTTTGTATGGGATTGTTTTAGCTTCGTTAGTTGTTTCGAATTTTCTTTTTAGTGATACTGATAACGTTTACGTCGAAGGTACCTTTAGCCCACAAAAGTAGCCAATATCTAAGACTTGCAATCGCACCTCTCTTTTTGTCGCAATATAGTTAAAAGACCTGTAATCTTCTCTGCCTACTCTCGGATCCGCACTACAAAGTATTCTTCAAAGCTTAAGATGAAAAGAGTGGGTTGGTTTTATTGTCTTCATATTTAACTTTTAGCTTAATCAGCCTATAATGTTCCCACTACTTGGACAGAGGCCTCCTCTCGATGAGAGGGAGAGGGCTCTAATCCATCACGCGGGCCCAGTGCGGGTTGACAAATGTCACATGTCTACGAACTTTTTGATTCTTGGACATGCCGGTTTCCTCACGATGTTTTCCTTCGCCGTTTTGAGAAGTCGCCGTTGCCGTTTTATGTTTGTTTAACATTTACTGGCTGTAAAAGTTAAGTACACCTACTGTTGGTGCATTCCACGATGGCCTATGTATTTTTGGTCCCATGATTTAGACTAACCTAACCACATTTATCAGTCACTGGACACAATTCTAGACTCTGTCACTCGGACTTGACAATCAATCCCAAATTCTCCTAAAAATTGTACACTGAGAGAAATCTATGTTGAATCCTACGTATAGACAATATATTAAAACACTTATATTTATAAAATCAGATAAAATCCGTGTAAACCAAAATACAACAATATATTGTAAAATAACCGATCATGTTAATTACGCCGCTTATGAAGGATTAAGCTTCATTAGTAAAATAAAGTTTAAAATGGCAACCTTTCATTTCGAACAGCCATTAAACATAATATACAATTGTCTTAACCGAAAATAGTGAGGAGCTTTTAACGGATATTTATACCTACAGGGCCGATGGGGCCGATGTCTGCCGGGGTCGCGGATTGTTCGAAATAGTTACCGTGGCCCTGGCGCACAGGAAACTGAAGGAACACGGGACACAGAGCGGGAGACGTCATTTGATAATTTCCCACCCAAAAAAAAACCTACATGAAAATTACAGAAAATTATATTGAACAACATTTGGTTTCAATCACCAGAATCAATACGTAGCTAAGTACTTATCGTGGAAAGTTTGCAATATTTTAACAATTGCGGCGCACAATCTCGTTCTCATAATTTATTGTTCAGTTTAAAGACGCATGCAGTACGTATTAGACACTCCACAAATGGAAGCAGTTCATTCGCTCGCCTAAAGCTGTCCCAAAACTTCGTTTACTCCCTCCAGGTCGAAGCCGACGGCAGGGAGCGACACGTGACCTGCCATAAGTTGTTTAAACCTATCCAAGGCGTCGACTCCTCACCTCAATTATAAACATACAGTCGCGGTCTAAAAACGTTTATCAGTTTTCAAATCACATTCTTTATCATAGTGCGCAGTAAAGTCTAAAATGCTATATCTAGGTACTTGTTACTTTTTAATAACAAAAATAGTAGGTACCTAATCACTCAGTTCTAAATTTAAAACTTGACACATTGACATTGCTTTTTTTACAATGACATTATATCAAAAAGATTAGTTGTGAAATATAATAAACAATTATTGATTGAAATAAAATGGCAAGTTTAACCCTGCAACAAAGGGTTGTAATATTATTCCTCATGAAGATGACTTGAATATTATGTATCTCGATTCACCGTGAGATTTTGGATTCGGCGTTATGGCGAAGAAGGGAAAATAATTGATCATCGAAGGAACGGTCAATACTAACCGCCGCGCAAATAACTGATATGGTTCGACATTACCTACCTACATAGAGCATGGCTTCACAGCAACTAGTCATTTTGCTGCTTTGTATGATGTACCTAAGTCCTCGGACTGTTCCACGAGCTCTGCACCGAACGTATTTTGTAGTGTAGCCACACAACAGACATCCTGCTATTAAAGTGGAACGCAAACCTCACCACAAACTGCCCGACTTCATTTTGCGTGACAATATCTTGATTTTGATTAGTGGATTATCGACGATAAAACTTTTTAATCCAGTCAAATCGGAAGATTAACTTAATGACGTTATAATCGGACTCGGCTTATAGCTGAAGCTATATGATCGTGCCGCAAAACGAATCTCGTCATATAACAGTCAACTTATGGGATGGATGAGCCACGACAATGTCGGAGAACTGACGTCGTTAGAAAATAGGGCTACTGCGTCTAATTAGTGTCGCTTTTGAAAGACGTGATGCTGCCTACTGGGCGCCGTGTATCTTGCAGTAGAATGCCCACAAATTGAATACGTTCAAGATAATGCACCGATACACACGTCCGGGTCTACTATGGCGTGGTTCAACGTGCACCGCGACATTCGTCTTATTCAATGGCCTGCTCGGTCAGAAGATATGAACCCGATTGAAAATCTGTGGGGCATAGTGGTTCAATGCTGGGATTGTCAGAACGAAAGAAACCCTAAAGCTCTTAGATCACTTTGTGCACGCGTATGGGATGATATCAGAGGGACTGGTTTATGCGCGCGCTTTGACGCACCATACGAGATAGTCTGCGTGCTGTCATAGCTACTGATGGAGGCTATATACTATGTAGTTATTAAAACAATAAATTACTCATAGAATTTAAATAAAAAAACCTAAATATAAAAACTTGAGAGGTGTCAAGGGACACCGGGATGGAACGAAGTTCCATTTAAAAAAAAAAAAACCGGCTTGCTTTCTATGAGAGATAGAGAGAGAGAGACAGACAGAGAAACACGCGCACGCCGCACGGCTTTCAACTATAGCAAAAAGTGTCGTTACAACTTTTGGTCTTAATTTTTTCCGTCTAGCCCCCTTTCGCAACGCGCGATAAGGAACTTCGTTCGATATTATGAATTTGTATTTGATTATTTATTCATATTTTTATGCAGTTTTAGTAATAAGCTCGTCCTCGCTTGGTTAATGTCCATATAATTATGTCAGTTAATGTCGTTTTTATTGTTTTTTTTTTTTTACAAATAAGGTTTTCTATACGACGTGTAAATAAAAAAGTCTATACTTAGGTATATATAGTCTAATCAAATCGCATACATATATCACGATATTGTGACATAGATGTGTGCATGCAATTATAAACCTTAAGGTTTACCGCATTTTCAGACCGCGACTGTACATCTCCAACGAAAGTTATCCCATCTCCTCCACCGCACTTGAATCAACCCCCACAAACGCGTCCAGATTCAATTTTCGCATCGTCGACCGCTGTCGCAGCGGAAATTGTCGAAAACCCTTGAAGCGCCACGGCCTTCCAATGTGCATCTGTGTAATTTTGTTATGGAAGCCTCATTGGCCCGGTGACGCCTCGCCTGACTATCGCCTCGAATGGAACAACTAGTTAACAATCTATAAGCAGCCATATCGACTGGAAGTAGGACGATTATTGGTCCTGTTCAGAAGAAATTTTGGCATTCAGTGCTCTTGATTGAGTTCTGCTAAGTCAAGATATGAAGTTATGGTCCGTCTTGAGTTTTATAAATGCAATTATAACTTAATTCATAGAATGATAATGATGATTGATCTGTCTTCAATGCTCAATCAATCATAGGTCAGGGTTCCTATTAAAGGCGTTGGCATGAATCAGACATAGTTATATTTGTGTAGCTCATTGTCATCTTCAGCATGCCAGTACCTACCCCCATGACGAACTGAAAATATAAGATATCAATGTCAAGTAACTTTGTATGATAAAATCAATAATAAATTTTATTGAAACGAAAAACGAATTTACAAAAACTCTATGTTCGATAACACCTGCATTAAAATAATACTGTGTCGCAGTCATTAACACCTCCAAAAAGTCGGGACAAAAGCAAAACTAACTAAAATTATACTAAAAAAGAAAAATTCTAACTAGAACTTAAAATTGAAACTGAACAATATATTTATACTGTGTAATTTTACGTGAGATTGTGTTTGTATGGAAGGATTGTGCAGTTTTGTGGGTGGAATGTATATGTGGGGGGGGGGAGGAGAGATCCGTTTTTGCTGGGGGTGTGTGTCTGCGCATGTTATACATGTAAAGGGCAATTGGAAAGTGAGTTTAAGTTTTTACAAATGTTTCTAAATCTTCTTAAGTGAGTATATGAAGCCATTTATCCGTGATCCTTCGACATTCTCTCAGGATCAGTGGATATATTGAGCTGTTTATTTACTCGAATATAAAAATTGGAGCTAAGAAAGTGATATTGCCGCCGAACAACTTGAACTCTGATAATACTTAACAAGTCCAAGTACTCCATATTGCAGAAGACAAATAGGCGCAAATGTTAAACAAAAACAGTGTAAACACGCGATCAAGTTACAGCAAAACAACTATGAACAATGACAGTTTACATTTTAACACAGAAAATCGCATTACAATATGGAGACGAGTTTTGAAATCTTAACAAACAGAAGCATAACAATAACGCTGGACGAGTTACAGTGAACTGGCAGGTTTTCCAAATACAGCACTGTTCTTACAATAGAAAGAATTTTGTTGACATATTAATGGTTGCAGAATGCGGTAAGCAAAGCGCCCGACTGATCGAATTAAAAAAAAACAGCGTGGGGAGGTGGCGCGCCGTAGTCTTGATTTTGTTGATTGCAATTTGGTTTCAATATCAGTCTGCACTTTGTATCATCATTTAGTTTTAATCTGTACGGGGACAAAAGATCATTTATGATTTAACTGTTCCTGTATGTCGTCTTTAGTAGATGAATAGAGTTACTCTTCTTTGGAAGATGAACATTATTATTTGGCAATTTAGCAAAGCTTAGTTTAGAGCCGATATGTGGTATGATAACGTGTCTAGCTTGGGTTCATTTTATAAACCAAAAAACGGCTACGCTTCAGCTTATTCAGATTTAAGCTCTACTCCTGACAATGCTTCTCGAACATGATATAATTTCGAATTTCAATGGCTTTCATTCCCTTGACGTTTGTAATCCTATTATAGGTAGCTAGCTAGTGTATAGGCTAATGCTAGGGTTTAAGGCTAGTGTAAATTAAACCAACTACAATCTCATTTTGTCTAGGTTATATATAAATCTAGGCGGTAATTACCACAAAACTTTCTAGTATTTACATTATTATGGCGCTATTTAAATTGTTAACGTACATTTTAATAAAATTCATGGTTACAATTTGTTTTATTCGCCATGTCTTCGTATTTTAAGCCAGTAACATTATTTAAAAACTTTTTTATGTTGTTGGTTTAAATTTCGTATTTTTTTCATGGAATGTTTGATAAATAATGGCTAAGAATAACCTGAACGTTTCCCTTCTTTAGTAACGAGTGTCGGGTATTAAGAAGCGAAATTTCAGATCAGGGTATTTTAAAATATAATGAATTTAAATATCAGTTTTCAACAGCAAATATTGAACAATTTCTTCTGATGGATATTTCGTATTCAAAGAAAGAAAGAAATACGTTTAAAGAAAAATATATTTATGTTTGCGTTTTCAAAATACTTTGTAACGATACCTACTTATTTCCTGAATTTTCTGCCATTCAACTTGAAGGCTTTTTATACACTCAAAATTGGGCCAACAAACTCTGACAGCTTTTAAAATTCCTATCGCCGCTTACACCGAAGTGACTCAGTTCTGCCAATTTTACCGAGAACACTACGTATAGATAATAAAGGCACGATTTTTTCACAATTCACATTAGCCAGCTTTTCTTGTTACACAAGAACGAACAGCCGATTCATCCCGGGCTAAAATGGCACAGTAACATCAATCTACGGATGAAATTCTCCTGGTTTTTACACCCGAAGAGTTCGAGTGCGCGCCGAAGCCATTATTTTTGATAGGGCCATAATTGGTGCACTTGCCAAGATGGCCGCTTCATATTCGCTTATTCAACACCTATTCGGGAGTGATGACGTTTATTTATTTCGAGTGTCCCGCGGTCCCGCCAGCTGCCTCTTAATTAATGTGTTTATATTCAAAATATGCAGCATCATTAATATTATATTCTGTAACAAATGACCTATTAGGTTTTAGAAACTGTAGGAACTCACTATTGGTACGAAGGTACGCTATCAACGTAAACTGAGCTTCAATAGTTTATGAGACGTTCATGTCCATTCATAACTAATGTAGGCATATTTTAGAAGCATCCTTTAAATACATTCTATCTCATACATTCACGATGTCAACTGAATAATTATAAATCAGAGGGGTATCACCGATGACGCTTCATTAGATATTTAGCGCAGTCCGTGGTTAGGTAGGCACATTTAGCGCAAATAACACTAATATAAACTAGAATCGAACGTGGTGCGCTATCGATTAGAAGCCGGCGTTCACAACAATTAATGACCTGCATGTCCCAGGCCCGACAAAGCTATGGCAAAACAAATAGACGCCCAGCGCGCCTCCCCGAAACACAGGCTGCTCCAAAATACAAGCCGAGAAGTTTCTAACGAATTTTGAGCCGCGTTTCCGCCAATAGATAGAACGTAACTGCTCTTCCTATTCCACAAAACAGCTTTTGATAAAACTCCTCTAAATCAAGCCTGTTTTTAAGGTGCAAAAGGAAAGCTGTAAGGTGTATAGCCGCTAGAATTTCGAATATTGTGAACACTGTCTCCTGTCTCGCGAAAATTTTGTGCTGCATTTTTGTCGTGACGTGCGAGAATTTTGATGAATTTTATACGCATAACTTTCAGGCAGGCTTTAAAAACTTTTGAAGATTATGCAGTGTAAAATAGTTTCTTACCTGGTTAAAGACGAGAAAGATGAAGAAAATTCTTAAGCACTCACACTCCTCGTGCTCTATAAAGAAAAACTGTAAGATTTTTCGTCGGTAAAAATCGCTGAAAGTTGTCGATCCCGCTGTATAAAAGTGGCATGGGGTGTGCTGCGGCTGTGTGCGTGTTGTCTGTGTGTGAGCCGGTTTAGGCAGCGGGGCTATGCTTAGACAATTTTAGTATTACGTGTGGAAATAATGCACCACGGTCATACTCTATGCATAGCCTCCTGTCATACCCGCCGTTGTTTATGCTCGCTCCCTTACAAGCTCTTTTTATACGCTTTTATAGTCGTTATCTTTCGTGATGTCACAAAATATACTATGGTTAAGTACTAACGTATGGCTAGTTTATATTCAAATTGGGTTTTCCTTCATTTTCATATCGTTAGGTCATAGCTGATTGCGTTACCAACTTTGTTTATAAAGTAATATATGCGACCATCATCGAACACAATCTGTTGACGTTGTGTTAGCTTAGTATTAGAATTCCGAGACGAAAATTTTGTAATAGGTAATGTGGGTGCAAATGAAATACGAGTAAGGATGTAATATACGTAATTATGTGTTCAGATGGATATCAGTTATTGATTCATTAATAGATAAACTAACTAATATTTTAGATGGGTGCCTGTTTTCAATGTAGTCGTAAGTATTAAACTTTTCAAGTCTTCATAGCTGCCTGCAATATTATGGTCTTGTTAAAACTACTCGGTAAATTAACGGATTTCTGAGAGGCTGGTTTTATTTATTTTTCTTTAAACACATATTATACAACTATATAGGTTGGCGGGGACTTCGACGCGCAACCTGTTACCATGGATTCAGTTCATGATTCTGAACCCCTGTATTGAAATTTAACGACTATTATTAAAATAAAATCTGCTGTTCCATACGTTTTGATCGCGTAGTTATTGCATTCTTTTTTGATAACTGACGCAAAATTTCTTCGCTAGGAGTCTAGAAACATGTGCTAAATTCATGGTTTCAATTTGCGCGTCGATATACCTGCCACTCTGTATAAGAAAAAAAAACTTTTATTTGCATAACTAAGGTACAGAAGGTTGGTAAAATGTAAAAATTGTTCTATTTGTATTTGAAAGGCATTTGAATAAAAGCTTTAATTTGATACCTATAGAGCCTTTTTAATTATTTCTTCGTTGCTTGTTACTATTGGTATTGTCTTCCAAAATTATTATCAAGACGCTCAACGTAGGTATGTCAGCGACACGCAGAACAAAATAGCGAATTTAAAAATCCTTAATTTTCTAAAATTTAAGCATAACCCATCTGCATCGGGAAAAAAAAACTCAAAGCTTTCCGATTACAACATAATAAAATGCCAGCAACGGTAGCTCTTCAGCTCCATGACAAGGAAGCCCCATCAGAACGCACAAAACGTTCCCGGCTTAGGCGCCGTACGCACAGACGTCACCCGCGCACATTCGGCTGTGCCTTGGCAAGATTGTGACAGACGCGTCATTTCCGTCGCCCGTGCGTTGCCAGCCTAACAGCGTCAGTTACTCTGTGAGGATATCAAGAGGCCATTGTCCAAATATAAAAGCCCGCTGTCGCCTTTTGTTCTGTGGTCTATGGTCTGCGGAAGACTGCGTGTTTCTCTTTCTTTTTTCTTTAGTTTCACGTTTTTGTCGCATTTTTCTGTTTGTTGTTCGAATGACGTTTGCTTAGCTGCGATTCGTTGAATGTTTTTTTTTTATCGTGTTAACTTTTGGTTGTGTTAAGTATTTAATTCACTTCACTATTCGTTGAGAGATAAAGAGTTTAGCTGTGTAGTTGTGATAAAAAGAAATGGGTTCAAAAAGCTTAGTATTTTTATTTATATTTTAAGTTGAATACCATAGTTATGTTTTAATTAGTAATCATTAAGACCATTCAAACGCAAGAAGCTCATCTTATTCTTACAACACATACTAAATTTAAAACATTTCGGTCACCCTGCACTGCCAAAAAGTCTTTACATCCAAGGTGATCTGGTCTTCTGCCATATACATCCACCCTTCTTCAAGCTACGTCGAGGAAAATATAGGACTTAGATATTTAAATATTTATAGCACATAAATATTTATAACTTGTCCCCCTTACACCCACACAAGTACTTACCTACATTATAGGTAGTAATAAATTGCCATAATGAGCCATTTCAAGTGTCAAATTGTCGTCAAAGAAATACGTACATTTTGAAACAGCTGTTCAACGTGCCGTTTTTCACTCTGCCCTAATTATTTTGTACATTACAATAAACTTCTTAGAAGTATTTAGTACTTCATTTATCTTTTATTGAGCACTAGCAATGCTTTTTTATTTTTTTCTTTTGTTAGTATATTCTCCGGCGCACACACAACAACTTACCAAATTTTCATCACATATATTTTGATTAATAAATGTACACACGACGACATATCAAGGTGTACATTGATAGTTTAAGCTGACCTCTCATGGTATAGGCTTTTCGTACAATGAGAAGTCAGCTTATACTGGAAATGTGTTTATAGCTTGATATGTCGTCGTGCGTACCTAGTTTCTTTTTTTTTAATTTCCTTATTAAGAAGTGTTAAATACAGCTCTGTCGCACTTAAAGTAAAATTTACTTTTTAATGAAACTTTATTTCTTGTAATTGTGTAATTGAAGCCCATTTACTGGAATCAAAATAACCCAAACTCTTTCTTTGGGTATATTCTCTGCAAAGCTGATTTAAATCACTATGAGTAAGCTCACAATGGAACCGGATTTTTTAACTATCATCTTTTAGCCGAAAGACGTCCAATGCTGGCCATGGGTCTCTTCCAGTTTTCAATTGCCTTAAACTCAATTAGAATGATGTAATGCCGAACACATAATTAACATCACAGGAGAGTGATGGTGATGAGTGGGATTTGAGTACGGAATGAAATGCCTTTATCTGTGGTAACTAGCCTAAATTCGAATTTCAACCGATGGATTCTTAACAAGGCCCGGGGCTCAACGGACTAACTGAAAATCTCGAAAATCCCACCGCAGATCGCACGAGAATCGGAATATGTAAGGTATTTAGCAAAATGATGCTTCGACGCCGGCGTTGCTGGCCGCTACATCCAGCCTCTGTAGGGGCATTCCTCAACGCTATTTCGAATGTGTTTTTGGAGCTCACTGTACTTAAGTCTAACTCTCTACAAACCGTGCCACCGCCGAAGGATTTTTTCTCATTGTTAGCATTATTTACGATTTCAAAAGCAACGTCTTTATAGCTCGAGTACAACAAATAATTTTAAATAAAATGTTTCACATTTACTGCATTGTAGCCGGTTACTAGACCGTCAACATTACCGCTCGTAATTGTTCGTGAACATTTATAAATAACCAATCGCTTCGTACTCCTTTCCTTATTAGTGATTGTAATATATTTTTTCTTCTTTTTCAGGTAAGTTCGGCACCATAAAATCCAACCTGTTTAGAATTCCGAACGATTTCGTAGCAGTAAAACAATGAGTGTAAGTATTTTTATGTTTCGTGTGTGTGTGTGTGTGTTGGTGAGCACGTGAGGGTGACGTACACAGGGACTAACACAATGAGCGTTTCATGCTTTGATTGTTAGCTTTACTTGGAAATACATTATATTATATAAAGTACTAGGAGTTATATCATCTGTCTCAGTTATGACTATTGTTAGGTAAATCAATAATTTACAATGCAATTTGAAAGTGTGCGACTCGCACGTAATTTTACGTGCATTGAGTTGAGTTAACCCATTGCGCGCCCAGCTGCAAAACATTATGGCATTTTTTCCCTATTTATCGTCTATTAGGTATTGTTGCGCTTTTCTTCTTAACATGCTTCTTCAATAACAAATAACTATTTTAATTAAGCATGACGGCAAAGCGCGGAAGCTATTTTCTCATCTTGAGATTTTTGTAATCATAGTGCACCTGTTTACTTACATAATAGTTAGCTTTCGTAACTTTATGATTTTAATAATCTTGTGGCTTGTTTCAAACAAAATACCTACCTACTAATCTTAAAAAACATCATGCAATTTTGGTTATGCAACTTAACATGGGAAAATTTATTACCAAACAAGATCTATTTTCACATGCTTTGAATAATTTAATGACAACAATAACACACAGAAATCTAACAATATACTTACCACAAAATAAATGATTCGCAACAGCTTTTTGTCGCACTCTGCCGTCAAAGCACAGAAATGAGAAGTCTAGCGGCCATTTTGAGTTCCGCACAAACAAACGCTTAAACTTAAAAGCAGTAAAAAGCGCGGGCTGAGGGGGTACCTATTAACACATTACTCACACAAACGACAATGACAAACGGGGTAAAACAAAACACGGTAGCGTACCGCGTCGAAAAAACTTGAAAAAGGAACGTCGATTTCGGATCGGACGAAGTTCGGTACGAAAGTTGGCTCTCCGTTATAGCGAGTGGCCCGCGCTTTAAAATGTCCTTAAATACTTGTTTGAATGTTTTTCTATGCATCATTCCAACTTACTTATTATTATACGATGTTCATGGACGACAGTATCTATCCAATTTTTCAAAGCTGGTCTAGAGTAAAAGACGACAGTAACTATTTTTGGGCTTTAGTAAAAAACAATCATTGAAACTCTCAATCAGATTGTCAATTAACCTATTTTTGCATTAGGAAAAAACGGTTTCACTTAATAAAGAAAACTAAAGACATCATAAAAACTCCATTTTAAATAGATACTTCCACACTAATTAACCGCGACTATACATTAGTAGCAACAATAATGGACATTCGCGCATAAAAGTGTCTCGCGGCAGAGTGGCTGCGAGGGCAAGTATAGATAGGGCAGGCGTCACCTTTGTTGCGGCCGTCGAGAACCACCGAGTGCAGCGACACACAATTCGCGCGCTCACTTTTAAAATAAGAACCACTCCTTTTCGCTAAAACGTTCCTTTTTTGTATTTTTCGTAAAAAGAACATCCATTAACATCCTTGTTATTAATTTCAACCTGAGAGAAAAGAACTTTTCCTTACTCGAATCATACAGTTTAGATGCCGAATAATGTTTAGAAATTAAAAAGCCGTGCAATGCAATATTATAGTTGCAAGGTATAATGATGATGAAAGATATTTGCTGTATTCCTGTCCATTTTAAACTTTACATGCTAAACTGCAGATAACTAGGTTAATATGGGATACCGATTAAAGCAAGTAAGTTTGCGTTCTGTTAGTTCCTTTAGCAAATGAACAAAAATAACGCGAACGATCTGTTTACGAAAAAATCATTGAAGCGCCCGCATACTTCATTATCTAGTAAAGTTAGCAAAATAATACCTACGGCGAGCGTTATACAATTTTCGATACAAATGCGTTGCTTATTAACGCTCGCGTATGGCAGCGTTTTTTTTTTAATTTGTTCCCAGTTCAAAACGGCAAACTTTGACGTGGAAACTTTTTAATAGTCGACACGTAGAACTAAACGTTGCTCTGAACATACAAACTCTACGTTTTTATTGCGTCAAAATGTTTTATAAATTTAAACTCTGTTACGCCATGAAATGGTTTATTTTTATTTTTTACAAACGATTATGAAATAACTTTTAGGTTCATAAAGTCTCAAGTTCTCCTTATAAAAGGTTTTAATTAATATTTGAGAGCTTTATCCAAATCGCATCTCGTAACTAAATCAGGGAGGTAGGTGAGTAGACCAACATATTTCAGAATCTTTGCAGTTCCGCCTTAAAATCTATTTTGAATGCGATTACAAAAAGACAACCTTGACGTGAGCCTGCGGGGTGGGGGAGGGGGCGAGCCGCGCGCGGTAACGTGTAACACAAATTATAAATAATAGGTGAACGTTATTTTTTCGGATACATATTTCATTTTATATTGTACGGGAACGCGTGGCGGGCGTCGCAGGGGTGGGGGTTAAAATAAAGAGAAGCGCAATTGAATTTTTAATATTTCATGAAGAGGGACGCAAGCGGGGCCCGAAGCAGTTTTAATGGGGTTACGGCGAGCGTCGCGCCGCGCCTTTGAGCCAGCGCCTGCGCCCCGCGCACAACGTTTTAGACGCAAAATTCATCATTAACGACTATTAAACTAATTAATAAATATACACTTGATGCGAAAATGGTTAATAAACCAGCTGGCCTTCCCTACGGCAGAGGCAGAAGTTTGACGGACACTTTTACCGTCGTCAAAGCATTCGTCAAACTTCGTGCTCGCACTTATTGGCCCGATGCAGTTGACCTAGCAACCGTATGCCGGCTACGTTTCGGGAACCGTGTTCAGGAAACTGCACCTGTTCGGTGGGAAACTGAAAGTTTTGTTCGTGCGATTATGGATTGGCAAGACATGGTTGACACCAACAGCCATGCTACCGGCCGCGGTCCGGCGAAATGATCGATCTGGCTCATCTCGCGTTTTTGCGGACAGAATCTAGCAGCAATGATTTTCCGGCAACTTGTTCTGAAATACGATTTAATAAATAAAATTATATATTTATTAAATAAAAAATGTATCTTGGAAGCAGCTATTGTGCCACCGGCTGGCAGAAGTCAGAGATCTTTAAGCCTGGATCATTGTGATGATTTGATCATTGTATCCTCACCTACCATAAGTATATATCAAATTTAGAAACTAAGAGTTAAGCTACTCAACATAATGTAATTTATTTGTCTGTTGTCAAGTTTTAGTTTATTTATTTGTTTTATAAGACTATTTTAGCACTTTTCGCCTGAAGCACAGGATTGCCTAGTTCATGCACGAAATTCTTAGGAATATAATTTACATTTAAGCAAAACTGTTCTTATTTTTAAGCCTTGTATTTTTTTAATAAATATTATTATTATATTATTAATATTATTGTCAAGGACTTCATGGGCGGCAAGGGCAGGCTTAGACATGGTGTGTGTTGTTAAGAGGTTCCTGTCTTTGGACCCCTGGCCACCACAACCTGGGACATCGGTTCCCAGCCGGTGGATTTACTATGTAATGTAATGTAATAATCTTTCTACTAACTATCATTTTTTTTTCTCCAGAATTTAATAATGTTCCTGCTTTCTATCAAACTCAAAATTGACACCTCAGATTAATGAGCATGCTATTTAAACAGCCAATAATTTTCAACTATTCAATTAAAATTTCCCGAAGCGAGTGAAAATAGCTTAGTCCAATCTCAACGTCCGTTAATTACCTCGCGTGTGGTCTAAACAGTGCGTCGATATGACGTAGGTACGTTGCGAATTACGTGATGCTTGGGGGTTAACTCAATTGTGACCACCCCGGCAGAGAGGGGGTTAACCTGAGCCGACCAGAACAAACGGGCCGGACCGCCGCGCCGAACCGATTCGTCCTTGAAATAATTATTTCGCGCTGGTAAACTACAGTGTAATGCTTCTCAGATATTATAATTGTGAGCTCTAGTTTGCATTGTTATTTTATTTTTGTACGGGGACGATACGCGGCCCTTGTTACGGCTAGAGTAGATCGTTTTATTAAAATATGCACTTTTAGTTTGCGGATACAATGGCTTTGTAACTTGGCGTTGTTTAATTTACTTGTTAATGACTTTGCAGTCGATTTGTGCACCTAAACATTATGGCTCCCGCGACGCGACACTAGTAGAACAATTCCAATGGAAATAGTTCTACAAAAGTAGCGAGGCGCCTGTCTGTGGGAGCCTTTAAAACGGTGCTGTGAGCTGTGATACAAGTCAAGACAAAACTCATAAGACTTGCGACATGTTCTACCCTTACCTTTGAAGGCGGTACAGTCTCTTATTCTTAAAGGCAAGCACATAATTTCCTCCTAGGAGGTCTTAAAACCCTTATCTAAAGAGAATTAAAACGTCTATCTATGATGGATGATGAAATTCAGGCTAAAAATATTGGACGTAGTTAAACAAAAAGGATCCAACCCAGAAATGACCAAAAATGAATTGTGATACCAAAACAGTTTGTAGTTAAAACTTTAATATTACGAAAACAATCCAAGTAAAATTTATCGCAACATGATGTTGCGTTAAATTTTTACTTAGATTGTTTTGTGATATTAAAGTTTTAACTAAGTACCAAGATTGTTTTGCTATACACAAATCATTTTTGGCAATTTGTGGGTTGGATCCTTTTTGTTTAACTACGTCCAATTAGCAAAATATAAGTACCGTAGTACAAAACCCATCAGCCATTTTTATATCAATTACACAAAACAGTTAACCAAGACAGTTAAGCAGTTGGTTACAAACTAAACAATAGGTAAGTAACCATTACAATGTCTTGAGGCGTCACTTTATCATATCCGCGGATCGCGTGGCGGTATCACATGGCCCATTCACCACAAATAGTTTTGTTACTCGATCATAATATCCTGCTCGGTATTATATTGTTTACTTTTCACACGTAACACTAATAATGAACGCATGCGCATCTATTCCGCATAATTGTGAACATTGTTGTAGTAATAAAATATTTACGCGCTTGAGCAAAATACTCGGAATGCCGCATTTGACGGTTAAACGGAATTGGTTTTACAATAATTGGTAGGGCATTTGAAGAATTCTAAGTCGTTGCCAAAAATTTTAAGTCTGAAAGTATTTTAGTCCCCGTGCTTGCAAGAAAGGGCCCTAAAACATCAATGTTCGATGATGAAGTTGCAACGTAAAGAGGACAGGCGGTCCGTCTGAAGCCGGCTCACTGACTGACCCACATCGGCACAATACGCTTCCGCCTAGCGCCACGCAATTAAGCACACCAGACATAAAAAATTACCGAAACAAAAGCGAACTGGGGTTATCCCCCCCCCCCCCCCCGCTTTTCACCTCGCCGCAGTTACAATTTATCATAGCAAATAAAAATATGCGGAATTAAAAGAAAAAGGAACAAGAAATTGGAGCGAGAGGGAACGTTACTGCCGCCTGCCGAATGTTCAAAATAATACTATATATTTTTACTACCTCCCTCGGGAGCAGGGGAGACGGTACGTCAGTAACCAATTAAAAAAAGTATTGCTCCCGATAAATGTTTGATGTTCTTGATATAGGTCGGTGGGTACCCACTGCTCCTCAGACGGCGACCATGTACGCACGACGACATATCAAGCTATACATTTCCAGTATAAGCTGACTGACTTCTCATTGTACGTAAAGCCTATACAATGTGAGGTCATGGAAATGTATAGCTGGATATGTCGCCGTGTGTACGACACAGAGTACTACAAACTGTCATGTCAGTTAATTAATTCAGAAAGACATTTTAAAAATATCTAAATCATTATCAACTTCCGGCCTTACTGGCACATACAATTCCTAAATAAATAAAAGCTTTATGGAATTACTAGCTTTTGCCCGCGGCTTTGGACTTCGCGATTACGGAAATTATCCCACGGGAACGTACTACAGGGATAAAAACTATGTGCGTTCCAAATTTCATCCAAATCTGTTCATTAGTTTTTGCGTGAAAGAGTAACAAACATCCATCCATCTATCCATCCTCACAAACTTTCACATTTATAGTATTAGTAGGATTAGTAGATTTCCGTTCCCCTATTCCACAACACCTTCAATTCCTACATTTTCTACCAATCTTTTTTCAAATGTCACAGGAACCCCTCGCATGTGACGTTTACCTCTCGAATTTAATCGAATGACCGGCATGACGTCAGACCCCATCAAACTTTCTTTATAGCCGCCCAAATTACTCTAGTAAATTATTTAGCTCTAATCAAACTATACACTAATTATACGTGTAATTAATACATTATAAGTAATGAATACGGCGGCGCGGCCATATTGTCTATTAGTGGCTTAATTAAAAAATATATTTATTATTTATTTTCCATTATCCGTAGTATTCATGAGGGTGGTGGAGATACGTGGACTACTATTTGTTAAAGTTAAGTAGCTACCTACCTATGTTTTTTTTTTTTAACTTTTGTTTTGTGAAAACCTTATTTATTAATATCGGTCACAAGGAGTCTTAACTAGCTCATGTAAATGGCCTTAATAAGTTTTTTAAAAGTTACAATTTATTCAATTCATTCGTTGATATTGGTTACCTATTGCAGCCGCGAATAAAATAAATATAATATAATAATAATATAATATATATTTAAATCATTGAAGTGTTTTGGTCACTGTTAAATAACCGAAAAGTGGTTATTTACACTCCGAATGAAATATTTTAAATGATACATTTAACACAATTATTATTTCATTCAATCTATTTTGTATTAGTTCAATTTTGTTTAATACAATTTAATATAACATACAATTAATAAGCAACCACAATTTCTTAGTTACTTTCTTATGCTCGGTTCCTATAAACAAAAACGAATCGGTTTGCTCACCAATGGTAGCATTTTTATTGCCAAAGTGGGCATATAAATAGATGCGTAAGCTAATTTTACCTGTCACAGCTACCCCCATATGGGGGGGTCTACTATGCAAAGCTATGAGGTCTTTGATTCATTATTGATAAAGATACAAGAGTCTTAATATTAATCAATAACGGTCCGTAAATTATAGGAATCGGCCATTATCCGTGCAATAAAACACGACTCAATCTGACGAATTCCGGTGTGTATCACTAAAGCTACACAAAAACAATCAATTCAGGCAAACATGCATTAAGCTCTTTCATTTTTGCCTTACTAGATATCGCGTTCTCAGGGAGGGCGAGGGACGTGAAGAGGGCATTGGCAAACAAGCTATATCGCACAACTCACAAGCGACTCCGCGATACAAATTCAATATTTTTTTCTACTCCAGACCCTCACTTCAATGGGAAACTTCTAATTAAAGGCCAGGGCTTGAACCAAAGTTTTGAATTGGTAATCATTTCGAATCAAAGAATTCTATTCATCCTTCCCGGTTACCTTTCAATGTGCGATCGATCGTCGCTCGCCTGATCCCAATTAGTTTGGCTACATCAACCTACTCGTATTGATAGTTTATTAAATTAATTACATTAATACGGAGCTCAAATGAGGTGCAATTATTTTTTTCCGCCGTCGAGTACTGGCTACGCTCGAGGGTGAATCGTTGCATGCAATCAGAAAAGTTATAAATCACTTTGTATTAATGTTATATTATTGAGCTAATAAGTAGCTAATTAATGAAATAAAATAACTGAATTTGAGTAGTTAACAAGTTTTTGTTTATATAACTTAATATTATTATTGTTAACGAGAAATTAATTTTATTTATTAAATAGGTATCTAAACGTGCAGATTGCTGGGGAAACGCAATTATCGGAAGTTATTTATTGTAAATAGTAATTATATATTAAATAATTATGATTGTTTTTATCTTTCATGCTCATCTTTGATTGTACCTGGTAAGTTTAACACATATTTGTTTGTGTCTTGTCCTGTGTCTTCCCTATAGAAAACATTCAGTTCTGTAGACTGTACTCGTCTCGAAGAAGTCTCTTGTGGTATATTTAGCACACGTCCAAATAACGCTGCAGTCTTTTCTGCACAGTGTCTTACTGTTCCACTTTCCGAGTAGGAAAACTTTAATTTATAAATTTAACCAATCAAGCGATTTTCCAACAAAACAAATCACGAAGTCTAACAGAAGTCAGTTGATAACGCACTATCAAGATTTCGTAGATCTCGAATGGCTAGCAAGTGCTCGCCAGTGTAATACAATGCACAGATAATAATATTTGAAGTGGTAGGGGGGAGCATTCTCTACTAACTACACTGTCTGGCACACAAGTAATACCCACTAAAGGGAACAATGCGTTATCTCACCAACTACTCATATTACGTCACGGTGTCTACGTAACAATAAATAGTGTCACAGAGTAGGGAGGCGATGAGGGATTTGTTGTTACACTGTTCCTTGCTACTCTGTGTTTACCTATTCATATTTTTGTTACACTTTTTATTGAACCCCAAAGTTTTGTTTTGTATGGCTGTCCCCGATCGTGTAAACGTGGAATGTTAATGTTAAATATGTGTATTTTACGTTTACGTCTATTTTATTCAGGTAAGTTTTTGTATTTGTTTAGGTGTGGATACTATGTTTAATCTTATAACTTTGTGTCAACATGAAATGTTGTTGGAGAGAAATCACTACTTTTGGAACTGGTAAAGACTAGTTACTGTAGTATTTATTTATTTAGAAATCTTGCAAGGTCCAGAGTTCAGAACTGAGGCTAACCCTGCAGCACCCTGCACGTGCACTAGGTAGGTTACTTTCCACAAACTTTACGAATTAGAAACGTAAGTTTTCTCGCCACTAAAATTGACGAGGTCGCCCTTTATAGTATTGCAGAAAAATATGAACGGAGGCGAACAGAAAAGCCAATGCACCTTTGATCTTTGCACACTGCGAGCCTCTTAGAGGCTACTCCCATTACTGCATGCAGATTTTATACTTTGTGACATTTTTGTGCGAACGGCGCGCTTCGCGTCTCGTCCCTCGCCCCCCCCCCCCTTCCATAACCCGCCACCTGCCGGGGTGCGCTACTTAGCTGATGACTTATTAAGAGTGCATTCTTCAGAGGTGTCTGCCTGTCGCGGCGGGTTTAATGACGTGGGTTGCAACGTGCTCTCTGATTTCGTACTTCGAGTATGTCCCACTTTTGGTCACAATGCTTTGCGGTTTTGTGTAGTGTTTGTTCGGCGCGTGAGGGTTAAGGCTTTAATGTGATTTTGGATTGATTGATTTTTGGGTTTTGGATCGGGGTCGGTGTTTACATTGAAACAAATGGGAAGAGCAACAGCAACTAGAAAGATAGTAATATTTTTGAAAATAATTCATGTAAGCTAACTCCAAAACAGCTAAGACGATTTGCTGTCACCAAAAACCTAAATAGCCATTTTTTTTTAAATCCCTAAAATATTAAAATAAAATATATAATTCTGTGTAACAATTTTTTTTTTACAGAAAATTTAATATTTAATAAAACTTTTACATTAACGTAGCACCCCTACTACGAGCCGCGATTGATGCTTAGAAAACTTTCCGGCCTAAATTACGAGTCAGGGCTGTCAGTGCCGATGATAAAAGGTATCTGACAAAGGGATCGCGGAAAATTAAAAGGGCCCTGTTGTATTTGTTCGTCATTTCCGAGGCGTACACGCGATCGCGGCCTCGCTTCGTTGACCTTATAATTGTTGATAGCGAAAAACTTTTTATAGATGCTGACGATATTTTTGGAGATTTTTTTTATTCAACGTAAAATGACGCCTGCAATCTTCGGAGGGTTAGACAGAGGTTCACCTATACTACACCCACATTTCGTTTGAGTCCGCTAGTTCGCCCGACCTGGGCATTGAACCTAGGACCTCATGCTCAACAGTTACGCTTGCGCCAGACCATGAAGGCGAAATTGACCAACTATCCAAAAAAATAAAAGTCAATGTTTTATTTGTCTTCCTCTTTAGGTTTTAAGAAACAATCTTTCTAAGATTTCTTCTGCTGCAGAATGTAAATTGGCTTTATAAAATGTTTCTCAATCATCACGTCATTCTTCTGTTTCAACTTTATATTATACGAGTAGTTTCACTCTTAGCAAAACCGTTGAACGCGTTGAACGTATGTCGAATAGTCGAAACGTTGTTGTCAGGGGGAGCTGTGACTCGCCTCACGATACATTCCTGATTTGGCACGTTGATGTTTTTACCGACTCTTACTGACCTCTGGTAAGACTGACACCTGAAATATTATCTGCGCAAGTAAATTAGTTTTGTGTAAGGATCAATTGTATCATTTGACAGCCAATGAGCTGCTTCTATCGTGATTTTGTTTGTTGTTAAGCGTCACATGTTCATTTTGTTTTCATTGTAGTATCTTCCCTTTCTGAAATGAATAAAGCCTTAAATACTAACCCCCTTACTAATAAACGTTGTATAGCGTCTGTATAGTTACACAACGCTTTGTCTTCTTCTTTCGAACGTCAAATTACTGACGACTGAAAGAAAGAAATCGTTGTGTAACTACACAGACGCTATACAACGTTTATTAGTAAGGAGGTAAGTCAAAGACTTTCGTTTTGAAGGCTACCACAAACCGGTGCGACGCGACTGTAGTAGAACAATTTCTATGAAAACTTTATGGAAATTATTCAACAAGAGTCGCGTCGCGCCTGTCTGCGGGAGTCTTAAGACACTGCGGTATGTGGGACGAGAAGTTATTGCGTAGCTACCCAAACGCTGCGCAGCCGAGTCAGATTCGACGATTGACCGCCGGAATCCGCTGGATGCAGGAGGCACAGAACCGGTCGAAGTGGCGGTTCCTGTAGGAACCCTGTCAACCAGTGGACGTCTATCGGCTGAAATAATAATGGTGGTGATGAAGTACTAACTCATAATAATGTTTAGAAAGTCTTCCTTTTAAAATACATTCACAGAAAATAAAAACTACACTAATAAATTTAAGCATAATCGCAATGAAACTAAGTTCACGCCAACTCATTACAAAGCCATATAGATAACCAATGGATTTCGCAAAAACCTTTTTTCTCTAACGGTACCCTAAACAGGGGAATTACAATCGAATCGAACCATTAACCTTTACAAAGACTAGTAAGAAACGGAACGAAAAAAAATTGTATGATGAATGCAATATAACGACTATTTTAATAGGGTTGTGTTTTCTTCGTCGATAAATTACCGCTAATGCTGCAGATAGGCGACGTTTCTTTCATTGTGGAGTATTGTGAGTTTTTTGTTACAATAGTAATTACATACGTTCGCGTTTATTGCTGTTGACAGCCCTAGCGTGGTTACGTAAGCTTAAGTATTTGTGCTACCCCTGGCATATACCTATGTTTGGTTACTGCATTTGTCATCGTTCTGATTAGTTCCAAGATTGAGCTGTTTTTATAAAGTGTTTTGTACAATTTCTTTCTAATCACTAAATTATTGACGTTACATAACATTGACTTAGCTGTCGAGTTAAAAACACAAGTATAAGACACGAATTATTCAATTTATGACACCCTAAGTGTGAGTTAGAAGCTCAACTGCAAGCAAACGTGCAATTTAAAGCGAACTAATTTACGAGTAACAATAAATGTTACTCAAGACATGTCATAATATGTAAAAGGCACACGGTATGGCGGAAAAACACACCATTGCCATACTTAGTTGTAAACGCAAATTACACTTTCTTAAGTAATAGAAAAACAAAAGCTTACCCGCATGGGAAAAATACGTATGCAATATGTAGAGAAAAAACATGTCGACGCGCCTTTAAAGAAAACTAATTGTTAAATGGTAGTAGGAGAACAATTAAATGTGGTAACTGTTTATTAACGATATTTACTGTCAGTGAGTTATTTACTGGGAGAAAATATCTATTCTAGCGGAGGAAATTTACTGGTATATTTTATATTTATCTTTTAAAATGTTTATTTTATTATAGTGCTCCTAATCATATGATTATTAATGATTATTGTATATACGAGGAAGATAACGTTGGTAACGATTTTAACTGTAGATTACGGAAAAACTTAACTGCTAATAAATAATTAATATTGATTATTTATTAATGTAAACCTGATGTGAATGTGAACCCTGATGTAAACTTTTTTTTTTAATGAGCTGAATCGACGATTTACTTCATCTTCCGTCCACCTACCGTCAGGACTGTCCATTTAAAAGTGTTTCACTAAAACCCGTATGTTAAAACCAGGTTTTAGGTTGCCCATGAGCCCGGCAGTTTGCTAGGACAACATTTGTGGACTCACCCGAACGTGCCAACAGATGAGATTGGCGCCCCTGACGCGTCCGTTTGACTGACGTGCCCGAATTTTATTGCTATCTCTAAAAATAAAGTTAGCTCCGAAATAGAAGGATTGAAAAATTGTAAAGGAACATTACAAACATTCGAATCGTAGAATGAGAATTCTATCAATTTGGCGTTATAAGGTTTCTGGTAAAAATATACTTGTAGGTAGTTTGAAATAAATTCCCCCTCGATAATAATCTTTGATATCAGTGTTGTATCCTACTCAATAAGGTTCCAACGCCATCAAGTGCTTGGAGTGCAACCCTAATTACAAAGTCTATCATTACAACTGCATAGAACACTAAATTCTACAAAATTGCTGACACAGTCCTGTCATCAATCCACAAATTGACGGCAACTAAAGAGCTAATTACTCGCAGCGACTTATGGTCGTCGCGGACTAGTTTGAAACGATTCAGACTCGTTTATTATTTACGGTGTAAAATTTAAAAGCTGTTTCTGCCGCCAACAATGGTTCACTTCTATGCGGCTCCATTTCTGTCCTTTAATACGGGGATTGCGTGCACCATCTAGTGTGAAAAGGGAAGTACGTTTCAAATGTAACATGGTGTTTTTTACCCACACTTCCTTCCTATACGGGACGTTTGAAAACTTTTACTCGACAATTTTTATATGATTTTGTACAGGCATTTTTTTTTAAATTTGATTTTATTGCAAACGTGTGAGCTTACAGGAAATGAAAACTACGAATGGATGTAGCAAAAGTGACGAAAAAGTACGAGTTAAAATGTTTTGTTTTGTCAAAATGAGTTTCATATTTTGTAGGGAGAAATTTTCGAATGAATGCTCGTGGCTATAGGGGCGAATTTTCTTAGATATTGGCAAAACTCGGAGGACGTTATGGTCATGTACAATGGCCAACATAACCAAACTTTTAACGTTTTGAATACGAGGCTTTTGGCTACTTTTTATTAGTTTATGTATTTTGTAAAAAAAAAAAATTGTTCGTCTAGTTTGTGCAGAATAAACAAATTTTCTTCCTTTCTTTTTACGTGACTAAGCTTTTTAAACTCACTTCGTGATGCTTTTAATAAACTTTCTTTAGCGGTTAAGCGATTGAATTGCAATACATTCGAAAAGGTACTTCTTAGTCTTTAACCAGATTAAATTTATTGCTATCGAATCCAAACCAGCTGCTAAATAGGAAATTATACTTTAATATATTTTGCGGTCAGATGGTTAAAGCCGATGATGCGCTCTATTCCTTTCTCTAAAAAATCTTCAACGGTCGAGTGGGTCCAGCGATTGCCGCTTGCTTTCACATTAATATCACGTCACGGCATTTATTATTTACTTTGCTTCATAAACTATTTTAAGTGCATTAAATGAATACAGTTAAAAATGTTAATTGCACATGCACTTGATTATATATCACTTGCAGTTTCAACTTGTTGGCAGATATACGAACATTGTAGATTGAGAAAGCAGTAGTTCTATTTTATTTAGAGTTAGATACGTCATATAACTATGTTCATGACATTTCCTGCATAGAAATATGCCAGCTGCTTCAGGTTTTTATAATTTATTGTGAAAGAACAACATGCTTTTTTCTTTTATAGTATGAATTAGGATGTCAATTTAGTCAAAACAAACTTACGTTAGGTAAATAGTTCGTGGAGATAATATGAGACACGAATATACCAACCAAAATTATAATATCACGGCTGTGTTATCAAAAGGATTAAGTAGAGGTGCATCTACAGTACGTAGGTACAAACACATCAGAGATGTTATGGATATGATATTTCGGATCTGGATATGGATATGGATATAGGAATAAAATTATATCGGTTGCGCATACGGTTACGGATATGTAATTATTTCGGATTATCCGTTAGTTTCGGATAGTTTCGGTTACGGATATTAGATTGAAGTAAAATATAAACACAAATAGTATGTAATAATTTGGTTTTATTTATAGGTATTATCTAGTCTAGGTTGTCAATCAGTCATATAGGTAAGTAATTATTTAGAGATGTTATAATAATTAGTTAGACTCCGCTCTTATACGAAACTATCCGAAACCTGTGAAACGGATACGGTTACGGTTACGGATATATTTTTATTTCGGATATCCGATAGTTTCGTTTACGGTTACGGAGCTCCATAACATCCCTGAAACACATTTCGCCAGCTAAGTTTAAGTCCCATGTAATAGACCGGGCACAAATTCAGAGTCCGGGTTGCTACTGAGAAATCCCAAATGTGAAAACCCAAAACACTAAAATATAATTAGTCTTTACTGTAAAAGTGAAAACAGCCTTTAGCTGAAACATACACAGGTATTCTTTGGGAGCAGAAAAAAAACAAACATTTTTCAATCTGACATTTTGTTGCAATCAATCAATCATTTTTTTTTTAAATTTGATTCGTTATCGGTAGAACCTAAAAGCACTGTCAATCTGCATCCCTGTAATTGGCACATAGCTAGTGAACTGGAAATCAATTCTATTTTATAATTTGCTTATAATGTCATATGTGAACATCGTCACTAATATTAGCCGTCCATGAAAGATATGGAAGCAAGAAAACGGTACTTTACAGGGTGGTTTTTTTAGCCTCCTGGGTAAAAAATAAACGTTATATAGAGAAAAACGTGGCAAGCAACCTTGAGCTTAATCTTAAAGTAAAAGTGTTGTTTCCATGAAAAGAAAATAATCATGCTGTATATGCCAGGTATGGGAAAGGAAATCTGATCTGCAGATTCATGCATATTTTTAAGAAAACGGATACCTATCTATGTTTATTTTTGTTACTTCCTGTTGTCTGTCTGTTCAGAAAATTCGCAACCAATTCTGTTGCTCCTCGCGGCACTCGCAACTGAAATCAGTACCATGTGTGCCTGGCCTCAAGATCGGTCACCTACGACGACGAAAGATTAAATAAAAGTGTTAATAAAAGCAAATCGTTGAAACTGAAAAGTCTGATCGATTGGTGTAGGTATGTGCGAGAAGATGAAGAATTAAGAATTAATTAATAAATTATTAATAACAATTAATAATTTATGAAGACGGTGGCACAGTGGTCACGTGCTGCCATACATAATGAGGCTCAGGGGAAGCCCCTTTACAGTCTCCCCAGGGATTTGCCTTTCAGGCGTTGCACAGGGGGGTTCCGGAATTAGTCTTTTAAGAGGAACCGGCCCCCCCCCCCCCTATGTGCTGATGGTGATCACCCGGGTGGTTTTAGTGAGGTAAAAATCCCACACTTCCCGACCTCCGCCCCCAGAGGTCGGGTGTCTTTTGAAAGTTTCCCCCGAAAACAAAAAAAAACAAAATAGTTATGTGCGTGCACATCCGGTCAGACTTAACAGATCAGACTCGTCTGTTCTGGTTTATCTCTCCATGTACCTCCCGTACATAGAGACCGTTCATGCTTAAGTTAAGTATCAACAGTCTACACTAAAGAGGTTGGCTCCTTATCGTCACGTTACTAGATAATAGCAGTGTTTGTCAGTCATATCATGTTCAGCTTCACTGGTCATTCATAGAGTTTCACTACGAACATATACTTATCGTACAATAACTTATAACCGCTCTTTGTAGCCATTCTTGTGCACATTTACTACTTGCAAGATTAATGCTGTGCCTCAGAGTTCAGACTACCTTGTTTACACGTATTTGAGAAATCGTAGAATCTAGTATTCAAATAATTTATCTTTCAGTCTTGTATATTTTAATTCTTTGTTATAACAGAATGAACGAAAGCCAACATTTCGTCATTCGTGAATATTTAGTCGCACGAGGGTGCGATAAACCATCGGCAAACAATTTTCAAATATTTAACGCCTGTGTGTAGCTGCTATACAAAATAATAACACCAGTCGTATAGCTAGAGGTATTCCGAAGGGGAATATGAATCCTGCATTGTAGCTCCTCTTCGATACGCCTATACACAAGTAGATAAGTGCACGTACGTACGGAATCCGAAAGCAATATAGAGCTTGATTCCAAGCTCGCACGTGACGATTCTCCGTTCACGCCTTCATTATAAATCATTAAACCGAAGTTTTTAATTAAGCATTGTGCTTGCGAATATTCGTACAAGCTGCGGTGGCTCACATACATACAACATGTCCGCATTAAGTAAGTTAATTATATCAGAATGTAAGTGACATTGTGCTTCGATTATGATTCGATACATTTTTACAGCGATCACATGGTGGGCATTGTTTGGCGTGGCGTTCTCGCCTCTCGCCTCGGTTTATTGCTTTAATAAAGTGATTAAATACCATGGCGTAAAGCCAGGGCTCGATACAGGCCGAGCTAATTTCGAAAACTTGTATTCGCTCCCTTTTAGGTCGGTCGGTTTTAATGAGGGGTCAGTGACTGTAGATCCTGAATTAGAGTTGTAAGCCGCGAAGGCGCGCGAGTGATCGAACGAATGCGACAAGCGCGAATGTGCCAGCCTGAAAAACTGCCAGCGTTCTTGTTACGATATTTAATGCTCTTTCCTTAAATGGTTTGTGAGAACTAATGAGGCTTAAATCTATTGTCGATGCTACTCTTTGGCCGGATTTTTAAACGGACACCTTTATTGAGTTCTGATCTACATTTTAGAGAATTATGAGATGAGAGTGCATTCATGTTCTTACACAACTCTCCTTATATTTAAGTTGAATAAACTTCTATTCACGCTCGTTTGTCTTCCATAGTTTCAAGGAGCAAGCAATCAGCACAAGTTCCTAAGTAAGCTTAGTGGGGTGGTGTTCTGTAAGTTGCGTTAAGTCACAGGTGTTTTGGCGCGGACACTAAAAACATTAGCGCGAGGCAGGTGTCATTAGCAGTGCATTGCAGCGTGCGTGGCGGCGGCGGGGCGCGGACGTGGCGCGTGCGGCGCGGCCACGACGCAGCGCACCCCTCCGCCACTTTTATTTTTGTTGCCTTACTTTTTTCTATATGAAGGTCCACTCACTTATTCATGCGAGCGGGATTGTAATTTTTTTTCTACTTTTTGTATGCGCCGTATATAGATATTTTGGCTACCTCCTATTTTTTCGTGACTATAAAACTGGGCCGGGGTTGTGCGCTTTTTTCGCGGCACCCCTGCCCGCCGAGGGGTGTGGAGGGTGCTCGCAGTTAGAGAATTATTCATTGCCTACCCCCGCCGAACCGGCTTTCCGTTATTTCTGTTTGTTATGAATTATGTCCGATGACTTTTCCCGACGCCCCGTTTCTTTCGTTTTCACTAATTACTTTTTCTATAGAAACTATAAATCTTCATTCCTTAATCGAGTTGGGACTTGGGAGTGGAGGCGCGCGGTAATGACATTGGTCGCGTGGTCGGGTCGCGCTCGCCCTCACGCTGTTACCTTGCGCTCTGATAAATATATTCGTTTGTGATAAAACATTGTTTTCCTGTATAAACTGACGTACTAAACGCTAACAAAAGATTCAAATTCACACTCTGCTGCCTACTAAAATATGTAGAAGAGCTCGCTCCCAGCCCGCTACAAATTTGAATTTCATATGTATGTTTCGCCTATTACGGATGCACTCATTAATATCTTAAGTGATGTGTGGAGGTTTATGGCGCGCAATTTTGAGCTTTATTGCTTTGTAACATGGTTCATTGCCGTCATAACGTTTAGGGTTGTCTCCATTTATACAGAGCACGCGTTAAGATTATGTCGGATGAAAAAATGCTGCAAATTGTATGACCCCCCATGAAAAAACATTATCATTACGGGCACATCCGTTGGGTTATCTTTTCGTATGCAAATCTTGAGTGCTCACACCGTTGTGATACTTGTACTAGTACGAACTGTTTATTGTGTACCGCGCGGGACGGTCAAGCGTGAGTCGTGCTGTACACAGAAGTACGTTCTCGTTGCTCTACAAACCAAGTTAGATTTCGTGAAAGTGTGACTGTGTCGTGATCTTGTGATTGATTCAGTTAAGTTTTAGGTGCATCATTAGTTCATCTTACTGAAATAACCTTGGACAAACTTTAAGCAGGTAATAAGATAAATGATTGAATGGTACCTTATTACTCCATTCGTTATCCTTAGGGATTTTATCACGATCAAGGCAGTTATGGTTTTGAGACACGCAGTTCCTGGCACATGGAGGGACTAGCAACTGTCAGCGTTTGAATGAGCCTTGACATTGAAAATTGGGGAACGCTTTTGATTCGCAAAGTATTTTTGGTAACCTATTTAATTATTTACAAATCTCGTGCTAAAAACAATCCGAAAATTCGGGAATCCGGGAAATGGGTCCGGGTCATCAATGTTTTACTGTTTAAAGGGTGATTCAGGGTCCAAACATATTAATTAGCCTTTAGCCCTGACCCGCAATGGTCGCCGCGAAACGACATGAGGTTGGTTTTTGTCGGACACACTCCGTACCTTTTACAAGCTTTTATTAACTAAACGCTTTTAACAAGCTTTTACTATGGATTCTTGCATGTTCATTTTGGACAACTTACTTGTGGCCTATCAAGTTTAAACTTTTTGAAGTGAAAACTTCTTTAGGCGCGTTAAGCACTTTTTGGGTGAACAAAAAGCGTGATACTCGCGTCGTCGTCACCGTACGCTTCCTATGAGCGGGTTTACAAGTTACTTAGTTTTCACTTCTATCGGCAGTACAATTGTGCCGTTCTCATGACATAACTGAAAATCACACTTGCTTTACTGGTAGGGTAAGGCAGAGATGTACCTATAGTACCTACACCCACATTTCGTCAGTTTTGCTTAAGTCCCATAACTACTTTTCAATATTTGTAAATATGTGTGCACCATGTATCTATCACATAATTAATTTACCTGTCATTGCTTTATATTTTATTCTTGGTGCATCGTCTTTACATATAATTAATGTATACCTACTATTGTAAAACATTTTAAAAGAGTAACTGTGGAGTTTCTTGCCCATTCTTCTCCATACGAAACTACCTTTTGGAAGGGGCAACTAGAATCAATTCTATTTTCTTATAAATTTTGACGTTCAAAAGTGCCTATTTGAAATAAATGATTTGACCTTGACCTTATAATAGGGCCTATTGCCGCCAACCAGTCACAAATCCAGACTCCGGGCAGCTACTCAGAAATTCCTGATGGAAAACCCAATAACACTTTGCCTGACCTGGGAATCGAATCCAGCACCTCATGCTCATCAGTAGCGGTAGCGTCTATGAGACCTACGTTCTCTGATGACAATGCATTTATTTAGTAGATAGCGATGCCAAGCGATGCAGACAGGATTCAATTTGGCTGGTTAGTTAATAATAGTATCGCTTTGAAAAGCGCATATGCAGTTTGAGATTGAATTGCTAAACTTAATCATAATGATGACCAGCACCCTAATTACGTAACACACTATCTATCACAATCTGAATAATTTTGAAGCCAATTGCTAATCCATTGCTACATATGTTCGAAAAGCTTGTCTACTCAACAACGTAAATAACGCAATGAATGTTGTTGAACTGTCAAAATGAAACCCATTCCTACTTTTAGTGTGTAACGTAATTGCCCCGCGGCACCTTCATAAAGCTTATTCTAAAATAGGATTGTCATTTTAATTGAAGACAATTCATTCATTTTCTTGGTAAATGTGGAAAATAGTATGTATTTACTGTTCAGTTAATTTATTTTTAAGTTCGCTGATTGCCTTAGGTCAGTCTATTACATTTCTTCTAATTGTGTACTGTGTTTTTAAGTTCCATATTATTATTAAGGGAAAATGGCAATCATATATCTATGATCATCGGCGTACGAGTCATAGATTTATGACAGAATTATGGACATAAAATATGAATCATTTGTGTTTATTTCATATATAATAGGATATGTGATATGATCCTAGATGAAAGGGTAGATCTTATATGAAAGGGTCCCGTGGCTATATAATAACAGCCACACGCGTCCATCTTGAAAGGTTAAGCAACGCTTGTCGAGGTCGGTCCGCCGATCAGTCTATGTATTAGGGCGAGTGCACACTACGGCCTTATACTCGCGATTATGTTGACGCAAAAATGCAACGTGTTTGCAACGGATGATGATATGATATGATCCTAGAAATATCATAGTGTAATATTCTCACTAGAACATGAATCAATATACAATGTGTACTTAACTTAAATAACGCACAACCTCTTAGCGGATCATTGTACTCATCATTATGAACAACTTTTACTATGGGACCAAACCAAAAATCGCGAACAAAAAAATCAGCTGTTCCCTACATTTTGACGAGTTATGCGAACATAAATCTAGAGAACAGCTGATTTATTTTTCGCGATTTCCGATTTAGCCCCATAGTAAAAGTTGTTCATAATGATGAGTACAATGACCCCCTAAGAGGTTGTGCGTTATTTAAGTTACACATTGTATATATAAAAATACGACTTTATTTTGACATTACTAAGATTAAGTCGTATAAAAGATATCTTATTCTGTTCTTGAAACACCAGATATTAGGACTCTGCAAGTGAGAGAGATATGACGTATTTTCAAAATAATCCTGGACACTGCTGCATTGTGAAGGGGCAGATTATTAGGAAATAGGAGCTTTCTTTACTCTCACAAAGGAAAAAGAGACTTAGCCCACGCTGCACGGACGTGAAAATATCGCGGCGGGATTTTATCGCGTACTGGATTTTCAACTCTCGTTGTTAAGCCGAGGATTGAGAATCCACCAGACCGCATCCCAGCGCGTCAAAAAAGCACTCTTGGGTTTTCAACTCTCGGCGCTAAGCAGTGCGTTGAAAAACGAGTGCGAGAAAAAATATCGCCGCGGGAAAAACACGCCCGTGCGTACCTGGGCGTATGGTTTTTGAAAAGAAAAATCTCACCTTTTCTTGTGTTTTTCGAACCTTTTTTAATCTATCTTAGATCTTATTTGTTTTTTACTGCGATTAATAACCAGTCTGTCACTATGACGTCATAAGTTGCGTAACAAAGTTTGCTGTGCTCCTCCTGCACTTGATGCTAAGCACAGACAAACATACTTATGTAACTACCAGTAGCGAAGGGTCAATTTTTGTAAGAGGTAAGCCGGAGTACATATCTTTAATGTGATTATATTATTTATCTATAAAATACCATTAAAGTGCAATAAAGTGAAATATCCAATTAAGTGCCAATAAATTGCCAAATAATTTTTTGAAAGGGAAGGCGGTAGGAATCGAGTTGTATGGAACCTTCGCCACTGATAGGTACAAACAGCAAACACAGGAGTAAATTGTAACCCGTGACGGACCTTAATCGTCTTGTACGCACGACGACATATCAAGCTATGCATTTCTTGTATAAGCTGACTTCTCATTGTACGAAAAGCCTATGAGAGGTCAGCTAAAACTGGAAATGTATAGCTTGATAGGTCGTCGTGTGTACACACGTTTACGTTTCGACGAAATTTAAATGATGTATCTGTGTGCATCGGATGTCTATTGAATTTGGAACTGAAATATTAAAACCAAAAATGTTTTTTTTTGTTTTTTCAAGTAGTTAAGAAAAGAAGGAAAATCTGCGTCAATAATGTGAAGAGTTTAGTGTTAGAGGAAAATTATTTTGAGGTTGTCGTGACAGTTCTAAATTCTGGACAGTTTACTGATGGTCGCATGTCCTATGTCGAAGAAAGTGTTCATTACAACATCTATTTGAAAAAGCTCATATTATTATTCACAAAATAATATTTTTACCATTACCATGGTACCTAACGGTCTTTTTTAGCACCAAACATACTCTATTCCAAATTTAAATATATCGAGCAACATAGACACTGCTAGTCCTGACACCGTGAAACAAACCTTTAGAAACCGAATCCAAAAGGAATCGTTTCATAGACCCTTCCCTGCAGCTAAGTAGTCTACTCCCATTTCTAATTAGCCCTACACATTCCCCTTACAAAATACTCATCAGCACCATCACGAAACACCATGAAAGTTTGATAGTTCCATAGCCGTGTACATATATTATGTAGTTAGTAATTCGCGGAGTAGCAATGTCACAAAGAAGTTCTTTGATGAAAAGGACCTCAGTGCTATTCATTCATATGTAGTGTGCGAGCGAGAGGAATCGCTCCGCTGCACGATCTTGTAACAGGCACGTACTTAGGACCGGTTAGCTTTAACGTGCTTACGTTGAGTTTACGTTTGCGTTACGTTTTGGCGGTTGTGCGGAAGTTGGTAGTGATTTGTCATTGAAAAAGTTATGAAACTAAAAGCTACTGATTGATTTGGTTAGTGATATTAGTATTTTATGGTTTCCGGTCTAGAATACTATAAAATTTTGGCGGTAAGTTTTCTTCTTTGCCAGCAAAATACGTTTTCACGTTTATTCTTCTTCGTGGCCCTCAGTTTGTTTCATGGTGCGGTCATGCATGATGCTTTTTACATTTAAATTACTTTATAAAAATTTTGTTACCATAAAGTTATTAATATTTATTTCAGCACCATTTAAGTAATTAAAAATTCTACACGACAATAATTAACCGGCAACATCTACCATAAAAATGTGTATTAAATTTCTTCTACCATATTATTTCTCACCCTGAAAGTATGGTTACCGAGACGCTTTTCATAAATACAAAAGATTTAGAAATACGAATTCAGGAGCTCAATTATCGGAGCACTTAAACAGTGCGGCGCGTGGGGAGCTACGGTGGCTCGATTAAAATACGTTCATTTAAAATGAAAGGTTTACAATATTCGGCTGGAAATGTGTTGTTCATATTATTATGTCCTCATGGTTGACCTCTTCGTATTTGACGTGCATTAAATGTTTGGATAAACGTTTTCATTGCTATTCGAAGTGCGTTTTAATTAATTATTTAATTAAAATAAAGAAAATGTGGTGGATTTTCTTGCCCATTCTTCTCCGTAGGTACCTACTACGCTTTGGAATGGGCAACTACCTTCATCTTTCTGTCTGACCGACCTCTTGACAATTCAAAAGTGCCTGTAATTGGTTTATTTGAAATTGCTTTGCCTTTGTATTTAAGTTTGAATGCGTTTGATATTTCTAGGCGTCAATTTAATATATTTGCTAATTATATAACAAATGCAAAGTTAGTAATGATCATTGGTTTTCAGAGCACTTTAAATGTGTTTAATATTAGATTAATTTGATCAATCTCATGATTTTAATTATGTCACACTCAATGCTACTCTCCTAAAACCACAAGAATCTGGGTAACACGGGATTATTATAAGGTTAATTCATTTAAAAATACCTTCTAAATACGTCTCTGCACGTCTTAGGTCGCTCCGGCACTAATAGACGTATGACGCGTCCTCTGATGTTCAGACAAAGAGTGACGCGCGACTATTTTTATTAAAACCCACAAGCTGAGGCATACTTTTTTTAATAACTTATGTACGTAGGTGCGGGTCGAGTCATTTGAATTGCACTCCGGGCTAGTTCGCGCTCACGGCACGAGATTTTTTTCCCAGAAAATTGTGGAGTGACGCCCTTTGTGCGGTAGGCTTTGCCGCCTTGAGTCGCGCGGGTTTGTTTCAAAATGTTTTGCTTTTTAACCTCCATGTAGGGTGCCAAGCCGATAATGTTCGTGTTACTCGATATCTAAGTCTTGTAGCTTTGGAGTTTATGTTTTGGTGTAATTTTGACGGTGCAAAGTGGATTAGGATATAGAGACTCGAGTGTTACGACTGCTTTGATTTATATTTAATAATTTTGTGATAAAACATATTGGATAAAATAATTTTAAAATGAGCAATATTACAATAAAATAAAAACGGACATCATTAATTATTTCGTACCCAAAAATTCACATTAACCGCCCAATATCATTCGTCACCTGTTTGTTTACGTTAACTATGGCTTAACCACGGTTTAATTGCTTATCAAGTGGGTGCTTCAGCAGTAAATTAAACAATTTTACCCTTATTTCGTTTCCTAAATTTGTGTCCCCGACGGGTTTTTGGAATTCAGTCGTTGTTTGACATTGTTGCCGTTGCGTTACCGTGTTAACATTTCCTGTTCTTTTGTGCCATAGTGAATAGAATTCTGTTTCTTCTATATTGTTTAATTTGAGGTTGTAGTGTATAGTATGCCACTCGATGCACCTGGTGCAGCTTAGGGCAGTAGTGGCTGACGCTGGGTACAGCCAACGTTGCAACGCTCGTACACTTGGTGTGTACACCATCAGGCGATTTTAGGAGACAGGCTCATACACTCGCAGGCCAGGTCAAGGCCGACATCGATCGTCTTCAACTCGAGATAACCGCTTCGTTGTTAGTATCGTGTTGAGAAATCGCTTTTGCACCGCTACTGAAGCTCGAAACGTCAGTGTGAATGAACGTACCATTAGAAGAAGTCTGGCAGAGAGAAATCTGAGGGCTTGTCGTCCAGCTCGCGCCCCACAACTTCCTCAAGAACACCGTAGAGCTAGACTTGCTTTTGCGCGAGAATATGCTGAGTGGACTGTGGAGGAAACGAAGGACGTACTCATCTCAGATGCGAGCAGAAAAGCCTTAAGAGGTCCAGATGGATGGCAGCTTGTCTACAGGCGCCAAAAGGAAACAGTGGGTAACCATAATGGTTTGGGGAGGTATCTGTTACGAGCTTCTTACCGATCTTGTTGTGTTCGATAGAAGCAGTGTGAACGCTCAAAGGTACGTGGAGGAAGTTGTTCAAGTCCATGTCATGCCTTTCGCATCATTCATTGGTGACAACTTTAGATTAATGCATGATAAGGCACGTTGCCGTACCGCAAGATCCGTCACTGAGTACCTTAATGAGGTCGGGATTCAAGTGGTAAGGAGTGGCCCAATATCCCCCAATCGGATATCCAATATGTCATGGATGGATCGCCAAACCGGCTCCAAGAAGTCATTAGAGCCCAAGGCGGCAACACGCATTATTCTTTTTAATTGAACCACTTTTTTCAAAATGAATATTGTTAATTTTTTATCGAATATGCGACAAAAACGATTTTTGGTATGAATCGACTTTTTTTGTAAGACCTCTGTATTTTTTTTTGTCTCGTGTGTAGGCTATCAACGTACCTCTCATCAAATGTCGTCTAAATTTGACGATTTCTGCAAATTTAAAGAAATACATAGTGCGGGGTTAATTGTGCCTGTGAGTGTATTACAACGAGTCTATGGTTAACCCCCCGGCTGCTGTTGAGCTTAAAAATACCAAAAATCATATTTTAATTTTAAATGCTCTAAACAAGCATAACATTTATAACCTCCTGTTTTTTTTTACTATTAGAACATAGATCTACAATTATTAAACCCTTGGCTGCTATTTTAGTAAGTACCAAAATGGGCCGTCTATACTAGCCGTAGACCCAGTGACCGTTGGGGTAGACTTATTCTTGACTGGAGACCGCGAATCGGCAAACGTTTCGTAGGGTGGAAGGTCAGCTGGATGAGAGTTGCCGAGAATCGAGCTGAATGGCGTTCATTTGGTGAAGCCTATGCCCAGCAGTGGACCGATGCTGACATATTTTGTATCACCAATCTGTCAAAAACACTAAATCGAGAGAACCCCCTGTCGTCGAATACACGTCCTAGTTTAAAATTGAATTGGCAATGTAGCTCGAAATATTTAAGTGCAAACATGCTTTTTAGTATCTTCTAACTTAAATAACAGCGGAAGGGTTAAATGTATACTCTCCTTGTAAGAGTAAAACATGTTGAGGGTGTTATTTCCCGTATGAAAACCCTTTTTTTTTCTGATACCGACTTAATTTTTTTGTTACAAAATGTTCGACACCTGAATGACATCCATAGCAATACACGTAAAAGTAAAAAAAAAATCGTCAACATTTCAAGCGTGCCGCATCGATATTGCGTTCATATCCGTATCAGTACAAACTGTGCACATGAATACCGCTAAAACTGGTGTTACAAGATCAATATAAAAAAATCATGCAGCACAGATACACCTTTGACATGTCAAAGTTGCACAGAATTTCAATGGGCGACGGCTAAAAATATCGAAGTTGTACTTATAGATATGGTCTATGTTCGGTGTTTCCGTGCGTCGGCAAAGGGTCTCCGCGACGCCTTTCATTCATTTCGCTCTGTCCCTTACACTCTTTTCACTACGACTCCGCTTTTATACAGCCACTATTTTAAAATTACTACTCACTCGAATTTAAAATACTTTGCCTATGTTTATTAATGTGACATTTTGATGATTTTCGCCTGCAAAATATAATAGACATTAAACAGACAGTAACAGAATAAATGCATCCACAAACGTGTCTGTATTTTTTTTCGTACAGGTGACAAGTGGACATTCAAATAGGCTGTGACAGACAGACGGTCATTCAGGTACCATATATTTGAATGTTTTAGACAAATATTCACTTAACATGAACGTCGCCAGACGTCTAAGCATTCGTCACATTTATTTATTCGTATAGGTATAGTGGTGGCAATGAAAACTCGATTACATTCAAACAGCACGAACCACGAAAACAGGTAGCTACATCAAAATTGTTTACGTAAATCCTCGTTTATTAAGCGGCACGCAGAAGTCATGGCATTTATTATTAGTAGGAATAAAGATAAGTACACAACGGCTATAAAAATCATGTCTACAGTTCAAGATTTCCGTCTTGGAGGGAAATTGTCGAATTGTAGGAGCGTAGCGCCCGTTCCATCGGCGGGCCTTGTGAATATTTCATTAGAACACATCGCGCATGCGCGTAATCCGTCTCAAGATGACAAAGTTTAGACTTCGGATCTTGTGTTCCGAAATCAAATGTGTCGCCGTATATAGCCGAACGGTAGGTCAGGCTTTTAAAATTAATGAACATTTTTAAAATATACTGTGATACTTTTTTTTCTATTCATAATTTATCCAAACGGAGCTTTCTAGTCTTAGGTACATGTATGCCTACCTGTCTATCACAAGACAATTATTCATGACACATGGCTTATAATTTTTTTATTTTTTTATATAAACCACCACCTGCCTCTAAACTTTTAAATTGGAGACTATGAAAGATGCATGTTGTTTTAATCGACACCATTTTAAATCAGTTTCATGTCTGTAAAATCGTAAGTCCAAAAAAAAGTCGCATTAAGTACTTACTTATAAGTATTTTTTTACCACGCCAGGTTTTTATTGCCTGACACGAGAAAAGAATAGTAACTCATTATTAAATCTACATTATTAAATCTACATTATTAAATCTACATTATTAAATCTACATTATTAAAACTACAACCAAAGTCCTAAACACCAAACTACGGGGACAAAAGATGATCCACCAGGAAATCTGGCAACACAGCATCCCGTTTAACTAGACGAAAGACGTCTGGAATTAAAAGGAATCAAATATGAACGCACTATACATGTTACATGAACGACCGGAGGCTTGGCGGGCTTGCCTCTGCTCTCCGACAACTAAAACTTATACATTAATAATGCGTTTGCTTACAATGCGCTTTAAATGTAGATCCAGCGTGTGTCTCGCTCGCACACCGCGCTCTCTCTCGCTCGCAGCGCACACGACGCGGTTCATGCAAAATGTACGAAGTAAGCGACTAACGTACCCCGCTTCCCTTTCAAGATAATGCTGTTGGATACCCTCCCAGTCCCCTGCCCCTGAACGCTGGCCCTCCCTTATCGGGCTCATATCGATGGCCATCGTCCTCCTACGCCCGCGACTCGTCAAATCATCGTCTGTGCGATGCATCGGCATTGTTTGGATGCTGATTTATTCGTGTGTTCGTGATTTGCTAATGAATTGGGGTGAGAAGAATCTTTAAACCTTACATGTTTGGGGTTAAACTTTATCATGGGATGCGGGAATCAATAGTTTCCAAAAAATATCAAGACAACTGAAGCAAATATCCGTCCCTCTGAGACGAAATGGAACTTAAAAGATATGAAATATGTACGAACTTACTGAAAACATCTTTAACTGGATGCTGTGCACGTTGCTCGTCCAGTTGCTCAATAATGCAATGAATAATTTGTCACCCGCCTCGCTAAGCGGACAATGATACTAACAATGTTTATTAAATTTATTCCTTCATTTCGCAGTTTATGAAGATCCTGGTTATGTGATGATGAATAATGGTATTATAAATGCTAAAGTAAGTTAGCTTTTTTACCTTTTCACGCGTAAACCACTGAACGAATCATCATGAAATTTTGCATATAGGTACTTTGTAAACTGTACAGAAAAGGACGTAAGGTACCTCATCAAGAACAAAAGTATAATTCCCGAGGGAAATACCAATAACTTTCGACGGTTACAATTGCTTTAGGACGCTAGATGGCGCTATGTGTGTTAAGAGTTATTTTTTTAAATATAAGTAATACTTTTTGCAACACTGTTTGTCCGAACACCATGAAAGTTGGCCTTTTTCGACCTCCACGCGGGCGGTGTATTATTTCAGCAAAAAGTGCTTGAAGTGGCTTTGGGAATGTCTTGTCTTTGACTGATGAGAAAAAATATTCGCGCGTTCAAAGAACATTGTTTATTCAAGGAACAGCTTTTATGAGTTGCTTTAAACCAAATAAAGGTAAATAATATATTTTGGATTCTTTGAAGTTTGTTGAAGAACATGTTGAGGAAAAATATAAAACAGAGAGTTGGTTAATGAATCCTGAAATATCAATACTTTTCTGGCGAACTACGTTTGACGCCAAGTTCGCCGAGATGGCTGAATTAATTAGGTGCTAATGATAATATAGTCTCTTCTTCGCCTCAAATCATAAGAACTGTTTTTTTTTTCACCGTTTTGTTGTGATAGCATACACGTCTGCCCATTTACTAATGACATGATTCGACTTTCACAATGTAAGTAAACATCCTAGTCCGTAATTTTTCAGTGATTTTTCCACAAACAAGGAGCGAGCTTCACTAGAAATGTCTCGACACTTATATCAATAAAGGAAGGCCTTCCAGTTCTCACAGAATAGATAATGCTAATGCTCTAAAAAGGCTGTGTAAATTGTGTAGTCTTTTGTAACTTAATCCTAATTTGCTTGATTTGGAAAATAGGATTAAAGAATCTAGATACTTAAGTGACGATCGGTTTTATTTTCCAGAAATATTTAGAGTGGAAAATTAACGGGTTAGGTCAGGAAGTCATTATCCTGTAAAGGTATTTTAACGGTACGGAATTTTGCCACAGATCGCCTTGTGATTGTTGTAATATCTACCGACATGATTTTACGAGTAGTGTTTTACAAGACATGCATTATGTACAGTCAATAGGTAGAGTCAGCCGTGACTTGGGAATGTGTACCTGAATAAATGATCAGATACACCGCTTACCACTAAAATATGCAATAGTTTTGTGTAAGTTGAACGCCTTGGGCGGTACACTTAGTACCGCGCGATATTTTATTTAATAAAGTTACCCAGTTACGGCGTTATTCAACAAAGTTTGTGTAGTTTTCCACCTATTTGTGTAGCGTCCGGATAAATGTTAATGACTGGGACAAACGTGTACGAACGCGTTACACTATTTAACTTGTGTTGTGTACTCTATGTATATTTAACGAAAAACACAAGTATTATCGAGGACATAGTTTACATGCTTGTGGAACTTCTGTATTGTTCTTTTTTAATCACTTGTAAAAGTTCAAAAAGCGTTTTTGCGTAGGGGTTTTGTCGGATTTTTATGTTCGCAGCGCCAAACGGTATCAACTAGAGGTGTTGATAGCACTCCACACTACGTACGGTAATAACAGATTAAAAAGATTGCAACACTGAGTAAAAAACGAGTTAACGAAGCTTTCGAGTATTTTTTTAAATATTTTTTAACTGCATTCGTTTTCAGTCGGTTGTCGGATTTGTATTTTTTATCGGGAAGAATGAAGAGGTAACTCGATTCGAGAGCTTTTATTTGTGTGTTATGTATTCGATATATTTTTTAGGAATGAGGAAAGTTTTGAGTATGAACGTGGATGGATATAAGAGTAGGAGAAGACCAAAAAAAGGATGGATGGACTGTGTGAATGATGATATGGTTAGAAAGGGGGTGACTACCGAGATGATGACTAATAAAGCATTGGCGGATACAAGGGGGGGGGGGGGGCTATGGGGGCCAAGGCGCAAAAGACTTCGACTCAACTTTTCGATTCAATTCAGCCGAAAGACCATTCTCCACGCTACGCCGCTTATAAACATGGCAGCGTACGCGGACAGGGGAGGAGCGGCTTTGCGGACTTGCACTCCTACATATCCACAGGGATGTTCCAGTTGATGTCGATAAAATTATAGATAGGTTTGCCAAAAGCGGCACAAGGCGCGTTAACTTTTAACGTTAGCAAAGGTTGGAGCAGAACTAAAAAAAAAAAACTAGTTTACTCCTTCACAGTCCCCAAATTCAAATCTAAAAAGAGTAAGACAGTTCTTGTCTTCAATCACAGCCGACACATATGCTAGGTCTGTACCTATGTAAGGTCCAGGTAATTGGGAACAATCACGGCGACTGTGATTCGTTCCTCATAACACGAGCAACCAATCAAAGCGTGGGATCCGTTTTTGAATTGAAATGATACAGACGATGTAACAAGTTTCTTCCAATTGCAAACGACAAAACTGGACGGTAACGAGGTTTAGCTTTTAATTCCGCGCTCTGTGTACTGTCGCCGTATCAAGTGTTAGCACTCACAAAGTGTCTGTTAATTTCAAATATTTGGAACACTTGGAAACTTGGAGGGCTGTGATAGGACGTTTGTGAATTACCATCTGACGGTCCGTATAGGTGTAGATGCTTTGCACGACTGTCAACTGCTTATTAAATGACGTAATTAATCAATTATCTGAGGCAGTGAGCAGTAAATGAAGGCACTGAGTACTGGAACCCGTGATGCACTGTTGCACACGAGCGTTCCTGACTGAGCAACCAATAATTTGGTAATTGAAATATGCCTTCTGTAACTCTTATTGACAACTCAAATTTGACACTCGAATCGTGAAATATAATGACCACTTATCAATTCAAGGTATAATTTTACCGAAGTGGAAAAGATAATTGTATGAATGCTTGGAAAAAACAACTACAATTTTACTGGCTCAAATTAATCAAAATTACCTTTGCTGCCAATCGTTTGAACATTATAAAACCAGAACGATATTCAAGTTCTATCAGAAAATGACCACCCTAAGTAATCCCGTAGAACAAAAACAAAAAGTTTAATTTTATCGCGTTAACCGATACTTAATCTAACACAATTAGAGTTCACAACTTTCGTCGTTGACTGTACATATACGGCGAGGCTGTTTTAATTGATCTTGGTCGTTTTCTATTCATTCTGCGCGGGAATCCGATCCGATTGTGTACTACAACCAGCCAGTGACTTGAGGACAACACTGTGACGTCAGATATCACGTATATACCGGCCTTATGTCCGTACATAAAGCTGGTATATACGGTATATACCGGTAGTATTCTATACCTACATGTGCGTGTGTGTTTTAAAAGAATAAGCAAATATTTGGGTAAATTTTATTTTTGGGGTTTTATTTGCACCCACTGTTTCAATTATAAAACGATGGGTGTAAATTCTTAGAATATGCAAATAATTGGAATACCAGTTACAATATTAGAAACAATAGGTTCACAGAGTGCATACACATATATCCTTATGCAAGTCGTTAATGTATTCTAAATTATAAGTTAATGTCCCGAATATTAATACAATATCTATGCTTTGAATTCCATCGAATTGTGAGTAGATTATAAACACCGATGCTAACTCAACATGATTTTACATATACGATATTACAGAGAGCTAGAATAGAAAAAGAGAAAAGAGATTTGAGAAAAGAAAAAACGAGATACGAGAGATCATAAAAAGGAAAAGATTAAAGGAGGTGCCAAAGATTTTAGAATATTTTCGTAAGTCTTTTGTGCAGTAAAAAACGTTTAGTTCTAAATCATCTTATCTAAAATAGTGATGTCTCTGTTTATACTTCAATACGTAAGTATGTTTCATCTTATTTTAAATTAAGATAACTCTTTTCAAAGCTTATTGCCAGGTGTTCTACAGATGCAGCCTATGGACCAATTATACTCAGCGGACTATCAGCAACCTGCGGGTCCAATATAATAATGGATTCAGAATGTTGATGGGGCTGCCCCGTTTCTGCAGTGCATGTCGTATGTTCACCCATGCACACGTTGATGGCTTCCATGCCATCATCAGACAGAAATCTGCCTCGCTGCTTTGCAGAGTGCGGGCCAGCTCCAACTCCATCCTGGAGACTATAGCAGGGAGGTACGACTCTCCACTGCTATATGATATTGTTCGTAGATGCATCTCGAACAATAATCTTGTTACTAAATATTAAGGTTTACTAACATAGATATAAGATTCTTTACTTACTAACCCACTATGGATGTAACTCGTCCGAAATAAAGCTTTTTTTTGTAAACTAATTTCTGCCCGCGCCTTCGTTCGCGTGTAAGTCGTAAGTCACCACAATATATTAAGTAAAACAACAGCCACATTTTTTATAAAATTTCCCTTTATACTACGTTTGTGGTTCTGGTCTCAGCAGCCAAAATATGAAGAGAGTCAGGACTGGTGACGCGGGAGCAAGCGACGTACAGTTGTCCGTGTGCGAAGCAACTTCCCCTGACGTCGACACCCGGAGCCTTCAGTAGTAATTTACTGCTACTGTTGTGCTTGCGAAGTTTTTTTTGTAAATTATTTAGGCCAAGCGCGCACTACGAATCTTTATCGTTGCTGATAATAATCGCAAATCTGTGAACAAGACCAAAATCGCTTGAGAATTCGCTTGAAAAACTATTTTCGTTTGCGATTTTATTTTGCTGTTTAAAAATCGCAACGATGAAAATCGTATTGCGCGCTTAGCCTTAAATGCCCGAATTCCTGCATTAACTACCTAATGGCACAACACTGATACATTAATTGTTGCATTATTACAGATTATTCCTGACGTACATCTATCACTAAAATGATATAACAGTACATTGAAATTGTAAACACACGGGATTTAACAGTCACCTAACCATAGATATTTTTGTTTATAATAAGTTTATAACCATAGATGACAGAAGAGGCCTAAACTTAATTGTTTATCTGTGTACGTTCTACCAATTATCACATACAACTTAAAAAAAGAAAGTCGTAATATATAAATTGTTGGGAATCATACTCGCGTTTGTATTGTTCTGTTCAAAGTTGACTAAATTAGCTAATAATGTCATGGCTCATGAGTGACTGCTTAGCTCCATAAAGGTATGATAATCATTTGAGGCTCTTGCAAACAGGCGCGACGCCACACAAAGGCACCGCTCGTCGTCGCGCGACACTCGGAGTCTTTGTGTCGCGTTGTCGCGTCGCGCCATTGCGAACGAGCCTTTATGCGGTTGAATCTGTAACTATCTGCTATATTCGTTTCCTATTCAGCCCAGTGAAGTAATGGAATAATTCGACTGTTTTTATACACTGGAATATTGTGTTATCTCTCATCTCAATCTCATTCGGGACTGTATATGAAAAGTTTTTTGCGATATCTGACTTTTCTAGTACTCAAACTCCAGTCGGTCCGATAGAATTTTTTGGTCCTTATAAGAAACAGGATCAATTGGAATCAAAAAAAGTTTTTGTGAAAATTAACCATTTTCTTTTTGACTATCTGGAATATTCTAACGTTTTGGCTCGTCCTTTTAAAATTTGCGGTAAACTGTAGATAAATACGAATATAATGCAAAATTGCTCATCCCCCATGCCGAATAGCGTGATAATTGATAGCTTACAGACGGACCAGAATATAGCGAACATAAACATTCAAATAGCGATGACGCTAGTAGAAAAGCAAAAAAAAAGAGTATGGGTTTGACATAAGCTATCGAAATGTCACGTGATCATAGATCAACGAATAGAAATTGTCTAGACAATGTTAAAATCATGCGGTTCTATGAAACGAATCGACAGCGTCGAACGATTACTTCCTTAGAGATGCGTAGCCAAGTGGCACTTTTTGACAAGCGTTGTCGCTTGTTTTCGATTCGTATGATAGAAACATTAGCGAAAGCGATAGCGGTTATAGAAATAGAATCGCTACGAAGCGAATGTCATTTGTGTAGGCTCTCAGTTTTGATTTCGCTACGATTTTATTATAATTACTATTGATAAAATGTCGAAACACCCTATAAAATATTGCATGACAATCCCAACCAACAAGATATTATCATCCAGTATTTCACGAATGGATGTCCCTTAATGGGCCAACATGAAAATTACAAGCCCCTATCTGCAAAGGATTAATCGGAAAGCCGATGCTGCCGTATGGCACACCTAATGAACGCCTGTCGGTCGAAAATAAGCGTAGCAGCTCTGCACAGTCAAATTCAATAAGTTAAGAAAACTGTAAAATAGAACATGGACAATTTCGCTTCTGAGGCAGTCTTTAACGTGTATTCGGTCTTTTATGATTTAAATAGGGGCAGCGTGTGTTCGGCACGAGGACAGGACCGGAGCAAAATTGCAGTGCGAACATTTCGTTTGCATTTAGAAAGAGGATTATACGCGATTGGTATACAGGGTGGGAAGGACATCAAAGCGTAACCTGTTACCATGGATTCAATACTTGATTCTGAAAACCGTGTGTTTAATTTGAAGTCGGTTGTTTAAAACAAAATGCTGTTACATACATTTTGATCGCGCAGGTATTGCTATTTTATGAAACAGCTTTTTTTTTTGATAACCTGCTTATATTCTACCCTAGGTGGTCTAATCATTGTGCTGACTTAATGGTTACAGTTATCGTATCGATTTCCCTGCCACCCTGATGTGTCTGATTGGATTACCGTTATTTTTATACTTTGTATCATTTTATACAAATCCCTCTTGCGTATAGTTTTAATCTTTTTATCGTTTCAAGTCCTTCTTTAACGTATTATGGCCAAAAAGCCCCAGCAGTACGATAGTCTGGATTAAATATGAAATCCTATTTCATGAAAAAGTCATTCAACCAGGGTATAACTTACAGGGTTATTTAAATTAATATAATTCTGTAAATACTTACTTGTTACGGTCACTAATCATATTTTGTTCAACATACAACCTGACACTGACCTGCAAATTGTAAAAAACCGTAATAAAATTCCTCCTTAATAAAATACTCTAAATGCGTTCCTCTCAACGTATCTGCAGCATGGTTAGATTCGTTTCTATCCTTTATCGGATGTTGGTTAAACTTAATAACACGCTGTATCCATTTGCGAACAGTAATTGACATTAAATAATTGATTTTCGGCCCGCCATTGGATGTGACATAGGAAGTCGGCTCGCTATGTTGTGACCGCCTACATAAATCTTTTGCACGAAGTGAAAATTACTGATTTAAATCATGTCTGTTTTGTCGAAGAGCTTCGTGCTTCCAATATACCTACGGTTTTATTTTGTACCTGGACATATGGATATAAAATTTTGGGAGACATTTTGCAACGATCTAATTATAAGTCATTCCATAAAAAACGTTCCATAGTATGAATCCGTGTGACGGTGTATATTTTGTTTTATTTATCCTATCTCTTATGTCAAAAAGGATAATAGGATGATGTTGTAGAAAATTAAGTTTTTTTTCAAAGGCTGGTATGAATATCTGATATGAATTTGAAAAATACGTTATTATCTTCAAACAAAATATCAACATGTTAGCAAAAAAAGGTTCAGCTTCTGTCTAGCTTGGACGTAAGCTTAGTACACGCATTGTTTTATTATACCAAGCCAGTGACAAAGATGATTCTGTAGGAAAAATACAAGAAAGTTTTCTTGCGACGTCTTAGCACCGCACCGGTAGGTACTGAGAGAGCCTTAAAGTAAGACAACTCAAATAGGATTTCACAACTTTTTATATTTGATTTCACGAAACAGAAAAAGGATAAGCCAAAGTAAAAAATAAAAACTCAAGAGAAATATGAATTTGTAAGCGTTTTAAAGTCTATGCTAGACAAAGACGGCACTGCTAGCGTCTGACGTCACAAAACAGAAACACCAATCCCAGCTTCGCATCATTCAGTAGGTACACTGATCGTTTTGCGTGACAAGGATAGGAAATAAAATTCAAAAGCGTGTAACTTCTCCATTTTTCCACCGTTTTTGTTTATTTTATTACCTTTCGCCTTTTTTTTAAGTGGTAACCTCTTTAAAATTGACACTAAATGCATAGACAAGTAATTGATGTTACGTCGGGTGCTGACACGCGGATTACAATAATTATAAATATTATATTTTTATAATACGTTACTCACACATGTATTTTTTTTTATTGTTTTCTGTATCTACCCGTGACATCACAGCAGCGGGCCCTATCGGAATAACAGCGCTGCGACACTAATTGTTAAATGTCGTAGCATCATGCTAAGATGGGGTCTTTTGGTCTCATAAAGGACTTTCTGTTTTGATTTTCATTTTACAATTTAGTTATTTTTTGTTTTTAACAGTGTATTTAGTTTAGTTTCTGATATTCCAGTTCGAGTCCCAATAAATAGTTTTTATTTCTGTATTCTCTCAAATATTATATTCATGTATATTTTTTATAATATTTAAATACTTACTCTAAAATATAGTAGTATCTAGTAATAGGTATCTAGTAGGAACCTATTATAATATAGTTCCCTACACATCACGATACGTGTCCACCGGTGGGCGCGATTCTTATTTTTCCACTTTCATTACTAGTAGAAGAATGCCCCAACTAGATCGAGGTTTATTGGATTTCAAATTCGTTATTGCAAGTGCCTTTTTCACTTTGGACGTTGCGAGATTTTTTCCGTCGTGGACACAGTACAATGGAAACTATTGAAGTACTCTATATTGCGTTTTTTCGCGTTGACAGTCGTCATTGGAACTGTGTTGGGTGGCGAACAGAATGTTTTATAGCTTTTGTAATAACGCTGTTTGATTGGACGCCGCTGCTGTGGAGGGAGGGGGGCGGCAGTCGAACACCTCTTTTATTTAAAATATTCAATATTAGTAACGCGAGTCTAGAAATTGTTGAGAATTGTATTTTCATTTTTATATTTACTCTTGTCTTTTTGAATAAGTATCGTGTTACCCAGTAGGGTTTTGGAGGTCAAATAGGTACGTAGTCTTTTCAGCTGCAACCGATTAGACTGGAAGCTGACCCCAATATAGTTAGGAAAAGGGTAATCAGAAGATGATGACGTGTCTTCTGTGGATATTCAGAGTAGCAAGCGGTTTAGTCATTATCAAATTAGAAGGAATAGTTTTACTTCTGTCCATTGACAACATTTATTTTGCACGCCTCATAAGCGAAGCGCGTGAGTTAGTGCTCTACTCTCGCCTTACAAAGAACAAGTAATTCCTTGAGCTAAAAATGTCTCTATTTACTTCATATCGCACTTGTAGAATAATATTCACACACAAACGTCAAGAAAAAACACTAGTTTCAACACTCATGCTATTTTCAAAAGACATTTTGCTATTTAAAATAATGAAAAGCCTTTTTTTTTTAATGCTGTGGACGTCCGTGTATCTGTATGTATTGATCCTGGCGTGGTCACGATAACCGGTTAGTCCCGCTATGGTATGGTCCCGGTATGGCACCCTCTTAAAATACCTATCAAAAAGTCCCGCTATGGTACCCTTCAGTTTTTGGTACTGTTGTAAAGAAAAGTTATACAATGCGTTAAGAAAAAAATAGTATTAATAAAAAATATCTTTTCTTAACTAGTAAGCTATCACCAATTTAATTAGTTTTGTGTTTCTTAAATAATAGGGTTTGTCCTCAAAATAGTAGATCTGTCACCAAAATGTAGTCACCAAACAATGCAAAATCAGTTCCACAATAGCCGACGGAGTCCCGCTTCGCGGGACTCCTACTTCTGGGCGGTTTAAAAAAAAATAACCACGAAGGGGACGGCGGGGTCTTTCAGACCCCGCCGTCCCCTTCTAACCTAACCTGTCCGAGTCGGGGTGCCCCAAGTTGTACCAAATACCTGGGAACAATTTTTGTTTATCTGAGAACGAAAATATTTCGTGGCGATAGATGTATTGATACCCTAAATCAAGGTGGGATCATCCCAACGAGTAACAGTGTAACAGTAACTGTGACTCGTTGGGAATTATTATCCAAAACATTCCCAACGAGTCACACTGTTACCCGTTGAGGTGTGACTCGTTGGGAACAAGCTATTATTTTTTGTAGTTTATGTTTACAATTTGCGCCTTTTTCTCCATGTTGATTATTTGTAATTAATATTGTTGATTATTTTAAAAATTACATTGCAATTAATATTTCGTTTTACTGTTTGATATTTTTTTATAAATATTTTGAATTAATAAAAGACTGATTTAATATCGCAAACAGACGTTTTATTGATACACTCCTAAAAGTATTTATTTATAGATACACTTTTCTTTTCAGTTGTACCTTCTATTGTCTAACGTAGATCTAAAAGATGGGTACCATAGCGGGACTTTTTGATAGGTATTTTAAGAGGGTGCCATACCGGGACCATACCATAGCGGGACTAACCCACGATAACTCCCGAAAAACTTAACTAATCGAGTCCATTTTTTTAAATGTCTTTAGTATTTTCGAAAACTAAGTCCTTTCGAAAATCACGGTCTAATTCAATCTATTATAATTGTAATTAGTAATAGGTATAAAAATACGACTGGACATTTCGATCATTGTATATTTTTTTATAGAATTGAATGAGATTATGAGGCGTGCACTTTTGGAATTACCAATCTTTTTTAAATTACGTTTACGAATATTTCTTAAAAGTTTAGGATCATAAAATAATGTGAATCTTTAAAAATATTTCATGTTTCTGAATCTTTTGGGACACTTTCCATAATTAGATTATTTTAGATACTATCCAAATACAGTCAAATTTGAATGGTGAAGAGTAGAAGCATCTACTTATTTCATATATACTATATACTACTATATTTATTTTTATTTTACTGTAAGCGCAATAATATATAATACCCGCATCACAGTCATTAAAAACAATTTGTTAAGAAAACAACATTATTAGAATGTAGGTGTGCAATGTCTTAGCGACTTGCTGACGACTTGGACACAATATATTCCGATCCGATTTTTTGTAACTGATGATTCGGACACCATAAAAAAAAGCTGTTTTGTACAGTCAGATAAAAACTTCCAACGATACCTTAACTGTAGAAATCCGTCCTCCACCCAGCCAATAGTTGTAAAAAAACAGTTTTAAACGGATTTTAACGTAAGCAGTCGTTTTTAAAAATCCATATACATACATAGACATGGCCCTTGGCAGTCAGATAATAAGTATTAGCTCAAGTGCAGTAATGAGCGAAAAGCGCTAACGTTGACAATTATAACATAATGTTGTATGTATATAATTTATTTAAAAAATAATATGGAACAGTGACTCCCTTGCATACTTCCCTCACAGGACACCAGAGATTTACGCATAATTTTACTCCATTTATCCGCAAACACATTTCATTAAAAATGTTCTTCCATGGTGGGAGTACCTAGATGTGAAATAAGGTAAGATTCTGTGACATTCAAATTCCTTCTTAAATGTGTTCCGAATATCCGATTGTGGAAACAAAGGTCAAGCTTGAAATAAAGAAATAATTTAATGATAGCGTTAGATAAATACTAGCATAAAAAAGACATCATTATCCATTAGAAAAAGTCAGCTATAATATTAGCATGTGTTTATTTTACATATACTGCGCTCAATAACCTAATCGGTTTGCAGGTAAAAGCCGGCACCGCCACCGTTGTTCAATATAATTTGTTTAGAGAACAAGTATACACAATGGATTAGCAAGATAAATAATTAAATGAGCTACAACCTTGTGGTTATAGTTAATAAAAGTAGGCTCAGAATGCAACAAATTTCATGAAATTTTAATGACAGGGTGGCGCCTTTCATTCACATACCCCATGTAGTAGCAAATCACCATTTATTGAAAAGATCGATATTTCCAAAGCTGAAAGAAAAAATAAACAACTCAGTTATTAATCTGATCTGTGAATGGAAGAACAAGAACAAGTTGTTTAATAACCCAGACTCGACCTACTACTGAGAATTTCCTGATTCAAAATCCCAATAACACTGATTGAACCCAGGATCCCGCGCTCGGCACTCGTGCTACAAGAACATTAGGCCAACAAAACAGTCATAAGACCTTAGATCATGTTGGAGTGCTGTTGGATATCCCCTAGACACCAGCTCTATGCTGCAGACCATACGGTCTATCATTCATTAATTTATTCATGTTTACGTAAAATAAATTAAACTTCAACCGTCGCAGCGGCATATAGTCCACCCTGCGCCACGGCGGCTCGCCGACTGATTATCATAGGTAGACGAAACGGTATATATAAACGTGATATATGTGGATATGTGGGTAGTTTGTGAAAAAGGACGTAAGTTCGAATGTTTAACTTTATGCGTACAGTTGAAGATTGACTGCCTCTTCTGTCTTGTGGTTGCTAAAGCTACTGCTGAGCATGAGGTCCTGGGTTCGATTCCCAGGTCGGGCAAAGTGTTATTGTGTTTTCGATCAGAAATTTCTAAGTAGCAGCCGAGAGTCTGGATTTGTGACCGGTTGATGGTAATAAGCTCAAGCTCACCCTCTGTTACATGGGACTTAAACATACCTGGCGAAACGTGGGTGTAGGTAGATACTATAGGTACAACTCTGCCTAATCCTTCGAAAGAACAGGCGTGATGGTATGGAACATTTATTTTTGCAATTTCAGATTGCCTTTCAGGATTACTGTTTTTGAGTATCCTATTTTCCTTAGATTCCACTTTGGAATCAACGACATTTCTGATTGACCGAACAAAATTATTTTAAACTAGCTGACTTAACAGTCGTTGTATTAACCAGGTTTCAATAGCTCATACAAATATCCCATAGAAAAAAGGATGTTCAGTTTTTCCCGTATTTGAAAATTTTCCGGGATTTTTTTCCAATATTTCCTACTATATAAACCTAATTGGAATTATTACGAATATTTTAAAATAAAAAATAGCGAAATCGGTCCAGCCGTTCTCAAATGATGCGCTTACCAACGAATAACATTTCATTTCTATTTATAGTTATAGATAGAGAAATGAGTTGAGCTTACTCCTGGCTCCTTAGACCAATTTGCGCTTGTTGGCTAATTTCGGACTTCAGCATCAACCTGAAGTTTCATCTCAACACCTCTCTGTCTCTTGTATATATCTAAACTAATATTATAAATAGGTAAAACTGTTTGTTAGTTAGTACAGGTCCCGTCACGTAAAAAGAATGCTGAGTGACATGGAGGGGATTAGTTATTATATTATATCATTATACTGTTACTATAGTATAGGCTATTGTTTTATAATATAAGTGTAGTTGTTTTATTGTAGAATCATAATAGGTAATTTACTAGCAACTTAGTGCTTTGGAATAGGCTGGAATTAAATTAATCGCTCGGTGCGCAGGTACACGCCAGCGTTCTTTTTACGTGACGGGGCCTGTAGGAGCTAGTCTCTGGAAGTACTGATTATGAGTACAAAAATGATTACACTGATAGAAACACATAGTACACTATTACCGTGTGCCACAGGATAAAAATGAATTGATGTTCGTTAGTCTCGCTAAAACTCAGAAACGACTTGATCGATTTGATTTTTGTTTTGTTCTAATCACCTCGTTACTGGGATGATTTAGAAGAAAAAAAAAATAGGAAAATCCCAAAGGATTTTTTTTGACAGGACAACGTCTGACGGGTCAGCTAGGTAGTTGGCTAGGTGGAGTAGGTAGGCGGCGTATGTGTAGGTAGCGTAGGTAGGGTAGGTACGGTTGGTAGATAGGTAGGGTAGGTAGGTAGGGTAGGTGTTATATACTTAGTGCTACCTGTGCGAAGCCAGGCCGGGTAAAGCTAGTGTTTTATAAGTATAGTAGTGCAGGTCACGTTTATTAAGAACTATTTAAAAAATTCAACGAAGCAGTCTCATGAGCACTAAGGCTAATCTAAGAAAATAGACCTCAAAACAAGATGTTTCTTCGTAATAAATGGATCAAGTACCTAATCAATTCTTGTTTTCCATAAAATTTTCAAACATTGGCAATGACGGCCAATTGAGATGTCATTCATAAGGATTTGTTAACTTTGTGACGTTTAGTGTGATCGTAACTTTACATCGGGCTGAATAGCTTTTCGGATATATGACAACATAATTGGATTGTTGATAGATTACTATTTTACCCGAGTGTTGTCCTAATTTTGACGGTTTCTTAAGAGTTAGGTAATTTTGTAATCGGCGAAAATTCATGTACGATAGACGAGATTATTTTGTACAGCGTAGTCATAATTGTTCTCAATGATACAAATGTTATTAATAAGAATGTTTTGCTCAAGAAAATCGTTAATCTTTTCGGAAAGCTGCTGGAAAGATGATGCTGCCTGCTGTACTAAACTTGACCCTCTCCGCATTATACAGAATGATATGTATGACACATATCTAACACCAATTCAGTGCCGCGACACGTGTCGAAAATGAAAGTTGTTTACTCAATTATCGGTGTTTTTTTCCGAAATAATTATTTTCGATAACGATTTAACTGTGCAAACAAACCAAAAAAACGCATAAAAGTATTTGTTTTTATTACGTATTTAGGACACCTCCATCTCATTCTGTGTCCGATATAATTATGTCACTGGAAAGTCTTCCACTGATGTGACAAAGTCGAATTCTTAATTGATGCTTAATTATCTTGTCAAATTGTAGATTGAATGAAGGAAATAGACATATGACCTAAAAGTCTAGTGTAGATAGCCTTTCTTTCTAGTATTGATTTCAATTGGCCTTACCCTATTCTTAGCGTTTCGATGGGAATCTAAATGGAGTGGAGTGGTATCTGGATGGACGATATTTTGGGATTAAAATAGTAATATTGCACGATGAAAAATAATTTCGGTTTCACTGTATTTAGGAAGCCGAACTGGGGATAGGAGTTGTTCTGAATGGCACAGAAACAAAATTGAAATTGAATATTAATAGGTCACCGTGCAATACTTCCACGACGTGACGCCTTCGTTCTACAGATACTCCTATGTCAATGAAATTGACAGCAGTGTAATACTACCAATCTCGCGAAGTATTGTAAATTACTACCTGTAGGTACCCGAGAAAACCATTCCAATTTATATAACCCCCACCGATAAAAGCAAACGATACATACAGAAAAAAAAACTCGCGTCGGATATTAAAAGTTTCATAGCCGGCCGATTAGCGAACATTTAAACGGGAAAAATTTTCCCCGAGCACAATATTGCACGGCCAGTTCAGGAGTTATCTTTAATTTGTAAACCAATAAATGTTAATACATCAGGTCGGGACATGGCAATCGAATGCTCTGTTCAATTCAATTTTTCACGTTGCCAAACTAATTTGTGAACTATACGCATGGGGTTTGGGTTTCCCTTTCGGTACTACGGTAATTATTTTGTTTGTTAAATGTTTTTCGCGGCAGAGCCGTTACGTGTTGATCGGTGGTCAATATTTGATTGGACCGTGCGTGCCATTTTCCGACGACATTATTTAAAAAGAATGTATTTACTAACTGGGATATAATAGTAATGTATTCATTTGTATTGTCATATTCAGTTCTGATGATAGTTAATAGAGATGCGCTCGAGTTGACTGAAAATAAAAGGTTTTTCTAAACCCTGAACATACAGCCAAATTCCAGCGAACTCTGGGAAGCCTTTACAAGGAATGCATTTTCCTAAAGAGCTACTAAACACATAAGTACCATCTATCAAAAGGTGACCAAGAGGGTTAAAATAAGTTAGTAGGTACTATATGCTACCTGTTACTCTGAAATTGGTACAAATGAACCTTTGAGTTCACAGCCTCAAAAAAAACACAATGCTGCCTTACTTACTTGTTGTCTTTCATCTATTTTAATACAACTAAAGTCATGTATTAGATTAGCCTCCTTGAGCAACAGAGAGAGCAGTGGTAGCCCAGCGGTAACGGCCGTGAGTTACGAGTTGTAGGTGGTAGGTTCGAACCCAGACAGGCGCCTTACTTTGTGTAAATTATTTCATCACCACTGCACTCGAAACGGTGAAGGAAACCGGCATGTCCTAGAGCCAAAAATTCGAAGACATGACATGTGACATCTACCAACCCGCACTGGGCCTCCTCTCACACCTCTCACAGAGAGAAAGCCTATGTCCCAGCAGTGGGAACATTATAGGCTAATTATGGGTTATGGATGTCAGGAACACCCTGGGATGTCAGCTTAGCTACCACCTCACTGGCTTATGTTTTTACCACGATGTGAGCTATGCTTTTAATAAGCGCAGCCGTGAGGCGACCACTAGGTATTGTTGTTAAAATATTACTTGCACTTTTTATTTTGTTCATTGTATTTTATGTCACGAACAGCATCCAAATAAACTTTATTCTTTCTTTTCTCAGCATGATCATCATCATCTTCCTTTACTTGTCCCATGCTACTTGGGGTTCATGCAACACGATTTCTTGTTCCATTCTCCCCTTCAACCGTCACTTTTAATAAGCGTGATACGAGAGGAAAGCAGCAACTGAAAATAACTCCACAAAAAATAGCTAACTTAGAGTAAAAGGGACCAGAAACGTGAAGCCTGGTTTCCTAGCCTAACCCGATAAGTATTTTACCTTCTTTATGGGGGATGCGCTAAGGTAGCCCGCGAAATTAAAATTTTCTTACTTTTTGCAATTTGCAGGTCAGTATCAAGTTGTATGGTGATCCAAATATATAGAGAAAGAAAAGAAATGTAACCATAAAAATCATCAATACATCTCTCTACGTTCATATCACCCTATAGAATGACTATTTCATGAAATTAGGATATTTGAGGCCAATTCTAACTTAAGGAGTTATATTGCTGATTCTAATGATTATAATGCTCTAAAGCCATGTTTGTTAAGGCCGCGAAACATATTTTAATCAACATACAACCTGACACTGACCTGCAAATTACGAAAACGTAAGTAAATTTGAATTTCGCGGGCTTCCTTAACGTATCCCCCTTAAGACTTACTAAGTAATTCAAGTCAGTTACCAGTTTAGCTCAAAATAAATGTGTTGCCGATGAACTTTTCTAAGCACTACTACGAGTAGGCTACGATCCTCTACGAATAGACTACGAATAGCTACGAACGGTATCGACTCGACGGGTGACTTCATTTAATCTTTTTAACAATTGAACATTTTATAAGACACTTGACTAGCTCATTTGAATTTACGTCACATGTTTTTTGACAACTCTTGAGGTACAGTCAATCCGGGTAACCTTCAATAATAACATCAGCCCAAAATTCTATTTGAAACTTTCTTTTTTTTTAGCTTTGTAAACATTATGTAGAAGGTACCTTCAACATATTGTTTACAAAGTTTGTTGCAAAACAATTAGGCGCAAGCTAAAAAAAAAAGTCTTTAAAATTAAATATTCTTACATAATTGACGAACATTAAATTGTTTTTTTTTATAAGTTAAGATTCTAAACCACAATAATTAACACAACACTTTTTAATATTTTAAACATTCAACCCTCCACTTACCGAAGCCTATAATTAATTTGTTAAAAAAAAAGTACATAATTTAAATGTGCGTTCAGCGAATGTCAGAAGCTTTTTGCACTTGATATATCGTTGCAATCAACGTGCTTGTCGCATATAACAACGTATAGATTTCATTTTATTACGCGCCCCGTTAAATGTTGCGCCAATGGATACTATGAAGTTTTCACGGCTTTTTAAACGATTTTCATGATGACGTGTTCCGGGGTACTTGTTTAGCTACAGGTTAATTTTGCGATCTGTGATATGTCATGAGATCGGATATTCGGATGCATATTTACCTAAAGTTAATTTTTAGCTACGAAAGTATGGAAGTGACTTCTTAATTTTTTTTTTTTTTTTATGTAAAAAAAATCTGATGCTTATTTATTTAAAATTTATGTTTAACCCCAAAGCAAATATTTATATGTAGAGTGTAAGAGGAGGGGGTGGTGTGTGCTAGAAACTCAAAAAAAAAATACAATGTGGAATATATTTTTTTATTAAATTAAGTACCTATTATAATCCTGATTAGTTGTAAATATTCGTTCGGCTAAAACAACTTTAATCACTACCTTTCAACAGCCTATGATTTGGAGCTTGTTCCCAACGAGTCACACCTCAACGGGTAACAGTGTGACTCGTTGGGAATGTTTTGGATAATAATTCCCAACGAGTCACAGTTACTGTTACACTGTTACTATATCATCTATCGCCACGAAATATTTTCGTTCTCAGATAAACAAAAATTGTTCCCAGGTATTTGGTACAACTTGGGGCACCCCGACTCGGACAGGTTAGGTTAGAAGGGGACGGCGGGGTCTGAAAGACCCCGCCGTCCCCTTCGTGGTTATTTTTTTTTAAACCGCCCAGAAGTAGGAGTCCCGCGAAGCGGGACTCCGTCGGCTACGCCTCATTATTGTTGAAATACTTATTAGGACACACCTATTATAATACATACAAAAACATTTATTTGGTACTAGACCTTATATCTCAGGATTTTAGGTGATTTATTGTGGAACTGATTTTGCATTGTTTGGTGACTACATTTTGGTGACAGATCTACTATTTTGAGGACAAACCCTATTATTTAAGAAACACAAAACTAATTAAATTGGTGATAGCTTAAATGATACCCTAAATCAAGGTGGGATCATCCCAACGAGTAACAGTGTAACAGTAACTGTGACTCGTTGGGAATTATTATCCAAAACATTCCCAACGAGTCACACTGTTACCCGTTGAGGTGTGACTCGTTGGGAACAAGCGTGATTTGGTCCGGTTTGGTCACTGAATCTGACGTTAGCGGGATTCTTGCGATTCTAATTAGCGCATTCGATATTAGCCAACATCTCAACTTTAGGTTATTATGCATCCGAATATCCGATGTCTGGTTATGAGTGGTTTTTGGAGTACATAACATGACACTTGTCATCCCCGAAGGGTGGGGCAGGGGTACCTAATACCAACATTGTTAGTAACTGTCATTTAATTCAATGTGTTAGTTACAATTATAATGCAAGTTTCATCATTAAGAAAAGTAAAAAATTACTTTGAAAAAAATAGTTGCAGATTTTTTTAGAAAGTAATATGTTTTAATCTCGTAGCGCTTTAAATTCCTAACGTTAACTTGAAAAATGTTTACCCTAGCATCTATCTCATTCATCAATAGACAATAATACCTATCACAAAACACAGTATTTCGACCCCTGTGACATTTCAAAAGAGACAATCGTTAACACGCACCACATAACTCAACAGTCGCCAGCTTGTTACAACCACTAGTATATTACCCCTAGTACAATACCCCTAGTATAATACCCCTAGTATAATACCCCTAGTATAATACGCGATCCTATGCACAGACTTATGCATTAGTTATTACACATTTCCCGATTAAGGCCAAACTTAATTACGTAAATACGTATGTGTACATAATCACCCTATAATGTTCCCACTGCTGGGACACAGGCCTCCTCTCTGTGACAGGGAGTGGGCCGTAGTCCATCACGCGGGCCCGGTGCGGGTTTGTGGATGTCACTAGTGTTCGAATGTTTGGTTCTAAGACATGCCGGTTTCCTCACGATGTTTTCCTTCACCGTTTTGAGAGCAGTGGTGATGAAATAATTCACACAAAGTAAAGCGCTTGCCTGGGTTCGAGCCCACAACCTACAACTCGTAACTCGGGGCTATTACCACTGGGCCACCACTGCACGTATGTGTGCGGAGGCATTTTGTGCGCACATGTAGTTTTTGGTAATGTACAGTAGGAGATTAAAAAGGTTAGGCAGTTTTGGATACATTTTTAGAGGTACCAAAGTCCATAATGAAATAAATTGTCAGTGATAAATAAACCCATACAGGACAGGTTGACTCAATCTGTGTGGTACTTTCTTCAAAATACCATTTCAGATACTAATCTACATGGTCTTCGCATGTTCTGACCAAGATTATGTCTGGACTTTAAAAGAGACCTCTGAGTTTGTTTCGGCCTTTCTTCTCAGAGTAGTCAGATAGGACACGCCGACCTCATCTAGTTAAAAAAATATGATTGACGTGTGTTTGTACAAACCTACTTACAGAAATAAAAACATTTATCATATTTATTTGAAAACTTAACCTTTAAATTCCGCGTGTGCACAAACCTCGTTGCCATATTATAGTACATTGTAAAAAAAAAATAAGAATAAAATGTATCAACTCGAGATTGCTAAAGAAAAGTTTTATTGTAAAGATAGTATATAGAATCGAAGCCAGATGTAATTACTTTAACTCTCATTCTCCGGATAAAGCAGATTGCGAGCCGCATCTGGTCAATAATAGAAAGAAATCAAATAGATTAGCGGCAAGGATTTATTTATTTATTAAAACTTCATGCACAAGTAAAAAATATACTGTACAAAGGCGGACTTAATGACTGAGGCGTTATGTACCAGGTTACCTTAGAGTGATGCAGAGACAAAACATGGCAGGTGTACCATAAAGTATAGGTAGCTCACTTGATAGAAGTTATCCTGTTCAATTTGCAATCATTCATTCATAGATTATCCCGAATTTGAAATTTTTCCGGGAAACTTTTCTAAATCTTTTTACCATAAAAACCTAATTTGGACTATTTAAAAAAATAGCCAAATCGGACCAGCCGTTCTCAAGTCATGCACGTACCAACGAACAGCATTTCATTTTTACACGCTTTATATTAGCTTCACTTGTATGTTTTTATTTATACAGGTTGGCAGGGTCATCGACGCACAACCTGTTACCATGGATCCAGAACATGTACTGGGGTCCAGCATCATGATAAGGGTCCAGCACCATGATACTGGACCCTCTGTGTTGAATTTTTTCATCGGTTTTCTTTTTTTAATCTACTATTTCCTACAAAAGTGAAATACGCGGCCCAAATTAATGGAACAGCTGTATGATAGGAAATGCTGCAGTGTATATTTAGTGCAATAAATAAAGAATGAACAAAAGTTAAGCTCGAGCTGCGAAAGCAGAGCTTATGCTACTTAGCGAAGCTTATGACGAGCTTTTAATATTAATACTTGGTAAAGTGCTACATTTGAGATTCAGTCTTATGAGCTATGTCAGCGCCACACAAGTCAGCGCTGTAATTAATACAGCCAAACTATAGCAAAGTTTATTAAAAAGGGAATGTTTAACCCTCCCGCCGCCGGCCACATCCAGTAATATCCCGACGCGCGAAACGGTATTTTATCGCTCATAGTATATCCAGTCGGTTAATGAATTAAGCCGGGCGAGTGTGAAAACAATTTTGTCCGGACAACGGTGATAATACGAATTTATTATATCATTTAAAACGTCGAAACATTAACAAAACCGTGATACTTATACAACATTGGGCAGCCATCCGTTCGTGAGACCGCTGCGTTACTGTTCACTGGGAAATATTAAAATGTAACGTATTGGAAATGTGCTGTCTGTATCTTTAGTTAAATTATTTGTAAGCATTATTTAATGTTAATCGTGTGATATAGTTTTTACACTTATATAGTGTCGCGCCTGTTTTAAGGAGCCTTAACAGGTAGGTATGTGATTAAATGTTGTTGATAATGCAATTTAAAGCTACCGTAAGCAGAGTTTAATTAATAGGCATTATTCCGTGCAGGTCACTTATTGTAAATAACTAAAATAACAACAAGATGCCAATCAAACGAGACAAAAGGAGTATGTAAGGATCGTAGCAGGTGGCGCTCTGTAGTTTCTGCCTACCCCTATGGAATCAAGGCGTGAGTTTATGTATGTATGTATGTGAAGCCAATCAACTAGTTTTGTTAAAGTTTAGGTAGAATAAAAACACCACAAACTAAAAAAGTATTTAAACCTGAACGAAATGTATAAAAAAGCCGCTTCTTTTAAATCGTGTGCGGGAAAAGTTTAATTTTTTTATCTCACCTCAAATGGCTGAACTCTGATTGTCAATCGTCCACACCGCGGGATATGCCCCGATGGCGGTTAAAAATTCGCGTCAAATTAAACCATTGTCCCGGAGTGCTGCGCTGGTCGGCGCGGCAGGGTTAATTGCCGAGACCAATTATCGCCACCGGTATCACTGTTAGTTTACGATAACTGACCGCTAGCGCCTTTTTCACGGGCCCACACTAAAATCTGTGCAATATTTGCAATACGATCTGTCTATCTTGTTATTAAAATGAAACCGGGACGGGCCGAGCGACACCAAACGGCCGGAGGTCCCGTGCCTGCGATTGTTGAGCACAGTCCAACCAAAATATTTTGCACGACAAAATATTTTGCATGACAGAATATTTTGCACGATAAAATATTTTCTACGACAAAATCTGCTATTAATTTAGAGGATTGTGTTATTAGGTTATTTGTTGTGTTATAAAGCGCATGCTTTTTTTAACGAGCGGGTAATTTCTAGTCGCATGACTAAGAAGTTCCCGCTAGTTTAAGACGGCTTAATCGCGTCCGGTAGATGAAGCGACAAATTTGATCGCCGGAGCCAAATTACAGCCGGGTTACCCTTCCCCCCGGCGGCACCTCGCACCCCGCGCCCCCATCGTGGTTAATTGCCAAAACAATTAAACCATTTATCAACAATACCAAATTTAAGTGTCCGATTTCATTCGACATAAGCGGCGCACCCCGGCGGTGTCACGCCCCTAATTATTTTATGTGGCAAACGTACGCCATTCGCATCTTCAAACAGAATATATCATTAACCTTAGTGGAGGATGATTCGACCAATTTGATTGTGTAATTATTTTACCGACGATTAATTATAATATGGATCGGCTAGGTTAATTAGAATTAATATCGTAGAATTTGTTAGATATTATTTTAATTATATTTCGGAATGTTATATATTGCCCACTGAATTCCTACGCAAAGTTTTCAGATGGAAAAACACACTGGAGCCAAGGTTATTCGACCATAATATTATTATGTTGCAGGTTAAATAAAACGTAACAAAAAGGTGGTAGATGCAACATAATCCGCGTCCTTTTGCGCGAATTCCCGCGGGCGGGATGGCATTCAGGTTTTCATATCAAATTTCAGCTGAATGGATTCAAAGATACGTTGATTAAACACCGCAATACATTTGCTTACGCTTCACCACAATAATATTTTGCAAGTGTTTGTTTGTTTTTACAAGGAATTATGAAAAATGTACTATTTTCTTCTTAAATCCCAGATGGAGTTTGTTTGTATCTTAAATGGTACACAAAATTCCTCTTACCCATGATACTATATCAATAAAACTCTGTTTACCTAATCTTCATGTGCAGAAGCTCATTCTCTTGTAATTACCTACATGGTTATGACAATCTGCTTATTTCACGAGAACCCTCTTGCACCCTACTTGCGTAACAAACTATCAATCAAAATCTGAATCATTTTGAATGATATTACTAATCAATTGCTTCCTACGTTCGAAAAACAACGTAGATAACGCAATGAATGTTGTTGAACTGTCAAAATGAAAGCAATTCCTACGGTTAGTGTGTTAATAACCGCGTAGCGCTGCAATTTCCAAGATGTACAGGCAAAAACTAAGATATCATTAAAGATAACTTAAAGGCGACAAAACATAGTTAAAACAAGCTCATAGCTGAAAGTGTTAAATAATTCCATAATGCATAATGTGTACAAGCAACGACAGGCGTGTACTACCCACTACCCACGGTTAGTGGGGGCGACGACCCGAATTCACACCGAAGAAAATGGTAGCAAATACCATTAACATTTCCCATGAGTAATTCATGTTTTTCCAAATACATTGAATGGTATACCTTCATATTACTATACGAGTAAATAATCTAATACGTGGGAAGTATTAGAAAGGAATGTCTTAAGAATTTGTTTACGATAACCTTGTTGTCTTGCTATTTCTATGGAATCTGTTGATAAACAACATAACATAACATCACGCCTGTAATCCCTGAAGGGTATGGGTACACCCACATTTCACCAATTAAGTTTAAGTCCCATGTAACAGGGGGCGAGCCTATGACATCAACTGGACATTAACCCAGACTCCAGGCTGCTACTAAGAAATTCCAGATGGAAAAACCCAACAAAACTTTGCCCGACCCGGGAATCGAACCCAGAACCTCATGCTCAGGAGTAGCGGTAGCGACCACTACATCGACGAGGTAGTGGTGATAAACAGCCTGCAACTGTAGTCGTTTTAATAGAATACTAATAGTACACTACTTTAGAAGGAGATAGAGGGTGTTATTAGTATATTGCTAATTCCAGCAAAAGTTTAATGTGTTCCTTAATGCATCATAATCAACCTATAACTTTCCCACTGCTGGGACACAGGGCTCCTCTCTGTGAGAGGGAGTGGGCCGTAATCCATCACGCGGGCCCAGTGCGGGTTGGTAGATATCACAGGGCTTCGAATGTTTGGTTCTAGGACATGTCAGTTTCCTAAATTACTAGATAGATATTCCAATTTACTTAATTAACAGTCGACGAAAAGGAACATGGCAACTTATTAGATACTTGCAATTAAATTTATTTCTTCCTTTATAGTTAATTTTAACATAATTTCACAAACTTTGTAAAAACAAAAGGAACAATATAGCTACAGTAATTTTTCTTTATCATTACAAGACCGTCGATGATATCTTTTAAAATATGCAATACAAAAGTAGGGCAACGCTGTATGAATAAGTTAGCGGAGCTATTCCGTGAGATAACGTGTAGAATATATTCGATATCATATTTATTGGAGCTGAATATTTAAACGCTTTAATGAATTTTAAACACCTTTTAATTAACAAGGCTTGAGTGCAACGAAATGGTGAAAAACGAACGAGTTTTTTTAAAGTATTTTCAATATATTGTAATGGTAGGTCGAAGAAGAGTAGAATTCTTTATCAGTGCTACTAAGAATTTTAGAACTGTTAAAGGTCTTGCCCGTCCTAGGAACTAGTATCATCGTCCTCCTAAACTTTTACAAACTTTGTGGATGACGTCTACTCTAACAAATTACGGCTGAATATCTATAGTTTACTTGAAGCGATTGTCATTCGGCGATATTACAGTCCTTCGAGTCTGTAAGGAGTATACTCACTACTTAGTATATACCATTGTTGGACAGTTTGTTGCGGCACTTCTTCTTCACAGCTAAAGCACTAGGAAGTGGTGAAGGGCGGCCGTTTTGGGGATAGCGTTGAAAATTGTGAAAGATACATTTTGTTTTTTCTCGCAACTTTGTATCTTTCCTAGAAAATACATGTAATTTTCGAAAAAACAGTTTTCGCGTTCTTCTTAAAAATACAATCATACACGTAGTATAATACTTGTCAAATACTGTGTATTTTTCATATTTAAAAATTCATAGGGATATCTTGCGGATTGTTTCGGTATTTTATTGAAAAATACAGGGGCATTTGAAAGATACATGTTATTTTCAACGCTAATTGGGGAGTCCCCCATAAGTACCTCAGAAAAATTGTCTTATGTAATTTTGACTTTAAAAAAGTGCTGATTCGCAGCCTAGTTTAAATAAATGACTTGACTTGAATCCATTGTACCTATATGTTGGAGTTTTTTTTAATAAAAATAATACTTCCCGTTGTCAAACTCCAGCTTCGGCGAAACGGTGTGCTGATTGTTTTTTTTTACAAATTTACATATTTCGTTGCGTTTTCGTTTCATGTATCTGCTGGCTATCAGTTTCCACGACATGTCCTAACTGAAGTTAATTTCGCTGACGGAAATTTTAAAAGCGTACGCATGTTCCCTTTTAGGTCCGATATTGATGGACGGCAGGTACTTTTTTGGTGAAAGGTCCTATCAGGCTTTAAGTGGTTAATAGAGTTACCATGGTAAAAGCGTGTAAGTGAGTATTGTGGTGAAACTTTCAGTTGAATCTCTTTCACTTTACTTAGGTAGCTCGTACTCATCAAACTATAACATTTATTTTACAGTTTCCTTAAACTCTCAGGAAGTTAAATATCTAAGACTTCTTATAATTTTCAAGCTGCAATCTTGTGTAAAATTAATAATGTATGTACCTTTATTTATTTATAATATAAGTAATACAATTCAAGATAATAAAAATCAATGGCTTGTACGCATCGATATACTTGTACGCATTGATATACTTGTACGCATTGATATACTTGTACACATTTATATACTTGTACGCATTGTTATACCTGTACGCATTGATATACTTGTACGCATTGATATACTTGTACGCATTCTTACTTGTACGCATTGATATACAAAAAATCCCTTGTACAGATCGGGGAATTCCTATGTTATTTTTTTTGAATAATTAAAACTATTATTAGGTAAGTACAGGGTATTAATTGGCCTACTACGTCCGTTGCGAGGCAACTATGTTGCCGAACTACCGACCTTTTGTTATGTAAGCTTCCATGTGTTCGTTCTAATTTGTACCTACGTTTTTTTGTTTAATGCAAAGAGCGAATACTTTAATATTTAATTTGTTTAAAAAACGGTTGAGTGCAAATTAGTCCTGTGGTCCGAGAGTTCAATAGGTAGATACCGTAATAGTGGGAGCATGAGAGAAAGATTTTTACTAGCCTCATTTATAAAGTAGCTAAGTATAAGTTTAAAATTAATGTCAATAACACACGTTCAGCTTTTCATGTTTCTCATGGACTCATTCATCATAAACTTGACGGACAGACCGATAGACCGAGAGCAAGTGTTCGAGGATACGTTCCTTTTTTATGAACGGAATCCTAAAAAGAATGTAGAAATTCATGAACACAATGTATTATTTATGTGCTGAAATGATCTATGCGTTTGTTAAGTTAATACATATATGCATTCGCATTTAAGTTTGTAGTTATTATAGAAAAATACTGTAACCAACTCTTACATTGGTACCTACACTAATCTGACAGATTACAAATACCTACCAATCTATATGTTTAGATTCGAGAATACGGAACCTTAAGATATGTAACATACCTATTGTTCCTTCCAGACATCCGGCAAAATGTATAGATAGTAGGAAATTATTTTACTTTTGAGCTTCCTATTACTTACCTATAATAAAAGCATAAAGCCGTGGAAAATATTCCGGAAGTCAATTTAAAAATATTCAGATTCAATTAATGCCGCCGAACAATTATTCCATTCAATAAATAATAAAAGATAATAAATCGGTTTCCTAAAAATTTAAGTCCAAAACGAATTTCCAAAAGCATTTCTTCAAGATTTTTTGCAGGCTGAAATCTGTTTAAACGCTGCTGTAGTTGTGTAGACTAAATTTAGGGACAATTTCACCGATGGAACTGAACGCGTTCAGCAAATTAAAGTTTCATTGGTGAAATTCGCCCTTAGTCCTTTGTAAAAAGAATGAACTATACCTACATATTGAACCGTTAGTACCTACACTTGGGTAAATGTGATAATGTTATGTCTAATCCATTAATATTTTAATGAGAATAAATTCTTCATGTTTGTTTTTGTAATGTCTGTTCGAGAGAAGCGGACACAAGCACCATAGCGAGCGAAGTAAATTAATTTGCAAAATACTTTTATTTTTAAACATGCACTCCTAAGTCACGTTAATTATCCTAGTTTATAACATCGTCGTGACACTTGGGATGTTGATTTATAATGTACTAGCTTTTGCCCGCGGCTTCGCTCGCGTTAATTTAGACTTTGACAATCAATTCGGGTTATAATTCCATCATGATTCGAAAGACACGTGTCTTTGCGCCATCTATTATCATAAGAACGTTATTGTTGTTTACCTCGGGACCAGTACTTTTTTTCGGGATGGAAGGTACCCTATACCCGTTTCTGTACACCTGACAACGTATATGCAAAATTTCAGGATGATAAGTTCAGTGGTTTAGGCGTGAAAAGGTAACAAACAAACTTGCTTTCGCATTTATAATATTAGTTAGGATTAACTCGCACCTGTTCGTTGAGCATTCATCACAGAACATCGGTGTGATAGGCAGCCGATTTAAGACCATCGTCTCACGCGATGATTTTCTCTAGAATATTGATGATTAATCATATTATTCTTGCTAGCATTAATTTAGTAAGAGTAAATAGCTAATGGATTAGGAATTTATTCATTAGTTTGGATTTTCTTATTCTAGCCAATAATTTTTATGCTAGTTTTTTTTTTTATAGTGATAGTATAACTTCTTATGATAGCAGGTACCAGAAAAAATACTTCGTTATGTGCAGAAGAGCTCTTCATTCCAAGCTTTAGCATTCTCTATTCTGTTCCTTCTTTCCACATTTAAATTATACACTATAATTCTATTTCCAATCGACGTACCTACTATAATAATTAAAGTAGGGCCTACCTATCAAGCACAAACATTATTCATAACAATAAAACTATCACAATATTGTTTATAATTTTATATTCACATTAAATTATTATTAATAGATGGCGTGGCGATAGTAAAGAACAACAATGTACGACGCAGCGAAGCGGACGGCGTTCGTAACTTACGAATACACATGCATGTTACACTCATGTATATTATATTAATTCACGCTATACGCCCAGCACTATACGTACATATCTTCTTTCTGATACACCTGGCACAAATACTTGTGAACGTGCTTATTTATGAAGTGTGTCTGTCTATCGCGTCTTGAAGTGAAAAGAACATCGGACTTTTTAGTCCTGAGAGGCTAGGGTTAGGAAAGTTCAGGTTCGCAAGCAACAATGTATGTATATTCTTAAAATTTGAATAGAACCTTTCAGGGGTCAATCATAAAAACTTAACATAACCTGTGATCCAATGATATTAACCTTGGAGATATATCCCCTTGTACGTTCCATATCACCCTAAAAATTAAACCAAACATTCAATCGACTTCCCCTTAAAAACTCATGGGTATTTCCCACCAACAACATGTTATTTGATTCCATTTTATTAACGAGATTGTAATGCGTAAACAATCGCTTAAAACAAAGCAAAGATTAACGGAGGCGTCGCGGTCCTCGAGAGGAGTAAGCGCACATCGGCGGACGGCAGCAGGCTATTTTAAATTTACCAACGTAAATTCGTACGTATCTAATGTTAACAATATATAGATTCCAAAGGGATTTCCCTCTGCGGTATTTAAGAGCGCGCTGGAGGATACCGTGGCCGTATGCGATGACATGCGACGGGACGCGACACCATGCGGCGGAAGGTAACGGCCGGTTACGACGGCATGTGGCAGGATGCGAAGGTTTGCGACGGAATGCGCCGGAGTCCGTTAGCAACTTTTTGATTGCGTTGCGTAGTCGCTAAGCAAGCTCTATGGGCCTCCGGGCACACCCCGTGACATACCGCGATATGCCGCGGGATGCTGCCGGCATGCCGCAGCGTTCAGAAGTGCGTCGGCGGCCGCTGGCGGCATTGCAAATGATCAGTGTGCGCTGACCGGTTAATCCTCTTCGATGCCGTCTCCCGCCGCCCACCGCCGGTGTGCGCCGGGCTTTAAATGTTGCATGTTTTTAGGGTCCTTATTCGTGTTCCCCATGCATGTTTTTAGGGTCCTTATTCGTGTTCCCCATGCATGTTTTTAGGGTCCTTATTCGTGTTCCCCATGCATGTTTTTAGGGTCCTTATTCGTGTTCCCATGCATGTTTTCTGTGGGACGCAAAAGTTACATGTGCTCAAAACTGCGTGTAAAAGCTGGTTACGAAATAAAATATGAGCTCTACATTATATTGGGTATATTTTTTGTATCTCGTAATTTATAGTAATAAAATTTCCTTTTTCTTTTGTAGTGTTGCGATTTGCGAACTGTGTTTAATTGAAAACTACTTTCTTTTACAGGTAAGTAAGATCGCGTGCTCGGTTCGTGCGACGTAAGTAGGAATATTTTAATTCATGTTACACTGGTTAACGTCGGCGGGGATATTAACACGTGCTGAGGAAACCGGTGTGATTCTCGATAGTGTAAAAATAATTATATCATAAAACACTTAAATAAAAAGAAGTTAGGTAATATAAATAAACAAAATATAAATAAATTACAAATATAAAAATAAAAAAAATAAGACGGGATGGTCGAGCGGCTGAGATACCACGTGTCGCTGCTGATCCGTCATCTGTTGGTCCATCATCATGGGCGTGTACGTGCAGGAGTTTGGAAAATAATACTCGCAAAATAACGCATTTAATTTACTTTCAAATATCGCAACCAGACTTAACTATAAAATGTAATGATTACAATGATTAACACTGATTAAGTCTAATCACAATCATTGTTAGGCATAGGTGCACCTATATTACCCACACTGACATTTCACCAGGTATGTTTAAGTCCCATGTAACAGGGGGCGACCCTATTGCTATCAGCCGGACACTAATCCAGACTCCAGGGTACTACTGAGCGAGCAATGGGCAGCTCGCCGTCCGGTAAGGACGAGGCCCGGGTCGATGGCGCGTTGTGTTCCACGCGCGTCTCAAAGAGATGTCAGCATCATTGACGGGGTCCGATAGGGCCGATGCCTGCCGGGGCCGCGGATTGTTCGAAAGAGTTACCGTGGTCCTGGCGCACAGGCAACTTAAGGAACACGGGTGGGTTTTAGTCAGTAAGAGTCTGACACGCCCTTCCGCACCACCCAAAGCGGGAGAGCGGGTCATTTGATGATATCCCACCCAAAAAAGAAGAAGGGTACTACTGAGAAATTCCAGATAGAAACACCCAACAATACTTTGCCCGACCCGGGAATCGTACCCAGGACGGCGTGCTCAGGAGTAGCGGTAGCGACCACTACATCGACGAGGTAGTGGTGATAAACAGCCTGCAACTGTAGTCGTTTTAATAGAATACTTTAAAAGCTTGTAAATGTACTGGTACACTACTTTAGAAGGAGATATAGGGGGTGTTAATATTACATTAGTGTAGTCTACGAGTACGATTAGAGTGTTAGTCTACGATGTCCTGCTCACCGTTCTTCATTCACTGGCTGTGGCATGTGGCATTCATTCATTCTTTGTCCAGATGGGCTTTCTTTGGAATGCGCTCCCTCTGGAGATCAGAACAGCAACCAGTGGGTTATCTTTTAAAGTGAAGGCACGTGAACATATCCGTCCGAAGTTGGCCGAAACATCCCAGCGTTGATTTGCTGGATTCGTTTTCTCCTCTACCGATCCTTATTTCTACTGACAAAGTTTATTTTGTTTATAATATATGTATGTATTGCTATTTATTTATTAGTATTTATTCTTGTATTTTATAGTTATTTCCGTGCGATCTTTCCGTATATTGCACCTGCCATGTTTTGTCTCTGCATCACCCTAAGGTTGACTGGTAGAAAATGCCTCAGGCATTAAGTCCGCCTTTGTACAGTATTATTTTTACTTGTGCATGAAGTTTTCATTAATAATAATAAATATTATATTGTGGATTCCAGCAAAGGTCTTTCTGCTCAGCAGTACTGCTTGTAGACTAGACTGACGACGCTGTCAACTTATGTTCCCGTTAATAGCCAAATGGACGTGTGGTTACATATTAACTTAAGTATAAATCAAAGTAGAAAATGATGGAAGCAAAAGACATACTATTGGCACTGCCGATAATCCGGCGGCGGAACCACGTGGCTTTAGCCAATCTCACGTGCTTACTAAACGTCAGATTAACAGCCGCAGGCGCACCGTGCGACTGTGCGTCATTAGCTTTAGACACAACAGGGCCCGACAATAACGGGTGAGGGAACGAATTCCGGCTTTTAAAGAATAACGCGGACGTTGTTGTCGACAGGTTCAAACTGTCAACCTTGAATCAAATACACAAACCAGGGGGGTAATTGCGTAACACACAAACAATAGGAATGGCTGTCATTTTGACAGTTCAACAACATTCATTGCGTTATTTACGTCGCTGAGCAGACAAATTTTTCGAACATATGAAGCAATGGATTACCAATAGGCTTCAAAATGATTCAGATTGTGATTGATAGTGTGTTACGTAATTAGGGTGCAGATAAAGCTTACTACAAACCAGGGTCACAACTTCTGCGTTTCGTTTAACCTGTTTCCAACGTTATTTTCTCTCACTCGCTCAGAAACTCAGAATACTGCCAATTTGCATTCGGAGGTTATTGTAAACGTTCAAGTGTTATCATATTATATAAGCTCGTACTGATGTAAGGGTGTAAATAAAATAAGTCCGTGACGTTCGAACACTGCGTTATCTCAATTCCCCATCTCGCAAAACTTTCAAGCTGCGTCGCCCCCCCCCCCCCCCCCCCGCCCCGCGGCTCGTCTATTTTCTAATTGAGCGGTCCGAACGCATCCCCAATTAGCCCACCACGTGTGAAGTAACTGAAGCAGGGCCGAACAGATAAAACTCACTCCTTCACTGAAACGATCGATCGTGGACACAAAAAGAACAATATGAAGTGCATCGCCTTTTTTCGAAGTCGGGCGGCGCGAGATTGGGAAGGGTGAGGGAGGCCCCCCACTCTCCCCGAGTCGAGTGCTTAACGCGCCTGGAAAGTGCTTTTCGGGTGGCCGGATGACAGAAAGGCGTCAGCGGTCACCGTTTACAGTATCTAGGAATTAGGTTTGAGAGTCTTCTTGACGGCTCGAGGGGTCCAGTAGACAGGTCGACTATATTTATAATTAGCCCTGATTGTGAGCCGCACTAAACAAAGATGCAAGACGATGAATCGTCTTACATCTTTGTATTCATGTGTTCCGGACTCTCCCTGTCATTCGCAATTGTCATTCTATCCAATATGTACCTACATATAATCATGTTTGGAAAATAAAGTCATGTTAATTTTTTTAAATGTAAGTTATAAAAATAAAACCATTTGAATGGAATTGGTCTTTTAAAAGAGTCAAGTAAGTCTCTCTAACGTAAATGCAGGTTTGCAGATAAATATTAAGTTATATTCATTCACTGAGGGTTCCGTACCACCGCTGCTGTTACGAATTTTGCATTAAACTAATAACCTCTAAAATAAAATAAGAAGATATAAAGCTAATGAAGTGACAGAGATCGCCCCTAGCCTCAAAAATTGGCAGCAAATAAGAAAAACCACAGCCAGGACCAAAAATCGATTTAAACATTGTCTGTATTTAGAATATCTGTGCGAGTATGGGGAGACTGCTAGGGCTAACACGTTTTGATTTTGAATAGAATGGAATACTCTTTGTTATGTACACCATAAAAATTACAGATATAAATGTATGTGTGTGTGTGTGTGTGTGTGTGTGTGTGTGTGTGTGTGTGGTGAGTGTGTGTGTGTGTGTTTGTGTATGTATGTAACGTATGTGTTTGGGTGTATGTGTGTGTGTGTGTGTATGTATGTGTGTAAGTAACGTATGTGTGTAACGTATGTGTTTGTGTGTCTGTGTGTGTGATGTGTATGTTTGACATTATTTAATAAGACTCATGATGCAGCGACATCTTAAAATATATCATTTACTGAGATAAACAGAGGAACGGACATAGTAGGTTGCAAAAGGGTCCTACTAGGCACGGAACTCATGTTGAATTACCTTGAGTCATTTGTATATTCACAATCGATGAACCAAATGCTTAACTAGTGTACTGCTGCCTTTAAAATCAAAAAGTGAATTATTGCTGTTTATTTTTCCAATAGGTGAAAAAGGAGTATTGAGTCCCTTTCGGAAACACCATGCAATTACTGTCGGCGAACTATTCGTCTTACCTACTCCTATTCTGTTTCACTGTGGCGTTATTTGTTTATTGTGCATTAGTTGTTCAGGCTTTGTTTAATAACTAAACGATTGTCGAATGATTAGAAATCACTTCGTTGAAAAATCTTTACTTTCAACGCGGTTTCTTAAGACTGAAATACTATCGTAAAAGGAGACGTTATACTGTCAATTTCTGTTGCATCATGATTACAATTTACGAATTCGTGATTTGAAAAGCATCCCTATAATTAATTATACAGGTTGGTCTAAATAGTGACGTCATTTTTTTTTTTTTCTTAAATTAATGATAGGACGAAGGATTTTTATGTCTGAATGAATATTCCATAAAAACGAAAATTGCAAAAAAAAAAATGTTTAAAAGTCTTGTAATCAATAAAAAATCTTTTTGAAAGCGAATAAATAAATAAATATCTTCTTCTCTAATCTCTAAATGAATAAATATCTTTTTGAAAGCGGTTTCGACAAAATTTTCAAGAATTTAAAAAGAATATTTTTTAACTCGAAAGCTGTCAAGAATCGCAGAACATACAGGGGGTATTTTCGGATATCCCCGTGCATGAGGAATCGTAATGTTTTTTTATGACGTCACTATTTGCACCACTCTGTATAGGTAAGCGCCCCACACCGTCAAAACGGCGAATTTTTGGCGCAACCCTCTGTTATTGTTTTGCAATATAAGACCACGCCAAGGGCTGGTGGTGTATCTTTTTGTAATATTCCCCCTTTTGCTGTCGCATCCCATTATTTAATCACGATATGTGCAGACCATGTCACGTCGCCGCGCCGTGTTGGCTGTGTTCGCACCTTAACTTCGCGGACAACCCGGAACTGACGGTGCGTGGGGAGACATAGAAACCGCGAATTATAGGTAGGTACAGCAGATCGTTTACTTTTTTTGTTTTTTGTTTTCGTTGGTAACCTTAAGAGGCACCCGACCTCTGGGGACGGAGGTCGGGGAGTGTGGGTTTTTTACCTCACTAAAACCACCCCGGTGATCACCATCAGCACATAGGGAGGTCCCGGTTCCTCTTAAAATACCAATTCCGGAACCCCACCTTGCAACGCCTAGGTAGTACGTATCTAGAAAAAGATGTCCCGTAGGTAAAACATTTCAGCAAGTCCTGGTCTTTCAGTCCGCGAAAAAATCCGTGATTCTAGATTTAAACATCACATTATTATACTTACAAACATTGTAAACACATAACTAACATATTCAAAAAAAAAAAAAACATAAACAAAAAACCAAATCCTAAATTTTAATAACGGTCCAATAAATAAACAAGACAATATAAAGGAGTAACACAGTGGCTCGGTAACTAACAAGACAATATAAAGGAGTAACACAGTGGCTCGGTAACTAACACGAAAACACATCCACATAATTCGTGTCGTGGTGGAGTCAAGGCCGTGTCGGTAACCGGCGCGCCGCGAAGACACGGCCCGGAAATCCCAATTCCGCCCGGATCCGGCTCGGATCCGGCCCGTGCCACGAGTGACCGGACGGTCAAAAGGATCTCTTGCTTTACTTGTGAAGCCGAAGTTTCTTCACCTTAGTTTACGATACAGCAAGAAATGGTACCAAAGCAAATCGTCTTATGATATTGCCAATAAAAAACATTTATTGGCAATATCTTTTGTTCTATCAACTGTAGGTAAAAAACAAATCATTAGGAATTTCTCAGTAACAGCCCGTAGACTAGATTTGTGTCCGGTTCATTGAAATAGGCTCGCCTCCAAATGTGAGTGTGCTATAGGTACACCTCTGCCTAGCCCCTCGTACATTACGGACGTGATGTTATGTTACATGTATAAATTATAACCAGTCCTTTGATTCAGTACGTTACGAAAACTCATTAGCAATCGAGTCGCTTAATAACCGAGCGTTATGATTGACTAGCTGTTGCCCGCGACTTCGTCTGCGATCCAGGATGTAAAGTATGTTATATTATGCCTATGTTCTTACCCAGGTCATGGTCTGTCTGTGTGCCAAATTTCATCCAAACCCGTTCAGTAGTTTTTGCGTGAAAGAGTAATAAACATCCATCCTTCCTCACAAACTTTAACATTTATAATATTAGTAGGATTTTCATCTGACCAGCTAGAAGGTTGCTCTAGTTAGGATTATTGAACGTCACTTGTAACAAGTCCTTCAAAAAAGCAGACTCCGCACATCTCTTCCAAGCAACAATAGAACAAACTCCAAAATATGTGTGTCATTTGTCGTCATTCTTCTAAGATATTCGACACGGCGCACATTAGCGACTCAATTCTCAATTATAATTGACGCATGCATGATTCGCTCGCACCGCTACAGGAAGACTCGACTGACGATTTCGAATTTAATAAAAAAAAACGTGGGCGTGCTCGCGGTCTTGATATATGAATGCTCGTTTACACATTACACAGGTAATTTCCTTTAGCTTGCCGTTTTTCAACTTGATCGATTACGGTTAAGTTAAACGTCCTGTCATCAGGCACAGTGTAGATTGTTAACTAGCATATCGTAATTGTCATAACGAGTATAGCTTTTATTGAAAGTGAGGTTACATTTGACAGATTAATAAAAGTACTTTGTATATCTTTCGCGTGGATCGATTTTCTATTGATGCATTAAAGATATTGTCGCGTGTTAGAAAACTGGCTTTAATTGACAATCAGTCTATTTGAAGTTGTACTTATTATCTATGTTGTATGTGTTGCTATTGACTAAATTCTAGTAAATTATTTCTTTATTAATTAGGATGATCCGACAATAGTAATTGCAGTCACCACAAACAAAGTCACAAAGTCGACAAATGCAACTGCAAATATCAGTTGTGATCGCAAGTATGCACGTGTCCTTACAGCCTGGGCCGAGCAAGGAGGTGGAAGTCGGCCATTCAGTCGTACGTCTGTAAACACGCTTCCTTTCATTTACTGTTACAAATGGACGGACACTTTTTGCTCTAGAATAGCCCGCACTAAAGATTAGGATTGGAAACCTTTAAAGTGATTTTGGTCACTTTTTAAATTAAACTAAAAAACTGCAGAACGGAATACGCTTTTATGAATATCAAACTCAAACTTAAAGCATTTATTTCAAATAAACCAATTACAGGCACTTTTGAATCGTCAAGGGGTCGGTCGGTCAGAAAGATGAAGCTAGTTGCCCATTCCTAAGCGTAGTAGGTACCTATGGAGAAGAACGTGCACTCTTAAATCAAAATATTGTTACAAAATATTGGTTACATCATTCATATTGAAATTATACATGTTAGAAAGATGTAGAAAGACGGAAACGATAAAAGCGTTCGTAACCAAGAAAAATGCGGGGCAGTCTTTGGGGACTGCCGATAGAAGTGAAAACTAAGTAACTTGTGAATTGTATCGTCGAAGCGTGCGGTGACGATGACGCGAATTTCACGCTTTTTGTTCACCCAAAAAGTACACATATATACACAGTACCTATACATATAGCTCATGGAAAGCGTTCGGTGACGATGACGCGAGTTCCATTATTTTTGTTCTATCAAAAAATGCTCAACGCGCCTGAAGAAGTTTTCACTTAAAAAAAACAATTCAGAAATTTAACTAAGCCGTGGCAGCTTAGAGATGACCAGACCAGTACTGACGGCGGCGGTGGCGCCCGTTCACGAACATAACGTATGGATCAGCACCATTCAGCTCAACCATTTTGAAGGGAACTTAATTATGCCACCACCATCGAGACATCAGAGTGAGCATGACATAAGTACTTGCTCTCAACCGCCAGGGCACATTCAAGTCAATGAATGACGTACACAGTAAATGGTAGCTTTATAGTAGGCACATAGTGGTCACACATGTCATGTCCTTTGTTTTACTAAACCTTTTATCCAGATTTGGATAAAAGATTTAGTGAAAAAAAGGATTTTTTCAAACAATCGTTCATCACACTACACACACGAATGCACCAGTTCGAACGGATACCATTTCACACGAAGTCGGAAAATACATAGAAGTCAATACAACAGCAATTTTATAAAATTAAATAGAATACTCCAACGTTGCCTGCCGGTTCACTAAAATAAATCATATACCTACTAATATCGATTTAACTCGTCAGTTCTAGGTACCGAAAGAACCCAATCTCTGACATTAGCAACAGATCCCAAGAACTCTTTAAAACTTAAGGGGATGAGCCAAGGTAGACCGCGAAATTAAATTTTTCTTACGTTTTTTGAAATTTGTAGGTCAGTGTCAGGTTGTATGTTGATTAAAATATGATTCGCGACCGTAGCAAATATGGCTTTACAGAAATGTTGCAAAAAACGTAAGAAAATTTGAATTTCGCGGGCTACCTTGGCTCATCCCCCTTAAGTTAGAATTGGCCTCAAATATCCTAATTTCATGAAATAAATAAATAATAAATTCATTTTCTTCTTCTTCTTCTTCTTCAAATAGTCATTCAATAGTGTAATATGAATTTAGAGAGATATTTTTATGGTTATATTTCTATAAATAAATATTTGTTACGGCCGCGAATCATATTTAGATCAACATCAACCTGATACTGACCTGCAAATTGCAAAAAAACGTAAGAAAATTTGAATTTCGCGGGCTACCCTGAAGCCTCCACCTTAAGAAATTAATGTTGTCTGAGGGTCCCGCGGATGGGCGACCGCGGGTGCAGCTTGTAGGTATGTAGGTACTTAAATAAATTGACAGATGTTTTCCCGAATAGCAACCAGTTGCTAAATACGGATGCGACTGGTATAATGTCATATTTAATTCAGCTCGATAAGTGTTTATTCATTGCTAGTTAATATTTAGGTAAGTATGCTTTTTAATTAATAACTTTTTAAAAGTGTGTTGCGAAACCATCAGCTAGCTCATTTGCAAATTCTGTTATTAAAAAAGCGGCCAAGTGCGAGTCGGACTCGCACATGAAGGGTCCCGTACCAGCGTACAATATTTAACACTACATATTTAAAAACTCCGAAAAATCTAGCTATCAGCAAAAAATACTCCGAAAAAACACGTAGGTATCTTAAAAGGGGACGGGACACTCTTTAATTTTTAACTTTTTTTTTATTATTATTTGTTGATTTAGCGTAGCGGCCATAGAAGTACACACTTTGTGAAAATTTCAACTGTATACTCATTACGGTTCAAAAGATACAGCCCTGTGACAGACGGACATACAGCGGAGCCTTAGTAATAGTCCCGATGGCACACTTTGGGTACAGAACCATAAAAACGGCTCAAGTCCGAGCCTTCATTGATAAAGGTTACGTAGCAATATTGAACGTCAATGAAAACATAATAAAATTAATTAACTTACTTACTCGTATTATAATAAAACTTCCCCCAAGATCCTGTTATTTTCCTATTAACCTCTTTCTAGAGCACGGTTTTAATCTAGTTATTTTCTAGCTTATTTAATAAGCGACTATGTTGAAAAAAAGCTATTGGTTTTTCATTAATATTTTCTTTTAATCTTAATTGTTGGAAAAACTTATAAATAATCTTGATAGTTTTTGAATCTTGTCAAAAAACATTATAACATAACATACTTAATATGGTATTGTAGAACAAGCTTCCCGCTTAGCTCTATTACGTCCCAAGTGTTATCTTTATTTTTATCATGTACGATCAAAATTACTCGACTCATTCTCTTGCCTCATTACTGCTACTAAACTTATTCTAGGGCAAGAACAGGTTTCCTATGAATTTAACATTTGTAAAAAGTACTCAATGTTATACTTACCTATATGTCATACTTCTGCCGGTTGAAAACATTTCTTTAACAAGCGTCAATAAGATATAAAAATGCAAAGAAAAAATATCAAATGACTTATAATTGAAAGCCTTTGTTGGCTTTAAGAGACGTGTTCACTAATTAATTGAGCATTAACACAGTTGGTAGTTATTATACTAAGTGAAATTCCAACAAGTGCCCGTTTCAACTTGCCCTGCGCAAATAAAAACATATTTGTTTGTTGACATTTAAAAGGATACGTTATTAATTTTTATAAAAATACAATATCAATTGTTATACTTATAAATGTCACGCTGTATAAGTACAGTCGTGGGGAAAAAGGCAGAGCAGCTAATATCTTTATAAATAAACACCTGCACGAGTACCGACCGAACGGACGCAATCGCCATCCCGACTTATTAAACACAATTAATAGATATTTCAACTTATTGCTGTTCGAGCATTTTGCATAGAATCCAGTTTTTTCTAACTGAACAGACAGCTGTTCTGCTGGACAGTTTGTTGCGGCACTTCTTCTCAGCTAAAGCACTAGGCACTAGTGAAGGGCGGGCGTTTTGGGGACTACTCGTATTTCATGTAGAGGAGATGTTTCATTTTTGGCTAGCACTTGTACATGATATTAAAATACGGGGAAAAGTACACTGAATTTAGGAGAAAAATTAATCCGTGAATTTGAGAATGTTATCTTTGTTGTACACACTAATTCAAGTTTTTCAATTATTGCCATTGTTGTCGTTATGGCCACACTATGGCGGCGTCATGACAACATGTGTTCTGAAATCAGAATGGATCTGAAATTAATGTGAAACCGTAAATACAAAAATATTTAATATAATTATAAAAAGGTATCGCTGTGTCATTAATTCAGCTATTACGCCTATTTGTAATGTGTTACTAATGGAAACATGTAATATTATCCTAGTTCGATTAATAAAATCTACTTGGCCAGTGTACTTCCGATATCCGAACGTTTTATTTTGACATACCTACACTGACAGGAGTGTCGTCGTCAGTCATAAAATATCCCCGTTTAAGATTATTGAAAGATGACATTAATGTCATTGTCAGCTGTCATTATGTCTCCATTTTTCTCACAACAAATGTGAAACATTTTCAATTATATTTTTGTACGTCTACAATACAAATTAGTTCTTTAAATCATTGCCTGTTACATGTTTATAGATACATTTCACAGATTTTCTGGGAATGTACACGTCCTAGCCAAAGTTCCATACAAAAATGAAACGTCTCCTTTGACGTTCAAAAAGTGCGGATTCTATGCCTAGTTTGATTAAATGACTTTTCATTTTAAGTTTTAAAGGCAGCTAATTTATCATATAAAATGATATCTGGTAGACGAGGTAATTGCTTTGTAAAAATATATTAGCGTCTGTTATCGGCGTGTATAATTATGTGACACCTTGTTGTTATGTAAAATTGTATGTGGTTTTTTGAATTCTATCGTAATTGCTTCACCAAACATTGTTTTAATAACAGCTTATCAATTTCGTTGTGCCAAGACGTTTTGTGATGAAATGAAATTATCAATAAGTACTATTGGTAATTACTAGTTGCTGATACGTGAAACGGAGTTTCCGTAAGAGCTGGTTACAGCAGATTTTTTTTTTGAGGCATTAAATTAACACATGTACTCGCATCGTTTCGAATTACGATGACGTGATTACATCTTTAATTTGAATGGAACACGAGTCTTCAATGATCTGTTCTATATATATTTGTGGAGAACTCAGAAGGGAGGTATCATTGATAAGCGAGGAATCGCTGTCGCCACCTCTCGCTACCCACTCCGTCTCAAGGTGAACGACCGGAGTAAGTTAGGCGCCCGCCCGACCACGTGACCCGCCCAGCACTTGCGCTAGGTCAGGGTCGCTCGCGACATCTGCACCACTTTACGCTGACCCCCCGCCGCGCGCCCGTCGCCCGCGCACGTGGCTCTCTTCTCAATGGCTTGTCGCCGCCTTACCGCGTCGCCGACTCACCCGATTTTTCCGTTCGGATAGTTTCTAATACGTCTGATGGGTCGCGTCTGTTGACCCTTGTTGGGTTAGGTCAAGGATGAGTACATTTAAATGTGTGTGTGTGTGTCATGTGTGGATCTGTAATGCGATTATTTGCGGTTAAGGATTTCTTGCGCGGTTGTGTTTTTCTTAGCTCTCTCGCTTGTTGCTAAAGCGATATTACTTTTCCGTCATTCTTTCTTTTCATTACGATTTTGTACATATTGTTTGAACCACAAAATAATAATATTTAAGTACTGTCATACGTCCTTGCGGTCTGAAAGACTCACTACCAAAGGTTTCCTTCAGTTCCCATTTGAAAAATATATTTTTATCGTTCAAAACATCAGCCCTTTCACGATGACTGACTTTTGTTAAACTTTTTGTTACTGGTAATAAAGGACTTTTTCAGATTTATTCTTAGTTTTTCTTTTTTCTTCTCTTTTTTTTTTGTAGCAAAAGATTACTCCTTTTGTGTTCGCTCTTTTCCGGTTAACTGTGAGCGTTGCAAAATATGGTCTAAATGTTTGTAAATGCCTTCTAAGATGGTCAGAACTGCACGGAAAAACTATGTCGAAGGGAATGTAAGTAGACAATCTTACACTTACCCTACATGGTGTAAAAACGTGGGAATTTGGCAGCCGGGAAAAATTATAGGTTGAATTTTAACTTAAGGGGAAAGCGCCAACATAGACCGCGTAATTAAAATTTTCTTACGTTTTTTTGCAATTTGCAGGTCAGTATCAGGTTGCATGTTGAACAAAATATGATTCGCGACCGTAACAAGTACTTTACCGAATTATAATCATTAATATCATCAATACAACCCTCTAAGTTCACATAATCCTATTTAATTACAATTTTGTCATTCAATAGGAACACGTACTTGTTACGGTCGCAAATCATATTTGGTTCAACATACAACCTGACACTGACCTGCAACTTGCAAAAAACGTAAGAAAATTTGAATTTCGCGGGCTACCTGGCGCTTCCCCCTTAAGTAAACGTATTGTTAACATGTCATTAAACGACATGCCAAGCCCACAAATATGAAGGCTGTCAATCTTTTGAAATCCTTTGATTCCTCCTCTATGCAATTTATAATAAAGAATGACAGATGGACTTTCCCAGACATCCCTATGTTTTAAATGCACTATTAGTAATTCTCAAAGACACCATTGCCAGCAACTATTGTTATTGTGATTTTAAATAGCGAATATTGCCACGGACAGACGTGCTAATCTTTTATTTATTGAAACAGGTCGACAGTAATATCGGTGAACGTGAATCCAAGTAAAATTGTAGTCTGTAATTTTATCAAAAGACTTTCTGATGTTCTTCTGTTTCACATAGCCGTCTTGTTTTAGTTTTTCTTTTTATTGATTTACAAGCTGCCCCGACAGACATTGTCCTGTCTTAACTATGAATGTCATATATCGTTTAGTTTTAGTTTTGACTATTGACTAAAACTAAAACTATCGACTCATTTATCAACCGATCCATCTGTGTTTAACGATATTTGCAGCGCGCATTCTGTCAATCGCAGTTATTTCAAACAACTGACAGTTATGTAAAATTAATATTGGCGTTAAGTTTTCTTAAATTTTGTAACGTTTCGATCAATTATTTTTGTATTATTTCATAAGATCCTTCTCCTGACAATATCGAAATCAACCAAAAAAAAATTATGAAATCGGTCCAGCCGCTCACGCGTGATGGCATGACCTAGGGAAATCGGGATTAATTTTTATATAGATATGTTTTGCAGTTAATTAATCTTTCTAACATTAGATTACCAAAAGTGATTATTTTATGGACAAAAACATAAACTACCGTTAAAAAAATGGATATTATCGTTACGTTTTCTTAAGAAGAGTTTTATGATGTTTCTACGATAGTTGGTAGGCGTTGGCCTATCGCCTGCAAACCTATTCTTGCCGATAACCACTGCGACGGAAAATTCCATCGACGGAAATTTTTCACACAGATGTCATAAATTAATAAGAAAATATAGATATAAAACGTATTTATTGGGACTCCCACTGGAAGAGCACATACAACACAGGACGGTACTGCAGCTAATAATAAAACATGTTATTTAATGATACGGTTCCAAGAACGGCCAAATACAAAGAGTAACTATTGATTTAAATGCACCAGCAAATATCTGCACAGACAGACTTCATACTGGAAAACATGTAAATAAGAAAGGCCAGACCTAACCCGTCAACGCACGAATTACGATAAACGAAACGACAACTTTTCAAATGTCAATTTATGAGAAACTAGGTTGAATGCAAACAGACATTAGTATTGTGTTACCGACTGCACTATGAACATCGGAGCAATTCGATTGATCATATAAGTGGGTGTCTGATAATAATTTAGCGTCCCTATTGGCTGAATAAGTCGCTGCATAATATACACTCCGAACATGCAGAGGGTGCGGTTACCGCGAGCTTGTCTAAATGTCTGTCTACGTACATCGAACGAAACGTAAATATAACTTTAATATTCAATAAAAAAATTACATTACACAAACATAAGAAAAGAATTTTTTCTTCGAAACCACCCAAATAAAACAGAAATAGCTGTACGGATCACGTGCGCGATTTGTATAATATTATGATTTTATTATTAATTTAAATTTCCCGTATGAACGTTCTGTGCCGGGGCAATTTCATTATTATTTCAATCAACTGAATGTAAATTTATTCAACAATCTCACGAGGTAATTGCGAACTGTTGTTCTCTTTCGCTCGCGGTGTTGCCTCGCTCGCGCGCGCGGTGTTACCCGCGTCTCCCACATTCTTATGCGTTCAATCAAACCTAAGTAGTGGTACGCAGTCGCAGGTCCCTACATCTCGCCGGGTCGCATTGTTCGTTCCTTTTGTTTTGTTATGAAAATTAGACGTCGTCGTCCGCAGTATGTTCTTGTGGCAAATGTAACACGAAGCCCCAGTGTTGCACGTTGCACGGTCAGTCTGATGTTACGTAAAACAAGCCTGCCCGGGCGGTTACGCTTCTTGGAACTCATTTGCATCTAGCGTATGAAATGGGCTAACTGCTGATGCTCCTCTATTCTGTGATCTCGTTCTAAACTGGGTTGAAAACAAATCAGAGTTGGTTTTAGAAAACGTTCGTAACTAATGGCTTATAAATACTTATTATCCGGATCCTCTGTGGTAATCGTTTACAGGGATATTTTCCTCCCTCGCGTACCTACGTCTATTAATGCGTTGGCTTCATAGAATTCCTATAGACACGCTTCAGTAGGCATAGGTATTATACACATAGGTGAAGGACCTAAAAAGGCTATACGAATATGGAATATTCGTGGGCAGTTCGAGATCCTCAAAATCGTTCGTTTCCCAGCCGTCTTTTTGCTCCATTTTGTTAATCGATTCAATGTTTTCCATGTTATAGCTGTATTTATGTCGTATTGTACTTGGAAGGCAGCATTTTGCTTTATTTGTTCAATGGAAATTCTACATGCAATTGGTATCGTAGGCCAGTTGTGCCAGACGAGGGTTTTTTTGCCTTTTTTCATTTCGTGATTATGATTTAGGGCGTAAGTTTGGGCAGCTCTTTGGTATAGTAGCAACGTGAAATACAGCGTACAGAAGGATCAAATAAATGGAGTTTTACGAAAGTAAAATTGCTATAATAATTTATTAATACAATAAAAATATGATATCACAATACTAGGCTCGCTCTTGTTACATTGGATTTAAACATAACTGGCGAAATTTGGGTGTAAGTACTATGCACCTCTGTCCAAAGCTTCGGGGGTTACAGGCATGATATTATTATGTTATATAACACATTTGAATACCTAAACTAATCTAAATTAAAATATTAATTGCAGATCTACACAGATCTGTCACAAATTCGTTCCGCGGTATCATAGTAAAATGCCAAATCATTTCATAATAACTTACACTATAATTATATTATAATTAATAATCCGCTAAAATAGTAGGCAGCAGGATGTGTCTGTTGTGGAACTGAACACTAATGAACCGGTAATTCAAATTAAAATTAACTAAATATCAAGCATTTCACTTGTGCGCGCTCGGAACAGAAGTGTATTATTGTTCAGCGATGCGATATAATGTAATTTAAATAATAGTCTGTAATATACTGATTTTATAGAGAAATAATGTGATATGTGCAACACTTCTAACTATTCTTCTCCGCTCTCTCGAGATGTCACTGCACTTTGGATGACTCTGTTGTTATTCTGATTTACCTCACGTCTGGACAAAGGTCTCCTTTCCTCCTCCTCCTCTCCTCCTTATGGAAAAATAACACAATGATATAACCTATCAATGAAATAGTTCATCAAGATGTTTAATAAGCTACATATGCGTTACCTAGCCAAATCATCCACTTTGAATTCGATGTCAGTTCGTGCAATTACTGTGTACCCAACCCTCGCTCGCCGCATCGGGTCTTAACGCCTCCCCGAACTAATTAGCGATTAGGATGAATTTATTGATATATAATTATTGAGATGTCCATTGAGGTTAGTTCAGTGTTGGCCCTGAATATTAAGTCTAAAGTTATGCCGGTCATAAGTAAAAAGGGAATACTTAGGGATTGCAAAGAGTTGATGCGCTTTTATTATTATTATTTCCTGAACATTATATAAATCACATTTATAAATAATAAATAAAACTATCAAAAATATAAAAACTAGCTTTTTATAGCACCGCGTCGCATCGCATCACTTCTTTTTGCTAACTGACTTTTTTATTTATGCTCGGCTCTTAAGGGTCATAGCGTGATGTTCAATAGCCAATAGCTTTCCTCAAGAATTAGGCTATTTAATGTAAAAATTACTTTTCTAACCCGACTTGTCGTTCCAGAGATACATACAAACTTACAAACAAACAAATTTTACCTCTTGATATAATATTAAGTGTAGATTGTAGTCACCGGAATCGAGAACCGGGTCCAAGCTACCGGTGGTCAGGGCTCCTGAGAGAGGAACCTCCAACGGTTACCCTTATAATAATATATTAATAGTTATTTATTTACGAGAAAAACTTCATACAGTTTACATAATCAATAAGATATATAATTAATAAGATAACGTTATGCCGTCCGAACTAAAAAGGGCGTATGTTATCGTTTATCACGCGTTTTAATTTTTGACGTAACAGATTTCGATGCGTCTGTTAAATATTTGCAAGGATTTTGACCTGAAACAGAACAGGCATTCCTCTTATTTAACATACGGACTCAGTCAAAACACTCCATGTCTCGGAGAGGACGATAATTGGCCGGTTTTCACACGCTGAGCGCAGTTTTGGACAGAATCTCGATAGAATGACAACCGATGCAAGCTTAAAATTTCGGTAATTGGTCGCCGAGGCACTGTGTTTATCTTGTTATCGTGGAAAGACAGTAAAAATAGGTTGACAAAAGCTGAGCTGGTCATGAAAATTACGAATTTTGGCGCAGGTTGCCGCAGTTTTTAAATAGTCTTGTTACTCGTAGAAAGTACCTACTAAAATAGTAGTAGAAGAGTATACCAACTAAATGGACTGTTTTTATTATGTATCTAATATATAAAAATCTCGTGTCACACTGTTTGTTATCGAACTCCTCCGAAACGGCTTGACCAATTTTTATGTTTTTTTTTGTGTATATTTGGTAGGTCTGAGAATAGGTTGTAAAGTATATTTCATGCCGCTGCGGGTGTAACTGCGGGGCGCAGCTAGTTATATTATAAATGTTTACCTAGACTAGCGTGGTGGGTGATCACTGCTCGAGCCTTCTCTGTATAAGAGGCCTTTACTTTGCATTGGGACAATAATGGACTGGTAGTATTTATTTTATAAACTAGTCGCGCCCCGCGCTTTCCCCCGCATAAGTCTCGATCGCATGGGCATATCGGGATAAAAAGTAAACCACGGCATGGTCTACCTATGTGCCAAATTCCATACAAATCCGTTCAGCCGTCTAAGCGTGAAAGCGTAACAAGCAAACATACAAAACATTTTTTTTTCTCTTGATAATATTAGTTTAGATATTAATAAAAAGTAAAAAAAAAATAGTAGTATAAAAGACACACGCTTTGAAGGGTTATTTGCAAATGGGAAAGGATTAATGCAATCTGAAGAGAATATTGAGAAGAATCAGATAAATCTCCGTAATATGTATTATGATGATTCTTTTTGTTAAGATTCTGCTAATTAATACGTGCTCGTATCTGGATGCACGTAGCACTTTTTTGTGAAGATTTTATTTCAACTAGATGATTATTCTTGTTCCTGTATTAAAAAAAAAAATGGAAAAACGGAGATGCAGTCTCAGTGTGCAATCTCTTTTTTAGGAAGCGTTTGACTTTTTAGCTTTTTAATTAATACCTACCTTAATTAATATTCCCATCTTATCGAATGTATTTTTTTCTACAAGAATTAGGTAGCTAATTAGTCATTTGAGACTGAACAGGGTTTAAGAACAAACAAAATTGTAGAAAGGCGAACTACGATTGACAAAATTACATGATTACAAGAAAAAAATCAGATGACGGAGCCATAAAACTCGAACCAAATCTGAAAACTACGATTGAACCAAGTTTAAACCGTAAGAATGTATTCCGGCAATTTTCTCAAATTTTCTCAAATCGCGAACACCGGCGGATCCCAGCGGACCCCAGCGGACCCCGACCTCCGAGGCCAATATTTCTATCCAATAACTCCAGTCGTTATTTACAAAACGCTGTCCACTCACAATTCACAGTAAATTAAATTCCGGCAAAGACAAACAAAATATTGAAAACCTTTCAAGATTTTAGTTCAAGCGGCGCGGCCGCACTGCTCTATTTCTATTTGTCCAAAAATGTTGCAATTGAATGCAATTCGGTATGGAATATTGAAACCTCAGTGGGCGATGCGGGTATTCCTCATGGGTCGACCGTGCACGCACCGCGCGGCCCCAGGGTGGGCCACCGCCGCCCGCGCCGCGCGCCCCCAGCCTCCCACTCTACTCTACCCCACCTTTCCTAAACCTACCCGCAAATACTACGAGTACGTACACGTTTGCTTGGCAACATTTCATGCTTAGTGTGTACAAATAATGTTCGGTAGCGCAACAAACTGTGCAAGGGAATACCAATATAGGTAGAGCTGCGGAACTAGGAGAATCAAACGAATCTCCTATGGTTCACATTCTAATAGAGGTTAGCACCTCATCGGGTACCATGGTTGGCTTCACTTGATATGCAATTAAAATGCATGAATTCGTTCGGAAATAGACGCATTGTGGAGGCTGTACCAGAGCGTCGCAACGCCGCTAAGCATCTGTAAGAACATTGCAAGAGTAGGCTTCCGACTTGTGGGGATACAGCTATGTGGATGGGGTGGCACATTGAATAAAAATAAACGCAAACTCAATATTTCAGTTTTAGCAGAGACTGAGTAAGTGAAGCTTAAAAATGTACAATAATTAATTCTTCTCATGATATCTTAAAAAGTCTACTTCTAATCATGAACCTCCTAAGCCCCTTGAAAATAAGTGATATTTCACGATCAATGTAGTGTAGGATAGTAGTCAAATGAAATGATTAGTAATCATTTGCAACAGAAACTACCTTAATTGCAAATAGAACGTTTAATACTCGTAGGAGCTAAATAGACATTCGCTTTTCCCCAAAATTTGAAATTAGCCTAAAAGGACCAACCAGCAATATTCCGGGTCTTATGTACGAATGCAACTAAAACATTTAACTGCGTCGAACTGGTAATTAAGGGAGCTTACGAACCATTTCGATTGACTACTGATGCTCACTGGGGCATTATTTAGTGCAATGATGTTCTATCTGACGGAGTATTACACATCACATATCAAAGGTGATAAATGATTATATTTCTGTAAGTCGGTTTCTACAAACACTTTTACACGTCAATCATATTTTTAAACTAGATTAGGTCGGCGTTTCCAATCTGACTACTCTGAGAAGAAAGGCCAAAAAAGCTCAGGTCCCAGTCTCTTTTAAAGTCCATACATAATCTTGGTCAGATCATGTGAAAACCATATAGATTAGTGCCTGAAATGGTCATGGTCATGGATCAGTTTACGCATTTGTCAGTAATCGTGCAGCTTAACTCAGAACTTAAGGAGCTCAGTGTCTAAGAAACAAGCACGTTTTGGCTAATTATTAAAATCTGGTTTTTAAATATATATATTTTTTGTAACTGCTATGGATACGTTTTTTGTCAATTTCGCCGTTTGAAAAGGGAATCATTTTTGAATATCGGTCAAAAGATGAAAATCTTCTGTCAAGTCGTATTCCTATATAATCCAGCAACGGGTTTGAGGCCAAATCAGTATAATTTCTGCTATACTTCTGAGTGGAATCAATACAAAAGAACGTTATTATGAAGAGAAGGCGTCATTTGAGCCGAGAAGAAATGATCAGAGCCGTGGAAATGTTGGAAGCTGGTTCTTATTGGTCCATTATTATTTGGTGCACCACTATTTGGACCGGAGAGTCGAAAGGCGAACTAAGAACGACTTTTGGGCGGTTCGCACCAAAAGTCGACTGTTCGTATCCAAATAAAGGTTGAAGTAGCTGGTTGAGACCATCAACCTGTCTAATGCAAATTACGGCATAGAAAACTAAGAAGAAGAAATAATATCAAACTAATGGCGTAGGTCTTGACAGTCAAAGCTTTCCTCCGTTCCGCGCCATCTTGTCTCGACCACTTTGATGCTGGTGTATTTAGGGAAATTGTCTTACTTTATAGATTTAAAGATTCCCACTTGACTGAACAGTGACGGCCGAATTGTGAATCGCTACAGAAAAACTTCTAAGAAAGTCTTACACTATCGTTTAAGAATTCGGTAACTAAAATAATATTAGGTGTAAAACTTCCTACAGGCATCCATCATTTTGTATTTGCTAATCCATTCGGTGTATTTGTGCTTTAAATTCACTGCCTAAGGCTGCGTGGATCTATCTCGGGAACCTTTGGCTAGCGATTGCCGCCCGTCAAATAGTGATCAATGTGAATTGCTTACATATCGACGTAGGTTCGGGTTCATTTCTCTAGTGTTGAATACTTTTCTTCATGTTTTTGACGGTGTATCGCTTCGGAGAAGCTATGCGAAGCAAATTTGGACGGTAAAGCTGTTTCGGATGTTTCAATGGAGGTCAAACTAAAAGGACTGTGTAGCTTGTACATGTTGATGGAAATTGTTGTTTTCTTTTAATATTTTTTGTATCTCTGGTAGGTTTTAGTGAAATTATGCTTCTAGGTTTTTCATCATATTCCTAAATTGTTATTTTGCGATGGTATCCTGCTTTTAGAACGCTGATCACTAAAATAGGTGCCTCACAAAAAGTTGAAGTCTACGTCACGGTATTCAAGAAAATATTAAGGCGTAATCATTTCCTTTTCAGGGTTCTTATGTTAAATTCTACGAGTATTCTTAAGTAAAATTTCTCCCATGACAAAGACACTGTTCCAATTTACGCCCTGAAATCATCAGCCAGGACCAAAATGTAACTTTATACTTACGTGGTATGGCCATTATAGCCTAGCCACCACATTCAAACTGTGTGCTAAATAAGAAAAAAATACGTCAGAGTTTCAAGAACAATCACCCGTGACATCCGAACGGATAAACATCTAAGTCCTCCAGTAGAATCTCATAACCATTCCATTTTCCAAGAATCAGGAACGAGAAACGTGTTAACTTTTTAATCCAACTTATGCACTGTCCACATGTATTTTTGCGAGCTTTTTTAATGCGCGGCTTAATCCTGTACGGAAAACGGAAAAGAGGGAAACTTCGACCGAACCTGAACAAGACTGCCTTGAGCACATTTCGTACTAATGGCGATAATCCCTGCTTGAAGTGAAAAATATGGACTATTTAGTTTATTAGGACACACGCTCCGAAGGCCGGCTCTTGACCTTCGCGCGGCCTTGATCCGCTTGGGAATCAGTTGTAGGTAAAAACGGACGGGATGTAAGTACTTATTTCGCGTGCAGATAAACATTGTGTTATTTAGAAATTAGTGTTCAGAGACGCTTGTTATTAATTTGCTTTAAAAAAATACTATTACCTGCTCTTTCGTAATAATAATATGAAGAACATTGTTTTTGTCATTGGTAAGATTTTAGTCGAAAAACTTTTGCGCCTGCGCAATAATCGTAAGATGACTTGTAAGATAATTTTATTAGACAGGTATGGGAAGAGTGATGAGACTCAAACAGACCAGGGAAGCATGGTGCAAAAGGGAGGAGGGGTATACTCAGTTGTTAGTGGAACAAGGCTGTCAATGTTAATGATAGATAGAGTAAGCACTCCGTGTTGCATTCTCTAAGTAAAGTAGGCACAAACAAATCAGATGATAAAAGATTTTATTTCTGTAAGTGGGTTTGTACAAACACTTTTACACGTCAATCATATTTTTTAAACTAGATGAGGTCGGCGTTTCCTATCTGACTACTCTGAGAAGAAACGCCGAAACAAACTCAAGAGGTCACAGTCTCTTTTAAAGTCCACACATAATCTTGGTCAGATCATGTGAATACCATGTAGATTAGTATCTGAAATGGTCTGTTGAGGAAAGAACCACACTGATTGACTGGACCTGTCCAGTCAGTGCACGCATTTGTCAGGAATCGTGCAGCTCACCTCAGGAAGTTAGGACTATGATGATGAGGACGTCAGATTACTTTTCGCGTTCCTTACCTCTGCACAGTATTTTTCAACCACTATTAAGCGCCATTCTTCTCCATTTCACGCCAATCTTCTCCAGGTTTTCCCGACAATTATTAATATGTCACTAACCGATCTTACGACCAAACTGAATAATAACCTAAGGCTTTATCAGAATATTTCTTATGTAAATTCTTAGGTGGAACAAATATCCAAAGTTTGTCGATTGATATGGAGTTGATGATTATTATTTAATAAATATATCATTCCTACAGTCGCGAATCGTATTTTGATCAACACACGACGTAAAACAGAGCTGCATTTTGCAAAAAATACAAAGAAAATTTGAGTTATTTTCTGTCTTTTGGTCTGTTATAAGAAAATGATAATCGATTAATCACTATAATAATCATTTATCTAATAATCTCATTGATTGCGTGACAAAATCCAGTGTAAAAGTGACAATAAAGAACTAATAAGGTTATTTTTGTAATAACTAATAATTAAATTGTCAATTGGACTGCCTCGTTGGTTTAGTGGTCGCAAGTGTTAATGCTGAGCATGAGGTCCTGGGTTCGATTCCCGGGTCGGGAAAAGTGTTATTGGGTTTTCCATCTGGAATTTCTCGGTAGCAGCCCGGAGTCTGGATTTGTACCCGGTTGATGGCAACAGGCTCGCCCCCTATTACATGGGACTTAAACATAACTGGCGAAATGTGGGTGTACTATAAGTACACCTCTGCCTAACCCTTCGGGGAATACAGGCGTGATGTTATGTTATGTTATGTGTTAAATTGTCAATACCAATCAGACATCAAACATAGTAACAAAGCAATAATAATAAGTCATTGTAAGAAAATATACTATGTCTTGTTATATTTCGCAATGGCTTGCCAAAGACACGGTTAGTTTTATTTGACCATAAACCTGTTAAAAATCGCGTTAGGATGACATCTGTCATATTTTTATTCACACTTAGTTTTTCATATTTTGTAACAGTATTTTGTGCTCTAATAGAAAAAAAGTTGTGTAAAGGCGACAAAGGAACCGTAGGTAGGTAACTCACCAACAAACTTGGCGATCAATAATTACTATGATAGTCAACACGGGCCGGATTGTTGGCTGCATCTGTTTTCCGCTAGTTTGTCGACCCCCTAAAGACAGAATAAATCGCGGTTCACTAAATCGCACACATTACTATAGCTATGCTGGGCGGTGTTCAGACACGGCAGCCGACAGACACCGAACAGAATTCCCAAGCGCACGGATAATTCAGCAAAAGGCAGAATCCACAATCTGCCTGTGACGTTCACGCATAAACACTACAGCTCCCGAGGGCTGCCCGCACAAAGTCGGACTGATTCGCAATGCAAAACGCATCGGCCGCCCACCTATCTAATATTGCCCGATGTATTTTGAATAATTGCTGGGCAGCGGGTATGCCACTGCCCGCTGATTGCGTCCACAAAGAGACAAGGGTCGAACAGAAAATGTCTTGCAACGTGCGGCGCCATCCGTATTTGTGATCCAGCTCAGGTCGCCGCCAGGTAAGCGACGTTCGACGAGCTAAACGAACGGCATTGCCTATAGTTTCAGCTTATTAAGGCATGAGTTGTGGTCACCCAAATGAACAGCATTTTCTGGTGTTCAGTGGTCAAGAGATTTATGTGGTAGCTGATACTTTGATTTGGAGATTTCATTAAAACTTCTAGTTTTTCCCTTTCTTAACGTATTTGTTCTCAAAAAAAATTAAAAGAGACGCAGTTAGTTTTAAAAGTTGGTGCTCATTATGCAATCTCAAAAAGATGTGGTAAGTATAGCGGTAGCATCTAGAAGGCTTAAAAACATAGTTTGCAAATAATCAGCTTTGAGCTTAATTCATAGCAGGGAATAAATAATCGAGCCACGATCACTAGCTAACCCCCGCAATCAATTTGTGTGGGAAACTGGCCCTGCTTACAACACTGAAGTGGCAAGAAAATAAAACCTTGAAAAATAAATCAAAGTAAGGAAATGCTGGATGTATGTATTTTCTACGAAGTAATTTAATGCTGATTTTCGGACGGGTGATGTTTTTTGTAGGCAAGTAAGTTCTGGTAAAGATGATTTAGCAATTTTTTTCTTAACTACACTCATGGACAAATTTAGAGGGACGCAAAAAAAGTATAAAACAAAATATCATGGATGTGACAATTAAGTTTATTAATTTGGATTTTGCTTATTATTCGTTAATTTAAAATTGCAAAAAAACAAACGATTACTTGGCAAAATATAACTAAATTAAGAAAAATTGAAACAAAAACAGATAAGAAACATTTTTGTAGGTACTAAACTTTTTTTTTTTCATAAATGTTAAGGAAAGTCTATAACGTGGGCTATAGTCAGTATTTAATGTTGCCCCCTCTAGCTCTTCGAACTGCTTCCGGTCTCCTTGGCATAATCCTAATCAAATTGTCCATAAAATTTTGAGAGATTGCATTCCATTCTTCCTGTAATTCGTTTTTAAGATCTCTCAAATTAGCAGGGACAGGATTTCTTTTCTTAATTCGTCTTCCAAGTTTATCCCTTACATGCTCTATGGGGTTTAAGCCGGGCCAGCGCGTTGGCCACCCCATGGCATTGATTTCAACGTCTCGAAGGGATTCGATAACTACAGCCGCAGTATCCATGCAAGAAAACAAATCTTTCTCCTATAAAATGGGCAAATTGCACTACAATTTTGTCCAAAATCTCAGTTACACATCGTGCCGCTATTAGTGACCCATTCTCAACCTACATCCTCTTTGCGCTAGTTTATTTATTTATTTAGGATCTCCAACAAAACGCACCTTTAATCAATAGATGACACATAAATAAAAGGCAACATCAGCTATTAAGCAGGTGTACCCCTTGACTTATAGGAGGCCTCAGCCTGCACAATAAAGTCAACATCTTAGCTAACAAGGTTAAAATATTAATATTACTTACATACATACATAAATGATAAATGATTTTGTTTCTGTAAGTAGGTTTGTATAAACACTTTTACACGTCAATCATATTTTTTAAACTAGATGAGGTCTGCGTTTCCTATCTGACTACTCTGAGAAGAAAGGCCGAAACAAACTCAGAGGTCACAGTCACTTTTAAAGTCCAGACATAATCGTGGTCAGCTCACGCGAAGACCATGTAGATTGGTGTCTGAAATGGTTTTTTGAGAAAAGAACCACACAGATTGAGTGGACCTGTCCAGTCAGTGCACGCATTTGTCAGTAATCGTGCAGCTCAACTCAGAACTTATGGAGCTCAACGATTCAACGAACAATAATAATATTAATTAGTAAGTAGTAAAGTTGTAAGTTAGCAGTAATATTGGTTGTCCACTATCCCCGCTTTTACACCTCCTGTACCTCTATAGATACTGCATTGGCTCTCACCTAGCATTTAAAAGAGTAACGGTGGAGTTTCTTGCCCATTCTTCTCTATACGAAACTACCTTTTGGAAGGGGCAACTAGAATCAATTCAATTTTTTTGTAAATTTTGACGTTCAAAAGTGCGTTTTATGTGCCTATTTGAAATAAATTATTTGACTTTGACTTGACTTTGACATAACGTAGCCATTTTCACCGACAAGGAAAAAATTATGCCTTTTATAACAAACAAAAAAACCGACATTTTGGACGCCAATATAAAAGCCCGCTGTCCTTTCCCCGAAGAATAAAAGATGAAAGTCGAAAACTACTTGTCTCGTGTCACTTCTGTTGCGTTTTCTTACTCCTTCCGTCAAGTGACACCAGAAGGCCAATCCCCGTAGAAATCTACAAAATCTAGTTGCAATCTCGTCTGAGTGACGCTCAAAGTCAAAAATTTAAGGAATTTAGACCTATTTTTGACAGATTGAGACCGAGATTAGGTGCGATTCTTAAAATGGCGGGAATTTCCCTTCAGATATACCCATAAATTCAGTAACAGCCACCTATCTGTAGTAAAAAAGGAGTTTCATATGAAATGTATCTTTAAAAACGGTAAGAAAATACCATCCACAAAAAAAGTAGACATTGCACTCTTAAAGGTTCCATATCTCAAAACGAAAGGTCACCATCCAATTCAGTTCCCATACAACAAAACGATTTGCGAAGACTAAACAAGGCATCCGCAGTTGTTTAACATTGTGTAACGCAGCACCCCCGATGGTGTAACGAACTAAGACAAATTGTCTTATTGCATGTAATAGCTGAGCTTTCAACGCAACAACGGAACGTAAACTACCTACTTATACATTATTTTATTTACTCAGTCATTCAATAAATGCGAGTTGTTCTAAACCCTTTGTTAACCTAGGCCTATTTTGTTTATGTGGTCCACTAGACTGAGACGAAAACCCGACTTGATAAAAGTTAATTTGTCGGCGGAAATCGTGCTCGACGAATGGGTTCCGGTAATATTTAGGTTTGCAACCTGATTACTAGCTTTTAAATATGATACCAGCTTTTGATTCAATGATCATTTGGGCAATATTAAAGTATTCGGACCGTCGTAAGTTTTCTTTCACTGGCCCTTCTGAAACGTTGAGTAGTGTTCACCTAAGTTTTTTTTGCTGTCAACATTAGTTTTCATTTGAAGTAAGTAAACAAAATATTCTACAAACTCGAAACTTATTGTAATTTCTGATGCCCGATTAAAACTAATTGAAATTTTGCCTACTGAATACAGTGACTAGGATTTATATTCATATTATAACTCGGTTTTCCGAAACTATCAGATATTTTTTTTACTATACTCCAATGTACTGTTATATATAAAGTTTGGTTTCTTATTTCTGTTTTCAAGTCGATAGTAATTAAGTTTACGTGTGAAACATTACTTTCAGTTGAAGCCAGAGTCAAGTGTGTTTAGGTAATTGTAATAATGTTCTAATTGGCGATAGGCCCACCCCCTACTTCGGGAGCCGGCCTCCATCGCGCCACCGCTATCGACAAACTACGGTATTCGATGTATACGTATCTGGTACATCTCTATTGTATCTGTGAAGAGTTTTAGGCATAACCTGTGAAGGTTAAGAGATGAAATCAGTAAAAGAATCTTTGAAATAAGACGAGCTAAACAGTTCTTAGGAATACCGCAAACGTTCTTGTTGTTTTTCACTCTTTTTAATATCATTAAAGTTCAAAATAACTACGAATAATAACTTTCACCAGCAAGTAACTCAAAAGCCTCTGTAACTCCAAACAGACAAACGAATTCGCGAAAATTAAATAACAATATCAATAAATTATGCATGAATAAAATGCGTGAGCGCACTCATTTATTCATGCTTAAATTATCGATTCTATAATTTTTACGCGTAAATAATGAATCTCGTTAAACACCACCACCATCGACAATTTAATTGACAAAATGTATTTGAAATATCAAATGAAAATGTAACGCAGATCGAAAATCCAAAAGCTGTCTTCTTTACTTAACCCTTTTAGTAGTGATCCGAATTTTTGACGTTCTGCCAAAAGGAAGAAAAACAGAACATGTGATGCGAGTCTCCTATAGAGACTAGAATGATTTTTAATTAAAAGACTATCGGGAGCGCCTCACATCGCCCACATAGAATATCATATTTTAGGAAAACAACGCAAGATTAAAAGATAGCTAGATCACGTCTATCGCAAAATGGAGATCGTTTACCGTAAACAGTCAATAGGAATGCAAAAGTTGTCCAACTGCTGAGTTAAAATTACTTACGTGTTTTCCATCAGTACAATCGCAGGGGGGGGGTCCAATGGAACGCGTGCTTGTGGTGGTTGGAGCGCGAATTCTAACACATAATAATAACATTAACAAATCATTAGCAATGACTTCTAATCTAGGTATAGGTATAGCCTCAGTTCGGCCTGCATTGTGGGGGGAGGTGGGTGGCCAGGCACTAGGCTCTACGGGAGGGGGCCACAGACCGCCGTTAGATCGATTCCTACAGTGGATATTATTCTGTGATAATTAGAATTCGCGCTTCGAGGTACAACTTGTTATTGTGCAGTGGCGTATGGGTAGGTACGAGTGGTTAGGTACATGAGTACTGTGCTGCTGTGTGCATTCAGGTAATAAAGGTCACTAATAAAGGTCAGACGGTCGCGGGAATGTCCGTTTGTTTGCATGGCATGTCTTACTCAAAAGTTAAGCGTTATTTTAAATACTTTTTAATTTATGATGTGTGTTTCTGTACACCTAAATGATCGCTAAGCAGTGAAAACATTAGCAACACTTTTTTTAAAAAAAGCAGCTTCAATACGTCTTTCAGTCGGAATTTCAAAAAAATATTAAGCCTTAACAAAATTTTCCTGTAGCCCCTGAAACTTTTAGAGGTGAGACTGAAAAGCAAGCCCTAATTACAGCCTGCACTAAAAAAAGGTCCTCAGTCAGGCCTTCAGCTCAAAAATGGATGGCGCTGTACAGCATCCATTTTTCCTCTGTGAAAATTCCTTTTTCGATCGCTTAAGTATCAAATTTGGTAAGGCTTTCGAAATGTTTGTTTCGTAAAACTCGTAGTCTCGTATGTGGACCGTTACTTTTAGTAGCTTTTTGGCGAAAATATAATTGTAACTTTATTTTAGAAAGCTCTGTGGTATGTTTTGAAGGAGAATCAGGGAAATTGAATGTTTCTTCGGAACCTACTCTATTTTCGGTTGAATTAAGTTTACGTGTGTTTTTCAAAAAGATCTCATTAAAAAAATATGTCATTGAATGTTTAACATTGCAAAAACACTGGCAAAAAATAAGCGAATCTGATCAAAACTGAAGTTCAGATTCCAGACGCCATTTCCCTTTTAGCCATTCCAAACACATCATGTTGACATGGCGCGTACTTCCCATTCCTTCTTTGGTGCGTTCCAGCGGCCTATTTGAGTTTGCAAAAAGAGTCGTGCCGGCCGAACAATAAAACCAGGAGAGGTAGGTAACCCTTTTCGTGCAACGTCACACTCGCCGCTTTGTTCGTCGTAACACACGATAGTGGCAAAGAAAAGTGTACTTGTATTGGCGAATAGTGACACAAAGTTCATTAAGGCGCGAGGCGTGTTGGAGTGGCGGGCGGTGGCGTGAGGGGTCGATCGACCGGCTGACAGCAGTGGGCTCCCGTCCTAATATTTTCGATATGAGTGTGCGACGCACGCGGTTCTGTCGTACGTTGCGAACACTTGCGTTGCGTTTTTTATTATGAATGTGTTAGTGTTCGTCTTTTCGAATCGAAGATACAACATTCGTTTTGTTAACGAAAAAGATAATAAGACTATAAGTATTAGGGACAGTTTCCTTACTGTGGTTTATTCTAAATGTCTCGTTATGCTATTTGATGGCTTAGCATTGTATTGAGTAACTGCAGAGTTTCGTGAAATTGGTGCTTAATGTGCAAGTAGGAAGCGAAGATTGTAAACGTTAGTTGTTGCGTTGATACTTTTCATCTTTTTGTGTTCAAAATTTAGTTTTGGATCATTAGGCACGTGAGTGATTCTTAAGCTCATGATGTTCATAACCAAAACTTAATATTTAACACACTTCAAAAAAAGGAGGAGGTTCACAATTAGAATTTTTTTTATGTGTGTTTCGCCAGAACTTTTTTCTAGGAGAATCGATTCTTTTTTTCTCTGACCAGCAGTTTTTGAGTTATCCTTAATAATGCGTATTTTTTCCACTTAGTTTATATTGATAGTGTTTTAATAATTTTCTGTCATTGTTATTTACATAACAAGTATAACCTAAAAAAAAACGAAATAAAACCGACCCTACTATGCTTACGTAAACATTGTTTTTTTTTTTTAAATGTGTTCATGTTTCTTTATTTTTATTCATGAGTCTAGAAAAGAAATAAGGAATCAGACTATAAAGGAATTGAATGTCCATTTAAGTAATTTCCCTAATTGAGTTATTTCTAACTTTACCATAAAACACCGTCTGAGAGCGAGTAAGCGATATCAATTATTTCGGGGAATCCCTGAACATGCTTTTCGCTTTCGAGCATAGACAAGTAGGGTTGCCATATTTATTCAAATCAAAATTACAAAATTTTGCAGAAAATTCTGAAAATGTAAATAAATATTGCTGTGGTAGGTAATCACCATTCAAAGCCCCGTGTCCCCCATGTCATCAAAAATAAGCAGAGGAAAGACCCCCCACCTCCTTTGGTGCTTACGTTTTACTTGATTGGTCCCATATAGCCATCCACAATCATACTAGTTCAAAACTTTCCTCACGTTTTTTGTACGACTGATAACTGCCCATGTTTATACATACATACATTCATACATAAACTCACGCCTTCTTCCCATGGGGGTAGGCAGAAACTACAGAACGCCACTTGCTACGATCCTTACATACTCCTATTATCATGTTTATTTTCAGGACTATATCTTAGACCTCGGAAAATCCTGCCGGGGTCGCGGATTGTTCGAAAGAGTTACCGTGGCCCTGGTGCACAGGCAACTGAAGGAACACGGGTGGGTTTTAGTCAGTAAGAGTCTGACATGCCCTCCCGCTCCGCCCAGAGCGGGAGAGCTCATTTGACGATTACCCAAGCAAAAAAAAAAAAAAAAAGGCCTCGGTAAATATTCAATTTAGTAACCTACATGCAACTAGGTTGCTGCCGGAAATATTTCTATAACACAAAACCTTCCCATAACACAAGTACGGAGGAAAAGCTTCCGTCAGCAAGGAAGGACTTTCAAACAGTTCGTTCTACTTTCGCAGTCGTTTTAGAAGAGAAACAGATCAATTGATGCAACAAGAATACAAGTGTTCATCCATCCATTGCCTTGCCGTTTTCCAAATGTATATCTTCTTCTCCCGTACCTGTCTATTGGTCTTCATCTCGGTAGTCACCCTCTTTCTAGCAATACCATCTTTGCCACAGCCCATCCATAGTTTCTTTGGTCTTCCCATACTCTTATATCCATCCACATTCTTACTCACAACTTTCCTCACGACATTTTCCTCATTCCTCCGCATCTCATATCTCATATACCAAGTCAACCGATTTCCACACAACATTAAACTTTTGGAAAAATCTGCCTTTAAGAACATAAAAATAATCGATATTTAACCGATTTTGATATTCCTTTTAAAGGTCTCGATGTTAGAAAAAATTACATATTCTCTAGGTTCATGTTCCGGAATTTTCTTTGGACCACTTTAATCCAAATAGTCACCAATCATTTAGAAAGGTCAAAGGTAAATCGCTAGAACAACAACCATGCCAATTTATAGCTTGCCCTTATATTTGCAGTCTTGTAAAATAATTGGTACTTACGGAATAAGTTCAACAGAAAAATATAATAGTGGATCCCATTTGTTTGTAAAACGCAGTGTACCTTACTGAATTGAAATAAAACAACGTTCTCTTACAACTTGAGTTAATTCCACTAGACCAGTAGGATATTATTTGTTCAGACTCTACTATAAAATGAATATTTGTTTTTGCTGCTACAACTCCTTTCACTGTCTCTCATTTTTATTTAAGGCTTAAGAAGCTGCAAAATGCTTCACAATTTATTATTGGCACTTTTTACAAAAAGGTACCTAGTTCAATAGAGAACAAATCATCTTCAAAAAGTTAGGGTTCCATTCTTAGTTAAACTAGGAGAAATTACATTCCATTCTTAGTTAAACTAGGAGAAATTACATTCCATTCTTAGTTAAACCAGGAGAAATTACTTTAACAACTTTATACAAATATGTTTAGATTTCCACCCTGAAATCCCATCCCAAAACTTCAGCCTGTGTATAAATAACACTGGCCTACAAAAAAAAAAAAGTTTTGGTGCAGCTCTGTTCGCATCTGTAGTCGGTAAAGTAGGTAGTATGAACTACATTGCTGCTACTAGATGTCAGCTGACAGCTCTGGTTTACCTACAATTCTTTTTTTAACTTTTTTACTATTTCATTCAAAATCAGTCCATGTTTATGATGGCAAGTAAGTCAAGAAGTTGCATTAACGATCCTGATATGTTTTGTTACATATGCGGTGAGTATATAATGAAAGATCAACGGAAACCGATTAATGACACGGTAATTCGCTTGTATTCTGTATACTTTGGTATTGATATTGGCAATCAAGATAAAGTGTGGGTGCCTCACGTTGTGTGTAAGATTTGCATTGAACATTTGCGGCAATGGGCAAAAGGAACGCGAAAATCTTTGAAGTTTGGGGTACCGATGATTTGGCGAGAACAAAAAAATCATCACGACGATTGTGAACAAAAACAATCGTAGCAAGTGGAAGTACCCTAATATTCTTTCTGCTACAAGACCTATTCCTCATTCAGATACTGTTCCAATACCTGTTTCTCATCGAGAAGTTCAGGAATGTGACGATGAAAACATGGAAATTTCTGAAGAAGATTATGATTTTGAGTACTATGGAGAAACATCGATTCCTAAAACTTTTTCCCAAGGTGAGCTTAGTGATCTTATCAGGGATTTAGATCTTTCGAAAGAGCGTGCTGAGTTGCTAGCATCAAGATTAAAAGAAAAAAATTGCCTTTCTTCTGGTGTAAAAATGACTTTCTATCGCACAAGAGAACAAAACTTACTACAATTTTTTTCTTCTGATGAAAATTTGGTATTTTGTCATGATGTGAACGGCTTGATGACTTTCATGGGCCTGGAGACTTATCATGCAAGTAATTGGCGTCTTTTTATCGACAGCAGTAAAAGAAGTCTCAAAGCAGTCCTTTTACACAATGGTAATAAATTTGCTCCTATTCCACTCGCCCATTCTACATCTATGAAAGATGAATATGAGGTTATTTCAGTTCTTCTTTCTTCTTCGTTCTTTCTTGATTGTCCAGGTCAATCTCACTCAAGATAATCACTCAAATTATTTTTTCGCAATGTATAATTAGTTTTTTTTTTTTTTTTTTTTAAGTATGTATTTTTCTTCTTTCTCATGAACAAGAGCTGATATGAAAAATGTGACTATTTTTCTCGTATCAGCTCAAATAATATACCCAAAATCAGGTCTAAAATCTTAGACACCAAAATGAGTGTAGGCCAGTGTAATTATTTGTCAAAGTGCATGTAATTCTATTCCAATAAAATAGCGTATCACTGAATGCATGTGACGTTACATGTCAAAGAAATAATAACGTGGACGTTATTTAGTTTCTTTTACAGAACCTTAAAAGGCTGTGTAAAAAAACAAAAAAAAAAACACGAAACTAAACTAGTTAGAAAGCAGATCTAAAGCTCTGCTTTCTAACCGGCTTTGACGTTCCAGGCTATATTGAATTCGTGAATTATTGGCCTATGAACAGGAACACACACAGGAATTTTCAGTTTCAGTCAAAGAATTTATGTGACGAATGAATTCATGGGTTTTGTCGATGTTGATATTAAAAATGTTTGGCTTAGTTCGATTCATAGTCCCGTCGCGCTTGAATGCACAGTACCTACTTCTAAACGTAGGCTGTTTTTGATCGAAAACTTCGAAGTGGGCTCCAAATCAAACCATGTCAAAGGAATTCCTAAACTGCCTCACACAGATATACCTTTTAAGTTTTTTTTTTTTATTATGTAAAGATTTTTATCCATACCGAATCAATAGCCTGGAATAGGAGCGTTTCCAATATAGTATACATGTATGTTCCTACCTAACTTTGATTTTTCTGACAATGTCTAAAGCCAACGAATTCTAAACTCCGAATTCCCTTATCAAAAACCTACGGTACGCCACTGCTTAACACAAAATATAATACGACAACATCGTAGAGAACACCCCACTCGAACTTGTCTCAAACTCGTGCCAAACTTCGCCTTGTAGGTATAAGTGTCCGACATCGCGCTATAATGTCGACACTCCATTAAAGTCGACCGCGACACCCGCTTCGGCCAAATGCGCGTAACTTTATCATATTGTCACCTTGCTGACTGCTATGGAAACTGGTAAGGAAAGGTACGTTTTAGTTGTTGACTGCAAAGCTTTTTGTAACGTGAGCCCAATTTAAAGTTGCCATGTTAATACTTAGTGGGATGACGATGTTTTGAAAGCTGCTGGTTCTTTTTTTAAATCTAGAAAAACAATGTCTTTGTATGTTTTGTTTTTGCACGACGAAAACTAAATAACCCTGTCAATTCGATGTCCCAAAAAATCACTAAACATTGAAAAACTCACCACTTAACACAAAATTATTATCGTGTAACACCACTCATACCTAACCCTCAAATGCTACGTTACCGAAAAAACCAACATGGAACGTAAAGCGCAACCAGCGACTCCAACAAATCTAGCCGCCTATCGATTCGGCGAGCAATTTAAAATCCACTTAAAGACAACCGCAGACTGCTAATCGAAAACTTCGTCGGCTCCAGTGGGAACCTCTAATTGCTTGTATTAAAATAACTGACTTATGTCAAAGATATCTGGGGCGCGGCGTACGTCGCCGCCTGGCACCAGGCTTCACATGTTAATAATCATTATGATCGCATCAAGTGTACGATAGCCCGGTCTTTCACTCACCCCCTGTTCGCCCGCAAATAGTGTTGTAATTGTAGCTCAGCAAGAACGTCGATAATGCTCGTGTTGCTCTATCACGGTGCTATAATGCTCGTGTTGCTCTATCACGGTGTTATAATGGCGATGCAACTATCGAAACCCACTTTAAAAAATATTTTTGTTACAAATCATTGCAACTCCAGTTCAAATATTTCTGATTAAACAATTATTTCATAGAGAACTTTAATAAATCACTCACAATTTTGGATTTAGCGTTAAGGAGCTTTAAGAAAAACCCTCCAGTTTCATAAAAAAATACATTTAATTCGATTGAGATCTATCTCTCAAAATAAATTGATAAAACAAACTAGCCATTTGGGAACCCTTCGGACAGATATAAGATCCAAAAAAAACGAAAACTTCGAAATTAAGAGATTTCTTTTGAAAGCCGAAAGTTTTCGCGGTTCGAAAATACTCGCGTTTCCTTGTAATAGCAGCACTAGTCGAGCCCCTCGGCCGAGGGAGTGAGTGAGCCAATGTTTAGCAGTTACCGCCGCATTACCTCGCTGTTTTGTGTGAGCTAACCTTCTTGCGCTTTGTTACGTGTCAATAAAATGATCCGGTGAATACATGGATACCGGTTACCTATTTCTAACTTTCTGGGTGAATTTTTCATGTTTTTTGAACTATGTTACGGCAAAGAAACGTATTCCAAAGCTGCTTTTAAAACACGGTACAAAACATTTTCTTCTTTATTAACCTGAAATATGTTTTTCTCACTGTCCACCCTTGGGTGTGAGGGCAAGATTATGTCTTATTTACATTTTTAACAATTTATGTCTATTTCATTTTATCAGCAACTTCTGAATACATTTCCTACCAAGGCTACTTTCACAACAATGACAACTAAACGAACTGTCGCTATGTTTGAATGGCCACAAACTTAACTTATAACATATTTTTACTTGAATGCTTCGTTTACACCGTTCATTAGCCAGTTCGAGTGAATTTTGGCTACAGATAAATGTGTTCATGACACCCTATGCATCAGTTAATTTGGTGCGCCCGATCTGAATGATATGATTCTGAATGTCTGAAAATCGCTGTGCCGCGTCCGAATCAACTCCATATTGTTCTGAAACACTCACAGGACTGATGGTGAGCCGCGTTAGTTGATCTAATTATTTAATTAACGTTCGGATTGGGATACTCCTTCTTTAATCAGTGACTCAGTGTTTGCAGAAGCAACGCATTAACCCAAAATTCTAATTTTACCTACTCACTTGGAAAATCCTTTCTTAGTGAACCTCCGCAATCTTCTACGGTATATGTGTTACCAATTCCTTGTTATTTTATCTTCGGTGGTAGTTTGATCGTTACTTGGAATGAGAACTGCTTTCAATGAATAAACATAGAACATATATAATTTACCGGAAAATGCGAAATAAAATGATCGCATTTTACATTTCGAAAATATGTTATTCAAAAAGTAGCCAGACTGTGATTTCAGTAAAACATTCGAATCAGACATGAAGGTGAATATTAAAAAGCCTAATTTAATTAATGAGTAAACAGTGCATAGTACAGTGGCTGGTCACGGGTCCCGCCGCGCCGCGCGACGCGTACCACATCCACATCTCGACTCCTTTTAAAATGGCAAACGGCGCAATTTCCGGTACCATTCGATACTCGTATGTCGATTATTTCCCGACCGATTTTCCGACTCGATACCGAACAAAACTCGATTTGGCTATATTTTGTTAATAAGTTATTCGTGAATGAATCAAGGGATTCATGGGCGTGAGAGGGTTGATTCGATTTTATATTGGCACTGTTGATTGATTTGTTTAAATATTTGTTTTAACTGTTTTATATATTGGAAGTATTTGTAATTGAAAGAGTTAGTAAATAATATTTAAAACATATTAATATTCTGAGTATTTTAATTGTAAAGTGATTATTTAGAAAAAAATACTATAGCCTTAATTGGGTATTTTATAAAAAATATTCTGGGTTAAAATTTCCTTCTACCATACACGTAAGCTGGTAGGCTGCAACGTTTATTAAGAAATCATTATTGCCTATTGATAAACCTGCATCCTAATCGCGTAAGCCACTATTAATCACAATCTGAATCATTTTGAAGGATATTGCTAATCCATCGCTTCATATGTTTGAAAAATTTGTCTGCTCAACAACGTAAATAATGCAATGAATGTTGTTGAACTGTCAAAATGAAAGCCATTCCTATTGTTAGCGTGTTACGCATTTACCCCGCTGACCATTATTCTTAAAGTTTCCTCAAGTTTTTATGCAAGATAATTCATTTTAATTTCCATTAAAATACGGATTTACTGCTTAATGCTTATTATTATTATTAAACTAGCTTTTGCCTGCGGTTTCGATGTCGGAAAATATCCCACGGGAACGTACTACCGGGATTAAAAGTACCCAATATATTAATCCAGGTTATTAACTATATGTTTGCCAAATTTCATTACAAATCCGTACAGCCGTTTTTACGCCAATCCGGGACATACAAACAAACAAACGGATATGTACCTATAGATTATTTTAAACACAATTTTTGAACATTGTGTGGTTTGTCCGCTAGGAAAAAAATATCTCTACTGATAATTTATTTATCATAATGTATAAATAAAAATAAACTTTGTTTCACAAAAAAATATACTTACGCGTCGACTTAAGGACCTCAACCTTTATTTTTCGTCGTTTAATAAAATATTCGTTTAGCTAGTACTTTCTTAATTAAAAATCACAGATTTACTTATCTGCTTACAGTACCATTATTCGTCCAAACCACTCTTTCTCTCTCGTGTCGACACGAGAAACATCTCATGCCACCCATGTTCCTCTGAAGGACAGTCTCATGCCAGTCAGAACCATAACTTTACAAGCAATTAATTCATATCCCATACAAATATTAAATTACATTCAGCGCTGTCACTATTGCAAATGTCGTATATTAATTAATGACAAACGTTCTCAAGGCATATATTGTACATTGTATTTTAATACGTAGTAAAAGTCCTAACAGTAGATCAATCGCTGGTCCTCTTAAAACAGAGGGGCAAATCCGTATTTTTCAGAACGCATTCATTGAGCATTCTAATGTCAGCCTCAATATGTCAAAAAATCTTATTTACCCGAATTTACCTAATTAATTAACGAGACGGCCGTTTTGTTTGATTTTGCCGCAATTTAATATTAATCATCTCTACTTCGTCTTTGCATGCGTGTTAAGAATTATTTGTTACGAATTGATATATCTAGGACTACTCCTTAAAGGAAACAACATCGGGTACTTTAACACCAGGGTGACATATCTTGAAATTTTCCGGCTAGCCAGAGTGTTAAGGTACCAATACTCGTCGGGTTTTGAAATTCACAGACTTTAAAGAACTACTGTGTGAAAAGTATTTAATTTTGAATGAAACTTTTTGCACAACGAAATAGAAAATGTATCCTTTATTCTTATTAAGTAATTCATTTCTATTATGAGTGATAATGATTAATTATTGAAGCAATTGAAAAAAGGGGCGATTTGTATCAATAATCGTCAGATTTGTACTATTACTCATCAAAAGGACCTAGTCGTCGTCATTTTTTTTATGCTAATATGAACTCTAAGGTCTTGAACATAGAGTTCAAGATATGTACATATAAAAAAATGTGATTGTCTTTGATATGAGTGTTAAGTCTAAGAAACAAACGTAGGTTGAAGACCAAATCTTAAGAAATAAATAAAGGTTGTAAGCTGTTACCACAGCAGGTAGGTTACAAAAACAATAAGATAAATTAAATTCTAATATAATTTTGCTTTAAAAATTGACAGGTCAGAATCACAGATGCAGTTTTTATCAGAATCTATGTACTGTATGTAATTTATAATATGATATGTAAAAGGAATTCCGATATCCTATTTACATAATAAATAATTTCATTTCATTTTAATCAATTTTGACGTGAATAGGTACGCCTTTTCGTTCGTTGCACAGGTGGTAAGTTCAATATTTCCGACCGACAAAAACATATAATATTTCAACCTCTAATAACTACGAAAATTAGAATGCAAGAGTGATGGCTGAACATTCAAAAGATATGTCATATTTGTACCAACTTTGAGGCAGGATATAATTTGCCTATTACGTTACATCGCGAGTGCAGGCGCATGCGCGAGACCCATAATTTTTCACTAAGTGTCGAAATTTCAATTCGTATAACGCAAAAACTGCTAGCTGCTAGCTAAACATGCTAGAATTGTGATACGTTGTCAAGAGTTGACAAAGCACTACCAGAACTTAATGGGAAACAACAGAAATCTTGGCCGGAGTATGGTTAAAAAGGCAATTTGAAGTTGTCAATAGTACAACTATTTCAGATGTTGTCTCACATCTGGCCAGAAATGAAAAAACTCAATCGAAGTAGCTTGCATCATAAGGAATGCAAATAACCTGCTAAGTCCGGTGTCGAGCTAATACAATGGCTACGGCAGTATCGGAAACAGTTTTTTTTTTACAAAAGCCTACTACTAAAATAATAAAAACATTTCACCTCATATCGGCTGTAAATCTGCTCGAAATTTTACAAAAACGACAAGCTCTTAGATAATTATCAAAGAATATATTTGATGTCTTATTAATAAGTAGCGTAGAGTAAATATTTTTGATATTTTTTTCTCTCGATGATAAAACGTTTTTTTTTCTATATTAGTTGTTGCTAAGTGTTCCGTTCTGCCGTCCATCCCCCAATGTCTCTTTTCTAAAGCTTGCAAAACAGAATCATAAAAAACATAAATGTCGTATGACAGTTCAATTACTGTTTCAACTCCACTGTACACTTCGAGATGTGCATTGTTTAAACAACAAAGAGCATGTATTTAATTATTTTACCTCACAATACTTTGTATGCAAATGGAGTGCGTTAGATTAATATTTATATTGAGTGCCTTTCTGTCTATGACGGCCGACCATGTAGAGTAGGACAATTTGAAAGGGAGGGTCGGGATACATCGATTATTCACGGGATGCAACGGAACTTGGTGAACTGGACCATTCAGAGAGGAATAATGATTTGATAAAGTTTGACTGACTTAAAAGAAATGTAAAAAATATCAATAATTATTAAGCTCACCTGTTTCGGGACCCGAATGCATGGTACAGTCAGATAAATATACCTTTATTAAACATCAAAAAACAGGAACGTTAGAAAAGACGATCTTATCGGTTATCTTAAAAGATTTTTCTTCCTTTGCTTGGATGGATAATCGGTATCATCAATGGTTCACGCGGGTGAGAGCTTTAGTAGTTGTAAGCGGTTTTTTTTTTAGCAACAATTATAAATAAATTAGCTTTTGCCCGCGGCTTCGCCCGATAAAAAGTATTCTATGTCCTAACCCAGGCAATGGCCTAACTGTGCACCTCTCATCTAAATCTGTTCAGCCGTCAAGGCGTGAACAGGTAATGGACAGAACATAAATTCATTTTGTTTTATTTTTAAATAAATAAAACAGGTTTTTATAATTCTAATTACCCAACTTAAAAATAATAATTAATCATTTTAACACCATTCATTTGAAATACTCTAGCTATTTTTTTTGCCATGTTATTTTGTGACTTTTGTAATAACTTTTGACAGAGTGGACCTATTTTAATAAAATTAAGACTTAACCCCAAGGTACAGTCAGCAAAATGAGGATCCAGGGTCAGTAAGAAACCGATGAATTTTTTCGAATAAAATAATATAAAAATAATTGAAAACAAACTGGTCATTTATCAAATTAAATTTCATTCGAAAACATTCAACGGTTTCTTACTAAACTTCAACTTTATCCGGCGACCCTGGACCCTTATCTCTTTTGCTGACTGTACGAACTATGAAAATTTTCCTAAACCCTCAAATTTCGTAAAAAGAGGTAGGTACACAAAAATGTCAATGTTACATGTGAATTTTAAAATCATTTCTATTTTACCCCCATATGGGATGATTTTACAAAAACGCTGAAATAGATCATTCTTTATTTTTTACCGAAATACATAAGATACCAAAATACATACAACATAAAAAACGCTGAGTTTCTCATATAAATTTTCATCCCCTATATCACCAGCTTTAGGATTATTTTTGAGACAAAAAGTAGTTTCTTACTGTCCTTTCCCAGGATGGCTTCTATCTCCTTGCTAAATGTTATTGTTATCCGTTTAGCGGTGTAAGCGTGAATTTATAATATTTTTATGGATTGTACATTATTGTCCAGTCATCAGCCAGTAAGTAGACTACCAACTTAAATTGTTCGTATATTCAAATACCTAACAACTGTCATTTTTTGACAGTTATATGAAATGGGTATAACACGGCAAATTGAGGTTAGGTGTCAATTTGTTTGCCTGAATAGTCAGGGGGAATGTACAGAAATTGTTATAATGTCAGCAAAAACAAACGCAGTACAATGAAATTTAAAAAAATGCCGTTAACTTGATATAAAAAAAAGATAGATGAACTATGTCTGTATTGGCTGGCTATGTGTCGCAACGGGATTTACTCTTTTTTTATTATGTCGAACTCTGCGCCTGCCTCGAGCCGCCTCCCGCACCATGCATATACTTTTCATCACTCGGCTCTGGGTACAGGATATTAATGAATTTCCTCGTCACAGCGGCTCGTGATTAGTTCGTTAATGCGATTAGTTGTCTCCTCCGGTTCGCCGGTGGGCATTGTTTATCCAAGCGCGACGCGCAATGTACAGCCCGATGGCCGTCTAGGTATAATATGTCGCACCGCTCATTACGAACGGTAACAATCGGAATAATTAAATTAGTAATGTGGGGACGTAAGATGGGATACCTGGCTAGATTATTGTGCAACCATTGTTGCTCTACTGCTGTCATTAATTACGCATGCGGCTTATTAATTTATAACGTCTACCTTCGGAACTTGTTCTGCGCGGAATAATGTAAAAGTTAACCTGACGATATGGCTGAACATTCATGACAGTACGCTATACGAATTTGAGATGAAACTAGTGGTACAATTAATTACTTATTCAAATAAATTATTGTAGTAGAAAAACGAAAGCTCAACTCATAAAAAATGGTATATATTTAATCGAACCTCAAATAACTCCTATTTTGCGCTCCTCAAAATATTATTGAACATTCTAATATAATGATCTCGCCTCTTTTTGTGAATCTGTAATAATTCCTATTTTGGGGTCCCAAAAAAACTAAATATCTAAGTAACTGCGACCAACTTGGATGTAGAAGCGCAAAGAGTTTTTAGAGCTTCATTAATTTGAAAAAGTATCCATCATTAGAAGGTCAATAAGTAAAAAATTACGCTTTATATTTTCATAATCATAACATCCAAGTTACAACAGAAAGTTCAAACAAACTATTTATTGAAAGCTTTTAATATTCATTTGGCACTTATTGGCAATAAAGCTCGGGATCATTTGAATGATCTGTACATTGTCCTCTCGCAAGTCATGCGTCAATAGTAATTGCCTGTAATGGATACTTATACAATCCGTCAGGACATCGACTTGTCTTTGTCATACTATTTCAACTTTTACTTTTAAATATGTACAGGATTTTTTTGATATTAGTCTACGGTTTGTATAGTTTTGTGTCTATAGTAAGTATAACAACCTTATTGGGAGTTACATGTTTGAGCTGTTTGGGGTTGAAACACTCGCTAGGACCACAGTGCTCATCGAATATTTCGGGACATCGTCAAGCGGTTGGTCGACTGTTCACGTGACCAGAGAGCTGGCCTATTTTTAGCCCAAAGAATTAGCATTGCCATCCAACGTGGCAATACTGCCAGCCTTTTGGGCACTTATCCCATTGACAGCGATGCGGAAGAATTGCTTGATGCCCTATGAGCTCTGACCTTTTTTTTATTATATACTTGTAAATAAAAGGTATATATATTTTAGTCTTAGCTTGTATATTGTAATCTATTTAGATTAATTAATAACAAAAGTAAAAAAAAAAAATGTATGCGTCTTAAAATAATATAACATCTCGCCTGTGTTCCCCGAAGGGTAAGGCAGAGGTGCACCTCTTCACCACATTTCGCCAGTTATTTTTAAATCCCATATAATTGGGGGCGAGCCTATTGCCATCAACCGGTTTACAAATCCACACTCTGGACTGTTACTGAGAAATTCCAGATGCGGAAACCCAACAATTCTTTGTACGACCCGGGTATCTAATTATCCAACCCAGGACGTCATTGTCAACGGTAGCGATAGCGATCACTAGACCAAGGAGGCAGTTTTGTGACATAAGTATAGACTAGCTTTTGCCCGCGACTTCGCCCGCGTGGTTGTCTGAAATTATCCCACGAGAATTTACAACCGGGATAAAAAGTATCCTATATCCTAACCCAGGTTATTGCCTATCGGTATGCCTTCCATCCAATTCCGTTCAGCCGTTATGGCATGTAAAGGTAACAGACAGACTACATTTCTAATCACTTAAATCGCTTATTAAGAGGCATACAAAAATTTCACTACCATATATGAATTTTAAAATCAATTCCTATTTTACCCCCTTGGGGGATGACTTTACAAAAATGCTAAGACACGTAATTCTTTATTTCTTACCAAAAGCATAAATTTGTTTTTTTTACCCCCTTTAGGATTATGTTTGAGACAAAGAGTAGCCTATGTCCTTCTTCTGGATGCCATCTGTCTCCTTGCCAAATTTTATTGAAATCTGTTCAGTGGTTTAGGCGTGAAAATATAAAATACCTACAGACAGCTATTTTCGAATTTATAATATTAGTATGGATACTTATATGAATTAGTAAACGTGTGCGATGTGTGTCACTAACTACACTTACAAAGAATCATAGTGTGAGGCTTAAAATACGCAAAAAAAACGCAATAAAGTCCAGAAGTTCATTCATACGCTGCCAGTCATAAGGAAGCCAGCAGAGCTTGACCAAAAAATATATCAAATTCGAGGTCAATTTCTACACCACATCGCGATAGGGTTTCAAGCGTTATGTCGCATTGTTAACTCGTAAGTGACCAATTAAACGACTTCTGTACGTATGTATGTATATACGTATTTTCGTATAGGGTTTTTATGGCCCTCCCATGAAGCTAACCGAACCGTATAGAGATATAAATCAACTTCATATTGTGATTTAGCAAGACTCGTTACTGCAACAGTACGGCGTATTTACATAAAAACAATATTTTTGTGTGTATATTTATAGCAGTAATTCAATATTTTCGTAGCAATACGGCTAATAGGCTGGCTCGCGTTGCCTCGGGTATTAATTCATAAGTCTTAACCTCTTTTATTTGCGTGTTTTGCTTTTTTGTATTTATTATGTTTCCTGTGCGGGTTGCTTTGCAAAGTTACTTAAAAATAGTTCTCGTTGAACGAACGAAGTTATAATTGTTCTTACTGAAAATATAAGGTCTTATAAGTTATATATATGCCAATCTTCGTATTGAACTGTAATAAGTACCTATCTGGATGTGACACTTATTGGTTTCGACTTTCAATTGATAACTCTATTTCCCTCATTGAAGTTTCTCCGAATACTTCCCTGGTTGGCGTAAAAATGTTATCACTTTGGTAATAGGTCTAGTAGCTCATTAATATTGATGGCCAAAGACACCTATTACAAATAGCCTGTCGGTACGTATACATTAAAAATATACCTAAACACGTAATTTTTTTCCAATAATAAAATTAATGGCTGTCTCGGACCAACTGTTATTCAGAACAATTTAATTACACGTCATTGTTTTGTAATAGTTATGAACGGAACATAATTGAGATGTACAGTACCTACTTGTAATTGCTTTATTTATTTTAATAGCCACTGTCTTTGTTTTCTTGATCATTCGGAAGGGGGAAAGAGAGACCACCGTTTTAATAAAAATAAAACTTTAATTGGTAACCGTTATTTTATTGTGTCTGTGTTTTAATAAGTTGTCATCGCGTGACGTTGTGTCTAACGAGGGTATCAGGGTATTACCGCCAGGTGTCCTGAGTAATGTCGCTGTAGTGACGCCTGCGCCGGAGCCACCGCTGGGCTCAATGGGCACTGCCCCCGGCTTCCGTGACGTCACATTTTCCCTTGACTTTTACAATTAAGTAACGTAATAAGCCGCTGACAGCTGACACTACTTTCTTTCTTTCCCACTCATATTGATACAGCAATTATGTGGGTTTTATTAAAACTAATAAAAGCCTGTTAAGTATTGTCCCCCTGCTCGGTGCAGGAGAAGCATTGCTCTGTGGGCCAGCACTCCTCGTTGTTTGCAGTTTGGCTACTGTGGATTAGTATGTATGTGTATGTTCAACTTTATAATGAAATAATCTTTCTTTCAGGTTTAGAACTGGTTTCCTCTCAATAATCTCCTAGAAATATTGAACCCGTAAACGCACGTTTTTTAAACCTATAATATTTTAAAAGCTTCAGTATTATTTTGTGATTAAAAAATTAATTGTTTGACTAAAAGCCGTACCAAAGGCAAACTCGAAAAGTTTTAAGAATTACCCTACGTACGGTTGTCAGTATTGCATGAAATAAGTAGCTTCCTTTTAAACGTAAATTGAACTTTTTTACCCGACTACGGCGAAGCAAAAAGGACGTAAGTTATATATTTTAATATATTTAATACATTTTCATAGTCATGTTCAGAGGATAGTTGTGGTCATATTATGTCACATACCCTAACAAAACAATACATTCTAGCAGTAGTAAGCGATCATAAGCTGCATATGCAAAGTGGCATATGACCACCGCAAGGAATATGATTAAAAAAAAACAAATGCCAAAACAATTTATCCGCGTATCACTTCAAAGCGGCTGCACCTATTTGGCTAATTCTTTTTCTGTTGTAATTGCCAGGATAAGGTTTGTATGAAAGTTTTTTTTCGGATAATCCACCGGTAATGTCGGGAATTTTGATGCTATTTTTGTATGATATTCACCCGGGCGACGCCGGGCACGAACAGTTTGTAGATGATAAATTTTTAGATGAGAATCTATGTATTCTTGTTTCATACTTCTTAGAGCGTGATTTTTCAGTAATCAGTAGAAAAAATCGACATCATTTTAATAAGTTCTAGAAATAAAGATAAAATAGATCAACCATTTTTCATATTTTATAAGGTAGGTACATACATCTTTTATACTGTGTTAAATGTTACAACAAAATACGTTGTGATATATACTATTGCAATTAAATGAATGAAATTATAAAAATCATATTAAAAGTACACTTTGTAAACAAGTATATTACAAATTAAGAGGATTATATATCCAAGATAAGAATGCTGGGAAATATGCTGATCCTGCTCCATAGGAAAATCCAGAATCTAGACAAAATCAAATTGGTTGCATTTTTAATTGTATAATTTTTATGACATGGATTTTACATTCTGTGATTACTTTAGATAACTCACACTAAATCATCCCTTGTTAATTTACTAGGAAAATCATCTACTTTTGTAAATATGTGAGCACCATGTACCTACCTATATCTATATTATTTATCGTTCAAAAATGCCTTTTGTGTGCTTATCTGAAATACCTAATTGATTTGACTTTGACTTCCATTCTTGCGAAATATTTTTTAAAGTGTGTCCGTACCGAGAAAAATGCATTCTACTATCTTAATTGTGTATCATCATTGTGCTTTAAAAGGTTGCCATTATTTTAAACCCAAATCTGCAAATGCACTCCATAAAGAAAGTTATATAATTCAATGTTCTCAGACGTCAAAAACACGAAGAAGAATGTTCCAAGTGCCCTCGAAACAACAATACGCCCTCAATTATAATGTGCCAAATTTAATATTCACAATAAATCGCGAATAGTTTCTATATTTGTACCAACATGCCCACGACATGCGACCTCCGCGTCTCAAATATAAATAACTGTTGTGCGTGTGTGTGTGCGAGAGTTGTGTGTGTTTGTGTGTTTACAGCACACGAATTACATTTCACAAGCAAGCGAAACAATACGAGCTGTTTGGGCATGGCACACAGCGAGTGCGAAGCGATGCCGAGATATAGCAGGCGAGGAGTGATACAGTAGACCTGCAATCTAGTCTAGGTACGTACGAACGCGGCGCATAAAGAATATCGCGCGAACTTCGCGTTCGTGCACCTTCTCCAAGTTCACATCGAGCTGCAGCATGTCGCAACTCGCCTGCAAACTTCTTAACCATAAAATTTAATTTACATCTCATATATTTGCAATTCATCAAAACAAAACTCTTCATGCATAGGAAATATAGCGAATATCAAAACATGTTTTTTAAGACATCCGTTATGTGCATATGTGATGTTTGCATTATAATATTAAATTAAACCAATAAATCTCAATAAATAATGTACAGTCGGAGTCTAAAAATGTTAATCAGTTTTCAAATTCGATTCTTTATCACACTGTGTGCCGTAAAGTCTAAAATCCTACATCTACGTATCTACTTAGTACTTTTTAATAGTTGTGAAGCATCTATTCTAACAAAAAGAGTATTAATAACTTTTTGATGATGAAACTCAAGTCTAATATAAAAATAATTAATTAATTAATAATTAAATTTGTAAAAATATAAATAAAATTAAATATAATAATTATGTCATTGTAACAAATAATTGCATTTGTTACAATTACATTTTATTAAAAATATTAGGAGTGCATAAAAAAAATTTGATTGGAATAAAATGGCAAGTTTAACCCTGCAACAAAGGGTTGAAATATTATTTCTCAATTAAGATGGTTTGAATGTTATTGCTGTATCACGAGAACTCAATGTATCTCGATTCTCCGTGAGATTTTGGATTTGGCGTCATGGCGCGAAAAAGGCCATAGAACTGATCATAATTTTGGACAGGCAGTGGCCGGTACCAACCGCCGCGCAAATAACTGATATGGTTCGACATTACGTAGAGCTCGGGTTCACAGCAACTAGTCATTTTGCTGCTTTGTATGATGTGAGTCCTCGGACGGTTCGACAAGCTTTGCACCGAACGGGGCTACACTAAAGACATCGCGCTATTAAAGTGGAACTCAAACCTCACCACAAAACTGCCCGACTTAATTTTGCGTGACAATCTTGATTTTGATTAGTCGATTATTATATTTACTGACGAAAAACTTTTAAATCAAGTCAAATTGAAAGATTAACTTTATGGCGTTACACGGCATAGCTTCCAGTGTACCGCGGAATTAAACATTAAATGCATGAAATATGCTCTGATTTGAAACAATGGCAAAATATACATATAATAACATCAATGAATAACAATGGAGTATAAATTATCATTTAAACTGTTGTATATTTTATAAAATATAGCCCTTGTGTTTTGTTTAAACAAATATACAGACATATAATTTGTTCGAATGTATGTTAATCGCGAAAAATAGAGGTTTGTGTGGTGCTATGAAGGTATTTTGACATCTGTTCCCAAAGGGTCAGGGTCAAGGCCCTTCCGTAACTTCACGCTTGGGACAGGGAAGCAGGTAGACAGGGGTGATCTATTATCCTCTTGAAAAGGTAGGTGTATTATTTCTCCCGCAAGTGAAGTCGAGGTGGACTAAGGCATTGTATCAAGAGTCTCTTGAGAGCCTTTTCACTAAGCCTAGCCATGTTCCCTTTGAAAAGAGACCGTGCACAGTCGGTAGTGGTTCTGAAGACTTGAAGGGGCCCTCAACAGGCTGAAAATGATGACACGTTCTAAGTAGTTATCGTAATCGCTGGTTTAATCCACACTTTGAAATAGACAACTAACGTTCTGACGGATCAAGGATTATTCTGTAAACATTTTTAAATCTAAAGTGACTGCACTACTTTTATGCAACTGTTATTACTCAGTGAAAGACTTTCTAAATGATATGAATTTGTCCAGATTATGATTACTATAATTAATTGCAAAATTGACCCTGTAAGACTTATCTACATATCTGAGTATAATATTATTAATTGACTTCACTATAATTTCTGTTTTGTTTGTTGACATTCCTTTGTTTATGTTTTTTTTTTAAATTATGTAATAATTTGCACGCCGTAAGGTAGACTGTAGCCGATCTATTTAATTTATGTACAACACCTTATACCTGTACCTACAATCATAGCAAATAAAGTTCTGATTCTGATTCTGAGAATACGACGAACTTTAAAATTCAACGGTGCTCCAAATGCTTCGGATAAAAAATTGCCATGTAAAGAAGTATTAATTAAAATCAAATTAAGGAATTTTCTGCTTTGGCTAAAAAACAGAGCGTGCTGGTAATTTAACTTCGCACTTTGTGTTTCCTGCATTCGTGTGAATGCTGTTTTTCAGTAGCGACGCTAACTTGAGACCAAGTGTAACTTTCATTCAATGTACGCACGACTATATATCAAGCTACACATTTCCAGTATAAGCTGACTTCTCATTGTACGAAAAGCCTATACAATGCGAGGTCAACAAAAACTGGAAATGGATGGCTTGAAATGTAGCCGTGTTTACAATTGTATTTTTGTTTCTCTCCTGGATTAAAGCTCTAGTTCTCTGTAACGCTAACTACGAGTAGTCTCCATTTGCCTTTAAATTAAATTTTAGTTACGTGATAACTAAAGCTAGTTTTGAAACTCTCTTGCTTTACGTTACCATTGGAATCAAAATATCTGAAATTAAATCAGCTAGAACGTGTGAACTGCGTGCGAGATTTTAAAAAGGTTCTATTTTAATGAAGTTTTATTTTTGTTACGTATTGTTTTCGAGTGTACTTTCCTTGTTGCATTGAACTCTTAACAACAATAGACATTTACATAATTGTAATGCTTTTCCCGATATCTTGTGGCGAAATAAAATCATTCCGATTCTGACATCCAGCGCCGTCGGCGATCAGGTCCCGAAAAGGTCATAAAACAGTCTGTTGTCAGGAACGGCAGTGGAATGAGCAGCAGTAGGCCGCCCCGCCGGGCCGGCCACGTCCCGGGCACACGACTACCGTGGCCCGGCCTCACGACTAACTTGTAAGATGATTTTTTCGTGATCCGACGTTCATTGTTCAGTAGCTGTTACGATTCGATTGAAATTGTTTACATCGCCCGCTGCGGTGGGCCGATATACTCATCCTTGTATAGCTACTTCGTGTCGTGATTTTTACAGTCACACGTTTTTGGGGTCTCGTGAGGCGTGAATGTGTGCTTGTAGTACGATCATGTCGCGTTGTTCATTCTGCAGATTCGTGAGATGTTTTGTGCGATTAAATACCGTGATAAGAATACCTACGTTGTATCGAAAACTGTTAAATTAAAAGCTCTTTTAAAGTTAATGTAGTTCACTTACATAAACTTCCTAACAACAGTACACAACACATTCGCAAATAAATTACCATGTAGAAAAACGGGCAGAACGAAATGGGAAATACCGATACGTAACAAACAAGCAAAGTGGTTGATGCAACGACAAATACTGACTCTTCTAATAGACGTGCATTCTATTCAAAAGGTATTTCAAAGAATTTTCCACAATACCGTTCAGTTAAGAAAGCGCCAATCGTAATGGCCCTCATACGTTATGGAAAATAGAGTACAATAGCAACAATTTGTACTCCACGAACGGAAACAATGTACGAGATATCTTCAGGTGGGTACAATCGCTCGCTAAAGTCCCGAGCGCGCGAGCGCTCAACGCTCACAAATTAATTAACACTTTTTAAACTCGCACTCGAAATGATTCTGTGGCGATAGCAATATTCAGATCGAAAGTCTCTAATTGAATCTGTCGGTTGCTCTTTAGTTTCCATCGTTGATTGTGAAGTTTCTTATCCTGAAAACGTTTTTAATTACCATTGACTTTTTCACGCTGTCTCCGGTCTGATGGTTCGATTTATTAATAGACTCTATTTTTTATTGCGCAGTTATTGCTACGGACACTTAAGTTGCTATCGTGACATACGAGGGTTACAAAAACCGATTTTAAAATGATACCTGTATGTAGGCAGGTATGTCTTATACTGATCATAACCAAGAAGAAAAGAAATGTATGACTAAACAGGTGAACGCAGCGAAGGGATGGCAAAAACTAATTTCATCCATCCAAATTGTTCTGTATTTAGTCATACACGCACTTGTCCACAACTAGTTTTTTAGTTCACACATCAGTCAGAATTCTCGAGGCGCTCACAAAAACGTTCGTGCCAATTAATTTCGCACAGCCGTCGCATTTTCACTTGAATTACAAATGCAATTCATAATACGTTAAAAATAACAACCAGAAAGAACTGGGCAAAAGTGTTGAACGACAAAAAAGTCTTTATTAGCACCATTACAATTTTTACAAGGCTTTTATTGCACTTTAGTAGGCGAGTGTACGTGCCTTCAGCGGGCCTCTCGGCCCTACACTTAATGCAGTTATGCAAAACACTGCAAATATCTCGTTTGCCTCCACCAACTTACCCGAGCTGCCCTGTTTTTTTTTTTTCGCGTTTTTTACATTACCTACGTAAATTACATTTTCATTACCGTGCAGTAGATGCCTGAAATTTTTCAATTTAAGTATTTTTACTCTCTTTTTAAATCAATTGTTTCGTTATAAAGCTAATTTTCCACGTTCTGGGAATTTTATTACGCGGAAATTAGTTTGATATAATTTTATGAAGAGTTTCTTTACAAAGGAAGCTGTGTTTATCCTCGTCGTTAGAAAGAGCTGATCTTCTTTACATTGAAGTTTTCAGGTTTTACTAAAAGATTTATATAAACTGAGCTTTTTAAAGAAGCAACTGGATATGGCAATTGACTTTGTGAGTTTCTTTTTTGAGGTTCTAAATCATAGGTAATAACTAATAACATTCTACAGTTATCTTCTAAAGTATATCCTCGAACTGGCCAGCATCATACATTGCTAAAACACTAGTACAGAAACACTCGGTTTCTTATTCATAAAAGTAATTTTCGATCCGCCACTTATGCAAACATGCCATTGTTTCGTATCTGGCAATATTTTCTACTATTTCGGTCCGTTCCGCCGGCAATTTTCCGGTCGGCTGGGCTCGCTGAGACTCCCGCACCCGGAAGACTGTGCCTCCCGCATCACGCGTGCTCTCATTTGAATAACATTAGTACTACAAACAATTGAAAACGCACTACTTGGAAAAACGTTATCATTTAGCTCTATCTTAAGCCTAATTGACTATGGGCCGTTGAAGAATCGTATCTTGGTTGCCAGTTTTAAAATAAACATATTCTACATTCAAAAAAAATTGCCTGGTGTTGCAAGTGGTGAAAGTGTAAATAAAACTTGTGCTTTATTCTAAAAATAGGTGAAACCATCAATCTTGTTTCCGTGAATATGAAAATCTCAATTATGAATCTAGTCCCACCGTATGATTTGGGATCATAGAAGGCGTTACAGGTAGACTTGCAATTCAATTGGACTAGAACCGTAAGTGGCGCGGCCGCCATTGTGTCACTGGCCTTACAACCTTTACATGTAAGTCGGCCATCCGCTTTTAGGGGACCATGTTTTTATTTATTTGGAAGAAGTATTAAGAAGCTTATATTAACAATGATGGTCACTTTGTTTGAATTAATATAATCGTAAGTGATCTTATTCTTGTTACAAATCTTCAATCAAATTCAATTCACAAAGTATTAAAGTTTTGCCGTCCAGTAAAACGACCTACCATAATGTGTGATCCGTATCCGGCCTGCCAAATAACTAAACAAACCGAATACCTGGAAACACAGAATTATTAATCTTGAAGCCACAAATATTTCAAATTAGGCCTAATACGCCTTAGAATTAGATTAAATAGGGAACAACACACAATTGTCACCCTATGTAACCCCATACGTACTAAAACTTGCATGGTGATTATTTATTCAGAGACCGGGTAACGTCCAAGGCAGTATGGACGGATCGCGCTCCATTATAATTGTGATCGCTGAATTGATTGAAAACATCGGTATTTCAAATTTAGATTTTATTCGCGCTTGGAGCGCAGGGTTGGTAAATGTATTCAGTATTGCACGTTCATGTCTTGATATGGTGATGAAAGACGCGATGCGACTTGTAGTTTTTTTCCTGGAACGTACAGTTATTTTGATGAGAGTATTTGGATTTTTGACTTCTTTTTCTATGCTGCTGTTATCAAACTTGTTGAGATTGATCTTAAGGATTTGCTCATCAAAGCAACAAACGATATATCCTGTGTAACTAAGGTGAAGTTAGTTTGAAGTGATTGACGCTGCTCGCTCACTCACTCACTTCACTTAAGTTTTCACGGTGTGATTTTTTAGAATAGACGGTAAATTTTACACAGGCTATGATAATGACAATAGCTTCCACCCAATCTCGTAAACCGGCGTTTTTCGCCTCAATAATACATATTATAATTTTCATAGTTAACACGACGTCCCTGATTGCTCGCCCGTCCCGAGGGGGGTTCCTTAAAGCTATAAATACGGCTAACAACAATACGTCGTTCAATGTACGGAATTTCGCGTCGCTACTGGATCCATTGAAACGCGCGTTTTTTTATTACTTATTCAGTTATTGGTTGATTATGTACGTACAAACAAATATAGACATGTTCTTTTATTAATGTGCGGTCGAGATGTGGTCAATTGTGGTCATTTTGTGAGCTTGAAATGACTTGGCAGTTGTTGAGTTTTATGTACGGTTTTTGTTCTGGTCTATGAGCTTTGGGCTGATTTCTCCATATTTGGAGGCAAATAAATACTCTATTTCCGAAACTTTTGTTCACTGCGATTTTAGGCCGATAGACTCATAAGACTTCACGTTGTTTCCCTTGGCCACCTGTCAGTGAATCCTAGACGAAAACCAAAATTGAAATATTAGGTCGGGGAAGTAGTTCTTTCGTATTTTATATGTATACAAATTAAAGACTAAGAGCTCGTGTGGCACCCAAATATCGAGCTTTTTTATATACCCATACGTTATCAAATCGGTTAAAACTATTTTGTAGTCAACCCCTAACTCTGCAGCTATGTCGTAAATACTAATATCGGGATCTTGCTCCACTTTTTCAAAAATGGCATCGACTTTATCCGTAACAGGGTGACCAGAGCAAGCTGCATCTGTGACATCTAAATTCCGGACTGAAAATGCTTTACTCTTATTACTGACACTGCGTTAGGTTCATAAACGTCACATAATTATGTTTTTCGCGGCTTGTGTCGCACTTTTCGCCTTTTTAGAATAAAACTTCAAATTATTATGTCGAATTTCTTTAGACGGACAAAAATAACACTTGAAAAATGGCGGGAAATTATTTTTACTTTTATTTTGTAAATGTCATCTATTTAATGGTATCAAAACCAGACATACAAACAGAGTCAAAGAGATTTTACTACAACTTTATAGTCTTTATACCCATAAAATACAAAAAAAAAACTTCTTCCCCGACTTATTACTTATGAGGCACACTGAAACGGCAGACCAGTTTTTCACAACACAGAGAAGTAGGTACAACTTGCCCTGAAATAAACTATACGACACTTTTCATACCAGTGAATGTTTTTAGGGTCGCTAAACCCAAAGCTAAATATCGAGAAAATTATGAATGCCTTAAATAAATGAAAGTGACAACCATAGCCGTTAGATTGAGATAGCTGTCACTCAGCGGACGCCGGCGCCGGCGCCGTATCGTGTATGCTAATAATATGTACATTTTGTCCAGCATAGTGCTGATCCTAACTGCGTGATCATGAAAGTTCAGCTTGACCTCCTCTTGGTGACACCTGCCTCTTGAATTACTATACTATACTAGACTACTGAGTTTGTGTCGGCTTTTATTCTCAGAGTAGTCAGTTAAGAAACGCCGAACTCATCTAGTTTTAAAATATGATTGGCGCGTAAAAGTGTTTGTACAAACCTACTTACAGAAATAAAATCCTTTATCATTTTTAAACTACTACATTACTTATTATTTTATTAGTTGAGTAATTGTTTGGAGATTTATCATACCTTTTCAGGGAAGAGAACATTTAGGAGGAAGTTACAAATTGCTTTTACAACAAAAGAAACCTAACAAATAAAATACAAGTAACATTAAAAAACATTTCTTTATAATCAGTACACGCTGCAACCGGGCAACCGCACAAAACAACAATTGCAACAACAACACAACAACAACAACAACATTCAATTATGAGACAAAAGCCCATACAAAAATCTTTCGAGACCTAGAACTGACTAACCCATTCAATTACCTACTGAAAAACATTTTCTCTTTTAATAATCTACATCAAGGTGAACAGAAATTGAAAAAATAAAGCTAGACTTCTCTTTTAAATCCTCATTGTAATACAAAAGATTGTTAGCATGAAAAGCGTGCCAAAACTGAAGTTTTGACATAAATTAAAATTGCGATTCAGCACGTCGTTGTGCGATGTACTGAATGTACTATGTAGTGAAAGTAAAACATAATGCTAGACGGACAGGTGTAGCCTGTAGGCTCCTAGGGGTGACATAATGTTATGCTTTCAGGTTTACTTGCTTCGATGATAGATGTTTTATTTTTTAATTTACTTAAAAAAAGTAGGAGGTTCTCAATGATAATTGATAAAAGTGACGTGTGGATAAGGATGGTGATCAGCTAAGTCAAGTCGTATCCCGGAACAGAAGCTGTTCAAACGCTCGCGGATATAAAAGCTCTTCTGTGGAGAAGACCATTGGTCACCTTTTAATAGCAATTGTTAGCCAAGTGCCAATAGTGTAGTGCACAGTAGCAGAAATCAAATCGAATCAAACATATGCTTAGGGCGTTGCTTGGACGGATCATATTGACCTATGGACTTCATTTAGCTGATTTTTTAAACGCAAAGCTTTGACTGGCAAAAAAGAGGGCAGGCTTGCACTTAAAAAAAACTGAATTGTCTTTCTATAGTTTAAAATTTTAGATAGACTAACTAATCTATAGCAAACTTAGACACGATGACACAATCACTGCGCCCTCCCAGTAGACACAATAACAGCACCCTCCCAGTAGACAATCACTGCGCCCTTCCAATAGACCCAATCACTACGCCCTCCCAGTAGACACAATAACAGCACCCTCCCAGTATACAATCATTGCGCCCTTCCAATAGATACAATCACTGCGCTCTCCCAGTAGACACAATAACAGCACCCTCCCAGTATACAATCATTGCGCCCTCCCAATAGATACAATCACTGCGCTCTCCCAGTAGACACAATAACAGCACCCTGCCAGTAGAAAATCACTGCGCCCTCCCAATAGATACAATCACTGCGCTCTGGGAAGTAGACACAATAACAGCACCCTCCCAGTAGACAATCACTGCGCCCTCCCAATAGACACAATCACTCCGCCCTTCCAGTAGGTACCTCATAAGATCTAGAGATTGATGTGATAGTCTTAAATAAGCTGCCATTATTCGCTTGAAATCAACTGTTCTGCTTGAACTGACAACAATAGTAACTTAACTTGAACGGATTCATGATCCTCTCGGCCGGAGGTATATGACATCCAGCAAAAGACAGCTTCAGAAGCAGTTCGTGAAAAAAATACATGATGGTCATTACTATTCTAATGGTCACTATGTTTGGCTTGCTAGTTAGTGAGTTGAGGCCAAAAAGTACTTCTGAGCAAAAGTAGCCAAAGACAGTTTAGTAGGTAAGCCTAGCAACTAAACCTTATTTGGCTATAACAAGATATTCTTATTCGTCATAGCCAAAGATGTTTGACTTTCACATTGGTGGTCCTAGAGCCTAAAGTTACTAAACCTGACCGAAAACTGATTTCGTGTAAAATGCAAAAACATGGAGCGTGTCATCCTTGTGGCACAAGAGGCGCGAGGCGCCGGCAGCTGGCGGCGGGCGGCGGGAACCTCACAAATATATAACAATACTGGAGATGAGAGTGAGTCGCTAGATCAAAGCCCGGCCACGCCGCGACGCGCTTTGTTTACGCCAACGCCGGCGAACCATCGACTAATCAACCAACTGATTAATTTAATTAAACATTACGAGAAAGTTCTGTTTATTTTACGTTTCCTCGGGCCCACATGCGAGTTCAAAGGAATTACGCCGGGAATGTAAACACGGGGATATTGTTGGGACGCGAGCCGAGACGTATTGTGCGTTGTCGACGCCTCTGCGACACCTCTTTACTTAGCGGCGGAGGTTTACTAGGCGCTGTCGCACGCGAACTGTCCTCGACTGTTGGATTACCTGCACGTGTCTTCTTCTTTTTCTTCAAGTTGTTAAATTTGTATAAACAAATCAAGTGATGAATGACGTATTTCCCCCCTTTTACTATTGCTACCCTATTATCTTCATCCTTCAGTGAGGTCTGCGGTAGTAATGAACCGTCTTCTTCTTCTTGTGTCGATGAGATATATTCTGTCCATCCAGTACGGAATGACCTCTGACAAGTCATGAATTTTGTATTAAAGCTCCCGCTAACAGGCGCGATGCGACGGTGCGACGCGATTCTTGTAGAACACTTTTTAGAAGATTTCATAGGCATTGTTCTACTAGAGTCGCGTCGCTCTGTCGCGTCGCGCCTGTCTGTGGAAGCCTTTATGGTTTGATCGCCGAAGCTCCCGCTCGCGTTGTCTTTACCTGCCGATAGGTTGTAGAATGACAAGGTTTGCTGACATGGCCAGCTTATACGCAAAAGTCGTGCGGACTTATTATTTCGTTATATCTCTAACTAGTGGCCCGCCGCTGCTTCGCACAGTTTTTGACGTGACAACGTCTTATAAATCGATGAACACCGGCTGCACGCACGAAAAAGCATGACTCATTGTCACGTTCCGCCTGAGCCAAGCGAGCAAGCGAGAGCGCGGAACAAGCGATAGAGAGGCACGATCGGCCTAAGCATTCGGCTTGTGACGCATCTTCCACTCCTTATGACGTTATCACGTAAAATTATCGTACGTCCGTAAACCAACTTTACAGACAACCATTTTTTTTACAACTTGACAAATCATCGAGATTGTTTTATTATTATGTAAGTTTAATATTAATGTATTAAACACATAAACCTTCCGGGATAAAGACTCCCACAGACCGGCACGACGCGACTCTAGTAAAAATCAATTTCCATGAAGTTTTTATAGAAATTGTTCTAAAAGAGTCGCGTCGCGCTTATCTGTGGGAGCCTTAAATTCTATAAGTGATTGTGAAAACTGCATAAAATCTGCTGCGACGTTTAGAGAATCAACGCGGCCAGACATACACACGGGCACAGACACGAAAAGCTACTTTACTTTATAATATTTATAGATAGAATAGATCATTTGGCCCGTGGTGTCCCTAGAAGGCTGCACATAATATTGATATTGGTATATTTAATTGACAAGACAAAGATAGCGAATAAACTTAACCTGCGCGTGATCACTTCAGTTTCTTACGTTATTTATTTGTCTTACGGTGTGCAGCTTAACGAACCGCATCCCCAACGGTAAAACGTTCTTCATTTCATAGTTCAACACCCACTTACGGCCACGTCACCTGTAATAATATTAATTAATATTAATACTAAAGAAGGTCGGACGTTAAATAAATCGAAATTTCATTCGTCGACGGCCATGCTCGACAACTAATGGCACAAATTGAACGATAACGCAATTACTAATCGTCTGTAAAGACGGGGCCGAGAGTTTCCGCGCCCTGTTTATAATTAATTTACTACATTAGTACTGCGTATGTTCGTCTGTGTGTCTATTGTTTTGTTTTAATAATGTAAGCGAAACTGGCGCCTCGTCTTCCTCTTGTTATGATAAAATCATATCATTTTATTTCTGTTTTCCCTAAGCAAATGGAGTGTAATGTTAAATCATTACTACTCGAATATCTCTCTCCCTACCCACGGTTTATACATTATTATGGAACGAGAATATTGTTGCCTCATGTTTATTGTGCCTGTATTGCTATTCTGTAAAAATCTCACCGTAAACTTAGGTGAAGTGAGCTTCAAGTAAACTGTCATCCTACCTGACGGTAGGGAATCTAGGGATCCACAGCTCACTTCATAAGTACTCACTTCACTCAAATTTTCACGGTGACATTTTTACAATATATACCGGCTGAACGAAACTTTCTATCAGTTCATGATATAAAACGAATCTAGTAAACTGTTTTGGTGAACAGTCGAGGACTCGCCGAAGTATAATGTATATTGTCCATCGACAGGCAATAGAAAGAGGTTGGGAAAAAATAACAGTAGAGAGCAAAATGAACAACGTAAAACGCGCAAAAGTTTAAGCGGCAACTAATTAAAAAAACAAAAGGAAAGAGGATGGCTCGACGTGCGGGGTAGCTTCCCGAATTATACAACTCGTTTCTTTTTCTCGCGCGTTTTCGCTTTCGTCCGGTTAATTAGGGTTAAGGAGGTTCGTGTGTTGCATCACTGGGGCGGGTCGTTTTCACGGTCATGTGTAAAGGGGCTAACCAAAGATTTACATCGCTAGATTTACCCTCACCGTACTTAGTCACGCGAAAAAGTACCCATACTGAGAAGAATGAGCTCACAGATATTAAATAGCATTTCCATGACAATCAAGTCAAGTCACTGCGTCATTGTGTGTCATCTTTTGGAGCGGTAGGGCGTATCTGATGATGTATCTAATGACGGCGATTTAAATCGTGCTAAACTCCTCCATGATTTAAGTTGCACGCTTTTCACGTCTTGAGCGTCAACCCAAGACGTGAAAGCGCCAACTGTTCTCTAGTTTAAGTAATTAATGTATAGGACACGTTGAATGCTGTCGGTGATTACTACTTCCGTGACTACTCGTTTGTATTGTAAAGAAAGCTAAAGTTCAAGCTAACACTGTATGTCGAAGAACCAAACTGTAAGATCTAATTTCAGTGCACTTTACCTCTTCATATAAAAGAAGTATAATCTGTGCATGCGTAAATGCAAATACCGAAAAGTCGTATTGTTTGATGTAAAATGGCTGTCGGTCGACGCGTGAATTGCCTCCAACTTTTTCATTTTCCAACTTTTCCGGAGTTTGGGGTGATAGGATTGCATTTGCCAATAAAAGTACCCAATAAAGGTCACTGTTTGTGTGATGATTCGTTTCGATATTGACATTTATTACGTACGTGAGTTGAACTTATGAAAAAAAAAATTTGTGGGACTAGATTTTTTCGGTGAACACAAGAGGCAAGGTTAAGCTGGGCCATTCCACATTAAAGTAAAACATCAGGAAAACAACTTTTCTCTAAGTAATTGTTTTTTTTTAAACCAGCCTGCTCCGTGCCACTGCAAGGCAAGGGCAAACAGAGAAGGCACGAGCATTGATCACCACGCTTGCTCAAGACGGGTTGGCGATTCCAGACATACCTATAATAAGTCAAGTTTCAGTTACTGTTAACCACATATTTTTTTAAACGGCTCTCCCCTTTAATGATATTTACTCTCCAATATTAATTAATAAGCACATTACCTAATTCAGTAGGTATGCTCCTATATGCAAGGAAGTCAGGTTTGACATTCGTCGTGAATAATACAACGAGCTTGAAATTTCAGTGCTGTCGTACAGGTACGGGAGCCGTTTGGAAATTAAAAATAAATGTTCGTCAAAGTTGTCGGTATATAATTCAGGGCACCTTCTAACAGGCCATGTTGTAATTGGAAGCGTTAGTTAGGGTTGTGAGATGGTATTCCAAATACTAAACGCATGTAAAAAATAAAAATCCGAGAAGAATTTGCACGAAATTATCTAGGAAAAGGTGTTCAAAACGTTTTCCTGACTGTTTTCAGGGGGGTCGTGCCCGTATTTTTAAGACAAAACGTTTAGAACGTTTGCATTCTAATCTCAGCCGATATCTGTCAAAAGTACCTCCAATTTACTTACATTTTTCTATTCAGGGCCAGACACATAACAATAAAAGAGTTCAAGAAAAGTGACTTATTCCAAGTTTGACCGCACCATCTGTATAGCCACAAATGCATGAAAAATAAGCGCATTACCCGCCTATGCATCGCGCAGTCGGGTAAAACCACCCCCCGCCCAACGCTTCTTCAACCGAATTTAGGCACTACAGCCTCATTCAAAGTATATAAACAGAAATGAATGTCCTATTTAAAAGATATATTTGGCAGCCCTATACGCCTGAGGGGTGTAAGAGGGTAGGAGAGAGGGTGAAAATTAACATGTTTGTCTTGCTTACGTCGTCGCCAACACTGAAACTACGCCTAAGTCAAATAAATTTCCTCCCGTTTAACATAAGCATATATACAAATGTTTTAAACAAACAGCACTAAGGGACGACGTTTGTTCCCAGTAATTAATGCTAAGTATTAAAAGATATCGTGTGTTATAATAATTTTGTGTTTGTTTTGGACGTATGTACGAGTATTATGCTATATTACTTAGCATCTTGGTTGTAATCCCCGAACGGATAGCCAGAGGTGTGCAGTGCACTCATTTTCGTCAGTTATGTTCAAGTAGTCACATCATGTAATAGGGGCCGAGCTTATTCCCATCAACGAGGCGCAAATCCTAATACTCCCACACCCTACTTCTGAGAAAAGCCTTATGGAACACTTTTCCCGACATGGCAATCAAACCCAGAACCCCATCCAACGAGGCAGTCGTTTATTGCTATTTTGTAATAATTTGTTGATGATTTTCCATTTACAAAAATAAATCTTTAGTTATGAATATAGAGATGAGAGAGAATAGGGAACCTTAACCATGGAATAGGTAACTAAAAAAGAATAACTGACTAATAACAAGTACAAAAAAAAATACCAGTTTCGTATAATTATGTAAAGCATTTAGATGACATAACAAGTGAAGCATCAATTACCTACTGGTAGACAACTTGTTTTAATTCTATGTTTTTAAGATGATCATTTCTCCTATATTCGCAGAATGGGTAGGCAGAGTTTAAGTATAGCAGTAGCGAAGGGTTAATTTTTGTTCGAGGTAAGCCGGGGTACATTTATGTTTAATGTGATTATATTATTTGTCTATAGACTACTGACTGTGCCATTTTTCAAAGGGAAGCCGGTATCGAGTTGTATGGAACCTTCGCCAGTGAAGTATGTGTATAGTAGGTAGCAGCTATAGGTTGTCACATTCATATAAGTTCTATGCAATAAGCTCGAGCCTATTGCCATTATTAGCATAGGATGCCAGCGATAAAAAATGCCAATCAAACTGACCGATCTGAATTAAACCCAAGACTGAGAGTCAGTAGCCACTCAGACCCCTGGACCAACAATTTATATTAATATCTAAATTTCTATTATCAAAGTAGCTAACAACTAATAGCCCGATCGCTTATCTGAGACCGATCGTGAGGCAGCTGAGCTCACTGATACGTCAAAATCTTGATAACTGTCACTCCTCCCGCACCGCGCAGTTACCTCAGGAACGGTCACAGTTAAGGGGGATCCACTCAGGTAGCCAGCGAAATTCAAAAATACTTACGTCTTTTGCAATTTGCACCGCGTCAGTGTCAGGTTGTATGTTGATTAAAATATTATTCGCGACCATAACAAATATGGCCTTACACAATTATAATGATTAGAATCAGCAATACAACTCTTTAAGTTAGCATTGGCGTCAAATGTCATGATTTGACTCGGTGGAACGCAGAGCTAAGAGACTCATTGGCAGCATAAAACTGGTAGATGCCAAGCTTCACAGCTTGGCTCATCGCCGTAAGGTTGCCTGCTTGTCGGACTTCTACAGATTGTACTTCGGTGAGTGTGCCCAAGAACTCCACGACCTCATTCCACCGGCCCCCTTCTACCATCGGACATCTAGGCGCACTGCAACTTACCATCCCTACCTAGTTGATATTCCACCAATTCGCACTAAGCGCTTCCAAACATCTTTTATAATGCGCACAGCAAAAGAGTGGAATTCTCTACCTGCGCCTGTGTTTCCGACCGCATACAACCCAAATCTCTTCAAAGTGAGAGTGAACAGGCTTCTTCTGGGTAAGCTCACTCCAACGTCTACTTTGTCTCTGTCATCTCTGACATAGACTAGAGTCAAGAGCAAACCTATCTAAAATAAAAATAAAGATTTCATGAAATAGTCATTCAATACGGTAATATTAACTTAGAGAGATGTATTTACGATTTTTATGATTATTATTCTATAAATAAATATGTGATACGGCCGCGAATTATATTTAGTTCAACATTCAACCTGACACTGACCTGCAAATTGCAAACAACTTAAGAAATTTTTAATTTCGCGGACTACCTTGGCGCATCCCCCTTAAGCGGTCAGGCTTTACGTACAATATTCATACAGTGAATGAAGAAATTACCATCATTGTCATGCGACTGGAGCATAGAATTTCCAACCACACATTTGTACAGTACCTAATAATGTCCACTATTAGGAAAATATAGTTTACACTGTACTATTAGCTACAGTTAGCCTGAAATTATTTTAAAGACACCTACTTACAGTAATGTATTTTATCGATTCAATACAGTTAAGGATGATTTCCACCAAACGGCTCGCATCGCATCGGATCGGAAAGGACACGAACGGATGCGGCGACAGCCGATCGCGTCCGGCAGGATATCGACGCATACGATCGGCTCCGTACCGTCGCTTGCGAAAGTATCCGTTTCTGCGCCTAGTCAAATAGTTCCATTCCTACCGTGTTGCCGTGTTCTAATTCGGATGAATGTGTGATCTGATACGACGACAGGTGAACGGAGTCGATCGCGCGTCGAAGCATACTTTCGGCTACAATCGCGTGTCGCGGAAGGCGCCCGCGGTCTAGCTGCTGTGCGTGGCTTGGTAATATAGACTTTAAATACTGTGTACACGAATTAATATCGTTTAAATATTGAAAAATTCGTTCCGATCCGATGCGATGCGAGCCGTTTCTTGGAAATTATCCTTTAGCGTTCAGTTTTATTTTTTCTGAAAGTTAACGCGGTGTACTCACCAGCAGCCACGCCAAATTCAAAGTTTTTTTTTTTAGACCAGATTCCCACCTTTTGGCGTACACTTTTGACTTTTATTTTATTTTAAAATTGAGGTTATGATTCCTTTTAGCATATTTCTCTATGACCTGTAATTTGGAACTTACAAATACAGGCAAGAAAAATAAATCATTCTGTATACTTACATGCTGGTTTTATTTACTCAACTGCAATCATCATGTCATACTGATCTACTTTCCTTAAGGAGCATCCCTTATATTCGACAGCACATAGCATGTCATGCATAGGTAGGCATTTTCGCTGTCTACCGTTGTATAGGAAGTTGTTTGGTTCGTGATTGCACAGGGAAATTGTCCAGTATGACAGTTAGCATCACCCCTTAGCTAAATGACCATCCTGTATTTGAACGGCACATTTAGCCACACTTCTACAAGTGATTCTAAATTATAAAGGCTGTCCCAGAAATCGACCGACATACTGTAGGCAGTGATAGCTTTGGTTAAGCCCTCCCAAAATAGCACAACATATTATGTTCGCAAAATATTATAGTTTTCGAGTTATACTAAATATAAAAAATAAAAATAAATTATATCCACCATGCGTCATTCTTTTGATTCTCATGTGTAAATAAAATATTTATATTAATAAATTTTTCTATTAAAATATTATTAAATACTTAATCTATCCGTAATTACCTTTGATCCTCCATAAAAACTTACAAATTCAACATAAATTCACTATTATTTGAATTACTTCCAAATTTTTTTTTTTTTTTGAAAATCTAGTTTATCTCAAAAACTACAAGATTTTGCGGAACATATGTTGTGCTATTTTGGGAGGGCTTGACCAAAGCTATCACTGCCTAGAGTATGTCGGTCGGTTTCTGGGACACCCTGTATAACCGAGGGGTGGTAACAGATTTTGGGAAGGAATTTGGGCACTCTAAAATTTTGCATAGTTCTCTCTGAAATAGACAAATAGGGGAAGAAGAAATAAACTACACGACATTTTTCGATCATTGCAATAATAGTAAAATTATGAACAGGTTGAAGAACATGCTATAACATTATTACAAACATGTGGACAGCGTAGCTAAGCTATAAATAATAAACATTCTGTTCACTTAATAGTTAATAGTATCTCTTCTACCTCTATCATAATAATATGAATAGCGGAAAATTGTGTAAGTATCTCCGCTCGTAAACAACAATAATTTCACGACAAAGGTTTATTCCGCTCTTTATAACCCAAAGTCAATATAACAATACTAAAACATAATCATCCATTCTAATATCAGCTTTAATATCATGAGAACTAAGGTTAATTTCAGAGTGACAAACGTTGCTGAAAATGTCACAAGCAAATATAGAAAGCAATGGAAAATAGACTTTGGCTAGTATAAAATAAGGTTCCTAATGGCAAAACATGATTTGTAAAGCGATATACAGAGTGTGACGATTTATCAGGACCTGCGGTTTTTTTTATAACAATGCATTGTTAACTACTTGTCTGTCCTTATGAAACGACAGACGGTTAATGATATTTATTATTGTTTTTTAGGCAGTTCTGACGTACATCGCCTGATTGAACAATTTTTTGCAAAACGGGCTTTGTTCGAGAAACAGGCCAAGCGAAATCCCATTATAAATTAGGGAGCCACCATTGTATTATTACGGATTACGGAAAAGTCCGCATTAAAAATTAATCATCTTTCCATTTGGAACCATAATTCTAAAGATGCTGCCAAATTCAAAAGAAAGAAAGAAAATATAATATGTTAATCTGACTGATCATGATCAGACATTGGGCATCAAACATACATATTACGCTATTAGTAAAAAAAAAAACTAATTCCATCACATTTCACTGTCGTAACACCCCAATAACCAAATCGAACCTTAGTTAGCACACCAAACTTAACTTAAAAACGTTTCAAGAGAAAAAACAAGTAATGGCGGACACAAACAATGGGCCGGCCCGCGTATGTGTAATAGAGAGGTAAAGTGCCTATCAAGCTTCAGACGCTGTAAACATATAAAATGAAGGCGCTTATTGTTCCTTCAGTAACAATAAGAGAAGCATTTTTCCACAATCGACTGAGGCCATTTCGAGTGAGAGGAGTGGAAATAATAACCGCTGGATACCGCATCGACGCACGTTTAAACAATCAAACGAGGAACAAAAAGACACTAATGTGGAAATGGATAATGCAGGAGCGACGTAGGGGCGGGGCGCCACTGTCGCAGACGAGCAAGGCTTTAACTGTGATGTGTTGGCGCAATTTATAGTGTTGCGGTATGTGTGTGAACTATTTCTTATTGATTTTTCTGGTTCTGCTGCTTGACTGTTTGTGGTTGAGGGTGTGATGGCAATATTAACAATCAGTCTATTGAGAGAACGTTCGCCGGATCAATAGTAAAGAGGCATTTTAGATTAAAACAGAAAATGAATTTCACGTTCGTGTCAAAAAAAATATGTCCTGTTAGACTAGTAAATTTTGAGTCAGCACAAAAATCTGTGGTATTTTTCCAGTGGCTTCTCTCGCTGCCGTTTATCAAAGTGACCCCACACTACGCTCTATGAAGAGGATGTGTGATTAGTTTTATCCTTCGCCCCTCGGAGCGTCACCCCTCCACCCCCCTCACCCCCTTTGACGCGCCCTTCCCCCGCCATTCTTCGCCAACTGTATCTCGGAACAAATGAATCAGCCTGTATTAACGTGGAAATAGCTTTATCATAGCAAATTGAAAGGAACTCGCAGGACGGTTAACAATATGGAATTAAATAAATGGGAAACTAGTTGGTTTTAAATATCGTGGATGATAATTCGGATCAGGTTAGCACGAATAAAAGCAGCCAATGTTACAAAACTGAAAGTCTAGGTCAACTTATAAAGCCACGGACACATTACTGTGTCGTGTTGTGTCATGACGCGGGATACACCAATCAAACTAATCTGTTCAGGACTACGTCAAATCACACCGAGTTTTGATTGACTAACACTGTCCGAAGGCGTCACGACACGGAACAACACAGTAATGTGAATCCGGCTTAATACACTGCCGGACTCCTAAATCGAGCCACCCTGCAGTTTTTGGAAGTCTATAACTTTTTAAATGGTCGTGAATTCAAAATCGGAACAATGACGACAGCAAAATGATGGCCAGTATGTCGTGTTCAAAACTGCATAAAAACTTTTTTTGTGACACATAATTATTTTGAAGTTTTAGGCCTTAATACTGGAACTGTACGGAGGCTCGATTAAATAGTCCGGGAGTTTATTATCATCTTAGGCTACGATCATATTAGTAGCTGGCAAAGCGTAGCCTAGCTTCGATAATAATCGATGACCTATAACTAAGTGATATCAGATGTGTCAAGGTCAATTATCCTCCCAATACAAGATAACGGACATCGACGCAATTACTACAGTGCAGTCATCTAAATTAGTAGGGCCACTGACCACTGGCCTACTAATTAGGATGGTTGTCAAGACCATTGACCACCCTTATAACAGTAGCGACATGTAATTATGTTTACACGGTTTAGGCTCTAATTAGAGTAATTAATAATTAGTCTATAGCAGAGGCCTCTAATTTAGTGAAAGCGAAATAAATAAAAGCTTCCTCATAAATTTTAGATATGGGTAAATCCTAACGAGCTCGCGATGTTTACCATTCTATGTCAATGGTGTCCATAAGAAATACTTCACCTTAACTTCCGGACCATCATCACTTTAAGACGAGCCTAATGTATTAGTAATAAAAGTATCCGCATTTCCAACCGAAACTATGAACCAGGGGACATTCTCCGTTTGGGCTCTCCGTATGTTCGGCCAGCGATACGCAAGGCACGAGTACCTTGATTATAAAACGGCGAAATTAAATTTCGCGTAAATCGTACGCTAGGGCCGACTGGCGGACTTATTACGCGTATACATACGTAGACGGTAATTGCGCGGTACCGCGGAAGTTTATTATTGCGTTTCGTACGCAAAGTTTCGATTAGAGGGGCGCCACGCCGCGCAGCCGCCGGAATAACATAAATAATGACCGACTAATGCGCTGGATTGCACTCATTTGCTATCTAGGAAGTTATTCGCGCAGACGGTGCTAGATTTTTGTTCTACGCAAAATATGTAAAGCTATGTTAATTGAGGGACTCAGTGTCTGTTATTTTTAAATTCAGCCAAAAGTTCTGTCGCTAATTTCAACGGCTTGACGACACGCTCAGGGTTGTCACACTTGTCACGGTCCAAAAACTTAAATAAATCCTTGTGCCGTCTGACAAAAATCGTCTGAATTTAATGTCTTTAGAAGAGAACATTAGACGGACTTGTGGCTTAGTAATAACAGTTGCGCGGGGCGATCGATCAGGTTAAGCTACGCTTGCCTCGGTTTGTCCGTGGATGGGTGACCATCTTTACATACCAAGAACTCTCCGTGCCTCGGAAAGCACGTTAAGCCGTTTGTCCCGGCTGTCATTCGTGGATCTTTGACAGTCGTTACGGTTCGTCAGAAGCCCGAACGTCCGACAAATAGTCTTACCAATGGGAATTCGTATTAAGTAGTTAGTGGGTTGTGGAGATCGGATAGGTAGTCGCTCCATGTAAAGCTGCATCCGGTTAGATTCGCATAAAAAAAAAGGAAGGCTGGAAGCTGACCCCAACATAGTTGGGAAAGCCTAGGCAGATGATTATGATGAGAGAAAAACATAATCACTGGACCTTATACACTTAATTTAATAATGACAAACAGTGTCACGTGATCTTAGAACCTAATTGAAGGGTACAGAGAAATAAGGATCGTTGTCATAGGTGTTATGATTTTTGAAAAATTTGAAAAGCAGAAACCAATTGATTTTAAAATGTTTTCTGACATATTTCATTACTGCATTAAGAAGGCAATACTTACAACAATTACACTATGTACCTGTCACTTAATGTGAAGTATTAATTAATTCACCTAATCGAGAATCGATCGAACTGAAAACGGGAAAAAAGATCAGAGTCCATTGACAATGATCTTTTTTTAAACAACAGCGTTCCCCATGCTCTTTTTTCGTCCAGCCCATGGTATAATAATCAGTGATCGGAGTAGGTAGATTGATTTTTAGTACTTGTATCATAAATGCACACAGAAAGAATAACATGGATAAGCCATTTTTCCGGAAAGTAATTCCGGTATTTCCGGATTTAGTATTTCCGGCGGGCGTACGCATTGTTCTGATAACCGGTTATTGTACCACCCATGATCCTTTGTTCTGATTGGTCGTTGGGTTTTGTCAAATCGTGACAAAAAAAAAATAGGAAGAATAATAAAGAATAAAATTGCTCATTTTATTACAATTCCTACCTTTTTTTTGAGGATGGCAAATCATCAAATGACTCCTTCCACTCTGGCAGAATACAATTCCTACATAAGTTCCGGTTTTTTTTTAATAATCCACCAATTCCGGAGGAATGTCCATAGTAATATATACGTTTCGGATCAATGACCCCAGTTCAATCTACCTACTCCGATCACTGATAATAATACACTATGCTCCAGCCCATGGTATAATAATATACTATGCTCCAGCCCATGGTATAATAGTATACTTCGCCAGGTATAGCATTCCGTTCATGGGGGTGACACAAGCCTACGCCATCACCGCTGTGTTACCAGTAGTGTCTAATAATAACTCCCCAATCACCTTTATTACCTGTGCGAATCCGATAAAACTAAGAGGTTTTATTTAACAATTACGCTGGTATTCTATAAATTGAATTGTTTCCTTTGATTAGAAAAATAAAACGACAATTTAAGTGCTTCATATATATTTTTTAACAGAATGGTGACTAAAAATGTTTCCACAATTCGGGTTTTGTTGCAATAAAGTGCCAACTGGATAGTGACGTAAGCATGTGTCACTCTTGGAATGCCAGACCTTGTTTTTTTAGACTATGCTCCAGCCATACAAATAATTTATGAGTCGCTTGATTACACTGATCTATTTTAGCGTTTTATTGTATTTTAGCCTGAAAGCTCTATGAATTTTCTACTAGATGGCATTGTAAATATTAAACAAATACTGACAATGAACCTTCTTGCCCTGCGCCCTTTAATTACTTAACTGCATAACCTAAAGCAATGTAACTGTGCAAATGTATTTATAAAATTGGGTACTGTTTTCTTTTCTATGTATAGCTTTGTATTGTAAGTAGTAACGAATATTAAATTAATACAGTAATTTCAAGGCATACTGCCAAACCTTCTACACGTGCAGCTTGTGGATGAAATTTACGCAGAGAGCCTACAACGTCCTGCGCGAACAATATAATAATGGATTTACGATGTTCATGGGGCTTCCGCGCTTCTGCAGCGCTTCGCAGATGTTCGCGGAAGCCCGTGTTGACGATTTTCATGGTAATATGAGGAAGAGAACAGCGTCACTAATGGGTAGGTTGCGCGGAAGGTCCAACAGCATCCGAAAAACTTTATTAGACAAAGTGCACGGTCCCTTTATAAGGCACTGGGTACGGAGGCACGTGCCAGCGTGTGTTAAGCCACATCTTTTTTTGTTGTTTTAGTTTTGTGGAAGTTTACCAACATAGTTTTCATAAGTATTTGTTACTAATAATATATGGATCGTGAGTAGGTACTTGTAGTCCGAAATAAAGAATATATAATTTATTTAAACTCCAAGGGGCTGCTAGTTTCATAATCAGAAAGAGAATCAATAGGAAACTGATTTTCTATAAAGGAGGATGGCCAAACATTTTCTTTTCTCATCCTTGTTTTTTGTTTCAAGAATTCGAACCTAGGCGCATTATTATAAAACATGGAATTACACATTCTTAGACGAGAGAGATCTTGTACATTAGCAGTTAAGCTTGTAACAAGCTTTAAGGATGAGCTTAATCATCGCCGATTACGCCCCCTTACCCTCGTCAAACAGCTGCTTACGTCGATGACGTAGCCTGGCTCAACAAGTTAGTAATACATGTCCCACCTACCGACCCGACACGTCGTCACACCTCTGACACGCGTCAGGTGTCACACGTCCGCAACGACATTTTATTAACACTACCTATCTTAGCTCTGTCTCACGCCCACAAACTTCCTGATTTCTTCCTATCACGGTCTTTAATTGTCTCATGCTAACAGATTGATATTTAGTTCACCGAGTGTACCTAATCCTAACTAATAGTAGAAATGCGAAAGTTTTTTGCTTGTTGGTTACAATTTCACGCTAAAACGGCTGAACGGATTTGAATGAAATTTGGCACACTGATAGACCATGACCTGGGTAAGGACATAGGTTACTTTCCATCCTGGATCGCAGACGAAATCGCGGGCAACAGCTAGGTAGCTTAATAATATGATCGAGGCGGTCTCGTTCAGCCGCACCTCAACCCCCCCCCCCCCCTCCTGCACCCACCCGCGCCTACATAAATCTATTTTATCGTACACTGGCAATAAATTTTATTTCGGGATCTTTAATTCTTTGTTATTGAATTGGATTTTAGTGTTTTATTCGGGTAAACAAACAATACATCGGAACGTTTCAACCGGTACTTAGGGCACGTGTGCGTTTCGTAAACACGACTAGCGGCGCGCGCGTCGTCGCCCGGCTAACTTAATAAAAGATTTTATTTGTAGATTGAACTGCGTTCCGTTATTGCCGCCGTAAAATGGCCGGCTTTTGTCTGCGTTCACAATTAAAACTTCGATAATGTTTAGTTGTAGCGCTGGGCACAAAGAAATGCCGCTCTTTGCTCCAACAATTACAGGGTGGACGTAAATAAACGTACGCTTGAGCGGCGGCGGCGCGGGCGGCGCGGGCGGCGCGTCCGAGCGACGCGTGATCTACAGTAGCGATCGATAAAATGTGCAATCGTAAACTTCCTGTACGAGATGGGAAATTGTAAATTAACTGACGAATTGTTCTTTTTCATCTGACCGTTATTATTATTGTACGGTAATGAAGCCGACTTGTTGAACCTTTGTTGTAATTGTGTCGGCTCAAGATTTAGAACGCTGTTTTATATACTTTACTACCTATGTGCGGTGTCCATTACTTTGTTAATGAATGGAAATAAAGCTCGATTTTGTTTCTGATGTTTGTGCCATTAATTGGTAAGTGTGAGTTTTCCTCACGTTGTATTGTTTTCATTTCACATAAACTTTATCCGTTCGGTTGATTTGTTCCGCCCCGTACAGGCCAAAGCGTAAACAATTTCAGTGAAAAATGATATTTTTTATTGCGTTTGACATCTCTTGCCACATGATGTCGTCCTGTTTACGTACCAACTTTTTTTCAGCTGAAATGTGACATGACATATTTAAAAAAAAACTCTGTGGTTTTACATACGGTGGCGACATGCGCGATGGTTCATCATGAGGCTGGACTTTTGGTTGTCCTATCAAAATCAGTTTTGGTTCATCAATGAAACAATTAATACATTAATCGTGCCTAACACTCCTCTTGGTGTTACATGCATAAAGATGATGGCTAATTTCCAAAAGGTCCTTGGCCTGTCTGCCAACTTATAACCTAAGTTTTTTTTATGTATTTCTATGATTGCTAACGACTTTTTTTTGTTCGCAGGCAAAAATGATTGAAAACTCCCAAGCCTGGCTAGGAGCCTCCACATCGGCAGCAATTGCAGGTTCGTTCTTTATTTTTAATTCTAGAATATAACACTTTAGTAGGTACCTAAATAATGATTGACTTTAATAACAAAAACAATCAGTCGTACGGTGTAACTTCTGGACGATTTGAATTTTAAAAGTGAAATTAATAGTTTTGTTTTGTAGTGTTACCAGATTTAACTAAAAGCCTATTCTAATGCATTTGCAGTCAAATATTGTATTAAGCAATGTTCGGGTGTTGTGGCTATTTTGGTCAACAAATCACGTTTAGCAACAGCCAACTTAAGATCTGAACCATCTTCTACTTTCAGTGTGATTTTACTTTAGAAAAAAGTAACATTATTCAATTTGTCAAATGTTTTTACTAATCTGTGTTTTGTTTAAAAATACGTTTTTTATTTCTGTTTGTTTTTCCTGATTGTGTAGATTTTATTTAAAGCATGCTATTTGATTTTATATTTTCATTTAAAATCCGTATTTTGATGATGCAGTAGGACAAAAGAAGTTCGTCTAAATAATTAATTCATATTGAAAACATTAAACATACTTGCGTGACTACAATAATGGAAATTCTGATGACTGAATAGTTTCTATCGTCATTTTATTGATAGTTGGCGCATTATAATACAATAATAAATAGCAAAACATAGTCAGCCACTGTATTTTATTTCAATACTTCTCATTGATAATAACTTCTATTCTTTGCTGTCATTATAACGTGAGAAAATAATATAGAAACACTATTATATTATCTCAATACTACATTGTTAGGGTTACGGTGGTCGTACGTACTGTTAGTGAAATTTATAGTTTAATGGCATAAAAACTGGCATTGTAGTATGTAATATCTTACATTGTTAACGTACAACTTACTTGTTTCCTGAGTTTCTCGTGGCTATTGTGTCATGTAATTATTGTATAGTAAATCTTATTAGGAGATCTATTATATAGAGTATTTTTAAACAACATAACAGCACTGGGAAAACGTTCAGACAATAACTAGAACTGCTGCTGGGGTCTTGGTCTAGGACACGGATCAAATGCGCCCACTCTTCTCGAAAAAACATGATAAAATAAAGGATTTCTAAAAAAAACTTTTCTGGCTTCGTCCTTTTACTTTGTCGACAAACGCAGGAAAACTTAGAAAATATTTAGAATAAGAGTAGTAGAAGAACGAGCGCCCAGAGCGCTCTTAGTGCATCACTGGACGATGATTCTCAAAATTAAATCCCTTAAAACCAATAAACAAACGAATTCATTTATCATTTTCATAATAGTTTTGGCTGAATCCAATGCTTTCAGCTGTAGATTTTTGTTCAAGCCCCGAAGCTGCGTCGCTGAAAAGCCATCGTCACAAAGACTAAACATATTCCTGGGTATACATACCCACATATCTATTTGTTTTGCCATCTATCTCATTCCTAGGCATAGCACAATCCTTGGCGCTGGTATTCAACGCACACCTTTTATTCAGAAAATCTAGGACAAATCGAAGCCGATCTAATCTTTCCAATCATCGGAATTACTTTCAATCTACAGAAACGACTATTGTATATTTTACCGTTTATAAAGTAATAATGAAAATATAAGTAACAGCAGAATGGTCAGTGTCGTTGAGAGATTAATAAAGTTTCAATGATTGGGTCACTCGGACATAAAATCTAAATGACTGTTTAAAAACTACTGCATCAAATTGATACGAATTTGTTTATTTTGAAAGTTTTTGTTGCCCCACCCTGTCAGATTACCACGGTCATAGCACTCGGAAGCTGAAGTCTCCCACGTGGACACAGAGTCAGCTGCAAGAAGCCATCCAAGCCGTCGTCACCCAGAGGATGAGGTTCACACAAGCCGCCACACACTACGGCATTCCCAAGGGAACATTATATGATAATATACTAGGAAAATCTAAGCGAATGGCCGTCTTAGACGAAGCTAGTCTCCTGGCCAGCGAAGAAAGGGCCGTGTTGGACTTCTGCTGCGAGACCAACGTCTCTCCTTACAATAGACGAACTAAAAAGTCACTAAAAGAAGTACTACCTTACGTAGAAAAGTTGAGAAGGATAAGGGACCCAGGGTTCTCGTTCATAGGTCTGACAGGGTTCAGATGGTGGTGGGCTTTTTGTAAGAAACATTCTATAGTGTCTCTGTACTATGAAGGGTCGCTTAAGAATAAAAACCCAAAAGTTAAGACTGAGATTAACCCAGACGATGAGTCGTAAACTCGTAACTACACACACACACACACACACACACACACACACACACCACACACACCACACACACACAATAAACACACGCACATGAATACTAAAAAAGCAACAGGTGGCGCCATCTGTGTTTCTGTACTGACGGTTGAGTTTGATTCGCGACCGTAGTTGCACTGATGATTATAATTAAGTTAATACATATGTTACGGTCGCGAATCATATTTTAATCAACATCCAACCTGATACTGATCTGCGAATTATAAAAAAAACGTTACAAAATTTGAATATCGTGGAATACCCTGGTGGTTTCGCCTTTACCCAGAGAAGGAAGGACACGTGGCAAAAGTTACTCTTTGGTCTTAATTTGAGTTCAGGCAATTAATGCAATGTCAATAGGTAAACACATGCCTTTTCTTCCGTTAAGAACATTAATACATTTTCAAAAAAAACTTACGTCCGAAGCGTATTTTATTAGCACAAAAGTGGCCGTAATGTGTAAACATTAATATGTATGTATAATCATTGGCATGCACCCCAGGCTATAGAGTCATCGCCACTGTCATGGTGTATCATAAAATATAATTTTGCAATAAATAAAAGACACACTTACCTTTCTGTTGCATTTTTATTATAAATTCAGCGTTCAATACAGTTGAATATTATACACACAAAATTAAGTAATATAAGACCGTTATTTTAAAAGATTGTCGATTAATAGCAAATATGATTCTCAATTCATAATTAATTTTGATTAAGAAACCATTTTTTTTTCCGTAAAACGACAGGTGTGCTTCGTAGTTATTAAAATTTCAACAAGCATAATTGCAGAGACATACCTTTTTTCTCGGTGGCATTTTAATAGTTTATTTATTATATCGCCAAAATTAAGTTGTAATTTTCTCGTCTATAAACAATTATACCTTTGTTTTATACGAACGCGGTGTTACCACGCTTGTGGACTTTAACGGGTTAAGCAGCATTTGGCGCCAAACCGCATTTTGGCACAATTTAATGAGATATAAAAGTAGATTTCAATGCAACGAGCAGTAACAGGTTGGCAGCCCATCATCCCTATGTGACAACATTGACACGAGCGACCCTAAAGGGCTCCGCAAACCTTCCGATTTGTTATAATGTTATCCGACACAAAATTAAAATCGGTCACTTAAAAAGTTGATGTGTGAAGCGCAGGTGACTGAGATGGCGGCCACATTTTACTATTAATTCCTAAAATCGGTGATATGGGTTCGTCCATAAACCACGTAGGTATGTAGGGAACGTGTAAGGGTAAAAGGAATGACCACATGTCTACAAGACTATAAGGAGGAGAAGATGATTTAAGTCTTAAAGTAATGTATGTCACCACTTTTTCCTAACCACTGAAAAATATTCTCTCAAAATTTTAGGTATTCCAATGTATTAAAGTAAAGCTTTGATTTCGTAAGAAAGCGGTGAACGGTCAACCTTAACGGCTGTCCAAAAACAGTGTTTTTAACACTTTAGTGTCAAATACTGTTGAAAATTACGGATTTTCTTGACGGCCGTTATAATATGACGGTCACCGCTATTCTAGGAAACCGTAGCTTTGTACGGAAAAATTAAAGAAAATCGTTACGTGGTTCATGGACGACCCCCTATTCCATATTTCGTCCGACTAAGCACCGATGGCCGATATCAAAAGATATTATATGGAATGTGGATATCGGTCCAATAAGAAACCAGTCAGTCAGTTACGTAACGACTCATGGTACACACGGCTACATAACAAGCTATACATTTCCAGTATAAGCTGATCTCGTATATTATAGGATGTTCGTACAATGAGAGGTCAGTTTATCCTGGAAATGTATAGCTTCATATGTAGCCGTACATTAAGCATCTCGATTCTCAAGCATTCTATGTAATGTAACTTTATTGATATTGTTTATTAAATTGCCATGTAAAGACTTATAGAAATATTGTACTGAATTAAGCATAGGAAATGTAATGTTATTTTTAAGGGGATCCCACCTTCTTATGAAGTTATTTTTATTTTATTTTCTCGTATGTACTTAATGTTTTTTTTATTTATTTAAGAGTGGTACACATTTAGTTTAATTTTTAATTATAGGCCGAAACATTTACAGATCATTGATCTTTAGACCCATGAAGATGACCTATGCTGATTTAGATTTTTGCGATTTAACTGTATTTGTTTTAATTCTTTCTGAAGTAGTTACTTAGAGATGTATGATATTAATTTTAATATGTAGATATAGTTAGAAACTTACTTCTTTTCTATGACGTAGGCAAAGAAAACTGTCATTTGTTTTAAACTTACTGTGGAAAGAAGGAGATTCTTATTTGACTGTTTTTTTTATAAATATAAATATTTAGGGTAGTTGATTTAGATTACAAAGTTCTCGATGGCATTTAGAATTACTTTAATTTTCTCACGAAGTAATGGAGAGTGTAGTGTGTAGTGTTCCACTTTTTTGATAGCACTATATTTTTTATTAAGTTACAGCTTACGTACGGTAAATGACGTCATTTACAGGTACGTACTTTATGTGATAATTAAATGATTACTGTGGACAGGTTTTCGAGGAGTAACATCCAATTTCGTCCTTTAAGAGGGCCCACACGGGTCCAGTAGCGCCACTCCTTTAAAACAGTATTATCTCGTGACTCAGAAATAAAAAAAATAAAAAATATACGATCTAAATGAATGTGGCCGCTTTTGTTTAGATCGAATTTTGTTGCGTCGTGTCTCAATATGAAAGTTTATAAAAGTTATTAGAAAAATCTTGACACACTTGCCGAGGTCGCTTATTGAGCCGTTTTTCAAAATTCCTTCTCAGTCACGAGATAATATATTTTTAAAGGAGTGGTGCTAGTGGACCCGTGTACGCGCTCTTAAATGATATATAGGATAAATAAGTAGAATATATTTAGACGAATACCTACATAGTGAGCTTTGAAGACGCCTTCAACTCGGTTAGTTATAAAAGCCGTCTACTTCCATAGTAATAAATTGGTGACTAGTTTTGAACATATACATATAAATATGTGAGTATTAAAATATAATATAAGGGTATAACAGCCATCACCTGTAAACTGGACGTGTATCAGAATATTTTATAAACACATGAATAATTAAGACGTTTTGACATTTACCCGAGAACCTTAAATGGTATGTCAACGTGGAGACATGGTGTGTAATTTTCCATTAAAAATTATGGTTATAACTAAGAACGAGGTAATATATTTTTAAGCCTCAATTTTCAGGCATCAATCAAAAGATACTGTCTTCACTCTGACAGCGTCATATAATTTAACAATTGTTGATTAATTAACAGTTTTTTATGTACCTATATTACATAAACACACACACGGTACTCAGTATATTTGTATATATAGTTGTTATCAACAGGCTTCACTTACAATTAATTTTAATTCATAATCTTTTCGCATGTGAGTTTATTATCATGATAAATAAAATTAATTTGCATATTGTAGGCGTAGCATCTCGTTGTCCTGCCAAGACATGGCCTTTTCACTATCCACACATTAACCCTTAAAAGAATGTATGAAGCTATGTAACAGCTTAGATGTGAACGTGAAGTCTCATGTTATACGGGGTAATACAATCAGTAGCAATGGCTTTCATTTTGTTAGTTCAACAATATTCATTGCGTTATTTACGTTGTTGAGCAGATAAATTCGTCGAACATATGAAGCAATAGATTAGCAATATCCTTCAAAATGATTCAGATTGTAATTGGAAGTGAGTTACGCTATTAGGATGCTGTCGGGGGTGTGTTTTTTTTCATACTACGGTTACTGACGTCACGGATATTAAGGTACGGTTTCCAAAAAGAGCGGCGGCCACCACATAACTGCCGCAATGACAGCTGTCATGAAAATTATGTTTTGACTTTGCGGTGTCCAAAAACGCTCTCTAGTATTACACACCAATTTACTTTCATGGACCGAGCGAGCGCGAAGTGTCTCCGTTTCAGCTTGGGCAAAAATGCTTTCGTATGTCCGGATGTCTGTTTTCCTTTACAGGTCGCATTTCTCAGCCGATCCTCGTTCAATTTTGTGAATAGGCTGGATAATAATAGGTCTTTTTTTGTTGTCAATTCAGTTTTTCGAAATTTTTGAAATGGCGGTGTTTTGGGGTTTGATAACGATAAAAAAAGCATATTTCAGCAATTTCGCGTTCTTTTGTTTTAAATAGCGTGGTGAATATTTAAGGTCATAGCACTCGGAAAGGGATCGTCACCGTATCGCCTTTTGCGTCGCCGTCAAACAAGACGTAACCAAAGCGGATCAGCAGCTCCGATACGTCGACTCGGCTACGGCTAGGCGACGCCGCGCCTCGTGGTCGGCGAGCCGTAAGGTGTAAGCGACCCCGAGGCGAGGCGATTACGTTACGATTCCGATTAATGTGTCGAGTAGATACGGTGACGATCCCTTTCCGATTTGATACGTGTGCTATTTCCTTTATTCAGTCTTAGGCTATGCAAAGCCAGACTCGTAGGTCACAGAGCCACTAGTACATAACGTTTTAGTGACGTCATTCCGTACCGTAGCTTCACAGTCCATCTTCACCGTCATCGTCATCACCATCTGCCTAGCATTTTCCAAACTACGTTGGTTATTCAAAGAAAGCTCTAATAAAATGGATGTAAGTACATAAATAACTGAATCTACTACTTTATTAATATTACAATCCCAAGAAAAAGACGAAGTTTGTGGTTGTTTTCAATCATTTTAAAATCAAAATCAACTAGAAGGAAAATGGTATTTTTTTTTTTTAAATTCGTTTGTTATTAAATAATAAAATACTTTTTTCAGACCATGGTGTCCATTTTGTTTTAATACAAATCCAATTTTGTTTGTGTTTTGTTTTAACACAATTATTAGGTACCATTTTTGTTCTGTAGTTTCTGCTTACCCCCATGGGGAAGAAGGCGTGAGTTTATGTATCTATGTATTTTAGTTACACTTTAATAATGGTACAGATTCTTTGGTAGTATCAAAAGCAGAAACATAAACAATTAATGGGAAATTTCACATCGTGTCCTTATTATTCACAACTTTTGCTCAATAAAATATTTTAATATTAATGAGGGAATCTTATCGTGATACTCATTATAAAGTTATATTTTTAATTGATAGTACGATAAAAATTATATCTGCGGGGTTATGTTATCAGCCGGCTGATATAAGCCATCAAGTATTTTTTTTAAGATTTGCATAGATAACACGAAACCATATAGTGTTTCAAGTCTTTACTTACTGTAAATAGCAATAATAAATACACACGCGGCCAATAAAACGGGTAAGGTGATATTTGAATTACTTCAAAAAATAATTTAGAATCTTTTGACGCGTTATTAAAAATGCTAAGTTTATTATTTCCCTCCATGGCTCTGTAGCTACTCGATAAAAAAAATTATGTTTCTTTGTGAAAAATTTATTTAGTTCTCTATTAAAATAGTTGGAATGTAAAGCCGAGCTGCGCTCGTGTTTTTGCTCATCACTGAACAAAGTTTATGGTAGGAGCTCCTTAGTTAACGGAAATTAGTATAATTGGTAATACACATTTCAAAAATAAAACGTTCTGCTAAAAAGGCGATTCGACGCATAACATAAATGTATTTGTGATATTTTATTATGTGATGATTAATAATATTTTTCTTATTAATTGACCTTAAATTCCCTAAAATGAGTGGAAGAGTACCGAAAAAATAACAAGCTGATAGATTCTGCGAATGGATCTGCAACATATATGTTTTACCAGCTTTTGCCAGCGGCTTCGCCCGCGTGGATGTCGGAAATTATCCTACGGGAAATTACTACCGAGATAAAAAGTATCCTACATTTTAATCCAGGTTATAAACTATCTGTGTTCTGAATTCCATCCAAATCCGTTCAGTAGTTTTTGCGTGAAAGAGTAACAAAAATCCATCCATCCATCCCTCCTCACAAACTTTCACATTTATAATATTAGTAGGATAGAATTAATTATGGTTGATTAAAATTTAGTTTGTGTAAATAGCATCAGGCTCATTACGTACCTAGCCTACATGATTGAAATACTTATAATATGAACAATTTAAGAAATATCCCAGATTTAATTTACCGGGCTGTACCTATAGGAAAATTACGGACTTATTGCAATATAATTAATTTGGTACTCTTTGTCAAGCCGCGGGCAAAACTTCTTACCGAAAAGATGGTTGCCGGTTTGCAACATTTGTATAACCTTCATAATTACAGAATACCACTCCTGACAGGAAACAGAAGAATGTTTTTACCGCATAAATATTTTTCAATGAAATACACAATTATGTTTTATCGCTAAATATAAATTAAACGCACGCTCGCATTCTCACTTTTTCTTGCATTGTTACACACAGCCCCACCTGCGCGGCTGCCTCTGCGCACCGCTCTAGTGTGTTTTTACTATGCACTTTATAAGTAAATAAATTGTATGTCATAGTTATACCTATTTTCCAGCCAAAACTTACTCTTAACTTTTTGGCCAAAGGGTACAAATTAGGTATTATTTGACGGTAGGTAGTCAAGTTGCTTTCGAACATGAGCTACAGTTAGTTTTCAAATTAAACGGATTCGTAAAATGCTAAAACTACGCAAGCTATTGTTGTTAGAATATTGAAGAAAATACCAAAAAAAAACGACCAAAATCAGCGAATCTTTATGAAACATTAAGTAGTCCATAGAAACTTCTAGAAACATTAACAAACAATAATAACAAACAACTTGTAAAAAAAAACTACGTAGTACTCAGAATTTATTGCTAAGTGAAAAATAAACGGTTTTATGAAAATGGTTGACTACTTCTAGCGACTGTCTATTGTCAATTAACGTTGTTGTTTATTAAGTAGTTTGTTCGTCAATCTATGCTCAATATCTGGATACTCTTTACGTCACAATTATGTATTATTAATATATAAATTAATTATATACTTACCTACTATGATTCTAAGAATCTCTAAAAACAAAAATAAAATAAAAAAGCCAACTTAACTTTGAGTAATATATTTGTGTAGACGTTTTTCTGCCATCCAGTGTATTAGCTTTAATTTTAAACTAGGGAACTTATACAAATTATTTTAGTTACATTCGTCAAAAATGTTGACTTCGAATATTTTGATTGATCTAATGGGTAGGCATCTAGGTTCCTACCATAAATGATAAAAATAACCGCTTTCCTTACATATTTATTTAAGAAAAACGGATTTATTTAAATAACGTTTTATTTGTTTTTCCTTTCATGCAGGAACCTATGTTCTTTTTTCGTTAAACTGAATCATTCAGTAATGTTTATTGTAATTGACCAGTGTATTAATTAATAGCTAATACAAAAACAATAATAACATTACTGAACTGGCAACACTAAGTTTAACCAGACTTAGGCCCACTTGCACCGCCAATCACTAAACACGTTTATTGCTAAACAAGTTTAAAACCTATTTCTGTTTCTGTCAAATGTTTGAAGATGACAGAGACATAATGATGTTTAAAACTCGTTTAGCGCTAAACGTGTTTAGTAATTTGCGGTGCAAGTGACCCACTTGCAACGCAAATTACTAAATACGTTTATCGTCACGATGTGATAAGCTAGTAATAAGTTAATAACACACCGCAAGTAAATTAAGCGTTTAAAATGTATGAAAGTAAAATAGTAAGTACTTATTTTATTTTTGACATTTTGAACAGTGTTATTTTCAATCCCCCTTTTTCATAAGCTATAACTTAATTTATTTTCTTTAAAAAACGACTCTAATGACACATCTTGAGAAAACGGGTGATTGAGTGAAAAAATGGATAGTAGTATTTTTTATGCATAAATTAGCCATTAGCAACAAACATGTATTCCGTACTATTAATTATGTTTATTGTTTTACTCCCTTATCCGTTGACTTTTTTTATAAAAGCTACTATGATAGACAGTTACAACGTTTTAGTTACAGTTAGTTATAAACAAAAATTCCTAAAGCCAGGAATACACTAGACAAGCCAGAAACTTGCACGAAAGTACCTTTGCAAGTAGCTTGCAGGCCATTGAGCCATTATAACCTGTGATTGGTGACTGTCACAAGGGCATGCAATGATTCAAGCTAAATGATAAATCATATTTATTTCTGTAAACCGGTTGAAAACAAAAACAAACACATCAAATTTAAATTAAGTTTAAAACTAGGTGAGTAGGCATGAAGCTACTTGCTTACTTTCGTGCAAGACATTGGCACGTTTATTAGTAGATTTAGTTATTAAAAATATTCAAACGTATTCCTTTGTCAATTTACTAGTTTTATATTTTTACTTCTAAGTGAAGGTAGCGCCATCTCTCGTCATAATGAACAAGACTGTATTTTATACATAAAATCTTTAGTTTTACTTGTATGCAGTTTTATTTACTTCCCGCTAATTTTTATTTGTTTTTCTTGTAGTAACAGGTTGCTTTTGGAGGTCAGTATGTAGAGAGCTTTTTATTTTATATTTCTCGACTTTCCGCGGGCTATTTACCCCACATGGTATGTTCATTACTTTTAATGGCGCGGAAAAGTTATTGTTTTAATGTGTGGCTTTTTCGAAGTGTCTAGAGAATAATGTGTTTTTTATTTAATTTAATTTTGTGTATAATTTTCAGGCGTTACTAAAAATAAATAGAGCATGATTTATAATTGCACTTAATGTCATGTAAGTGAGCAAGCTGTGACATTCCGTTAATACACTCGGTGGTACTATCACAGATTGCATCGTAAATAAAAGTTTTTATAACTTAAGTTAACTTAAACTGTCGTGTATATCTCTTGTCTTCCATATTAAGCTTGAAAAAACTTAATTTAAGAGGCTTACAAGAGCTAAAGCGTGGTCACTGTCGGATTGCATAGAAAAGAAAGAGACGCGCGATGACACAACGCTGGTAATTTATTTCAAAATATGAAGCAATTTTATGGATTTACAAAAAATCTATTCATTGGACTAAAAAAATAAAACACTATTACGTTAGTATGTTACTTGTACAATAATCTGACAAAAAATCTCAATGTTTGCATGTATAATAGTATGGTTTTTAATCGTTAAAATATTTTTTTAGGGTTATTTTTGTGTTTTTTTTCTATCATATCAAGTTAATTATATTATGATTTCAACACATTATCTAACTAGCATATATCCAGAAGAATATCATATATTTTTCTGATTTTGGTTACTGCAGTGGATCATATATTTTTAGGCATTATAAATTTGCATTTAGGTCATGTAGTCCCCTTAAGTAGGTGATACTTCTAATACATATGAATGCAATAGGGAACAAACCGGGAAGTAAAATAACTTTAGTTATAGTGAGCTTAAGTTTACAGTATTCCTTACTTGGATAGCAGGTGTTAGTTTAGGGTCCGTGTTAGTGAAAAGCAAACAAAATAGAAATAATACGTAGGTACTACTGTATCATCATTAGAAAGTTCTATATCAGCGATGAGACTAAATGAAAATCATTGATATTATAGGGACAAAAATATAAAAAAATGTCGAGTGTAATTACAGGACCCACACTTTCCTTTTGCCCTAATGAACTAATTTAATGCGAAAGTACTCACCAAAATAACTAACGGCATAATAAAATTAATAACACAACGTGAACTTTTTAATTTTGCATACGTCACACAAATAAAATGCAATTTATAATGATTAAAGCTGATTAGTCGATAGCGGGACGAGTCAGTTAATCGACTTCCAAGGATGAAGTCGATACACTCGATATAGTGAATGGAACTCGACTCATGCATAATACACTGCTTAAATTATCAGCATCGATAATGTTTGCGAATTGAGATGTAGAACTGTATAAAGTAGTTGTTCGTAGATGTAAGAGGAATCCCGCTTCTTTAAGCAGCTTAAATAAACTTCGACGAGTTTTGCGGCGATTCTAATAATATAACTTGAAATATTTTTACTTAGGATATTTCTCATACTATATTTCCGATGTGAGTTCCAGATAAATGCAGTTTTACAAGTTGTGCCTGATCAATTGATCGAAGTTGTCCCTCGTTTTACATTCATCACAGGAATTATTTTTATAAAATAAAACTCTATCTCGTCCCCAATTTGTTAAGTTGCACAATTGTTTCAAATATAAACACGAATCTTTATTACCTTTGCAGATAGCTACCAATACCAGCTTCAGTCGATGTGGCAGAAGTGCTGGAACACGCAGACGCTGGTGCACAACCTGAGATTCCGCGAGCGTGGCCCTCTCAAGTCCTGGCGGCCAGAAACCATGGCCGAAGCCATCTTCTCCGTGCTGAAGGAAGGACTCTCCCTGTCACAGGCAGCCCGAAAATACGATATTCCGTACCCGACGTTCGTCCTGTACGCCAACAGAGTCCACAACATGCTGGGCCCCAGCGCGGACGGCGGCGCAGGTATGTTCAGCCATTGTTCTATTTCAAAGCTCGGATTACTGGCGAAAGCCCCTTGTGGTCTACACCGTTTAACATAAGTCTCGCTACGATGTTGACCATTACTTTAATTAGAAAATTCTCAGCGTCAAGACACAATTTTTTTTAATACTGCAAGCCGCGTCCGCCAGTCTGATCCCGGCTTAATGACGAGTGCAGATGTGCGCCATTTTTTAATAGCGGAACATCTCCGTTTGTCGTGAATGTTGTCGCAGGTCACTTTATAATTTTATAATTAAACATCGATTACGTTCGACAGTTTCATTCTTAAGTAGCGTTAAGTATAAATGGGCATTGAATAAATTACCTTTTACTCTTTTCAATGAAATTGGTCTATTTAATAGTTCCTACTCAAATACAAATTGATGATATAAAAAATGTACAAGTTAGAATATTATTCTTCCTCATTCCTCGGTTTTATACCATGGCATATTCAGCTTGAATGCAAAACACAAAATTAATTCCGTCTTATAAGCTGTTAACGGAAAGCAAGTGTTCTTTCGACTTTATTGAGCAAAAACGACGTTTAGTCTGTCGACGTCTATTAACGTTGAATTTAAACAGATATAACTTTGAACATTTTATATAGAAAAATTGTAAGTAACCTGTGATACGACATTCTGTAAAAGCCTTTTAAATGATAATACGTTTGTAATAGGTATTGAATAATGTACGATGTACATGTATAATTATAAGGTGTGTGCGAAATATAATAAAAATTATGTTTTAGCATTGCGAACTTATCTGCTATGCGAGTGCTTATAGTAATATCCCGTATTATTTGTGACTGTGTAAAACATTATGAATATGTATACGTATTTAATATCTATAGTGGGCTGTTTCTAAAATGAATGCTAGCCTTTTATGGATACCTACGATACATCAGGTACGACACAAGAAAACGTTTAAAGTTTTTAATTAAATTAATTCCTGACATTCTGTCTATAAATTGATATACACTGAGATTGTTTTTAATTGAAATGTTAAATTAATTTAAGTATAAAGTTTTCATGGTGCTAGTAAATGGATTAAAATCTTGCTTATCAAGGTGTCATGGGTTAGATAAAACATTACTTCGAGGTACTTACGGGAAATGTAACAATCCTATATTATCCCGAATACCTTTACATCTTACCTTTTGAAATAAAATCAGATCAGAGCAGGTCGCGCATTCCTAGACTTGTTTAAAATACAAGAAGCTTGTCAAATATTTCATTTTATAAATTATAATCTAACCAAACGAATTTGCAATTTGCTATGAAATATTGGCACCAAGTGCAATGACTCTAACTAACAATACCTTCTGAAAGTGCAATAACTGAAATTAACGACTTCTTGAAGTGCAATGACTCGAAAGTGCAATCTATTCCTGTTTCTTCTTCTTCCTGCTTCTTCGCTAAGTTCAAACGAGCAAAAACGTGCGACAGCGTGCGTTAGAAATTAGAAGGGGCTCAGATAACGTGCGTTTACGCGCGTGAACCCCTTCAGTTTCTATGGTCAATGGTTCAATGGATGGATGGAAATGGTGATCGAAATGGATCCGCAAACTATGAATGAGATCTCATCTCAAATGAAGAGCGTTAACGCGTGGTCATGCACGACATGGTACTTTTCTCAGCGCGTTAACGATTTTGTTAACACTTCTAACGCGCGTCAACGCGCGCTCTTGTGGACAGTTGCATTGCATCCTTGATCGATGTAAGGATGTCCAGGCTTGCGCTTCCAAAGCGCATCTCAGATTTTCGTCATCTGAACTTAGGCTTAATTAGGTAATTAAGTTCAAATAATGAATCCTTTTTTGTGCAGGGTTATAGAAGTAATAATATTTTTCTTTCTTTTTACTCTGCGGCACATCTAAAGAGCTCACAATCGCAAGTAAGTTAGATGTAATGTATACTTAATTAAAATTAAATGTTTCAATGTGTCAGTTTGTTATTACCTTTAATTTGGCGTAGTTTTCTTGTGTCGTGTTGGCAGCTTACCAGCAGAAAAGTTTAATGCACACAAATATTTATGTCAAGTAACATAAACTGCGCTTATGTATTGCAATCGTCCTATGATTTGTTGAGATCGACAATGCGAGCCATCTCGCCGTTCACGCCTCGCACAGTCGATACGTCCTTTTACCTGATTACGTTTAAACCCTATTCCCTATAGACTGTTCGAAATAATTAGTACCTTACCTGCAACCTAATACAACTCTTAATGTTTTTATTATTTTATTTATTTCGAATAAGCTATAAAAACAAAATAAATAACGCCAAAATACCTTACGTGTTCACGTTTTACTATTATGCGACTTTCCAGATTTAAGACCAAAGGGAAGGGGGCGGCCACAAAGGATCTTACTGGGGGTTTGGCCCGACGAGCACATCCGCGGAGTCATCCGCGCGGTCGTGTTCAGAGACACGCACGCGCCCTGCCCGCCCCCGGCCGCGAACCTTAAGGAGATCGAACTGCCGGGCTACCCTGCCATCGCACCGGTCAGTATTACACACCTTGCGCAAGCCGACAGCACACCGCCTCACAGTGTGCTCTCAGCTTTACTTCGCAATTTTACGTCAACACACGGCACATTCTACTAAACCTTACCATACAACAAACGTGTAATGACGTCAGGTTGCGATAAAGAAACTTTATTATTGAACAAAACGCATCTAATTTTTATTATTGTTCTATTATTACTCTCATCTAACATCTCGTTGACCCCTTGTTTCCGCAGCCATGCGAATATGCTATTGCGATCGTCAATTATAATAATTGGCTCGGCGGTTGCCACGGTAAGATTTGGCTACTTAATTTTGCCGTTGTTTAAAATACTTTAGACTCATTGTAATAAAGTATTTATTTTAGACTCAATCAAACGTTTCGAGATAAAGACGTTAAGCGCTAAACTTCGTTATCTCGTAGGTATGTGTTTTTATTGCCGTGCGATTTCCGATGTGACGAGCAAGCATTGTACGTAGGTGATGCGTGTTTCAGGACGGTGTGGCCGTTCAGAACGCTTACATCGGATGTGGCAACGGTCGCGAGGGCCGCATGTCGCCCAACGCCGCGGCCGCCGCCGCCGTGGCCGCCGTAGCACACGGCCTGCGCCGCCAGATGTGCAACATGGTGGCCGGCCAGCGCCCCCCAGACCACCCGCCGCACCTGGGCCCCCCCATGCAGCCGTCGCCGCAGCTCACGTCGCCGCTGTCCACCGGGCTCGAGTCGCCGCTGTGCTCGCCCCCGCCGCCCGGCCACGCGCTGGAGCCCGCCAAGCACCCGGACCCGTTCCGCCCCTTCGCCTCACCGACTGAGAGCCGCTACGGCGACCGCGACACGTCCTCCGAAATCACGCTGATGGGACCGCCGAAGAACGGCCAGCAGGGCCACGCCAGGAAGGGCGCCGGCCAGGGCTCATCGCCCTCCGAGCTTGACGCGAGCGACGGGCGCGCGGACATCTGAAGCGAGGCCGCGGGCATGGCGCCGGTGCTGCCCACTCTGGGCCTGCCACCGCCGCCGATCCCGATGCCCGCTTACAAATATTTTGTGCCGAACGGAAACAGCTCCACCTATTATTAACTCCTAACGACGCGAGGTTCCTACCATCTACAGAGCACAGTTACTGCACACACTCGCACGAGTGCCTACAGTAATGTGATCGCACGAGTGTCTACAGTAATGTGATCGCTTTTCTCTGTGAACCTCACGCCTGATGCATTGTGTCTCTCTTTTAACGTAAAAGCCGATATAGTCGACGTCATTATTTTTTATCACCGCAGTACAGTCAGCATCATTAATAATGGTAAGTTTGAATTCATTGCATTTACACTAAATCTTGAAGCACGTGTTGTGATGCTGACTGTGTAGTTGAGTTAAATGATTTGAACTGTAAAAAAGTTTCAGAAACAGTGACAACCATTTAAAATAATCCTCTTTTTTTTTCATGCAAAAGTAGATGAGTAAAGCTGTAATGTATTTTTTTATTGAGAAGTATTATGTTTTATGCGGGACAGTTGAAACTGCGGTGAATATTAGCAAACAAAATATTGACGGTATTAAAGATACTCGACACGACGTTGTCAATAGCTCTTCTGCCGTCAGGCGTATCGAAGCGACCAGCCGCGAGATGCCAAACATATTGTGATTCCACGGATGTAACGTGGGACTGCAAGCAAAGAATAATATATTTGTGTGATGAGTGTGTCGGTGTAAGCAGACATTGAGGTTCGGAGCGCCCGGCGCACATTCCAGGACGACGTGGAGCTGTTCCCAGTCGGAGGAGCTAGCCACGGTCACGTGATGGGCCCGAGATGGGTGCAGTTGTTTTAATCAATATTTCAAATCGGCATTAATTTACGATCATATTTAATAAATTATTGTGGACTCGCTGTGCAATACAATGCTTTGTTATTAGTTGACTTTTGTAACATTATGGATTTATTATAATTTGTATCATTATGTAGTGTGTTCCATTGATATATTTTAAGTTGTCTTTAATATTCTTTGATGGGCACGGGCGCGTAGTCGGTCACCCAGTGCGCCGGCGCCGCCCGCTTTCCCGACACTATTATTATCTAATCTTAAGTAGAACTTCGAAATACGTGTAAGCTTAACTAATACATTACAATTTAGCTCCATCTGTGAATGTAGGGATTATCAAAATTTAAAAAGTATATTATATATACGTATATATATATTCGGCCCGATTCAAAAGACTGTTCGGTATACCTATTCATTATAATAGGTCTTTACCTATGAAATTGCCGTTTTGTATGAAAAAAATTAAACGAATTTTTTTCATGAATTTTTTATTTGTATTAATCGAAGTAATCACCCATGCAATCAATGCATCTTTGCCATCGCAGTGGCAGTTTATTAATGCCCTTCTTAAAGAAATCAGCTGGACGGGAGGCAACAAATTCTTCAAAGGCATTTTGTACTGCCTCTCGGGTATTAAATTTTTTTCCCGCCAAGAAGTTATCCAAATTCTGGAAAAAGTAGTAGTCTGTAGGCGCAAGGTCTGGTGAGTAGGGCGGATGACGGAGAGCTTCCAACCCCAGTTCTTGCAACTTGGAGACCGTCTGCTGTGCAGTATGAGGTCGCGCGTTGTCGTGCAGGAGCAGCGGAGACGAGCGATTGACCAATGCTGGTTGGAGATGCGCCAGCTTCTCCATCATTGTGTTAAGTTCTTCACAGTACACATCTGCAGTAATGCTCACCCCGTTTGGTAAGAAGCTGTGATGAATCACACCGGCGCTAGACCACCAAACAGTGACCATCACTTTTCTAGGGGTAAGTTTTCGTTTAGGGCATTGTTTAGGTGCTGAACCAGGATCCAACCAACTTGCTGAGCGCTTACGGTTATCAAACAGAATCCATTTTTCATCGCAGGTAACAATGCGGTTCAAAATTCCTTCATTTGTGTGTCTGTTGAGCAGTGCAAGGCACGTCTCGACGCGTACTTCGCGCTGGCGATCATTGAGTTCGTGGGGCACCCATTTGTCAAGCTTTTTTACCTTGCCAATTTGACGCAAATGGACCAATATTGTTTTGACGCTAACGTCGAAAGCTGCTGCTAATTCAGCCGTAGATTGTGTATCATCAGCTTCCACAATCGCCTTTAATTCGTCATTGTCGACCAAAGTCTTCGGACGACCGCGAGGTTCATTTTTCAGGTCGAAATTTCCAGAACGGAAGCGAGCAAACCAATAACAGGTGGTGCGTTGGTTTGTAGTGTTAGCTCCGTAAACGTCGTTGATGTTGCGTGCCGCTTGTGCCGCATTGCTGCCACGACGGTACTCATATTCCATAATTACTCGAATTTTTAACGTATCCATGATGACGAAAAAGATTGAAATGCGGTGAAAATGTAACACTAATCAATAAAGAAATGACTACTTTTAGAAAAAAAAATCCATGTTTTTAAAATAAAATTAATTTGAAATTAGAATTCCTAGCCAAACAAAAATTATTTTGATTTGAAATGGCCAGTACTGCAGAACGGCAATTTCATAGGTAAAGACCTAATAATTCAGCAAACATACTTTAAGAAATTGAAAAAAAAATGTGGTTTAGTGTTAGATGTAATCCTTTAAAGTATAGATCCTATCGTTTCATGTCAGGTCGATGTCAATTTCTCTAGTAGCCGTTATAGTGGGTATTGTGTGTTGTCGCTTGCGGGTTTCCGCGCCCAAGCTCATTGTTCACTGTTCGTGCAGCGATTCACATACATGTAGAATTAGTGATCGCCAAATGTAATTTAGATGTATCGTTAGTCAGTAGTGATTGTTCCAAATGTTAGGCTAAATTAGGCGTTCGCGACGGTGCCCACTTCTACTTGTTAACATCCCTTTTTACTTCTCACCATATAAATCTAATGTGATATAGAAATCAGAATTATTAATATGCAATACACTTCCGGGGTTTGACCTCAGAAAATGTAATATTTATTACTGATTCTGACTATTTTTTTTAGTGTGGCATTACTATCCATAGGATTCTTGGTCTAAAATATTTTAGAATCAATTCAACTCTTAAATTGTTGTAGATACAGGCGTTTAAAACGCCTTTAAATGTGGTTATATTTTGATACTACAATATTTTAGTTGTCTATTTTTTGTCAGTCATTTAAGACTTCTTTTTACCAAATTAATTACTAAATTTTTACAAAGTTTAAATGCCCTTATGAAAATATCTAAGTAACTTAAGGCACTAATGAAGAAAAAATTCAGATTAAAAACCTCCCGGAATTGAATATGTAACACGGAAAGAGCAACAAGTTACAAGAACATGTCACGCGTAACATAAGTTAGGGTGACCTCTTCCCAAAAGTGTTGCCACACTTCAAATTACACATCACTTATTTTCTTAAAAGTATTTTAATAAAATTAAGAGACGATTTAGTTACATTATTGAGATTGTTTATAAAGCTTATCAATAACAATTGTATTATTTTATAAGATTACGAATAAATAAAATTTTATTTTATGGAGCTTGCTGATAAAGATGGTTTTACTATATTCAAGTTTGAGGCAGCTAGGTTTCTGCTTCTTAAACATAAATTGCGGGTTTGAAACCTGGCAAGTACCAATTTGACTGATGGTGAAGGAAAACATCGTGAGGAAACCTGGACTTAAACAGTCTGAAATCACCTATACGCAGTCAGCGCGTGGTGATTATAGCTCGTTCCTATCTGTTAAGACAGTTGGGGAATTTCTAATTATGTAAAGTCAACTGAGTACCTACCTATTTTATTAAATCCAAAGTCATGACATGAGTTCCAATATTCTCCTATAAACTCATTTGTCCCGAAGCTTAAAGTAACTTTAGTTAATCGTTAACTCCCAGAAGCGTGGCCCGCCGCATTAGATTTAGATGCACTGAAATCGCCAAGTACTGAATGTTCATCATTCATCTGTCTGCTATACTACCTACGCATAGTTAGAGTTATACATTTCAATTTACTTAGATTAGCTATGTACCTACTCGTAGCGATCTGATTCAGTGTTATTCGACGCTATAGCTCGACGAGGTGCGCGCGCACCGATGTCGGGTGTCTCACCGTCGCTAGGACTTTAAGGTGTATATGTACAAATTTGTTTTATCAACAACTAATTCCCTGGACGCATAATTTCGTTTCATAGTTTGGATGAAAAAATTACTAGTGTTACCTTCTTGCCGCAGGGGTATCCACGATTTAGGTATTGTTGGCGGAAATTGTTGGCGTTCACGTATTCACTTGTCGCGTTGTGGGGAGGCTGGGGTCCGGGCGTGCTCAACCGCACCTACCAGTGCGGGGCCGCATGCGCTCGGGCGCTGGCGAGGACTCGTCGCAAAACATGGTGACCATGTTTTATAATTAGTCTCCAAGTGGCCTTGATACTTCACTATTATTTTGGTATTTGGAATATCCGGTTCGGTTAAAGTTTGGAACTAGAATATAAAAAAGACCAAATTATTAAATTTGAGGAAAAAATTATTACATCTGCAATTCAGATTAATGTTGAAACTATTTGGCTGTCCTTTTGGAAATAAATTTAATCTAGGTAAAAAAAAAAAATTATATACTGGGCCTGACGTTTCGGACGAATTGCGTAGATTTTGGTAAATTTTACTACGCATATTTTCTATTGTGTAAGTCTAGGCTAATGTGTTCAAAAAAATAAATTTAAATTTAAATTTTTTGAAAAGTAGAAAGTGCCTTCCAAATTTTTGACCACAGTAAGTGTTGGGGGGGATGCGGCGATGAGGAGTCGGGGGCGGCGCGCAGCAGCTGGCAACACCGGCTGCACGGCTGCTGCACGCCGCTTGAACGTGCTTAACTATAAAAAAGTTAGAATAAAAAAATTCAAAATTATTATATAAAAAGATAAATACATATGACTATTATATAGAAAAAAATATACATAAAATTATATATATTTGGCCGATGTGGTAATACCCTGACAGGCAAGCGTTAGCTGACTATTCGGTGTCCAAATTGATCCTATTTCTTTAAAAACGATGACTAAAATCCATTGAGTAAACAATGCAGACATGCAAGTGCCATTTGTTTAGAACTGAATCACTTATGGTTCATATTTTTTTGTATCACAATGTGGATTTTGTAGTTATAATTAATCATTAATTTATTGTATTGGAAAAAGTATACATTTGGATTACATAAATAAGTACCTATGTGTTATTTTCGTGATAGATAAGTAAAAAAAAACTTGTAGTAATATAATATACACCTACAGAGGCGGTTTTGGTTGGTTTGTAATTTATATGAATAGATGTTAATTTATGATTTTTTTATTAGTTAATCTAATCGTTACTGGCGACCATTACAATGTGTTATACTGCATGACAAATCTTAACTTTTTGTGATATATATAATTTTAAAGGACGATATAGTATACCGATATAATTGCTCTTTTGAATTATTTATTTTATTTAGCGCAACAGCCGCCGTTGGGCTCAAATTATTGACGTTAACTTTGTAGCATGTCCAATATAACCAAAAATATTTTTCTGTAACTATTCCAGTGTTTAATGTGCGACTGTTTAGTTATTAAGAAGCGTTGTCGATAGGTATCTAAATGTATTGGTACCTAAGTTTTATCTACCTTGCTTTTAACTATAACAAAAAAATATAATGACTTGCATAGGTATCCTTATCTACATCACCTACAGTTTGCCAAGAATTGGTTTTGTCACCCCAATACTTATGGTACTTAGAATATTATTTTCTCGTCAGCTTCATGACTCCTGTGTTAATAGTTTCTTATTTATTTACTGTTCGTTCTCTTTTTATTATAATTATCTAAGTACTGATTACAGCATCGATAGTTTATACGTTGAATAAAATCTCTTGGTTTATTCACCGAAATAAAATGATTGCACCCTGTTTTATTGGGATGACAAAAGTCGATCCAACATAAATATTATAGGCACCTAACTGTATTTTAATTTAATTTCAATATTATAATTAAATGAAACGATATCTTGGATAGGTTGCGATGTAGCTATTGTTATTAGACTTCACACGTACGCAGCGGTTTGACGCTGCGTTTTACTTCATACCATAATAAAATTGGTTACTTCAAAACACCGCGTTTGCACCGCGCATGTAAGCGTTTGCACGGCGGTTGTTAGCGTTTGCACGGCGCGTGTAAGCGTTTGCACGGCGCGTGTAAGCGTTTGCACGGCACGTGTAGGCGTTTGCACGGCGCGTGTAAGCGCAGACATTTTGTTTTTTTTGGTTATTGTTGTTATGATAATTTCATCACATTTTCGCTACTCTGTGTTCCTGATTATGGTGTAACCTTGTTTGTATGTAGGTAAACACGTATAATTATAATAACATTAAGTAATGTTTAGGCTGTTGCCACGATACGATATAACCATAGATCTCGGTGGGATAAGCGCTTCAGGCCCAAGTTTATTTATTTTCTGATTGCTTTTAAGTTATTCTAATAACTCTCCAGTTAAAACGGCGATTGTTTTTTTTTTACTTTCTGTTTAGCTAGTTAATTAATGAAATTAGATATTTTTACAATTAATTTATATAAGTATTTTAATAGTCACACGATTAGGTAAATGAATTGCTTAATCCTTACTTTCGGAATTTTTGTTTTATACTTCCTTATTTTCGTTGTTACATTCTGCTTGTTTAAATCAATGTTTTGTTGAAATTTTACCTCTTTTTCTTAAGAAAATAACTGGGTTGAAGAGCGAGTATTCTACTGAAAAGTGGCACAGCAATATCGATACATTCAGTGTTTATCTTAAGTACAATTTGTGAAAATTGGTGTAATCTTTTAATCAAACCTGTTTCCTGATATTCGTGTAGTAATTAATCCAAGTGAACTCAAGTCTTTAGTGGCCGTTAATCTGAATAAATTGTATGTAGTTTATCTGTCTCAAATAAATTCATTAATTTAAGTTTGTTATTGTCACAGTGTACCGTTGTCTGAATAAATAATATAACATGAAAATAGAGCAAATGTGTGTCGTTTCATTTTATAGCCAGTTTTGGTTGCATTCGCCTTATTTGGTCATTCACCCATATTGTCAGAATTTTCAAATAGATCAGAGTAGGTCTTCGATCAAGGGTAGGCAATCTAATCATGGTCTAAAAAAAACAAGGTCTGGCATTCCTGGAGTGACACATGCTTACGTCACGATCCAGTTGCCACTTTATTGCAACAAAACACGGATTATGGAAACATTTTCAGTCATCATCCTGATGAAAAATATATATACACCATTTAAATTGTCGTTTCATTTTTCTAATCAAACGAAACAATTCAATTTAAACATATAGGTACCAACGTAATTGTTAGTTAAAACGTCTTTGTTTTATCGGATTCGCACAGGTAATAAAGGCTATTGGGGAGTTATTATTACACACTACTGGTAACACAACGGTGATAACGTAGTCTTGTGTCACCCCCGTGACCGGAATGCTATACCTGGCGAAGTATATTATTATACCATGATTTTGATGTAAAGATAGGTGTTTGCCCAAACAGATGCGATCAACGTGTTTGGCGCGGTCAACTGACTGCTTCACCTGACATTTGGAATTAAGGGGACTACAAGACATAAACGCAAGTTCAACAATGCCGAAAAGTGTAATAAGATCCACTGCAGTACCTATTATATTCTTCAGAATATATGCTAGTTAATTGGTGTGTTGAAAACATAATACAACTAATTTGATACGATAGAAAAAAACACGAAGATAGGTAGGTACCTACCTCTAAAAAAATATTTTAACGATTAAAAACCATACTAATATACATGCAATCATTCTGATTTTTTGTCTGATTATTCTTCAAGCAACATATTAACGTCATAGTGTTTTAATTTTTTAGTCCAATCAATAGATTTTTTTGTAAATAGATGATTGCTTCATATTTTGCAATAAATTACCAGCGTTTGTGTCATCGGGCTTCTCTTTCTTTTCTATGCAGTCCGACAGTGACTACGCTTTAGCTGTTGTCAGTCTCTGAAGCTGCCATCACACCGACGTACGACGTACTTCGGCGTAAGTTCGTCAGTGTCGTCGTCGGTGTGTTTGAGGCTAAACAAGCCTCTAGAAATTTAAATAAACCTTATTTATAGTCTGTTCAATCGATTTTGACTTCTATTAAGTAGGCATAAGGGTGGCATTAACACCAAAAACGTGGTTACAATACCAACTGTTTACTACAGCTGCCATTTGTCAAGCCATCAACGCAATAGAATTGAAAATCGGTTGTCTTGTTTCAAATGGAGTCTATGACCATAGCAGACATTATGTTAAGAAACAGCCAAGTAATGCCATCTACCCTCCTGTTGACGGTCTACGAAAAAGGTTAAAAGCTATAAGAATGATACTTACTAATCATTTAATCTTTTTAAGTTCCGATCCTTACATTAACGGTAGATGCGATTTGAAGATCAGACAGCAGACTGGAACAACACAATTTGTGAAAAAAAACAGTCAGTTTACGAACCTCAGTCATGAACATTGGCGGATACAGGCGGGGGGTCTATGGGGGACATGGCCCCCCCTTAAAAGACCCAGGAAACAAAAGTCAAATCATTTATTTCAAATAGGCACTTATGGCACTTTTGAACGTCAAAATTTACAAGAAAATAGAATTGAATCTAGTTGCCCCTTCCAAAAGGTAGTTTCGTATGGAGAAGAATGGGCAAAAACTCCAACGTTACTCTTTTAAAAATCTTTTACAATATTATGTATACATTAATTATATGTAAAGACGATGCACCTAGAATAAAATTAGCTGACCTGAGCTAATTATTTTTTTTTGTATGCACGTGTTTCTGTGACAAATAAACCTATTTTTCTTTCTTTCTTTCTAGTATACCACAATAGGTAGGCTCTTCAAAGTGAGAGTGAACAGGCTTCTTCTGGGTAAGCTCACTCCATCGTCGACTTTGTCTCCGTCATGTCTGACCTAGACTAGAGTCAAGAGCAAACCCATCTAAAATAAAAAAAAGAATTAAATATAACGTAAATTAATTATGGGATAGATACATGGTGCTCACATATTTACAAATACTGAAAAGTAAATGATTTTTCCATAATTTTAACAAGTAATAATTTTAGTAGTTACATAATGTAAAAATCAATGTCTTATAGATTATAAATTACACAATTAAATTAGCAGTTTGATTTTGTCTAGACTCTAGATTGTCCTATGGTGCAGGACCAGCATGTTTCCAAGCATTCTTATCTAGGATATTATAATCCTCTAATTTGTAATAGGCTTGTTTATAAAGTGTACTTTTAATATGAGTTTTATGTTTTGCAATATATCACAAGATATTTTGTTGTAACATTTAACACAGTACCCCATAAAAGATGTAGGTATGTACTTCAGATAACCTAAAAAATGGTTGATCTGTTTTATATCTTTATTTCTAGTATTAAAATGATGTCTATCACTTATTTTACTAAAACGATGTAGATTTTTTGTTACATACAGAATATACTTATAAGAATTCCATAGTTTCGACTCAACTTTTCGATTCAATTCAGCCGAAAGGTATGCTCCACTCTACGCCGCTTTTAAACATGGTAGCGTACGCGGACAGGGGAGAAGCGGCTTTGCGGACTTGCACTCCTACACATCCACAGGGATGTTCCAGTTGACGTTGATAAAATTATAGATAGGTTTGCCACAAGCGGCACAAGGCACGTTAAGTTTATTTTGTAAAAAAATAAAATAATAAAAACAAAAAGAAAATGTTTACTTGTGATTTTAACCCTAGCTCCGAACCTTGTCCGAACATTTCATTAAATACATAGGGTATTTATATTATTGATTTCAGTATTTATTTTACAAACTGTTTATTTTGCTTTCAGGACATAATGGGTGTTGGGACTGGCGGAAGATTCCAAAAGAGGAAAATGATAAGAAAAAGATTTCCAAAATAAAAGTATTATTTTTAATAACAAAATGTTTTCTTTTTATTTAGCACCAATCAAATTGAAAAACAAATACAATCAACAATACACTATATCAATCAAAACATAGATTTTCTTTTATTTATCTATTGTAGCCTTAAATAATTACTAGGAACTTAGTTTCTCTTACTTATCTACTTCAGTCTCAAATACCTAATATCTGAATAAAATTAACAATCAACAATACACTATAACAATCATAACATAGATTTTCTTTAATTTATCTATTGTAGTCTTAAATTATTGCTAGGAACTTAGTTTCTCTTACTTGTCTACTTTAGTCTCGAATACCTAACAATCTGAATAAAATTAACAATCGACAACACATAGATTTTCTTTTATTCCAAACCAATTTTAAATTAAGAATCAACATTATACAATCAAAAGTTATTTTTTAGCAATCAACACATACCATTTTATATTACTTGTCTATTTGAATCTTAAATAATTGCTAGTAATAGACAAGCTTTCATTCAGTGAATTATTGAGTTGGAAGACCAGAGACTCCAAGCGACAAAATAAATAAGGAGCTCGGAAAATAAATGTAGCAACATAATGAACAATGTTCCAATTATAGTTATATGTAGGTATAGCTAGCAATTTAAATGTTTCTACTTATGTACTAAGTTACAAAGTTCATCGAGCACTTCATTTCTCCATTTCGATCAATAGTCTTTGTTCTGCCACCTCATTAATTCGACTTCTTGCTGAGTCGACAGCGGGATGTTGCCTCGAACTCGTGGATGTGCATGTGCACGGCGAGAATTTAATACTGTAAACAAATGAAAATAATTTTCAGTCAGTTTTAGGCAATTTTCTGAAACATGATTTACATAATCTCTTTTCTACTGAACAATAATACTGACTTCACTAATTTTGCATTGGCAACTCCCGCTCCAGTGCCTCAGTGAACATTGAGGATTGCTCATGGGAAAGTCGGTTGCAGTTGATATTTGGGTGGGTGTGATGGCTGCTGGGTCTTCTCTTACAGGTGGACCTACAACAGAAACTGAAAATTATTGACGGATACAACAAACATATAATTATGTATCTGTTATTTATTATTATTTAATTAAAAAAGTCACGGCAAAGACTGAGTTGTTTGTTGTTTTTACCATTTGAACAAACTTACTATAATAAATTATAAATTTAATTATTACTTACCAATGGAAAAGCTGGCACTCTTGCCTTGGCTTGTGGCTGTCCAAAACCCTCTTCCATAATTGATAGTATCCTCAATTCCACTTGGGTGAGGGTTGTTGCTACCAATGGGATTCCACCTGGAGCACATGCTGGCCGTCTGGCAGCTTCAGTAGCTTTACTGGCTAAGTTTTTTGTCAGCCCACACCTAAAATTTGGTTAATTTTAATTACATAAAAAACGATATAAAGCCAGTATACTCGTAGGCGCCCTCTGACAGAAAAGTATTTGGAGGATGACTGATTATCATTGTATGCACTTTACTGATGACAAGACTTAAAATCATATTAATATTGACGAGTTATGTATTATGCCTACTCACACTTTTCCACTGCTCCACGGACTTTGCGGAACTTCCCATTGAATTAGGGGGTTGCACAGGCTTTCCGATAGCCTTTTGAACGAATTCTTTCGTCGACACCCTCCAATAGTCCGCATGCCAACTCATTGTTCTCACTCATGAAATTGTGGAGGGCCTCTATTTGCGCGTGAGTTGCTGCTGGAGCGGTTGGGCCCATTTTACAATATTAATTAATATTTAATAACGAAAACATACCACGTCGTATTAATAAATTGCGAACTGATGCAAATATATGTTTTGGTTGTAAATAATAATAGACACTGACATGACATTTCATTTGAAAATTGCCGGCAAAAAGAAAAAAGGCAAAGGTATTAACAGGATAAAGCTACAATCCGGACAAAAATGGCGAAAATAGTTCAATCCTTTATTTAAAGACCTAATAAGAAGTTTATTGTTAAACATGTCGTAATTTTCTAATGATAAAGATATTAATTTTTGTTTAATAAGCTTGAAAACCACAAAGTAAGTAAACCGGTAATTGACCGGTAAAATAGCGCAACTCTATCGTCATGCGTCATTCGTTCGCGATTATTGTCTATGATTCCTTTCGAAACCCATGAATCCGAAATCAATCGCGAGTAGGGTTTACTGCTTCGTTTCGGACTACCTTCGGACGGGCCCGTATCGTCGTTGACGGAGTTAGAGAGTAGACCCCCTGGTCATGAACATTAAATTTATTAAGTTAGTTAGTAGACCTCTTGTGACACAGGAGCCATAATATGGAAAATTTAAAAGTCCTGAGAAAAAGCCTGATTCCTATTAATAATAATGTAGTCAACTGTAGTAATATTTTCCATACAATACTATAGTGCCTAAAAATAAACTAAAACTAATAATTTATTACAGATGCAAGCAATGATGATTCGGAATTACAATATAAGGGAGGGACACGCCCGATCTAGGTTAATTCAAACCTGTGTTTCAGGCCATCACTTTACGTTTCAATAATTGGGACAGTAAATTTTAAGTTGAACTGATAAAAATAATCTATTAACAATTAGAGGAAAAGCACATTGGCACATTAATACCTAAAACTAAGCCTATGTAAATATAAAAAAGTAAATACGAGGGAATATATCGCATTGATAAAATACAATACTGTTGTAACTCAAAATATGTAAAATTTGAGTACCAGGATGTGTTGATACGAGGATTTAGGCCAGTGATGTATCAAGGGCGGTGAAATCTATTTCAAAAGGCAAATCGCCAGGCCATGACGGATTAAGTGTGGAACATGTGCAGCACGCTGGGCCTCATATGTGCAGAGTGCTGGCCATGTTGTACAACTTTTGCGTAACACACTCGTACCTACCTAGCGACATGATGAGGACTATCGTAGTACCGGTGGTAAAAAACAAGGCGGGAGATTTGTCAGACTTATCCAACTATAGACCTATTTCCTTGGCAACAATAGGTGCGAAAGTATTTGACAGCATTCTGAATACACAATTAAACAAATACTTAAAATTGCATGATAATCAGTTCGGATTTCGACCGGGACTGTCCGCTGAAACCGCGATATTGTGTCTGAAGAGTGCTGTCTGATATTACACTGAGAGGAAAACATCTGTGTACGCCTGCTTCCTCGACCTTTCCAAGGCCTTCGACCTGGTCTGTTATGTTATACTGTGGGATAAAATGAAAGCAGCTCACATACCGAACGAACTTATTACCATCTTTAAATAGTGGTACGGGAACCAGGTGAACCATGTCAAGTGGGCGGGCACATTGTCGGACCCGTATAGGTTGGAATGTGGAGTGAGGCAGGGGGGTTTGAGCTCTCCTTCTATTTTTAATTTGTACATTAATGGGCTGGTTGAGGCACTCAGCGAGCAACGTATTGGTTGTCATATAGATGGGGTTTCAATAACATCAGCTACGCGGACGATATGGTGCTGTTGAGTGCCTCGGTCTGCAGACTCAGAAAGCTGATGAGTATCTGTGAGGGTTATGCAGCTGATCACGGAATATTGTATAATGTGAAAAAGAGTCAGTGTATGGTCTTTCAGGGAGGGCAGAGAAAAATTATTGAGATGCCAGCTATAAAGCTGAATGGCATACCCTTAGAAAGAGTAGATATTTTTAAGTACTTAGGCCACTTAGTTACTCCCGACTTGAAAGATGATGCAGATATTGAACGGGAGCGAAGGGCGCTGTCGGTCAGAGCGAATATGGTGATCCGTAGGTTCGCGCGATGCTCAGCAAAAGTTAAAATCACTCTCTTTAGAGCCTACTGCACTACCTTATACACATGCAGCCTATGGACTAACTATACACAAAGGTCGTACAGCGCCCTTCGAGTCCAGTTTAACAATGTGTTCAGGATGTTGTTGGGTCTCCCCCGTTACTGCAGCGCTTCGACAATGTTTGCGGAGGCGCGCGTAGATTGTTTTATACAACAATGCGTAAGAGAGGCACCTCGCTGTTTCGGCGAGTGCGGGGGAGCTCCAACAGCATGTTGGCCACGCTAGCGGACAGGGTTGATTGCGCCTACGTTAAGCACTGCTGTAGGTTACACATTGAACGCAGGTAATGTGCAACATGTTGTTTGTTTTGTGTGAATATTTTTTTTGTTTTAATTTAATTTATTTCATTATTTTATTTTGTATTTGTAATTGATTATTTAATGTGACTGAGTATGTATAAACATTTAAAATGATGAGTCCGTGAAACTTGAAATAAAATGATTATTATTTTAAAAAATTTAAAAAAAAAAAAAGGTGAATAATCATATTTTCGTCGATTCTGAAAAAAAGTTACATTTTGAGTTACAACAGTATTATCAGTGCGATATTATTATCATCATGCCAAAATTTCTAAAAGTTTTTCTGTGTCTCGCTAAATATTCTGATAACATTTTACTACATTTTATATAAGTTACACCATAGAAGCTTAGTAACTTGTTGAGCCTATTATACAGAAAAGGAGCTAAAAACACATAAAATCGATTACCAATAGCATGTCTAGTTCATCACTTTATGCAAACCAAGTCCTTCCTTCTCCGCTCGGAAGGTACTGGGGCAAATGGAAGTGCAGTGTGCTGGTGTAGTACTAAGCTTAGAATAACAAAATTGCCGTACTGATAGTACATAATTAGTACATTATGCTATGTAAAGTTTTAGAATTGCTCTTTGAGCACGTTCTAGAGGCAGTAAAATTGTTTTTGCAGCGCTACCCCAGGAAGTTATGCAATAGGTGAGAATGGATTGACACAAAGCTAAATAAAGCTATTTAATTAATTTATAGTCGGCTATGCGCCGTAAATTCTTAAAAACATATTAATTTGCGTACTCTAGTACATAGCAAATCGATATGTTTACGGGAATTTAGATTGGAGTCAATAGTGAAACCTAGATATTTTAAAAGGTCAGCTTTAGCTAAACTGGGGCAAGAACATGCATTGTCAGCGAACGTGCTACAGTTATGTACGTAAATGTTTAGATTATTAAGTGCTATGTTAGTATTTCTCATTGTTAATGAAATGTATTTTGTTTTTGTTGAGATTATTATGGAGCCAATTTCAAACAATGTTAAAACCATTCTGAGCATGTTCATAGACCTCAACTCCTGATTTAGCAGAGAACAATAGAGCGGTGTCATCCGCATAAGAATTTATGACACCACTTCGGAGTGGCAGGCTGCATAGTTCATTTATATAGATTAAAAATAACGTAGGGCCCAAAATGCTGCCTTGTGGAATTCCAAATCAACAATTTTTAAGTTCAGAACTTGTATACTGACCTATTTTTTAACATTGATGGCGATCGCTGAGATAATCAGAAAATAGTAGAAGTTGTGCTCCTCTTATCCCAAGTGTTTCAAGCTTGTGCAAAAGTATAGTACAAGAAATAGTGTCGACGGCCTTGGCAAGGCCTAAAAAGATACCAATTGTGTGCATACCATTATCTAGATTGGAAGTTATATAATTAGTTAATTTATGTACTGCTTGGCTAGTAGATCTTTTGGGCCTAAAACCAAATTGACTATCTGAAAGTAGTCTGTTATCTTCCAGACATATTAACAATCTACTGTTAATAGTTTTTCTAAAATTATTGAGAGGCCTGTTAACACTGAAATAGGTCTGTAGTTATTCACACAGTTTTTGTCTCCAGACTTCAATACAGGTGTGACCACAGCTTTTTTAAGCAATTTAGGGAATATTCCTTTAGATAAACATATCTGAAAAATTTAGATTAGTGAAGGGGCAAGTAGGTATTTAAATATTTTAAGTATGTACCTATATTATTAGGGATGTCATCCCACTCTGTGTAGCACAAACATCCTTTAACCCGTTTATTAGTCTTACTACTTCGTTTACGTCGGTATCTATTAGAACAAAAGAGTTTAGTGTAGAGGTTGTCGTAGTCGGGATTTGACGGGAAAAATTACCACATTTTAAAGATTTTCAGCCAAGTTAATATCAAAGTTAGCAAAAAAGTGGTTTACTTTATTCTTTGCTTCGGATGGATTTATCTCTGTTGATAATAAATCAAGCGGAGGTTCGGGATTTTTCGATCTAAATATATTCGTTTTTATAAATTTCGACACAATTTTACTATTTTGACCCGCCTTCTGTAATTCATTTTTATATCATGATGTTTTTTTTTGTTTTTCAAAAGATTATTAGAGAAGTTTCGATACCTTTTATAAGTATCACAAAGTATTTCGTTATCAGGTGCGAGTTTCAATTTTAGGTGAAGTTTGTCTTTATGTCTCATACTACGAAAGAGACCGGGTGTGATCCAGGGTTTAATACAACTATACTTTCTAGGCATTGTCTTAGTGAATGTGTTTTTCCTTATTGCATAATGTAGCGAATTTATGAAATACTCCAAAGAAATATTAGGTCTTTACCTATGAAATTGCCGTTCTGCAGTACTGGCCATTTCAAATCAAAATAATTTTTGTTTGGCTAAGAATTCTAATTTCAAATTAATTTTATTTTAAAAACATGGATTTTTTTTTCTAAAAGTAGTCATTTCTTTATTGATTAGTGTTACATTTTCATCGCATTTCAATCTTTTTCGTCATCATGGATACGTTAAAAATTCGAGTAATTATGGAATATGAGTACCGTCGTGGCAGCAACGCGGCACAAGCGGCACGCAACATCAACGACGTTTACGGAGCTAACACTACAAACCAACGCACCACCTGTTATTGGTTTGCTCGCTTCCGTTCTGGAAATTTCGACCTGAAAAATGAACCTCGCGGTCGTCCGAAGACTTTGGTCGACAATGACGAATTAAAGGCGATTGTGGAAGCTGATGATACACAATCTACGGCTGAATTAGCAGCAGCTTTCGACGTTAGCGTCAAAACAATATTGGTCCATTTGCGTCAAATTGGCAAGGTAAAAAAGCTTGACAAATGGGTGCCCCACGAACTCAATGATCGCCAGCGCGAAGTACGCGTCGAGACGTGCCTTGCACTGCTCAACAGACACACAAATGAAGGAATTTTGAACCGCATTGTTACCTGCGATGAAAAATGGATTCTGTTTGATAACCGTAAGCGCTCAGCAAGTTGGTTGGATCCTGGTTCAGCACCTAAACAATGCCCTAAACGAAAACTTACCCCTAGAAAAGTGATGGTCACTGTTTGGTGGTCTAGCGCCGGTGTGATTCATCACAGCTTCTTACCAAACGGGGTGAGCATTACTGCAGATGTGTACTGTGAAGAACTGAACACAATGATGGAGAAGCTGGCGCATCTCCAACCAGCATTGGTCAATCGCTCGTCTCCGCTGCTCCTGCACGACAACGCGCGACCTCATACTGCACAGCAGACGGTCTCCAAGTTGCAAGAACTGGGGTTGGAAGCTCTCCGTCATCCGCCCTACTCACCAGACCTTGCGCCTACAGACTACTACTTTTTCCAGAATTTGGATAACTTCTTGGCGGGAAAAAAATTTAATACCCGAGAGGCAGTACAAAATGCCTTTGAAGAATTTGTTGCCTCCCGTCCAGCTGATTTCTTTAAGAAGGGCATCAATAAACTGCCACTGCGATGGCAAAGATGCATTGATTGCATGGGTGATTACTTCGATTAATACAAATAAAAAATTCATGAAAAAAATTCGTTTAATTTTTTTCATACAAAACGGCAATTTCATAGGTAAAGACCTATTATTTGCATCGTTTGAATTATAAACAGGGTCAAGATTAATACCGCGTATGTCGTTTTCAAGGTTTGTCATATTAACTTTAGTGTAGCTACACTACAGAAAACTGCATGCAGTTTTTTCTAGCTGAACTTAATTGTAATGTTAGTAAAACAGCTTGATGATCGGTAAGCGAAGAATTAGTAACCAATCATTTGGATGGATTTTTTGATTTTAGAATATGGTCTAGGCATGAGCCCCTCTGATGCGTGGGGTGATAGTGAGCTGGTAAAAGTCCATAAAATGAGCAAATATTCAATTAATTATGTACATGGGTATCAGTTTTCCCGGAAGCAATGTTAATGTTAATAATAGCCCAAAAGTATTATGTTTAAAAAATATATATATATTTTTAAGTTTGGTGTTCTTTTTTTTTAAGAAGATGATAATTTTAGACTCACTTGACACAAGTGAGTCTAAAAATCGGTCCATATTTTGAGAAGGGGGCCTATAAATAGCCATGACTACCGTATCGGGAATTATTTTAATTAATTAAGCAATTAATAACTTGGGATACAGGTTCTTCTTTAATAGTTCTTAAATAATTTTTGATATAAATGACTAATCCATTGTTTTGGTCTCACAGGGCACGAAGCCCAATTAATAAAAATTCTGTTTTGATTGATCATAATTTTTGTTATGCTAGCTGGTAGTTCCAAGATGTAGTTACAGGTAGGACAGTCTTTCTTAGCTGATTTATGGCTCAGTTTGATGCTCTCGAGGAAGTACTCACGAGTTGTATTCGGCCGCTGTTCTGAAAGGTTCTGCTCATAAATACAGTCAAATACCTCCTTCTCGGTAAGGGATATGGGCACACGAATGACAGCGACCCTAGGGCGGCGTTTAGAAGGTTCTTCTATTGTAAAGCCCGACGATACTAGTTCGTCCGAATTCTTGAGCTTGTCAATATCGCCTCTATTTTCTGTGCTAATCAGAACGCCCCCATTTTTCACTTTTCTCAGGCCACGGACATGAAGCTTAAGTTGTTCGGGGGAGATTATCTTTTGGACAAGTGACTTGGTGTCGTCACTTTTTTGGGTCTTATCGCTGGGATAGATGGCGACTGATCTCAAAATTGCAGGACGGACGAAGTTATCGGAACCTTTCTTCACCATGCTAGCATAAGAACTATTTCCTGAGGTATTCAGCTTGGTTTCTACAACCTCTTTGATCTGCTGGAGAGAGTTCACAACGTTCTGGTGAACCTGTAGATGCTGGATTGTGGTATGGGCCTGGATGGTTTTCTGCTTCAACGATTGGTACAAGACGGCCATCTGAGAAGTCCCTGTATGCACTATGCAAGTGCACCCAAAGACAAGCCCCGGGTGGTGCAGGACTATTGCAGGATATGGAAACAAAGATATTGGACTATGGATTTGGGTAGCCTAAGTTTACTAGTTATATAGGACTAAGGAAAGACTATTCCTGCCTGACCAATGTTTCATATAAAATACACAGATAAAATAGCAGGGGGTGCCTTGCACACTCAATAATGGGCACCCGAAAATGTTCGGTAGCTCATATGGTCGTAGCAACAAGGGGCAACATGTCCTGAGGAGTTTATGAGGAGTGGAGAGGTATTCCACGGCTATCAGGACAATCCCGAAAGTACGGTCAAGATCCCTACCAGCATTTTACTGGAATACTTCTTTCCTTCAAACACGTTTACTCTTACGAATCTCCACTCAAGCTAGCCAATAAAGGCATGAAACAGATGGAAGCTCTGTTCCTCGTCATTGTTCACACCAGCCGGCCAATAAAGGCAAGCCAGGAGGTGAGAAACAAGACTTCTGCCGGGAGATGCTGGTTTCTATATCTCTTGTTCTGACTCCTCACCCTAGACCTGTTTCGGCAAAGTGAACTCTACCGGTACTGACCTAGCGTTCAGGAGCGCGCAAGCCCCACCACGACGTCAACGTAGAGATAAGGCTGTGGGAGTTGATATTATTATTATAAGTTAATACAGTTGGCCGCACGTCAGCCATCAGCAGTTCAGCAACTTCAGCATGAGGATTGTGCCGGAATATAGCAGTTCGTTGTCGACGTGGTATGACAGCGGCTCTCAAGGAACATATCGACAGTTTTACCTTTCCACCGTCGATATACTCATAACTCTCATAACACTCGTCGATAAAACACTAAGAAGCTCCCCTGACATACTGTCTGTCATCCGAAGACAGCCGCTTGTACCCATATACTTACGCGACGTCCTGCGTGAGCGATCTAGACGCGAACGCGAAGCGGCGCGGCGCGGCGCGAAAACAACAAACATTCGAAACCTATTGAAGTGGCCTACGTGACCAAACGCACGTGGGGTGCGGTGCGGAGCGGAGCGAAATGAAGCGAACGCGATCAGTTGACTTGATATTTTCGCGCGAAGTGGACGCGTCGGCCATATTTTTTTCAAGCAAAAATTGTAAATGTCGGAAGTAGAACTTCTTATTAATGCTATCCAAGAACGTCCTACATTATGGGACAAAAGGAATAAAAGTTATCATAACCGGTTATTATCGCACCGCGAATGGGAGGCTGTGGCTAAAATAATTGGGACTACAAGTAAGTACAACATATTTCTTTATTATTATTACATTCTTGGCAAAGGATGTTGCTCAAAATACAATTTAAAGTTTTCTCTTGCCTGTGCGGCTGCTCGTGATGTAGCATTGTATCTTCTTTGAGAATTATGTCTTTGTGTTAGTGACATATTTTGATATGTTTTTCGGAAAGACATTAACTCATTCTCATTTATTGATTCAAGATCCCTTATAATATTGTGTAGTAAACATATGGCTTTGACGATATGAACTGCATTTGTAACATTCGTTTCGATAGATTTATGTAGAATTCTGAATTTAGAAGTTATTGAACCAAAAGAACATTCCACCACCATTCTGGCTCGAGATAAGCGATAATTATAATTATCTTTGGCGTCCCCTTTAACCGTTGACTTTTCTGGAAAAGGTCGCAATAGGTATTTCTTTAGAGGAAACGCCGCATCTCCAAGGAGCACATACGGAGCTATGATATTAGAGCCCGGTAATACTTGTTCTTTAGGTATTTTTAGTCTTCCTTGTTCTATTGCTCTTCGAAAGGGGCATTCCTCAAAAACACCGGCATCGTTGTCTTTTCCATAGGAACCCACATTTATCATTACAAACTTATAATTTGCGTCAGTGACTGCTAACAACCCAATCGAAAAAAAGGATTTGTAATTATAATACATGGAACCACTCTTTTTTGGTTTTTTTATGCGAATGTGCTTTCCGTCAATACATCCAATGCAATTAGGAAACTGCCATCTGTCCCAAAAACATTGCGCTATGTTTTTAAAGCTATCTTCTGAAGGTTCGGGCATGTGTTTCCTAACTAATTGAGTCCATATAGCTTTGCAAACTTGTGGTACGATTGTAGAAATAGCAGATTTTGAAATTCTGAACGAGAAAGCGAGTTGCCGAAATTGTATACCTGTGGCCAAATACCTAAAATAATGCAAAATATTAAGTTATAATTCCTTTTCTTTTTTCAGGTGAAATGACTAAGAAAAAATGGAAAAATTTGAGAGACACGTTTAGTAAAGAATTAAAAAAAATTCCTAAGCCACGTTCTGGGACTGACGCCGATAATGAGCCGAAGTATACAGGCACATGGCCACATTTTGAGGCCATGTCTTTTTTAAAAGTAGTTCTGAAACCCCGACAAACAGAAGGGAATATTATATCAAAAGACTCCGAAAGCAATTCTGTAGATCTGTCAGTGTATTCAGACGCGGCTAGTCCAGAAGAGATTTTCAACATGAACGCATCTGACAATGACAACACCCAGCTCCCTGAATCTGCGTCTATTTTAGAAGAAATACCACAGAACATATCCATAGATAACAACCTTCGACAAGATCGTCCACCTTCGCCCTCGTTGCCAGGTCCTTCGCCTTCATCCTCATTGCCAGCTATCACAAGGCAAACACGCAAAAGAAAAGATATAAGTCTCGAAGCATTTCTCGATATTGAGAGAGAAAAAATGAAAATTCTTCGCGAAGATCAACCAGATAATACTGACGACGACCTTCTTTGGTTCAAATCAATATTACCTTACATGAAACAGTTGCCATCACTCAAAAAATTACATTTTAGAACGCAGATGCAGGAGCTTCTTCTAATGGAGCTGTCAAAGTTAAACCCACCACAATCCAGTGCTCAACAACATGGCTATTACACATCTTTGTGAAAGTATTGCAATTATGTACATACTTACTAATTAAACTTAATTAATATTATATGTAATCTCTAACATTTATTTCATAGTTTTCTTACCTCAAAGTCACCATAAGTCGTTCTTCTACAGAAATAGGTTCCTGAAAATTTGTTGTAGTAAATTGCAGAACAGGTTTAATGGCTTGTACAATATAGTCAAACGTAATAGGTAACATTCGACAATATTCCTTGAACAACAGGGGTTGAGTACGTAAATCCTGGTACAAATTATGAAATTCCCCATGAGTATGCCTTTCTAAGTACACAGTATTAGTTCCACTTCTCTGCTTTATACACTTCTTCAATGTCTCATATTTAAGATATGAATTTTCCAACAACATTAGCTTCCGTCCGTCCATGACAAATGTTTAATGCTAACTGAACTGAACGGCGGCGGAGGGCGCGGAGGGGACGGTTCGCGCGCAGACAGGACAGAGTAGCCGCGTCGCTCCGCACCGCATTAAATTCGCATCGGATCGTTTCGCAATCGCGTTCGCGTTGAGTCGTCCACGTAGGACACAGCGTTATAGTACTCTTTGGCCGCTTGTAACCATCGATGCGACGCTCTGCTACAGTGACCGTTACCAGCCAGTGTCACTCTTATCCAACCAATTCGGTGATTCCAGTAACTTCGTAACAAAACTTTTTGCAATGTCATACTTACTCAATCGAAAATTTTTGCACCCCGCCTCGTAGTTGGGTTTTGTTTTGTCTAAGTATTCTTAAGAAAATAAGAGAAGAATGCTCACAAGATGTGAGAGTGAACAAACCGAGCACAAAAATTCCTGTGCTCTCAGCATGCGTAGCATGACCAGTTATCTCTACTCTACGAAGAGAAGACACATCACTATCTTAACAAAAAGTCATTCTTTTCTTGAATTTTGACATCGCGCCGTAGAAATCTTTCTACAATCTGTCATTTTGGCATTTCCTATAGTGGCCATGGTACGCATGCATGTGGCATGGATTAGATCGCTTTTTGATTTCGTTATGAAATAAATGCGTCTCTTACACTTCGTATTACGACTTAATAATAAACACATCTAAGAACTGTTATGATTATTAATGAATTATTTGTTTTCTATAGAAAATCATTTCGTCATCGTTGTCGTTAATGTTTTAATCAGCGAGTTAAATAATTATGGTTAGGTACGTAAAGATTCAGCAAGCTAAGACGGTAACACCGGGTCTTTTCCGGATAATTTCATTACTGATCTTATCCTTCAAAGAAACTTCGAGCATAGCCCGCGCCATAGCGTGCTAAGCGACCTTGAATTTGTGACCGTCTCCGTTTCGGTACCGTATGTCATAACGGGCAGGACGCACTAGTTGAAGACCATAGCATTCAAACATTGCGGGATATGTGACGAGAAGACTAGACGAAGTTTTCCAAACGCTGTTCCTAACCCAACTCGATCCATCCTTCTGTCGGTTTCTTTCTCAAAGTTGTGTCTACCGAGCTAGATGAGTTCCCTAGGTAGCCATACTTCTTCACAAGATAGAGAAGGGACCCTTGTTGGGATCACGGGGATAGCGTTAATTAAACTCGATAATTGCAGGGAATAATTTGCTCATCTTTATTGAGAAAAGATCCTTCCTTATACTTTTGGACATAGGTACAATTAGTAGCTAGGCATACATACATCAAAATATTTAATTTGACCAATAGGAGAATTTTGACTTCATACACTTAAAACAATCTGAGACAATAATCTACGTTGAACGGGCACCCATCTCGCTCTGGCGCGAGCGCGACGTATAGTGGCGTCTGAACGCACACTATAAATATTACCGCCACCGGCACATCTCGTCATGCCCCCCGACTCTTGCTCGATGGAGCGCCAGCCCGCGCCGCAGCTGAGCCTGTAGCTTTAAATTCCCCGATTAATAATAATAATGATCAAAATTCGATCCAGTCTGTCCCACCTCGCTGTCCTCCCCTCAGTGACGCCCTAAGCCGAGGTTCGTACCTACTCCACAGGGGGTGCCCTTAGCGTGCGGTCACCTAGTAATTTAAGAAATTTGCCCCTGGCTGGAGGCTTTCAGTTAGCTTAAGGCACCCACAGGAAAATCCGGTTAAGTAGCCACGACCTCTAAGGGTCACTCACAACTAAGAGATGCCAATTAGGAAAAAAAACACATCTCGTCCGTACATCGCCGTGCGCCGCTGCGCGGGCACGTCGTGTGTAATTTTCATGACTCCATACCCTGAATGTGAATTGGACTCGGCAAACGGTTTGAATTGGACATGACTATCGTCTTGTCCAAACTCATGCCGATGTCATACCGTGGAGAGGCTCCATTTAGGCTGTGCAGCGTCTGGTCTTACTGTTCCAGCGACTCGTCGACTCGATAGCGACAGCCTATGACGATGTCATCGGCAAAGCAAATATGTGAGATGTACCTACTCGCCGTTCACGTTGATACCCTGTCCAATCTAGTCCAGCGTCTCCAACGCATTGGTCCTTCTATCCTGCCCTCTGTGTCCCAAAACTTGCAGTCAAAGTGACCTCTGCGCTACCACCAATGACGCCGTGGAAGTGGCGAAGTTTTGGGCCATCAAAATTTGAGAAAAGTCGAGCCAGCGATACGAAGAAGAACGCATTGGTGAGCAGTTTCTGGCATATCACATCATTCACAGCCTCACCCCTCCGAGCAGATGAATGGGGCTGGTGTTTTTTTAATCCTGGATCTAAATAGTTATCGTGGCAGTGTCATACAAACATTTGAAAACATCGATGTAGTGCCAGTCAATTCGACATCCCGGCAGAGAGCCTAGATCTGCCGATATTTCGATGGTGTCGAAGGCTTAAGCAAGCTGAACTGGCAATGAGCTGGCCATGTTTGTCGAAGGAACGATAGCCGGTGAAGCAGACCGGTCCTGGACTGGAGACCGTACATCGGCAAACTTAGTGTGGGCCGCCAGCCCCCCAGCTAGATGAACCTTAGAAAGGTGACTGGGACAAACTGGATGCGCAAAGCTACGGTCCCACGGTCCGCTTTCTCACAGGCCGTATCACGCCAAGTCAGGTCGACAGGCCGTGGGAACCGTTGTATCTGGTGAGGCCTCCGGTAGCCTATCATCGCCCGTCCGATCCGTCGGGCGGGCGTCGGTAAATTCAAAGGCGGGGGCGGGCGCGGCGCGTAGGCGCCTGTCGCAGCCTGTATGGGCGCGTTTCTTTTTGATTTGTTTGTCAAATGTTGACCACTGAATGAAACCACAGCGGCTGCACGCGCAGCCATGCGCTCCTTATCACTTGTTATATTGGAATAGCACCCTAAAGGGCGATGGCCGCGACAGGATTCAAAGGGCGTGGCAACCTCTGGCGCGGCCTGTCAGTTATCAGGCCGTGAGGCCGCAGCTTTACGCGGAGGACAGTGTGTTGAGATGCAGCCTGGGAGAGGCCCAAGTACAGCAGTGGACTGCCATAGGCTGAGTTGATTGATTGACTGATTAAAATAAAGATTTATTTTCAAGATACAATATGTACAATTATTTTATTTTAGAAATACTGCACAACGTTATCATCATTCAACGTCATTTATCCACAAGTTGATTCTATAGTATACGCACTGATAAAAAAATGCAAACGGAATGATGTACATTATACCTAATAAGTAAATGATACGTGCCTATTAGGTACAGTCAACCCCAAAACATGTATACAGGGACCAGGAACCATTTTATTGTCAACAACATTGTATCCACCGTATACGTACAAAACATAGTATACAATTTATTTGTATATTTTTTATAATTTAGATGTATGAACGTAAACGAGGCAAAAAGAGTATTTATGGATCGTAGCAGGTGGCGTTCTGTAGTTTCTGCCTACCCCCATGGGAAGAAGGCGTGAGTTTATGTATGTATATATGACAATTTATTTTACCAAAACAAAGTAAACATTTTTTCGCTAACCAACTATTAAGTAATAACCCCTATGGTCATTAGATTAAAAAAATGGAAAATTGGATGGATTGGAAAATTGTTCCTTGTCCGTGTATACATTTTTTTGGGGCTGACAGTACTTGCGTTACATGATTTTTATGAATGTGCACGCAGTTAGCACAGGTCTTTTGAAGCTGAAAACTTGGTTTTACACTACTGGTATCTATCCTAACAACGTCCCAATAAATTACTATACTAGAAAGGTTAAGGTAGTTAAATAAAGGTAAACAAAAAAAAAACACGTGACTGGTTTATTTACTACCACGTTATGTGGTTTACTGGTTATTCATCCACAACATAAAAGGCATCTGGTTAACAGTTATAAACGTAATACCTGCTACTTCAGTTGCCATACTACGTCACAGGTGTACTCTTCAATTTAGCAACGTTATGTAATTCATTGTATTTTCTAAAACGTATGGAACCTGTCTTTTTGGGCTCTTTACAATAGACAGATTACAAAATATTATACTATTAAAATAGTATAATATTTTGTAATCTGTCTATTGTAACTACCTACTAAACCTTTCTAGTATAGGTACCTACAAAATTTTTTTTTTTTGCGATCTTACGCAATTTTTATTTTATGTACTATTAAGTACTACTTTCACTATGAAAACAAATGATTGATGATTAAAGATTTTGTCATGTCAAGGGTTGGTGTAATAAAGTTTTCACACTACGGTCAAATATTACTAACCTCCATCTATCGTTTTGCATACTAACTACGGAGCAGAATTACGTAGTATTGTATGCACAAGGTCATCCTAGTCCTAATTCAGTCGTACCCTCCTAGATGTCGCCCCCACCCAGTTATGAGGTTTGCCGGGAGTCCGAAACTTAACAAACTAAATGGCTAGATGCAGATCATGTTGATCGATTTTGGAATGAGTTTTCTGAAATGACGTTCACTAGGTGGCAGCACTGTGACGTCAGGTCCGGGCACCTGTCAAGTGTCAAAGCGCTTAGATTTTCTTTAGTCGCGACTGAATGATGGCCGAATGAATGAAACTAATGAGGAACGTTGTCATATATTTTCTAATCATGGTCGAAATGGAAGATATCTTGTCAAAGTGGTGTTACGCGTGCCGTGAATTTTCATAAAAATCCTCATTCACACAAACCTATATTATAACAATACGTCACGGTTTCGTAGGAATCATGTTCCTACACCTATCCCAACTAATTTGGGGTCAGCACTATGCGTCTTATACTTCCCAAACATCTCGTATTAGATAAAGGTTCCGATATTGGAGTACAGCCACAGAAAGCAAAACAACAACATACCAAAAGATAAATAAAACTAATAAAAACTACATAGGTAAGTGACATACAACTCACCAACTCACACAAAACAATAAACGGAAAATAAACAAAATAAAACTTGAAAACAATTGGATTTATTAATCAATAATTATACATTAAAAGCAAAAGGAATTGAAGAAATAAATGAAAATAATAACAACCACGCATCGCCGTCTAGTACCACCATCTATACATACAGTTGAGCTGTCAGTTTGTTCGAACGGGCGACGCAGCGACCCACATGCCCTGGCGACTCGCAACTACATAATATTAAATAATTTTAACCTGCTCCCATAGCAGAATAATATAACATAAAAGAATAGGCCTTTAACATAGTTTATCCCTGGCTCCATGATTTTTCTTAAAAATGACGGAACAACAGTTCTCAAAAACAATATAAAGCTAAGTAAGTATACAAGTGCTGTTGCGTATCGTCAGTCATGTACCGTCGCTACAAAAAAAAAAACAATATCAGTTTATGTGATCAGAACTGCCCCATTTAATTCTCATCTTCCCAATTTTGCAGAAATACACAATCGATTACACGGCGTATACTCGCCCGTTTATTTGACAGAAGTCGTTCGTGAAGTGAAGGAGTATAAAATAAATAGATTCGAAAGAAAATGCCGTAGTTACATCGGGGCTAGAAATATAAACTATGACAAACTTGAGCAATGTGTGGGAAATCAACAAGCGTATGCAGCTTTGAATGAGTCACATCACTAGCTTCACATAGCGTATGCGGAACTGTAGGAGTCGCATCACTAGCGACAAGTAACATCTCAAACACCTGGGTTACATACTATGTAATGAAATGAATCTACACAAGTGCACTCGCGCGATGATGTACAAAGCGAGAAGTAAAGGCAAAGGATTACACAAAATAAATTAATTTCGAACCCCGGCTATGGAAACATTTTGGTTTTACAAAAAACAAGGTAATAATTACATGTACAACTAAAGAGAACTACAATAAGTCATAACTAATTTTTCATTTCAATAAAGTCGCGACCGTTTCGCGTCTGTTCTTAAAAACTAATAACAAAAAAAGAAACTAAATGTTTTACAATACAAGGGGGGAAAGTGTGTAGACAACAAAGACATACAGCTGAGTGTGATGGTCGGTAGTACAGGAGTGACTACAATTTAATACTTTAAATATTACACTATAACTATGCTTCAGTCTTCGTTTAATTATTTAATATTACAGCCATCTATGAAGAGTAGCGGCTACATAAACGCGACCTTCAATGACCACATTATTATTTGTGTATACACGGTGACATTTGAATCACAGTTTTGCTAGAACAAACGTTGTTCAGACCATGGTCTACTACCATTCTATAGTATCCAATAATAAAAAGTCATTAGTTTTCGAAAAAAGACAAAGTTAAAAAAAGTCGGGATTATCGTTACTCCCTACAACACAGACAATGCGGCGGCGGCGCTCGCGTCTCAAAGCAGGTAGGAGTGGCGCGGCGCGCGGCTCACGCACGGGACAACATTGTTTACCGGGAAATGTACACTCCGTAAACGAAATTTAGTAAGAAATTGTTTTTGTAAATACTTCGATGCATATGCGTCGCTCGCTCGAGAGATTTCGGTAGACGGCTACCGCCCGGGCAGCTCAGCCGGTCAGTGGCACTCATAAAAGAAATGGGCGGAGCCGTACTTCCCGCGATTGCATATCATTGGGTAAGATTTATTCGCATTTCGGCCCGCACTGGCCGGACATCCTTGTAGTCCACGTGGGCTCCTCTAACTCTTTTAAATGCCATATCGCTACCCCGATCAGTACTTTGATAGTACGGTTAATGTTTGAACACGTTTGAGTAACATAAGACTAATTTGAGAACGCCTAGTTTAGTTTATTTTAATAACATATTTGATGCTATAGAATGGTAGTAGGCCATGTTCTGAACAACGTTTGTTCTAGCAAAACTGTGATTCAAATGTAACCGTGTATATACAACAAATAAATACATCACAGCGAGTGTATTATAGCCACCCGCTGCCTCACGTTACGTTTAAATCGCAAAGTTCAATTGCATACGCGCATACTAACACCATCGAGAATTATGATTATTTAAATTGTTTAAATCTTAATTCGGTATCATTACAAGTCTGAAATGTTTATTAATGTTTATAATATTAGACATACATTTACCTTAAGTGACTATTAAAGAAGTTAAGCGATAAAACTGCTGGCCATTAAATTGAGATATTTGGGGATGACACAGTATTCATTGTAATAAAGGAAAAATATTGGTAATAACATAATTGAGGACAATACAATAACAAGAAGGAATTACAAAAAAAAAAGTACTCTATGAAACTCTTAAACGCAGACAGGCTTAGGTACTGTCTTATGTCAATAAAATAAAAAAAAAACAAAACTTCTAATAAATCTTTAGAGAAAATAAGCATACAATTATTTCGAATCTGAAAATTTATCATTTCCCAATTGAATTACTATCAAATTGCCCAAAAGTATACTGTGTCAATTAAAAAAAAAACATCACGGGGAAGCATCTTAAAAATTAAAAAAAAAAAAACTTAACATCTAATTCCGATTTTCATCTCTTTGGAACACAGAGTAAAAAATAAAGGAATTTGGCAATGCGACATGGTTGTTTAGCCACCATTTTTATCTACTGAACATTTTAACAACTAGAACTATAGTAATGGTATTGAATTGATTATTATTTGAGTACATCATGGATACTTGAGTTACGCAAGACTATAGTAAGAAAATTATGTCCATTTGCACGTTTCACATTAAAACAGTCCGGTGGGTACAAGTGATCCCCTAGCCACGTCGACGGTACATATTCACAGTTTCGCGACACCTCGTGCAAAATTATTAATAATATTCGAGCAGACGTATGCCCGAGCAACCGACTGAACCTCACCTCTCGCTTTACGCTGGTCGGTCCGGAATAACAGATGATTCGACAAAGCCGCATTTACGTCTTCGTTACGCTATAATTATGATATGCACCACTGTGTAGTAACGAGATCTCCAAGTACTGGTCTACGGTTTGAGATTCGAAGGTGCTTTACGCTCCCAATTAGTCACTTCACCTCCTTTATTTGACATTCAAAGACGTTTTAATGGCAAGTGACGTATGTCGCGTCGAAAATGTCAAATGAAGGGTACCGATAAAAGTTAGCTGCGTTTGATTTTAGAAACATCTAACTACTTTGTCGAATCACATGTTACTTCATTTAATGACAATAACACATGACCTAGTAAAAAATCTGAACATTTTAATCATTTTATATGCGGTGATGCTATCGGCTGGCATGGGTGCTTCGAATAGCGAAATACCTGATTAAAATACAGTTTTCGTTTTCTCAGGCTGTGTATGTACTTGTTTGTTACTGTCATTGGTTTAATATTGGCTGCAACATTGTAGCGTCCTATTGAGTGGAAAACTTAGGCAGCTATAACACTGTAAAAGTTATGTGGCATACCAACACAATATATCACGCTAAAATGACACACTGAACTTTTACAGCATAACAGGGCTATTCAGATATTAATTCTTACGTTCCCATTAGCATCTGAATACAAGTGAGGACACTAACAGCAGCCGTGACCGACCCAGGCACTATGTAGGCACTTTTAACAGTGCCAGGGCGCGTAGAGGTTTGCGTAGCGACGCAAGAGGCGTCGGTTCAGTCGCTGCTATTCATCACATCTGCGGCAAGCGCCGGGCACGTCAAAGTCGAGAACGAGGAGCTTGGTCTCTTCAGTTCCGTTGCGGGATCCGACGGCGCAGATAAGTTTTGTAGCCGAAGCCCGGATGCGCCACACGACGCCGCCGGATCCGCCGGATCCCAGCTCCACTAGGTTGCGGATGAACTCGCCTGTGTGCACGTCCCACAGCTTGACGGTGCCGTCGTCCGAAGAGGTGATCACGAAACGGTTGCTTGATTGCAAACAGGTTACCGCTGATTGATGCTTGTTGGGTCCTGTAAGCGGAAATGTTTGTCATTGTGAAGAATTCTATTGTATGTACCTTGCTAACAGACAAATATTTTTTTAAATTACTACATGAGTTGAGCAACACGATTACTGACAAATGCGTGCATTGACTGGACAGGTGTACTCAAATCTGTGTGGTTCTTTTCACAAATAACAATTTTAGACGCCAATCGTGGTCCTCACATGATCTGCCAAGATAATATATGGAGTTTAAGAGACTGTGACCTCTGAGTATGTTTCGGTATTTCTTCTCAGAGTAGTCAGATAGATAACATCAACCTCATCTAGTTTTAAAATATTATTGACGTGTAAAAGTATTTGTATAAAACTACCAGAAATAAACATAATGTATCATCATATTATTGTTTGTACTAATAGAAGAGAAGAATATGAGTAAAAAGGTACATAAACAGAACTCACCCGACAAGGTATGAAGACAGTGGCCCGTAGTAATATCCCAGACCTTGACAGTGGAATCAGCATTGCCTGAGACCAGGATATTGGAATGCAGCTCCATACCGGATGTAAGCGACTGGTGTCCGGTGAGGGTATGCTTCAACTGACCCGATTCTACGTCCCAGACGCGAATAGAAGTATCCAAAGAACCACTTACTACGTGGATGCCATCAAACTGAAAAGTTGAGTCATAATATTATGGATCATGTAGCTGTAAAATTTGAATTTGCAAAAAAAATATTTTTGTATTTTCTACTGCATTATGTATCATTTTCTGTGTTGCCGTAAGATCTCTTCGTAATGAACACATAGAAAATATTGCCTCGTCATCCTTAATATTGTTTCACTTCATGATATTATGCACCTGTCTTTCAGGCGTCATAGAATTAGTTTGACTCGCTTTCACCAGTCATTGCTGCCCCAAATAGCTCATGAAGAAGACAAGATTTACTCGTAAGTATATTGTTGTATCTTTAGATTCAAACCATACCACACTAGACCATATTACATACTAGACCATGACGCGTGCAGGCAGGCCAAGGAGGCACTTTCCATAATTGACAGCCGCCTCACTAAACAGGCTCTCTGATTGTTCGATGTTCCCACCCGTACGCAAAATATGCGCTTGAACGTGGAGTTACGGAAACCAGTTCGTTATACAATAAAACACAAAATAGATTCAAAGCAGGTGTAGGCTTACCTGCAGACTGTACACTCGGTTGGTATGTCCAGCGAGCGTGTGCAGGCAGTCCCCGGTTTCAGGGTTCCACACTTTGACAAAGTAGTCGTAGGCCCCGGACACGACCAGCTTCCCGTCGTATTGCACGCAGCGAACAGCAGCCAAGTGGCCCATGAGGACGCGCAGGCAACGCCCTTCGGGGATAGACCACACTCGTAATGTCGCGTCGCGGGAACCAGATATTACCCTGAAAAGATGGTGACTGTCAATCTTCTGTGGGGTTCGTTTAGGGTATCGCGAGTCTTAAAGCTACCATACATGCAGAGAACAATCTAAACCAAATTTGATTCGATCACTCAGACCGGATTCGTGCACATGCAAACAATCAGACTGTTTGATTTCACCGATTGCTCGTAGTAGTAATCGTTCTGGCCGTCCATAGGCAATAACATGTTGAGGCGCTAACAGTACACGGTGTCGATTTTATTCAGATCAGACAGATTTGAAAGGAGGAATACTGGCAATGTATGATCTATGGACCTTTAAAGCAGCAAGCCAGAAAATAAATTAAATCTTTGCAGGGGTATGATGATCGCGTTTGCAATTAAGCTATTCATGTAGTTCGTGCAATATAACGCTTCAGCAAGACTATTATTGTTTTTATAAAATAAATTTATTTTTGTTGGGTTGATACTTCATTTTCAGTTCAATGCAAGTCTAAATATAAGTTCTGTTTATTTTTTTATTATTGAAAACAGTGCAGCAAATAAATTCCATTGCAAAGCTAATACATAATTATAACAAGAAATGTTTCTTAGCAAAAAAAAAATACAATGAGAAGTAAATTTTTGCTTCAATGCTCTCTACGCTACAATGTTCGCGACTGAGATAGATAATCGCGCATGCTTGTTGCGGCATTTGATAAACATAATAATTATCTTTATTATTACATAATGACAACGGTCGCGTTATTTTAAGACAACATTACGCATTTGCTTACTCTTTCAAGATTGGCTTTATTTGCATTAAAAGTTATCGTAAGTATTATTTGTTTAATTAGTTTTAACCAACGCATAGCAATGTTTTTTTTTGTGGGTAAGTTGTATGTATGTTGACCAAACGACATAGGTATTATGACTGAACGTAAGCACCCACATGATAATATAATAAATTATGTCACAAATATTTCCCATTCCCACCAGCAATGAAAAACAATCTAAATAAATAAAAAAAAACAAGTGTTTCAGGATCCATCATAAATTGCTAGATTAATTATAGATAACTTCTTTTTTTTATTCAAAATAATATTATAAAAGTCACATTTGTTGTATCAATCACGGTTAGGCAAATCCATGAAACAAATTCGCTTGTAATATTTTTCGCTTAGCTATCATATGGTGTTAGTTATAATGGATCATGGTTAGTTATTACCAGTGATCGGAGTAGGTAGATTGATTTTTAGTACTTGTATCATAAATGCACACAGAAAGAATAACATGGATAAGCCATTTTTCCGGAAAGTAATTCCGGTATTTCCGGATTTAGTATTTCCGGCGGGCGTACGCATTGTTCTGATAACCGGTTATTGTACCACCCATGATCCTTTGTTCTGATTGGTCGTTGGGTTTTGTCAAATCGTGACAAAAAAAAAAAAGGAAGAATAATAAAGAATAAAATTGCTCATTTTATTACAATTCCTACCTTTTTTTTGAGGATGGCAAATCATCAAATGACTCCTTCCACTCTGGCAGAATACAATTCCTACATAAGTTCCGTTTTTTTTTTAATAATCCACCAATTCCGGAGGAATGTCCATAGTAATATATACGTTTCGGATCAATGACCCCAGTTCAATCTACCTACTCCGATCACTGGTTATTACCTTAATAAGAGCACAGCATTTTATCCAAATTAAAATATCTACTTAATAAATAATAGTAATAAATCAGAGTCACTGCTAAAACAGTACCCAATTGAAGTCTACCTGTTTTGGTATAGATGCATACAGCGCACGGTGGAAGTATGTCCGGCGAGGACCTTCAAGCATTGGCCTGTTCTTGCGTTCCACACGCGTAGGGTGCGGTCTGTGGAGCCGCTGATCACCAGGTCGTTTACCATTTGCGAGGACCACACGCCGCCAGAATGACCCACCAAGGTACGCAGGCACTGGCGAATAAGATATAATATTAATTACCTAGTTACAGGCCTCGGCTTCACCCACACTGCAGTCGTGTATTCAGATAGAAAGTGTTTTATGTGCAGAAACGGAGGAAGGCATGGCCTACAGCCTGCGGTCCGAGTGGCCTGGCGATCCCAAAGTTTATCTTGGGAGGCGCGAGGTCCTTCGGTCCGCGAGGCTCGCAGCTGTCTATAAACTCGTGAAAAATATTTAGCAAAGGTCATCAAAAGAAAATCTTACCTATCCGAGACAGGGTGCTAAAATTTTGATACAGCTTACGTTTTGTAAGTTCTAAAACTGTTCTGCACAAGACGACAAAATAACTTCTATTTCTGTATGAATGGTAAAGAGAAAATCCGATGCGAAGAGCTAAAATCGATCTCGCTTCACTTGCTCTTGCAGCCTAGGTTTTATCCTCAAGCGTTTCTGCATAAGTCGACAAATTAACTCCTATTTCTATATGAATGATCAAATAAATACCTAAAATATCAGAACTTTGAGCGCGATGTTGCACCCTGGGTTCTTTTAATTGAATCACAGTTGACTAAAAAAATACAAATAAAAAACTAGATAGAAGAGAAAATAGACAAACTTTATATAAAATCCAACCTCGGCGAAAAAATCTCTATACAAACCCCGTGGGCCCCGCAAAATATATTTTGCCCACATACAATTTTAGTCTTGCCCCGCCACTCTCTGTGTTAATCTAGGACATGATCTATCTGCATGCAAAGTTTCACCCAAATCCGTTCAGCCTTTCATGCATGATTGGATAACAAACATCCAAATATCTCGATTCCATAAACAGAAGTCTAAAGCCCTTTGTACGCGGCACGGTTTCTTTACGGTACGGTGTGTTAACCGTGTCGTAGAAAAACCGCGTGACCTTGTATATGACACCGTTCTACGGTATACGGCGACGGCGCCTAGCTGTACTACCGCCATGACATCTACAAACTTTCAGAGTGATCCATACAACACTGACGACCATGCCTACACACGGCGAATCCACTGTAGTTTTTCACGGCAAGAAAAACGTGTTATAAAGGGCGTTACGTACACAAACAGCCTGACTTTTACGGAACAATTTTCTGTAGATCATACAAATACTTTCAGTGCGGGAGTCGAACCCACGGGACGCAGCCACTGCGCCAACCGTTCCGTCAAAATTAAAAATATATTACACACAATACATAAGCAAGTCTTTAGGATACCTAAACTTGTTTCATTCTGACAATTGATAATTTAACTAGACAATAAAACTCAATTGATATTACCTTCAGACCGTATTATCAATCAGTCCAATTGATGGACAATACAGCCGATAACTTGCCTCATTAATAGTTCTGAGAACTGATAGAGAGCCAATGTTTGGAATGTTATAGTTGACACTCTTACCTTGCCGGTCACAGCGGACCACACTTTGAGGGTGGTATCATCACTGCCGCTTAGGATGCGGTTGCCGTAGAACTGCAGGCAAGTTATGACGTGATCGTCATGCCCCCTCATGATAATGGGTGAGGCTACTGGTTTATGAAGCCAGTTGTTCTCGATGAGGTACTGGCGCATGTAGGCCGCCTTCCAGGGGCTGGCGCAGCGCGGGAGTGAACGAGGCATCTTCTTCAGGGTTGTAATGCCGATGCGACGGCATTGTTCCTTCCACAGCAGGTTGTCTTCAGCGAGAAATCTAAAAATTAGGTGTGTTAGTGAGGCTGTGACAATATCGACGCTCATCAAAGCCGATTTTAAAGCTATATGCCATTTCTACAGCTGGGTATCGCAGTGTTATGAACTTTTGACCTCAGATCTTGATTGTTTTTATTGATCGGCCAACTGTAATTGTGTTCCAATCATTATAATAGGTAGTCATCAAATGCAAAACATTGTATGCGTCATTAATATGCGAGCCTGCAAAAAGATTCTAGTAATAAGAATCTTCTATAAATACGTTAGCTGCAATTCAGCTTAAAAATTGTGTCAGTGTTTCAAAGAAAAGAGTTTTTTTTGACGTATTTTTAAGAGACAAGACTGCAAACATTATCTGCCGTATCCAGCGTCTTGTCGTACGCCACGTCGAAATATTCGTTATAAGAATGTACTGATGACACTGATGTGATTTCTTTGAAACGCTCACTGAGGCTTATAAAAAATATCCTGCGAAGTTTAATTTCACGCCAAATATCACCGATGGCGTTTAATAGGAGACGACTGCAACCAAAAAGGTTGGATTTACTAAGACATACCGTAAAAAAACTACTGCTGTGATGAAAGTGTAATCAAACCCAGTTCAGGTTAAATTCATACGCAATTACTCACTATTAGAGAATTAGTTACACATTCAACTGCATTAAGAAAGTTTCAACTTTATATCTCACCACTTTTTCAACAATTTTATATAATAAGATTTTTAAATTGTAATTGAAAAATACTCAATGAATATTGCCCTCAATTGTCAAATGAAAAACATCTATAAGGTGATTTTTAATTTCAATTTCAAGTACAATTTGTAAGTGGTACTACAAATTGGCTGATACAGGTAAATTTTCTGATCTATTTGTTTACATTTTCATCAGTTACTTTTGGGTCAAACTATAAAGTGACTTACTTCCAGTAACGACAAGTCTGGGCGGCCCTCAGCAGATCCTTAGGCTGAAGGTAGCCCAGCACAGTGAGTGCGAGCTCCTTAGGCAGTAGCGAGATGAAGTCTCGTTGGAACAGCGGTTCGATAGCTTTCATCATGTGCCGCACCTGGCTAGGGTCGCAGCAATTGATCAGCTCGTCGATAGCCTGGATCTTCTCCACATTAGTCCAGTTATTGAACCTGAAGAAGAATGAAGAATGACGGAGACGTTTAATTTGCGAAATGAGGACACCACATCTTCACATAGTGGCGAGATAGTGGTGAAATATGAGTCAGTTTAGTCAATTATAAAAAATACATTTTGAACATGCTCGGTTGCAATGACGTTCTTACAGACCCATAAGTCTCTTTCCGTCAATGTCAGTTATCTTTGAGAAAGTATTCTTAAGAAGACTCGAGCTGATACTGGACGAAGAAAACATAATACCAGACCATAAATTTCGCTTTCGGCAACTCCATTCCGCTGTTGAGCAGGTACATCGAGTGTTTCACAAGGTAAGACAATCTCTTAAAAGAAAGGAATACTGTGCTGTTGTCTTTCTGGATGTACAGTAGGCCTTTGACAGGGTGTGGCATGAAGGATTGTTGTACAGTATAAACATTAAACTGCCAATATCGTATTATAATTATGTTGTTAAGATCTTACCTATCTGATAGAAAGTTCGTAGTCAAATTTGGGGAGGAAACATCGAAATTATATAACATCAAAGCTTCAGTACCTCAAGGCTCAGTGCTTGGACCTATACTGTATTCAATAGACTTAGCAAACCTGCCCAATAGTGAACATGTAGTAACAGTAACATACGCTGGTGATACAGTCTGTCTTGTAATTGATAAAGATTCAGTTATAGCTGCACAAGAATTGAAAAACGAAGTAAAAAGTGTCTAAAATAGATCAATTGTTGGAAACATGGAGAATAAAGTCGAGTGTTACAAAATCCCAACAGATCACATTCACCCTCCGAAGAGAGGACTGTCAGCTTATAGCCCTGAGAGGAGAGCAGATGCCTAAAGAAACCTGCGTAAGATACGTTGGTCTTCATTTAGTTCGAAGGGCCAATACATTGGCCAACCACATTAAAACCAAAAGAAAAGAGACAAACAGTAGAACATTCAAGAGTTTATATTGGCTTGTATGACGACAATCACCTTTCACGCTGGATAACAAATTATTGGTCTATAAAGCAATAATACAACCCATACAGACATATAGAATACAACTATGGGGGTCGGCTAGTAACTCCAACCTAGAAATACCAGAGGTTCCAGAACAGTGTGCTGAGAACAATATGTAATGCACCATGGTTTACCAGAAACAATGAGATACATGAATATGAAAGAAATAAAGAAAATACTTTTATTTGCGGTAAACATGACGCAGAGAGAAAAACTGAAACAAAAAAGAACAAATCGGGGGACAACATGCGCCACATCCACCCATAACGGCCATCGCTCAGGATAATACTACGACCCTATGCGAGGCAGAGCCCCCGCGCTGGTTTTCAGCAACAGCCGGCCGTGACATGATGACGTCCACCGGTGCAACATACGAAAATATAAAAATAATAAAACTAGAAATAAAATAAATACACAATACCTAGTTCAAAATGTTTATATAAACATAATATTTATAAAATGGTAACATTCCGGGCAACGGCTCATGCGCCGTCGGCCTTTAATAATCTGTGCGCCAACTGTCAAAAACGCAGTTTAGGACTACTGCAAAACATATAAATAAAAGCCACAAACGAACTAGCCAGCGACCTGATAAACAATAAAGAAGCCATCACAATCCTGAAACGCTGGCAAGAGAGAGCGTAGAGTGAGTATTCAGTGGAATACCTCTCACAAAATTATTAAATTTCACCAAATAATCTGATTATGACTAAGCAGCTAATTGCAGATGAAGAGAGAGAAAAAAAAATAACTTACGACAACCACAAAACGGGTATGTTTACAAACCCGAAAACTTCGTTAATTGGGGACACTGAAGCCCGCGAACCAGTAAAAGGTATTGCTGTCGAAAAGGATGTTTTCAAAAATGCTTGTTTTGCACCACAACATTTAAGTTTTAAGTTGTGCCGTTGGTTATTCGATATAAGAATGTATTCTTCCTGTTGTCTGTTCCAAATCGTAACTTTTCCACTTGGCCGGTTAAGGAACTAACCTGCTAAGCCACGGCTTTATCTCTGGCGGCCCTTGGTCCACGGCAGCGCTTGCAAGGCTGCCAGTAGGTATAGGCGACGGCCACCCATCCGATCCCAAAGAGGATGATGAATTTTCTCCGCAGAATTTCTTACTGGGTTGCTGTGGAGGTGGGTCGTGACGACGCTTCCTCTGTGGATTTTAATATGACAATGAGATGCAATTTATGCTAGAATGCTAATATGCTAGAAACAGAAGAGCCTCGTTACTCATGTATCATCATCAAATCAAAAATAAGATCACGACGATCATTTCGATCAAAATTACTATAGATTTCGGAAAAAAACATTTAAAAATAGATCATTTATTTCAAGTACCATATAACCCATATTTATTAAACCACACAATAGCCGGAACAAAATAAACATAGTAAATTCGTTTGCAAAGATTTACGATCCAATATCTTTTTTTCTTTCGTGAAGTGTATGGCAAAAAGTGTCGCAGTGTAATTTAAAAATATCATGAATTATGACAGTTAAACTAATTTTGCCAACCTTTTTCAATATTTTAGAATTAAGAATATAAATAGTGTCCTTTTGTTTTTATTTGTATAGTTAGTTAGTTAGTCATTGAATTTAGTACCTAGTGTAAATAGTTATGTGATAAATGATAATTGTACTAAAGTATTTGAATGTTCCGAAATAACAAATAAATTGTATTACGTAAAAATATAGAATTTCAATGTATTAATAAATAAAGCAAACGTGACCAGTTGTGTAATGAGTTTTCCTCGTGATCCTTTACCTGGAATATTAAATTCTTGGTCGAAGTTTGTTCCCATAAAACCCTAACAATGCCTTACCTTGCTTTGCCTTATAACAATACCAGCGGGGTAATTGCGTAACACTCTAACTACTGTTAGAATGTTAACGCAATTACCCCACCGAATAGCTTTAATTTTTACAGTTCAACAACTTTCATTGCGTTATTTACGTTGTTGAGCAGACAAATTTTTCGGACATATGAGGCAAAAGATTAGCAATAGGTTTCTAAATTATTGAGATTGTGTTACGTAATTAGGGTGCAGGTTCATCTCAGAGTTAAGCTGTTGTTCGCGGTTGTACATTATGCTTTTTGGTATGTATAGACCTATCTCAAAAACTCACCATGTAGTATCTCAAATTTCTCAAAACCATATTCATAGTAGAAGGGGCCTCTAGTTGTTAGCACCCCACATTGCTAGTAGTCTCAATATTAGTGTGCCAGTATTTTGGACAATTCTGATGACGATGATAAGGCAGGGTGCATGTGAACTTTGCTCAACTGTATTTATTACTTGCAACGACAAAATGAGCTGTATGTAAGTGTGAATGCACAACCGCACGCGTCGTAAATCGACTCTGAATATGATTTCAATTGACAATCGGAGTAAAACGTGGTATGTCCGCGTCTTAATATCGTCGACCTGTCACGTACCTACAACCCATGTTTGCGGGGACTATGCAAAGATTTAAGTGAGAACTGGACTTTGTGATCATCTTGACGCTCTTTGTGTAGGTACAATTTCAAGCGCATAATAAAATTCATTCTCACCGTCACAACACTAAGGTGACAAGCGAACCAAACAACTCAAAATGCAAACCGTGGTTATGATAACACAAATAATTATTAAAATATTTAAAAAAAAACTTAAATTGGGTTAGGTATATTTTAAGAAAAAATTGCCCAAGTTACACGATAGTCGATCGAGATTAAAAAATGATTTTCCAACGAACCGGTCACGATGGAAATAATTTATTGAACCTACCTTGGTCGAATATTTAAACATGTAAGTAATCAATGTCATCTACAAGGGTCTGTTGGTTAACATTTATGCAATTTTTCTGTGAAAATGAAATGTCACTTGAAAATGTATTCAAAAAACCCGACGGCGTTAGTTCCGATTTTGATCACGTGCCAAAATAACCTTGCAGCGCTAATTAGAAACAGTTGACAGCACTAGGTATCAATCGACGCTCTAAACAGTGAGATAGGTAAAGGTATCATTACAAAAAAAAAGTGTTACACTCGTTATAATCAAGGAGACGTTACTATTTCCTAAAATACACCAAATTGAGATAACCTCTCTTATTTTTTAACCAAACTCGACTTCACTTTGGAAAAGACATTTAAGCTACAAATTCCGGAGTGAACTTAAATCTTAAAACAAATGCTGGTGTAAATTTCGGTTTTCGCAACACATGACATAGATACATGACGAATTTTTAGATGATTTCCTACAGATAAATCCTGTACAGCAGATTTATTTATAGGAAAACGACTATAAACTATTATTTTACAGAAATATCTAGTTACGTCATCAGATCTCATTAAAAAAAACTGACGGAGAGATTAGGACAGCTATATTGATGGATGTTTTTATGTATTTAGCTTGAGATGAATAATACATGTCCGAGAGTGGCTTTCTGAATATGTTAACAGCTATTAGTTACGCTGCGGTGTCTGATGATAATGTACACTTTATACTGAGTTATGATAAAGTTATATTGAAATATTGGTCTGTAACATGTAAAATCAATCTTACGTGAAAATAAAGTTTTGGTGTCATTGATGAGTTAATTCATTTCCTGTTATTTATTAATGTAAGTTAAACACGTTTAAAGATCCGATGTTATGATGATTAATCAATAAAATGTTGGGAGTTGCAAATCCCAAGAAAAGCAACCATGCGAATTTCAGAAATACTTGTATGTATCAAATGCATTGTTTTACTGTATACAGCACGTTCTAAAAGTGTAAGCTAAGCATTTATTGTGAGATTTGCTATATCGACGCTTATAAGCAATATTGTGATTTGTGACTAGTTCCTGATACATTGATTCACGTAGCATTTTTTTATTTTCTAAAAGCTAAATAATGAAGGGTATGCAAAACTGTATGAAGATTGCTTATAAATAAAATCGTATTCTTTTCTCACAAATATTAAATACAATCTAACACTAAAATATTTATATTAAGTATTATAATCATATTGGTAGCTATATACATGTTTGAGCCGTTTGGGGTGGAAACACTAGGGCCGTGGGGTCCGAGTGCTCGTCGAGTATTTAGGGACATCGCCAAGCGGTTGGTCGACTCATCAAATGACCAGCTGCAGGCTAGCTTATTTTTAACCAACTTCAAAAAAAGCAGGAGGTTCTTAATTCGACAGTATCTTTTTTGTTTTTTACCTCAGAACCGTAGGTGAAACGATTTTGTTATTTTTTTTTTATTTGAAAGCTGGTGCTTCTCATGTGGTCCCATATAAATTTTATCAAGATGTGACCGGTTGTTTTTGAGTTATCCATAATAATTCGTATTTTGCGTGGGGTAAGTACAACTAAAAAGTGAAAAATAAAAAAAACACTAATAAAAAGTCGGTGGCAAAAAACGAAAATACAAAACCAAAGACACCGAATTTCTAATTTAAGTTATTTTTCACTTTTTAGTGTGTAATAAAACGTTTTTTTAGGCCATAGAATCAGCATTGCCCTCACGAAATTTGAGCTCTTAAAACCCAACCATCGAATTACCTATGTGAAGCTTTGCTCAACTTTTTCATTCATTACCGAAACAAAATTTATCCGCCCTCTCTCCATGCGTAAGTCAATAGACAAAGAACATAAACAAATAATTTTAACATTTGGGTAAAATTTATTTTATGAATGTGAAGGGTTGTTCAAAATGCGTCATAAAACGAGGCATTTAAGAACATCCAAAATTGTAATTACCAAGGAACCTAAAAAAATACGTTTTTCTTTTGTTCGGAATCAAATACAGTCCTATAAATATTAATCGGTTTTTGAGTGAAACCTCAAGAGAACATTAACACAAGTCGTTCACTGACCCGACAAGTTGTTAATATTAATATTCAACATGAAATATTCATTCCAGTTGCAAAATCATGGAATGGACGTACCGTCAAATACTTTTAGAGCATTTAGCGGACATGGACACCAAGGAAACATAGAAATGTTGCATTTATACTTGTACGGTAGAAGCGCGTCAGTAGCCCTCGAAATCATGACATTTGAGGCCAATTGCTGATTCTAATGATTATATTTCTGTACCTAAATATATACATATTTTATTCAACATACGTACTACCTGACAGTGTCTTACAAATTGCAAAAAAACATAAGAAAATTATAACTTCGCGGGCTACCTCAGCGCATTCCCTTAAGCCTAATTATATTACCCAATTCCTTTCCCTTTCTGGTTCCGGCTCTGCATCGTCACTCGAGTCTTCCTGAAATACGCATTTTTTGCATACATTAAACACGTCAACTGTTTCATAGATTAATAAATGGATGTAAGAAAGGAAAAATTTGACGATACTAAGAAATAGAAGTTACTGGAAAATCAGGTTACACAATGGTTTTCAGGGTAAACTCTGGTTTCGCGGAAACCTTTTGTTTTGTGGCTATGAATAGGTATACAAAGTAGACGTAGTCGGCGTCGCGTCGTAGCCTTTCCGTGGCGGGGTGAGGGTGCCACTAGAAGGTCGTCAGTAACCCTTCTGATCCGCAAAATGAGTTACGAAATTTATCAGCACACAAAATAATTGCGAATTGCTTCGAGCACTGCGCAAACATGTTTGAAACCGTGTTGTAATGCAACGTACATTACGATATTCACAACTGGTTTGTCTTTAAAATGCGCTTAATGTAGAATGGCTGAATTTATTTCCCAATAAATTATTAATTGTAATTTAATAAATTTTCACACATTCTATGACTGAATTTATTTGTCAGAAGAAGTGTAAACAGTTTCGTTTATTATTATTACATTTAGTTTTTTTTTCCATGACTAAGATACTAAAATAACACTAGACTATACCAAATGAATTAATGTTGTAGAACTATCGATGTAGGCACGTTTCGCCCGCATGGTGTGTCAACACTGACTACTGTTTACCTTGACATTTTCTGACTTAGTAATATCGTCAATGTGTTCTAGAGAAAATAAATATTTACTTTATCACTTTTTGATTACCCCTAAATGTTCCCACGTCCGTCCCCCAAGATCAGAAGTTAAACGAGAAGTTTAGATTATAATAATAAGTAATTACTAAATAAATTAAGTTCTCACATCATGGGATGATAGGCACGTACACCAGGTATCCTCTACAATATCGTCATCGTCGGAACTGTCTTCCATATCCGGACAGTAGGTGAAGCTCTGCAACAAAAGGACAATTGTATTCTATGAAAACCACACCAATATTCCCCACATGTAAATGATTGAAAATTGAAAGGTCCTCTCCCGGACAACCAGTTTTCTTAATTGTTTCGATAATGCCTCTTGCCCACCAACCCTTTTAACTACACTATGTGTAATAATGTTTACATTTGAACAATACTATTATTCTTACCACATTTTTCTTAGAACTCCCTGACCCATTCTTCCCGCTGTCATCAAGACCGAGCAACTTGTCAGCATTGGAGGTGGATGGCACGGTGAAACCCTTGGTGCTGTCAGAACTAGCGCTTCCTATACTCGAAGCGTTGGAGCTCGTCCTTCCTGAAGGGCCACTCGTTTCCAAATCACAACCCTCATCATTATCGCAATCCAACTTATCTCCTTTATACAACTTCCCCTTAGGAAAATCCTTTTTCTCCTCCTTATTGCTATTCAATAGCTTCTGCATGAAATCCTCCTTCTGTTCATGCACCACAAACTTTTTTGAATGTATCATGTTCTTTATTGTTGCGTTGGAGTCATCCCCATCTTTGCTGCAACCGGGGAGGCTGTAATCTTGTGTTATTAGGTTCGAGAGATTTGATATCGTCTCCGAGCTGGAAGCCAGGCTCGAATTGGCACTGGACAGATTTCCGGAATAGTGTGCAGGCGCCGCTATCTTGCCATCGACGATCATTCCCGAACAATGCTTCAGGATTCTGTTCTCTTCATCGAAATCTTCTCGTTCAATATCGTCGATCTGCTGCCTCCCATTGTTCTGCGGGCTCACCGGTTTCTCAATTACAGGATCTTTTTCAGTCTTTTTCTCTTGTTTAATATCGAAGGGGCCTTTATTTGCCCCATCATAAATCTCACAACCGCTGCGTGAACATTCTGGATCCATGCTAGTGGGAGGTTCTTCTTCTTGCTGTAATTACATTCACCTATTAATGGGTGCTTGCATAACCTTTAACTAGATTATACAAACTGAGGAAATGTAAAAGACGAAATAATAATAATAAAAAACAATACTTACAATTCTTTGATAAACTCTAGTTATTCGGTGTGCATGAGCAGGATTCCTGTGAAACAAATTAAATGTCAGTATTGTCACACAGGTTATATATTATACTACTGACAACTAGTAGTGGGTTTACCTAGCATTCATATTAATCTCAAAATGGACCCATTTGACACAAACTAATTTGCCAGCTCGCTGCATTTTAAGAATATCTTTCAATCAATTTCCACACTTAAGGATGAAAGATTATTCTTCAAACTACCATGAAGATGAGTACTTTTAACTAAAATGATGAAAGATGACAACACTGATGTTTTAAGACACTATTGTGATGTGAGCACTAAATAACTATAAGGAAAGAAAAACGATAACATCTGCAAAAGCCACCTCAACACCAAAAATTGAGAATGATGATGTTAACTAAAAGCTGAAACAGAAAGGTAAGGTACGGGGTCACAGGTTAATATAAGGGTATCCTGTGAATTCTCTTACATCCAATGGTCATTATAACAGAGATCTGTGGTCCATAATCAAATAACACTAATATGGATATTGAATCAATTACTACAAAAATCTATACTTAAGTGAGTATCAATGCTCTGTCAATACATGAGTATGATAAGGTCAGTTTACAGTAGTGAAAGCAAGACATCAAACAAATCTCTGATTTTGACGACACTGCAAACAAAAAAATTCAATGTTGTGAAAAAAAAAAATGTCAAAAGTGAAACTACAGAGAGGCACGTACTACGTTCGGCGTCAAAGACAACTGATGACTTTATCATACCAAATAATGATTTCAACACTTTCTTTTCACAGTAGTTATTAGTTTTTTTGTTATTCTCATTGGTTCCTTGTTATATCGTTTGAATACCAGAAACACAACAGAACCTATGAAGTCCAGAAAGCCCAGGAATATTACCAGACGCACACAAGTATATCCCAATGTTGCAAACTTCAGTCACTCTTATAAGGAAAACAGAGTTAAAACACAATTAAGATTACCTATTATTAATAAAAATGACTGATAATGGCAACTTGCCATGAAGACTGTCCTTAACAAACAATGACATTCATAAAACAAATATAACAAAAAAATAAAAGAAAAATCTTTAAAATTACTGAAATGACCAGATTTAAATTGATGGAAATGACTTATTAAAATGAGAAGCCAATGAGATGCCAAACAAGAATTATTGCACGAGCTTGTGAATTAATGTGATTCTGATTACTTTCCAAAATTATGTATTTTTACGAGTACTTAATGGAAAAAGCCTGAATGTTTACTAAATGTACCTCATTACAGAAAAGTCAACCTTATGTACCTATTCTGTAAAAATAAAAAGCTTGAAATGTTTTAATTTTACGTCACTCTCATTATAAGTACCTGCAGTATATTTTAAACCTTTTCATAATGATGCATGATGATTCTGATTTTAACCTAAAGATAACAATTAAAAACGTCAATATTTTGCCAAAAGATGTGAAAACTTTCAGTGACAGATATGAAATAATGTAAAATGCCCCAGAAATGTTTACAATGAATTGGCTGTTGAATTGATGCCAGGTCAGAAAGATTTTCTTGATGTTTTAGGAGAAACTGAATCAAATAAAGTTATTCTTTATAGTTCTGTAATCCAAAGCTATTACAATATAAGTTTTAAACACAAACTACATTTATTATGAAAGCGGAAAATCATACAAAATATTTTTAGTTTATCAAAGTTAATTAGAATGTTGTTCATTCAACAAACATGCAGGCAGGAATGAACATGGTCGGTATCAATCCTATAGATGAATAACAGAAACATTTAAAAAGACTGCTATAAGCAGAGTTAAAATAAATATGGTCGCTGAAGTATCAAACAGAAAATACAAAAAGTAATTAATCACCTCCTTTGTCCAATTGCATTATATTTAAAAAAAAAAAATGCATGTGAAAAACAATCCCCAATATTTTAATTGTCTTTAAAAAAACTGTAATTAACAAGTGTGCACTTCTAAGCAGGGGCCTATAAGAGAAGACTAGGAGATTGAACTACATTCTGTAATTACCAAATTGCAATTTTTGTATGCCATTATGAAAAAAAATTAAGAATAATATAATAATTAAGAATAATCTGAAGGATTGATGAAAAAAAACTGAAAGCCACATCAAAAGCCTTGAAAGAACTCAATCATGAAAAATGCATAACACAATCAACTGTAAGACAATCTGTATTCACTGGGCAGGGCATACTGAGCACACAGGGCTACACCTACATATACCAATATTCTATACAAAAGATGTGCAACATTTATTGATTTGTAAAATGTATTGAGAGCACATTGCAATGATAAGACATGAAGGAGTAACAAGGAACAACAACTTCACAAGGCCATTGTGTTGAATTGTTTCTTTGGCTCAACAACTGTTGGCAATGTCATAATCAAGGCCATTACAATCATATGTTCAAGAATAATGTAAGCAACAAATCGCACAATAAAGTACACACTACGCGGCGATACAAAGACACGACTCCATGAACGGACGCGAAATGCGATCGAAACATCGAACGGGCCCCTGGGCAGAAATATTACGTGCATCTGTACAGGAAGTATATCACATGGTTATCATTTCCCATAAAAAACCCAACGCAGCAGAGACTACGATCGTGAGAACATTTTTTTATCACTGAAAACGCAGGATTCACATGCATCCGTCTCAACAAAAAAAAAATATGGGCAGAATTTCTCACAATTGATGGCGAAATTGACTGGCCTTTGCCTAATTACACTTCAGACCGATGCGATCAATTCATTATTGAACTATAACTATAACAACTAGAGGGATGCGCAGAAACGCATCGCGCGTTGAAAAGCATTGCCTGGGATTTTGAAAGGCGTGAATACATAAAAAAGTGGCATGGGGAACCTATTACGTGCCTCACGTCTGCTACAAAACAGTTTAAAATTTGTTACATACCTGTAAGGGGGCCCGCAGTGTTAGTTATTTCATTCGATTTGCATAATGTTTTTATTGAAACATAATTAAAATATTGACTGAATTAAAAAATAATAATGCAATGTGCAACAATCTAAAACATTGACTTCAAACACCGTGGTGATGGTCGGCCATCGACCATAGTTGTCCATAGTCAAAAAACTAGAGGAAACTAGAGTTGACTTGAGTATATTTTTTTTATCTGGCATCTCTGGTTGCCCAAAGGCCTCTAACCTACTATTCTGAAACTGAAAAACTTTTGGTAAGAATAAATAACTCTTGCTACACTCGTACCAACTTATCTGTGAAATGGCGAAATTTGGAACTACGGCCGTCATGTTGAAATGTCATTCGATTGTCAGTGTCTACTACATTCGGGTTCTCTGGTTGTTTTGTCGTGATATTGCTGAATTTATAAAGTTAAATATGCCGAAAGCTATTAAAAGTGATGCTCAAAATATATTCTAAAGGTTAAAACCTTTTTTGAAGAAGAAGCTCGGGCGGGGCATTGAGATAGGAAAAACATGGAGGCGCCGCGTTATTCTATACATACATTTTGCTTATACAAATATGAGTAAAATACGATACAGTATGTGAAATATCATTTTGTCTCATTCTTTCTAACGAAATACTCGTATTTGATAAAAGAGACAACAATATTTAAGTTGTTGCTCATTATGGTAACATTTTGTCGTGACGTATTGACAGTTGTAGGTAAGTGCCCTAACAGCCATCTTAAGCGACAAGCTATGTAGTCTGTGGCGACAAGTTTCGTGGTAGTTTTGCTGTCAAATGATTATTAATTTTTGGATTAATGAGATTTGCGAGAAAATTACGAGGAGTTTACATTTAAAACTGCATGTAAATGTTAGAAAACAGCTATTCAACATGCCTGTGTGTTGTATTGTGAAGTGTGGTGCAAGAAAGAATGCAAATCAACCTCAATTGTCTTTTCATAGGTTAGTAGCCGGTTTTCATGCAATAGTACATACATTCATATACCGGGTGCGGCGATTGAACTGTCCGTCTCTATCCAACTGTTTTAAAATCCGAACCACTGAATCGAATGCCGCCAAAACTTCAAATGTTGGTCTTTGACATGTTCTCTATCATCATTTGAAGTGATTCTGTTGAGAGAGAAACACATTCGAATTTAAAAAAAATGATTTAAAACGAAATTCAGTGATTGCTATTTATTTGGAGGGAAAATCGAATATCGAAATACGTCGAGCGCTGCCAAATCTTCAATTGAACGAGAAACTTATGCATCGCACTATTCAACGTTATAATGAGACTGGTAGCGTTAAGAAACGCTACGGTGGCGGACGATGCTGCACTGCAACAGCGCCAGCAGTTGTCGAAAAGGTGCGTCATCGATTAGATAGAAATCCAGCGCACTCAGCAAACCAGCTCGCGCAGGATCTCAAGGTGAGCGATCGCAGCGTTCGTCGCATATTGAAGGAAAAGCTTAAAGTCAAACCATTAAAAAAAAACCTTTCTCAGGAACTCACTGCTTTACAACGTAGCAAACAGTTCGATCAATCGAAAGAGCTGATTCGCTTGCTCGACTCTGGCGAGCTTCCCAATTTGGTGTTTTCAGATGAGAAAACTTTTTGCGTTGAACAGTTTTTAAACAAACAAAATGACCGTGTTTGGTTGAAGGGACGTGTCAGCGACCATTCAGACGAATTGCAAGTCACTCAGCGCCAACGAGCCGACCAAATCATGGTCTGGGCGGCGGTGTCGGAAAAAGGCCGTTCTCTGCTCGTTTTTCTTCCAATGGGTCGCAACCAAGTCAAAATAAACCAACAAATCTATCGAGACAAAGTTTTGCGACCAGCGCTGATACCGTGGGCGCGCAACACATTCGGTTCTGAGCGTTGGACTTTTCAGCAAGACTCGGCACCATCGCACAGAGCAATTGGAACGCAAAGTTGGTTGAAAGCAAACGTTCCAGTGCTGATCGACCGAGATATGTGGCCGTCGTCATCGCCCGACTTGAATCCGCTGGACTTTTGTATTTGGGGTGTTTTACAGGCCAGGGCCTGTGCTAAAAAAGACACTTCGGTGGAAGCGCTCAAAGTTACTCATACGCGAGAAAGGAATTGTTTGAGTGACGACGTCGTTCGAGCAGCCTGCGCTTCTTTTAGGAAGAGACTTCAGCTTGTAGCTTCAGCTTGTAGCTTCACATGGCAAAAATGTATAAATAAATATTGAAAATTAACAGAAATATTTCATTTTCACATACGGACAGTTCAAGCGCCGCACCCGGTACATTCGATGAAAAAATTGTTACGCGATCATGATTTTATGGCTAAAGTATTGATATTTGGGATAATTTTCGTATCAGACGTTTTTTATTATTTCATTCGTTCGTTTACAATAATATGTCAGTGGAATAGTGTTGTACCGTTGCCGTAATAGTTTCCGAAACTAGTTCCTACGCTTAAACGATATCGGTATAATCTGCGACGTTAAAAAATCATTCTGCGTTACCTAATCGGTCCGAGTTATCTTTCTAGATCCGGTTCGTGGTTCACAGCACCGCGAGAACGACCCACAAAGTTTTATGTGATCCTCAAATAAGACATCAGCATTTTGTAATTTGTTATAGTTAGATATTAGCAGCTCTAACCAAAATGATGTATTGATAAACATACTTACCTGTTTTATAGGTTTCCTAAAAATGAAAGATTAAAGAAAAAGTGGTTAGAAGCTATTGGTGAAGAAAATATTAATCCCCAACATAAAGAATGGTACCTCTGTTCACTTCACTTTGAAGAAAGCTGTTTCAATAGAACACTTGATGTTATGAGTTTACATGCGAATTCTGTTCCCAAAGTATTTTCGGTAAGTGTGTATTAGAATGCTTGAAAAAAAAAAACAGATGTATTAATTAAATAAATAAATAAATTATATGTATATTGCTTAATATAATATTAGTATCTATTTTTTTCCAGGCACCCGTCAAAAAACAACATCAAGATTCTTGTTTTATGTGAAACGAGCAACATTCAAAAATCGGGTGGTTCTTGTACACTCGGCAAATCTATTCAGTTTACATCATGAATAGTTACGCACACTAACGTTAAATAACACGAGCGAGAATGACCTCTGTTTTTTGTTAGTGTGCATATGTCGCACCAATAGGCATTATCATTAATTAATTTATGTAATTGAATTAGTTATAATATTTTGCACTTGTTCATTGTAACAGGTTTGGCACAATGGCTATCGTCTTTGGTTAGTGAGCAAGGGGTCGTAAGTTCAAATCTTGGTTGGTAAAGATTCTTTTCATTTTGTAATCATAATTTTTCTAAAACATTCATTACCTAGTACAATTGTTATCGATTCAATCCCGTTCGTAGATAAGTAACTTACAACGTTTGAAACACGAGCATGGAATTCTCAGCCAATTTATTTTGACCGTTTAGGATATAACTACCCACAATTTTTGTTTTTTTTTTTACCTTTCACCTTAATTTATAAAAATGAGCGTTCTTAGTTGTCAGTTTACGAGTATAATTTGCTCTACTAAGTATATTGATTACTACTCATATTCCTGTGCGTCCTATGTTCCTGATCCCAATTGTGCTTGAACTTGATCCAACCATGCAGAATTTAACAATGTATAAAAAGGCGGAATTCGTTGTTTTGCATGAGCAAAACGTTTCCATTAGTGAAATTGCAAGGAGCTTATTAATATCGGTGAGTAACAGTTACTTATGACATAATTATTTTCACTACGTTAGTAATATTACAACTCAAATTCTTAACTCATCTGACCTTTCAATGTTTACCTATGACTAAATTAATGTAAAATATTGCAATAGAGAGTTTTATGAATCTATCAGAATATTATACTTAATGAGGTTGTTTTTTTTTATCCTAATTGGATTCTGATAAAATTATTACATCTTGAATTTATGAGGAATTAAATTCATGTGTGAATTGTATGAGACTTTTTTCATGCGGTCTCTGATCCCGAGCATAACAGTAACCACAAGTTACTCCTCACTAAATCCACAATTAAGACCTTCCTAGATAGATAATTATCATGTTTAGATAATAATCATGGTCGAAGAACATCTGAAAATGTGTCACATAGACAGTTTTTAAACAAGCTAATATTGTTTAGAAATGAATAGGTATTAATTGCTTTTGTTAGCCTACTTTACTAATCAAACGTAATACTTTAATTATCATCACACCAATAAACATAATTAAAAAATATATATTTAATTTTTATTTTTACTTCACCACTCACTCTATAAGTAAACGTTTTTAATTATTTGGAGAAAAAAACACTTATCATGAATTTTATTCTCAGATAACAAACGAAAAGTAAACCTACTCATCTTTTTCTGTTACAACGGACTCAGTAAGTATTTAAGTAATTATGATCAAAACGTGATATCTAGTAAAACTCGTATCTAGTATACGTAGGTACTAGTTATTGTAACAAGTATATTACTTAGTTGCTACAACCCTAGCAATGGCAGCCATTTTATGAGACATTAGGAGTTGTAGGTATGCACCTTTTTTTTGTAGGTATTTCCAGTCCATACTTTTATATGTCTATGGGGCGGGGTCTCCGATTATTCCATTTAATCAAATATACAAACGAATTTCGGCAGCGACAGGTTAGTGTTGTCAACCTTCTTGTTATAAATTACCCGATACTTAACTAATTATTTAAGTCCACGAAATAACCGTTTCTATTCTTGCTGCAGGTTAGCGTAACGGTAACGTACATCTATTAGGTAACCTGCTATGTGAGTGAGCCAACTTTATTTTACTTATATTTCAGGTGTGAGTCAAGGACTAATTTCTAAAATAGTTAAGGAAGGGCACGCAGCAGAAGAAACTGGTACAAAAATTCGAACACCAGGCAAGAAGAGAAAACGTGAAAGTGGATTTGTGAATGTTGATGATTTTGACATGGGAGTTACACGGAGGAAAGTACATGAATTTTATTCTGCTAAATAAAGAGGTCCCGTCTGTTAAAAAGCTAAAACTGGTTATCAATAAATTATTGTAAAGCAATTTGTTTTTTTTTATTACACTACACTGTCACTAGGTACCACTACTAATTATAATTAGTTAAATCTGGTGTTAGGGGTTAGGTACGGTCATAACTAAATGCTAGACATCCAGGTACCTCTTGCAGGGTAGTGTACCAACTTAGATTCGCATTAAATGAAAGTTGTATCCCCCCCGTGGAACATTTTATCTGCTGAATTTCCACTTCATTGGATTACTTTTTAGTTAAAGCCAATTGTTTATTGCTGAGAGACTAAACTGTTAGCGTACCTACGTAACTATAAATTATCAAATTCTTTTTATTTATTTTATTATTTTTATATAGGTATCATTGTTTTTAATTTTTTAAAACTAATTCTTATTAAACGATTATGTCTAATGTGAAATTTCCTTCTTGATAACTTACTCAATTTTGGGCACCTTATATTTATTAGCAACACTGAATCGACGGTGCCGTCCTCTTTCAGTTCACAGATAAGTTGGTAGGACTGTATGAGTACTGTACCCAAAACTATCATCAAAGCATTGGATGCTGCCTCTAGAAGAAATACCTGAGGACAAAAATTATGTCATAAGTTTGTCTCAAATCTCTTTCAATAGGGCAATAAGTATGTTACAAGCTTATAGTTAACTTGCAATGTACGTATGTATGTTTGTTCTGGTGGAATCTTGCAACTGAATTTTTAAATCAGTTATCTTCAACCGATTGAGCTGAAGTTTGGTATACACGCTTATTTTGACTGACAATGCATTTTTATGATGATTCTATATATATTCTATTATATATTCTATTCTATTCACCTGTGATTCTACACTCAGGATTGGCTCCAGATGAAGGATCTCCTTAACGGTCAACGTTGCAGACACAACATTTAATATACGCATTTAATTATAGTATTCCTTCTAAAGTCCACCATGATTTGGTTGCTGCACCCAGGATTGGCTCCAGTCAAGGGAACTCCTCAACGGTCAACACCAGAGACACAAAATTTTATAAACGCAGACAAATTATGATAGCTCGTTCTAAAGTTTACCATAATCTGGCTGCTGCACCCAGGACAGGCTCCATACGAGAGAACTCCTCAGTGGTCAACAGAACAGGCACGAAATGTTGTGTATTCATTAAATTATGCTGATAGCCCGTTATAAAGTGTGGCATGACTTGGATAGTGCAACTCGGATGGCATTACACCATGACTTGTGTGACACATTTTCTATAGTTGCATCGAATTTTTCGTTCACGTCGCCACAGTGCTGTCAAAAAAAGCGGTGTCAACGTGCCACACTGCTTTAGTTGCAACGAATTCGCAGACACATGTGGCGTCTGTGAGGAAACAGCGTGAAAATAAACATTATAAATAGAAAATTACTATAAAAGAAAAATAAAAATAAACAACTCACTCGGAAAGAGAAGTCCGTACCATCGATTTTATTTTACGATATCGACATTCTGATTGGAGTGTAGCCTTATGGGCGCTATGGAGCAAGAACTTAGAAAACAAAACGTTATTTTTGGACAATATCCGACATTTCTTCATTCCGGCAGATCTCGATTGTGATCTCGATTATTCTCGATCGGCAGCGAGTGCTTGCAAGTCTGTCACAAGCCAAGCTAAACACCCTTGCAAACTTGTGGATAGGCCTTTAGTCGATTTATTTAAATTGCGACTCTTATTATTAATAAATTTCCATTAGTGACAACTCTGAAGTCGCCTACAAATGTCACATTAATCTAAATTACAATAAATTTCAAAACAGTATTGGAATATTTGGAATAGACGTTCGAACAAACAATACTACTAATAGTGACGAATAGCGTTTTCCGTTTGATTCTATGATAACGGATAATTAAGATCTATATATCCACGATCTATCTTATCAGCAGGCCTAACACAAGCACCGTTTTGTCGACGGAAGAATAGACAAAAATGACGTTCGTGAAGACAGTACGACGGCAGCTAAGTAAAAAGAGTCAACTGCACCTTTTTACGAAATTCAGTAATTTATTTACTTACGTTTTTCTTTTATTTTGCATATATCTCGAAAATGGTGTGTCCTATCGAAAAGCAATGAAATTTTCGACCCCCTATATGAAACACTTAAACTAACTCCGCCCCTATGACGACCCACCGACCACTTTCCACTGTCTTTAGCATGGCGATTAAAAAATCAAATTGTCTTCACTACCTTAGACAACTGTCTTCTGAAGTAGTCTACATTAAAAAGGACCTAGACAACAATTGGTTGAACCGAAAGACAAAATGAGATTTTAGAAGGTTTTTTACGGTGCAATGTCAAAAATGAAGAAACAAAATGTAATTTTGTATGGAAATAGACGTGTCTATCCTTCGAAGAAATAGACAGCGTCATGCTAAGCCTGCCTGACCGTGATATTGGTAAAAAATATTTTATTTATTTGTCACACATCTGCCGCTTTTGCTGGCACGTGATCGCATACACATTCTGTCAGTTCCACAGAACACATTTACTGGTCAGTTCCATTCAAAGACTACAATTGGTTCCATTAACATGTCAGACAGGAGAAACCAAGGCAAATCCTTGAGTGCAAGCTTGTTAACTTGTTAACAGTGCCCACTTCAAGAGCCAAGGATGTAAGAGCACCTGAAACAGACCGTGGGAGCTTTTTTCCAGGATGAATAAACTCTTATCAGCTCACGGTTCCAAGATCATTCAGATTACTATTTATCTGTGAAGTTATATGTATATGATGTACCTACCCGATGCAAAATATGTAATAATCATTTGAAAAGCAACTCATTTGATCTGTTGACAGATGTACAACACGCAATCCAAACTTTCCGCTGCTCACATTCAAGGGTATCTTTCACTGTTAAGTAGATAACATTGATAAATACTGAAGCATATTAAGGTACATTACTATCATGGATGCACAAAGGAATTATTAAACCCGTTGCTAACCCTTGCTGCTGCATCTTATATAAATAAAAAAGAATCATCAAAATCGGACTACTCTGTAAAAAGTTATGCGTGGTCATACATAAAAAAAATATATATATATATATATATACGGGTCGACTTGAGAACCTCCCCCTATTTTTTCGTTGGTTAAAAAATGAATTGCTGAAATGTATGTACGCAGATAACTTTTGAACAACTGCACTAAATTGTTTTTTTTTTTTTCTGTTTGTTATTGTCAGGACAATGTTTATATGTACTTATAGAAAATTTAAAAAAAAGTAATCGAATGAGACAGAAGAGGTAGTTAAGTAGGTCGGTAGGATAGGTAGGTAGGGTTCGTAGGTAAGTAGAGTAGGTCGATAGGTAGGTAGGGTTCGTAGGTAAGTAGAGTAGGTCGATAGGTAGGTAGGGTAGGTAAATAGACTAGGTAGGTAGGGTAGGGTAGGTAAGGTAGGTAGGGTAGGTGTTAGATACTTAGTGCTCCCTGTGCGAAGCCAGGCCGGGTACAGCTAGTCTTAAATAAAATAAAGCAGAAATTAAGAAGAATGGGACAGTGTGTGTATAGTTACTGTTGTTCCTTTCCAAACATACCACAATATACATTAGAAAGTTTGATAAACACAGTCTAAGATCATGCCTTACCAAGATTTCGAAGAGAGGCAGAGGATTCATAACAAAGGCATAGATTGCTCAAAAAGAGTTTGAACATCAAATGAACTGTTTGGAGGATAGGAGCGCCACCCTCGTTGCAGAGGGTTCCTATGTACGTAGTGAGAATAATGTTTAACACATAAAATAAGATCATGCCTGTAATCCCGGAAGGGTATTATGCAGAGGTGTACTGCGTGTACACCTGTTTCGTAAAATGTTTATTTTTAAGAAAAAAAAACCTAGGGGCAACTATAGTTTTAGTAGTCTAAAAACGTATTTAACTTTTATCTTCATATGAAAATATATAATGTGTAAGTCCCCTATCCACTAACAGGCTCATATATGTTAATACTGAATCAATGGTGCATATGAGGATCTTATGACATTTTTAATACAAAATTAATCAATTTATCAAATGTTTAAAATGAGTCCCTTCCTGTTGAATACAAAGTCGCACTCTTTTGATTATTTCGCTCCCTGTCGATTTTTTGATCTTGTTGTGGTGGATATTTAGATAATACGTCTAAGTTCTGCTTGTAGCTCGTGGACAATTTCATACTGGTTCTTGTAAACTAAATTGTTTACATAACCCCATAAAAAATTATCTAACGGGGTTAGATCTGGGGATCTCGGCGGCCATCTTATTTGTCCCATTTTGCTTTTCATTTTTCTGAACAAAATTTCACATCAAACGTTAAAATTCATGGTCTTCCTTTTATTTGTGACACTATGTTATTTAGCAAAAAATAATCCTTAACATGAAGCCTTTCGATCGGTATGATAAAACTACAGGGTGATTATTTTTCTCACATAACGGGTTCCATTCCCGGTTCAATCATGTAATTATTTAAATAGGTATTTATGAATGCAGTTTAAATTGTATTCTAAGTATTAAGTATTAGTAGGTACGTATTTCAAATCGAAAATCTAAAAACAATGACACTTCAGTGACGTCATGCATGAAATGACGAGGACAAAAATAAAATTCTTGTTCTTTTCTCAGAATAATAACTAAAGCATAGAAGGAAGGCTAAAATAGCAACTGAACTCAATATATTTGGTTCACTTTGGCTTATGGAAGCTGCGATATGTTAGAGAAGGACACGCGTACAAAAGACATTTCGAAATTTTGTAGATTGTCACTAATTTTATTCTGACTAATGATGTGACTCACGCACTTTCAACGTCGATAAATTTATCGATGACATGCTTTAATTGCCAAAATGAATGTCTGTGATGGGATATATTAAACTTTTTTGAAATATATAAATTATAGCAAAAATCGTGAATGAATGAGCACAGGGAAATTATTAATCTTCAAATAAATCAACAAATTTTACGGGAAAATTAAATCTATTTTAAAATTCGACTATTTGTTACAACTTGAGCTCTTTTTTTTTTGGTTGGAATTCATCAAATGACATCTCCCGCTCTGGGCGGAGCGGAAGGGCGTGTCAGACTCTTACTGACTAAAACCCGCCCGTGTTCCTTCAGTTGCCTGTGCGCGAGGGCCACGGTAACTCTTTCGAACAACCCGCGAACCTGGCAGGACAGCTTAAGCTCTAAGGTTAAAATGTAATGGACGACATTTTAAGTAAAATTGGTCGAGTCAGCCCAGGTTCATAAGTGCAGACCTACATTAACTTTAACTTGTAAGTCTGTAAATTTAAAAAATAACAAGTACCTATATGTAGTAGGCATAAAATCATGTTTGGAATAACAATAATAATTTCCAATCAGATATAGCTTTAGCTTTGTACCGGGTGCGGCGATTGAACTATCCGTATGTGAAAATGAAATATTTCTGTTAATTTTCAATATTTATTTATACACTTTTGCCATGTGAAAATAGAAAGTTCAAAGTTTTACTATGGCTTATTCCGAAGGAATAAAACCGCCTTTAGCCTTTACTACAAGCTGAAGTCTCTTCCTGAAAGAAGCGCAGGCTGCTCGAACGACGTCGTCTCTCAAACAATTCCATTCTCGCGTAAGCGTAAGTTTGAGTGCTTCCACCGAAGTGTGTTTTTTAGCACAGGTCCTGGCCTGTAAAACACCCCAAATACAAAAGTCCAGTGGATTCAAGTCGGGCGATGACGACGGCCACATATCTCGGTCGATCAGCACTGGAACGTTTGCTTTCAAGCAATTTTGCGTTCCAATTGCTCTGTGCGATGGTGCCGAGTCTTGCTGAAAAGTCCAACGCTCAGAACCGAATGTGTTGCGCGCCCACGGTATCAGCCCTGGTCGCAAGACTTTGTCTCGATAGATTTGTTGGTTTATTTTGACTTGGTTGCGACCCATTGGAAGAAAAACGAGCGGAGAACGGCCTTTTTCAGACACCGCCGCCCAGACCATGATTTGGTCGGCTCCTTAGCGCCGAGTGACTTGCAATTCGTCTGAATGGTCGCTGACACGTCCCTTCAACCAAACACGGTCATTTTGTTTGTTTAAAAACTGTTCAACGCAAAAAGTTTTCTCATCTGAAAACACCAAATTGGGAAGCTCGCCAGAGTCGAGCAAGCGAATCAGCCCTTTCGATCGGTCCAACCGTTTGCTACGTTGTAAAGCAGTGAGTTCCTGAGAAAGGTTTTTTTTTATGGTTTGACTTTAAACTTTTCCTTCAATATGCGACGAACGCTGCGATCGCTCACCTTGAGATCCTGCGCGAGCTGGTTTGCTGAGCTCGCTGGATTTCTCTCTAATCGATGACGCAGCTTTTCGACAACTGCTGGCGCTGTTGCAGTGCAGCGTCGTCCGCCACCGTAGCGTTTCATAACGCTACCAGTCTCATTATAACGTTGAATAGTGCGATGCACAAATTTCTCGTTCAATTGAAGATTTGGCAGCGCTCGACGTATTTCGATATTCGATTTTCCCTCCAAATGAAGAGCAATCACTGAATTTCGTTTTAAATCCATTTTTATAAATTCGAATGTGTTTCTCTCACAACAGAATCACTTCAAATGATAATAGAAAACATGTCAAAGACCAACATTTGAAGTTTTGGCGGCATTCGATTCAGTGGTTCGAATTTTAAAACAGTTAGAAAGACACGGACAGTTCAATCGCCGCACCCGGTATATTGTAAGGGCAAATTCAAGTCAATGAAAGACGAACCTATTAAATGGTAACTTTATAGTAGGTACATACAGCGCTCGCACATGTGCAATGCAATTATACAATACTGAGAGCTTGAATTTATACAATGCAAAGATAGTTTTTACAATCTTCAGCAGCTTCAACGGTAGTTTCAAATGCTACTCAATTAGTTTATGCGCCCTTGTGGAGCAGGAACAAATTGAGATAAGCATTTTTATTAGCGATGTAATCCCCCAACTTATAATATGCTTGGCTGCAAAGTATGCGTTTTATACAAGATTTAAATTTCGTTTTATTCAGTTAAAGTATATGGGGAGGTATTTTATTGCAACATTTCAAACAGTACTCCATGAACGATGAGTCTAGTTTAGCCAGCCTGAAACCTGGTTGAACTAATTGTGTCTTTCACCTCTTTTACTAAAAAGATTATTAGATTTTTTTAATGATTTTTCCTTACGTATATGATGTTTTCATAGATATATTGACAAGGTGCCGTCATGATATTAATATCTTTAAATATCCAAGTCGTCTCCATTTTGCAGTTTCATTGTAAACATAAATGAATCCAAAGTAAAATGCTTGGAGCAAATGTGACTAGGTATGCTTTTTTTGGAGTTCAATTTCTTCTAGCAATGTGATTTACCCATAATTTTTTTTATTTATTTATTTATTAAAACTTCTCGCACACTATAGTATACAAAGGCGGACTTAATGCCTTAGGCATTCTCTACCAGTCAACCAAGGGTGGTGAAGAGATAAGATGGCAGGTGCTCTATATAACAGACATTACTAATAAAAATAATAAATATTAAAAAGATAACATAAGTATTTATAAATAAAATAGGTATACAAGTACCTAAACAGAATATAAACTTATAATACACATAAATACATATTTACTATAATATATATCTACATTATACATATACTATATATATACACAAAAAGGGAAGGAGGTAATTGAGATGACTCTACGCTATTTATTTTGAAAATAACTCCGCAATTTCCGCTTAAAAGCATACCGACTGGTAGCCGTCCTGATTTCAAGAGGAAGCGCATTCCAGAGAAGAATGGACTGAATATGAAAGGAACAATGAATAAAATCGGAAGTATGAGAAGGACAGAGAAGGAGAAGATTGTTGGAAGAACGCAGATTCTTAGCGTGTGAAGAACATAGATATTGAAAGTGAGACATAAGATAAGAGGGAGGGGTGGGAGAGTTGAGAAACGAGAAAAGTGTGGTCAAAGAGTGCAAACTTCTCCTTTGGCGGATGGACATCCATTTGAGCTCAGTCCTGTAACTCGACACATGGTCATATTTCCTGAGGTTGAATATGAATCGGATACCATTGTTGAGTAGTCTGTCAAGCTTATCCAGCAAAACCGCATTCAAGTCAAAGTAGCACACGTCACCATAGTCAATGATGGGGAAAATCAAAGTCTGCACAAGCATAGTTTTCGTCTTAGCGGGTAAAAAGTTTCTCAAACGATACAGGGATCGCAGAGTACCGTTGACCCTTTGACTAACACTAGAAACCTGGCGCTGCCAGCTAAGCGTTGAGTCAAGATGCAAACCGAGATCTTTCACCGTAGGGGTAATAGGTATGATGGTACCATTAAAAATAAGAGGAGGAAGAGAGCTAAGCGCCACCCTACCCATCATGTGCGGGCTTCCAATTACAATGGCCTGACACTTTAAAGGGTTTACTGATACCCCAAAACTATCAGACCACTTCTTGATAGCAGCTAAGTCTCGGTTTACATCAGCTATAGCGTCCGATAAAACTTCTACCCGCGCAGCTGTATACAATTGAAGATCATCAGCATAAAGATGATACGAATACCGAAGACAGTGAGTTATAAAATTGATGAAAATTTGAATTATAATTTGATTAATTAATTATAATTTTAATTTGAATTTGAATTATTTTTTTTATTTGAATTTTTCACATCGTCTTTAGGAAATCTGTAAAATAAAATTATCGACAATATTATTTACGCCACTATGCATATTTATGATAACCTCAAAGAAATTTCCGAATAGTCGCTAAAACTTCTACTGAAATAGTTATTACGACTGCTTTCCTCTACAAAGTGATTCAGCAAACCTTGTTATATATTTCTAATCGGTTATCAGCTCGCATTAGACAAATAATTTGACAAAACTTACCGATGGAAAGTCAATAGTTGTTGGTTATTTTCTTTTCGTAAAGAATGGGACTTACAGCCCCCCCAACCACACAAGACATTATACCACAGAGTCCGCACACTCACTATTTATATTTATACAAAGAATTCGTGCAATCTAACAACAGAGTTATTCTAAAAATATCATATATCCATGGGAGTTTACTACAAACTCATGAACAATGAACACGCAAACAAGTCAAATTGTTCAATGATCGAAGTGATCGAACTGCCACACTTTGAAGCAAAGTACTACCTAATTTGGGCGGGTTAAAATAGAACCAATATAACCAAAATGACAGATCATCTTGTGACAAGCCAAAAAAGTAAAACAAAGTGCGAATCATTGCTCTCATTCTAACATCCTTTTTCTTGCCATAAGATAGAATGAGACTAAAGACTGTTACAGAACTTTTATTTTAGCCTTCCTTCTATGCTTTAGTTATTGTTCTGAGGTTCTTTTAAAGTTAATGACTTCATTCTTTAGAAGTCGTACCTATGACGTTGTCAGTCTTGTTTACCTTGTTCTGGAACTACCTATCACTGTAGGTACTCTTACCTACATTGTTTTGGTCATAGGTGTTTTTAAAGGTTTTGAGAAAAAAATGTTTAAGTATTACGTGGTGCAATAAGTCCCGATACTAAATATTAAAACAAAGTATGTTTGATAAAATATTTTTTTATTCATCAACTTAGTCTCCTTCAACTGCGATAAAGTTCCTCCAACGCTTTTCTAACTTTCCTATTCCATGTGTGTAGAACGATTTATCTTTGGCTTCAAAATCAGCCTCCATTGCTGCGATTACTTCACCATTCCAGTCAATTTTTTTGCCATGGAGCTTTTTTTTAGGTCTGCAAACTGATAAAGTTAATGAATGCATGCAACCTGTACTAAAATCTGAGTAGGTATGCAAACTTCTTTCGAGTGCAATATGTGTAACCAATTAACCATAAAGAAAGCTTGTCATTTGTTTTGTATGTAGACGTCCCTTTTGTCTAGTCGATAAAAATTAAAAGGCACTGAATTTGAGATTGCGTTTTATTTTATCTTACTGATAATGTTTAAATCGAGACTGAACGTCTCGTAATACAAACAGCCAGTAGTCACTGGGCGCCAGATCTGGAGAATAAGTTGGCTGGGAAGTAATTCAAAACTCAATTCCTTTAGATGTGTCTTCGTTATCATGGACTGGTGATACCGCGCATTATCCTGGTGAAAGATCATTTTTTTAATTCATTTGAGGCCGTTTTTCCGCGATTTCGTATTTTAATCGCTCCCATAATGCCATGTTATATTTGCTATTTATATTTTTCCCTTCATCAAGGTAGTTGATGAAAAGTATTCCATGCGAATTCCAAAATATAGAGGCCATAACCTTGTCGGCAGAATCTTATCGAGAGGCTTCTATGAAACAGCGCTCTGAATCATTGATACGTTGTTGCTATTGATCAATTGTTTGAATTTTGATGTAAAATAGTGAAACCACTACCAGTAGAAATCTTCACTATCTCAGCTATCTGGCGCACTTTTACCTTCCAATCTTCTTTCATGATTTTCAGGACTTTGTTGATGTTTTGTTGGGTCACTGATTCATTCTTTGTGTTCATGCAACCTCGTTTGAAATCGGCATACCATCGACAAATGGTTGATTTAGACGGAGCAGAATCCGGATAACACTTTTTAAGCCACTGCTGTGTTTAATTGGCGTGTCTTACCTTCCATGTAATTTTTTTTTTCATTTTTCAGAATTACAAAATTAGCGTTACCTAGATGTCTGTAACTCAATATTACATTCTCAGATCAATTTTTTTTACTTGATCTGAGATTACATTGTTCAATTTCAAAAAATAAATTATACATCATTTTGATGGCCATAATTTCCAAACATCAAAAGAGTTTTTAATATAATTATATTAAAAACTCTCTAATGCGCCATCTCAAAGTTAGTCTCGGGACTTACTGAACGATGTGTTACTTTGTTTTTGGAGCGGAATCCGATGGTGCATTTGCCTAGAGTGCTCTCTCTGTTTTTTTACTCTGCGTCTCGGTCATTCTTATTGACCCGAACCGCTTATGCGGACGACAGGTAGTACCCATTGTTCCGATCGACTCGCCCGATATAGATACCTATCGACCCATCTCGCTCACCTCCACCATGGCTAAGGTGCTTGACGGTGTGTTAAACCGTTGCCTTGTAGGACATGTTGAAGTGCATGATGCTCAGTTTGGGTTTAGGGCGGGCTTGTCCACGGAGAGTGCTGCTCAGTCCATCGATAGGTGGGCTGAGGGAGCTACTCTCGATCTGCGACACTTATGCGGAAGTACACGACCTCAAATACAACTCTAAAAAGAGTGAGATTCTGTGTTTAAAAAACAAAAACAACAGCCGCGTCGTGTACCTCCGGTATATCTCAATGGCGTGGTATTCAACGTGGTTGAGAAGTTGAGTATTTAGGCCACATTGTCACTAGTGAAGTAGTAACCTACGCGATGACAGTGATATAGAACGGGAGTGCAGAGCGTTGGCGGTGAGGAGCAATATGCTCGAACACAGGTTTGCTCGCTGCACGGCAGACGTCAAAGTGACCTTATTTAAAGCGTTCTGTCAGTCCTTTTATTCGAGCGGCCTGTGGGTGTCGTATACAAGGCGAGCCTACAACATCCTGCGCGTAGAATATAACAATGCCTTCAGGTATTTTCCGCCAACTCGTTTTTTTAAAGTGAAACTTTTATTACATCGTCTCAAACTTTTTCGTCTGCGTGTTGCATGTCGCGTGACGGTCGGCCGCGGAGTAGGGAAAAAGTTTCACTTTTACCGTGGTTTCATAAAACCACACAATCCTTTTTTTTGTATATGTGTTTTTTTTTTTCTTTGCATTATGTTTCCCGCTAATAAACGTATTTTCTTTCTTTCGGATGCTGTTGCGGCTGCCGCGGCGTTGTAGTGCATCAGGCATGATTGCCGAAGCTCGTACGGATGGTTTTCACGACATCATACGTAAAAAGCGGCTTCCTTGCTACAGCGCTTGCGTAGCACTCGCAACGGCATCCTGAAAATGATTACTAACACTTTCAACTGGCCATGCATTAGGTACATGTAATGCACTGAAAACATTGCTTGATACGGCTGTGCAATACATACATATAATGCACTAGTGTTATGTACGACTAGTTTTGTTCATTGGTGTCCGTTTTAATCAAATCGATGCTAAGTCCCGTGAAGTACTAAGCCCGCACGTCGAAGACATAAAACTCGTTTAAAAAAATTAGAAACATTCAACTTAATTATAATTAATTAATTAAATCACAAACATCAAACTTAAAAGCATGACACTAAAAACATTCTACCTAAGTACTGAACTTAACATAAAAAACACATCGCCCTAAATAGAGTTCCGTAGTATCCATTTGGTATTATTTACCAAACAAAATAAGTCCCCACCGCAGTCATTACAGTATAACACATTTAATGTTACATTATCTACTAAATGTCGTGGTATTAAATCCCCTAAATTGTTCATCGCTTTCACCGTTTTTGAACAACACTATTTGTTAGGTAGTTCGTGTTCAGACTTCCGTGTATTACATTTAATGCATTTTTTTTTAAATTTCTGAAAGCCACCTAGGAGTCTGTAGACGAAATTTGGCTTACTTAAAATGTATTACATCTGACCTCGTATTAACTTAAAATGTAATAGGTATAATTATTGGACATTTGGTGATCGGCACGGAAATATGCTTGGGATAGTTGAAAGTCAGTATTTCCACTTTTAGGGATTTCGCCCTTTTTTAGGGCGAATCTACTTATTTCATGTACAGCTTAGGGTTTTTTTTTATTGCGACAGGGATTTAGGGAATTTTAGGGCAAAATGTGGTAACCCTATTTATTCTATGCTCTATGGCTCTACCTGTTAGGGGATTCCCCAAATTAGTTTCGTATTATAATCCGACCAATGTTAGTTTACCTTTTGGATAGTACTATTTACCTTTGTTGTAAAGGACATCATAAATTAGTAGCAAGATTTATGGATTATTTTCGATTGCTATTTTTCTATCGGTCGCGAAACAATAGTAACTAATTGTATTATCCTAATTCATTGTTTTTATATTTGAAAATCTGAAAATCGTAATAACGGACAAAATAAACAGGCTGACTAATCAAACCCTCAACGGAGTACTTCATACTAAGATAAGAATGCTGGCTAACAACTGCTCAATTTTGAAACATACTAGTGCCATGCTTAATGCCGTTAAAACCTGCAAAAGGCTTCTCAGTCTTCAAATTAAGTAGTTAGGTTTAATTAATTTTCATATATTAAAATATGCAAAAAGAACTTTTTTCTTTTAATAATCATGCGCCCTAAATTAAGGAATTTTGAAAAAATGTATAGGGATTTTTAGGGATAATTTCTAAAGAATTTAGGCGAAAACCAAAATCTTAAGTGGAAACACTGGTTAAAGTGTTAACAGGCCAGACTGCCCTATACAATGGCGCTGGGTGGAATTAGCTATAGGTACACAAAGATAAACAATTAGTAGATGTACCTATGGTGCTACCACACAACCTCGAGGGCGGGCTTAGGCAAATTTAACTATGTTTGTGTCCTTACTCACAATACTATTAATGACTTTATGGACTTTCTGTTACTAACCCATCACTAAACAACATATGGACTGTTCATGTATGTGTTCATGTCTGAAATAAGGATTTACTGTTATTATTATTATAAATAGATGAATATGACATGGCAAGAGTATCTACACACGTTGCATCCCATACTAAAAAACTCAAAACTCAAACTCAAAGCATTTATTTCAAATAAACCAATTACAGGCACTTTTGAATTGTCAAAGGGTCAGTCAGTCAGAAAAATGAAGCTAGTTGCCCATTCCAAGGCGTAGTAGGTACCTATGGAGAAGACAGGGCAAGAAATTCCATGGACACTCTTTTAAATCAACATATACTTAGTTACAAAAAAATTGTTAACATCATTCGTGTTGAAATTAAAAATGTGAGAACGATGTAGAAAGGCGTGCATGTTTAAAGCATCCGTATTAAAAAAGATAAAAACAATTCAAAAAATTAAATTAAAATAAGGCGTGGCAGCCAAGAGATGACCAGTCCCTACTGACGGCGCCCGTTCAGGAACATGACGCATGGATCAGCACCATTCAGCTCAACCATTTTGAAGGGAACCTAATGATCCAACACACACGCCACCACCAGCGAGACATTTGAGTGAGCATGACATACTCTCAGCCGCTAGGGCACATTCAAGTCAATGAAATACGAGCCTAGTAAATGGTGGCTTTATAGTAGGTACATAGTGCTCACACATGTGCTATGAAATTATACATTGTTAAGAGATTGAATTTATACAATGCAAAGATATTTTTACAATCTTCAGGCTACCCACAAACCTACCACCACAGGCCTACCCACCTTCCATGGAAATAAAGACATGCCGTCTGGTCTTTTGCTATCGTCGCGTGCCAAGCCATTGCGTTCTAAATCACGTACCTATAGCTGAAACGCCGACGGTGACAATAGGTCGTCGGATGTTGTCGTTAATTTTCGTAATTTTCGAATGCCACCCTAAGTGACCCGCACTTCGGCTGCAAGACAGGAGGCCGTTGTGTCCGAGACTGTTGAAAACTTCGCCACAGTGACAGCGATGCGGAGAACAACAAGGAGCTTCTAGTCGTAAAGAAGCAGCGAGGCGGAAAGTAGTGTCGTCGAACAAAGTGCCTATATGCTAGGCGACTGTAGTGCATGAAGCCAAAGACCCCGAGTCCCACTTACCCCCAGCCAGCAGGCGCGCACGCTCGCTAGTAGTAGCAGACGTGTTAAGTTAATTGTCCCGTATACTACATACCTAGTCTGCAGAGCGGCTCATCCCCGTCTCTGGGAAAATGGATTATCGGATATATATCGTGTTTCAGATTCAAGTTTCGTGTATCGTGGCCGGGCTGCACTATTTTTTTAGCTTTTTATATGTTATCCTTAAATCCTCTCGCCGACTGAGGCTCTAGGCCTGCGCATTGTTGGCTTAGCAGACGTCTGGGCCTGCGCCGACTACGAACTCGCACCACTTCGCACCATATTAGTTACGCCACTGCTGCTAAAGATATTCAGTAGGTTCTTCTTCGGCATTCATTCATTGAAGCAATGTCTTGATAGATATGCATTAAGGCGACGGGCCTTGATGCATATTCATCAAGACATTCAGACGAATGTTATTATAACGTTATTGTATTAATCTCCCAGTTTTTATTTTATTTTACGCCCCTTGGAACTACCTTTGGGTGGAATGACAGTTCACTTCACCTGTTTTCACGGTGAGATTTTTACAGAATAGGTACCGGCTGGGTTAACCGACCTTCTGCGGCCGTTCATACGGTTAAAAACAAAAATGCTTTATGAAACGTGTAATCCCAAATATTATACCTACAGTAGAAAATATCGCACAGTTAAACGCTGTGTAAACGTGGGCTGAGGAGGTGCCTGGCTGGGCCTATGGCTGGACGGACTGGATGCGAGAAACGGAGAACCGGTTGATGTGGCGCAACTTGAGAAAGGCTTTATGTCCAGCAGTAGACTGCTATAGATAGTTGGTGGCAGTGGTACTAAATAGCGCTGGCCTTGTTGTTTATCTTCCTGACTAAGGTGAGGTGTACCCTAATTCATATCCGGTTGGTAATAAATATTTTTATTTGAATTGTGCCTTTCGGGTAGGTAATCGTGCTGGGGTCAATTACTGCAGCAAAGTCTATTCTGGTAAATAACACCAAACCGGTTAGGAACACACATTTTAAATGCTTGTAGCGGTATCTACACCGCCACATGCGAGCTACACGTCACACTGACGTCACGCAAATCCTGCATCTCGCAAGCAGAGTTTAACGCGCGACTAGCATATACAGTATGGAAACCACATATATGCAATAAATGAAACTACAAGTAATACTAGTCCACAGAAGTATAGCAAAATTAAATATTAAATGAAAACACCGTAAATTAAAAAGTGAAATTTTCAAACAAATTAAATATCAAAATAAATTCTATAAAAGTAAACACTCTGTTTAGAAAACGTACCTTGACCTCAGGAAGAGCGGCAACTACCTACGCACGCGGGTGACATCCAATGGCGGCTTTTTTGTCGGCGCTGGCGTTTGATCGTTTGTCAATGTTCGTTGAAATCAAAATTCACTTAGTTCATTTTTACCGCCACGTTTTTATTTCGCGATAACTGAACTGAACTAACTAAATTAACTATTGCACATTAGTAAAAAAAAGGAAACTTAAATTTTCACATTTTCAAAATGTCCACCACGTTTCTGAATGCACAAGTTACATCGCCGCACAATGTGGTCCCGAAGCCTGCTCAACAAATTTCGTTCAGGATCCAGAGCCATGGCTTTTAATTTGTCAAAGGCAGCGACAATACGATTGCGCAGTTCATCTTCGGTTTCGGAGACCCGCGAGTAAACTTAATTTTTAATAAAGCCCCATAAAAAGAAGTCTAGAGGAGTGAAGTCGGGCGACCGAGCTGGCCACCTGTGGGGGCCATAGCGCCCAATCCATTGTTCGCCGAACATGGTGTTAAGCCGCTCTCTTGCGACGAGCACGGAGTGTGGAGGAGCTCCGTCTAACTGGAACCATACCCGCCTGAAAGCTACCACAGGCAATCTTTCTAAATATCGTGCTATCGGGCCGTTAAGGAGATCGAGAAACATCTGTGCATTCAGGTTTCCGTTGATAAAAACAGGGCCGATTATTTGATCTCCGTGAATGCCTGCCCATACATTAACGGAAAAACGGTACTGATGAGCTGATTCTCTAAATAAATGGGGATTCGTATGGCTCCAGTGACGCATGATTTGTCGGTTCCACATGCCGTTCCGAGTAAACGTGCTTTCATCTGTCCAAAACACATCTGATAAAAAAATTTGGTCTTGAGAGATTTTTTCAAGTACCCAGCGGCAGTAAAACTCTCTAATCGGCTTATCACGGGGCAACAGCGCCTGAACCTTTGCATATTTATAAGGACGTATTTTGTTCCTTTTCAGCACTTGATGTATTGTTCTATGGCTCACTCTAAACACACGCCCAGCTTGTCTAAGGCTGCAAGTTGGGTTTCCGATCGAAATGGTCTAAGACTCGTTGTTCAAAAGAGGATGGAACGTGACGCGGAGCAACTCCTTCATGAGTGTTCGGCACTATGTGCTGATTTTCTCTGATCCTTTGGACAGCCCCCAGGATTGTCCGGACATTAGTAGGGCAGACACGAGTTGCGCCGTATCTCTCACGATAAGTACGTAGAGTTAAGGCTGAATTTTGGCGGCATTCGCCATACAATAAAACCATGTCTGTATACTCTGCAGCACTGTAAAAATGCTGTTGTCTTGGCATTTTGTTAAAAAAACACACGGGTACACACACACAAAAGTCAAGTAGTGTCAATTTCACCGTAAAAAATAAATACAAATAAACTTAAAAACACTATTTATACACACACAAAGTCAAGTAGCAAATAAATGTCAATTTCACCTTAAAAAAGGACCTAACTATCAGTTTAATTTGCCAAAATCACTTGAAGCAATGCGCGCAAGTAGCTATGAAATCTCTGCGAAAGTCACGATACACTATCCCGGAAGACAGCGGTGAACTGACAAAGCGAGACTTATCAAAAATGTCGAAAATAATAAAAGTCATAATTTAGGGTTAACGGCGCAATTATCGTTTATCGATACTTTTTTACACTTACTTACCTACTACCAAAACAAGGCATTAAAATACAAGCATTTTTGTGTTATTCGATTGTTTTAATATTTTTAACAAATTATTGATTTGATTAAGTATTAAAAAAAGTTTTAGTAATTTTGTACGATTGGACTGGAGTGACTTCCTGACTAGTAAACGTGTAAGTAGGTACGATTTTTTTAATAGGTTGCTTCTACGTAACTTGTAAAATTGTTATTGTTTACTTCTACTTCATTAATTTTATCTCTAAATCTATTGAATATTTACCAAGAACTTACACAACACACTTAAACAAAGAAGCTGTATAGCTATACATACTTAGGGCCTAGTGTTTTTAGAATTATCACAAGAGCACGATAATTCTAATAAAAAACTACGCCCTAAGTATTTAAAGCTAAACAGATTTTTTTTTGTTCATCGATCATTATTCCCTAATAGTCAATAACAGGTGTCCTTACCTACACGCACCCCTCCTTCCCTGCCGCCCGCAAAATTCGTTCATAATGACCGCCGCCTTTGAAAAACGCCGCATGTCTCGAGCCGCCTGTTGTAAGATGCCGCCAAAGACACCGCTGCCTACGTACACCCGCAGGAAATGTTAGCGCGTGCCAGTGATAGTTTATGTTTGTGTAAATTGCAAAACAAAATTTCGGCCGTGGCAGGTCAAAAGGCAATTCCAAATTTCCAAGTACTAATCAGCTTCCAGTCTAACTGGATGCAGCTGAATGCCAGTATTTTATAACAGTAATTTCAAGTACTCATGTATCGAAAAAAAATAATAATCAGCCTATAATGTTTCCTGCACACATTGACTGCACAGGTTTCCTGTCTGTGAGAGCAAGTGGGCCGTACCGTCACAGTATTAAATTCCATACATTTGCGAAACGAATGTATTTGCGTAGAGCAACGGCGGCGGCGGAGATCACGCGGGGAGTCGGGCGATGCTGTCCGCGGCCTCCATACACACTTAGTTTGCGCACTCAAACGTTGAAACAAAATGTATTACATTTTAATTTTTTTTTTCTTTTGTATTTGTTTTTTTTTTTAAATTCCAGCTTGTTGTTTAGGTATACCGATTTTACATTTTAGGGAAAAAGGTAAGTAAAATACGTAACAGCGTCGTGATATGTAGTTTGCACTGCATGGCAACGTCGCTTTTCAATGTTCAAGGATTCAAGTTCATTGAATCATTGACCTAGTTATCCAATTCTACAGAGTGTTCAAATTTGATCAAAATTAGAACTCTAGTTTTTTACCTAACTACTGGACCGATTTCGTCCAGTTTTTGTGTATGGTCAGAAAAGGCGATAACAAGTATGTGGTTTCATTTATTGCATATATGTGGTTTCCATACTGTATACAACGTCCCGACATCAACCGTCGGGCAGTTGCCCACCAGACACAACACCCGTCTGGTCGGAGGATCCTCCCTTTTCCATAGAGTATGAGTGAACTTTACACCCTGTTCCTCATACCTCTATATGCTCTTCAAATGTGGTAAAAGACTGATTATGATTATGTACCTACCTACTATCCAAATACCTTAGTACTTACTGAAAAGCGACAATACAAAACACATACATTCAACAATATAATTTAGAATACTTAATCAATTAATCACTCACAATACTAAACTTGCAAGATTTTAATATAAATTTTAATCAATTTGCTGTCACCATTGAGATAATAAATCGAAGTCCGTGAGGCGTTGCATCTGATAACCGCGCTTTTTGAGTTTCTTTTTGTCGTCATCCTTCTCCTCTTCCTTTGTTTCTGCTTGTTTCTTCTTGGTTGGTTTAACTTTGCTCTTCTCCGCATCTTTTTTCTTCTGAACTTCGCATTCCATGTCAAAAGGACATTGGTCAGCAGAGTATATCGGCATCATAACGACAGGTAGATACTGCGGAGTCGACTTCGGTAGCTGAAATGAAAGAAATACTTAAGTAGGTAAAACTTTGTTCGTAAGTGACGTAAGTAAGTTATCCCACGTTCGCACGGCTGCTTTTCTAAAGCGAATGCGTCAGAGTAGCCCGCGAAATTCAAATTTTTATGTTTTTTGCAATTTCAGGTCAGTATCAGGTTGTATGTTGATCTAAATATAATTCGCGGCCGTAACAATTATATATTTATAAAATTATAATCATAAAAATCATGAATACCACTGTATTGCTGATTCTAATTATTAAAACTCTGTAAAACCATATTTGTCATGGTCGCGAATCATATTTTAATCAAATACAAAATGACACTAATTTCGGAAGTCGGTGGCCAAAAACGAAAATACATAAAAACATTTTTACAAAAAAACAACCGACTTCCAAAAAAAACACTAAAATACCTACGTGAAAAGAAGTCGGTTGTTTTTTTGTAACAAAGTTTTTATTTTTCACTTTTTAGTTGCGGTACCTACCCCACACAAATTCGTTTACCACTACTTGGTGTGTAAATAACAGTGACAGGAAATTATTAACACATCATCCATATAAAATAAGTGGAAAAAATCTGCAGTATTAAGGATAACTCAAAAACTACTGGTCAGACCTTGATCAAATTTAAATGGGACCACATGTGAAGCATCACCTATCAAATAAAAAAAGAATCATCCAAATCGGTTCACCCAGAAAAAAGTTATGATCAAATACACATTAAAAAAAAAAAAAACACAGACGAATTGAGAACCTTTAAATAATCGAAACAATACTAGAATAAGCAAGTACTTCTCGAATGTCTCTCTATTTTTTAATTACTCAACTATCTTAGTGATATAGATAGATAGCATGAAATTTTACCTGATTCTCTGCTGCACATTGGGAGCAATAGCTCTGCGCCGCAGATATTGCGTTAGAGTTGACTAAATGTTGAACAATGGATTTAAGCCGATCTTCGTCCAAGTTTTCGGGCTTCGTATTCTCCCATTTTCCGTCGGGGTTCATTTGAACAATGAAAGGAGCTGACATACCCATTGCTTCGAATCCTGGTTTTGCCAGAGGACTATAATAAAAGCATTTTACATTTTTTTTTATAGATTAAACAATTTGGCATCAGTATACGGAAGAGGATGCTTGAGCAACCCTGTTGAATATAAAAACTTGGAAATTTGATCAACTATCACATTTCAACTAACATGTGAGGTCACAAAAGCCCTACAGATACAAGATTTAAAGAGTCTCCTTGTGAAGATGGAATCACCGTTGAACTACTACCAGCAGGTGATGAAACTGTTCAAAAGATTCTCGTGGAACTTTGAAAAAGGGTGATATATGCTGTCCGAACCCCAGAACTATAGAAGAACGCTATAGTCACCATCACCTCACTAATTGGCTTACCCGTGATCGTGATAAAGCCTGGCCTATCGAGCAGGCCAGCTTCCGCAGCGGATATACCATAAGACCATATCCATACGGTAAAGCAGCTGATGTAGCTTGGCACTGGCCAATAATTTAATCGGCTCCTGGGCATGGATCTCTATCGCTGCCACATCGATTCCCTATACGCAGTGGCGGATTTGAATTCTTGGCCGCCCTAGGCCCCCTAGGCCATGTAGTAAGTACCAGCCGCCACTTTCTTGGCACCCATCATATTGACTACATAATGAATTTACTTTATTGCCAACTTTTATCGAAATCGATTCAGAAATTTAGCTCGCCAAATTAAAAATTTCTTTGGTTTTTTGCAAACTGCAGCTCTGTTTTACGTCGTATGTTGATCCAAATGCGATTCGCGACTGTAGGAATGATATATTTACTGAATAAGTTAAAAAGATAATAATTATCAATTTCATATCAATCGTCAAACTTTGGATTGTCACGATTGGCCGCCCTAAGCCTGGGCCTACTGGGCCTTAGAGCAAATCCGCCACTGCCTATACGTCGATATGCTGCGGGAACTATACACCTTGGCCACGCTGTATATAGGTCCGCATACCCTATCTATCGAAATAGCGTGGAATGAGACAGGTCGACAGCATTTCCCCGAAAGTTTCTTTTATCACAGCAGTCCTAGAAGACATCGTATAAAGCTTAGATTGGGACTATTGCGGTATCATCATCAATGTGCTTACATGTCCCACTTAAGAGTTGCAGATGACCTAGTGTTTTTCACTGATAAATGCTACAAAACCTTTTTGATGCTTCTTTTAAGGTAAAACTTAGGATGAATAAGGTCAAGACGAAGATCATGGAAGAAATCTTCAGCAATTCAAATCCTTCTGTTATAGTCGGAAATGAAACGTTGAAACTTTGGTCAACGTTGGTTGACCGGTATGTCTTGGCCATATCCTTAAATTTGGCGAGATTTCGAGAACACAGCTTGGGTGGCCCGTATTTAGCAAATTGGTCGACATTCTGAAATAAGCGTAAATTCCACAACCAGTATGTTCTGCCTACCGGCCCCTTTTTTTTTGGGTTTGAATTCATCTAATAACTTATCCCGACCTAGGCGGAGCGGGAGGGCGTGTCAGACTTTTACTGACTAAAACCCACCCGTGTTCCTTCAGTTGCCTGTGTGCCAGGGCCACGGTAACCCTTTCAGACAAACCCGCCACCCCAGCTGGAGGCATCGGCCGTAACGGACCCGTCAATGTGTGCTGACATCTCTTTGAGGCGCGCGTGGAACATAACGCGCCGTCGACCCGGGCCTGGTCCTTACCGGACGGTGAGCTGCCCTAAGCTCGCCGTCTGCAAGCCCGCGTCTACGATGGCCGGGAATCGGCTATCGACTCCTGACGCCGAGGGCGTCTCCTCCTGCGGTGACTAGGGGTGCGAGGGCGCAACGATTGCCTCTCCCCCACGCACTTCGCCTCATCCTTCGCGAGCATTACTGTTTCGCAGAAGGAGGTGACGGCTTCCCATGCCCTCTCGCTCCGTACCATGCCCTGGACCAAGGCTGGCCGGAGGACACGGCGGTGCTCCGACCAAGCCGGGCAGACCTCCACCGTATGCGCCACCGTGTTCACCGGGCGATCCATACAGTGGTAACACCCGGGCGTTTCTTCCCGCCTTATGCGAAACAGGAACCTCCCCAAACCATGTCCGGTGAGGACCTGCGTCAGGCGGAAGATGAGGACGCCATGGCGCCTATCAGTCCACTCCTCAGAGAGGGGACTTACCGCCGCAATTGTGGCGTGCCCAGCCTACCAGCACTATAATTGCATAACACACTTTCAATCGCAATCCGAATAATTTTGAAACCTATTGCTAATCCATTGCTTAATATGTTCGAAAAAATTTTTGAACTTTCAAAATGAAAGCCATTACTACTGTTAATGTGTTACGCAACTACCCCGCAGTATGTTTAGGATGTCTCGACTGTCTCAAAGTCTCGGGACTCGAGGCAACCGACGATCAAGACTTCTCTCATGACTTCTCTCAGAATAAAATTAGAATCGAGTTAATTTTGGGCCAGATACATACAGTACACATCTGCAATACATACACTTCTTCCGCAAAAGCAATAAGAGCAGAGTTACTCAAATTCGATGTAAAAAAAAACGTATTTTGGAACTGTAAGCTGTGGTGGCCAGTGTCGAGACACTGGCCACCAGATTCGAGAATCTCGACCCGAGACAACTAAATTTACAAAAAGTCCCGGTACTTCGAGACGCGCGGTGTCCCGGGACACAAACCCTAGTTCTGCTCACCATGGCAAACGATGGTAAGACGGGGACGCTGACGCAGACGGCTCTGTACAGGATGAGAATTGCACAGACAACCACGGGGCGTTTCTTGCTTGGCATAAGTCTCATAGACCGAGATCCAAACGTCGAGATCCGAAGTCTGGTACGAAGGTTTTTAAAGAAGAGACCAAGGCAAGGCGCAGCGATGTCAGGTGGAGTTAGGCAGTGACCTAGTGGCGTCCAAAGACTAGAAGACGAGGTGTCGGTCCTTCGGCGGCGAGATGGGCTGAAGATACTGTGATAAGGATGGCATAGAAGCGTGGGGATTGGCACAAGAAAAGAGAGGCCTATATCCAGCAGGGGGTGATAATGATGAGGTAGGTGACGTAAAGACTGCCTTTTTGTTCAAGTGCTAGTGGTAGCAAGCGCGACTGCTGAGTATCGGGTTCGGGTACGATCCCCAGGTCGAAGAAAATGCGATATTGACTTTTGGCTTTGGTGTCTTTGAGCTTTGGATTAGGCCATATGGAATTTCTCCGAGCAGTCCGGAATCTGGATTTGGGCGCGGTTGATGGCAATCGAGCCTATTACTAGATTGCCTGGCATAAATGATTTATCTGGCAAAATGTGGATGTACTACTTAAATGTTCCAATCTGCATACCCCTTCAGGTAATAGGTATAGGCATGATGTATGTCAATAAGTTGTATCTGAAGTTTGGTGGCCACACTGTCGGAATAGGTACAACCTTATGTACATACGTGGAGAATGGTAGGAAGGAAAGGAGGCGTTCTACCCCGTAGTGGGTTATGATGATGCCGTAATTATCGTAATCTTGGTTTTATTTTGAAAATGGAGGTAATATAGGTATATATTGGGTATATATAAGTGTGGTACTTACACATCTGCTAGCTGAGACATCAATGCTTTATCAGCCATCGTGAAAATGTCCAAGTACGGTCAACCAAACAAACAATGATAATTAAAAATCAAATGAGTGAAATAATTTATTTGTATTTTAGAATTTTATTTTATCTAATAAAACAAGAATTTTGTTGACTTCAGTTTATTTAATAAATTATATATTTTAATTTTTAAGAACTGTCATTGTCTAATGGGCTGAATGGACAGTATTAGTTAGTGTTACTAAGGATAGTTTGGCCACAGAACACGCCTGGATGGCGCCTGAATGACACTGACAGGGGGGCGTTGTAGGTAAACATTTGTGAAATTGTCACAGAAATTGTATCGACAAAACAAGATGGCGGCATTAGTTCCAATTTTGGCCACGCGCCGAAAGAACCATTTTTCGTTGTAGGTTTAGGTAGAGACTCTTCTGATTTTTTCTGTAATCCGGGTACCCGTATGGATTGAAGAGCTATGGTTCATATTTCAACGCAGATACTACCAATACCTAGTAATAAATTAGCCAATTAGTTGCCCTTAAAAAAGTTACAGGACGTCTATGGTGCAGTTGTGCTGGCTAAACACGAGGTAAACACGCAGTGACTCACCGCCGACGCCGGCTACTAGCAGGACTCGCAGGTGATTTAAAAATCCTACGTCCACACAAGTATGGTCGCTAGAATCTGTGTGTGGACGTGAGATTAGACGTGTGCAAATAAAACTCATAACGAGAGTAAATAACAACCCAAATAAAATAAATAACGTTGTCTGAGAGGCTTACCACCGCGTAGAAGAGTACGGCTCTCTATCTCGCTCGCTCCTATTGTTTAACCTACTCGCAGGGATCGCTAGCCAGCTGAGAAAAGTGCCTATTGGTTCGTTGGTCGGGTGGGGGAAGTAGGACATCACGTCATCTGGCTGCAACACCAAAAGAAATGCGCCACTAGAGGTACCTACATTCTGGTAGATATAAAAAGCCCGCCTTTGTCGCGAGCAAAGATCTAGCCGACCCCGATGACCATAACCCTCCTCCAGGAGAGCCAGACCGCCAGCGTTCCGACCTCGCCACCGAGGTCCCTCACGACGCCCCCGACGTAATTGTCCCCCCAGACCCTTACTCGACGAAGCGCCAGCCCGCGCCTCAGCTGAGCCTGTAGCTTTAAATTCCCTGAATAATAATAATGTTCAAAATTGGATCCAGCCTGTCCCACCTTGCTGTCCTCCCCTCAGTGACGCCCTAAGCCGAGGTTCGTACCCCACAGCGGGTGCCCTTAGCGTGCGGTCACCTAGTATTTTAAGAAATTCGCTCCTGGCTGGAGGCTTTGAGTTAGCTTAAGGCAGCTACGATAGTCCGGTTAAGTAGCTAAGACCTCTCAGGATCACAACTACAAGAAGGAATTAAAAAAAAAATACGATCTAAGAGACCCCGGCCCTTGCTCGAGCCAGCCCGCGCCGCTGAGCCTGTAGCTTTAAATTCGTCCCCTAATAATAATAATTCCGATCCAGCCTGTGCCTTGCTGCCCTCTTCCAGCGACGCTTTAAGCCAAGGCCCGTAGGGGGTGCCCTTAGCGTGTCGTCGCCTAATTTGTACGTTTTTTAAGCCCTGGCTGGGGGCCTTAATTTATTAGGGCAACCACAGGCATGTCCGGTTAAGCAGCCGACAACCTGTTGACCTGCGAGAAGCCAATCACAAAAAAAGCGAGTAAATAGAGTTAAGTTGCGATCACCGACGGGAAAAGACATACAGTACATTATAATTATTGTATAAGCATCCTGCGCGACTCTCACGAAGTTATAAGGTTCATTTGTATTTTAATTTGAATAAAGTTTGAGTTATAAAGTATAACGTATAATTTATGTTTACGAATACACCAAATTGTTAAGATTTTTAAATAATTGATATCTTCTGAAATAGGTACTGATTATAGTGACTGATTATATATAAAACTATCAACCTGCCCCGGCTTCGCACGCGTGCAATGTAGATACTAGGTAATGTGGTTTCTGTGGAGAGTGATTAATAATATTATTTCGTTTATTTATTTTCATACTTATTAAATATGACGGCGCTTCGATGTTTTGAGAGTGTCAAGAAACGTCAAAAATGACAGCGGACATTTGACCAGCGTTGATAGACGTTTCTTCACTCTGACACAACTCCGAGCTCTTTTGCACGCGGCCGTCAGACAAAATATAATCCGTTTGCATCGCGCTCAAGCAAGACGTGTTCGGTGGAGTGTCATTATTTTAAGATTAATTAGAAAGTGCTGATTGCAATACTGTTAATAGTTTCTTAAAATTAATAATCGTGCATCGTTGATCAACTTCAACACGTGGTTTTAATTCTCCTCGCCCGCCTACCCACGATAGCTCAGCAGCCGCAATGAACCCAGAATCGTTTGATAATAGCCATGTGCCGTTATCAGAAGTGGGATCTGAAGGGCTTGCTTCAGAGGAGAATAGTCGTACGAGGTTTTCAGCGCCAGCATCAGAACCAGGCCTGTCTCAACAGATGGAGTTGTTTTTAGCCCGATTGATGGCTATATCACAGCCGCAACCTTCGAGAAACACGTCTACTCAGTTGATTGAGTTTGATCCTGAGGGCAACGAAGCGGACATCGAAGGTTGGTGCAACGTGACAGAAATCGTAGTCAACGACCGTAAGTTAGAAGGCGCAGAACTACTTTTGTTACTCACACGCGCACTCAAAGGCCGAGCTGCTACCTGTTTGACACGACTGCAGGCATCGCAGCTGACATGGCCTCAAATAAAAGAAGTATTGCTTGCAAAGTTTGCTAAACCTATGCTGCCACAAGATTACTTCGATGAAATTCTACGTTTTCAAGTTAGTGTTAAAGAAACCGCGAGTGAGGCGGCCATGCGCCTTTGGAACATCATCGAACGCATTCCGCGGATGGAGATGTCTGAAGACATTACAACGGGATTTGTATCTTCAGTTTTATGCCAAAAGGAAGCCGTGATCCGCCGTGAGCTCCACTCTCATAGCCTGACCACCAGATCTCAACTTCTGCGCGTTCTTAACGGCATTTCACTGAAACGAAGGCATGAGGGTAGTGATGACCATACTGTGGATGTGAAAAGGACCCGATTGAACGAATCACGCTTCATGGGAACATGTCACCGCTGCGGTACTTCGGGTCACAAAGCGATAGATTGCCGTAAGCGAAGAGAAGAGCCTGCTACTTCAGAGAAGACGCGCGACCAAACATCCAGAGCTGCTGATAAATCAAGACCAATCACCTGCTTCGCGTGTGGACGACCAGGACACTTGGCGTCTGCGTGTCCAGATCGAGCGGGTGGCGGCGGAGCAGCGGCTGTCAAAGAAGTCCATGTGTGTGAACGCAAGGCATCGAGGAGCACCTTGACTACATCATCCGGTGAGCCAGTTTCCTTTCTTTTTGATAGCGGATCTGCTTGTTCATTAGTAACTAACAGCCACGCCGAGAAGTTCCCTGGTACGGTGCAGAATGATTTAGTTTATCTGACGGGCATTGGTAAGGGGGATGTAGAATGTGTTTCCCAGGTTATTAGCCCCATCAATGTTCAAGGCCTATCGCTCTCAGTGTTGTTTCACATAGTACCTGATGGCACTATTGCTGAACCAGTTATAATAGGTAGGGATGTATTAGAGGATAACGTACACGTACATATGGATAACGATCGAGTAACTTTTTCTCAGCGTAATAAAGTTAATTTTTGTGACAAATCTAGTAACTTTGATTTTATTAACATTGATACAGACTTACGAGGTGATGACAAATTAGTATTGATTGGAATTTTAGAGAAATATAGTGAGTTCTTCACAGACGGTATACCAACGCGACGGGTTACGACAGGCGTTCTCCGTATAGACCTTATTGATCCAAATAAGACCGTGCAAAGGCATCCCTATAGGTTAGCACCCGCGGAAAAAGAAATAGTTAACGAGAAAATAGAGTCCCTATTAAAAGCGGGCGTTATTCGGGAGAGTAGTTCCCCTTTTGCTAGCCCCATTTTATTAGTCAAAAAGAAAGACAACACTGATAGGATGTGTGTAGATTATAGGGAACTCAACGCTAACACGCGTCCCGAGCATTATCCGTTGCCCCGTATTGACGAACAAATCGACCGTCTCCATGGCGCGCACTATTTCTCGTCATTAGATATGACATCTGGTTATCACCAGATAATCGTTGACCCCGATAGCATAGCAAAAACGGCATTTGTGACGCCGGATGGTCAATTCGAATACTTGACGATGCCGTTCGGTTTACGGAATGCCGCTTCCGTGTATCAGCGGTGCATAAATACAGCTCTAGGTCCCCTAAAAGACAAGGTAGCGCTGGCCTACGTGGATGATGTCATGTGCTATTCAAATGACGTCACTGCAGGGCTAGAACGTCTAGACCTAACTTTGAAAGCTCTCACTGACGCGGGTTTTTCGTTGAACTTTAAAAAGTGCAGATTCATGAAAAAGGAAATAGATTACCTCGGTTACGTCATAAAAGCAGGAGTAGTTACACCGAACCCTAGAAAGATACAGGCTTTAGTTGACGCTCCGACTCCAAAAACAGCTACACATGTTAGGCAATTCTTAGGCCTAGCTTCTTATTTCAGACGGTTCATACCAAATTTCACCCGTATAGTTGGACCTCTTTACCCATTAACAAAATTGAAAGGGCCCATCAAATGGACAGATGCTCACAATGATATCCATAAAAAAATTGTTGACATTCTTACGTCAGAACCGGTGTTAACAATATTTGATCAAGATTCGCCCACTGAACTTCACACTGACGCGAGTTCAGGAGGTTACGGGGCTATACTGATCCAGAGGAAAGATAATGTTCCTCACGTGGTATCTTACTTCAGCCGTCGAACGTCCGACGCGGAATCGCGATATCATTCATACGAATTAGAAACCCTGGCGGTCGTTCGTGCGGTTGAGAACTTCCGGCATTACTTATACGGTCAGCACTTTACTGTCTTCACAGACTGTAATTCTTTGAAAGCATCCAAATTAAAAACCGACCTTACTCCACGCGTACACAGATGGTGGGCTTTCTTACAAGCGTACGATTTTGATATTGTTCACAAGCAGGGCATTAGCATGAGCCACGCTGACTATCTATCTAGAAATCCCGTTTCGGAGCCCACACATAGTTTGCAAGGATTAAATGATTTAACTGTTGCTACGACTAGGAATAAGAAAGTTCACTTTATAGAGTTACATCAGGGTTGGCTAGCCGTAGAGCAAAAACGTGATAACGAAATTTGTGACCTTATCAGCAAACATCAAAACAACGAGTTACCAGAATCAATTGCACACACGTATGACGTGCAGAAAGGCATACTGTATAGGAAAATTGAACGCAATAGAACCAGCTCTTGGTTACCAGTTGTGCCAAGATCCCTGACATGGACACTTATTAATCATGTTCATACAGAAATCATGCATCTCGGTGTTGATAAGACGCTTGACAAAATATATGAACAGTATTGGTTTCCACAAATGTGCAAGCAGGTGCGTAAATTTGTAGATTCATGCATAGTATGCAAAGCTTCAAAGGGATGTTCGGGAGCGCAGCAGGTTCGATTACATCCAATACCTAAAGTGTCTACGCCTTGGCATACGATACATATAGACATCACGGGCAAATTAAGTGGTAAAAGTGATAGGAAAGAATATGCGTCCGTTATTATCGATTCGTTCACCAAATATGTTCTCTTAGATTACACACCTTCTCTCGATGCTGCTAGCGCAATTCAATCTCTTAAAAGGGCAGTTTACCTATTTGGTGCACCGAAGCGTATAATATCAGACCAAGGTAGGTGTTATATTAGTGCGGATTTCAAACGGTTTTGTAGTGAGCATAGTATAGAGCTTCACCTTATCGCTACTGGCTCCAGTAGAGCCAATGGTCAAGTTGAGCGTATAATGCGCACTCTAAAATGTCTGCTCACAATAGTAGAGAACGATCCAAACAAAACGTGGCGCGACGAGCTTCCTGAAGTTCAGCTCGCCTTGAATAGCACTAGATCCAGAGTAACAGGCTACTCCCCTACGGAATTGATGTTCGGTATACGAGCAAAATCATTAGGAATGTCAACCTTATCCTTACATGCTGAACCTGAGCCCCGTTTAGATTTAAACACCATTAGGCATAATGCTTCCGAGAATATCAAAAAGGCTGCTTCGTCAGAGGTAGAACGCTTTAACCGGGGTAGAGCAATAGTGAGACCATTTAGTGTGGGCGACTTTGTCTTTATCAAGGGTAGTGAGCGTAACCAAACTAAACTACAGCGAAAGTTCAAAGGTCCTTTTACGATTGTCAAGGTACTAGATCACGATAGATATGAGCTGAGAGACATTGATGGGTCTAACCGAACCTATAAGTACGCCCATGAAAACTTGCGCGCAGTACCCAGGGGCTACGGTGGATTGATTGAAGTAGCTACTTCTTTAGTCAATGAGTCAGAGGAGGCCGAGACGGCGAAAGTTCTTAGTCATGAGAATGGAATGGTAACATCTGATGATGATAGTGACACAGTATCGGTATCTAGTTCACACACTTTGACCGCAAGCTCTGGCACCCTCTCTGCCTCCGAACATGAGGAGTTGTAAATGGTGAGTTTATAACAATTATGTAAATCCTGTGCTTTTATCGAGCATCGATCTAGAGCGTAGGGCACTGGATAGGCAGTAGGGAGCGGTGTGGTTGATCAATGGGGCTGGCCTAAACCGGGTCGATGCCCCTGATCAGACTATGTTTTCCTATGTGGTGTGTAGTGTAGTTGATCGACTGGGCTGGCCTAAACCGGGTCGACGCCCACGATCAGACTACAGCTTCTCTGGTATGAGCTGGGTGGCAGGAGATTGGTCTGGGGCTGGCCTATGCGGGTCAACGTTCCGGACCAGTTGATCGCAGCAGCTGTGCGTGGTTTTCGTGACTGGTGGAAGGGGCGCTGACGGGTTGTCCGGTCCACCGCACCATGCGAGTTGGTGGGTGGTCGAAGGGGCGCCGGAAGTCAGTTGTCCGCCCAGTGTGTTTAATTTAGACGTGAGGGGCAAAGATCGAGATCTTTTTAAACAGGCAGCATAAATGGGTAGCTAGTCAGGGATGGGCGAGCATACCCAGACGTGTTCTACAGATTTGTATTTGGTCTTTGCAGGTAACTCGAAGCGTGAGCAGTCGCACGAGGACGTGCTAATGTCAGTCCGGCCGTGACGGCGCTTCGATGTTTTGAGAGTGTCAAGAAACGTCAAAAATGACAGCGGACATTTGACCAGCGTTGATAGACGTTTCTTCACTCTGACACAACTCCGAGCTCTTTTGCACGCGGCCGTCAGACAAAATATAATCCGTTTGCATCGCGCTCAAGCAAGACGTGTTCGGTGGAGTGTCATTATTTTAAGATTAATTAGAAAGTGCTGATTGCAATACTGTTAATAGTTTCTTAAAATTAATAATCGTGCATCGTTGATCAACTTCAACACGTGGTTTTAATTCTCCTCGCCCGCCTACCCACGATAGCTCAGCAGCCGCAATGAACCCAGAATCGTTTGATAATAGCCATGTGCCGTTAAATACATTCTTGAATATGTTTATAAAACATTAAAAAAAAACATAAAAAATATAGAAAATGGTGGTCGGCCGGTATCGGGAGCAGGGTCCACGCTATCGGTGGTTAGGGCTCCAGAGACAGGAACCTCCTCACGATGCGAGTCGTATCGAGAGGTACTGCCTTCTGAATCAGGCCCTTGATCCAACCGCCTAACGAGAGCCTCGAAAGATGTTGATCGAGGCTTACGGCCATCAGGCTATTGGTCGATACGACAATCGGCACAATGACAGCCAAGCTTACATTCCACACGTTAACAACCTCGTGTGCTAAGTCGAGATGTTTAATTTGTTTCTCTTTCTCAGCTTTCACGAGGTTCTCGTCACGCGGAATGGTCATATCGACAATCATTGTGCGGCGCGCTAATCGATCTATCACCACTATATCAGGCTTATATTGGCGACAATAGTCCTGTCAGTAATGCTAATGATAGACCGATCCCAGTACAACGTGATATGGTCATCTTCGAGAACTGGATCGGGCACATACTTGCAATATGGTACCTTACCTCAGAATCCACTAGTTTATATTTCAAAGCAGTTGCTGGTGAATAATCCTGGCTACTAGGTTATGCCTGTGCATGTACTCGCCGTTAGCCAGACGAGAACAACCAGAGATAATATCTGATGGACTCACTCGGACGATGGCATGCCCGACACACGTCAACCGTCCCGTCTTTCATACTTAATATGTCTCCGGTAGTTATTCGTCAAAATAACTTCGTCCATAATTGCACAGACGAAACCTTCAGTTTCCCCGAAAAGGTCACCAAAACGTAGCCAGGATACGGACGCTAAGAAATCTACACCGGGCTCATGAAGAGCCCGATAGAAGTTGCCGTGAAGCTCCTTGCTTTGCCATACCTCCTTGCGGTCATCGGTAGTAAGTACTACAGGTTTGCGCCAGTTCTCTTTAGCCATGGAGAGCGGAGTGAGTCCCTTGTCCATTGCGACCACATCACGGTGCATGCATACCCACTTCGGCTTTTAAAAAATATTCCCTGAGCCTGCACACTGTGCGGCTGTAGAGGGTCTTCGCATTTAAAAAGCCTCGACCCCGCACTTTCGCGGTATTTATGGTCTCATCACCGATGATCGTGGTTGATGCATCCGGTTTACGGCAAGCAGTGTACGCACCCTCCTATCCAGGCAGTTAAGTTATGACCAGTTTTAACCCGCGGCGTCCGTTCACGAACATGCTGCGTGGGTCTGCACCATCCAGCTCAACCATTTTGTAGGGAACCGAATGATCCAACACACGCGCCACCATAATGACCAGTGAGACATTTAAGAGCGCGTACACGGGTCCACTAGCGCCACTCCTTTAAAAAAATATTATCTCGTGACTGAGAAGGAATTTTGAAAAACGGCTCAAAAGTGACCTCGGTAAGTGTGTCAAGATTTTTCTAATACCTTTTATAAACTTTCATATTGAGACACGAAGCAACAAAATTCGATCTAAACAAAAGCCGCCACATTCGTTTAGATCGTATTTTGTTGCTTCGTGTCTCAATATGAAAGTTTAAAGGTATTAAAAAATTCTAGACACACTTACCGAGGTCGTTTATTGAGCCGTTTTTCAAAACTCCATCTCAGTCACGAGATAATACTTTTTTAAAGGAGTGGCGCTAGTGGACCCGTGTGCGCCCTCTTAACTTTTAAATGTTTAAGGGCTAATTTTACCAAAGTCAGATAACTAGTCAGATAACAGCTTTAGTATGGAAAAACTGTCAACAATTCAAAAAAAAATCTCAAGATAAGACTTTTCTAGGTATAAAAAATTGGTGAAATTCTCCCAAGTACATATATGTAAATTCTCTATACGAGTAGTAACAAAAAATACTGTTTTATGTAATAATGCTATTTTTATTGTATTTTTTAAATGGTTTTCAAAATTGTTGTTGCTTGTTCATATTCCTTAGAAATGTTACCATTGAGAAAGTAAATCGAAATCCGTGTGCCTGCTCAAAAGCCAAGGCTTTGGCTTATTCAAAGGGCCGCCTCCACGTTTCGGTTCGTTGCTCTGTTGTCTCTTGTCTTTCTTGCAAGCGTGCCATATAAATCTATGAAAAAAATTAAAATAAAAGTTAGTTTCAGATGCGCGTACAGTCGACTGCACGATGACCTTGAGCTGGTCTAGCGTAGTAGGTACGGTGCACGGTGTTTCAATAGAAAGAAACCAGATTGCAACTAAAAAGTTCAAAACAAGATCACTTTTGAAGCAGTCTGATGCAGTTCTTGGCAGTTATTTTAGTTCAATCTCAGACATAATGCCACCAACTGCATCAGACCGTTTAAAAAGTAAGCTTGTTTAGTTCTTTTGAGTTGCAGTCGGGTTTGTTTTTATTTTTCAACCAATTTTGTGGATATTTTTGGAATTATCTCTTTATTTCCTTACCCCACATGTTCTAAAATCCGCCATTTTCATTTTATAAAAACTGAACCTAGCTTATAGGTACCAAATCATCGCGTGACCTAGACGAGTTGATAGACACCTCATATATTAAAATCCATCCAGTCGAGTGCTTTCGAGGGTATAAAGAAGAAGAAAGAAGAAAAGAAGACACACATGAAAGACATAACCCCGTCTTTCCGTCGCGCTGTCGGGTTATAAGAAGAGAGCTTAGACTGTTTTTGTTACCATAGACGTGTGACCTACTGAACATGTAGGTATAGGTATCTACCCACCTACTTATATTGTAGTTTGTAAACAAGGGTTGCTTCTGCGCAATAAATCTGTTTTCATCTTTAGCGCGCCGGAGTGTATTAAAGGTTCAAGTAGTGCAAACCTTGGAGTCCTGATTGTCTGGTTATGGACTGGGCAATTGTATTCCCAATCTGGTAGTTGGAGTATATAAATAATTTCTTCATTGTCATCAGCAGCTTCTCCTGGTTTTGTTATAGATGAAGCGTAAGGCTGTAAGACCAAATAAATACATTATTTAAGTATTCATTATGTTGAATTGAAACCGTTATACCTACTTTTAATTAAATTATAACTTAATTCCACTATTTAAAACAGAGACATCTATCAACCCTAAACGACAACATAGTATTTGGTGAGTTGGCATGGCTGAGGCCTCTATTAGCAATGATTTAAAAAGCTTTTATATTGAACCACTAGATGGCGGTAGGGGTTGAGTCAGTGATAGTCCGACAAGATACTTACGAAGACACTCGGGGCACTCAAATTTTCGCTTGGATCCAAGAATCCGTCGAGAATTTGTTGGTTGACCTTATGTTTACGAGCCAAGTTAAAGTTCTTGGAATTTTCCTGTGTCATGGGAAACGTGATCAAGGGGCGCCTGAGGAAGAGTAGGTTATGTATGATTAGGTTGTAAGCAAGAAGTAGACTGATATCAAAGAAGGTAATTTTATCAAGGTGAGTTTCCAGAATGATAGATTATAAAAGGAGTAGGTAGGATAGGAATATATATGTATTGCTGATTCTAATGAATGAAGAATGAATGTTACGGTCGCGAATCATATTTTAATCAAAATACAACCTGACAGTGACCTGCAAATTGCAAAAAACGTAACAAAATTTGAATTTTGCGGGCTACCCTGAAGGGTACGCCTTAACACAAAAATTGCTGTTCCATACATTTTGATCGCGTAGGTATTGCACTTTTCAATGAAATAGCAGTTTTTTTTTGATAACCGCCTAAAAACTTCTACGCTAGGAGTCTAGAATTATGTGCTGAATTCATGGTTATAGTTTGCGTGGCGTTGTCCCTGCCAGCCTGTCTATAATTAGTATTTACGTAGTAGGCGTACCAACCTACTTTAGAGATACATACCTACCAATTAGCGAACCTGACTCATCAAGACATAAAAAAAAAATGCTGTCTTGTTTTAGGTTTAATAATACCCACTACATTGATTTGAGTTATCTTATTCCTTGATAGGTAGGTACCTAAATAATAAGTACTTACTTATTGGCCTTGCTTCCTTAGCAAGGCCTGCTTCTTGCTTAATTGATCAAAATAAAAATAAAACTTAAGTTACCCAAAGGCAAGGCTACTTACGTTTTTTTTCTTGTCAATTCGAATAATTCGAATTGAAATGTAGTATTTTTTAAAGGCTTTTGTTTGATGGGAGCGTAAATGTCTTTTTTTTTTGTTTTTAAATTTGTTAGCTAAATTATGGGAAACTCACTTGTACGCGGTGCACCCCATATTTAACGAGACTGTTGTGAGAACGTTGCCCATAGATGGCACCTTGCCATCCTGACCAGAATGTAAGTAGGTATTAAGCCTCGTTTAAGCTACACGCAACAGCTTACATGCGCAAACTGAATGCGTATAGGTACATAATTATAAACGGGGATGCGCCTAAGATAGCCTGAAATTCAAATCCTCTTACGTTTTTTGCAATTTGTAGGTCAGTATCAGGTTGTATGATCTAAATATGTTTCGCAGCCGTAACAAATATGGCTTTACATAATTATAATCATTAGAACCGGCGATACAACTCCGTACATTAGAATTGCCCTCTAATGTCATGATTTCATGAAATAGTCATTCAATAGGGTAATATGAACTTAGAAAGATGATTGATGATTTTTATGATTATAATTCTATAAATCGGGCTACATTGGCTCATCTCCCTTAAGTTGGGCCCAGACGTGTGTAATGCATCATGTAATGTAATACGAATAGTGTGGATGCAAACTCGACGCTAATCCTGTATGTGTTCGACAGCGAGAGCCTCTGTGTTCGCGCTAAAAACCGACATCCGATGGATCAGCGCGAGCGCCAGCCTGTTAGGAAGAAAAGAGTTTCGTGTCTTAGTTTTCCTACCTCTTTAATGATTTCTTCTTTTGATATTGACTATATTCCTTTTGACATCTTTTAATCTCGTTTTATACTTTCGCTTGTCTTCCTGTTTTTTCTTCATGATGTGTCAACAATAAATTTTGAACACAACATAGAGTTAATTATTACTAGCGTGATAAAAATATTAACAGGTTGGACCAGGACCCAGAATGTAAATGATCATAAAAATCGCAGAAATGTCGGACAGCGGAAATGGTAACGGGAGTTCCCAGACACATGAAACTGGAATATCAAGCAGTATGGCATGCCATCAATCGAAAAACTCGACGGTAATAGCAACTATGCAACTTGGAAATTCTTGATGGAGCTATATCTAATACACGACAATCTTTGGGAGTACACGAGTGTTACACCTGAAGCCACGGATGTACAAGGTATGAGAAGGGATCAGCGAGCTCGAGCAAAGATTTGCTTAATGCTCAGGCCCCATTGCTTAGTTCATGTGCGCAAAGCGAAAACAGCTAGGGAAGCATGGGACGCTCTGAGCAATGCGTTTGAAGACAAGGGTCTTAACAACCGGTGCCGCTTATTAACAAAGTTGGTAAGCATGAGACTGGAGCAATTTTCAACGGTTAGAGAATATGTGACGTCAGTTATGGCCACGTCACAGGAGTTACATGACCTTGGAAAGGAAGTCGACGATGAACTGTTGGCTGCACTTTTGTTACAAGGACTAACCCTAGATTTTCAACCAATGAGATTAGCCATAGAGAATAGTAATATTAAGCTTACTACCGACTATGTGAAGACGAAGCTCTTTCAGATGGAAGATACCTTCTCGGCTAGCTCAAGTGTAAGACAGCCATCAGCATTGCTGACTAAGAATCACAAGAGCAAGGCTACACCCAAAAAGAAACCGAAAGGGAAGGTCAAGTGCTTTATTTGTGAAGGACCACACAAAGCACACGAATGTCCAGATAATCCGAAACAACAAAGGAAGGAAGCACTACAAGCCTATGCGTTTGGCGCACGACTAGAACCGGATGTTTCGTCGAGGTGCTGGATCATAGACTCTGGAGCATCAACACACATGACGAATTTTAAATCGTGGTTTAAGGACTTAAAGGACACTTCAAAGCCTTTGAGGGTGACATGTGCTGACGGTAATGAGGTATTGGGTAAAAGGAAAGGAACGGTAGTATGTGAGTCAATAGGTTTGACTATCAACACAATGTTACGTATGTATCTAAGTTATCATCTAATTTATTAAGTGTGAATGCAATCGTGAAAAAGGGTCACGTGGTGGTATTTACAGAAAAAGGGTGCGACATCTTTAAGAGTGATGGTTGTGAGATTCGAGGTAAGGCTGTAGTGAAAGGTGTGGAAGAACGAGGCATATACAAAATTAAATGCTGTTCACAGGGTTCTGCGCTAGCTACTACAGAAGGGGACTCAATTATGCTATGGCATCGCCGGTTGGGTCATTTGGGTATCAACAATCTCAAACTACTGAGAGATAACATGGCGACAGGGGTAAGTTTTCCTAACACTTCAGCTCAACTTGAGTGTATACCATGTATTATGGGGAAGCAAACCAAGAAACCATATAAAAAGTTGAATGCTACCCGAGCTAAGGAAGTGCTAGAGCTTGTGCACTCGAATGTGTGCGGACCTATGGAGGTGCCTTCCGTTAGCAAATTCAGATATTTTTTGACGTTTATTGACGATTTTACGCGAAAAACTTTTATTTATTTTTTGAAACAAAAGAGTGAGGTATTCGAAAAATTTGTAGAGTTTAAGGAGTATGCCGAAAAACAAAGTGCTAAGAAGCTGAAGATCTTACGCACCAATAACGGCACCGAGTTCGTCAACAAACGGATGGATAACTATTTGAAGCAATTCGGAATTCAGCGTCAACTAACGGTGGAATATACGCCAGAGCAGAACGGCATCGCTGAACGCGCAAATACTATCTGCGAGAAAGCAAGAAGCATGCTTCAAGATGCTAATTTGGCGAAACGCTTTTGGGCAGAGGCTGTCCATCATGCAGTGTTCTTGAAGAACAGATCACCAACGATTGCGGTGAAAAATGTTACGCCAGAAGAGAAATGGTCAGGTAAGAAGTGTGACCTGAGTACAGTGAAGACTTTTGAATGCAATGCTTTTATGCACATTCCTCAACAGAAGAGAGGTAAGTGGGATTCGAAAAGCAGAGAACTGATTCACACAGGTTTCTGTGATAACGCAAAACCATATCGACTTTTAGACTTCAATACCGGCCAAGTATTTAAGGCAAGTGACGTGGTGTTTTTGTAAATCGAAAACATCATGATAAATCGAATTTAGAAGAACATCCAGAAGAAATACTCCAAATTTCTGAAGTTGAAAACGAACCCGTGATAGGACACAACGAAGGATCTGATATGCTGCAAACACCAGAAGGTGAAGCCGAAGCAGACATTGGCCCTAGGGTAGATCAAGGTGAAGATGGCGATAGCCAGAGAGAGGATCAACCAACTGAACCTGAGGATCATGGAGATCCGGAGTCCATTGTGGACGATGTGGATGTATTTGAAGACTGCGAATCGATTACAAATGTCGAAGAGGAATCTCACCAAAGTGGACGGAGGTACCCACTGAGAGATAGAAGACCCAAGCAGTTCCCGGATTACATCCTGTATCAAGCTGCTGAATCAAATCAGAATCCAACTACGGTTCGAGAAGCATTGTCAAGAACTGACAGTAAAGCATGGAAGTCAGCGATTCAGGAGGAGCTGGATGCGATTAAGCAAAATAAGACTTGGACCTTAGTCAAACCACCAGCCAAATGCAACGTCGTTGATTCGAAATGGCTTTTTCGAATCAAAGAAGAGGCGGGAAGTAAGAAGAGATATAAAGCTCGACTGGTTGCAAGAGGCTTTAGTCAGAGATATGGGGTGGATTATGACTAGACTTTTTCTCCAGTTGTTAGACATAGTTCACTTTGAGTCCTTTTAGCGATGGCTGCTCATGAAGGCTTTAATGTTGATCAGATGGACGTGAAAACAGCGTCTTTGAACGGAGACTTATCTAAGACTGTCTATATGAAGCAACCGGAAGGATTTGAGGAGAAAGGAAAAGAAGATTATGTGTGTCTTCTTAATCGATCGCTTTATGGATTAAAGCAATCCCCTAGAGCTTGGAACAGCAAGTTAAATAATGAGTTGTTACATCTTGGCCTCAAACGATCCAAGAATGAACCATGCGTGTATACAAGATCCAAAGACAAGAAGGTCATCATTCTAGCAGTATACGTGGATGACATGCTTATATTCTGGAATGACGCACAGGAGTTGCAAAAGTGAAAAAACACCTCATGTCTAAATTTGAGATGAAGGATCTTGGTAAGGCAGAACTAATCTTGGGGATGCAAATAACGCAGAACGAGACAGAAATCAAAATTGACCAAGAGAAATATGTCAATAAAGTTTTGAAGATGTTCGGGATGGATGACTGCAAAATTGCTACAACGCCATCAGTTACTGGTCAAAGACTGGAGAAGCCAGGACCAGAACATAAATCGGATCCGAGCATTCCGTATCAAAATTTAATTGGTTCTCTGATGTACTTGTCTGTTTGCACGAGGCCAGACATAGCACATGCAGTATATTATCTGAGTCAATTTAATAGTTGCCACAGTGACGAGCACTGGACGGCCGCAAAACGGGTACTCAGATATTTAAAGGGTACTAAAAGCTTTGGCCTAAAGTACAAGAAGAATAATAATAGCAATGATTTACAGTGCTATGCAGATGCAAGCCATGCCACATGCTATGATAGGAGGCAACACCGGAGTAGTTTTCCTATTGAAAGGAGGAGCAGTGTACTGGGAGAGCAAGAAACAGAGAACAGTAGCTCTTTCAACTGCAGAGGCAGAATATGTGGCAATATCTGAAGCTACAAGAGAAGCAATATTTCTTAAAAGATTTATTGCAGAGATCAGTGGTCTACCAGAAGTGATTGTCAAGATCTACAGCGACAGTCAATCTGCAATTGCTATTGCACAGAATCCTGTGCACCATCAACGTACAAAGCATATTGACGTACGCCACCACTTTATTAGAGAAGCCATTGAGAATGGGCATGTTAGGATAGAGTATGTGGAGACGACTCGAATGGTGGCTGACAGTCAGACTAAAGCTTTGTTGAGAGGAAAGTATGAATGGTGTGCGGAAGGAATGGGTCTAGAAGAATGAAATTCAGGAGGAGTGTTAGGAAGAAAAGAGTTTCGTGTCTTAGTTTTTCTACCTCTTTAATAATTTCTTCTTTTGATATTCACTATATTCCTTTTGACATGTTTTAATCTCGTTTTATACTTTCACTTGTCTTCCTGTTTTTTCTTCATGTGTCAACAATAAATTTTGAACACAACATAGAGTTAATTATTACTAGCGTGATAAAAATATTAACACAGCCCGACCGTTACATGTAATGCTCGTAGTACCGTCCACACGCAGAATTCGCGTTACATTATACGACACATTACACTGCACATCACACACGTCCGATGGACCCGGTTTAATACAAGCTTCTGCAAACACAAAACAAAAGATGTGTGATGTCTCGTGTCGCGCCTATTTGAAGGAGCCTTTAGTTTCGCTAGTTTAGTTATAAAGGAAAACCGAACTCACATACCTGAACGGATCCATATACAGGGCTCTTTGGGGCAGCTTAAAGTGTGCCTTAATGTAGTCTTCGTCCAGGAGTTGGAAGTCACTCCGGCCTTCTCCAGTCGATGCTAAGGCCGGGCGTGGCTTGCCGCCGCTACCAAACTGATTGGCTGCTCGCGGGTCATCGCGCGGCACCAGGCAGATCAGTGGAAGGTTGGCCCTACTTGCTGGGCCCGCGGCTGGCTGCCCACCGTGACATTGACAACATCTGTACATAATAAGACACTCAAAAGAAACGAATCATCATAATAATCATAATCAGCCTATAATGTTCCCACTGCGGGGACGCAGGCCTCCTCTCATAGAGAGGGAATGGGCTGTAATCCACCACGCGGGCCCAGTGCGGGTTGGTAGATGTCACATGTCTTCGAATTTTTGGTTCTAGGACATACATAAGAAAGAAACGAAGTACGGTCAATAGACCGTAACTATTCGTTTCTTTTGAGTGTGTTTTGAGAGTGTGAGGAACGATAACGCAATTATCAAACAAATTCCTTTACCATACAGCAGCCGCATGTCACCTTTTTGAACAGTAATTTTCATTTAATGTTGGCAATGAAAGTTAGAAAAATAATAAGGTAGAAGTAAAAAATAACCATAAAGCGCTTAACATATTAATTCCTTGACTATAGATCTAGTGTCGTTGTGTTAAGGCTCTTAAAGTAAAATTAAATAAAGAAAGCTAATAATAATGTGAGCGAAACTTGAAAGGCTCCAATGCATTCCTATGATATGAAGGCCCGATTTGCTGTGCCTGGCAGGGTCCACCATGATCATGTCTTTGTAAAACCTACCACCTGAGAAAGGAGAAGCTGAAAGGAATGGCGTGAGCGAGAAGTCCATTCACACGCATCCGCTTTAAATGCGAATATGTGCGGACGCTTTGGAGGGCTGTTCAAAATAAATAAAGATTCCTACAGACGACAGGCTAATCCGTGAGTGGAAGAGAGCAATCATACCTACATCACCTACATGATAGGTAAGTCAGCCTCAAAAAGATGTTTACATTGACAAGAATACATTCAATTGTCTACAATCTTTATTTCTTTATTGAATCAGTGTATTGCGGCGACTAAACATATTTCCCATTGGGTAAGGACTTGAATGCAGCTTGATGCAGCACTTATTATGGAACACAAATTGTAGACAATCAAATGAATTCTTGTTGATGTATGCATCTTATTGACTGACTGTTCATAAACGCGGGAATCAACAATTTCCGCCTGGGTGACAACTACAACAAAGCACAGAATATAGGTCGTTTCGCCGGTATCGCGACCACCTTCAGTAGGCGACCATTTGACGGACTAAGTTTCTATAAGTCAAGATAATAGTATTTGTAGAGGTAACATAAATAAATAAATAATCTAACGTGCTTTTTACATAATTATGAAATAAGAATTTACACAGTTTGAAACAAATGGGTTAACACGGAGCCGACAAAAAATTGCTCAGTGTGCGGCTTGATTCAGTGGTGAGTGGACACACCGCGAGTTGGAAAAAAAATAACACGGCGCGCAGCGCTCAAAGGTAAGTTTTATTACTTATTTCATGTTTTACACACAAGTTAGATGTTAAATTGTACAATCGATAAGTTTTAGTTATTATTTAGTTGTATTTTGCTATTTTTAAACTTATTATTAATATATAATCAAGTGGTCGGTAATCGAAATGCTTATTTATCAAAAACGTTAGATAGCGACCATATGGTCGCAAACCGACGAGAACCGCATTATTTTGTTTTGATTTATATGATTCTAAGGTTTCATACAGGACAGGACTCTTACAATTTTGAATGTAGCATTGTAAAAGTTTTTCTTTTTAGTTCTTTGGTAAGCGACCACCAGTTTCTTTGAAAGAACTTTGTTTAATTTACGTATAAAATTGAGTGCTAAATAGGTGGTGGTAAACCAAAATAATCGAAATAAAGACATTGGTTTCCGACTACCATAATTTAGTATGAGAGAAATAACGGCCGCTAACAGAAATAAGTATGAAAGTTCATGGAGTATACGACCACGTCTGATTTTTTTAATTTGGTTGGTTATTTGTATGTGGTTGTACATAATCTGTCGAAAACTAAATATAATTATTTTTCAGTTCAGTTTAAAACAAAATTAGTCATAACAACAACAATAACTTATTTTATATTACTTTTTTTTAGATGGAGCTCCCAAATAATTCAGTCAACAAAAAAAAAAAAAAACTGTCCGGTACACTGAAGAAGCCCTAAAAAGAGGTCTGATGATATTCGAAATGAAGGGAAGGGAATAAGAGAAACATGTAGACTGTATCAGATCCCAAGGACCACAATACAAGATCGGCTTAGTGGCAAGAGGTGTGATACAATCGAGACAAGGGGACCAGATCCTGTATTGGGTATAGAAGGTGAGAAAAAAATTAAAGAATGACTATTATTTTATTTTTATTTTTTGTTATTTTGTTTATATTAAATGAGAAGAATACACAGAACATGATTCCATAAAGGTCTTACACCTTTATTTGTATGAATATCATATTGAATAAAAGGAAAAAAAAAACAGTAGATCAGATACTGTTGCAGTTGCCGATAATCTAACATAATTATGAATAAGAAACGCGGAATATGTTTCCTAAAATAATATTAAACCTGATGACTAGAAAATATTGAATTTGATTATTTTTAAATGTCAAACATATTTAGGATATTGTTTGACTAATGAATAATGATTGTTAATTCTATTACAACTATGAAGTTCCTACGAAATCCTATCCCATCCTATTTTTCTTTCTTTTTTCTTTTCTTTCTAAATGTAAGATTGTTATTTTTTTATTATAAGTAAACATTACACCAAATGATTAAGTACTATATTTGTTTTTATTAAGAGGCAAAAATTAAAAAAAATTTTAAAGCGATTATAATTGTTTTAATGGCATATTTTTCATATTAAAATAGCGGTCGCAAACCAGCTCACTGGTGGTCATTAACTGATAAAAATGGTCGTAAACCGACGTTTTCGCTATATTTTCACTTTTTCAGCATTTTATAAATATTTTTGTATGAATGTATTTTATTTTATGTTTTAATATCCAAACTAGATTATATTTGGGACAAATTCACATTAACATATACTATTTTGCGCATAGGCAACATTTTTTTTTCCTCATCTTAAGTGAGCAACCCAGCTAACTGGTCGCTAACCGGCGCAATGACCCTAGTAACTAATCGCGGCGTCGCTGTCGCTCACGGCAAACTTCACGTTGCGGCAGAAAGGGACGCACTTATACCGGAAAACGAAATCACAATATAACTGGCCCGGCAATATTTCAATATTTTCGAATGTGAAGCGATCGTTCGGCAATATTGCCGGCTACACGTGAAAATGCTTGGCCATACCAAACATGTGCGGCTATATGACCGGGCCATTACTGCAATATTGCATAGTCTGGTTGGTATTGCTGGCAATGTTGCCGGCCACTGGTTGCAGCCACATAGTGCAGTAAAATATTGCCCGTTTAGAAGCACCTTCAGGGCCACACTTAAAACATCGCTGGCAACGTGTTGCAGCCACATAGTGCATATGGCCCGTTTAGGAGCGTCCTGAAACATAAAAAAATCACTTACGCGGAAGCCATTTTTTGCAGAACTGGTACCTAGTGCCTGTACTGATAATTAAACTTTATTTATTTTTACTTGGATACTGACATTTTTTTATTTTTTTTTATTTTGTGAAACTAAAAATATTGCATTATCACCAATGATTTTCACAAAAATTGGTTCCTGATTTTTTAAGTCATCTGTTTGTCATTGTATGTATTTTTTTGTTTTTGACTATTTTCCTTCTGGCCTACAACACATACATTAACTGAGTAAAACCTTTTTAAACAGTAAAATTTATTCACTTTCACCTTGTTAGCTCTGGCCATTACTGGAAGCTTTCAGTAAGTACTTTCCGTAGCTACCTAGAGGGAAATGATTACCAAACAGTTTAAACCTGCACCGCAGTCGCCCTAAATTACAGACCAAGTTACTACTACTAAAAGGTTATTGACTCGTCAAGTTAAACAGTGTCCCAATCCTAATACACAGGGTAACAAAATAAAGATGAAACATTCAATATTCGGGTAGGGGCGCGGGGCGGGCGCGTGTGGGAGGCACGTGGCCGCACTTTTCTACGACGATAGATTCACCGTCAGCGCTAGGCACACGCCGGCCTGTTTGCCAACGATCCGATGTTTATCCGTCGCCCCAGGCCACGAATTTATTGCGTTCTATGCGCTCAACGATTTTAGCCAAGTTGTTTTAAAGATTTTATTTGAGTTGGCTGTTGCGATTATTTATATTAATATACTAGCTGACCCGTGCCCACTTCGTTGGGCGGTAAACATTTTTATTTGTGATGAAATTATGACTGTGGTTCGGTTAAAACTTAGTGCTATGATTTATTTTGATCTAACGATTAAAATGTTTTTTTTTTAATATAAAAAGCTACGTTTTGTGACTTAGACATATGCTGTAGCTGATTTTTTTGTAGGTATTATGAAGTTCTACAACTTTTCTCTAGAACTCAATCATATATCTCTCATCGTTAAGGCAGCGTTCGTAATAAACATTTTCGTTCGACCGTTTTTTCTCCGACTTACTTTGCAAATACAACTACCACGAAAAAGTCTTTTCAGTTTTCGGGTTAATATAAAGCCTATGACACTCACAAATAACGTGGCTTTCTATTGGTAAAATAATTTTCAAAATCAGTTCAGTAGATCCAGAGATTACCCCCTACAACCTCACAAACTTTACCTCTTTATAATATTAGTAAAGATTTTTGTTTTCGTGTGGCGACAGCTTTGAGTAATTTTTTCATTGTAAAGCCTGCCCGGTGGTTTTTACAGGTTTAGCCTGATTGTTTCAGGTGTATTTAAAAAAAAAACAATAATCCTCTTAAGCTTTGTCATCATAGAATAGAATACTCTTTATTATGTACACCATAAAAATTACAGATATAAATGTAGAAATTCATCATTTGTCATAATCTAGGTGTTGGAACCTACGTTCAAATGTCTGATAGGGCCACTGTGCTCGTTCCTACTTAACCGAGAAGAAGCATTACTGACCTAAAGCTGGACAGTAATTTGATGGTGGAAAATGCAATATCATCTATTGTTTTCTGGTGACCTTTTGGGTTGATAGGTTTTACAATCTATAACGTTACACGAACAACAAAAATGGTATCGATATTAATCAGTCTGTGAAGTTTACACAAAAAAAAAACTGATTTTTTAAACTAATATTTCAAGTGAATACAGAAATTGCGGTCGAAAAGCCCACAAAAAAAAACATCAAACATTTTGTTTTTTGTTTTATCATGTTTAGATGTTGATATCCATCACGTCTGCGAAGTTTCGCTAGCTAATTTAATTTGACCCTGTATTTCCTGTATATTTAATTATACCCTGTAATCATTGTTATGTATTTGTTTATTCTTCAGAAAGCTTGCAGTAATATATATAAGTAAATAATGTATAATTCAATCTACCTGACATTTCCCAACTATGATGGGGTCCGCTAAATAATGTACAATTCACGCTAACAATTGCCATTTACAAGCTTCCCGAAATGAAAACTATATACCTACACTACATAGCCATAAGTTAACATATAGTTAGGTAGTATATTAGTTAGTATATATATTAGTTATAGTTAGGTTTTTTTTTTAGTTTTTTTTTTTTGTTAATATATATATATATAATGTTAGTTAATAAATGTAATTTTAGCTAAGGAGTCGATCTAATTCACTTTTAATAATAATCAAGAGCGCTCTTTATAATTTAATTTGGTTTTTGAATGAAATGTTACTTACGTTACCGACGTAGTACCTATACCCCATGTCGGTAATAGTCGTGTTTTATATGAAACTAGCTTTTGCCCGCGGTTTCGCCCGCGTGGAGGTTGGTCTTAAACCATCTTCGCATTATTGCCTTATTAATGAAACCGGTTTGGAGCACATCGGTTGGATGGTTTCAAAGTCTATAACGGACTTTTTGTTTTTTATATAATACTAGCTGCGCCCCGCGGGTTTACTCGCAGTGGTATGAAATATACCTACTTTAAGACCTATTCTCAGACCTACCAAATATCTATACACAAAATTCTTCATAAAAATCGGTCAAGCCGTTTCGGAGGAGTTCGATAACAAACGCAATGTGACACGAGATTTTTATATATTAGAATAAACAGGGATAAATTTTAACCAGTGTGCAAGCTGTGGCCATGAATTCAGCATAATTATGATTCTAGACCACTAGCGTAGAAATTTTTGGTACATTACAAAAAAAAATTGAGCGCGTAAGTATTGCACTTTTCTATGAAACAGCAGATTTTTTTTTGATAACCGACGAATATTTTCTGTGCTAGGCCACAGTTTGCGCACTAGTTAAAATTTCTTCCTGTATAGATATATAGAATAAAAATGTATATTTTAACTTATTTAACTTCTGTAAATAGGTTTCTACAAACACTTTTTTGCACGTAAAGAATATAAAAAAAAAAAAAACTAGTTGTCTGTATTTCCTATCCGACTACTCTGAGAAGAAAAACCGAATCAAACTCAGAGGTCACTCTCTTTTAAAGTCCAGACATAATCTTTGTCAGATCATGTGCAGAGGGCCATGTAGATTAGCGTATGAAATGTCAGATTATATCATCAAGTTATAAAATTTGTTTGACGTGTTAAACTGTTTGTACAAACCTACTAACAGAAATAAAATCTTTTATCATTTATCAATAGTCTTATGACAGATCCAGTCAGTGCACGCATTTATCAGTAATCGTGCAGCTCAAATCAGAACTTAAGGAGCTCAACGGATATAAGTAGATATACTGGATGTTATCCTCTATCCTTGTGTCCTACTATATGCGCATACATAACTCTATCTAAGGAACAGTAAGGGAGAGTCAGTCGCGTAAATGAATCTCTGATAATCGGCTGTTGATCAAATGATTTCTGTTTTGAAACAAACGGCTTCGATTTGCCCTAAAACCCTATTATTGGCGCAGTATGTCATTACCCCAAAACTCCCAACCCTAGCCTCCCTAAGGGTGTCTGCGAACGTGCGACTATTTGTCTAGCGAACTGACGACAAATTGAACGGCAGTCGTGTTGCGTTATTGTCAGCGACTGTGGCGTGACGTAACTGCCAAATGACGAGTAGAGTATTGAACTAAAGAGTGATAATAATATGGAGGTTCTTGTTCTATCGTTTCGTACATAGCATCCATACTAATATTAAAATCACCAAAGTATCTCTGCCTTTCTGTCTGTCCGTCTGTCTGTTATCTATTCAAGCCTAAACCACTAAACTAGGTAAAATGGTCTGAGCACTGAGCGGCGGCGGGGTATTTGCTTAACTTAAGTACATAAAATTCCAATAAAATTTATCACAATCACGTTCATATTGACAGTTCAGCCACGTTCATTGCGTTATTTACGTTATTGAGCGTATAATTTTTTCAAACTTTTAAAGCAATGGATTAGGAATTTCGTTCAGAACCCTCGACTTATGATTGAAAGTGAGTTACGAATTTAGGGTGCTGATCGCGTAGAACTAGTTTGTACTACAAGCTATCGCTATGAGAGACAGGTAGATCGTCAAGGATCTGGCGAAGGACACAGCTTACATTTTTGTATTAAAAATAATAGAGAGATCACGGGCAACAGCTAGTATAACATAATCAGCCTACCACGTTCCTAATGCTGGTAGTCAGACCTTTGTCTCTGTGAAAGGGCGCGAGCCCTAGTCCACCATGCAAGGCCAATGCGGGTTAGTTTACATGACGTACAGTAGGCCGCACGTACGGCATCAAATATCATATTGGGAAAGCAATACACACTTTTTTTTACAATTTAAGGCTTTCTTGGGTAGAAAACAACTTTATAACGTGATACAGCGCTATCCATTAAAGTTTTAACAAAATACAAGAATTTCAATAAATCTTACTACATAAATAATTAAATGTGATGCATGTTATTCTAAACTTCGGTCAATGTGACGTAATTGTTCACGAAATCAAGCCATCAAGTACATGGCCTTGACGAGCTGATCTTGGTAACTGAGATACTATTTTCATGTGTTTATTAATTAGCAATGATCTTGAGATGTCGTATATTGGCTTATCAAATGATTACACACTTGACTACGTCATTGAGGAACTTATATTAATAAGGGCCCTATAGCTTGGGCTGGTCTAACGCAGTTCTGAGTTTCAATAAAATAAGCGGCCAGCTCTTACTGGTTTCGTTACCACTGACCTGGGGCCTACCTATCTTCAAATTTTTGTTTCAAAGACCTTCTGGTTTTTTGACGATGATTTTCTTGCAAAACGAGGGACCAGCAGCTTTAATCGCTATCTTCAAATTTCGTCGATATTTCTGCTCCATTTCTTTTTTACAAAACGTGTTAAGACATTTACGAAAACTTCATGTAGAAAAGGAACGTTTTTGTTTATTTAATTCGGTAATATTCTCAAAAATATTTATCCTTGCTGCGTGGACCACAGTTTAGGTGTTATATTTTTTAAATCTTTAATGCTTTGTGGTCTATTATTTAGTAAATATCTTTACAAATTCTTTACTAAATGTCACAAAAACTATTTTACAATACTTTCCGAGATCTAGCTGATGGTCTGTGAGAACTGAGGGGCCACACTGTTTGAGCTGTAGTTTTTAACATATTTGTTTACAAATTCCCAGATTCGTTCTACAATTGTTTAAAGTCTACTACTAAATCCATGGATTTTTACTTTGCGAATTCCCGGTGTGGTCCCTCAGTTCACACGCACATCGACTAGGTACCTATGTATAAGCTTTTGTGCAGGTGGCGTTCTGTAGTTTCCGTTCTGCCTACAAAAATTCGTGAGTTTACGTATGTACGTTTCCTTCCATCGTTTAGACCAGAGTGGTGATCAGTTGCGTATGCTTTGTCCAATTTTACTGAAATGTCCTTAATTAGTTGGTCCTTTGAAGTCCGTATTAATTAAGTTCTAATCAAATTAGAAATACTGTATACGTACACTTAACAGATATAACAATGTGGCTTAAGTACTGACTATTATACGTATAAACGCAAGCTTTAGTCCGTCATTTTTGCCGCTGGGTAATACCATCGGGGTATGTCCCATGGCATAAACGCCGAATTTCTATACATACTTTGATCCACAATAGCGGATGATTTAAAAAAAAATCCTGCCTTTTTGCACACTTTCCTTATAAGAAAAAGGAACTCTTGTGCAAAATTCCATGCTTCTTAGGCCAGCGATTTAGGCTGTGCGTTTTCCATCAGTGAATGAATGAATTTAAGATTTTAATTAAGTAGAAGATGCAGCCGGTAGTTATGTTTTGACTTTTACATAAAGGGAACTATATTTTCTATCACCAAAATTTATATTTGTCATCAAGTTGTATCACCTAATAAATACATCTATCGCCACGAAATATTTTCGTTCTCAAGTTTTGTTACTTAAATAATAGCTCTGTGCTCAGAATGGTAGATCTGTCACCAAATAAATTGTTCCCAGGTATTTGGTACAACTTGGGGCACCCCGACTCGGACAGGTTAGGTTAGAAGGGGACGGCGGGGTCTGAAAGACCCCGCCGTCCCCTTCGTGGTTATTTTTTTTTAAACCGCCCAGAAGTAGGAGTCCCGCGAAGCGGGACTCCGTCGGCTACGCCTCATTATTGTTGAAATACTTATTAGGACACACCTATTATAATACATACAAAAACATTTATTTGGTACTAGACCTTATATCTCAGGATTTTAGGTGATTTATTGTGGAACTGATTTTGCATTGTTTGGTGACTACATTTTGGTGACAGATCTACTATTTTGAGGACAAACCCTATTATTTAAGAAACACAAAACTAATTAAATTGGTGATAGCTTAAATGATACCCTTACATAAATTCATGTCGTTTCTCCTTCCCCCCCACGCATTGTTTCTCCAGGTAGACCATAAATATTATTTCTATGAGGTAGAAACATTAGCCTAGGCTCTGAGCCCTGGGCCATGTAATGTACAATAGTGCTACGTCGTAGCGGTCGTAGGCCCGTAAGCCTACGACTGCTACGTCGTAGCACTATTGTTCCATTCTGTGCCTACGAGCATTATATCGATCATTTTTACTACGTTCACGTTCAAAAGTCGTTTTAATCGTTGTCACAACTGAAGAGTAGGGTGTAAATGGGTCATCAATAATAGCAAATTAGAAGTCGAAAGCTCCTAGCACTGGAAGGCTTACTGCTATAAAACTTATACATTGTAAAAACTTAGTACGAACAATATTTACAATAGAGCCTCAAAGGTTTTATTAATTTGATATGCTTATGCAGGAAGTTTTTTTTTTTAAATAACCGTACTGGACATACGTGGTTGATATATTTTCAACAACTCGCCCGCAAACACTATGCAAATAACAAATACATTTTCACATAAAAGCATTGGATAAAAGCAAAGAAAAAGGAAAGTGAAACGTCATTTATTCGATTAGACCTTTTAGATACATAAAATACCATTTTACCCGTATTTTTTTATTCGCAAATTCAATTTGATGGAAACATTTTGTAGCCATTTAGCCAACAATGATTATACATTAAAATTGATGTTCCCTCTCCCCATAATGTTTATCTCAGTTTCAGTTTGTTTGAAACGACATAACAGCGAATATAGAACTTTCTGAACAAGGTAAAGTAGACCTATGAAGATATTAGAGTTGATTGTGGAACAAAGAAAAATAATAATAATATGTTTTTTTTTATGCACGAGTGTCGTGGAACCCTCGTTTGGAACGAAGTTCTTTTAGTAGTATATTTAGAACATCCATAGAACAAATTTGATTACCATAAAAAGGGTTATATTGAGTCAATCTTAAAAGATAGACATATGCTGTACGGTTTTTTTTTTTACTTTTAAAGGGGAACAATTCCCTCATACATGATTTTTGGGTAACTTTAACCGTTTACGCAGCGCACACAATGGAAACTCTCAAAAGGAATCATGTTTTCTCTCCTCCTCCTCCTATTGGTCGCAGCCTAATGTTATATAGCTTAAAGCCTTCCTCGATAAATGGACTATTCAACACAAATATATTTTTCAAATCCAACTAGTTGTTCCTGAGATTAGCGCGTTCAACCAAGCAAACAAATAAATAAAGGGTCGTGACGGAAAATTCTTACACTTTTTTTCGCCTAGCCCTCATCCGCCAAGTCCGTACCGTGCGATAAGGAACTTCGTTCCGAAACTTGGTTCCAAAAAAAAAAGAAGTGTGTTCATATACGAGTTCATATACGATATACGTATTATATGAACACACTGATATTTCAACTGGTTGCACTAAATGCGGTTGATGACCCCACAAAAACATTACCAAATTATTATTTTTTTGTTTTGTCATGTTTAGATATCGATACCCATCACATCTGCGGAGTTTCACTAGCTAATTTAATTTGACCATGTATAGGTACATAGATCCGTATAACAAACTCTTTGTACAGACAAATGGAATATATTCATTTGGCTGTTTGGTTTATGTCGCTGCTTCGTCTGCGTGTATTTTTTTTAATACAAAATTCCATAATTATTTTATCATATTTCCATCTCAAGGTCCCCGGTTATCGGTTCAGTCATTTGACAGACAGCAGAGTTACTTTCGCATTTGTAAAATAATAGTATCCATGTAACGCCACGTACATTATTCCTGCCGCAGTACAAAAGCGATTGCCGGCTCTGTACTCTCCACAGTCATCACTTATCTAAGTATCACTCGAGTAAAGTCATCTCCAGAATTTGTTTACACTGTGGCATATCCGATACCTGTTGAACAGATAGATCAAACACTCGTTATGATGGAGTTACAGAGGTACTGTTGTGTTACCACCCCTTTACTGAGAGCCGAGGACAATTTTGACTTCTTTTTAAACACTCTTTGATAAGTTCGAACACTTTGAAAGACATTTTGTAGGAGGAGACGTGAAAAGTTAAAATGTTGTCTTTTACTCGTGTTTAGGGAATCGTGTTGAGGGTTTTATTGTTGGAACTTATTATACGTAAGATGTCTTGTCCTTACTCTAGAATAAAACTAAATACCTACTAAAGCTGGGGTTTCCTAAGACAGTGGAGGCCGCCACATAGCGTCCGCAATTTACCGTCGAATGACGTCACTGGAACGTTATATATGAAGGTAAGTCGGTGAGTTTCCCTAGAGATCCTATTTATCTACATATACAGTATATTATAATTCTATAAATCCATATTTCTGACGTCCGCGAATCATATTTTAATCAACATACAACCTGACAGTGACCTGCAAATTGCAAAAAACGTGAGTAAATTTGAATTTTGCGGGCTACCTTAGCGCATCCCCCTTAAGCAATTGGGGTGCTGCAATTGGCCAGAGATTCATCGCTGGCATATGTCAGATGAGTTCCTAAAGAGCTGGTGATAGACCAAAACAGTGGCTAAACGGTTCCTGCTGAATAAAAAGCCTCTTTCATATATGCTCTACAATACCATTTGAGATGTTTGATTTCTGTTCAAATTACTCAATACTCAATATCATTATTGCTTTACCATAATGTGTACTAACCACATGTACTAATGTGTACTAAGGGCATATAACATAATGTTATTCAGAGGTGGCACTACATTTTTGTATAGTCAACCATCAATCTGCCTTACCTATTCCCATCTATGTTGGGGTCAGCTTCTCGTCTGACCGGATGCAAATGAATACCAGTATTTTACTTGGAGCTACGGCTTGGTTGTCAGACTGTTCGGGTTCAGACTACCCGTAAGGACTGTCAAAGATTTACCAATGACAGCCGGGACCAACGGCTTTACGTGCTTTCCGAGGTCCGTAAGTGTCTTGATGATTTATTCTTCGTTCGTCCCGAACTTTTGTCCCACATTCCAAGAATGTTGTCCCATATCACTATTGAAGCTGTGTTTCGTCCCAAATTACAAGTACTTTAAATGTACAGTCAACACAAAAAATAATGTTTTTTTTTTTTTTTTTTAAACAATAACTTAATAATAAAACTATCCTAAACATTTAGGTATAAATTAATAAACCAACATGGGCACTTATGAAACGTCAGAAGCTAGGTGCACGGTTCCAATTGGTTGTTTCCTATGGAGAAGAGCCGGCAAGAAACTCCACGAAAACAGAAATGGTATAATAATCATCTTATCATTACTACAGTTTAAATATATAGAACAGTTAGATGTATTAACAATATTTAAGACATGATAATTTTAATTGCTGAAAAATTTACCGACCATCAATTAAGTGAAAGTATTAAATCACAAAAGGTTTAAAAAACAATCATTTTTTTTTTTTTTAATTTCAAAAATGCCATGCACAATTTAAAATTAAATCAACAATAAGTACTAAAGAAAAGATGAAAAAATTGTGATTATTACACAATCATGAATAAAACAAGCATTTTAAAAATCAACATTCGTATATAAAAGTTGGATCAACAGTAAACTAAGAGATATATTAAAAAAAAAAAACAAATAAATATGTTAAAATCAATGTCTAACTAACTCACTGCAAGTAAAATACAAACGGGCATATTTTTTCCAAACAATGTCCCAAGGAAATAGAACCATTTAACATTGCTGCTATTGAATCATTCATGATATCGTACTTATCAACGTCTTTATAAAATAAAATAAATAAATTGTGTTTTATTGCAGGCAAAATACCCATATACAAAAAATAAAATAATATTTAGTAAAAGTAAAAAGAAGAAACAAAACATGGAGTTATGTAAAGGTACCTATAGTCGTCAAAACATAAGCTTGTTGTCATTTTTTGTTCTCGCTTAGGTGAACAGAAATCCAGTGCACAAATATGGGGCTTGTAAGGTTGCACGAGACAACCCTCAAAATGCTGTTACTGGAGCGTCTCAAACATTGCCAAAAAGACGCAACCCTCGACCTCATGATAACGTAAAAGTCCGGGACCCTCGCTTCGGCAAACATGCTCGAGGCACTGCAGTATCTTGGCAGTTTCATAAGGGTACGGTAAGCATCATTGTACTGAACCCTTAATGAACTGTACATCTTTTTTGTGAAATCGCACCAAAGTTGGCAGGTGTACATTGACAAGCAATAGGCTCTGAACAGAGTGTTCTTTACGTCCTTGGTGCACTTCTCAAATTTGCGCGCGAGCATGTTACTCCTCACTGAGAGGCCCTACGCTCTCTCTCTATGTCACAGTCATCCTGAAGTCTGTCCGTCATAATGTGCCCTAGGTATTTAAACTGCTTTACGACCTTTATGGTCGCACCATTCAAATAAAGACTGGGTATGCTCCCCGGACCAGCTCCAGACCTGAATACCATGGATTCGGTTTTGAGAACATTATATTTCAGGCCATGAGCATCAGCATAATGCTCACAGACAGACAACAGTTTCCTCAAGCCTTTGATCGAGGGACTCAGAAGAACCATGTCATCAGCGTAACTTAAGCTGTTCACGCAGACATTGCCTAGGTGACAACCAACTTTGGTTCTTCTGAGTTCCGCAATCAGATCATTAATATACAGGTTAAACAGGTCCGGAGAAGTCAACCCCCCTTGGCGAACACCACAATCTAACCTGTAACAACTAGATAGAGTGTCACCCCATTTCACTTGATTGGTTTGGCGTCCGTACCAGAATCCCAACAGATCTACAATTTGGTGAGGTACTTGTGACTTTCTTAACTTATCCCAGAGGATTTCATAATTCACCAAGTCAAAAGCTTTGCTCAGGTCTAAGAAGCAAGCATACACCGAGGTTCTCTGGTGGGTGTAATAGGCTATTGTACTCTTAAGGCTAATAATTGCAGAGTCTGTTGAGAGTCCGGGTCGGAAACCAAACTGTGCATCGTCAATTTTTAATTTCTCCTGCAGTGCAGGCTGTATGAGACGCTCCAGCACCTTGCCTATTACCCTACCGAGAGAAATCGGTCGGTAGTTACTAGATACACTCAAATCACCTGTTCTATTTTTGACGACTGGAACTACCACGGTTCTCATTAAAGGTTTCGGCAAGTAGGCGTGTTTGATACAAAGGTCAAAGAATGCACATAAATGTGGAAACAAGTTGGCGCTTCCCCAGACAAGGTGCTCCACACTGAGACCATCGTGTCCTGGTGACTTACCACGCTTCATATTCCTCACTGCAGAGATTACATCTTCTAGCGTAAATGGTAGCAGTGGCTCAGTCACGATGGTATCATTGCTGAGCTTGCAATCTGCATGCAGGGGGTCAACTTTAAATTTACTGGCGAACAAATCAGCTATTTTACATGTTTCCTGCAACCCATCAACAGAGACAGGAAGGTTCTGTTTAAAATTAAACTTTTTAGTCGCGTTCCAAAACTTAACAAAATTATTTTCTTTTCTATGTAAGGCCAAAATATTCATTTTTATACAATCTTCATTTTTCTGACACCACTTGATTTTATTTTTAAACATAGAACGACTACTGCGCATGTTTTCAAAAAGAAAGCCTTGTAAAGGCCTACCAGCCTCCACCCAGACCTTGAAATCAGACCTAGCAGTTTGATGGTATTCCCGCACGTGGTAGTTCCATCCAGGCACATTTTTGCAACGCCTCTGTTCACCTAAACGAGAACTCAGTACCGCAGCAGTCTGCAATGTATCAACAATATAATTATAATAAAAGTTTATTGATTCACAATATTTGTCATAATGTTCACAATTTATATTATTTTCACAACTACATTTAAAAATATTGTAATCATCTCTTAATTTATCAGAATAATGTTTTTGGTATGAATTAATTTGTTCTTTGATGCGCGTGCCCCATTTGATTTTATTTTGGTGGTTACTGGAATCGGCGAAGGCTGTCTCAACAGTCATACAGTTTATATCGCAAACAATACGCAAGGGACAGTGATCTGACCACATGACGTCATATATGACGTCAGCCGCTATCACAGTATCCCATGCAGCCTTAGTTGTGATGCAGTGATCCAGCCATCGCCGACACCCATGTGACTCACTCATAAACGTAAATGTTTCTGAATCTAATCCAAGCAAATTAAAATCGACACATTCCCATTCCATATCTGTACAAAACTTTATCAACTCAAGGCCAAACTTGGCGGAGGGATGCGCATTAAAATCACCCAACACATAAACACACTGCGCATCACCTTCTTCTATAATTGCGTTTATTGCACCCAAAAATCAATGAACTCCGTCAGATTATCGGCGTTATCAACCGGCATATACACATTAATAATGATTACACATCCCATACCAGTCGATATTCGCACAGCCGCTAGGCGGTCGCTACTACAACTAATAGGTGAGACATACGGAAACTTAGTTTTATTCCACATAATGGCTAAGCCCCCATACGGCCTACCCCTTAATATCCCTGCTGAAGTATCGACAGAAGACTTGGCGATACACCCAAAATCCTCATTAATTTCATTTACAAAATTTAAGTCAGGATATAGCAACTAAGTCTCCTGCAGTAACACAATGTCATTAGTTTTAGTGAGTTCACGCACACATTGTTTTAATCGCTTAATCGATTTACAATTGTAGGACAGTATTGATATTGTAGATAACTTACAATCCATAGTTAATTATTTATATTCTTAATTCCTCTCGCCGTATACTCACGGAATCGCCTAAACCTGACGCCCACAGGCCAAAAATCAACAATTAAGAATCTTTCAAGCCTACTTCTATCTACTGTAACTTTAAAAGAAACAAATTCCGTCTCATGTTTCTGTGTTAGTAGATCCACTTTAACACAATTTTCACCCATTTCACTGACATATGTCCGAATATCATCCATGGTAGTTGTTTTGTTCAATCGAGACACGTAAACCGCCGAGGACAATTGAGCGACCAGCTGTGCTATTCTGTAACAATCTCACCGTGAACACGTATGTGAAGTGAGCGCGGACTGAGCTGTCAGTGTCATCCCACTCATGCTAGGGACTGACCAAGCATAACATTTACAATCATAATCGAGATTTTAATAATATTTTATAAGCTAAATCTATTGATCATTTTATATTAAGTAGGTACTTATTTCATAGCTAATATTTAAGTGTCTAAACATTAGGTACTATTTTAGGGGGTATTAAAATAAAAAAGTACCTACTTAGAACAGAAATTCGGTGAGAAACTCAATGTGGTGTTTTTGCCTAGATTAGGCGCCTGAGGCGCGAGCGCGGCACGCACGTACAATAAACAAACAAAATATAACACACGTTTAAGACAGCTACTGAAGAAAATGCGCATCGACATTGTTTGTTATTTTATTTATTTAACCATTTAACCATTATTTTTATTTTTTACTATAAACCCAATGTGGAATGATTAGGTAAGTAAACGCAATGCCATGACCCAATCGCGATGTCATGTGGTTTGAAGAAGCGATTGTGGATCGAGTCGAGTAAAGCCTGTGCGACGTTGTTCAGCGTTGTTATTATCCCAAATCTATTCAATTCAAGAGTTCAAATGACACTCGCGGATCGCGCTCGCTTCAGCTAGTCGAGGTAATGCTACGGCAATCGGGTGAAGTGATAAGATCACGCCGCGCTTGCGCGTTAGGCACTGTCGTTATCAAATTGAGTTTATTTTTTTACTTTTTTATATTATGTAAGTATGAACCTTAATGTCAGCCGATGCCTTAAATGCAATCCGATATCTAGCGTGATGAGATGCGCTACTACCTATAAGTACGATTTGTGTAATTAATTATGTGTACATAACTAGTCGTTGCCAATAATAGGTACAAGAATATTCATCAAATGAACGTCATCAATACCTACCTACCTACTATGACAATATTCAACGGTTAAACTTTACTGCAACTTGCGCAGCGCACCTTGCGCAGAAGTGGTGTCGCTATGGCAACCGCCGCGTGATTTCTATAGCTAACGAGAATCGGGTGATGTGAGCTGAGCACGCGACTGCGCAGAAGACAGAAGACGCTGTCATTCTCATCACATTGTTTTTTTTTTTTTACTCTCCGCTACCGAAGTCCATGTCCCTAAGCCTGTTCGTATTCGAGTTCCGAGACAGTAATTTTATTAGTACCTACTTGCCTACTTATTCATTTTAATGCTTTTAGATATTTTGTACCTACATTTAAAACGTAGGTTCAGTGCCAACCTATATTTTGTTTGCAATAATTATAAAGATTTCCTTTATTAACTAAGTACTTACCAACCACTTATTTAACATGCAATACGTCACGCATGCGCAGTAGGAGCCTTATGCAAATGCTATACCTACCAATGTATGTTAAGTACAGCTGCCTAGGTAGGTAGGTACTACAAAGCATCTTCTTGTAGTCTGAGCATAGGTATGTACTTACCTACATAGTTTAATACATGTACGATTGGTGTAATTAGGTACCTACCAAATCATTAAAATAAAAAAGACGTGTGTGATGTTTACCTACATAATTATCTAGTCGTTGCCAATAATAAAAGAATATTCATCAAATGATCATCATCAATACCTACCTACCTACTATGACAATATTCAACGGTTAAACTTTACTGCAACTTGCGCAGCGCACCTTGCGCCGAAGTGGTGTCGCTATGGCAACCGCCGCGTGATTTCTATAGCTAACGAGAATCGGGTGATGTGAGCCGAGCACGCGACTGCGCAGAAGACACTATCATTCATCAACAGTAATTTTATTAATACATGTACCTACGATGGGTGTAATTAGGTACCAAATCATTAAAATAAAAAAAGACGTGCGTGATGTTTACCTACATAATTATCAAGTCGTTGCCAATAATAAAAGAATATTCATCAAATGATCATCATCAATACCTACCTACCTACTATGACAATATTCAACGGTTAAACTTTACTGCAACTTGCGCAGCGCACCTTGCGCCGAAGTGGTGTCGCTATGGCAACCGCCGCGTGATTTCTATAGCTAACGAGAATCGGGTGATGTGAGCCGAGCACGCGACTGCGCAGAAGACACTGTCATTCATCAACAGTAATTTTATTAATACATGTACGATGGGTGTAATTAGGTACCAAATCATTAAAATAAAAAAAGACGTGCGTAATGTTTACCTACATAATTATCTAGTCGTTGCCAATAATAAAAGAATATTCATCAAATGATCATCATCAATACCTACCTACCTACTATGACAATATTCAACGGTTAAACTTTACTGCAACTTGCGCAGCGCACCTTGCGCCGAAGTGGTGTCGCTATGGCAACCGCCGCGTGATTTCTATAGCTAACGAGAATCGCGTGATGTGAGCCGAGCACGCGACTGCGCAGAAGACACTGTCATTCATCAACAGTAATTTTATTAGTACCTACTTGCCTACCTATTCATTTTAATGCTTTTAGATATTTGGTACCTACATTTAAAACGTAGGTTCAGTGTCAACCTATATTTTATTTGCAATAATTATACTGATTTCCTTTATTAACTAAGTACTTAACAACCACCTAATTAACATGCAACGCCTCACGCATGCGCAGTAAGAACCTTTTGCAAATGCAATACCTACCAATGTCTGTTAAGTACAGCTGCCTAGGTAGGTACCTACTACAAAGTATCTTCTCGTAGTCTAAGCATAGGTAGGTACCTACTTACCTACATAGTTTGATAACATTAAGTATGATCATAATGTCAGCCGATAGCGTGATGAGATGCGCTACTACCTATATGTACGATTGGTGTAAATAAGTCCTAAAACATTAAAATAAAAAAGATGTGCGTGATGTTTACCTACATATCTAGTCGTTGCCGATAATAAAAGAATATTCATCAAAATCATCATTATCAATACCTACCTACTTTGACAATATTCAACATTAATGCTACTTGCGCAGCGCAGCAGCGCGCCGAAGTGGTGTCGCTATGGCAACCACCGCGTGATTTCTTTAGGTACCTAACGAGAATCGGGTGACGTGAGCTGAGCACGCGACTGCGCAGAAGACTCTGTCATTCTCATCACATTCGAGTTTATTTTTCAATTTTCAGCCTTTGAATGTCATCTCTACAAGCATTGACGTATTCGGGCTTATAGGCAAATAAGTATGTACTTACCTATTTATTTCAATGCTTCTAGGTTATCAATTCAAACCATTTTTATTAATTTTAAATGTCACTTTAGTAATTAGTACCTACATTTAGTTTACAACAAATGGATATTACTTGACAGGTGAGATTGAGCAACTTCATAAAATAGTGATAGGAAAGTATTCAGTGATTGGTGTATTGTTCGTTTACATAATACGTAAAAAGCACATACCTAAGTATTTTTTTAATACCCCGTCATCTAGATAAAACGCAGTACAAGATACAATCCCTATTACAACATAAATATTTAGGCATATCAATAATCTAGGTATGGGTGCTGTTAAGACACACACAAATTGCTTTTCTCTTGCTATCAAGAAATTTAAATTATTCTATTTATTCATGTATTTGTTTCTATATTAGGTCTGTATTATTATTATTATAGGCATGTTTACTTTAATCTGATAGAATAATGTAAGTATGTGTAGGTCGCTAATACGATAATACGTCTACGCTTCGCTCCTGTCGCAGGTCTGCTGGAAGAAATTTCTAATGATATAGGTAAGCAGATGTTACTTTTTTCTATTCAATCTTTATGTATTTTACTTTATTAAGTGTTTAGTGTGTACATAAATAAATGAAATTTATTCATTTGTATCACATCAAAAAAAGTTGGCTAATAATGGTTTTTTCTACTGAGCTTCTTCTGCTGCTTCTCGGGGTTCAACTTCTTGATGCCGCGAGGATCGGAGGGTCGTGTGATGTGTCGGCTGCATTAGCTGTAAACCATGGTAATTATTTATTACTAAGTATTTGATGTAAGTACTTCATTTCTACACTCATTCTAGTATATTTTTTTAAATCAATTGAACCACCTAGTATAAAATTGACATTATCATCAGAACCACACGCAGAATCACCTGCAGATAATTTTGTACTTTTAATAAGTATAGCGGTATGATTTATTCTTAATACAATAAAAGATCAGCATCTGACTCAACAAAATCAATCACATGGGCCATTATTATTCCTTTATTTTGAGTACAATGAGTTGCTATATTTCTTAATTCCATGCTCCTTGCCTGTCATGTCCCAACTTATTTGCTTATGTTTATCAAAAATAGTCTGTGAAATATTAATACAATACCTCAGACGGCCACGATTGACCGACAGCCAGGATTGATGAGATCAAATCAAGTAGAGGTGGTGTTCCTTTATTGTCTTCAGTTTCTTTAGTACTTTGGCAACCGCAGGGTTGAATAGGTTCATCAGCTGAGAGGTAGAATAATATATCAGATTAATAAAATTTACTTGCATCTTTTTTTTACTGAACCTATGTTGTCCCACAGCTGGGCAAAGGTCTCCCACATAATTTTCCTTTTGCTGTGCCTTACTCCGCCCAATCGGTCAGGAACGAGTCCAAATCGTCATGGCGGTAACAAATGGTATATCATTAATTCTTTGTATGGCTTCTTGCCAAAAACGATGGTATGGTGAACCTGTTGTACAGGATGCGCGATAGTAAAAAAAATATACTGTTTCAGTCAGTGTATTTTCGTTGAGGTTGGAGTTAACTCCTCTCTCATCAGCATGTTGAGCTGGAACAAATGACACTCGAATTAAACTTGGTCTAAGTACTATGGAAAGTTAATTGAAAAAAAAGGACTTTGTTAAAGAGTTAAAAGTTTGAGTTTCAGAAAAATATATGGGGAATATTACTTAAAATTATAATAATGAGATGAACTTATCTAGTATAAATGAATAATAACAAGAATTACTTGATTTATTATAATTATTTTGACTGGTCCAAATGCTAGTAAATGACAACTCTAACATTCCTATTTTAAGTGAACCGGGAATTATATAGAAAAAAATATATTATTACTACTAATATCACACAAATACCCATAAGTCAGACAGCCAAATTAAATTTGCCAATAGCTCACACCTGGTATGGTCTGACAGACTCTTAGAAGCTCAACTATGTAAAAAGCAATGCTGGCAAAGAAACTTGAGTGGATTGGACTGAAATATTTATTAAACAATATTAGCAGGTACTTAGTTATTGATAACGTACGGACCTTTGTAAACTTTTGCGACTATTCTTATGGTAATTTCCTCGGCCGAAAACAATGAAGGATAAGACTAACTTGGCGCCAATACTTTTCAAATCTCATAGATGTATCTTTTCAAAGTGTATCTTGCACACACATAGCTTGTGAAGATCTCCCATAAGACGACCCAATGACCCGCTTAAGCACTGTTAATGCTCAGAAGCCACTTTTTGCGTCCGATCTCACTAACAGGAAACGTTTGCATTTTCATCGTTTCGTAAGACAACTATGTTCGATAAAACACTTGCATCTTGCACTGCCAATGCAAAATAATACACTTTAAAATCACTGAGCAGCTATGAATGGAAATTAATCAACGGAAACTTTATTCGACCAGCCACAAACAAGAAAACAAAACTTTTCATGAAAAAATCACAAACAAACTTCGAACGAAAACCGCCTAAATTTGACAGATAGTAACATTCCTATTGGTGCGTTCCGAATTGCATTGTAATCGATTTGAGTCATAAGCACCCAAATCGATTACAGTGTAATTCACTCAGTGCTTACACCTGTTCCGAATTAGCGTGAGCGCGATAACGTTGTCCCGTGAATCGTCATAGATGACGTCATGACATGCGCCATCTTGCGATAACGCCGACCATGGCCTTATAATGGGGATACGCCAAGGTAGCCCGCGAAATTCATTTTTTTCTACGTTTTTCGCAATTTGCAGGTCAGTATAAGGTTGCATGATGATCTAAACATGATTCGCGATCTTATCAAATATTTGTTTAAAGAATTATGATAATAAAAATCATCAATACATCGCAGTGTACATATTACCCTATTGAATGTCTATTTCATGAAATCATGACATTTGAGGCCAATTCTAACTTAAGGAGTAGTATTGCTGATTCTAATGATTATTTATTTATTTACACAACACTTCTATCATAACAGGATATCCCAAAGCGATAGGGTGGTACTTAGCTTATGCTTATTTTACAAATAGTAACACTAATGGTATGCTGTTATTCTTGCGAATTATTATTATAATTATGTAAGGCCATACTTGTTACAATCATGAATCATATTTTAATCAACATACAACCGGACATTGCACTGCAAATTGCAAAAAACATAAGTAAATTTGAATTTCGCGGGTTACCGTAGCGCATCCCACTTAAGTTTTGACTAATCTGTGATTAATAATATCTTAGAGATAAAGTTCCGGTGTTTCGAAAAACAGAATTTAAAATTCTTGTTGGTAACACTGGTGGCTCGCGTCACAACGGTCCAAGTTCCAAATATATCTGCAATTTAAGCTCTAAATAAATTATTGATTGTTTGAATTTAGTATGTATCTACTTTGATTATGTTTGTCAGTGACAATAAAGGTAATTAATTATTAATTTTCAAATCATCCATAACCAAGCATAAAGATTACTAAACTTCACGATTTATGGGGAAACGAAGTCACTGGAACGTTCCACTAAAAAAAAAACATAATTTTGTAAATAGTTCCAAAAATTATCTACCGCTATAAAAAAACAAATGAAATCAGATAGAATAACATAATCCGTCACTAATTGGACATAATTTTTTTCTCGTTTCCACAGGAAACGAAACTTAATTACAACACAACCGTTACTTTATGGCTGGAAAACTGTTCTTTTGACTGTCAATGTCAAATTTAGGCGGTTTTCGTTCGAAGTTTGTTTGTGATTTTTTCATGAATAGTTTTGTTTTCTTGTTTTGTGGCTGGTCGAATAGTTTCCGTTGATTAATTTCCATTCATAGCTGCTCAGTGATTTTAAAGTGTATTATTTTGCATTGGCAGTGCAAGATGCAAGTGTTTTATCGAACATAGTTGTCTTACGAAACGATGAAAATGCAAACGTTTCCTGTTAGTGAGATCGGACGCAAAAAGTGGCTTCTGAGCATTAACAGTGCTTAAGCGGGTCATTGGGTCGTCTTATGGGAGATCTTCACAAGCTATGTGTGTGCAAGATACACTTTGAAAAGATACATCTATGAGATTTGAAAAGTATTGGCGCCAAGTTAGTCTTATCCTTCATTGTTTTCGGCCGAGGAAATTACCATAAGAATAGTCGCAAAAGTTTACAAAGGTCCGTACGTTATCAATAACTAAGTACCTGCTAATATTGTTTAATAAATATTTCAGTCCAATCCACTCAAGTTTCTTTGCCAGCATTGCTTTTTACATAGTTGAGCTTCTAAGAGTCTGTCAGACCATACCAGGTGTGAGCTATTGGCAAATTTAATTTGGCTGTCTGACTTATGGGTATTTGTGTGATATTAGTAGTAATAATATATTTTTTTCTATATAATTCCCGGTTCACTTAAAATAGGAATGTTAGAGTTGTCATTTACTAGCATTTGGACCAGTCAAAATAATTATAATAAATCAAGTAATTCTTGTTATTATTCATTTATACTAGATAAGTTCATCTCATTATTATAATTTTAAGTAATATTCCCCATATATTTTTCTGAAACTCAAACTTTTAACTCTTTAACAAAGTCCTTTTTTTTCAATTAACTTTCCATAGTACTTAGACCAAGTTTAATTCGAGTGTCATTTGTTCCAGCTCAACATGCTGATGAGAGAGGAGTTAACTCCAACCTCAACGAAAATACACTGACTGAAACAGTATATTTTTTTTACTATCGCGCATCCTGTACAACAGGTTCACCATACCATCGTTTTTGGCAAGAAGCCATACAAAGAATTAATGATATACCATTTGTTACCGCCATGACGATTTGGACTCGTTCCTGACCGATTGGGCGGAGTAAGGCACAGCAAAAGGAAAATTATGTGGGAGACCTTTGCCCAGCTGTGGGACAACATAGGTTCAGTAAAAAAAAGATGCAAGTAAATTTTATTAATCTGATATATTATTCTACCTCTCAGCTGATGAACCTATTCAACCCTGCGGTTGCCAAAGTACTAAAGAAACTGAAGACAATAAAGGAACACCACCTCTACTTGATTTGATCTCATCAATCCTGGCTGTCGGTCAATCGTGGCCGTCTGAGGTATTGTATTAATATTTCACAGACTATTTTTGATAAACATAAGCAAATAAGTTGGGACATGACAGGCAAGGAGCATGGAATTAAGAAATATAGCAACTCATTGTACTCAAAATAAAGGAATAATAATGGCCCATGTGATTGATTTTGTTGAGTCAGATGCTGATCTTTTATTGTATTAAGAATAAATCATACCGCTATACTTATTAAAAGTACAAAATTATCTGCAGGTGATTCTGCGTGTGGTTCTGATGATAATGTCAATTTTATACTAGGTGGTTCAATTGATTTAAAAAAATATACTAGAATGAGTGTAGAAATGAAGTACTTACATCAAATACTTAGTAATAAATAATTACCATGGTTTACAGCTAATGCAGCCGACACATCACACGACCCTCCGATCCTCGCGGCATCAAGAAGTTGAACCCCGAGAAGCAGCAGAAGAAGCTCAGTAGAAAAAACCATTATTAGCCAACTTTTTTTGATGTGATACAAATGAATAAATTTCATTTATTTATGTACACACTAAACACTTAATAAAGTAAAATACATAAAGATTGAATAGAAAAAAGTAACATCTGCTTACCTATATCATTAGAAATTTCTTCCAGCAGACCTGCGACAGGAGCGAAGCGTAGACGTATTATCGTATTAGCGACCTACACATACTTACATTATTCTATCAGATTAAAGTAAACATGCCTATAATAATAATAATACAGACCTAATATAGAAACAAATACATGAATAAATAGAATAATTTAAATTTCTTGATAGCAAGAGAAAAGCAATTTGTGTGTGTCTTAACAGCACCCATACCTAGATTATTGATATGCCTAAATATTTATGTTGTAATAGGGATTGTATCTTGTACTGCGTTTTATCTAGATGACGGGGTATTAAAAAAATACTTAGGTATGTGCTTTTTACGTATTATGTAAACGAACAATACACCAATCACTGAATACTTTCCTATCACTATTTTATGAAGTTGCTCAATCTCACCTGTCAAGTAATATCCATTTGTTGTAAACTAAATGTAGGTACTAATTACTAAAGTGACATTTAAAATTAATAAAAATGGTTTGAATTGATAACCTAGAAGCATTGAAATAAATAGGTAAGTACATACTTATTTGCCTATAAGCCCGAATACGTCAATGCTTGTAGAGATGACATTCAAAGGCTGAAAATTGAAAAATAAACTCGAATGTGATGAGAATGACAGAGTCTTCTGCGCAGTCGCGTGCTCAGCTCACGTCACCCGATTCTCGTTAGGTACCTAAAGAAATCACGCGGTGGTTGCCATAGCGACACCACTTCGGCGCGCTGCTGCGCTGCGCAAGTAGCATTAATGTTGAATATTGTCAAAGTAGGTAGGTATTGATAATGATGATTTTGATGAATATTCTTTTATTATCGGCAACGACTAGATATGTAGGTAAACATCACGCACATCTTTTTTATTTTAATGTTTTAGGACTTATTTACACCAATCGTACATATAGGTAGTAGCGCATCTCATCACGCTATCGGCTGACATTATGATCATACTTAATGTTATCAAACTATGTAGGTAAGTAGGTACCTACCTATGCTTAGACTACGAGAAGATACTTTGTAGTAGGTACCTACCTAGGCAGCTGTACTTAACAGACATTGGTAGGTATTGCATTTGCAAAAGGTTCTTACTGCGCATGCGTGAGGCGTTGCATGTTAATTAGGTGGTTGTTAAGTACTTAGTTAATAAAGGAAATCAGTATAATTATTGCAAATAAAATATAGGTTGACACTGAACCTACGTTTTAAATGTAGGTACAAAATATCTAAAAGCATTAAAATGAATAGGTAGGCAAGTAGGTACTAATAAAATTACTGTTGATGAATGACAGTGTCTTCTGCGCAGTCGCGTGCTCGGCTCACATCACGCGATTCTCGTTAGCTATAGAAATCACGCGGCGGTTGCCATAGCGACACCACTTCGGCGCAAGGTGCGCTGCGCAAGTTGCAGTAAAGTTTAACCGTTGAATATTGTCATAGTAGGTAGGTAGGTATTGATGATGATCATTTGATGAATATTCTTTTATTATTGGCAACGACTAGATAATTATGTAGGTAAACATTACGCACGTCTTTTTTTATTTTAATGATTTGGTACCTAATTACACCCATCGTACATGTATTAATAAAATTACTGTTGATGAATGACAGTGTCTTCTGCGCAGTCGCGTGCTCGGCTCACATCACCCGATTCTCGTTAGCTATAGAAATCACGCGGCGGTTGCCATAGCGACACCACTTCGGCGCAAGGTGCGCTGCGCAAGTTGCAGTAAAGTTTAACCGTTGAATATTGTCATAGTAGGTAGGTAGGTATTGATGACGTTCATTTGATGAATATTCTTGTACCTATTATTGGCAACGACTAGTTATGTACACATAATTAATTACACCAATCGTACTTATAGGTAGTAGCGCATCTCATCACGCTAGGTATCGGATTGCATTAAGTCATCGGCTGACATTAAGGTTCATACTTACATAATATAAAAAAGTAAAAAAATAAACTCAATTTGATAACGACAGTGCCTAACGCGCAAGCGCGGCGTGATCTTATCACTTCACCCGATTGCCGTAGCGTTACCTCGACTAGCTGAAGCGAGCGCGATCCGCGAGTGTCATTTGAACTCTTGAATTGAATAGATTTGGGATAATAACAACGCTGAACAACGTCGCACAGGCTTTACTCGACTCGATCCACAATCGCTTCTTCAAACCACATGACATCGCGATTGGGTCATGGCATTGCGTTTACTTACCTAATCATTCCACATTGGGTTTATAGTAAAATAACAAACAATGTCGATGCGCATTTTCTTCAGTAGCTGTCTTAAACGTGTGTTATATTTTGTTTGTTTATTGTACGTGCGTGCCGCGCTCGCGCCTCAGGCGCCTAATCTAGGCAAAAAAACCACATTGAGTTTCTCACCGAATTTCTGTTCTAAGTAGGTACTTTTTATTTTAATACCCTCCAAAATAGTACCTAATGTTTAGACACTTATATATTAGCTATGAAATAAGTACCTACTTAATATAAAATGATCAATAGATTTAGCTTATAAAATATTATTATAATCTCGATTATGATTGTAAATGTTATGCTTGGTCAGTCCCTAGCATCAGTGGGATGACACTGACAGCTCACTCCACGCAAGTGATCACGGTGAGATTTTTTTACAGAATCGACAAGCTGTAGTTTAGACGAGCCTAGACCAGTGCCACTCATGTTGACAAACTTCTTCCGCTTCTTTTTCTCCACCAACGTAAAATTATCATCTTCAGTCTTAGATTTATCGACAGTATTTGTTTGCACTGTGTTAATTAATATGTCTCTGTATAGCTGCGTATGGGATAAGTCAGCTATTGTTTGTCGATCGGGCGGCCTTGGTGCAGTCGCTATAATATTAAGGTGACCGCTTGATTCTATTGAAGGTACGAGCGAGCGCGACGATGCGCTTTTCACTTGCTTCCTTGATTCCATTGTAGGTTCGAGTGAGCCCGAGGATGTGCCCTTCACTTGCCCTTGCCCGTATCTCTTCTCCGTAATACAGCTAGTTGCTTCTGCCTGCACTTGTTTACATTTATTTTCTTTAAGTTCAATCACCATACGTTTTAATTGATCTATTTCCGATTTTAGGATGTCCATATCCGAGGATGAGGTTGCCTCACTAGTCACAATATCCCTTTTAGCTTTAATAGAAGCCACGTCTTTTTTCAAAATAACCATTTCTTTTAGAAACGCAGTCACATCCACATAGTCAAATGTCACAGGAGGTAACTTATTTAGATTTTTCGCTACAAATACAGGAAGGCTGTCAGGTTCAAATTCTTTAATGATCATAATGATATCTTGCAAGCTTCTTTGTTCAGAACCATCTTTACGTCGCATAAGCTTTTTTGTCGGTGCTAACAACTTGAACACGATCGATCTGGCCGTTTCCACTTCCTCATTAGAATAAGTACTGAGGCAAATCTGCAAAATCCCAGTCTCAGGTATAGTGTCTATCTTATGGGTCACAAACGCCAAGAGTTCGTTAACTACCACTTTACACTCCTTACAACGATGTTCACACTCATTTAACTTGTCAATATTCGAAGCGCCCGGTAAGGCACTACTTGGCGAACGTATCATCGGCATTGTGCGAGCGAGCGACGCACGCCGCGGATAGCAGCTGGCTGCTTTATGTCGTGATCTACCTTGACTCTCGAGATTGAGCGTCATTTTTAATTGTATTCAAAAAACTAATCAAGTTCTGTTTTCCAAAACATGTTCTATTTAGTCTGGCATTACCACCTTCTACTGGGTTATTGGTTCTGTATGTGTCACCATAAAAATCCCATTTTCCATTGAAATATTCATTATTAAGCCAAGCTGACACAAAATAATCATTACATTTGTCGATATTGTCTGTTGTGGGACAATCCTCCATAATGTATAGCCAGCCTTCACATTTGAGTTTTGATGGAAGCAAAGATGAACACAGAGCAATATGCTTCTTAAGCATTCTCTTTTTATTTAATTTCAATGCCTTTGCTTTTTTCCAAAGAGCACAACTGAAATTAAAACATAAATGATTTAGTTGCCCATATATAAGTAGTTATATGATTTGTAAGTTAAATAGGATTATTAGCTTAACTCAATTGATTCCTTAATTAGTATTATTTATTTATTAAATATAAGAACAATTATTTGGTATTTAACTTCTAATTGATCAATAATACTTCAGATAAAAATATTAAGTTACCTATGACAAACTCGATCAATTCTCAATCTCACTTTACACACATTTTTTTACCGTGACGAATGACTAGAATGCACTGAGCATCACGGGAGCTAGCGTGAAGCCAAATTGGCCAAATGCGTCAATACAAGCAAACAAACGAAGGACGCAATAAAAAAGAGGTGGACATATTTTTTCCTGCTCTTCTAAACAGATTCCAGTGACGTCAGCTGTATACGTATAACTTGCTCAGTAAGAGCTGCTAAAGAGTAAATTTTCTCTCGCGGAAGAGATAGAGAGGAGTGTTATAAGTAGTTGATTGATGTTAAATATTTAATAATACGTAACCCTTTTTTGCCGACTGTACAAAAAAGCAAGTTTGGCTTATGCAAAAAAACATATGGGCCTTAGAAGGAATATAAAAAAGGACGAAGCGGGAATAAAATAATTCAAATTATATTTGGGACGAAGGAAGCATATTGTTTGGGACGAACCAGGATTTTTTTATGTAGGACAAAACGAAGTGGGCCGAACGAAGAATAAATCGGTTTGATATGTATTGGATGGTCACCCATCCATAAACCGACCGCGTTAAGCTTAGCTTAACCTTCGATTGCGCCATGAGGCTGTTACTACACGAGCCCCTCAGTACAGTCAACAACAAAAGTCAATTAACTTTGGAACTTTTACCTTAAATAATTATGCTCGTCTAAATGATATAAAATGATTCAATACATAGTTGTCTTGAATTTCATGTGATAGTTAATACCTGAAGTTCAAATTTTATAACAGTACAATTTTTTATAAATATTAGGTCTTTACCTATGAAATTGCCGTTCTGCAGTACTGGCCATTTCAAATCAAAATAATTTTTGTTTGGCTAAGAATTCTAATTTCAAATTAATTTTATTTTAAAAACATGGATTTTTTTTTCTAAAAGTAGTCATTTCTTTATTGATTAGTGTTACATTTTCATCGCATTTCAATCTTTTTCGTCATCATGGATACGTTAAAAATTCGAGTAATTATGGAATATGAGTACCGTCGTGGCAGCAACGCGGCACAAGCGGCCCGCAACATCAACGACGTTTACGGAGCTAACACTACAAACCAACGCACCACCTGTTATTGGTTTGCTCGCTTCCGTTCTGGAAATTTCGACCTGAAAAATGAACCTCGCGGTCGTCCGAAGACTTTGGTCGACAATGACGAATTAAAGGCGATTGTGGAAGCTGATGATACACAATCTACGGCTGAATTAGCAGCAGCTTTCGACGTTAGCGTCAAAACAATATTGGTCCATTTGCGTCAAATTGGCAAGGTAAAAAAGCTTGACAAATGGGTGCCCCACGAACTCAATGATCGCCAGCGCGAAGTACGCGTCGAGACGTGCCTTGCACTGCTCAACAGACACACAAATGAAGGAATTTTGAACCGCATTGTTACCTGCGATGAAAAATGGATTCTGTTTGATAACCGTAAGCGCTCAGCAAGTTGGTTGGATCCTGGTTCAGCACCTAAACAATGCCCTAAACGAAAACTTACCCCTAGAAAAGTGATGGTCACTGTTTGGTGGTCTAGCGCCGGTGTGATTCATCACAGCTTCTTACCAAACGGGGTGAGCATTACTGCAGATGTGTACTGTGAAGAACTGAACACAATGATGGAGAAGCTGGCGCATCTCCAACCAGCATTGGTCAATCGCTCGTCGCCGCTGCTCCTGCACGACAACGCGCGACCTCATACTGCACAGCAGACGGTCTCCAAGTTGCAAGAACTGGGGTTGGAAGCTCTCCGTCATCCGCCCTACTCACCAGACCTTGCGCCTACAGACTACTACTTTTTCCAGAATTTGGATAACTTCTTGGCGGGAAAAAAATTTAATACCCGAGAGGCAGTACAAAATGCCTTTGAAGAATTTGTTGCCTCCCGTCCAGCTGATTTCTTTAAGAAGGGCATCAATAAACTGCCACTGCGATGGCAAAGATGCATTGATTGCATGGGTGATTACTTCGATTAATACAAATAAAAAATTCATGAAAAAAATTCGTTTAAATTTTTTCATACAAAACGGCAATTTCATAGGTAAAGACCTATTATATTAGCTGTCTGGCATTTTTTTTTTTTTTTTGGTCGGAAATCATCAAATGACCTCTCCCGCTCTGGGCGGAGCGGAAGGGCGTGTCAGAGTCTTACTGACTAAAACCCACCCGTGTTCCTTCAGTTGCCTGTGCGCCAGGGCGACGGTAACTCTTTCGAACAATCCGCGACCCCGGCAGGCATCGGCCCTATCGGACCCCGTCAATTATGCTGACAACTCTTTGAGGCGCGCGTGGAACACAACGCGCCGTCGACCCGGGCCTGGTCCTTACCGGACAGCGAGCAGCCCATAGCTCGCCGTCCGCAGGCCCGCGCCTGCGGTGGCCGGGAGTCGGCTATTGACTCCCGACGCCCAGGGTGTCTCCTCCTGCGGCGATTAGGGGCGTGAGGGCGCAATGATTGCCTCTCCCTCACGCGCTCCGCCTCCTCCTTCGCGAGCATTACTGCTTCGCAGAAGGAGGTGACTGCTTCCCATTCTCTCTCGCTCCGTAATATGGCCTGAACCAAGGCCGGACGCGAAAGATCGCCACCGCCGATCGCCGCCACGAGGACACGGCGGTGCTCCGCCCAAGCCGATTAGCTGTCTGGCATGCGTTGCAATGCCTTTGAAATCCTTTTTTCTGGATAGGGACACCCTAATCATCTAGCGGTATGAAATATACTTTACAACCTATTCTCATACCTACCAAATATAAGTACATAAAAAAAACAAAAATCAGTCGAGCCGTTAGCGAGTCGCCCCTGTTTCGCACGGTTTTTACAACTTAAGAAATATCGAGAATGATTTACCTTTTATATTTATGCATTATACACATAAATCTTCCGGAATAAATTCTCTAAATGCTGGTGAAAACCGCATGAACTTCCGTTGCGTGGTTTAGAAGAACAACGCGCCCACTCAGACACGAAAAGCGACTTTCATCAATTATACGTGTAGATTGCTCAATAATTAGAAATTCAAAATCTGAAGTATTTATCCATGGTATAATAATATACTTCGCCAGGTATAGCATTCCGAGACACAGTGGTCATGTGGGAGACACAAGCCTACGTCATCACCGCTGTGTTACCAGTAGTGTGTAATAATAACTCACCAACCGCCTTTATTACCTGTGCGAATCCAATAAAACAATGCGGTTTTAACTACTAATTACGTTGGTTTTAAATAGAATTGTTTCGTTTGATTAGAAAAACGAAACGACGATTTAAATGCTTTACATAATATATTTTTTAACAGAATGGTGACTGAAAATGTTTCCACAACATGAATTATTGTTGCAACAAAACACGAATTATTGTTTTGTTGCAATAAAGTGGCAACTGGATAGTGACGTAAGCATGTGTCACTCCCGGAATGCCAGACCTTGTTTTTTTAGACCATGTGTTTATCGACTTTTCTTGTTGACCGAAATTAAGTAACGCGCAAACTACTACATCCCAAAATTAAAACTATTTATAGGCTGACGAAATTTGAGATTACATAGGTAGTCCAAACGTTACCCACGATTAATGTTCCGAGAATATTGGACATCCATATTACTGTCAACGTGATCATTAGACCATGCTTACCGATTTACCTAGCATTAGAAAATCGTTTTCTAATTTTATAGCTGTTGGTCGACGTGTTATTACTCGCTCGGGAGTCATGATTTGTGCTAGTCGTAGATCCAGAAATAAATCTAGTTTAATTTATGTATTGGAGAATAAGTAATAGATTCTCATAAAACATATAGGTACGTGTCGAAAAATACGTGTTCTTGTGAAACTACAAAAATAAAATGAACGTTTTTTTTTATTGGGGTAATAATTTTTATTCATTTTGACAAATCTTTATTAAAAGATAGCACTTACCTATATATTATAATATTTACAATGTGTAACTGAATAATTTACATTATGAAAGTAGTTTGTTCAGAATCGTTTACTGAATCCATTTCTGTCATTTTTAATATAGGAATTTTTTATCCTGAAAATAATTAAATCTACGTAAATTACAGTCATACTTCCGTTGCACAGCCAAAACAAATCAAAATGCACGAAGTACCTACTACACTAGACCTTACGTGTGCGTCTTTGTGCGAGCGTACATTTGTAATGTGACCACAATTTACTCCCACAATCAGTATAACTAATTTAATAAATAAACAATGTTTTATACATTCGTAAAATTCGGACACTTTTCCGCCTCGGTGCTTCCCTGCGACTAGGAGCTCCTTGTTGTTCTCCTCATCGTTATCACAGTTGTCAACAGCTTTGGACACCACGGCCTATCTTGCAGCCGAAGTGCAGGTCGAATAGCCAGCACGCGAACATTAAGGACATTATCCGACGAGCTCTTGTCACCGTCGGCGTTCCATCTGTATTAGAACCTAATGGATTGACATGCGACGATGGCAAGAGACCAGACGACATGTCTGTATTTCCATGGAAGGTGAGTAGGCCTTTAGTGTAGGACGCAACGTGTGTCGATACTCTTGCGCCATCCTATCTTCCTGGCTCGGCGTGCTGTGCTGGCGCTGCTGCTGCGGCTGCGGAAAATCTCAAAAGTAAGTGCGAAAGTATAAATAATCTTATCGGTAATAATTTTTTCTAGCTATTTGGGGTCGAAATCTTCGGGCCGCGAGGTCCGACTACTCATAGATTGTTCAACGAAATCTGCAAACGGCTGGCTGGTTGACACTTCCCGTGACCCAAGGGCTGGCTTTTACCTTGGCCAGCGGATAAGCATTGCCATACAACGTGGCAATGTCGCCAGTCTCTTGGGTACATTACCAGTCGACCGTGATGCGGAGGAATTTTTCGGTTTTGCTATGATAATAGTGTTAGTTAGGTTAGGTTATCCCTAGTAAAAATTCAGTGTAAGTATTTTATTATGATTGTAACATAATATTTTAATTGGGGTGTTTGATGTGTGCGTTAATTCCCGGGATATGTTGTATATTATATTGGTTATATTGGTAAATCATAAGTATATACAAAAGGGAAGAGATCATTGGTCATCATAAAAAATCTTCCGCATTGCTGTCAATGGGAAATTTTATGTTGATATGCTTTCTGTCCCGACTTAATAGTCCACGCTTAATTGAGAGTTTTCCTAAGTTTTTACAAGTGTAGAAAGATGAAACTACAGGTGATTCGACATGTGTCTGTTCCGAAGTTACTCTAGGCGGAAAAAATAATAAAATGTTAGGATCGGCGTCCCCTTCTCCAGGGTTAGGTACCTTTTCACAATGCGTGCCCTATCCAGAGGGCATAGACAGGTGGCAATCGCTTTCAAAGCTTTTCGTATTTCTACAACGACTATTTTTGACGTTTCCATCATCATTATCGCAAATACTCTAAAGTTGGTTGTTCAACTGAACCAGCAGCACTACATCAGCACTATTGTCTGTGCCAACATCTCGCTAATCCCTAAGTAGTCAGACGACACTTTGCAATTGTTCACCCGCTCGATGACTTAAGCTGGCTTCTGTTCGGTGTAACACTTAACTTACACTGACTGCACTAGTGTTGCCAACAACTGCTTCCCAACTAATCAGCCAGCGGAAAATGAGGCTAACTATATCCCTGAACTATAAAGGAAGCGGTTCAACTATAAAGGAAGAGGTTCAACTATAAAGGAAGCGGATCCACTTTATAGGAAGCGGTTCAACTATAAAAGAACCGGTTCAAATATAAAGGAAGCGATTCAACTATAAAGGAAGCGTTTCAACTATAAAGAAAGCGGTTCAACTATAAATGAAGCGGTTCATAAATCATAACGTTACGTGCTTTCTGCATCAATCTTTGATCCAGCCGCCGAATGAGAGCCTCCAGAGATGTTGGCTTACGCTAAAACTAATTTACCTATATACAGATAATAAAAGCTCATACTAACACCAAACAAGGGCCAAATAAGCGCGATTGTGTCGGAAAAATCAATTGGACCGATTTTATCGCGATCAGCACTCGAGTGCGCGATATACGACGATAAACCGAGTCGATAGCGATACGATAACGCTATACAAACTAAGACTTAGGTATACTCGTGTCGATAGTACGTTATAGTTTAGGTAAGTGGTTTGACAAGCTGGACTTGGTTTTTATAGTCAGGAAAATTGACTATTAAGCAAATGGACACCCTACGTTAATTTGCCGTGTAGTAGCCATTTCATACAACTGTCAAAGAATGACAGTTGGGTTTTGAATGTGAATAAACAATTAATTTCCCTACCTTATCTTTAGTGAAAAAGGGTGCTTGATCAGAAGTTGGAGTGTATGTTGGATACTCGTATCAAAAAATAATAATTGAGAATATCTGCAAAGCTTCAACGGTCATATTTTGAATTTTGCCAGTCTACAAATGTTTGAGGCTGAATGGCGATAAGAAAGAACTCATATTTTTGTGTTACATCTATGAACTACACTGTTAATAATACTATTTAAGAAGAGAAGAAGAGAAGAGTTTGTTTGAACGCCCTAATTTTTAGAACTACCGGTCGGATTTGAAAAACCTTTTGGCATTTGATAGCCCAATTATTGATGAAGGTTATTCAATATAACCCTAGACCCTGAGGAGCTGTGCAAAAAGAAAAAAAGTCAGAGAGAACGCTAACCGAAAACGAAGTAGGTAATAGCGCGGGCAAACGATGCGTTGCGACGGGGCGGGTCGGGCGACCAAGAAACTTCAAGGCTCGTGCACACTGGCGCGACGCGACAACGTACACAAAGGCACCTCGCGGAGCGCGACTGGCGGCGCCTTTGTGTCGGGCTGTCGCGTCGCGCCAGTGTGCACGTGCCTTCACGTGGACGAAGTCGCGGTCACAAGCTAGTAATTAACGAAATGGTGATTAAAGGAGTAACTACATTTATTCAGCTCCATTCGCGTTTCGCTGGACGATGTTCGTCATTTCTACACACTGAACACAATTAATGTAAATGTTAATAATTAATGTTAATTTCCATGTTAGTCTGAACACTGTCAAACACACTTGTCCTAATATTATGCCTGTTTGCTAAAACTGAATAGACGCGGAAAGCTGAACGGATGCGTACGCGCCTCCATACAAAATCTTTGTTTTCTATGGACAAAAGTTGAAAAGAGCCGAATAAATGTGGTTAGCCCCTAATGGTGCTTTTCATTTCGGCAGTAGAGGGACGTTTTGTTATAGGTAGGCTGTCATTCTGTCTCGCACCTGGTCGAAAACCTCGCCCTAAATTTCCCCATTTTTTTTTCTTCTAATTGTTTTTCAGTAGTTGGAGCTGCCTCGTCGGTCTAGTGGTCGTTACCGCTACTTCTGAGCATGAGGTCCTGGTTTCGATTCCCAGATCAGGCAAAGTGTTATTGGGCTTTTTCATCTGGAATTTCTCAGTAACAGCTCAGAATCTGTGCAATTTGTGCCCGATGGTGGCAATAGGGTCGCCCCGTATTACATAGGACTTAACATAACTGGCGAAATGTGGGTGTACGATGGGTTCGCCTCTGCCTAACCTTTCGGGGCAACAAGGCGTAATGTTATAGTAATGTGTAGTTGGAAAAACTCGTTATCAAACTGATAAGCGTAGGATAACCTCACGAAGGAAGGACAATATCAAATTCGAAAGATTAAGCTTCGATCGTATTGGATAGACAGCAATCTACGTCTAATATATAAATAACATAATCAAGTAAGTAAGTTATTTAAATTATTGTGAAAGTGAGGACTATGTGGGTCATTTTTTTTTCTCATTTAATTTTTATCATGATCTGTTTGAGCAATTTATGCGGCCTACCCAAATGTCCTTTCTTTGGTATTGTTCATCGAATCGTTGAGCTCCTTAAGTCCTCAATTCTTGAGTTGAGCCGCACGATTACTGACAAATGTGTGCATTGACTGGACAGGTCCACTCAATCTGTGTGGTTCTTTCCTCAAAAGACCATTTCAGATACTAATCTACATGGTCTTCACATGATCTGGCCAAGATTATGTCTGGACTTTAAAAGAGACTGTGACCTCTGAGTTTGTTTCGGTCTTTCTTCTCAGAGTAGTCAGACAGGAAACGCCGACTTCATCTTTTAAAAAAAATATGATTGACGTGTAAAAGTGTTTGTACAAACCTACTTACAGAAATAAAATCATTTATCATTTACGTTGATATCAATCAATCAAATCAACCTGCCTAGAAAGAAAGTATAATAGGTTTATTTGTCACAAAGACACGTGCATACTTTTGTATGCACGTGTCTTTGTGACAAATAAAGGAAACGGTTTTCCCGTCGTCGAAAGGGTCGACTTCCTGTCTAACCAGATGTCGCTGAATATCAATATTTTACATGGAGCGACTGGCTATCTGACCTCCACAACCGAGTCACTGGGTAACACGATAGACCCTGGTAAGACTTGTCAGACTTTTGGGCTTCTAGCTACCCGTGCTTACCGAGCCACGGAGGGGTCTCGATATGTAGTGTATGGTCACGCATCCACGAACCAACCGCGGCAAGCGTACCCGACCCGTACGGCTTTTATTATTTAGCCACGAGCCACGCAAGTATACATACCTACTTATATAATATAGGTACTAGCTGTGCTTCGCACACGTGGCTGTGAATTGTTTTGGCAAAATAAGAACCCACCGATAATCGACGGGACTTTGAAAAGGCCCAAAAAGTCCCGTCGCTCTATGGGGGTGGGAACGTGAAGGGTGATGACAATCAATTCAGAGATAATATAACATTTTGTCGCTTCTTATTAGAGTATTTTTAGCTCACGAAGCGCTTCAGCGCGTACAAACACGCTGTGAATGTGTACGTGAAGACGAGTAGCGCATAGCGTTAGCACATATCACACACACACACTTCCAACTTCGCCATTGTCTCGGACGGTACCGAGAGCTCCTGCACTTACACACACATTCACAGCGTGTTCGTACACTTGGTAACCACAAGTAAAGCGCGCGTCGCTTCGTAAGATGAAAATATAACAATTACTTATCTACTAGCGACCCGCCCCTGTTTCGCACTGTTTCTACAGCTTGTCAAAATATCGAAATTTCTTTATTATATGTAAGTTTAATATAATTTTATTATTCATATACATAATTATATTAAACTTTTACATAAAAACCTTCCGGAATAACTTCTCGAAATGATGGTAAAACCGTATCAAAATCATTTGCGTAGATTAGAAGAACAACGCAGTCATACATACGGACATAAAAAGCAACTTCAATTAATAATATGTATATCTTATTACTTATTATGTAACAATAACAAATTTTATTCAATTCAGTACGTATGGACGAGTAAATAAGACGTTAGACATCAATTATAGAGGACTTAAATGAAAAGAAGTAGGTACATAATATGAAATGACATTAATTGTTGGTATCACGATTGATAAACACTGCAATAAACACCCTGCCGACAGCAATAGCACTGCCCATGTCATACACTCGAGAGCAATGAATCCGGGTCACTTAAAGAATGTTAAAAATGATAGGTTAATGCAATAAATTGTATTTAATAGACAATGTAATACTCCTTAAATGAAAGTAAAAAAAATATGAGTCACCATACATTTTATTAACACAAAATTACATAAAGAAAAAAACTGCTGATCTCTCCCTAAAACAAAAATAGGAAACATGAAATTTTTGAACTTTATTACGATTTTCTTGAATTTTAATACTTCGTATTGCCTCCTCGTGCTTCCATTACTGCGTTTACGCGGTTTGGCATGCTGTACACCAAGTTCCTTATACGATTTTGGGGAATATTCTCCCATTCCTCTGTGAGAGCAATTTTGAGCTCACGAAGCGTGATTGGGGGAGGGTTTCGTTGTTTTACGCATCTGCCTAGCTCGTCCCAAGCATGCTCGATCGGGTTGATATCCGGGCTGCGCGCTGGCCACTCCATACGAGTAATGTTCATCTCTTGAAGGTAGTCATTCACAATCCTACCTGTATGAGGTCGGGCATTGTCATGCATAAATATAGCATCCTCACCTAAATTGACCATAAATGGACCAACGTGATCATTGAGGATTTCTTCCACATATCTTACGCTAGTTAAAGAGCCGTTTTCTATGATCACCAGCTCTGTGCGACTTTCAGAAGAAATTCCGGCCCACACAAGTACAGACCCACCACCGTAGGCTACTTTTTCTTCGATGCATGCTTGCTTGAATCTTTCCCCTGGTCTTCGATACACTCTGTGTCTTCCATCGTGCTTGTAGAGCATAATTTTTGATTCGTCGGAGAACATAACTTTTGACCAATCTTCAATACTCCAATTTACGTGGCTCTGGGCATATCTTAGTCTTGAAATACGATGCCCACGCTCCAGTTTAGGGCCGTTTGCAGGTCTAAGGGGTTTTAAGTTAGATTCAGCAAGCCGACGTCTTACTGTCCATGCACTTGGGTTACTTCCTCCGAGGCGTCGAAACTGATTTGCGAGTTCAGTTCCTGTGAGAAAGCGATTTCGAAGCATGGTGTTCACCAAGTATCGGTCTTCTCGTGCTGTGGTACACCTGGTTCTGCCCGTTCCTGGTCTGCGTAGGTTAGAACCAGTTTCTTCGTAACGTCGGAGAACTCTTTGTACTGTTGACAGCGACACACCGACAGTCCTGGCTGTATCGCGCTGACTCCGGCCGGTTTCCAGCATTGTAAGTATTCTGGTGCATTCTTCAGGCGTAAGCGACATAATTTCAGCTTGAATAATGAATATAGAGCACTATCAACATGGTTTATGTACCCACATAAATGACAGATTACAAACAAAAGCAAAACCAAATGCTGTAATTTCGTAGTTCCATCTTCGAAAGTGGCCCTTTTTCAAATTTGATTTTTTTATGATATAACTTTACAATAACTAAGAAGTTTTAATACCTTCATTTAAGGAGTATTACATTGTCTATTAAATACAATTTATTGCATTAACCTAGCATTTTTAGTTTCCGAGATTTTTAGGATTCTTTAAGTGACCCGGATTCATTGCTCTCGAGTGTAGTATGAAATAAAATAAAATAAACTTGTTCGGTCGGGGGACTCGCATCAGTCCTTACTAGCGTTGCCGGAGAGAATTATTCCGAAGTATTCCCGTCGTATTATTCGCGAAACATTCGGAAGTATTGAGTAGTATTCGGAATTATTCCCCGAGAAGAATTACAAGGAAAATATTTGGCTAAGTACATATTAGAATAGTTAGAATGAACCGCTGAGTCACGAGGCGGTATGCCACAGTTGCCATAATATAATCACGCTGACCGACATCGGGTAAGGTAGGCTACTTATTGGATCACCTGGTAGAGTTCGACTATTGACCGCGAGATGGCGGCGCAATTACCATTGCAAATTACATATGTTCCGCGTTACTGAATATGTATTCATACTCACGAATCTTCCTTCCTTCCTTCCTTCCTAACCTTGGTCACCGCAGCAGCAGAAAGCGCACGCAGCTGAGCACTACCGACGGAAGTTGTACAGTTACAGCTTTTACTTTTACCCGCTAGACGGCGTTAATGCCAGTGACTATATATTACAACGCGTTCATTCATAAAAATGAGTATAATACGATTTGAAAACTTCCGAATATTTCTTTCATCTACTTAGCTATGTACTTACGTAATAAGTTTTTGTATGCGGTCTACTAAGTGAGAAAGTGATAGAGAGGTACCTAAATACATAGTTAGGTACTATAATAAGTTTATATGATAGTAATTTATGTTATAATAGGGAGGTAGGTACCTAACAGAAAGGATAATCTAATTATTAAGTATTGTATATTATTTCAAATGTCTCTTTATTGATTAATTTCGGTTGAACACTATTCTACAAAGAAATATATTTTTAACGACTATTTGTTTTACCAAAACATTTAAAGTACTTGCGTATCTAGGTCCTAGATACGTACTTTAAACTACGTACAACGTATACGTACTTACTTTTATCTTACTTAACTGATTATTTACGTTTTTTCCATTAAATCGTAAAGCAAAAACATTTTTACGAAGTAAACTAAACTAGTAAATAACATCCGGACAAAATCGGCCCATTCTAAACTCAAACATAGTAAAAATAAAATAATGAGTAGTCACAAGTAGATAACTACTTACAGGGAAATATTCCCGCATTGTAGGTACGTAGGAATCGAATAATACTTCGTTGAATTTATGAATGAACAACGGCTGCGGGGCTCGGTGGGTGTGCTATTGTTACGTGCAGGCGAGCGCTGGCGTCGCCGAACGATTAACGAGGGATGTTCTCCATTTATAGTCTACTCTTGTCCGCTAGATGGCGTTAATTCAAGTAGCGGCATGGCAAAATATCTGCTAAACGTAACGGCGAGTCTCCTCAAGCTACATAAGCACACGAGTACATTCGTAACTACTGGGAATAATTTAATTCTTAAGTAATAAAACGTAGGTTACCTACTTCATACTTACAATATTTATTCTACGCTGCTTTTTTGCTGCGGTAGTATTCCTTCCAATCGAAGTATTCTTTTGAATGTTTCCGAATTATTCCGAATACTTCCGAAGTTTTGCAACGCTAGTCCTTACGCGATACTCGCATGCACACACAGTCGTATATTACAGAAAGAGACAGAGAGAAAAAGTGTGAATTTAATACGCGTTTTAAATACAGAGCTTTCTAGTATAATTTTTAAGATTGTCATCATCTTGGGTTTTCCTTTTGACCTCACGACCAAGCTCTCAATGACGTTATTAGTGACAGTAAATCATTGAGTTTTGGCGTTCCTCAGGGCTCAATATTAGGTCCTATCCTCTTTCTTATCTACATCAACAACTTATGTAAGATGTCTCTAACCAACTGTTCAATCTATACATACGCAGATGATACGGCCTTACTTCTTCACGGTAGGGACTGGCATGAAACTGTTGAATGCGCGGAGCTTGCTCTAAACTCAGTGGTGAAATGGCTATCAGATAACATCCTAACGTTAAATCTTAAGAAAACAGTATACTTACCTTTCTCCTTACTATCCACCAACCTCCCTCCACCGGATTCAATGGCGCTTAGAGCTCATACTTGCTCAAGTAGTCTATCCTCCTCACAATGTGGCTGTCCTCCACTCACAAGGTGTGAGTATGTTAAGTATCTCGGAGTCTATGTAGATAGTTCTTTGAGCTGGAAACCCCACCTTAACAATCTCATATCGCGAGTCCGCAAGTGTATATTTATTTTCAAAAAACTAAGGCACTCCGTGGACTACCGTACCATTAAAACTGTATACTTTGCCCTCTGTCAAAGCATAATAAACTACTGTATCACAGTGTGGGGTGGGACTCCCAAGACAACCCTACTGCCTCTGGAACGAGCACAGAGAGCTGTCCTCAAGGTCATGACCTCGAAGCCGTTTAGATATCCCACCTCGGCTCTCTACACCGAATGCCAGGTCCTCACTGTGAGACAGCTTTTTGTTCTTGGCACTATTCTGCGCAAACATCCCTCTGTGGTATACAACCCGAATGCTGCTAAAAAGCGTAGATACTTTGAAGTATGCTCGACTCGCGGATGTAGAACGGCCCTTGCACAGCGTCATTATGATATTCTGTCTGACCATTTATACAACAAAATAAACAAATTATGCACCATTGCTCCCATGTGTCGAAATGGTTGTAAGACCAAGGTCACAAAGTGGCTATTGACACTGAGTTACGATAGGACTGAAGTTTTACTACATGTATCAATCGCTTAAAAACCTAATGTAGTTAATCAAGCCATATATTTACATTTACAATTAATTATATTCATGCAGACTCAAATAAACGCAAATTTCACAAATTTTTCAACATCGTTATCTCTCGCTCTCAATACCTACACACACCCCCACATAGGTACCTTTATAGGCCACATCATAATTATATAATTTTTTTAGTAAGTAGTTATCTTAATAATAATATTCTGTGCTCGTCCTACAACTACTGATATATGTTCAAACTATAGGCGAGGACGCTGGCACCCTAAACACAAGTTAAATCTTACTTTGGGTGCCAGAGTTCATCGAAAACACTTTTTCCCTTAATTGTAACGCTGCATAATGTTTTAGTTAAGTGTTTTTGTACAACTGAAGGTAATAAATAACTCTTTTTTTTTTTTTTTTTTTTTTCTCTCGAAAACCATAAAAACAATTCGCAGATGCCGTCTTGGATTTTCTTTTTGACCTCATTATCGGCTTTAGAGAGAGAGAAAGTCAGGGGTATAACACTTTTTCGTTACGTAATTATTTCTACCAGAATACTCCTACTGCAAGCCGCGTTAAAGAACTGAGTTCCAAAAATATCTTGTCGAACTAATTTAATTTTCATTTCTTATTTTTGACAGACGAAAGGTGAAAAATCCAGTAACGTCGTTTCTGATGCACACGAGAACGTAAACCTAAGCTCACTAAACCAGAATAACATATAGAGGGTCAAATTATTATAAATTAGCTAGCGAAACTTGCAGTTTCGCTGACGCGATGTGTATACCTAAAAAATATTTGATGTTTTTTTTTATTGTGTTTTTGAGTTTACGTAATTATTATAATTTTAAAACTGCTTTGGTATATTTTGTATAAAACCATTAGCTCTCCCTATTATAAGTATGACCAACGGCGGCGGCGCGGCAACGGCGTGCGGCTGTGCCGGTGGCGGCGGCGCGGGCGCAGCGCTATCGCTTCCTCGTCGTCGTCGCCGTCTCGTCTATTCTGTGTCGAGCAGCGTGTTCACCGTTAGGAGTACATGTGTTCTGTGAGCGTGTTGGTGAGGTTATGTTCGCACGCATACCTCCGCGCGACCGCGCAAACATGGTAGTCACTTTGCGTCCTGACGGTAACCACACTCCACAGTCTGTGTGCTGCCGGACGCAAACACCTGCCCTCACCTTCTATTTCATGGGACCTAACCAGGGCTAGATTTACGGCAGAGCAACAGGGGCTCTAGCCCCGGGCCTCCACAAGGAAGGGGCCTCCATAATTTGATTTGCATTAACGAGAAACCAGTTCACATGCATAAATTCCCTTTTTCATTTTCTCATGACCTCATGACCTGCGTTGAAAGTCTTGTAAATGATAATTATGTTAAATTACTCCGAACCCCAAAAAACAAATAAAAGAAATTTTTCGCTGTCCATTTTATATTTCAAACGCACGCGCCGGCGACGCGGGTGGCAACAAAAAATCCCAACAAGTTGGGATCTACTTCGGATTTCATCGATAGGTACTATACGCGCGTATACATAAGTACGATTAATTCCCATCCAGTGTGCGCGCTCCCATAGTAAGTACTTGAAGGATCGGGATCGTTTTCGTACACGTTCGCATTGACGTTGACGGGTGTCGACGTGTCGTGGCGCGCTGTATCAGGGAATCCCCAAAATCTGAGACGTTTACTGTATAGAGTTTATCTAGTGGCCAGTCTATCCGTCATGAAAAAGTAAGTTTGAGTGTATTTCCTACGAATGGGAAAAGGTTTTTGCGATTTCTGACTTTTGTATTACTCAAACCTGAGTTGGTCCGATAGAGTTTCTTTTTTATCCTTATTATAGGAAACAGCACCCTAATCGCGTAACACACTTTCAATCGCAATCTGAATGATTTTGAAGGATATAGCTTATCCATTGCTTCATATGTTCGAAAAATGTATCTGCTCAACAACGTAAATAACGCAATGAATGTTGTTGAAATGTCAAAATAAAATAGCCATTGCTACTGTACGTGTGTAGGTACAACGGTTAAGGTACCTACACTTACTGCCCTGAAAAACATGTTTTAGTCTATTCCACAAAAATTTGGGGGGCCTACACTTTTTGGTTGGCCCAGGGCCTCCACACGCTTAAATACGACCCAGGACCTAACTATATCACTGGTGAACTGTAGCGGACGGACGAAAATACACCACTGCCCTACGGGGAATACAGGCGTGATAATGTTAAAAATAAACCAACTTATTGACTTCGTAACTCGATCTAGTCTTAACCACTGGGTCACCAAGACATACTTGCCTACCAGAAAACTCAAAATTATTTATAAACATCAAATCAACTATGTAGTTAAAAACATTTAGGTACAGTAGGTAACCTATGCTGAGCTCCTGTAGGTACTAGAGTACCACATCACCCCAAGGCTGGAATATGTTGCTGCAATATGTTGCCTGTCAAGAAGAAGGGTGACGTCACACAATGGCGGCAGAATTTATGCGTCTGTTTACCGGGGAGAGCGGGGAATAGCACGTGCGAACTGTAGGGTGGGCTGGAGATATCATTGCTGTTCGTTCAAGTTAGTGGCCTATTTATTTGTTCATGTTTGCCTCGTTGTTGTAAGTTATCTGAAAATGATAAAATAATTAATTGGGTAATAATTTAAATAGACAATAAATAATTTGGTGCTAATCAAAATTATACTTTTATAATCTATGTTTTATTTATTAATAGCTTCTGCCCGCGGCTTTGCCCGCGTGGACGTTGAAAATTATTCCACGGGAATGTGCTAAACGGGACAAAAAGTAGCCTATGCTACTTTTTACAACATCGGCTATCTGCCAGTGAAAGTCTCGTCAAAATTAGTCCAGCAGTTTCGGAGATTAGCCGGAACAAACAGACAGACAGACAGACAGAAAAGCTTTTTTTTACTATTGGTATTTTGTGATGTACCTACCGCATATACTGTCATATGCATTTAGTTAAAAGCTGTTATTTTGACATTACAAATAGACACTTAAATTATAATAATTTGTATAGAAGACAGTGAAGTTCCTTGAGATTGCCCGTTAGTCACAAGTGTCACGATCACGATCAAGAAATCTCATATTTATACTAAAATGATCAATCTATATATAAACACTAGCTTTTGCCCGCGGCTGCACCCTCGTGGATGTCGGAAATTATCCCACGGGAACGTACTACCGGGATAAAAAGCATCCTACGTATTAATTCAGGTTATAAACTATCTGTGTTCCAAATTCCATCCAAATCCGTTGAGTAGTTTTCGCGTGAAAGAGTAACAAACATCTATCCACCCAACCTCACAAACTTTGACATTTATAATATTAGTAGGAAGTAGGATTAATTAAAAAATATCATTGAACCTTAAAATGTTTTTGGGGTAATTACTCAGTGTGATACCAAATTGTTTTTTTTTTTCAAACCACTTGTTAGCACTAATCGCCGCCGGGCAAAGTTGCGAATTACTGGAAAGTTCACAAAGCAGGTGGCGTTTTGTAGTTTCTGCCTACGGGAAGAAGGCGCGAGTTTATGTATGTTCACAAAGCTTTCTGAACATAATATTTTATAACCATAAAATGCTATATTACAGCTGCAAATAAACTAGGCATACTACTACTTGCTAGGTATCCATCGAATTAACTTGTATTTGTCTGATACAAGCGAATGTGCGATTTATAATTTCTAACGTGACGATATTATCGTGGAGTCCACGCCCACGTACATTAAATAAAAAAAAAAAAAAATATGTAGGTACTTGTCGGAAATACGTTAAATCCATTGTTTGACGTTGACTAATCGGGACGCCAGCGCCACCAGGTGGCGCTCGACAGAGTCTATAACATAACACTTGACCAGAGTAAAAGCGGAGTTTGTTGTTGGCGGTTAAGCAGTGAACACGTTTAGAAACTACCCGTAGTACGCCCACAGTAGTTAAAATAAGGCTGATAATAACAAGAGAGACGTACCTTCACCGTCATACTTAATATAAAATAATAAAATGTATGTAAATTAAGTAAGTAATGATGTATTCGTAATTATCGCATAAATATTAATCTATAACTATAGTACTGACAAATTTTATTGATTAATTAACTAATAAAACAGGCTTATTTATCCATGGCGGTTTTTTGCAAATATCAGTCTTGTCTAGGTAGGGCTGCTCCATAGTCGTAGCCGAATGTATGAAAATACGTGCGCGTTTTAACGTTATCGTGGGCGGTACCTAATTTAAAGGCGTCTTCATATATTTCCATACTTACATTTTAGTTCCCTGAGTTATCGTGATACCGTTCACGATAATATCGCCATTCGTCACGTTAGAAATTATAAAAGGGGACAATGAGAGCTGCTTGATCGGTAGGTACAGATCTCCCAGAAAAAATATGCGCTTCGGCAACCTTCGTGTTTCCGAATTGCGCGCCACAGAGTTACTCACAACAGAGGCAAAGCTTTAAGTTTTGTATTACCGCACTTTGTAGTAGTGCACTTATCATGACGCGTTTGTAAGAAGTTTTCTCTCTATCGGGCTATTTACTCTGGTCACACCTCGTCATATGATGACAATTACAGCTTGATTACGAAATAAAAAACAAAAAACTTTGACGTGATAAATGCTGTGCCTGTACTCGTGTGCAGTTTGCAAGACTTACCTACATGTTTTTAAATCAACATGAAAACTTGAATTACGCAGTCAGATCGTGAAAATGTGGCGATGTGATTAAAATGATCTCAAGTAATAGGTAATTACGCCCCCTACTAAGTCTCACGTGAAAGTAAAGAAAGGAAAGTTGGTTTACTTTCCGCCAAATCACGTGCATATTAAAAGGTAAGTTAAATCGGATAAATCATACTTAGTGCCTAAAACCAATCAAATCTGTAATTACGAGCATAGAACAGGAATAATCGGCAGCTAAACCCAACTATGTGTACTTCCCTGTAGGACTGCACTTATGCGCAAAATTGTTTTTCATATGGGTCCAATTGTTTACAATAAGTTGCCTAAAAGTTGGAAGCAGCTTAATAATGTACACTTGAAAAGAAAACTTACGATATATTTAGTAAATCAAGCATACTATAACATTAAGGAGTTCCTAGCGCAGAAGCGCTGCCTGAGAGCTATATTTGGTCTTAAAGTTACAGACGTTGCGTACCTACATTTAAGTCTCATAAATTATTAACCTTCCAATGCCTTTATATTCTTGAATTAGCAATATTTGTAATAACAAATCGATGTCTATTTGCAACTTTAATAGAAACTAGAAAACGAGGTACAGCTATGAGATCTCAATACCAGAATCTAGTATGCACGGGCGTGTTTAAAACTAGCTTATTGAAAAGAAATGTGATTTGTATGGCTCCTGTAATCTTTAATAAAATACCAGACCAAATCAAAAAATTACCGTTGCAACAATTTAAAAAACGTTTCACAGAATTACTTGTAGATAAATGTTATTATTCAGTGCAGGATTTCTTAAATGACATTTTTTTGTAATATTGTTAATATCCTCTACTTTGTGTTACATTTGCATGCTATACTAAGGCAGAATGTACATGGATCCTACTTATAACTTAACAACTTATTTTTATGTACCTACATTCTAAGCAAATAAAGACCTATTCTATTCTATTCTATTCTATTCTATTCTATTCTATTCTAGAGGAAAGATTTATATTGACCTAGTTGCTTATTTGATTTGACATGATTATTGTTTGTTTATTTAACTTATTTTTGTTTTTTATATTCTGTTTTTTTTTTGTTATTTTAAATTTATTACAACATTATTATTATTCTTTAATTACCTACTTAATTTTCTGTTATTTTAAGAGAATGTTTTAATTAATAATATTTCTTGACATTTGCACGTCACATCATGTGGCAAACATGTCTGTACCTGATAATATTGTTACCATCCTATATGCATGTCTTTTCTTGTATGTATGACACATGTTTAAGCAAATAAATATTATCTTATCTTATCTGCTCTTCGTGACTGTAACAAGAGGCTTTCACTCAGCATTATGTTGTGCAACGGGGACCCACAGCACAGCGCTGATTTTCAGTGGTCACACGAAAAACGCCGTACGGAAACCGTGACGTTCATAGATTGACAAGCGAGCTGCCCCTGCTTCGCACGGGTTTTACCACAGATATAGTGGTTTTTACGACTTGACATAACATCGAGTTTTTTTTAATTTAATTTAGGTTTAATATTAATGTATTAGGTAGTTATACAGCAACAACCTTCCGGAGCAAATTCTCTAAATTATTGTACAACCGCATTGAAATCCGTTGCGTAGTTTAACAAGAAAAACAACTTTAGTTTATAATATTTATAGATACAAAATATACGAATAATAAATTAAAACAAATATTGGGTAGGTATTAACCCAATATTTGTTCACGTGGACAAAACGTATAAAATGGGCAAGTTGCGATCCTGTGTAGATAAAAACTACGCTCATTGTCCATAAAAACATTTCCATAAAAGTTGGTTGGGGAATTCATATTGCTTTTCAACATTCTGATAGCTAGCTATCAGAAATACTCAAAATCAAACTCTATGAAATTAATAATCGGAGAATTTATCAAATTTTCTTGTACACAGTGCTTGTAGAACCACGCATAATGAAGGGTTCCGTAGTCGGGTTGAATAATTACGCTTGCACAATATTGATTTTATTGAGATGTATTTCACAGTGTTTCTCAAAGAAACTCTAAAAAACAATAGTTGTTTCTGCGGTTGGAACCGAAAAGATCCCATAATATCTCAAAATATAAACAATAAGGCATTCTGTTAAAAAATAAAATCATTGACGGTTTTTAAACTTCAGTTTTTTTTCTGAATTTCCCATCGTGATCCTATTGATGTAAGTAGTTAAAAAATTTGAGGCATACTTTTTGTTACTTTAGAATTAGAAGCCCATATTTTCACCAATTATTTTTATTGACTAAAATATATATAAAATATATATATATATCTTTTGGAACACATATACTATGGGACCCAACAATACCCCACATGCTTATGTGCACAGTTTTTTTTTTAATTCCTCTATTTTATGTAAGAGGAGTGCCGTGCCGCCTCTAATTACCTACCTACTTTTTAAATAAAATAAAAATATTTCCAAGATTCAGAAAATTCAATCCATTAGTTACCAGTGGCGAAGGTTCCATACAACTCGATTCCTACCGGCTTCTCTTTGAAAATGGCACAGTCAGTATTCTATAGACAAAAAATATAATCACGTTAAAGATATGTACAGTCGCCAGCAGGTCAAGCTACAAGAAATTGACCCTTCGCTACTGCTAGGTACCTATTTGTAGTTATATGTTACTCATGCACAATTCCTTCTGTCTTGTATTTCCAAGGCCGTATTACTGGAAGCCTCTTGATAAAGCGGTTAGTCAGAATAACCTAATTACCTACCTATAGTACATACCTTCTTTATTCAATTTTCATAATTAACAAAGGGCTTCCCATTATCAATTACTGCAAATTTCTACGAGATATACAAGGCAGTATGATATACGTGATTAGATTATATATAGACGTGTTGAATATCCTGTTGATTGGTTCGAATTGTTCAATTAATTACTTGATAGTTAGAAGGGATACAATTGGCGCCTGCAGTGCGAAGTGCTTGCAGCATTGTTCGCAATCCGTTGGCAGATGTCTAGGGTTGTCTGTAGATGCACAGGATTAGGGCTGACCTGAGTTTGTCGTTCTTGACACAAGTCAGAAATCTTCATCTTTCGCACGGGCACCACCTCTGAAGAAAGAACTGGGAAATTAATAAGATACTGCTTTAATAACATTCGTGTCTTCTTGCGTCCATAAGTAGGGTTTATACTACCAGAAATCAAAAACTGACATACCTACAATTGACATCACCAGAACCAATGTGCGTGAAATGTCTTGTCCGACTCTGGATTTGCACATAGTTTTGTACTTGTAATTATGCCATTATAATACATATTATTCCCAAACACATAGCAGAGTGCAATCCTCTGGTCCCGATACTTCTTACCGGGCTGGACCAGAAACAAATCCTGTATCCCCCCTTGATAAGGAGTCATGTCCTAGTCAAATATTCAGTCCAAAATATGGTAGCGGAATGTTTGCCTTGTATGGCCTGTGTGCATCGCACATACTCACGAGATAGAAAGGAAAGGAAAGAGGGAGGTAAGAGGCGAAACTTAATTAACGTTTGTAATTTAAATATACTAAATTAAATCCCCCTTTCCACAACGCAGGATGTGCCCGGAGAGGTTTACCACGTTAAAGCTAAGCGTCCTTTAGGTGGAAGGATTTTATATGTCTCCTTTTTGGGATATACCTATTACCCTACATATATCCGAAGATCATGTCCGGAGATGCCCTATACCTAGTTGAGCGACGTGGCATGGCATCCGTGGGTTGAGCAAACCACGAGTGGGTTGGTGAAGTCACAAAGCCACGAATGCCACGAATTCGTACGTAGTGTGGCCGCGGAAGGCAGAGGGCGAGCCCGCCTACATTTTCATACGAAGCGAAGCAAAGCACATGTGCGTAGCTTAGCCGTGTGCTGGTGTGGAGCGCGCCATCATTCACGCAAACTAGATATTGATAAATTCAAAGCTTTCACAAAATTAATCTCTCTTGTTATAAGTAATCACGTCAAATTAATGGTTTCAATTGCCGTTAGCGCTAGAAGACAACCTACTGCCAGTGCTGTACGAGTATTGCACATTACTGCAGCTGCCGACAGAGGATTTGATGGACGAACGTGAAAATGTAGGCCGAAGCGAAGCCGAGGCACACATACGTGAGACCATCCATACCTGGTAGCAGCCAAGGCTGGTATAGCACTTTTCTCTAATAATGCGCGGAAATTCAAACTAAGTCAATTAATTTTAAATTACAGAATCAATGACGAACAACGATAACCTTTCTCGCGCCAATATATTCATTTGTTTCTTTTTCACTTTAAATAGCTCTATTTGCTAAGCCAGTTCGAGATTTAAATAAAACCTTTGTTAGGTTACCTCCTTGGTTGCCATGGGTCGAAGTAAAAAGTTCGTTCTATTTTTAAATTACACGACAGCTAAGAGTTTTCATAATAATTTATTCGGCCGCTAAACACGACAGATATGGATTTTTATACTAACATTGCCGGCGGTTGCTCGCATGTATTTGACCAGTACAGCATTTTCGATTTCTTTCGAAGAAGGTTGTCAAAATAATGCTCGAAGTTCAAAGCATATTTGAGAAAATATACTTTCCGTATCAATTAATACCAGCTAGACCTACGTAACGAAATCTATTTTCTCTTAGGATTGAGAGATTATTGTAATCATACGAGCCATTTTCAGGATTCTTGCAAAAACTGAGTAATACTTCGATGCTGATTGGTTAATTTAAAAGTCAATTCATGTAAAATTCAAGACTCGTACCGACGACATACTCGTACCAAAAATACCTAAAGCAGTGAATGCAATATCAGCTAATACGATGCAACGTGCAAGTTGATGCAAATTATCACACAAATTGCGAACCATAAAATAATAATAATAATTGAACTAGATTCCATGGCATGTTTCATACTTTGCATGCCATGAAATCCAGTTCAATTATTCCCTTGATTAATACCTCGCCGAAAATGTTAATTAACATATTGAATTGATTGACATATTTCGAGAGCAGGAATGAAACAAGCGATCCCGATATAAACGATCCCAAGAAATAAAAGGCGACGTAAAATTGAACAGTTTGGTGCAAATTCCCGCAGTACCTCCAGTTCAAAGCTAATTATAAATTGATTGAACTTTTGAACCTGTTTCATTATATCTAGGTGTCCGAAATTGTTTTTGTTTCATGTTTCTCATTGGTTGGTTTACTTGTGCTATTGAGCAAGTCCTGCTTTTTGATTTTTAAGTTTTATTTTCTGTTTATTAACCGACTTCAAAAAAAACAGGCGGTTCTCAGTTCGTCGGTATCTTTATCTACCGATTACTCGAAGACGCCTGAACCGATTTGGAAAATTCTTTATTTTTCTTAAAAAAAAATTGTCGTCAGTTCAGGTTCTGATGATGGGATCCTGGAGAAATCGAGGGAACGCTTCAAATATTATAGGCACACCTATAGTGATTTGGAAAGCAATATTTGGTGAAGTGGAACTGATGATGAAGACCACAGATGATGAAGCCACCGGAACTACTCAATAATAAGTATTTCACGTGTTGCGATTTAATTACTTTTATATGTTTGCTAAGCAATTTATGCTCGTCACAATCAATCACGTCGTTATGGTGAAGTGGAGCTGATGGTGAAGTACCAGAAGAACTCCACAACAATTAACGTCCCTGCATCCGGAAAAGTAACATTTTGTAAAAGGTGATAACCAGTTGAGATTTAGCTATTGTAACTTAGATAAATTACAAAACAATCCACAAAAAAAAACGTTTTTTTTCATGTTATTTTTTATTACATAGCAAGAAGTGGTTAGGAATTTGAGTGAGGTTGGAATCACAACTAAAAAGCGAAAAATAACTTTAATTTCAGAAGTCGGTGGCAAAAAACGTTAATACAAAAACAAAGACACCAACTTCCGAACTTAAAGTAATTTTTCACTTTGTAGTGTTGTTTTGGAAGTCGGTTGTTATTGTTTTGTAAAACGGTTTTTCTTGGTACGTTTACACGCAATGTCGATAGATTATCGGCTTTTCCTTAATCGACCGTAATATCAAACAACTTTCTAAAGCTGAACTTTCAGAAGTATGTATTTGGGCACTGTACTCAAGGTAACATATAAACAGTACCTACTTACATCTAACCTTCAACCCCGCATAATTGGTTTGAATCCATAAATTACGGGGTTGTTAACTTCGTAATGGATCGAACTAGGACTGCGCAAACTCACAAACTCGGCAGGCGTAGGGTTGCCCACCACAACTGGCGGGAACGCGTGCGCGTCGCCAATCGTGCGTCAACCGTGACATTGCAAGCTATGCGGATTCGGGGGCTAGGAGACGGGACGACAGCGGTAGCGAGCGATTGAGAAATATTCGCGAAATTATTTTCCGGACGACGCGTCGCCGTCGTTGCCAGTACCTAAAAAGGTAATTTTATAATAGGCATGTATTTAATCGAGCCTCTAGTAATTCATATTTTGCGCTTCTAAGCAATCAAAAAAAAAAAAAAAAGCTTTTCTATATTATTGAACAATTTGTGAACCTCAAATAATTGTCATTTCATCGTTATACAACAACAAGTTTGCCAAATAATTGACATAAAAAAATAATTATCCGATAAACGTTTGGAATAAAAACGTTTTACATGGTATTGACTTATTATTATGCAATTTCCTAAAAATTAAACTTATCAAATTGGGAAAAAAATAGGCATTAAGTTGTACTTGTGTAAATAGTTAGTTGTATTAAATATTGTACAAGTTTCTATTGTTTCTGTATTAATAATTACTTCATTGTATTAATTGTAATTGTATTAATAATTAATTGTATTAGCATTAATATTTATCTTAATTGCAAGTGGCTTGCTAAAGATTTCGTTAACTTAACATCAATATATATTCACGCGATGCGTTCATGTTTCGAGTTATATTTCTTTCTTCTTTTTTCAGGAGGAGCACCTGACACTTTTTGGTCAATCTAATTGGCATTGCTTATAGTTTCTTAGATTCTATGATTAAAAAATATAGGCCCGGGTATGTTTTCTATAAGCACAAAATATGCCAGAAACGACTTCCGCTACTAGAAAAAAAGAGATTATTTTTAGTCGGCTACCCGGAACCGAGCTCGTTCGATTAGGTTAATTATTTTTAAAAAAATGGTTAGGTTAGACGCACGAGCCGAGCGAGCGAAGCGAGGGGCGCTGCCGTAGCGGCCGGCGAGTGCCAGAAATTACAAGATTATATAGAAAAAACAATACTTTAGTAGGTTTGAAGAACGTTAGTACTAGCCTGTAAATTATTTGATCCAAATGGAAATTGCAACCACACAGCCGCTTTATCAAAATCTATGCAAACTCTTGTCTTAAATCTGTGTTATTTTCTGCTCCATATTCCATAATCATTTCAAATATTGTGTCACTGGTTTAAAAAATGTATTATAAAATGATATTTAGTATAAACGTGATTTTTCCATAAGAATCAAAATATTAAATGAATAAAAATAAAATAAAATATCATCCGAAACATTTAGAAAGACAAGTATTTGCTAAATAAATGTTTGTAAATTGTAAAGCGAGTGTATACAAAATAAAAAAATGCGGAATAAGTTGCTTGTGAAATAAATAGTATACGAAACATTGGTGGTAAACTGAAAATTTGGTAATGGTGTTTTGGTGAAACATTAGTGAACCAACGAGCTGGTATCCCCAACTCCACGTGTAAGCGTGTATTTTTCGTGCTATTTTAAACCTTGTAAAAATGTTGAATGGATAGTACCTATGGTCGTTTTTGTTGAGTCTGGTTATTTCATTCCCAATTTCGACGCGTAAGCATCGCGAATTCATCGCGTAGGTCTGATATTACCAGTTTTATTGTGTATTTCGTTGGAAACAATGACACGTATGCATCACTTAGGCCTGCAGAAAGGTTTCGTCGGCCTGCATTGAGGTCTCCTAGACACCGCATATGCTTGCGTAGACGCCTCGTAGGCATGTCGGAGGCCTGCACAGAGAAGTAGTAGGACTGCATAGAGGTCTCCTAGGCACCGCATAGGCTTGCGTAAAGGCCTCGTAGGCCTACTAAGAAGCCTCGTAGGCAACGATTATATTGCAACTAGTGTAAGCGAAGACCTACGTCTGCAACAGTGTAATTAACATACATCACAACGCATGATATTTGCGCTTTATAATTTCCAACGTGACGATATTATCGTGGATGCCCACGTCCCCGTCACAGCAACATCATAACACAGGGATGTTAAATATACGGAAATATATGAAAACGCTTTTATTGTTTCTTCTACGATGACGTAATAACGTGCACATATTTCCATACATTTTGTGTACATGCACGTCCACGGTAATATCATCACGTTAGCAAATTGAAAAAGCGCATATTGTATGCTCATATTCGCATATTCCTCACTTCACCCATACCCGCTACTCTCCTGGCCCCAGTATAATGCGCATCGCCTATTTAGCATCCCTCCCCCACCGAGTCGGATCGTGCTTGACTAATCCTTAGTAAGGTATGACAATATGGGGACACTCGAATCAAAGGTAACGTGACAGTAACGTTACAGCCATGAACGTGTTTGTTGAATGTCACGCAAAGCGAATAGATACGGGTAAAAGGCGTGACAATGATTTTGTTGTAGTTTTTTTTAATCAGGTGCTGTGTCTTTAATTCGGCAAAATAGAATGGTGCTGGCTGACTTGACACTACAAACGGTGAAGTTTCCTGATTCCTTGAAACAATTATTGAACGGTGTCATATGATAGGTGTTTTGGGTGAGCTGTCAATGCCGTCATTCAATAAATATTTGAAGTAACAATACAGGAGTAGGTATTTTTGTTATTCTTGATCCGAGTATTCCTAGTTTGACAAAATTTTTGAATGGTGGTGTAGGGGTATCTTTAGAACAAGACCTACGCATTGTTCGCTGATTAAATCTTTTTATAAATAAATAAATATATAATAAAATGTAATATATAACTTGTTATAAATCAGTGTTATTGTACAACGGTGCGTAAAATACCTAGTTCGAAATGCATGCACGCTCCTTTAATAAATTGATATTGCAGTTCGGTGGAAATTCACCTCGCAAAGCACAACTGTTGTGAAATTGTTCCCAGAACATTAATATTCGTGTTCTTCAAACTACGTTCTAACAACGTGTATTCTAGCGCAACAAATGGAAGGAAATATTTGTTAGAATAACACGGCGTTTTTCTACATATTTATTTGTTAAACCGGAACTTTTTTTTCAGGAACTATGTCCATAAAGCAGACATTATTTCCATCAAATTGTCCAGAATTTTAAGTGCTTCGTCGTATGAAAATGATTTGGTTTTTAATTTGCTCCTTCGCCATCAATGTTTACAATTGAGTCAAAGGTACATACAACTCGTATTTATAAAATAAATAAAAATCATTTAATTCAGACCATTAGTCCAGGGTTAGTTATACAAACAACTTATAAACTAATGTTAGTACTTAAATTCTACCAGAAGATAATTTTATGTTTAATAAATAATATACACTACACCACACACTACATGTACTCAGTGGCGTGTAGGCGTACCCAATGTCCCAGCATCCGGCTGTCCCACCTGTCCGCTATAACCTTCAGAATGCTGTTAGGGCTGGCGCGAATCCGGCGCATGATGGATGCGCAGCGCTTACGCATGAGTGCAGAAAATGCATCTATTCCTGCCTCTGCCAACATGCCCGAAGCACTGCAGTAACGTGGCAACACCATCAGCACCCTGAATGCATTATTATCCTGTACGAGCAGAGCGTTGTATGCCCTCTGCGTGTAGTTAACCCATATACTGCATGTATACAACGACTGGCAGTACGCTGTAAATATTTGCAGCATATTATAACATCATGATAAACTTTAGCTTTACGTATATTCTTTTTCGTATTAGCTACAAGGCGTTATCGCCTTTTGATTTATAAAGTCATCTTACAAAAAACGCCAACAAGTGCAACACAAAAACCTGCCATTCACACAAACAATAAAACAACTCCCCACATTCTGGTACCTCTGCGTACAAATACAAAGTTCTCTTTATTCGGAATTTATTAATTACTGTCCCCGCGAAATTGAATTATTATTAAATGTATAGCAATATGTTTGCCCGGGCCATTGTTATGCACCCCATAAGATGCACCCTCGCGCGGTCGCGGGTGCATTCCGGGGCACACGTGTTGCCGCCCGGGTGCAAGCAAGGCGGTGCCATATTGAAATGAGTCTTTATGATGCTGATGATGTTGCATCGGATGCCATTAATCTACGTCTGATTAAGATGATTCATTTTTTAAACAGCAGGTTCATCGAGGGTTTAAAACTAAGCCTGCATTTACCTACCCAATAGTGTTTTAGGGTATAAATCTGAATTCTGTCCTTGCTTCATTTTTAATTCTTTGTACACTATTGTAGAATAGTAATTCTATTCCAGGACATATATTTGTGTGGTTTATGTAAACAAAATCTTGAAAATCATTTCAAAACAGTAACTATGGAGTTTCTTGCCCAATCTACTCCATACGAAACTACCTGTTGGAGGGGGCGACTGGAATCTAGAATGTTTCCATTCAAAAGTGTGTTTTATTTGTCATATTGAAATAAATTATTTGACTTTAAGCGAAATCCTGAAAGGCAGGTTTTGTAACTTGACTTTGGGGGTGTAATTGTTTCTATCACAGAGCACGAGGACGCCTCCACAGCTGCTGCTAGAGACGGAGTTGTCAACACTTTCCATGTCCTTTAACCTGCACCTTTGACGATCTGAACATTGCCTCTGATGCCGCAATAAAGTGGCCAAACAGTATAAGAAACATAGGTTTACCGTCTAAACGAAAAGTAAGAAGAATACACACGAAGCGTCCCAGTGAGCGTTACTCATAGAAACTGACGGCATGTGAAACATCATAAAATAGGCTCAGATACGGATTATTAAGTTTCCTTCAAAATGGCTGAGCAGAATGGTGCTGATCCATACGTCATGTTCGTGAACGGGCGCCGTCAGTGGGGACTGGTCAACTCATGGCTGCCATGGCACGTGTTTCTACGTCGTTCTCGCATGTATAATTTCAACATGAATGATGTAACCAAATTTTTTTTTAGTAAGTTTATGTTGTTTTAATAGAGTGTCCATGGAGTTTCTTGCCCGTTCTTCTCCATAGGTACATAGTATGCTTTGGAATGGATAACTAGCTTCATCTTTCTGACTGACCGACCCCTTGACAATTCAAAAGTGCCTGTAATTGGTTTAAATGAAATAAATGCTTTGAGTTTTGCTTTTTGAGATATCGTTGTAATCCGCTCTAAATCAGCGACGGTCTCAGCTAATTATCGGCTAAGTAAGTCTCGTTTCTGAATGCCAGCGTTACGAAGCCTATGACAGTCGAAACTTGCGCTCAGCGCTATTTACCGCGCGCAACAATATTACTGTCCCAATAGTAATATTGCCGCGAAAACACTTGAAAATTGTTATAGTTTTCTTTCTATGTTGTTGTTTACTGAAAGCTGATTTTTCATGTTTTTCCCTTTGTAACATAAAAGGACCTTCCCTTAATTTTAGACCATCAGATTAACGCATCCTTTTATGGGCAAAGCCCTATATAATATATTTTTCTTTTTCCACAGACTTGTAAAAGTGGCAGGTTTGGTTAGGTACCTACTGCACTGAAATCTTACAAACCAAGGGCAATACGCACTTGATTCTTTCAAAGGTTATTCAAGGAGCTTCAGGCCGTTATCTAAGGCCCGCCCACCTGAACAACGCGCTGATTTTCGGCTCGCGGGAGTGAGAGCTGCGCAGGGGAGCCGGAGGGCGGGGTGGTGGGGGGGTTGGCTGGTCGTATTTCACAATTAAATTTTTCTGGCGCGATCTCGGCGAGTGTGTTCGCCAAGCAACGGCGCTCTCGCTAGGGGGTGGGACCTGCGGACCTCAAAGTGGTGTTGATACAGATTTTCTTCTTTTTATACGTTTGTAACTTATTAGTTTAATAACAACTAGATACCTACTTAGGCGGGCCTTATACCATGAATTACATTACACAATATCCCGAATTCAACAATGATTGAACAAAAGTTTGAGCTAGTTCAATTTTATTGCAACGTGTACAATAAGTATTGCGCAGGTCTTGCTCACGCAAAAACATTGAGGCGCATGGGCGGTCAATGATATTGCGTGAGAATAATTGATCGTTTGAGTGCAAGGGATGATTCAATCATTTCCCATTAGTGAGCATACACACGAGCGACACGCGTCACCGGCAAAGACAACTGCTGCCGTCGACACCCGTCGACGGCTGTAGTTGCCGTTGACGCGTGTCGCTCGTGTGTATGAGCACTTATTGTGAGTGATAAGAAGAAGTCGGCGGAGCCTGACTTCTTCCATATTAGTCACAATCTCAGTAATCACCTTCTTTCGAGCCATATCATCTTTCACACAGTCTATATGTATTCTTTAGTTTTCCCCTACTTGTATAGCCATCTAGATTCCCTAAAACTTGCCTCATGACATTGCATTTGTATTAACATTTAATGTGGATGTGCTTGACTATCGGTCGTGTCACCTCTCTGTATAATTTTGGCTATCAATACCTAAACTGACAGAATTAAGTAATACCTACTGTCATATTTCTGATAATTCCACGCCCAAAATCAAACACAAAAACCATTCGCTAAAATGGCGCGTACTTTGAGAACCGCTGTAACCTAGTTTAATATCGCAGTGGCGACGACACGGCGTCACGTGCAATCGCAAAGATACACTTACACACACACCCCCGCGCACACACACACACATGTCGCGCGAACACTGTCCGTGTGACCCGTCTGATATCCCCTGTCATAACAGTTGAACCCAAACTTATCGACATTCGCGTCTTATTTTTGGTTAATTCAAGGTCTTTAGAGTGAAAATATTATGTTTTGCCACGTTTGTACTTAGTTTTTACCTATGGGTTTATGCTTTTCAGCACTTTCAGGTAGTACAGTCCCATGGGCGGACCAAAGCTACGTGAGGCAGGCATTTGTTTTGTCCGGTTTAGTTTGAGAGGTGAAAGCATAGTTTTTCCCATGTGAATCTGAGGGCCTAGTACGAACGCGCGGAGTACACGTAACGTAAATTCGATCGATTTTGAATTTGAAAATACCTAAGTACTCGTTCCACCAATAATATTTGTTTAGGTTTAAGACATTATGCTAATGCCTTTATGGCGCGTGCGACTCGCGTCGCGTGTCGCGCCTGTTTGAAGGAGCCTTAATAATAACTAGGTAGAGTAAAAAGTTTAGTGTCGACAACGTTATAGCTACAACGGACAAGTCAAGAATCATGTGTGCGTTTCAACTTTCAGTCTTCATTTCCCATCAAACGCGACTTATCTTCTTCACATAAGTAGGTACTTACTTAAAAATATTATACGTTAAGAACCGCTTCCTTTCTAGTTCAGGCTTCAGGGTTCTAGATTAGCTGATTAGTTGGGTAGCAGTTGTTGGCAACATTAAGTTTAGTTCAGTGCAGTTCGTGCAAGTTACACAGGACGGACATCAGTTTCCCGCAGACAGGCATTACGCGACAGCGCGACGCGAACCTTGTAGAACAATTTTCATGAAGTTTTCATAGAAATTGTTCTACTAGAGTAGCGTCGCGCTGTCGCGTCGGATCTGTTTAGTGGGAGCCTTAAGTCATCGAATGGGCGAACAATTGCAAAGTCTCGTCTACCTACTTCTGGTTTAGATATTGGTGCAGATAATAGTGCTGCTGATTTTGTTGAAATCCAAGATGAAAGTATTTGCGATATTTTATTACCATAGGTCCTAAACAAGGTGACCAGCGATAAAGATGATGGCAAAGAAAAAAAAATCGGATTGACTTAAGCTACCGAAAAGCTTATGTCAGTATAGTTGAAAGTTGTTGGAGTACTATGAAACGCTTTAAAGCGATTGCTACTCGTCTAGGCTCTCAGGTGAACCAAAAAAGGGTATATTTTGCTTTTTTGACCGCAGGATCTTCCTTTCTTTTTGAGTGACCTTTCACCCGGAAAAATTACAGAGCCTTTCTGTCGTCTCATACTGGTTTTGCCTCGTCATCACATCCTCCGATGATACATTTTCCTGCGGGTTCTTCGGTGTATTTACTTATCAACCACTTTTCGGCCATTGACCTATCTGCAGGCGAGGCCATATTATCGTTGCGACACCCACAAACTCACCTTCGCTCGCAATGACTTTCATTTTGACAGTTCAGCCACGTTCATTGCGTTATTTATGTTAGCAGACGAATTTTGTTAAACCTATGAAGCAATGTATGGCAAAATGAAATGTATTAGATCGATTGCCATTTTATGTATGTAAAGCAATTGGCCTGCTGGTTGAGTCCGCAAACAACCACGGAAATGCTCGCGTCGCAAGAATACAAACAGTTAGCAGAATGGCAGTCAACACAAAAACAGCAGTCCCCACAGAACGCACGGTTCAACCTGAGGTAGTGCGTTGGATCTGCTCGCAATGTACACTAACAACAAATGCTGACAGCACCTGGGTACGCGCGATTTGGAAAACTTTAAACAGACTCCGTACTCAGGTCGGCTGCAGCAAAGACAATCTCCACAGGCAAGGTTTCTCGGATGGTACCGATGTACGATTTACATATTTTATGTGGCGTCTGTCCGTAGACCCTGACCCACCTTTCATCTTGTGCCGTATGCCCTGTCACCTGTACACTTGAGGACCTACTATCTGCCTCAGCTAAAATGGTTTAGCGTGGCTGTGCGATTTAGCGTCGCATTTTACTACGCCAAACAAATATGTATAAACTCTTTTTGAACGATTTTCGCCATCGCCAAGCTAAGAAGAAGAGTGTGTTCATTGACCAGAACATAGCCTCAGGCATGCGCGGCAAACCATTCAAACTTCGAAGCGTATGCTGTGCGCTGGGCGGCCTTTTAGTTACTACTTACCTACTAACGTTTTTGTAGTGAGAGGTTTCAACAAATGGGTGGTAGGTATTTGTTGTCCGGCCAACGTGTTCGCTACCTTCGTTTACAAAGTGGACGATGTGTACCCCGTATACAGGGTGGAAGGGACATCGACGAATTTTTCGTAAGTTATAAACAGAAAAATCTGCTGTTTCACAGAAAAGTGCAATATCTACGCGGTCACAATTTATGGAACAGCATTTTTTTTTGTAATAACCGCCGTGCAATTTCCAGAATCATGTACCGAACCCACTTTTGCGCGTCGATGTATATGCCCCATTGAATAGACTATGCAGCTATTGAATATTGAGTTGGTATTCTATTATTTGGCTATCCCGTTTGTATGCTAGCTGCAGGGACGCCGGCTTTGACGACAAAGCACTTTGATCTCCTATTTGCAACTCACAACATAGTTTAATGTAATATGTAGTGCCCTGAATGTGTGCAATATGTTTACGTTACGGCGTGACGGTCAATACCTACCTAAATAAATAGTATTTACGTACATCAAAGGTTCTTGACTTCATGTTGATCTGTAAACGGTCTTTAGTTTATAGACGAATATTTTTGGGCGATTAGGTATATCTCATTTTATAATAGTAAATTATAAAATGAGATATATTATTTAATAGTACCTAATATCTGATAAATGATAATTGTTTTGTTAGTTGGTTATAAATAATTTTTGTACACGTCAATTTTTATTAAAGCATGAAATGTTTTAGATCATGGCCGAGTACTCTGAGAAGAAACAACGAAACAAACTCAGAGGTCATAGTCACTAATAAAGGACTTTAATGTTTAACTTTAATTGCGGCTAGTTTTCAAAAATAGAATGATGCACTTTTTGTTTTCATCAAAATTGAGCTTGAGACTCCTTTAAATATTTTTCGGTATTACCTATAGTTTCGGATTTGGTCATCCATGCTGACTTGAAACAACAGCCTGTATACAGATGAATTGATAACCTACCTCTTTTAGAAATCGGTTAGAAATAAATTGGTATATCAACATGGTATAATAATATACTTCGCCAGGTATAGCATTCCGGTCACGGGGGTGACACAAGCCGACGTCATCACCGCTGTGTTACCGGGCCTCTAATTACGTAACACAATATCCATCACAATCCGAATCATTTTGAAGCCTATTACTAATCCATTACATCATATGTTCGAAAAATTTGTTTGCTCAACAACGTAAATAACGCAATGAATGTTGTTAAACTGTCAAAATGAAACCCATTCCTACTGTTAGTGTGTTACGTAATTATAACTCCTCAATCGCCTTTATTACCTGCGCGAATCCGATAAAACAAAGAGGTTTTAACTGACAATTACGTTGGTATTGTTTAAATTGAATTATTTCGTTTGATTAGAAAACTGAAACGACAATTTAAATGGTTTATATAAGTATATATTTTTTAACAGAATGGTGACTTGAATACGTTTCCTTAATTCATGTTTTGTTGCAATAAAGTAGGACTGGATGGTGACGTAAGCATATGTCACTCTCGGAATGCCAGACCTTGTTTTTTTAGACCATGTATATCATGATCTTTAATTTAATCTAGTCAAATCACAGCTGGCGGCCGAAGCAGAAGTGTCGAGAGGGTTGTCGCTAAGTAATAACAGCCGCACGGGTCGATCTACAAGACCAAGCAATGCTTGCCGAAGTCGGAGCATGGATGGGTAACTGTCCATTACAATCAGAGATTCCTCAGTGCCTTGGAAAGTACGTTAGGCTGATGATCCCGGCTATCGTTCGCAGATCTTTGACATTCTTTACGAGTAGTCAAAAGCCCGAAAATCTGACAACAAGTCTTACCTAGGGGTTACCCAGTAACTGGATTGTGGAGGTCAGATAGGCGGTCCATGTAAACCACTGGTTAGACTGGAAGCCGACCCCAACATGGTTAAGAAATGAGTAGGCAGTGATACTTACCTAACCTTCTGACCTTTGAGTTTGTTTCTCTGTTATCTGACCATTAGATACAAGTAATTCTACGAACATACAAGTATTTGCTATGGTCAGAGCATATTTACCAACTAACTAATAAATTCGACGCATAAATCTTGCGTTATAAAGACCTGATTACTTCCAAAAAATCTTAGCAGATAATAATCTACGTACCAAATGTATTGACACGCAAAAGCTAAGCTTAAAATCATCCCCAAAAATTAGGGTTGATCTGTCTGCGCTATTACACCACCTGTTACAACCCTCCCGGGTATCACCCCTATTGGATTTGGATAATAAATTATTTTTGGTCGTGTACACGACTGTAATGGAAACTCAACCCTAAGTATTCGAGAGAGGGTTGAATTTTATGTGTCTACGATGTCTGTAGTTTTTAATTTAATCCGTTTAAAGGTTCGTACACACTGGCGCGACGCGACAGCGCGACGTGTCGCGTAGCGATTCTGCGATATAATCGCGTCGCAACACCTTTCACACTGGCGCGACGCTACGCCGCGGCCGCTACGCGACGCGGCGCATAGCGGCTGGCTTGCGGCATCTTCAAAGAGGTACATCCTTTGACCGTGCCGCGCAAGAGAGTATAAATGGCGGTGCAAACCATGCTGAGCTCAGCAGTAGTAGACGATCTTCGTCAAAGGACGAAAGCAAAAGCATATCTGTACGTGTTTGCTGAGCGTGGGGTCTTAGCTTCGATTCCCCGGTCGATCGACATAACCCTACCCAACCTAACCTACGTAGGTAGTAGGTACCTAAGCTTGACCACACAAGCACGAACGACGAAACTGGCGATTTCGGCCGTGCTAAGTGACTTAGGCACGGAGGGGTCTAGGTATGTTATGGATGGTCACCCATCCACAGACTGACCTCAGCAAACGTTGCTTAACCTTGAAGATCGACCTGTGCGGCTGTTAACATTTAGCCACGAGCCCCTTTACGGTTATTTAATTCACGGTTATGTATAGGTACCTAACCTTTATGTAAATAACGTAAAATTTCCAGCGGTCTTTTTTTTTATTTTAAATAAATTGCAACGTATGATATTGATTATAGTTAAATATCTAGGTAGGTACATACATTCTACATGCAGACACTCGAGAAACATTACCCTCCTTTTTGAAAGGACGGGTAAAGAGTTGGAAACAAGATTGAACAGTTGCCAACAAAATACGTACCTACCAGGCTTTAGAGGGCCATGTACCTACCTAGTGGTAGATTCAAGGTCCTAAAAGCAACTTAGGCTTTGTGAACGGTTGGTACCTACTAGTAAATTGAGACTACTCCCCTAAGCCGCAGAATATGAGATAGATTTCTCAGTTTACGGTACCGATTTCAGACTTTGATAATAAATTGTTCATAATCTAAAGTAAGTAGGTAGGTAAGTACTTACTTGTTGATTGCAATTCCGTCGCAACTTGCCTCCATAGCCTGTCTTTTTAACCGACTTCCAAAAAGGAGGAGGTTATAATGTTCAATTGTGGACCGATTTTGAAAATTCTTTTTTGTTTGAAAGGGTATGCTCTCGAGGTGGTCCCATTGTCATCAAGTCAGAATCTGATGAGGGGATCCCATGGAAATCGAGGGAAATCCTCAATTTTTATAGGCACATGTATAGCGATTTCGGTATTTTTTATAGTAACTCGTGCATTTGCTCTCGGAAAGCACCGTTCGGTGAAGTGGAACTGATGATGAAGACCAGTGGTGGCCACCGGAACTTCTCAATAATAAGTATTTTACGGGTTGCGATTCGATTTTGATATGGTTGCTAAGCAATTTATGCTCGTCACGATGCATATGGTGAAATGAAGCTGATGGTGGCTTCACCATCAGCTCCAGTGTTTTGGTCCTTAACAGGAGAACTCCTCAACAATTAACGTCCCTGGCGTCGGGAAAAAGAATATTTTGTGAAAGGTGATGAAAGGTGGTGATATTAGTCTATTGTAACTTAGATTTATTAATAACTGACCCACTAAAAAGTAAAAATAAAAACTTTTTCACAAAATACAGATACAAAGACACCGACTTCCGAAATTAAAGTTATTTTTCACCTTGTAGTCGGTTGTTTTTTTTGTAAAAATGTTTTTTTAGTCTGTCGTCTTTGTAGGTAGCACACGTCACATCGTACAGCACAGGCCTCGTCTGTACTAATCTAATTAACAATTCAATGTTCATTTTCTCTTCTGTTTATATTTTTGTTTGTCGATCGTAACGGCTCGCGCACAGACCACAGACCTTAGTTCAGCTCGAACGTCGGCTAGACTGAAGACTCGGCCGATCAACCGACGATCGAGTCCGAGCTTGTTTAGATTTCTCATCAAATTAAATCACAATATTGAAAATAAAAATACTATTTTTTACAATAGTTTCCATTTTTTTATACAGCAGGGATAAGTACCATTTTTTTTTGTTATCATTGCCACCTGCCAAAAGCACAATATTGTAAAACAATGGTAACAAAAAAACAATCCTTTCTATGCAGTCGGGTAAAAAAGGCGCTGTATACGCGCGGACGCCGCGCGCATCTCTTTCAAAGAGAAGCCGCCGGCCGGCCTCTGGCGCGCGGCGCCGCGCCTATCCGCGTACCTCCCGTAACCCGCAAATAAATTTATTTTATTACGTTTATAAGCATTAATAATTGTTCGTAAAACACAGGCATAAAAAGTATTGCATCTTATAAAATAACACGTCTTAGAAATATGAACATTATGCAATCTGAATTATCTCAAGTAATTGCTTTCATCAGCGTCATTTATCTCGAATTATAGTGGAACTACTACTTCATTAGGATCATGTAGGGCTGTGCAGTTGCACTGAAAACAATAGATAAGTAAATCGATCGATTCAGTTAGATATTGTAGCCGGCAGTAAACTGTTTGAGCATCAACTATGTGGAAAAGGATTTTACAATCGAATTGAAACATAACATAATATCACGCCTGTATTCCCCGAAGGGTTAGGCAGAGGTGAACTTATAGTACACCAGCACCTGTAGTATATTCGTAATGTGTGTTCTGTATTTATTTGTAATGTGGATGTGTTAGGTACTTACAAAACTATAATAAACATAGGATACCAAAATAGGTAACTAACATAGCAACGGGAAGAATATTATCAAAAATAACCTGCCATTGCAACCTTTAACTATTTCGGTACGGTGCACGGTGGCGAATCTGTCAGTTCGAATTTACTGACTCAATGCGTTATTCAGTCGATCGACTTAAATTACTTAAATCAATTCTTACAAGTCACTTAGCACGTCCGAATTTGCCAGTTTCGTCGTTCGTGCTTGTGTGGTCAAGCTTAGGTACCTACTACCTACTTAGGTTAGGTTGGGTTGGGTTATGTCGATCGGCCGGGGAATCGAACCTAGGACCCCACGCTCAGCAAACACGTACAGATCTGCTTTCGTCCTTTGACGAAGATCGTCTACTACTGAGCTCAGCTTGGATTGCAGCGCCATTTATACTCTCTTGTGTCGCGCCGCGCGACGTAGCGCTGCGGGCGCGGCCTAGCGCCGCGGGCGCGGCTTAGCGCCGCCGGCGCGGCGTTGCGTCGCGCTAGCTACGCGACGCGGCGCATAGCGGCTGGCTTGCGGCATCATCAAAAAGGTACATTCCTTTGAGCGTGCCGCGCGCCGACAAAACCATTACTAAGTCATTGCAATGTAAATCTTATACCACTGCAATAAGATACAAATTAGAATGTAGAATGATTGTTTGTTTAAAAGTTTTGAAGTTAATTTCATCAAACATCCTAATTTATACATTAAAACAATGAGATAAGAGTCACATTTCAATGACTTACTATTTTGCTTATGATTTTACTTTATTTTGGAATAAAACGTTAAATAAACCTTAGGTTACCTTAGGTCTGTCCGTGGATGGGTGACCATCCATAACATACCTAGACCCCTCCGTGCTTAAGTCACTTAGCACGGCCGAATTCGCCAGTTTAGTCGTTCGTGCTTGTGTGGTCAAGCTTAGGTACCTACTACCTACGTAGGTTAGGTTGGGTAGGGTTATGTCGACCGACCGGGGAATCGAAGCTAAGACCCCACGCTCAGCAAACACGTACAGATATGCTTTTGCTTTCGTCCTCTGACGAAGATCGTCTACTACTGCTGAGCTCAGCATGGTTTGCATCGCCATTTATACTCTCTTGCGCGGCACGGTCAAAGGATGTACCTCTTTGAAGATGCCGCAAGCCAGCCGCTATGCGCCGCGACGCGTAGCGGCCGCGGCGTAGCGTCGCGCCAGTGTGAAAGGTGTGCCGCGATATCGCCGCGACACCATACAAAATGTACCTTTGGTGTCGCTCCGCGACGCCGTCGCGGTGCGTCAGGTCGCTCCTGTGTGAACTGTCGCGCGCGTTTTCATAGAAATTGCTCTACGGATATAATATCGTAGAATCGCGACGCTACGTCGCGTCGCGCCGGTGTGTACGAGCCTTTATACGATTTAAATTATTGTGCTTAAATAAAGGTAAGCAAATAGTACATGTGCTGTACAAATAATTGTATTTGTGAATCTGGTGGGATGAAACAAGATTCTGAGAATTAAGTTGTAACGGTTATAAATACGAACAAAAAAACAGGGATTTTAACAGTTTTATTGTTTTATAAACTATTTAAGTTAAAGTACAAGCATGAAAGTAGCAACGTTAATGCAAAAAAAATCAGACTCACAAGGTAGGATAACAATGTGAAGCTACACATAAGCATGACAGTTTTTCGTCCTGAAGATTAGCTTTATATTCGGTTTCGGACATTCGCTTCGCTCTCAGTGTAAGATTCACAGACCGCACTTTGACTTTAATTTGGTAACTACAGCAAGCGTCTCGTACGAATGTGAACTGTATTCATATAAATTCGAATGAAAAGCTTGCTCACTTTCGTTTATAGGAACATAGCTTCTGCCCGCGGCTTCGCCCGCGTGGATATCGCATTTTATCCCACGGGAACGTGCTATCGGGATAAAAAAAGTAGCCTATATCCTTCTCCAGGATGTCATCTATCTCCTTGCCAATTTTTTTTTAAATCTGTTCAGTGGTTTACGCGTGTAAAGGTAACATACAGACAGAGTTACTTTCAAATGTATAATATTAGTATGGATAGAGATGGTATTAGTTTATGATTAAATTATAATTTCTTGGGATAGTGAAAGTGCGACCTGTAAATATTGCCCTCACACTCCACCAAAGCTCTATTGGATTCTAGTCGTAGGCATTCCCGGCGAATAAGGGACATCTATCTTACTACGACCATATATGTATTTTGATTCGTATAAACACCAAAAATTTCGTACGGCACATCGAATTTTGCAAAATATTGGGTATAGCGAGGGATTGTTACTTTTTGTCAAGATTATTCAAATTAGTCGGACTGCGCGTTAAGATTTTTCCATCACCGCCGTATCTCTACGTTGACGTGGGGGTGGGGCTTGTGCGCTCCTAAACGCTATGTCTGTGCCGGTAGAGTTTACTTTGCCGAAATGGGTCTAGGGTGAAGAGCTCTGGCTCTTGGTCTGCCAATAGAGAGATACATAAACCCGCAGGGCAGCATGTGTGTTGGGCAGTAGCGACCCCACGGACCCTATCTCCTGGGAGAAGTCTTGTTCCTCACCTCTGACTTGCCTTTATTGGCCGGCAGAAGTAAACACAAACTACTACTAGCAACAAAGTTCCTGCCGTTTTCTTGCTCTTCTTGGCTGACTTGAGTGGAGATTCCCAAGAGCAAACGTGCTTGGATGAAGGAAATATTCCAGTAAGTTGCTGGTAGGGATCTTGACCGTTATTTCCGGATTATCCTGATGGCCGTGGAATACCTCTCCACTCCTCATAAGGACCTCAGGACATGTTGCCCCCTCGTCGCTACGGCAATATCTATGTGTTAGCGACCGTTTTCGGGGGCCCATTATGAGTGTGCAAGTCACCGCCTGCCATTTTATCTGTGTATTTATAGAACATTGGTCAAGTGGAGCCATAGTCTTTCCATAGTTCTAGATAACCAGGTCACTTAGCCACCCAAACATATCCTGCAATAGTCATACACCAACTGGGGGTTGTTCTTGGGTGCACTTGAATAGTGCGAACAGGGATAATCTTCGGTTGGTGCCTCATTTCATTAAAAACGTCTAACGGGCCTCTGCGAGTTGGCTTCGGCCCCTCGTACGTTTTCCAAAGGTCCGGGACCCCAGGGTCCCGAGAAATGTTAAGAAAAACTAATATTATTTACCAATAACTTTGTTAAACTGAATTCAAGCGTTGGACTATTGTGTGAGTGAATTGAAATGTTGCATGACCCGAACTGATATAATAGATATAAGTAATAGGTATATAATTTTTACTATAAGAAACTAAAAAAACTTTTTTTCGGGTGGAACAATTACAAAACATAACTTTAAAAATGTTTATTATGTGCAACACATGTAGGTGCACCATAACCACCCAATCCACCCATCTACAAAATCATCACTCTAGAATTACAAATGTGACATATTATAATTAATAGTTGGCAACCCTATCGTGCGCAAGTGTGCGAGACGTGCGGCAGAATGCGCCTGCGATCAATTACATCGAACGAATTAGCGTCATGCTTTGTGTCAGCCCTAGTCAGGGTGATTTTATATGATACAGTTCAGAAAGCTAATGTTTTTTAGATGGTGACCATGACAAAATTGCGTTTGAAATGTGATTTGACTGTTTGGTATGCTCACGTGGAAATTTGGTAGATTTTGACAATCTTAATGCAATTCAAATCAAAAGTGTAGACACACATTTTAAATCTTCCACTTAAAACGATTCAAATAAGAAAAAAACACTAAGATGTTCTTAACGTTAATATGATTCTACTTAGTTAATTAATGTAATGAGACCCATTTGTTTTCTTTTCTTGATACTAACATTTTTAAATTTTAGGACCAACTGAACTACACAAAACATTACACCAAAGACACACAGGTTAAAACTACCTTTCAAACACGGTATGAACTTGGAAACGTCCCTATTCAAGCATGAAAGCCGAATGAGGAATGTATTCAAAAGCCATGAATACATTCTGAATTTATTCATCGCTAATTGGTCAAAAACAAAAACGAACGTGTTCTGTACAGATAACTGTGATTCGTTTCACCTCGGACTATGTACGAACTACCAACTGGATACATTCAAAAGCACTTATGATCTTACGAAGTATTTGGAAAATTAAATGGTTGAACATAATTGAACAAGTGAGAAGGTAGGTTGAGAGTAAAAGGAATTTCCGTGAACGCGCTTTTCAAAAGAAAAACCGAAAAGGCGGAGTACAATGCGGCTCGCGGCGGGTGCTGCGCGGTCGAGGTACGAGCGCAGCTACGTTTGAGGTTGAGGTTCTTGTTTCAAAGCACTTTTTCGGGAAGTTATTTGACGACGATACTTGACGTTTTTAACCGACTTCAAAAAGGAGGAGGTTCTCAATTCGTCGGTATATATATATATATATTATGTATGTTCGCGATATCTCCGATAATTTGTGGATCGATTTCGAAAATAATGGACAGGATATGCCTCAGAAGTGGTCCCGTATAAATTTTATTAACTGGTCCCGTATAAATTTTATTAACTTTGCTTGAGTAGTTTTTTAGATAACATCAAAAATACGTATTTTTCCACTTAGTGTCATATTGATGATGTTATTATAACTTTCTGTGAGTGTTATTTAAATAGCAAGTTGTGGTATATACGTAGGTACCACAAACTTAAAAAAAAAACTTCAAAGCGAAAAATAACTTTAATTTCGGAAGTCGGTGGCAAAAAACGAAAATACAAAACACTGACTTCCGAAATTAAAGTTTTTTTTCACTTAGTGTTTTTTTTTTTTAAGTTTTCACTCAAGCAATATTGAAATAAATCTTGCTCAGGATTACTTTATCATCATTAATTTATTTGCGTCGGCGCAACATAACGTGTTTTTCTTCCCTCTATTAGACTTCATCTCGGTAGTCACCACCTTTCCTTTCTAACCATACCACCCAAGACATGCCGAGAACAAGCAAAGAATATGATAGTGGAACGTAACATAGTTCCGTTTGTTATAATTGTAATAAACGGGAAACCCCGAGACTGCCGTACTCCGAGAAAAACCCCATCGAGGAGGCACAACGGATGAAGCGGCCACCCAACGGATGAAACCATTTAAGGCTGCTCTCAAGAAAAAAGCTTGAAAAAAGCATGCAGATGAAGATACTTTTCGTCGGCATTTACAGACAAATTACATCTGAAAAAAAATGTTAGTAATCTACATGATATAATACGTAATTTGGTTTAGCCATAATTTTTCTATCGGTATCATAAAATAAAATAATAATACACCAAATCACCTCCAAATCATTGAGATGAAACCATTTTACTCCTTCGTTTTTTATCAAAAGAGTATAAAGAAAATATCTACTGCTTTGCAATACAAAGGAAAATGATTTGGTTTTGTTACTTTTTTTAAATATGTATTATTTTTATTGTAATAAATTAAAAAGGCGTCCGATTAATGACTGCGGCTACGTTACCCCCGCACTCGTCCTTAGATTCAGTTGGTCGTTAGCTCCGCCCAAATGCTCAAGGTTATTGGCATTATTACAAGCCTTAATACGGCAGTACAGACGTGGAATTCAGAAGACGACCCAGATGACGTTCCGCAAAGAATATTTTATTGCTACATGAATTTTGTGGATAATTTTTAGAAATTAAAGTAAATTTGATAACTGAAATAAAGTAAGCTATGAGTGTGAGATTACATACCTACTTATGTAATTTAAATTCCCAGAGAATTCCTAACAAATTGTAGGAAATTAATAATACCTGCCTACTGTTTTCAGGATATCAAAAGACTGATGCCTTGACTACCTTTTATAAAGCCGCGAAGGGGATTATTGAAGGGAAAGTAAAGGGCAATCGGATATATTAGAAGATCTGCTATAAATGCCTGACTTAAGAAGGAATTTATTCTCCAAGGGTACAACGACCCGAAGAGGTCTATGTTAATGCTAAATTTCCGAAAGTTTCCACTGTGGAATCTCCGCAGAGAAAACTAGCTTTCTAACCTCGCAAGGACGAGGGCGTTCAAACTCTCGATTTCCGTGACAATCCCTTTGGTTAGGGGAAAACAAGTCGTCACAAATACCGTATCCATCTGCATACTCTGATACGAACCCCACTACCGGTAGTCACAGACTGACAGGATAACAGCGCGCCACGGCGTCACGTCGCGTAGTCACGTCCACGTCGCGTCGTTGTCACGCTGCGCCAGATAATCGGATTACCGACAATGTCGACATCTGTCCGTGGATCACTTTCACGCGTGACTTTTATACAAGTCATTTTGTTTTAGGTTTATAGTTGATACAGTTTTTATTGTTTGGATTATTTTGAAATTCTTTTCGATATAGTTTTCGTTTGGCTAAGGACCAGTGTGAACCTCGATTTAATAGTAGATTAATATGGAATGTGAAAGTTTAGAATATGCTTGAGCAACAGAATAAGTTAAGATAAGATAATAATTTATTGTTCCTAAATCAGTGTTACAGTTATTTTGTACCAAAAATTAATTTTCCTAGCCTTTCCCAAGTTCTATGTATAAAAGTCAAAGCCAAGTTGGGGTCGGTTTCCAGTCCAACCGGATGTAGCTTAATTCCAGTATTTTACATGGAGCGACTGCGTGACCTCCACACCCCAGTGTCTGGGTAATACCGTATTCCTTGGTAAGACTGGTTTGTCAGACTTTCGGGTTTCTGACGACCCGTAACGACTGTCAAAGATCTAGGAATGACAGCCGCGACCAACGGCTTAGCGTGCTTTCTGAGGCACGGCAGGGTCTATGAATGTAAAGATGGTCACCCATCCACGGACCAACCTCGGCAATTACGTAACCCACTATCAGTAACAATGGCTTTCATTTTGACAGTTCAACAACATTCATTGCGTTATTTACGTTGTTGAGGAGACAAATTTTTCGAACATATGAAGCAATGGATTAGCAATAGGCTTCAAAATGATTCGGATCGTGATAGTGTCTAACGCAATTAGAGTGCTGATCAATCGACCCATGGCGGCTGTTATTACTTATAAAATACAGTACTTATCTTTAGTGCAAAAGATCACCTGAATCCTGTAGGTACTAGTTGAAAAACTGTATCACAGGAGATAGGGCCTACCGTTTTAAATGAGACAGCGTATTGACAATGTACGTAAGCCAATGTTTGTTGGAAAGCTAATAGGTACTAAAAGGATACATGAAAAAGTAGGAACAAGTTGGTAATTAAAAGAAAGTAACTGTAGGTATGAGAGTTAGAATCATTTTCATTCCTAGAGAATTTCTAACAAACTACCGCCCTGACTACCTTTTGAAAAGGGCGATTTGCTACATTATTTTGTTCTAAGACGATTATAAATCCTACTTATAATATTATAATAAATAATAATATTTTTTTAATTCAGTTAACTTTACAAACTTCTACAATATTTAATCTTACATAGAGGCCAACATACCTGTGCTAGGAGACCCCGCTCTTCTAAAACTAGAAACAATAATAATGTAGGAGTGTACATAAAAAGAAAATCAACTTATATCTAGGAAGGTGTGTGGTGTGTGTGTGTGTGTGTGTGTGTGTGTGTGTGTGTGTGTGTGTGTGTGTGTGGGTGTGCGTGAGTGAGTGTGGCTTTATTGTCAGATTGTCTGGTGAACTGTAACTCTATAAATGTGAAAGTTTGTATGTTTGGATGTTTGTTACTCAATCACGCAAACACGGTGGAACGGTATTGGATGATTTGGCAACCTGGATTAACACATAGGATACTTCTGGACCCAATTCTGAAATCCACACAGACACAATCGCTAGCAGAAGCTAGCAAATAAATAAGGGTGAAAGATAAACAAACAATTGCCCACGTTTGTAATTAATATTATTTTATTAGGCGCAGTCAAACAAACGATACATAATTATATCGTACACGTAGAGTGGTTATTTGATTATGTTTGTTTTAGTTTCCCTAAACTAGCTAGGAACGTTGATTTGATATGGTTAAATTCCAGTAATTGTAATATTGCGAATAGGATGGTATGCAAAATTAATATTGGCCTTAATTGTTACCATATTTGTCCAAATACCATCGCCACAATTACGCCATCCCATGTTCCTAGCTCGGTGTGCTATGCTGGTGCTGCTTCCTGCGGTTACTGTAATAATCTTATCGGTAAATATGTTTTCCAGGCGTTTCGGGTTGAACTTCTCAGGCAATGGGATTCAAGTGCTCATGGTCAGCTCAATGTAATCTTAAAGTTGCTGGTTGATGCTTCCTGTGACCCAAGGGCTGGCTTTTACCTTGGCCAGAGGCTAAGCATAGCCATACAACGTGGCAATGCCGCCAGTCTCTTGGGTACGTTACCAGTCGACAGCGATGCGGAGGAATTTTTCGAAGCCATATTCTAGTTTGTTAAACGTGAGGATTTGTTTGAGTATGGTTTCCTTTTTTGTCTGTTTCTATTAACTGTAAGACCTCCATGTACTAAAGTAAATAAATAAACGTTGTTGGAAGGGGCTCGAGGGTTTTTGAGCCAGCATATGCAGGGCGAAAAGTTGATAGCTACCTACTCAGCTATCAACTTTTCGCCCTGCATATGCGGCATGATGAGAGAACACAAAAAATATATTTGAAAAGTGGGATGGGAGCCCCGTGCTCAAGAGGCCACTTTCAGATTTCGAAAGTGGACCAAAATAATGTGATCTTCAGAGGCGTTGGTTAACCCAGAATAACTTAAATAGGCAAATCTGATGAAGAAATTGTGGGCTTTCCCTAAATCTGACGACTTGAAAACTTACACCCATATTCAAAGTCGCAACCTCATGATTTCCTCGACTCGACTCAACCTCACTTAGGTGGTTTGATATTCATAGTTGTAATTTTACTCCTCACCTCAAAGAGTTTCCTCTTTCGAGGTGAGTTCGAGTGGAGGAACCAACTGTCAAATATAAGGTACGTCGGCATCTACCTTGAGGCTTCCTTGACGTTGTCAAAAAGGAACTTTTAACCGAAACACGCGTATTTTATCCGATTTTCATAATGTGTTTTGAAGAGTTTATTGAATATTTATACGATAATCGTTACGATTATATATCGTTACGATTATAAGCGGAACACCATTGCAGCATCTTGCTCAGGTGAAGAACCTACCTAGGACATGTGGTCACGGAAGACTGATCTGATAATCTACATTTGAACAGGGAGCGTAGGGTGTTGGCGGTTCGGTGCAATATGATAACCCGCAGGTTTGCACGCTGTAGTAGGGATGTGAAGGTGTATGTGTTGATGATTTTCATGCCATAATGAAAAAGAGGGCGGCATCAATAATGGGTCGGTTGCGCGGAAGCTCCAACAGCCTCCTAGAAACGTTGGTTGACAAGGCGGACAGCCCCTTTATTAGGCACTGGGTGCAGAGGCACGTGCCAACATGTGCTGAGCCATGTTAATATTTGTTGTTTGATAGTTTAGTTTGTAATTTTAATTATCATAGTTCCTAAGTTGTTGTTACTAGTACTAAGCTAATACTATATGAATTGCGTGTACTTTTATTATGTGATCCGCAATAAACGAGAATATATTTTAAAATATATGTATTTAGGGTTTGTTTATTTGTACTTTACTTGTGATTATGAGAGAACATTATAGAATATTATATTATTATATTTATGTTCGAGTTTCATTTGACAAACGTTGACAGTTCAAATGGAAAACCAGAGATAACGCACTCACAGACTCACAGAATATATATACCCATAAAGGAGCACAGACTGCTCTCAAAATAAGCTTAGCCAATATAACAAACGGAATATTCCTCCAAATAATGACGTATTCGTGACGTATCGCCTCGACTCACACTCATTCGAGGAGCCTCATAATTTCCTTAATCTGACGTCTATGAATACCGATTTGGAGGGTCTTTCGAGGCACGCCTTGCGGTCTCCTCGACTGAGTGGTGAGTCGAGGAGCGTTCGAGGTTACGACTTTGAATATGGGTATTAGTTTTGGAAAAAAATTAAAAGGATATTCAGGGCGAATAAAATATATTCCGTACATTAGTGTTACATGCCAGGGCATGTAACACTACGGAATATCTTTAAATATATTATATTCACTATCAGGATAGTGAATATATAAATGTCTGACGGATTGATGGAGCCTTTTGGCCAATATGACGAAATTGCATTGATTGTACTAAAGAACTAAAAAGTGGTTATAATTTAACATTTATCAGTAAATGAACAAACCGGGTAGCTTTAATTGCTGTTTGAATTTGAAGCTAACCCTTTAGTGGAAATTTGTCGGCATTCAGAAGTTTGAAAAATATCTGATGGGTTAATCATCTAGTGCTAACGTTACGTTTGCGGTGATTTTAAGTATTGTGCGCGGGTTCATTACTTAATTACGTGACGCGTTCGAAGAGAGCATTCGTCGCTGAGGAAGGGAGTAAGGACCGACCTGGAACACTGGTGTTAGTTAAGTGGCTTCACGTGGCTTCATTAGTCGTTGTTTTCTTCGGCACGAGATCACAGCACTTCACTCACGAATAATGTTCACTCAAAGTTAATAGGTTTGCAGTATTAGCAGCCCTACATTATGGCGGTTATAAAACTTCCAGAAATTGCGCGCGCGTATGTAATTAAGTACGGATAAGTATGTGACTTCAGCGGTTACATCAGGCGAAGTAACTTTCGTAGAAATATGTTGTCTCTCGATCATTATGGGAGGGGAAGGGCGGATATAGGACAGGACCGAAATGCTCTCATAATGAAAACCTTAAACATTTTATAGATTAATGAATTTGAGTACGAGGCTTTTCAGGCTATAAGAGTGTAATTGTTTTTATTTTTTGGCGTCAACAATGTCAAACACTTAAAAAAAATTGTATGACACTGAACAAACCCTTACCTTTATTACATTAAGTGGTTGAAAAAAAACCTCACATTATGGGCTTTCCAACAAGCTATCAACATTTAAAAAATATACAGAAAAGCCCGTCAATTGTTTGATAAAGCTGACAAAGATGGAAACCTTTAAAAAGAAAAAATAAAAAACTTTTTAACAAAAAAAAAAAAAACAGCCAACTTCAAAAAAAAAACACACTACAAAATGAAAAATAACTTTAATTTTGTTAGCGGTGTCTTTGGATCTGTATTTTAGTTGTTTGCCACCGACTTCCGAAATTAAAGTTATTTTTCACCTTGTAGTGTGTTTTTTTTTGTAATAATGTTTTTTTTTTTTCACTTTTTAGTGTGTCAGTTATTAATTTATCTAAGTTACAATAGCCTAATGTCAACTGCTCATCACCTTTTACAAAATATTCCTTTCCCCTATACAGGGACGTTAATTGTTGAGGAGTTCTCCTGGTAAGAACCAAAAGAACTGGAGCTGATGGTGAAGCCACCATCAGCGTGAAATACTTATTATTGAGTAGTTCCGGTTGCTACCAATGGCCATCATCATCAGTTCCACTTCACCGAATGGTGCTTTCCGAGAACAAATACACGAGTTACTATAAAAAATACCCAAATCGCTATAGGTGTGGAGGATTTCCCTCGATTTCCATGGGATCCCCTGATCAGATTCTGACTTGGTGACAATGGGACCACCTTCAGAGCATATCCTTTCGAAGAAAAAAAGAATTTTACAAATCCGTCTATATATAGGTAACGGAGTTATGCCCGAAAATGAAAATACATAAAAAAAAACCCCTTTTTGAAGTCGCTTAAAAATAGATTTTTCTATAAAAAATGCGCCCTTTCCTTTACTCCCCAGAATTTGGTCAGTATTAACGACACCATCAGACGGTGTCATAAAACAAGTTTGTTCCTTTTCAAAATCTACGAGTACGATTTCTAGCTAGAGCAATTGATTTTTCAAAAATCGAATGATGCAGTTTTAGTTTTCATCAAAATCGACCTTGAGACTCCTTTAAATATTTTTCAGTATTACCTATCATTTCTGATTTGGTCATCCATGCTGACTTGAAACATTCACCTTGTATACAGACGTATTGATAAGCACCTCTTTAAAAAATCGTTTAGAAATAAATTTGTATCTCACGTCATGATCTTTAGTTAAGGGCTTGTAATAGTTCCGCTGAAATTCATATTTCACCCCCACTTCCCCGCCCCTTGTATCACTCTATCCCGCTCGCACTGTCAAACTGATTCGGTTAGGGTGAACTGAACTATTGTTGGAAGGATGCCAGAAATAAAATGATTAAACTTATCATTAATTTATTACTCGTACATTAGTATAAAAATTTGCTTTCACATTGTATATACAGTGTATATAAAATTATAGCCTTTTAAATGGGCAAGTAAATAATAAGTATAATAAAAAAAAACATGAGAGGCCTTCATCTTTTGTACAGAAACAACGACAAAATTAAATGGCGATGGATGGATGGATGGGATAGATTTGTGGCCAGTGCCGACGTCTATACCGCCACAAACGAACTACGCAAGACATATGACTGACGTCAAAATACTACATCACGGGAGCAAAGTTTACTGCGAAATCTACAATATACCGGATTCATTTTAAATGACCAACCAAAGAAAATTGCTCTGCCGCCATACATTGTGATCCTAAAACAGCAACAGCCAAATAAAATTACTTGTCTTTTTGCTGATTTTTTTGCCAAAAAATAGGCCAGCCCTCTGGTCATGTGAAGAGTCGACCAACACTTGGCGATTTCTCGAAAAACTAAGTGGGCACTCGGACCGCATGGCCCTAGGTTTTAGCCCAATACGGCTGGAACATATAACTCCCAATAAGATTGGAGTATTTGCGCCGTTTGAGGTTTTACGCACCTGCAGTAGCCGCTCCAGCACAGCCCGCCGTGCAAGGAGATGTGATGACGCAAGGGAGTCAACACAACATGTTAATGAAATGAAATAGAATTGTATATATTTTTAAATAATAATTTAAAATACAATTTTTTAATTATTATTGGAGTATGATGCCACGGAGCAGCTATTGATTGTTCCCTCATAATGTTTAATAATTTCGGGTTTTTGACGGTAACAAACCCTGCACACTCACACTCACACAATCATTCTACCTCTCCTTACATTTCACATGCACACTACACATACATTACACTATACCCACTTTTTTTTATTTTCTCTAGTTAATTTAAACATGTCTGTTTTTATTTTCCCTTTATCAATATTTAATTTGTCTAGAGTTTTAAAATTTACCACTGCAATGTTAATTATATTTAATTCGGGGTGATAGCCTGGTGATCCGTCACACAGGGTATCCTGGTATGAACGCCAGTCTCTCACAAAGAATCATATTATGTGTATTGTTTTCGAAACGCTTGTCTCTATGTTTATAAATATGTGAACCTTTGTGAACAGGAACCTTCTCAAGATACGAGCCGTATCGAGGAGTAACCCATAACATAACATCACGCCTGTATTCTCCGAAGGGTTAGGCAGAGGTGTACACCACAATATAGTACACCCACATTTCGCCAGTTATGTTGAAGCCCCATGTAATAGGGGGCGAGCGTATTGCCATCAACCGGGCACAAATCCAGACTTCGGGCTGCTACCGAGAAATTCCAGATGGAAAAACCCAATAACAGTTTGCCCAACGCGGGAATCGAACCCAGGACCTCATGCTCAGCAGTAGCGCTTGCGACTACTAGACCAACGAGGCATAACTGCCTTCTGAATCAGGCCCTTGACCCAACTGCCTAACGAAAGCCTCGAGAGATGTTGATCGAGGCTTTCGGCCATCAGGCCATTGGCCGATACGACAATCGGCAAAATGACAGCTGAGCCTAAATTCCACATGTGAACAACCTCGTGTGCTAAGTCGAGCTTTTTAATTTGTTTCTCTTTCTCAGCTTTCACGAAGGTCTCGTCGTGCGGGATGGTAATATCGATCTATCACCACTATATCAGGCTTATTGGCGACAATAGTCCTGTCAGTAATTATAGACCAATCCCAGTACATCGTAATATGGTATTTTTTTTATTTCAAAGCATGATACTGGTGGATAATCCTGGCTACTTGATTATGCATGTGCAAGTACTCGCGGTTAGCCAGACGAGAACAACCAGAGATAATATGTCTGATAGACTCACCCGGACGATGGCATGCCCGACACACGTCAACCGGCCCGTCTTTCATTATATGTCTCCGGTAGTTATTCGTCAAGATAACTTCGTCCATAATTGCACAGACGAAACTGGAGGCAGTTTCCCCCAAAAGTTCACCAAAACGTAGCCAGGATATGGACGCTAAGAAATCTAAGTGACCGTGTAGCTCCTTGCTTTGCCATACCTCCTTGCGGTCATCGGTAGTAAGTACCACAGGTTTGCGCCAGTTCTCTTTAGCCATGTAGAGCGGGGTGAGTCCCTTGTCCACTGCTACCACATTACGGGGCATACCCACTTCGGCTTTTAAAAAATATTCCCTGAGACTGCACACTTCGTGGTTGTGGACCTCTCCTCAACCGATAGCCTAGACCTGAATCCTCCAGTAGTGTGCTTAGAGGATTCCGGGCTAAGCAGAACCAAAGTGGACTCAAACTGTCGCCCTGGAATATTCCCCGTTTAATGCATACAGTCTCATCATTCCCCTGGATCTGACGACACCCTGGATAGTGAAGAACCGTTCTCCATTGCCCCATACACGACCTTAGGAAGATACGTAGAGTTGTATCTATCTTGTAGTACTCCAGCATTCTCATGAGCCATGTATGTGGCATCTGTATGCACTGTGCAAATGCACCCAAGGACAACCCCCGTTTGGTGTCGGACTATTGCAGGATATAGAAACAAAGATATTGGACTATTGATGTGGGTAGCTTAAGTGGACTGGTTATCTAGGACTATGGAAAGATTATGGCCCCTGCCTGACCAATGTTTTATATAAAATACAAAGATAAAATGGCAGGGGGTGACTTGCACACTCAATAATGGGCCCCCAAAAATGGTCGCCAGCACATAGTATCGTAGCGACAAGGGGGCAATATGTCCTGAGGTGCTTATGAGGAGTGGAGATGTATCCCACGGCTATCAGGACAATCCCGGAAGTACGGTTAAGATCCCTACCAGCATCTTACTGGAATACTTCCTTCCTCCGAACACGTTTGCTCTTGCGAATCTCCACTCAAGCCGGCCAATAAAAGCAAGGAAGAGGTGGGAGCTCTGTTCCTCGTCATTGTTCACTCCAGCCGGCTAATAAAGGCAAGCCAGAGGTGAGGAACAAGAGTTCTCCCGGGAGATAGGGTACGTGGGGTCACTACTACCCAACAGCTCGCCACCATGCTGCCCTTTTAAATTCAATTTTATTTTAGGCTGATCTATACAGATTAAAAGTTATAAAAAATACGGGATTTGCCCCCCAGGCGCAGGCGGACCACGCCTTTACATGCTTTTGGAGGCACGGGGGTATTACAACAACTTCTAGTTATAATATCCGGCTGTTTTGTAACATTCATTAAGTTTAAATTTATGTTTACTTTAAATTTGTTAATTTTTTTATCCTCAAACCTTTCTCCAAACCGATAAAATTATTAAAGTATCTAAGTAAACCAAAAAGTTTTTTTCTGAATATGTTGGAAACACTGTAGAATTTTGGTAACTCTCGAAAATAGGTATCTCGAAATTATGATATTGAACCCATTTAAATATGTTTTTATAAATGAAAACTACAACATTTGGAAAAAATAAAAATACGGATGACTTATTTTTACACGTAAATTTCATTTTACTTTAATACATAATTTCTTCAGAACATAAAACGTTTTCAATCGGGTATTTTTAGTGCACGCGAAGTGACAGGTTCTCCGTTTGATAGCCGAAGCGGTACTGACAAGTACTGAATCGGGGTCCTGTCGGGGGCCGGGCGGCAGGGCGGTCCAAGTTTTGAGTGGTTACAAAACTTGATATTTGCCATCTCATCTTTTTACGGTTAATATAACGTTGAAAAACTAAAAAGAACAGATGGTATCTGCTTTAGGCATAGTTCGATTAGCCTGCAAAGTTTCGTGACCTAATTTGAAAATTTTCATTGAATATTATCCATTTATTGTACGGTTCAGAGGTAACTTTGATTTTTTTTTGTATCGAGAAAATTGTATGCAATCGTGTATTCGAAACAGACAGTACTTAGTAGAAGTCCTTATCTGTACGGTACTGTACCCCCCCCCCCCTCCCGTATCTCGGAAAGCACGTTCAGCCGTTGCTCCGGCTGTCATTCGTGGATCTTTGACAGTCGTTACGGCTCGTCATAAGCCCGAAATTCTGTCAACCAGTCATACCAAGGGGTCCTATCGGACTCCTGAGCACGGGGCTCCTATCTGAAACTTTTCAAATATATTTTCAGTGTTCTCTCATCGTTCCGCACCAACTCCGCGTACCATGAAGTATGGACACGTCTGCTAAAGACAAGCGTTTATTACCAATTATCTAATGGTTACTTACATAACAATGTTACTTACTAAGTAAATTTATCCACTTCACAGCTATCAACTTTTCGCCCTGATATGCTTGCTCAAAAACCCTCTGGGCTCCCCTACCATGTTATTTATGTTCATTTCATTTTAATTCTGAATAAAGCCAATTAATGGCATCACCCATTACGTATCTAATGATTGAAGCGATTTTGACAACATTTAAAAAATAAGTTCCCAATTCAAAAATACCATTTCTTGATTTTTGCTATCGTGACTTCAAAAAAACCCTTTAGCCGATTAGTTTTGGAGTCTACATAAAACAAATCTTAAATAAAATACATTCATTCAGTGACAGACAACACAGTCGCTAGGTCTAGAGGCATGAAGTCTTACACACGAGTCCTTAAATAAAGTTACACCGCTATGGAAGGATGTTTGAAAATTCATCCCCTAAAAGGGTTATACAGGAGATGAAAGTTTGTAACAAAGTTCGTCATTTTTGCCGATGCGTAATCCCATCGGGCTATAAAATTATAAAAACCGAAGAACGTGCGAGGACGTCACTCAAACTCTTTTAAATGCATTGGATTTATAGTTTTTAGCTCAATAGTAATAAGGCTTGTTTGGTACTTTACTCAAACAATGCGATTAATTTCAATAAAACCAGCTTAGTTTAGTAAGAATTTAATTATAGTAACATTTTTTTAAAGTACAGTTACTAATATTCAAGACCGCCTTTCCAGGGTTTATATTACTTATAGTTTGTGATAATCCTAGCACGGTGTTTGATTGTTGGATCATTTCTTCATCACGGATTGCCATCTGTCCAGCGGCTGTTGACTCAAGAGGTTCTTGTGCAGATGTGGAAGCTTCTTGGTGCGACGTTGTTGTTTTAAAGTTCATACATTTGCTGATTTGATTTGTGATCTTGCTTTTATTTTCGACAGATTCTATTATGTAACTTTCGGCTTATCTCTCAGGTTTCCATCCGCCATGCCGTTTGAGTGTTAATAGGTCTACCCCAGTATCAGCAAGCAGAGTGGCTGATGATCGCCGGAAACAATGATCTGTACATTGCTCTGGATTGTGCAAGTTTAAGTATGTCGCAATAATTTTGGGCATTTGTGCAATTTTGTGCCTTTTCGTACATTTGCAGTTTTTATATTTGAGAAAAAATCTGTCTGTTTTTGCATTAACGCAACGGGACGAAGTGCTTGATATTTATGTACCACTGCAAATGAGGTGTCACGGACGACGAAGGTTCTGTGTATCTTGGTTTTAGTGTCACGAACAGTAATCATCATGACATTGTTGTGGGTTTCTATATCATTTAATGTTATATTTGTAATTTCGATTCATCTACAGCAACATAAATGCCGAAAATAAGAACCACCTGCAACAAAACATATTATTTGTAGGTATTTATTTGGATCTATCTACTGATTTTTTTAGAGGTAAAGAATGCACTCAAGTTATAGACACTTACTTTCACCGCCAAGTAGGTACTCAGAGTCGGAGCGTTTATTTATAAACTTTTCCACATTTTATCCTGTTAAGACTTTTGATTTTTTACACTGATATCCGTCTGACTGTCTTTTCAGAATACGCGTCATAGTCTCTAAAAGTTGTGATAGTATTTTATGTACAAATTATGCTTCACCAAAACCATGGACTTCAGCATGGAGTAACTATTTCAGAGAGATGAGGGCTTAATTTTCTACGAAAAGTCGTAAAATAAGCTAGAAAAACGTTTTCCGATAAAGACTTTGACTTTCTGTTGATTTTCCATTGCGCAAACTTTACAGGCAAGTTTGTATTTTTCGTTTGACTTCGATGGCAATTAATTTTCAATCACAAATTTTGCTACCTTTTGAATGTCCGGCGGTGTTAAACATATAGAATTGGAGGATTCGTCGCTGAAGCGTTCATTTTTACAATTTTATTTTAACACGCAAATTTACGGAAAACAAATTGCAAAAATTTTCACCGCGCCGCGCGTTTGTTTGTTCCCTTTGCTTTTGTTTTTTTTTTTTAACTTTGTATGATGATTGTACAGCCTATAAACATACAGCCAAATTCTGAATAAAATATTTTTGCACCTGACTATTTTTGAACCAAAACTCGACAATAATGGATTTTCAAGGGAAATTGCTGGTGGCTAAAACTCACCAGCAATGAAATTCCATAAAATATTGCTGGCGCCTATTCAAGTAGCGCGGCAAGGTCGACTTTGCTCAAAGGAGGTTGTCAAAATAATTACCACATTACAAGCATTTTTGAGTAAAATATTAAAAAAAAACTTTTTTTTGTTGTTTCAATGAAGATGTTAACGCATACTAACTTCAAGACAAGGTAACGCAGTCTTAATGTATGTATGTATTGATTTAATGTGTTTTGCGGTGTCCTAACCGCAAAACACATTAAATCAATAAGAAAACTCCAAAATCAATGTAAAGAAACGCTGGCTGCCAATTTATAAGGAGACCATAATATTATACCTAATAATACTTACCTATCTCCGTAGCCACTTCATAAACTTCATGTTTAATCATTAGGAATTTGAATCATCTCAGCAGACTCATTTGGTGAGAATCTCATTTAATTTTATTTCAATAAAATTAACTGTTGGGGATTAATAAAATGGTAATCTCCTCCTTGCACAACCGAAAGAAGCGATAACTTATTAAATACTTTCTTTCCTTCCAACTTCATTAAGTTGAGAATGAGGAAAATGCAAGATATTGAGTTGAATAAGTGGAGGATTGGAGGATACAAAGCGAATATTTATTAACATAATTATAATGAATGTATACAAAATGTTGTAAAACATTTTAAAAGAGTAAGTATGGAGTTTTTTGCTCATTCTACTCCATACGAAACTACATTTTGAAAGTATCTCCGAGAATAAATTCTATTTTCTTGTAAATTTTGACTTTAAAAAGCGCCTGCTTAAAATAATTCATTTGACTTTGACTTTAGTTTTTGCTGTAGTGAATTGTTTATTTATAAATACGACGCTAGATTATAAATAATCTAGCGTCGGCGCTGGATTCGGTACCTTTGTCTCGGACCCCCTAAACACACCGTAGTTTAAAAGCTACTACTTTTAAAGTAAGGTGTGTTTCGGGGCCACGTTAATTTGCCGAGTGGCGACTGTGGCGCGAGGAGAAATGGCGTAGATATACTATAACCTAGGTTAAATTCTGGATCGATGTCTGTTATTGTTAAATTATTCAAATTACGCTTATGTTTAATAGTTGTTTAGTTTAAATAAGAACACAATTGAATAATTTTCTAAGGCTGAAAGCCGTCAGCCTTTTCGACTCACTCCATAATACAGTGGACCGCACGTCGGCGTCAGTAGTAACACTTAGACTTGAGCTAGCGTAGTTCGCAGTTTCAATATAATCCGAGGCCAACTTATAGTAGTTTTGTTACTACTGACGTGCGACCTACTAGTACTACGCATGAAGATTATGACAGAATCTATCATCCCTCTATGAGTGAGAGGGACGGCGCTCTACAAGCCAAACTTTTTCGAACATTCCACCGAGTATTTACATCCTAGGTGCTAGACATTGAACGACATTCCTGTTATGTCTGTATTAATGTTGACCGGCGCGTACGCAAGTTGTACAACGTAACTGACTAACTGTTATGTCATTTCATTATAATGAGAATGGCTGTAACGAATCGTCTGTCTGTCATACCTTCACGTCTTTATTCTTACTATGATAAACCCGTTGGTCTGATCCTTCGGTTAAACGATTCTCATTGTGAGAGTTAATGTTCTCTTCAATGTATATACATATTCTTATTTTATGTTTAATTTTATGTCACTACATATTGTAGAGGCATCTTGTTGCATTTAGCGGTTACGGGTGGTCCAATCTTTGGTGAGTTTTGTAGTTAATATCAAAGCTGACGAAACCTCCATACAATTTATTTCCATGTTTATAAACCATCAGAGTTTTATATGGTTGTGAACACCGTTAGGTTATAATCTATCTCGCGAGATTGTAAACTGTCTGTGAACTGTACCATACTGCTTACAATATATCGTATTTATTTTGGATAGTTTATAATCTATTCATGTCAAACTGAAAAATTGTGAACGAACCAGCACTTATGGACAGGGTTCACAATCTGTCCGATTTTATCACCCGTAAAATTGTGAACCGTCCCTGATTTGTCGGTCTTGGCGGTAGCCGAATTGATCGCAGTAACTAAGCCCGGGTACCCCGACCCAATGGGTAAGGCGCGCGAGCCGAGCGAGCGCTACTTCCAAATTCGTCGCAGTTACTTGGCTATTTAGTATTAGCGCAAAGTGCGATCCGTCGCATGCAAGTTTTATACCAGTTCACAATTTTGCGGTTTGCCATGGACAAATAATATTGCATTATAAACTATTGTAAAATAATGCGTTCAATTGTAAATGCTTTGTTGCAGTACAATTTTATTTCGATTATTTATACTCTCGCGTGATAGATTATAAACTAGCAAAGTTCATAATTATAAGGTGACATATACATAATAATATAATGTATTGTATAATGCCAATGATCGTCAGTCTAAATAAACATCAATAGCCTTCATAAAGCTCAGTCTAAAGCCACGGTTTCTCAGAAAAGCGGTGACCGCCCACATAGCGCCCGCAATTTACCGGTGAATGACGTCACTAGAACTTTGTTTATGAAAGTAACTTGGTCTGTTTTCCTAGAGAGCGTTTTTGACACCGTAACGTGAAACCCCGGTGCCCAAAGATTTATATCGCTAGGTTTGCCTTCACTTAGTCACGGGAAAAAGGGTCCATACTGAGAGAAATGAGCTCACACATTATTATATAGCGTTTCCATGACAATCAAGTAAAGACACTGCGTGATTGTGTGTTAGAGGTGTCAAAACGAAACAGAAACGCAACTATCTTTTGACGCGGTAGGGCGAATCTAACGATTTAAATCTTTACCGCTGTAATCATTTCCATGACAGACCGTTATGTGCGGTCAAGGAAACCGTAGCTAGCGATGATCTATGACAAAGAACTATCTGTATATTTTCTCTCTTATTTTAAATCTTGCCATTTTAATACAAAAAACTGATCGCAAACTGAAAAATTGGTGAAAAGCCCACGATTCTTTTTTCTATGATTGAAAAAATAAATGTTGGTTTCCTGTAACACTTAAACAAATTATAGAAAAAAAAAATTGAGGACTGCAAGGTTTTTCATGAATAATGTAACATTTAAACTAATTATATCCTGCCGGAATGTAAAGGGTTTTCCAATAAGAGGTGTTATTTTGATATTCAAAGAAAAATGCAATTTTTTTATATAAATGATCGGATGTTTATTTCATTATAAAGAGGAAGGTATGCCGTTAATAGTGGAAAATAACATCAGGGAAATGACCACCACGACCACGCTTACAGGACCATATCCTTTTCATGAAATTTTCCATAACTAAATCGCAAAGTGGCTGCCCTATGTCCTCGATCGCCTCACAAATTCCATCTTTGAGGTCTTGAGTCGACGCTGGGCTGTTGGCGTAGACCTTCTCTTTCACGTGGCCCCTAAGGAAGAAGTCGCAAGGTGTTGAATCACAAGATCCCGGTGGCCAATTGTGATCACCTCTTCGAGAGATAACACGGTCCGGAAACTTTTCCCGTAAAAGATCAATGGTTTCGTTGCTTGTGTGGCACGTAGCGCCGTCTTGTTGAAAGTAAACGTTGTCCAGATCAATATCATCCAATTCCGGCCATAAAAAATCATTAATCATCTCTCGATACCGCAATCCATTCACCGTAACTGTTGCTCCAGCCTCATTTTCGAAAAAGGATATGGTCCTGTAAGCGTGGTCGTGGTGGTCATTTGCCTGATGTTATTTTCCACCATTAACGGCATACCTTCTTCTTTATAATGAAATAAACATCCGATCATTTATATTAAAAAATGGCATTTTCCTTTGTATATCAAAATAACACCTCTTATTGGAAAACCCTGTAGAAGGCACGCAGTAGGGCCGGGGATGGGTGGTCGAAATAGCAGAATATGTGAGAAGACAAGATCTGAGGGCTTAGACAAGTGGCAATCGCTTTCTAATTCGTTTCGTATTTCTACAACGATTTTCATTGGGATACACATAAGCTTTTCGGTAGCATAAGTCAGTCTCAAACATTTTGACTTAGAAGAAGAAGAATTGTAATTATACTAAAACATACTTACAAAGTTATCGAGAACTTTAAAACAGAGTAGGTATAAGGAAGTCCTTAAAAAAAAGAAGGAAAAAATGTTTATTCTGCAGAAACAACACGCACAATACAAAAAAAAAACTATTATAGACAAAATACATACACTAATAAAAAGTAGGCAAAAGCCTCGTATTTAAAACGTTATAAGTTTGACAATGTTGTCTATTACTTGATGTCCAAAGACCAAAGACAATAATAGACATACCTACCACATACCTACCTACCTTAGTGGTACTACCATCCGTAGGGTTCAACATTTCAGGTCTTTGTCCATAATTTGTATATTGTCAACAAAACCACAAACTCGTGAACAAAATTCAACTCGGTTTGCGGATACGTGGTATAAACGAGATACGCGGAAAATTCTATTGTTTATAAATTCGGTTTCACACCTGGTTTAAAATTAACACGTTCACTATTCTGTACGTTACCGAGCTCACATTTTATGGAAATCAGGCCGGCGCGCCCCACCAGGGGTCTTTTTAATCAAACTAGCAGGCGACAGGTTATAGGCGACAATCCTACAAACCGACAAATTTGTAAGCTTTATTCATAGTTTTTTGCTTTATTAAATAGCACCTGTCGTGAAAATCCGACATATTTATTAAATTTTTCGACACATGTCGCTTTGTCAGGGAAATTAAATAGGGCCCTGATGGTAAGTAGTCACAACCGCATAGGTAGTTACAACTTAAATGCACAGATTTGCGTTGCGATCACAGAGTTGCTAATGCCCAGATTTGCGTTACTATGACAGAGTCGTTAATGCCCAGGTTTGCGTTACTATCACAGAGTTGTTAATGCCCCGATTTGCGTTGCTATCACACGGTCGTTAATGCTCAGTTTTCCGTTGCTATCACAGAGTTGTTAATGCCCAGTTTTGCGTTGCTATCACAGAGTTGTTAATGCCTAGATTTGCGTTGCTATCACAGAGTCGTTAATGCCCAGATTTGCGTTGCTATCAAGTCCAATACGGGACACAGTAACGCTTCTCGGCTGCAGGAATAGGTAGAAATTCCAAGAACGCGCTCTTTCAGAAAATTCTCTTCTACTTATCACTGTAACTCACTTGTTGGAAAACTCATGGTTTAAAACAAACCACAAGCACCATTTATCGGTTAATATGTATGTTAAATGTTAGTTAGTTATTAAATGTTAAAATATCCTTGAGATCTTTGCAAAACACATAACACATAACATCGCGCCTGTAATCCCCGAAGGTAAGCAGAGGTGTGTAGTACACCCACATTTCGCCAGTTAAGTCTCATGGAATAGCAAAAATCACCTTGTACCTACTGAATTTAAGCAATTTATACAGGAAAAGCAGCCATATTACATACCCAGGTATGTAAAAAACGTAAAATTGTACCTTGCCTGGCCTGTCAGCTTCATGTATGACAATTGTACCAAAAGTCTCAAGAATACCTAACCGCTTTTCAGCAATCCTGGGGGCCTAGACAAAAACTTTTCTGATAGCGTATACGCCAGACGCTAACGTCAAAATGTATGGCAATGACATTACCTGTGGAAAGGACACGTAACTTTACGTGTCAAGCAAATGTCAACTCCATACAATTTGATTTTCCGTTGGCGTTAACGCTTACAGAAAAGGGATTTTGTCTAGGGGGGCAAATTCGAATAGTATTCTTTTCGCTCAACGATCGGTTTAAATCCCTCCGTACTTTCTTCTAATACTTAAATGGCAAAAGGATTACCTAGAACGACGCTGACAAAATCATTATTTCCCCTTTGTCGCTGCGATCGCCATTTTCCCACCATTCGTATAATTCAGTTATAAATAATTCATGCCCTAGGTGACAATACTGAGCTCTTTAATAGCTTCCATTTAATTTGCGGTGCGTACCCCACTATGAATTGATATATTGCACCGTTTGCTACTTTATTTAATTATTAATATTATGTACGATCTCGGTCGGGATATAATTGTATATTAAAAACTCTTGTGTGACCTGTGATGCTGTTTTATGACTGACATATTTTGAATTGTATAGGTACGGTATTTTGAAAAGTGGTGACTTACGTGACGTAGATCGTGGATTCGATCTCAGGCTGGCATTTATGTAACTTCTTTCATCACATCAGTGGGCCTAAAATGGACGCTTTGGCAGAATCATATTATGATCTGCGTACAATTAATATCCCGCAATTCATCTCTTTGACAGTTTTGTATGAAGTTACGTAAAATGGTCCACAAATTATGCATTGCTTTAATGACGTCTAATGTCAAATAGCAGCTGTCAAACAGATGAATTGTGGGATATACGAATTGTACGCAAATCATATTATGATTCTGCCAAAGCGTCCATTTTAGGTCCCCAGCTCTCAAAATGGTGAACGAAACCGGTATGTCGTAGAACAAACTTCGGTCAGCTTGCTGTTCTGAGTGACCTTTCAAGCCATAAGCTTGAAAAGTTACGCATAATTATCTAATAATGTTGCCACTGCTGAGACACAGAACTGACTAGTTACGCACACGATACAATTGAATATGGGCAGTGTAGTAGAAAGATGAACATTTTAGCGTCTATTAAATAGACACATAGGTACCAAATACCTTGTTCGACTAAATTAATTAAATTAAGTATTGAATTATTGCTCTATCAAAATATTTCTACTGAAAACGAATAAATAATTCGATCTAAAATATTTGTAACTAGCTAATGCCGCCGGTATGCATTGCAATGCCTTTTATTAGAGCGAACAAAACAAAAAACAAAACAAAAATATATATATTCAAATCGGTCAAGCCGTTTTCGAGTTTTAGCGAGACTAACGAACAGCAATCGATTTTTACTTAAAAGAAGATGAAGAAGAAGATGTTCGCTGAATTGTTCATTTTACATACAGGTTAAGAGTTATACGAGTATAGCAATGTTATAGTGGTAAAGATAGTTGAGCGAACAGTAGACAGGTACATATATACATTACGTGGAATGCTTCACGCGTGTTTGTCTTCAATATTATTATGGCGAATAAATCGGTTGTATGGGATAAAGCTGTTACCATGTCTTTCTCTGTCTGTATTTTGTAGATCAATTTTTTATACGAACATCCAGTAGATGTGGAAGCCTTCCTTCTACAGGTCTCAGGTTACCTATCTGTGAAGCATAACCATAACAGCCGGTTCAGTGGTTTAGGCGTTAAACAAATAGACGGAGTTACTTACCCATCCTACTAATATTATAAATGTGAAAGTTTGTGAGGATGGGTGGATGGATGTTTGTTACTCTGTCACGCCAAAACTACTGAACGGATTTGGATGGAATTTGGAACACAGATAGCTTAAAACCTGGTTTAACATGTAAAATACTTTTTATCCCGGTAGTACGTTCCCGTGGGATAATTTCCGACAACCACGCGAGCGAAGCCACGGGCAAAAGCTAGTCAATAAAATTAGTATGGATTTTACTAGGAATTTGGTCTTGCTGATTTCAGTGTATTACAGGAAAATATTTTAGTATTTTTCATGCCAAAACCTCAATTATGATAGGTTAGTGTTTGTTTTCCATTAAATTTATTAGTGGCCTATTCTCAACTACGTTACGATCGGCTTCCAGTCTACACATAGGTTTACATATTTTTAGTGAAGTTTTAGACGTTCCGTTTTTTATTCAAGTTCGGAACCTTAAATAAATATGTATGTAAATCTTCTTTTCATCATCCTTGGTGAAACAAGAGACGCAAACATTTGGAATAAATACACCACGAACTGAAATAAAATGTTGTGTTAAAATGTTAGGTTCTTTGGGTTTCCTTTTAAACAGCAGTCGCTAGTTGCCAATGAATTAGTGTCGCGTCTTTTTTACAGATCACATATTATTAGGTACACCACACGCCACTGATTAGTTTGACCTTGTTTCACATTGCGCTGAAATAGGAGTTCCTCAAGGCATTCACTTAGGTCGCATACATTCCCCGGTATTTGTAAGTGACTTCACATCCTGAGTTCCTTGCACGATGTAAACGTTACGTAAATTCGAACGATTTTTGAATCGGATGTTCTACTATTACTATTTTGCGACCAACACAATTAATAATACCCATAGGATATGAATAAATTCTTATATAAGTAAATATTAAATAGGAAACGAACATTTTCAATTTTAAAATCTATCGAATTTACGTTTACTCTGCGCGTGCGTGATGGGCCCTCTATAATCAATGCTACAAATATTCCATAAGTACTCGCTGACGTTTAATGGTGCTTGTAGGGTGTTGAATCCCATTTGTGTTTTCTTCGGCTTGCAAACTGAACTTTATGTATATAGGTGCCTGTCCCACTGCAAAGTTAAGGCGTCCCTTGTCTTTCCAAAACCATTTTTTCAGAAAAACGCGATATTTGTATACATTTTTGGAAACTAAATCGCGAACGCAGGATTAAAGTTTAAGTGCCCAGGGAGTATCTTAAACAAGGCCCGTACAAATAACGGTTACTGCTTTTAACATGACTTAACAGCGTAACCGTGCAAAAATACAATGTACTGCAGTTACTTCCTGCCTCAGATCTGCATAACAGACCCCGTTGAGCCCTAAATAAAACTTGTTGCCTTCCGTCCTCACAAACTAATATGGCCGCCAACGCGCGGTAAGGCGGCGATCATAAACCACGTGGCCGAAGGGAAGGGAATTAAGTTAATAAGCTATGCTTGGTGCCTATTTAAAGGGGAAAACTGGAACTGACCGCATCAAAATGACTGCAACCGGGTGTAAATATGAGCCGTCGACCTTAAGAGGGCGCACACGGGTCCACTAGCGCCACTCCTTTAAAAAAGTATTTTCTCGTGACTCAGAAGAGATGTTGAAAAACTGCTCAATAAGCGACCTCGGTAAGTGTGTCTAGAATTTTCTAATACCTTTTATAAACTTTCATATTGAGACACGAAGCAACAAAATACGATCTAAATGAATGTGGCCGCTTTTGTTTAGAACGTATTTTGTTGCTTCGTGTCTCAATGTGAAAGTTTATAAATGGTATTAGAAAATTCTAGACACACTTACCGAGGTCGCTTATTGAGCCGTTTTTCAAAATTCCTTTTCAGTCACGAGATAATATTTTTTTAAAGGAGTGGCGCTAGTGGACCCGTGTATGCGCTCTTAAGGCAGAGACTGTCTCAGTCCTTTCACAGTTTTTTTTTTGCAACCCACCAGCACCTTAAAGACAACGAAAATAAAGATCAATATATATTATGTGATTTTGCCAGTGATGCAAAATCAGAGGAAATAATTGTGAAAGGAAATCGCTCTATAAACCCGAACTTTGTTTAGAGTGAAATATACCTTATTCGCGGCCAGCTACTGTAGAAGTCATTGCTACGGTAAGATAGGAAAATGACAACAAATGCCAGCCAGTCAGCCACCTACTTCATTTGATACGAAACCAACAGTTCTGAACGTCTGGTTAGTATATTATTACCAACATACCAAACATCTTAAGCTCCGCCACCCTTCCAATATTTTCCACAGCATACGTGTACCGGCCGCGTGGCGCTGGCGGCGTGTGCACGCGCCCTTAAGCCGGCCGACGCTCGTGCGCCACTAAACGTCAAACGGAGCGATTGATAAGTCCGCTAGTGCGCGCCCGCCCTTGTTTGCTCGCATTTATTGCCCGTGGGATGTTGCTCATTGTTGCTTACAATAAATACTCTGTCAATTGATGGGAAAACATTTTCTGCACAGATTTTAGTGGTCCGCAAATACTGACTTGTGGATTTACTGAGTTTGAATGCAGCGGAATACAAATAATGCCCCAGTGAGTTTTTGTTGCTAGTTCACATCGAATGACCCGTTTTGATGTGATCCTTTTATTACTCTATTTTGTTTCAAGTAAGTGTCCTAAAGGTCAAACTATCTAATATTATTTCTTTAGTACAGTAGACCGCTCGTCAGCGGTACCTAACACAAAACCCATAGCTATAACCAGATCGTGTTCTATTGAAATCCCATACTACGCTAGGCTAGCGCAAGTTCAGTGTTACTACCATAGATATAAGAAAGAAGATATTTCTATGGTTACTACTGACGTGCGGTCTACTGTTCTGACTGCCCAATCCCTTGACGATTCAAAAGTGGCAAAAAATTGGTTTATTTTAAATACTTACTTAAATGCTTTGAGTTTTGAGTTTGTACCATCGCAGAAACTTTTTTTTTTTGATTTTTTTAAATGTGAATCGTGTACAAAATATTTCGAACCGCCATATTTTTTCTTCAGATAACAGTTATCTGACGATTGATAAGTCGGCCCTTAGAGTACTATCAACTACTAAATCATAGCTGTTATTTTCAGAGATGATCCCGCAGCACCAGTAGTGCCTTGCCAACTTAAGAGATGATCCCGCAGCATCAATAGTGCCTTGCCAACTTTAGAGATGATCCCGCAGCACCAGTAGTGCCTTGCCAACTTAAGAGATGATCCCGCAGCACCAGTAGTGCCTTGCCAACTTAACTTATCACTAACATTCGAAATGAATATTGTCTTGACAATCAGTCTGATAATGGCACCTGTACAAACAGGGCGTGTTTATGTTGTGTATCAGCCCCAGCAAACAGCAGGATTGTTCGGATTGAGCACAGATAACGGCGTATTACAGGACCGATATCGTAGGAAATTACATGGTTTTCTGTAATCTGGGGCTTTGTTTATACTAAGCAGTAAGTACTTACCATATAAACATGTTCAAACTTAGACAGACGCAAACTTTAAGCAATTTGGTTCATGGTCACCGCTCTGATGGCAAGATTCACAGACAAAAAAGCGTCTTAAACGAATTTGAACATTATATGCATAGCAATGAGATTCACGATCGTATTTTTTATATTATTTTTCATTTATTTATGTAAACACTAGCTTTTGCCCGCGGCTTCGCCCGCGTGGATGTCGGAAATTATCCCACGGGGATGTACTACCGGGATAAAAAGTATCCTACATGTTAATCCAGGTTATAAACTATCTGTGTTCCAAATTTCATCCAAATCCGTTTAGTAGTTTTTGCGTGAAAGAGCAACATCCATCCATCCATCCTTCCATCCTCGCAAACTTTCACATTTATAATATAAGTAGGATTAGTAGGATATAGACTTCATATCAGAAAGAGTTTGTATTGGTTTGAAGTTTAGTTGCCAAAGTAAAAGTACGGTCTGTGAATCTTGCCGTAAGAACCGTGAAAGTAAAGACCGGCCATCACGTTCTCAGTTACCAAAATGGTTCCTGCAACCATTCTAGTCAAAAAGGTTCATTAAATACCTATTCTGTCACTTTGCGAAGCCGACTTCAACTGACAGCTGCAATACAGTGTTATTGGTAAAACACCAGCAACCTCTTAAGGGGTCATTGTACTCATCATTATAAACAACTATTACTACGGACGAAACAAGAAATCGCGAAAAAAAAAACAGATTTTTCCTACATTTATGTTCGTATAACACGTCAAAACGTAGGGAACAGCTGATATTTATTTCGCGATTTCAGGTTTGGTCCATAGTAAAAGTTGTTTATAATGATGCTGGTGTTTTACCAATAACCCTGTACATCGAAATAATATCACTGTGGATATACTATAGGTACCTACACATCTGCCTACCCTTTCGGGGGTTACTGGCATCATGTTATGTTACTATGTTAATATCACAGTCATAAATTTGGATTCACATCGTTCGATAGAATTCTCTGCACACATCGCCACAATGAACAATGAAACTGGTGTTTGGTTTCTTTAAAATCCTCTGCAAACTATCAGTAACACTATTTAAAGGTACAATTCCGGAGACTAGTACTTAACCAGCCATGTAAACTGCTTCACCTAAAATTTCAGCTTTAATTTTAATCCCTAAACTTTATTTCGTCGTCTACTCAGTGGAGGGTCCTTTTTTGTAACTGCACAAATGACAAGGTAAGTATTATAAACGGTGTTCCCAGAAAAAAATATTAACCTACCTCATGACTTTACCGCTTTCCTGGTTTAACTTTGAACTCATGCATTCCCTTACGCCCTACGCTTCGTAGCTTTTATTTAAAACCTCTTTGTAGCGTAATTGCAATTAGCAACACAAACGTTTGAAATATGAGTTCGGCTTACATTCTCCCTGGCGAGATTGTTAAGCTGTACTTTGAATTTGTTTTAGGTGTTTGCGGCTCGTTTGTAACATGTAACTCTGATTTGAGACAATAAAAGATTATTCTTTCAGGCATCTTCAGCAAGTTCCTTGAACTTACTGGAATATCCACTATCAATTAATTGACCCTTATTTTTTGTGTCTTCATGAAATTTATCGGAATGCAACTTCTCAATCAACTTGGTTATCGCAGTCCACTGCTGGGCAACATCCAATTCTCCACTTTCTACATCCAGTCTGCCCCAGGTACCAACTTAAAAAGAGAAATTGGTTGGTCAATCAATATGGGGGGTAATTCAAAATGCGCATAAAAATAATAGGTAGAGTATTTTTATCCCACGACGCGACGCGCGTTTTACTTGTGTAAACTAAGTGCACAAACACACTTTGAAAGTGTGCGTCAGCACATAACATACACGCGCACTCACCCTCACACTCGCTTCCAACTTCGCTGTTGTCTGGGACGGTACCGACATGACAGCTCCTGCGCTTACACACACATTCACAGCATTTTTGTACATTTGGCAACCACTATTAAAGATGTGAATACTTAAATAAGAATAAGGAATCATATAACAGAATATTTATAACCAGCTAAATATATTTCTTTTACTTTTGGTTACAGTCACATATATTTCAGTGTAGTCAGATGTTTTCTGTCTATGATAGGCATAGAGTGAGGCTAAGAAGAAGGCTTTATGCCTTAACATCCGGCTCTGTTTTGAATGCCTGCCATCTTGCAGAGTTCCAGAATCCTGGGTCCATAGAGGGGCTTCGTTAGCATGTCAGCAAGCTGCCGAGTCGCAGGGACTTTGCATACTTCTAATATGCCATCTGTAACGCATTCTCGTATAAAGAACGATCTTATACGGATGTGTTTTGTCCGCTGATGACATTCATGCGGTGGATTCTTGGCTAGCCTGATTGCAGACTCTTATCGATGCATAGGCTTGTTGGACAATCCTCATCTGTGATGTCTTTCAAAATCCTCTTTAGCCATATGATCTGTCGTGCAGTTTCACTGGCAGCGACTATCTCTGCTTCGGCCGATGAAATAGCAACGGTAGATTGTCGTTTGCTCTGCCATGAAATTGGTCCTCCAGCATACAAACATAGCATTCCAGTAGTGGAGCGCCCTGTGCTGTGGTCACCTCCATGATCGGCATCGCTGTAGCACTCTAAGCCAAGAGTTTTATCGTTTGTATAAACTATTCCTTTGTCTATTGTGCCTTTCAGATAGCGTAAGATTCGCTTGGCGGTTATGATATCCTCCTTTGTAGGATTATCAAGATTGCGTGACACAACACTTATAGCATAAGCTATATCTGGTCTTGTCCCAGTCATGAGGTAAGCTAGTGCTCCCACTACTTGGCGATAAGGGAAAGCCGTAGTGCTCTCTTGTTCTTCCTGACTAGCATTCGACTTTAGGATCGGTGTTGCAACAGCTTTACATTTTTCCATACCGAATCTTTCAAGAATGCGTTTGGTGTACGCTTTCTGATGAAGAAAAATAGAACCGTCTGACTTTTTTTCTATTTCCATTCCCAAATAATAGCTGCTAGCTGATATAACAGTTATTTTAAACCGTTTTTTTAGCTCTTCCAAGAAGGTTTTCGTTTCCTTGTCGCTTGTCGAAGCAAAAAGTCCGTCGTCGACATAAAGTGCTAAAATAATCTTATTTTTGTCTACAGACAAGGATCTGCTTTGCTCTGTTTGAAACCAATGTCTATGATGTAATCTGTAATACATCGATTCCAACAGCGTGGCACTTGTTTTAATCCATAAAGACTCTTTTTCAGTTTAAAAACGAGTTTTGGATCAGATACGTCTGTGTAGCCTTCTGGAAGCTTCATGTAAATGTCTTCATCTAAGTTTCCATATAGGAAGGCGGTTGATACGTCAAATTGGGCCAGAGACATCTTTTCCTTAGCAGCAACACTTAAAACTGCTTTTATAGTACTGCTTTTTGCTACAGGGCTAAAAGTCTCAAAAAAGTCTAATCCTTCCTTTTGAGAATATCCCTTGATCACTAATCTGGCCTTATACTTGTCTAGAGTACCGTCAGGATTGGTCTTGATCTTGAATATCCATTTGCAAGGAATAGGCTTTCTGCCTTTTGGTAATTCAACCAGTTCCCAAGTCTCATTCTCCTTTATCGAAACAATTTCATTATTGATGGCCTCTTGCCATTTGTCCCGATCTGCTCTGGACATAGCCGCTTAAAAGGTTGTAGGTTCATCACTGGGAACACTCGATGTCATGTTGCAGATATAATCTTTGTATCGACTCGGAGCTCTGAGATTAGTACGGTCTCTAAGAGTCATTTGACTTTCGCGTTCAATTTCATCTTGAGAGAGGTCCTCATTATTTTTCGCTTCCTCACCTTCAGATTCTACAGTTTCAGGAAACTATTCAGATTCTTCGGTGTCGATCTGATTTTTCTCTGCTGGAACATCATGCTCCTGTTGTGCATCTCGCTCTACATGAACTTCCTGCTCATTGATACCATTAAAGTGTGATGTCAAAGTTGAATCATTTGTACATGGTGGGCTGTTCTGGGCATCATTCTGTACCGTGTTTTCCTGAAATCTCTCTTGTTGAAGATCTGGTAGCTCGTAATTATATATTCTGTCAGTTGTGGTTGAAGGTTGAGGATCATTCGGTGCGTCTTACTTGCTAGTGTATCCAAGCAACGGTATCTCTTCAAACGTCACGTCTCTAGATCTCACCAATTTGTGATTGATTTTATCCCAAATCCTGAATCCTTCATCACCATCGTAACCAATTAATATTCCTTTTTGAGCTTTCTTGTCTAGCTTCTTGCGATTTGATTTAGGAATGTGGGCGTAGCATTTGCAACCAATGATTCTCAGGTGTTTGATACCCGGTTTCTTTCCATGCCATAACTCATAGGCAGATTTTTCTTGTACACTTGTCGAGCCAGTCCGATTTAGGATGTACGCTGCAATGATTATGAGCTCTGCCCAAAGACCTTGAGGTATCTCTTCATGAGCATGCATCATCGCTCGTGCTGCTTCTACTACTGTCCGATTCTCTCTTTCAACGCAGCCAGCTTGTTCGTGAGTATGGGGCATCTTCAGTCTCTGTTTTATGCCATGTTCATACAGGATCTTTTGAAATTGTTCATTATCAAATTCTCCACCGTTATCGCTCAAGATTTATTTTACAGTGTGACCTGCAGTTTTGACTTCAGCTAGCATTTGTTTGAGCTTTATCCATGCTTCAGACTTCTGTTTCAGAAAATATATGTAACGATATCGAGTAAAGTCATCCTTGAACATTAAGTAATATCTAAACTTTTGTATTGAATATGCAAAAGGTCCACATATGTCGGTATGGATCAGCTCCCCTGGTTGAGTTGCTCTTATACTTGTACCAAACTTTTGCCTATGGGCCTTTCCATAAACACATCCTTCGCACAGATCTGTTTGAGTGCCTTCCACTTTTAATCCAAACTCTTTCCCTAGGATCTGTTTCACGTGTCTCTTATTTTGATGAGCGAGCCTCTCGTGATAAACTTATAGAGGATTAGTCATTGCCATGTTAATTTCAGGTTTCAGCAACAGACAATCAAGTTTCAGCTCGTAAAGTCCGCCATTTCTCTGCCTTGTTCCTATTAACTTAATGGTTCCATCTACTTTCAGTCTACACTTGTCTGGACCGACTCAAAGATCGTGTTCAACGCGCGGTCGTGTGCAGCAAGAACAGAAAAAAGATTCATTTTTATATTTGGGACGTACCATACATCTTTGAGTAGAATTTGCTGTCGTCTTCCACAGATATCAGCAACTTCCTAATGCTTGTACGGTTTGACCGTTGGCTGCTGTCACTGTGTGTTGGCCTTTGAAGTATTCAAATGTCTCGAAAAAATCACCTGTATTCGTAACATGGCTCGTCGCACCATTGTCTACGAACCAATTTTCTTTATCTGCCACTTGAGTGTTTCCTATGGCCAAGACCTGTAGGGTAGCGTTGACTGTGGTCGCCTCTTTGGGTGGCCTTCCGTCAGCAATCCATTTTCTACATTGTCTTACTCTATGTCCAGTTTGTCCGCAATAGTTACATTTAATATCTTTTTCTTTCTTCTTTTTGCTTTTTGCAGTTTTCACGAATAGTGCTTCATTAGTACTGTCATTTATTGTCATGAATCAAAAATCTCTCAAATACTTTCACATGATGCATCTACCTGCTATACTAAAGACCTCCCCTACAACCGTGTTTAACTGTCCGTTTCATTAACCCCAGTGAAAAGTGATCGTTTTATCGCCGAGACAAGTGCTAATATAGATGATATCGCAGCGCCCGCGCCGCGCCAGGCGGCGTTCCCACGCGTGGCCGGCGCGTGCGCGTGCGCCCCTCGTGCGATACCTGTGCAGATTAGGTGGGTCGCAGAGGGGTTTAGCTGTAGGCAAAATAGTGGAATTTAATTGATAGACATCCAAAATCTTTTTATTTTAAAAAAATGGTTTGTTTTCTGTTTTGTAATATTTCATGTAAAATAGTATCGCATAGAGTTTCTTGGCCGTTCTCTTCATCTTTCTGGCTGACCGACTCTCTGACAATTCAAAAGTGCCTGTAATTGGTTTGAGTTTTCAGTTTTCAATTTAGTACTTAAAGCTGTTACTAAATTAACTTTCGTGGCATGTTTGTTAAGCATTATAAACGGATATAATTTAACGAAGTACTCAGGCTTGGAAACCATAGTTCAACACATTATTTTAACCACGAATATCATATTCTGTATCTCAGATAAAAGACGCTCACTTCTGGAAATAGGAGTCCTCCAAGCATCGCTGCCAAGAAACCACGAGCACTCTGATACGAAACTTGAAAAGAGACTGTGTGTGACTTATGTATGTTTCTATGTTTCTTCTCAGAGTAGTCGGATAGGAAACACCGACCACATCTAGTTTTTAAAATATTATTGACGTGTAAAAGCGTTTGTATAAACCTACTTAAAGAAATAAATATAATTTACTCATCATCAGGAATCCACTGGATGCAAGAAGCACAAAACCGGACGACGTGGCGATGCTTGGGGCAGGCCCATGTCAAGCAGTGAACATCTTTCGGCTAAAATGATGCATATAATCAGCCTCTATTGTTCCTACTGCTGGGACACAAGCATCCTCTCTGTGAACCGTAAACCACCACGCGGGCCCTTTGCGGGCTGGTAGATGGCACATGTTTTCTGAAATGAGGACTCATCATTATCTCACACGCACTTTAATTTTAACCAAAACACCATATTCGACTGACTCATCTCTTTCCCTTGATCTATGAACAAAACCATCCTATTATTTGTACTGCGAAATATATTACAATTAATCTTTGCATGGGAACTGTTTCCACTTGCGACGTCCCTATTTGTTTGACGATACACTATCTGTTACAGTATCTGATAGTTGTGTTGCAGATTAAATGTTGCTAAATTAGTCGACTCATAAAATTGATACTCACGTGAGTACTTTGTGCTGGGGTGTAATCAGTTGCTCTTTAGAAAGGCTTATTTCGTTTTGTAAGTTACAACTTGAATGGTTTTATTTTCATATAGGTATTCATTTATCAAGTAACATAAATTAAGTATCCGCACTTATAAACTTTACTTTAAATTTGTATCATCCGTTCCCATAGACAAATTGTGAAAATGGTTTTGTGGGTCATAGTTTTAAGTAAATTCATTATAAACAAATAATAAAAATAATAATGTAAAACGTTTGTACAGTGGTCTGGCTGACCACTGTACCCGTAAAACGCATAGAAAACATTTCGCTAACAGTTTTCACGCCGCCCGCGACGCCTAACCACAACACACACAATCAGAACGCTAGCACAAAGCTACCCGCGGAGTGCACACATGACCCAGATAATTGAATTAGTGTACGTTCACTGGCCTACTATGGCGCAAACCAAAATGGCGATGGGACATTGATTGCTTGCACGAGTGACGAGGTAGGTTACAGGGCAGTCACGCCATCACCATGCTGACATGATCTTTGATTTCTAAAACACAATGAGCTGTTTGCGCGGTTTTCGACAAACGTCGATGAACACTGCTCTTTTACGCATTAATCTAAATTGACACAAAATTAATTAATCAATCAACTTAGCCTATCCACTCCTGGACATAGTGCCTATTCCAGGCTGCGCCACAACACCCTATTCTCCGCCTTCCACCTCCAGTAGGTCCCAGTCCAGGCCACCAATAAAGTCAAAGCTTTCATGTTATTCGGAACATTGTATTTCAGCATTTTATATAAAAGTTAATATTCTCTTAATTTTACTTCTGTTTCGGTTTTAATTAAATATTAAAGCTCCTTCAAACAGACGCGACACGCGATGCACGCACGCAACACAAAGGCACTGCTCGTCGCGTAACAGGCGACGCCTTTGTGTTGCGTCGCGTGTCGCGAGTTTTTAAAGGCGTCTGATTAAGATTTAAAAAGCTGAAGTGTTGACTTTTGTCACTAATTACTGTACACTGTAGTTATTTAATTGGCACCGATAAAAGAGAAGAAGTAGCTATGTATACACACAATTTTAGGATATATCTCTAAGTTTATTTTTCTTTTATTTAGTTATAGTTCAAGTATTGAATTGTTTAGTTTTAGTTTTTACTTTAATAACTTTAATAACGTATTTTTAATAAAGAGAAGAAGTAGCTATGTATACACACAATTTTAGGATATATCTCTAAATTTATTTTTCTTTTATTTAGTTATAGTTCAAGTATTGAATTGTTTAGTTTTAGTTTTTACTTTAACTACTTTAATAACGTAATTTTTTGTTTAATTTCAATTTTATTTTTGTACACCACTTTTACTATTTCATAATTTCTATCATTGGAGAGCGGGATCTCCTAGCACAGGTATATCTTTTACTTAAAAGGAGCCCTAAGTAAGATTTACTGTAACAGTTTCTGCAATAAACCTTTTATTTATTTATTTATGTATTAAGGCTGACCAAATTACGTTGGCGTTCGATGAGGACGGTAAACGGTAAAGCGTCATCATCTAGGATCAACGGGGTAATTGCCAATACACTAACAGTAGGAACTGCTTTCATTTTGACAGTTTAACAACATTCATTGCTTTATTTACGTTGTTGAGCAGACAAATATCTCGAACATATGAAGCAATGGATCAGCAATATCCTTCAAAATTATTCTGATTGTGATTGATAGTGTGGTTATGCTATTAGGGTGCAGGCCGGTTTGTTGTTGGGGATTTCTTAAACCACGGACCTTTAATTATACAAGCTTTTATTTAGTTTCACCTGTCCCGGTGTTTGTCTGTAATCAAATCTTGTACGTTAAATTTGACCTACTTCCCGGTCTCCAATTGAGCTGAAATGTTGCATGCATATGTAGGTAAATCGGACGATGATGCAATATTATTATGATATGGAGCTGATCTTACGATGGAGCCAGAAGGTGGCCATGACAACTCTGTAATAAAACGACGCAACCCCATCAAGTTTGATAGTCTTGAAAAGGACTCTGGTCCTAAGATGCTATCCAAGGTCTGATGATGGTGCCAGAAGGTGGCACCCTGGGAAGCGGCTATGGGAACTCTGTAATAAAACGACGCAACCCCATCGAGTTTGGACTCGTTTGATTCGCCTTGACAAGTAATCTGGTTCTAAATAATAAAAAAATAGATGTAGGTAAATTAGATAGAAATGACTAAAATAGTTATACCTACTAAATAGTAAATAATAAATAAGCGAAAAAAATACTGTTTTTATAACTACTTATCTTTTTATTTTTTTCTGATTATAATTAGAATTTAGTTTTCAATTAAAAGCGTGTTACACCCTATTTTTTTTCTTTCTTGCTGTTAAAATTTAACAAGCTTTTATTTCAAAACTAAATTCCAATTCCGATCGGAATAAATTATTTTAGTTTCGGAACTAAATTCCAATTCCAATCGGAATAAAATATTTATAGTTATTTTTGATTAAACTAAAAAAGCTTGATTTAAAAAAAAAAACTTTTTACGTAGCTTTATACTTACAGAAGCTGTGTGTGCGATGGGATTTCCCATCGGTAATTTCTCAGGAGCCTTTTGGAATGAGTTTCCAAAAACGATATGAAACTAAATTTTAGTTATAAACACAAGTCTAACTCCCACGTTCCAAACTTAAAAAAATATGAACTTTCATTCCCTATTTTGACAACTGGAGATGAATTTAAAAAATCCTTTCTTAGTGCTCACCTTCCTTATTTATGGAATTCTTCTAGATCCAGTGAATTTAAGATTATTTTTCAAAACCCCGCCCCCTACCTTTATACTTTTATAGATCCCGTTTGACCACTATCTAAGGTTAAAACAATCCCGATGATGGATTCGACAATAATAAACCAGACCTTTCGTTGTCCTTTTTAAAAAGACTCCTCAAAAATATCATAGCCTATTACGAATGGAAGCCAATACCAGAGCAATTTGTTTGATTTCAAGAGATTCTGCCTAAAGCCCTCAATATATATATATGTTGGAGCCAAGAAAACAGCGGTTTATAATATGAAAAACACAATATTTAATGTAAACCGTATGTTTTGAACACTGAAATTATGAATGTAGCTTTGAATACCTTAAACTACTCGTACCATACCTACTGTACGTACCTAGATTACTTTTGTGAAATGTATGCACAGGCTAGAATATTTTTGAGAGAAAAATTTAAAGCAGTTTTTTTTTTTAAAGATGGAATATGACATTCTTACCGCAAATAAAAGTGTAGAAAAAAAATGCTGCTTTAACTCCGAAACAGCTGTTGTTGGGCCCAAACGTAGGTATATGTGCAGACTTCAGTTCCTTTCAAAATGGTTGAGCTGACCAAGAATGCCGTCGGTGGGGGGGGGGGGGGGGGGTAGGGACTGGTCATCTGTTAGCTTTTAATTAATTAATGTTTATTTTTTTTCTTTTTAATACGCTTATAACGGTAACGGCACGTCTTTCTACATCGTTCTCACATGTAAAATGTCAAAATGAACAAGTAATGTAACCAAAATTTTGTAACAATACTTTGGATTTAAAAGAGTCCATCGAGTTTCTAGCCCATTCTTCTCCATAGGTAGGACCTACTACGCTTTGGCTTTAGCTTCATCTTTCTGACAGACCGACTCCTTGACAATTCAAACGTGCCTGTAAATGGTTAATTTGAAATAAATCCTTTGAGTTTGAGTTTCGCCTCCCGCTGCCTTAGCGGCTTCTCTCATATTGGTGCTAGAGGCTATGCCCCACGTTCGCTTGCCGCTCGGTTGCCACAGCAACCCGCTTGCCGTAGCGAGGGTAATAGCTGAAGGGCAGCATCTTCTGTAGATATTACATGTCCTCCACTCAAGAGCCGAGAAAAAGTTAATAAAACCTCCAATATGTCTGATTCGCGTGCTGCGGCTTTAAACCATTTCATTTTATATTTGTCCCCGTCCAACTATGATTGCGTATAAGTAAATAGCAGTGCAATCTAGTCATTCTTTTATAAATTTCAGTAAAAAATATAGGGGAGGTTATGATGAGACAGGGCTGTCTAACACAGCAGTGTATACGAGATGATTTGAGCCTTGAAGTGAACTTTAGTGTAGTTTCACGTCGTTCGTACTAATGTTCAGGTTCATTGGTTACCAGAGGGTCTACACTAGTGTTAATCGCTTTCAAAGCGTTTCTTTCTACAACGGCTTCCAACAGGATTGGCATTAGCTTTTCGGTATGTTAGGTCGATTCAATCATTGATTTAGTTTATACTACTAACGTATATACTAGATCTATGGATTCGATAGGATGATTTTTGACTTTTACATCGTCGTTATCGCAGGTAGAATGTCACTTTGTCTTTTTTCCTCGGAACACCGAAGGTTGTCACCTCAGCTCCCAATTACCACAATTTTCCGACGACATATTATTTTTCAGTAATTGTCTTGTGACAGATAGATTGATTGTTTCACTCACGGTGACCAGCACTTTCGAAATCCTGCTCCGGGCAAAGACGCACGTGCACTTGATCCAGAGTCACTAATATAACCTTACGTGGTGTCTCCCATTTTAAAGAGCCTAAAGCAGGCAACAGTTTTATTGACTCCTTTTAGTCAACCTTATTAAAATCTGTGTTTGCGTAACCCCTTTTTGGGGTCCAAAGTTCCGCCTACCACCTGCACGTTTATCCGGATATATCGGAAGCATCCGGCCGCTCAGCGCCGGGCCACCACCTTCCGGCGAACCTGCGCAAGAACGAGCTCCGCGCCGGGTACCTATTTTACCCGCGTGGCCGCGTCGAGCTCACCCCAAGGGTCTGGCAAGACCATCTGCTGACCGTCACCTTTCCTGGCGTCTGCAGCGTGCCCACCGCTGCGGGTTTCATCACACCAGGCTGAGCCAGGAGAGTACTGCGCTACTCCCAAGGGAAGTTAGTGAAACTTGTGGCCATAACCTAACCTAACCCCAATCCTCATTTTTTTTTTAAATTATTATACTTTTATTTTGACAAGATACGTGATTTCATTTATTACAGACCACTTAAACCTCTTCCGTCACAATGGCCCCTCACAGATAAGTAGTGTAATTTGATTTCACTCAGAGACTAACCGGTGCCTTATTTAATAACAATTTCCAACAAACTAGTATCGCTCTTCTCACTCACAGAACTAACCGGTATAAAAAACTGTATTACATGGAAATAATATCCAACTATTATCGAAATGAAACAATAAAAAAAAAGAGTATGGCTCATGTTTTTTCCTTTTTAATTGATGTTTGCGAACATAATTTAAACAGAAGAGGGACCACTCATCCTCTCAGCCTCTCTGGGCTGTCAATCGACCAAATGGTCAGATGCGGACGCGGCACAGAGCGCGGCGGGCGTCCTGACCATACATGACCCTTGGAATGATAAGAGTACCTACCTACTCGATGAGTATGACTATTTTTTTTTTATAAATCAATGGTAAATTGTTTTAATTTACCTGAAACATGGCACAGAGTTTTCTAAAAGATAGAAACTATGAAAATTGCAAACCTGAAAGCTTTTTAGATGCGTCTATATAGCAAGTATATACATGCCATGCCTGTAATGTCCCCGTTTTAAATTAAAATGACTTTGAGAAGAACGATCTTCGCACACGACTGCTCTTTACCACAGACTACCAAATCATAATTCATACTAGCTAATATTATAAATTCTAAAGTAACTCTGTCTGTATGTTACCTTTTCACTCCTAAACCACTGAACGGATTTCGATAAAATTGGGCAAGGAGATAAATGGCATCCTGGGGAAGGACATAGGCTACTTTTTGTCCCGGTAGCACGTTCCCGTGGGATAATTTCCGAAATCCACGTAGGCGAAACCGTGTGCAGAAGCTAGTATATCATATGCCTTTACTTCACACTATTTAAACTCAAGAGTTTTTAAAACGTTAATGAAAATGAAAGTACTCACCTTCAGCAAAACACTTTAAATAACTTTTCTAATGCAAATACGTGACTCTGTCGAGACATATTGGCAGGCGCTCTAGGTATTCCGTTTGTCGCGCGTCTATGACGGCCGTCGTCCTGTGTGGTGCGACCCCGAGAGGAATCTAGCACACACGATGAACAAATTTTAATGTACAAGCCGTTTGAATTCCTTTACTACATAAGTGATCTGCATCACTTTAGCATAAAAGGGACGTTAGTTCACAGTTCAGTTAGAATTTATGATGCGTTTTATTATTATAATTTTGTGTTTTGTGTGGACCTTCCATCCCTCTTTAGTCTCAGGATTCTTAGCATGAAACACGACCCATTAGATTAGGATTAGGTGTTAAGCACATCCACATTTCGACAGTTATGTAAGTTTATGTTTAAGGGGCTCGCCCCAGATAACGTGGTGCTGAAACATAACTTGTCTGTACAGCCTCGGCTATTATCATCAGCCGAGGACAAATCATGACTCCGGTCCACTTCTGAGAATTTCCTGATGAAAGCACTAAGTAACATTTTACTAGACCTTAAAATTATCTTTGTTTGAGAAGATTGCCTTCCTAATTAATAGCTACAGGAAACATGCAGAGACTATTCCTGAAAATATACACTTTTCATTCATCTAGATCTAATAATATTTAAAAGCAGAGCTAAACTTTGGAACTGGCTAGCCCTCTCTCTCTCCAATCTACTTGGTTACATTATTGCGGCGTTTTAGCTCCAAGTACAAATTATTCACAATTTTACTAGGAATAGTAGGTAGCTATATAAATAAACAGGATGAGTAAACAGGAATCTTTATAGTAGCCATAGTTATGACAACCGTAAGCCAAAGTGAAATGAAAAATCTTTATGTGTAGGATTACAGTTTTATGAGTTTGAAAACTATTGTTCAGACTACAATCAATAAAAAGCAAATGAAACACGAAAATGGCGTCTTATTTATTGCAAACCAAAACTGGAACGGATTTGAACAGGACTGCCTATATTTGAAAATCATCATTTTATTTCAAAATATGAAAATTAAAGCTGAATACATACATAACACGACTGTATTCCCCGAAGGGTTAGGCAGAGGTGTACCTATAGCACACCCACATTTCGCCAGTTATGTTTAAGTCCCATGAAATAAGGGGCGAGCCTATTGCCAACAACCGGCGCAAATCCAGACTCCGGGCTGCTATCGAGAAATTCCAGATGGAAAAACCCGATAACACTGCCCGACCCGGGAATCGAACCCAGGACCTCATGCTCAGCAGTAGCGCTTGCGACCACTAGACCAACGAGGCAGTCTAAGCTGAATACAGCCTTTACCTATACGTTAAAATCAGTTACAATACAATACATGAAGAGCACGTCTCATATCAATACAAAGCAACATGGCTGCACTCCTCAATCCTCAAAAACGAATTGATTAACTGTAACAAAATAGAAGCTAATGCCTGGCATGCGTTGTTTTATTTTTCTTTAGACCTTCTCCGGCGTGCACACAAGTTACCAAAGTTTCATCACAATCAGTCGAACCATTTTCGAGTTTTCTGCGAGACTAGAAAGTGGCAATTTATTTAGGTAGGTATATACATATACAGAGTGGCGGGAACATCGACGCGCAACCTGTTACCCATCCCATCCCATGATTCTGAAAACCCCACGTTGAAATTTTCAATAGGTTATTGTAAAAAGAAAATGCCGTTCCTTACAATTTGACCGTGTAGTTAAAGCACTTTTCTATGAAACACCCGTTTTTTTTTTTTTAATAGCCTTCCAAATGTAATTCCTCTAAGGGGTCTAGAATCATGTACTGAATTTATGGTTACAGTTTGTGCGTCGATATTCCAGGATAGATTTCATTTAAATATTTCCCATTGCGTTTTTCTTTTTGTTTAGCAGTATGTCTTAAACCAGGCCAATATAGGTAATAAAACCAACAATTGCCAGGCAACAATCTGTAAATTTTACAAGTTTCTTTCATACATTTTCTGCTTTAAACAGCACTTGTCGGGAAAATGTGTCAATTTTCGCAATATGTCGCATTGTCAGATAATTATCTTAAATAGCCTATTAGGACTCAGGAACCCTCATAAAGATAATGTTTACTGTGTCAACTATTTGAATGAATAATCTGAAACATTTCGTCATACGGGAATCCTTAAATTATTTATTTTATCGTTGGATCGTTGGCTCACTGTGTCATTATGAACTTCTTTTTGAAAGATTTGGATCGTGAATTGAAAATATTTTTCGTATTTTTTCCCACTTAATACCTTATTTAAAATAAGCATTCCGCTATAAATGAAACAATTAACAACTTTATTAAAAAAAGCTGAGAGATCGGACAATTCCCTTTCTATTCCACATCCTATCAAGTGAGATGAACCCTACGATCGTAGGAACGTGCCGATTTTTTGTGATCCGTGCTCGTAATCTTAACGCTCGCAATCTGTGGGGTGTGAGCACAGCGTGAGGTCAGGCGATGACGTCATAAAGCGACGAAATTAAAAAGATCGCAGCTGGACGCACGAACAAAAGGATTCCATAAAAGAGGATTTAGTGATACTTAAAAATGTATTTTAGTTTTCATTGAGCAGTTCGATAGAGCACAATACTTATTATGTTTGTTGTCACAGGACTTACATATACCTATCCTACCTACCAATAAGTAGGTACACGTAAGTATTTTATGTAAAGCGCGATACACTTGTAGGAGTCGGCATTGATCGGCACAGCCGTATGGTAAAATCAAATGTATTATGTATATATAAATCTGTTCGGGGAAAAAGGACGCTCGGCCTAACCGGGCGGTAAAAAACAACTGCATAAGCAATGCCAATTTAGCGAAGGTAGATGCCGAACGCAGATTTTCCAACCGGCATGAGCCGAATGAAGGGCGCAAATAATTTCTGATTCAAAAGTCAACAACAAATCCTGTGCAGGTTTAAATTCTTACGCAAACACTTACTACACGGAATTATTATTTATTTTAAATCACCAACAAATATTGTTGGAATAAAATGATTATTGAAAAGTCATCGACTAAAATTTGAGATTATTAAATGAACCTCAATTTGCTAATTGTAATACATATTTAAGACCTAATCAAATCAAAGCACTCAATTTGTAAGTGTTTGTAAATTTGCATCACTACGTTTGCTGATCCATTTGTTCACATTTCCATCAGATACTTTTGGAAAAGACCATTATATTATACAGATTCAAATTAAATTAGCTAGCGAAACTCCGCAGACGTGATGGGTATCGATATATACCTAAATACGACAAGAAAATTGATGATAATTTTTTGGGGTCAACTACCGCTGGTTGTGTTGTTACTTTGAAGTGTGAGTTGAGAAAATAGTTTTTTTTTTTGGTGTTATGGTGTTTAGATAGGTATCGATAACCATCACATCTGTGAAGTTTACACAAAGAAAACTGACTTTTTGTACTGTTGTTTCGAGTGACTAAACTACATACGGGTGATGACCCCAAAAAAAACTGATTAAATTTATTAATTTTTTGTTTGATCATGTTAAGATACCGATACTCATCATGCCTGCGGAGTTTTGCTAGCTAATTCAGTTTCGCCCTGTATGTTATTATGTAGTAATTGCTTCGGGTCGGCTTTGTTGTTCAATATAATACCGCCGAATCGAATGTGCCGACCCAAAAATGTCTGTAACACGCCTGAGCACCACGAATGCTCCAATGGGAATATCTATTTTAAGATCATGTTAATTTGAGCAGATTTCCCGCTCTGGCTGACATTGGCTATCTGCCTCATTTAAACTTCATGGGTCAATGGAAAAAATAAAAGGTTCACATTTAAAATCAAGCTCATTTTATGTTCAGTTAAGTTGTTGCCTCATTTCCACGTACTGAATTCATTTACACGTTAAAGTGGCCATACCAGGTGCATCTTGCGCAATCAGGCTTAAGATCTTTAGCTAATGAACCTACCTAGAACTTTATAATATCAACTTAATACATTTTCGGAAGTGGAATGTAAAACACAGCAATTTATGCGACAAAAGGTGTGAGCGTACGATCAGCAACTAAAGTCGATAAATACTTCAGTTTTCTAAATCTTAATATTTGAACTACTTTATACTTTACTGCCTACTTTTTTATACTTTACTGCGTCGTTGGTCTAGTGGTCGCAAGCGCTACTGCTGAGCATGAGGTCTCCGGTTCGATTCCCGGGTCGGGCAAAGTGTTATTGGGTTTTTCCATCTGGAATTTCTCAGTAGCAGCCCGGAGTCTGGATTTGTGCCCGGTTGTTGGCAATAGGCTCGCCCCTTATTACATGGGCCTTAAAAATAACTGGCGAAATGTGGGTGTACTATAGGTACACCTCTGCCTAACTCTTCGGGGAATACAGGTGTGATGTTATTGTTTTGTTATGTTAATATTTGAACGAAATATTCACACAAATTCTGAACTGATATACTTTAAGGAGTATTGCTATTACTCGTACATGCAATGCTGAAAAGCGACCATAATATATTAAATCATTTTGTATTAATTTAGATGATGATATTATGTAAAAGTATCAGTGGTATGGCAATGCGCGTTTGTTAAGGTCACGATATGCAAAAGGGACACTAGTACGAAATCTATTGTTGAAAACACGCTCATTTTCCAACAGGAAATGTTTTAATATTCGCTTTCTAAAGAGTAAACAATTTTTTTTAAATCTCTTGTAGGCAAGCAATTTCAGTCGACTTGCATGAAAATTAAATCTCATTGACATAAAAAACTTCATTAGAAAATCCCCAGTCAGGTGCTATTCACATCGAAACAAGAACGATTAAAGTCCCTTCTGTTTAAAATTAGGGTGGTTAAACGGATACCTAGTTTTTAGTTAAATCGCGGCACGTGACCGACGCGTGCGCACCGCCCCACCCCCCACCGCTTCACGACGCGATGTGATCGCTTTCCAATTGATATTTATGGGACTGTAACTGCTGACAATCTGTCAAATGTATCTTGGGAAATGCATCAATCAAATGATTTATTATATACTAGCTATTAGGTACTGTCAGCGAAAAACCCCGAGATGAGTTTGTGACGTAATTTCGCTAGACAGTGTGAAGGTAAGTTACCTTATCCTTCTACTAGGAAGACATAGATCATGGTACGGTGTTTTTAACTGTTTATAGATTTACAGTCCGTGTGCCCGACATGATTTTAAGCCCTTTAGGATCCCCTAAAGGGCGTAAAATAATGTCGGAATAATAAAAAAAATCTTGTTTAGTACTAAAGAACTCTTGCGCAACATTTCTTGCAGACTGTGCGTTATCTGTCAGTGAGCGATTTTATTATTTTTAGTATTTAAGTACGTTTTAGTTTGAAACTTTATCGTTGTATAGTGATATACAAGAGGTTAGAAGCTTGAAAAGGGTGAGTTAAGTAGTGTAACAAATAGGATTCCTTTGCCTACGACATTTTGTCAGGTGCGTTTGACCAACACTTCATTCAGTATTCTAAAGGGACAAATACAGTTAAGGAATAATTAAGGTCGCTTGCTTAGCGCCTAGAGTATAGGTTCTCAACGGAGGCGATAACGCCCCCACTGGGGCGTTTGAGACATTCAGGGGGGCAGTAAAAGAGCCAAAGAAAATTATGGGGCGTTGAGATGGGATCTTACAACTATATAATAATATGAAACTTTTAAATATAATTGTGGCAATAGTTGTTATAGACTCATGACGGACGGGAAAAAAAAAATTGAGGGCCTCTAGAAAAAACATATTCTTAAAGTGGCCAATGAGCAAAATAAGGTTGAGAACCTATGGCCCAAAGCCTAACGAGTCACCTTTACGCAACCGGCCGCATGCGCACTTGGTGCCTTCACTAGTCGGCTAGCGTCTATCGAAGTAAACAAACGTGTTGGTTTTATGCACAGATCACCACCTCCAGATACCTTATTGCAGGCAGTTTTCATCAAGACTTGACTAGACATATAACATTCGTACATTCATGAAGTTAGATTTCAATATGTAGTCAAATAATAAATAATGATAAATAGGCCAATCCTGAGCAGGTCTATGTTAACCATAATTGTATGGCTAACCACCTGTGGTCTTGTTTGAAAATTGTTTGACGTTATCGTTCCTTGACCGTACCTACAGAAATAAAAGTCATAATATAGTCATCCAAGCCACCCACTTAGCAGTTGTCTAATTATCTTGGTCAGCTAGTTAGTTCTAGTGCCGTGTACGCCAATGGTGTAAAAAAACAACAAAAAAAAAACAGAACAAGAAAATAACAAAAAAAAAAAGCATTTCCTTTCTACGTATTTTTCTGTTCCTTTCTTCCCGTCTGATTCTATGTGTGTACATAAATGGTTAAATAAATAAATAAATAGATACAAATCCACAATATTTTGTATCATAAAGGCTCCTTCAAACAGGCGCGACACGCGACGCGAATCGCGCGCGACTCAAAGGCACCGCTAGTCGTGCGACGAGCTGCGCCTTTGTGTCGCGCTGTCGTGTCGCACCTGTCTGTGAGAGCCTTAAGGGGACTACATGACCTGAACGCAAATTTATAATGCCTAAAAATATATGATCCACTGCAGTAACCAAAATCAGAAAAATATATGATATTCTTCTGGATATATTCTAGTTAGATAGTGTGTTGAAAACATAATACAATTAACTTTATATGATAGAAAAAAATCACGAAGATACCTGTAAAATCATTTTTTAACGATTGAAAACCATATTATTATACATGCAAACAATCAGATTTTTTGTCAGATTATTCTACAAGTAACATACTAACGTAATACTGTTTTAATGTTTTAGTCCAGTGAATAGTTTTTTTGTAAATCCATAATTGCTTCATTTTTTGCAATAAATTACCAGCGTTCTGTCATCGCGCGTCTCTTTCTTGTCTATGCAATCCGACAGTGACCGCGCTTTAGCTCTTGTAAGCCTCTTAAAACTTTTGAAGCTGCATGTGATAGTGATTGATTGTGTATACAGGTTGAATTTTTGAGACAGGGACAGTTAGAGCAGGTACCATACCCGTTGTAGCTACAGGAAAACTTTCTTAGGAGAGTGTCCTTAACTACTTGAGTAATTGGTAACTGCTTTCACAGATTTTGGAAAATGGTACAGTCAGCTAGGAAATCGTCGTAGGATCGCTTAAGCCAATCGATCCAGCTTCGTATTAGAATTAAATCACTCTGCTGGATCCACTTTGGTTAGCGTAACAGAAAAGCCACAAATCGCAAAATATGTTTTCCCACACATATCGTATTAACTAAACGCGGAACAAGTATTTGTTTAAAACTATTAATTCAATAAACAGGAATTTAATTACACACACGGCGGCGCGGCGATAGTAATAAATGATTTAACTTAACTAAATAAATACCTTCTACATAATCAAAATTATTGATTCCAACTAGCCCTAGTTGGAATCAATAATTTTGGCGTAATGTTTAATAATTTTAATTATGTAGAAGGTATTTATTAAAGCACGACTTCTGGGCCCGACAGAGTCGTATCCAAGCCTCTGACAAGATTATTGTGTTTTCGTTCTACGCACGACATCTTTATCGTACCTAACTTAAGAACTATACGCGCGCACACACACGGATCTAGTGTGAAAGTTTTGCAAGCAGCGTCCCAGACTGCGATCGTACACGTGTTTGAAGTATTCGCACAAATCAAAGTGCGTATTCGCTCAAGTTCGTACTGAAACGCGTCTGGCCTAACACTTATAGCAACACAACAGACTCTTTTCTTCTTATTTTATTTGTCACTTTCATCCCCTTTATGGAAATGTCCGTCTATTATTTAAGGGTGCTTCACATTTTCGGGCTTCGAGTTCCGATTTCCGAACCGGAAAGTTACGTTTTTCCGTAGAAAGGTAGAATTTGACTGTTATTTTCAGGTTACCGATACTCCAGTTATCTTAATAGGTACTTCTTTATCACCTTTGATGGCAGTCACAAACGACTGCCCCTTTATTGAGAATTTAGTAACATTCTTTTAACAGACTTCAAAAATAGATTTTCATTCCGACACTTACGCTTTGTCTACCATTGCAATAAAACAGAGATATTCGAAACGAATAGATCACGTCTGTGTTATTCGTGCATTTTTCAGGTTTTACCCGAAACCAATAAACGTTTGAGTTCTATGTTTTTAGCGATGGATTTATTTGCGTTTGACCACTATCACACCGATGATAAGCAGTGTTGTTTTAGACTTGTGTTTTATACAATTTGGCATGAAGTAGGTATGTATAAATTAAGGTTGTATATGATAACTGGGGCAAAATCGATTGGGGATGATTTATTATATTTGGTTAGACAGATATAGTTGGCTTTAACTAAATATAATTGAGTTACCTATAAAAATAAAATGTTTAATTTATGGAAAATCAAGGCTAATTATTATTAATTCGTGTTAGTTTTTTCAGTTTTCATATTCTGCACGAAATAAAGTAAAAGTTCAATAGTTTTTACTTGCGTTGCTCAACGCTTCATGCATTTGTGAAATTCTAAATATAGTAGGGAAATATCTGAAAGTTAATCTGCATATTATTGGGTCGCTGCACTTTGGCGGTAACATATAATAATAATATATTAAAACATAACGTGGATTGAAGTCGGCAAGCCGGCGCAGAGCCCACCCGTTAAAAATGCTTACGACCGTTTAAGGCAAAGAGTAGAGAGGATTATTTTATGCGGGGTTTTTCGAATAGGGTCCAAGAGCCTCTGTGAAGACTTTACTTAAGTTAGTGTAACTATGAGCTCTTAGATAAGTAGGCTAGTCATGTAACGTGGGGTAGGTATGTGTAGCATGTTATTAGGTTATTTTCTAAGTAAGTAGGTTCGTAATAGCTTAGAATTCATTGTTAATTTTTGTGTAATAACTAACTAACATACCTACGTATGTCATCATTTTACTTGTCGAATCGAGGCCTTGATCATGCATTTAGCGCTTTTCAAACATTTACATTCCCCATTCACTGTTGACTGAGATGTTTTCCATTTTCTAGTTGTGTAGGATTTTCTGACTCCTCAACTCGTTTCTAAACAGTCCACGCACACTTTGTCGCATCTGCGACCTCTAACTTCTTAGTCTACAACAAAATACAGCCCTGTGTTTACGATGGGGGAAAGCGAGTCCCTTTTCGCATAAGATTCTGACTTTCTCACTTAAAAGTCAACCTTGTTTATTGACCCACAAGGTTAAGAGTTCCCCAAGTGTTACAAACACCCGGAATTTTCCGTATCGATGGCACGTGTGGTTCTCGTCCTTTATTGAAGATTGCGCTCCTCCCACGACTTCTATGCAAGGAGACGAATGAAATACCACCTGCTTTAAATACTTGCCCCCACTTTATTGCCATCTAAAAACGTCAGTCGCCCTCGTAGTCTTTAAGATAGGGAACTTTTCTTAGCGCCCTTTAAGTAAGGATATAGTTTATAAAACAACAAGCCTTGTGCCCAAGGGGATTTCCCATGGGCAAAAATGATAATTTGTCATCTCCTATTTAACCCCATTATTACATTTTCCAAAATCATTCCTTAGTGCTCACTTTCGTTATTTAGTTTAGGTTAAGCGTTTTCTGTCAGTGAATTAATGAGTTTTTGCTAAGGTTTTGAAGCGGATTGTCATGGCCATAGACGATTCTATCAAATCCATGAAGTTTGAAATTGACGTAGAAACGTACCTCGCATACAAGTTTGTAGGCCGTACCGGAAGTAAATTCCTATCGAGTATGAATATTACAGGCCAGGCGTGATATTTGATTTTTAAGGTATTTTTAATAAAATATCCGACATCTACGTTTAGAGTCTAATATTAGAAAATATAGGATGCAATAAGCGCTTATGGTATTCCTACTTTTCAATTTAATATCATGGGACTCTTGCCTGACGCCGTATTGTAGTATTACGTTTAAGGCATACATATTTACTTTCAGAACTTCAACGAACCAACTTATTTCACTACGTTACGATGTTGTGTATCGTTGACAACAAAATATAAAGTACTTTGCTGTTAAAACTATCTTCATCATTAGGTAAAATAATGCCAACAAAATGAAGTTAATTTATCCAATGGAATTGTGATGCTGCATTCGTCCTTATCGTTCGAATGCTCATGCTCGCAACTTCAGAGAAAATCTTATTTGGAATTATGTACAATTTTAACGAAAAATTCTTCATCATCATTTTCAGGACAATTTTATGCTCAAACACTCTCTTAATGCGAATGACAATGTAACAAAATCCACTGCATATTACTATACATAGGGTATAAATAAAAATGTTTAAGCGATTGCTGTTAAGAGTGCGTTACGCAAGGCAATTTAATTTTCAGTTGATGGCAATAGGCTCGCCCCCTGTTACATGGGACTTAAACATAACTGGCGAAATGTGGGTGTTCTATAGGTGCACCGCTGCCTAACCCTTCGGGAAATACAGGCGTGATAGTATGGTGTGTGTCATATTCCGTTGGCAAAGACAATAATACCCAATCTTTTTGCAACAAAAATAACGTTTTTGCTTCATTTTGTTTCACAAGAGAAAAACACGCGAAAGACAAGCCAAGCCAATATCCTAAACGTTTATAGACGTATACATGTACCTACGTATATGTATAGGTTTAACGTTTCACGCCTACCCCCATCCATTGATCGCCACTCAGTCCCGGGTCGCCGGGGCTACGGACCGGTCGGGTCGGCTGCCGGAGCACCCATACGACAACAGAAGGCCAATTCCCGTAATGAATAACGTAAAAAATCTAGTCGGAATCTCATCCCATCGAATCAATGTCAAAAATGTAGGTAAATTAGAGGTATTTTTGACAGATTGAGACTGAGGTTAAAATGTAAATGTTCATAAGAATATGGACATTGTCCCTCTAAAACTGGAATATCTTGTTAAACACACTGACATTCACAATATATTTCATATTAACAACGCTGCACGCTGCAGTGTCCAGCACACTGTATGTTGGAGAAGTTTGTTTTACCGACAGTAGAACGCAACGCAACTGATATTGTAGAATTGTCAAGTTGCAGAAAAATATTGCTATTCAGCAAGAAACGTAGTTTATTACGAGTGTGTTGCACAACAATCCAGCACTCAGTGATACTTAGTTTGCAATGATTATGGAAGTAGCTCAGATGATTACGAAAATCTTTCTCAGTTTCCACAAATCTGGCCATTGCAATACCTAATCCTAGATTTTCGCAGAGCCGATTTTCTCAGACCAAATAAAAGATCAAGACAGCGCTGAAAACAATACAGTGAAGCATGCAAAACTACACCTTGCTCTGTGCATACACGCCCACACGCACATATTTACAACCCAATTTACAACCAAACTACATGTTTATGAAACGGGCCTCACGTCACTGTTGACAGCGTTATGTCTTGATTTTTTATTTTGTCTGTGGTATCTTACGACATACATACCTACTTAGAGCTTATTGTAAGTCCCTAATAAAAGAATTCCGATATTTGGCTTTGGCGTAGCCAATTGCATTCCAGATTTTATAAAAGCAAAACTAACATCTCTTTTTAAATCATAAACTATTTTACCTTTGTTTAATAATGCCTGAAAATTGATGAATACGCACCGCAAAGAGCTGGGTATGTTGATAAAACTTTCAGTGGCCTGGCGCATGACGCGGCCGGAAAACTAGCTTTACCTACATTAAACAGAGGTGGAAATTATCATATAGGTAAACTAGACAATTTCCAGCGGAACAGCGAATAACGCATTCATTGTGAACTTGTTATACGTTTATATCCATTTAGTTTTTATTGAGTCCAGCACGGACGCGCGAGTTCGAACAATTTTAAAATTGAAAATACTCGTTTTGCTCATAATATTTATTTAGCTTTTCAGACTTTATTCAAATTTAAGGGCGAAATTTATTGTGCTTGCCGCATAAAAACACAAAATGCTATAGGATAGTTGTATTTTCGATGCAAAAATCGTTCGAATTTACGTTACTTTTACTACGTGCGTTCGTAGTAGAGCCTCTGTGATTGCTTCGGATAGTAACCTATACTTTGATATAGCTAGTCAGTACACAGAGGTTGTTCCTTTGACTCGTTGTTGCTGTTCTCGTTGCATTCGCATTTCATTGCACATTGCAATAAAAGTCGAACGTTGAAACTGTTGAACGAGCGTTGAAGATCCCGCCTAGAATGCAATTTATTTTGATGCTAGTAGAAGTGAACAACAGAACACCTGTTTGTTCGGAACATTATGTACATAGAGTAGATAAATTCCATGTAATTTAGTACAGTTTTGACGTCGAAAAACCCAACAGCACGTGCTTTGTATAAGAAATATTAAAAAAATACAGCTATCCGGTAGAATTCATGTAAGAATGACAAGAAAAACATTAGGTACTCGAGCCATCCCTCTTAAAATACAAGAAAAGAAACCGTCTACTCAAATTAGAATTTAATTTGTCTCACAAAAACTCTCGTAGACAACCCATTCAACTTTTTTTGCAATGATTCTCAACATGTCAATACAAATAGGATTTCTTTTGGCAAATCACTATTCGATGATTTAACCATATTTCCCATTTTTTATCTTCAACCCTTCGACCGCGCACCATTTTTCTTGATCACTACACCGTTTGCCTTGAAGTGGTGACCCAACAGGGCACAATGGTCGAATGCCGGGCAAAAAATACACGCAGCGCTATTCATTGAATTTGAGCAATGAAAACACAATAATAATTCTATGAGAATTCTGAACGCGAATAGCGGGTTGGATGCGGCATTGCTGGATATATAGTTTGTTCTGGTAGAAGTACATTGATTTTGATTAGGTAATGTTGCAATCTTTGAATCTTAGCTTTGGAAAAAATTGCTAACAAATATTAGAAAGGTATACCCTCTCCAAAATTTATTTCAGTCCATAATTAATCTATAAATTGATGTGCATTATTTTTTTAAAGGACTTGGGCAACTTAAATTGAATTGGTACATATTTATGTTATCTGTTATTGAATTAACATTTGTCCACCGATTTTTAGGACAGAATGTACTATTCTATTCTTAGGACGCTTCGCTTCTTTTATCATAGTAATAGGAAATACTGGCTGGTGTCCGCAACTCCACGTCAAAGCGCGTATTTTATGCTTTTATCATATTTTCAACTCGAAGCTCAAAATATCATTAAACCGTATCCATAACCAAGCTCTCTACCCACTTCAGCGATGTTTACACGACGGATGGTGCAAGTATGGGCTCAATGGGAGAATTGGCCTACTTGAGCCACAATAGCCCGCGCAGCCCCTGTCGAGATACCACTCGTGTCTACTAACCGACCAATAACATGTTTTAATGCTTTTTATAACGTCATCGCGGATACTACGAGCGGTTTAGGGTTGACTGAAGATTTTTGGATTTGGATTTTTAAATCTGGATTGTTTTGGATCATAACAGTTTTGGTAGATAGTAAAGTCGTGTTATGGTTATACTGCAGTAAAAAAATGGTTTTGTTGGAAAGGTTTCTTGTACTTATTCCTACGATAATTTCAATTATGAACGAAAGAGTGAATACGTAGCTATGTGCCGACAACGCCAATTTAATTTAAACGATTGAATGCTAATTCTGCGAATTATTCCGAAAAAAATTGTGGGCGTATTTAGTAATTTTATTAATTATTAAACAAAGCTTTATTTGTGACATAAGTGCCCAACTCTCATTTTATGCTAAACGTAAATGTTGAGTGAGAATAGCTTTTGTGAGCGCACGAAACTTTTGTTTGAAAAACGCACGCTTTTCCATTTTCGAGCATACATGACGGCAGTTCTACAGACGGCAGTCAACTGTTTGGTACAAAATTATACGATGCGATGCGCTGCGATGGGTAGGTAAATGATTGTACCTATCCAGCAGTATTGTTATAAATACTTAGTTTTATTAATTTTAAAGATTTTGCTCACATTAAAATTGACTAACTGTGTACGAACTTCGATTATTAATTTTGAATTACAGTGCCCTTCAAAAGTTTGTTGACATTTTTCCACTACAGCTGTGATGCCACATTATGATCAGTAATCCTAAGGGATTCTTTTTTATGATAATCCATATGTAGGTAGTTAAATTAGTCAATAAAAACGTTATAGGTAGTTCAAACATTTCAAACTTGAATTTTAAATCATAATGTGGCATCACAGCTGAAGTGGAAAAATGTCAACTAAGTTATGGAGGGCACTGTAGAAATAATAAAAACGTACGTAAACGTTTCGGTGAGCTCGCACTTTACAAATTCAGGTTACAGTGTAACGATAGAAACTCGATGGCAAAACACTTCCCGGAGGTATAAAGCGGAAAGCCCGCGCTCGGATAGAATGAATCAGTCGGGACAAAACAAGGTAAAATGAAACACGTATGGTTAGGGACACGCTTACTAAAAATCAAAAAAACAATTTTTATTTTCAGAATTTAATAATGACTATTATATAACCGGCACGGCCGTCCATCCGCAGGATTTTTTTTACGGAAAAACCTCAATTTTTAGCCGTTTTAGCCGAGCGGCGAAATATCATCGCTGTGATCTGTATAATAGGTAGGTTGTGAGTGTTTCGTGGGTAGAAGGGGCGGAGCTGCCGAGGATGGGGGGCTCGCATTGGTGGACGGCCGAAGGGCAGGCCCCTCCGTGTAGCATGCCGAGGGTAGCAGACGGGTCCTGGCACTATTGAGTGCTCGTCCGCGCCGCTGGCAGCATCTCTGTGCTCGCGACAGTGAACAGTGAGTTTTACAAAACATGTTAGAATTCTACACGAATATGAACGGAGGATTGATGCCGGAGGGCATGCAGCCTCCCAACAGCTGCACCGCAAGAACAGGTCAGTCAGTAACCAGAGATAAATAATTGTTTGACAAATTGTCGATTAAAACTTTTGGTAACAAAACTTTGTTTGAGTAGTTCAGTAGTTGATATTGTGGGAAATGTAGAAGTTATATATTTTTTGTTGATAATAATTCTAATTGTGTAGAATATAGAGTGTTATATATTTTTTGAATTGGTGATTTGAAAAAATTGTTTATTGAATTATTTGGAAATCATGTGCGCGAAGTTATTTCACAGTTTGTCAAACTGAAACTTATTTCATGTGTGCCTGTTTAATGGCGCATACTTTATAAGTAGATCTATATTAATCATTTTATATTTTAATTTGGCGAACGGAGCATTATTTATTATTTACCTTCAATTAATATATTTATTAAAATGTAGAGACTGATACCTATTGCCTTATAAGTTAGGAGTGTTGGATATTTGGTAACATTTAAAATAAGGAAATAAATGTATTTTAAAAACAATTTTATTTCCCTATAATAATATGTACGCTAAATGGCTATTATCCGCTATCGTAGTTTTATTTTCCTCTTAATTAATAAAGTGTTTAGATAATAATGCAATGGTTCCGATTCAAAGTACTGGACTCAATAAAGTGCTTAGATATTCAATTTATTTTATTTTAAACTGTAACGACTTGTTAAAAAAAGCATACAAAGTAGGTAACCATTTAATTTACATAAAGAGGTAAAATTCGTGGGTTTTGTATGTAGGAGGGGAGGGGGGGGGTAATCTTTGGAACTACCGATCTGATTCCGAAAACTCTATCACGAATGGGGAGTGTCATAGGAGACGTTTCGCGAATGGAGTCGCAGTCAGAAGTTTGTCTATGATCACGGATATCTATCTACGGTATATGGTAAATAAGCGGGATGAACATGTATGTATAGAGATACGTTTGACACCGTTGGACCCGTCACCATGAAAGTTGGCACATAAATTTTATCGTGGAGAAAGTTTTTATAGGTTTTTTTTACCGACCTCTGAGCGCACGCGCCGCCGGCAAAAGCTATGTACTTAGTATAATTAAAGCACAGTACCTATGTCCCTGGCTAGTTTTTAATAAATAACCAAATCTTTGTTTTCATAATGTTTATTTACCTACAATAACTGCCTATTTTTTTTATAGTAATTTTTGTGAGCCGTATTTTATAGGAAAACATATCAAAAATAGGTACTTAGGTAAGTATTTACGAAGGCTTTTTGACCTATGAAGTTACAATCTTTATCTTAAAGAAAAACTCAGTTAGCTGAATCATGTAGGTACCTAGTGCGCGGAAAGAAAAATACTTGGAAATACAAATAGCTTTTTCAGAAAAACTAAGTACTTATGTTTTGCAGAATTTACAAGACTTACAAGAACAATATTTACTGTGGTTTGCAATAAACATTAACCTGAGTAATATTTTGATTTGCCTAAATATGACTTTCAAGAATTACATACCTATTATCTATAACATATAGCCTATGTAAAAAAAAAACAAATTCAGCAAAACTTTTTTTACTGCTTTTACTGCTAACTTAGTTTTTTCCCAAAATACAAAACAGCATTTTTTCAATTTCGAGTGGAGTTTTTCTCTCGGTGTGCAAATATTTTATTTCATTGAAACTATGACATAGAGGTATACCAACTTTAGGAGCTAGCACAGTTGTATTCATTCAACGCAATACAGTAATTACGGCAGACCAGCGACCATGCTGTAAAATGCTCCATGTACTTTGGTACGGAACCGTAATTGTGCGAGCCCGACTCGCTCCTGGCCGGCGTTTTTTTAAGGAAAGTTGGTATTAAATGTCTGTACAGATAGGGTGTATTTACGTATGCTCGTAATATATTTTAATAGCTTTTGCTCGCGGCTTCACCCGTGAGTTTGTCGGTAATTATCCCACGGGAATTTACTACCGGGATAAAAAAGTATCCTATGTACTTATGTGTATACCCAGGTCATGGTCTATCCGTATGCCTTCCATCCAATTCCGTTCAGCCCTTATGGCATGTAAAGGTAACAGACATACTATATTTCCAATCCCATAAATCACTTAAAAAGAGGTACACAAAATTTTCAAAGTGAATTTTAATATCATTCCCTATTTTACCCCCTTGGGAATTGATTTTACAAAAACGCCGAAACACTAAAATCATAAATTTGAACCTACATAACCCTTACTTAAGAAATGCTGGGTTTCCCGTACAAACTTTCATCTCGTATAACACCCTCTGTAGGACTATTTTTGAGACAAAATGTAGCCTATGTCCTTCTTCAGGATACCATATTATGTCTATTTGCCAAATTTTATCGAAATCCGTTCAGTAGTTTAGGCGTTAAAAGGTAACGTCCTGTCAGCTAAAAGCCCGTGGGACTGCCGCATTATCATGGTGTAGAAAGATCACGCTGTTGAATTTTTTAAATCAAAAACAGGCATATAAAACCATTAAATTATCAATATATTTAATATTAGGTCCTTACATACGAAATTGGCATTTAGTCGAAACTGGGGGCCTAAAATGGACGCTTTGGCAGAATCATAATATAATCTGCATACAATTCGTGTATCCCGCAATTCATCTGTTTGACCGCTGCTAGTTGACATTAGACTTCATTAAAGCAATGCATAATTTGTGGACCATTTTACGAAACTTCATACAAAACTGTCAAACAGATGAATTGCGGGATATTAATTGTACGCAGATCATAATATGATTCTGCGAAAGCGTCCATTTTAGGCCTACTGGTCACTTATGATCTCAAGTTTCTGGGGTTTGGTTACGAATTCCAAATTCAAATTTATTTCATATTCGGGCTTGTGTATTTGTGTTCAGAATTTAGTAATTGATTTGTTTTCGCGCCATTTGATTTCTCTTTGACATTGTTCTATTCACAACACTTGTTCACTATAATATCTCCCGCGCCGAAGGCTAGTCTGCGTTGAGATTGGCCGCCATGGCCGAAATACGATCTGGAGTACTATACATATATTCAGTGCGAGTTAGTTACCTTCGCTACCTAGTTGTTATTCCACTAATTCGTACTAAGCGCTTCCAAATTTCTTTTATAATGCGCACAGCAAAAGAGTGGAACTCCCTACCTGCGTCTGTGTTTCCGAACGCATACAACCCAAATCTCTTCAAAGTGACAGTGAACAGGCTTCTTCTAGGTAAGTTCACTCCATCGTCGACTTTGTCTCTGTCATCTCTGACTTAGACTAGAGTCAAGAGCATACCCATCTTAGGTAAAAAAAATAGAAAACTTAAAATATTGCGTTATTTACGAATACGAGTTCCATCGTGGTAAAAGTGCTGCAAAACCAGCTAAAAGGATTAATGATGTGTATGGGGAAGCTACTATGAAAGAAAAAATTGTACATTTTTGGTTACAACGTTTTCGTTCTGGAAATTTTGAATTACAGAACCAAAGACTATATTACAGAACAAACACCGTGGACGGCCGGTGACCCCAGTTGACAATGAATAATTAAAAGTGATCGTGGGAGCGGATCCATCGCAAACCACGTCAGCTTAAGTTCTGAGTTGATCTGCACGATTACTGACAAATGCGTGCACGGACTGGACAGGTCCACTCAATCTGGTTGTGGTTTATCCTCAAAAGACCTTTTCAGACACAAATCTACATGGTCTTCACATGATCTGACCAAGATTATGTCTGGACTTTAAAAGAGACTGTGACTTCTGAGTTTGTTTCGGCCTTTCTTCTCAGAGTAGTCAGATAGGAAACGCCGACCTCATCTAGTTTTTAAAATATGATTGACGTGTAAAAGTGTTTGTACAAACCTATTTACAGAAATAAATTCATTTATCATTTAGCGTTAGCGGCAGGCGTCGTTGTGAGTAATAAAACAATTTTAATTCACTTGAAACAAATTGGAAAAGCGAAAAGCTCGAAAAATGGGTAGCGCATGAATTGAGTAAAACACTCCAACAAACACGCGTCGACTGCTGCGTTCGTTACATTAGCCAACCGTCACAATTACGAGGGAATTTTGAATCTTATCATTATTTGTGATAAAAATGAATCCAGTACGATAGTTGGAAAAACTGATCACAATGGTTGAACCCACGAGCACCAGCCAAATCCTGCCCCAAGCGAAAGTAGACTCAGCAAAAGGTTCTGGTAAGTGTCTGGTGGACCAGTGCTGGTGTCATCCACTACAGCTTCCTAAGATCTGGCCAGACGATTACGGCAGATCTGTATTGTCAACAATTGCAAACCATGATGGAAAAGCTAGTCGTTAAACAACCGAGACTGGTCAATTGCTCTAGCCCACTGCTGCTTCAGGACAACGCTAGACCACACACTGCTCAACAGACGGTCGCTAAATTAGAGGAGCTGCGATCAGAATGTCTCCGACACCCACCATACTCCCCGGACCTTGCCTCAACAGATTACCACTTTTTCCGGAATTTAAACAATTTCTTGCAAGGAAAAAAATTATATTCTGGTAAGGCAGCCAAAACCCCCTTCAAAGATTTTATTGATTTTCGCTCCCACAATTTTTTCAGCAACTATAAAATGGCGAAGGTGCATAGATAACAATGGTATATAATTTAAATAGTAGTATAATCTCATTAAAACAAAACGTATTGCATTTTTCATATAAAACGCCAAATTCATATGTAAGCCTAATATTAATGTGATTTCTATTGTATCTGTTTAACCTTTGTTGGAGATCCCACATAAATATCTTAAAAACTTGATTTGATTAAGAAAATGCTTCTCTGTAGAGGATGCGATGTTAGAGAGGTTGTATGCCCCTCGTAAGAGCTCCTACCTACATTTGCCCGTGTGGAAGGCAACCCATTTAGTGACATTCACCTCTGGTTATGGCCACCATTTTGGATTTTGATTTCCTGATTTTCGGCACCAGCGCCCTCTAAAACTATGGAAATGGCACTCGTAACATAAACTTAGCACATCGTTTTGATTGAGGCCTCTTTTGACTCCCAAAAACCAGTAAAATTACACCCCCACTTTAGAATTAATAAAGTATTTATGTGTCCACCGTTAAAAAAAACTTACCTATTATAAAAACAACATAACCGACTTTCATAAAAAAAAAACATAACAATGTCTAAATTACTTTAAGGCTCCCACAAATAGGCGAGACACGCGACGCGAATCGCGTGCGACACTAAAGGCAGCGCTCATCGCGCGACTTACGGTGTCTTTGTGTCGCGTGTGAATCGCGTCGCTTGTCGCGCCTGTTCGTAGGACACTTTAATTTGGGAAGTCGTTAGGTAGCAAGAAAATACCGAAACTAAAGGTCTTTTGCACTTTGAAGTCAATAATCGAAGTGAAAACTTCTTTAGGCGCATTGAGTACTTTTTGGGTGAACAAAAAGCATGAAACTCGCGTCATCGTCACCGTAAAATTCGAAGATGCAATTCACAAGTTGCTTAGTTATCACTTCTATCGGCAGTCCCCAAAGACTGCCCCGCATTTTGTTTTTAATTGTGGTACTACCTCACACAAATTCGTGTACAACTTTATATTGATACTTAACAACAAAAAAACACATACCTTACGATAACCCAGTCACAATAGGTAGGTATAGTGTTTGTCATTGCGGAGTTCCGTTACAGTAGGGTTTCTTCGCAGTCCATGATCAGTAGACCAGTGTTGGGTACTTAACCAGCTACTGTGTTTCATCTTCCGTACGATTACCCATTCAGAAAAAAGACTCCTCAGAGTAAATTGGATGTGTGGCTTAAGGACAGACAAACGGACTGAACGAAATGATAATAGTTCGGTTTCTGTGTCTCATTTGGCTACGGAATCCTAAAAACAGACGAATTTAGGACTTCTTCCTATTTGAAGACGGTTATAGAGATGCCTCAAACAATCTTCAGTTTTCCTTCAAAAGATTCGGTTGAAGAGAAATGAAGGAGAGCTTGAGTGAGATGAGATCTCTAGAGATAAATCCAGAACCAAATATTCCAAGACCCAGGTCCAGAGTCCAGAACTCCAGAACAGCATCTACGACACTACTTTACTTCCGACAATTTTATTACAAAAATTACAATTTTATAACTATAAATTAACATCAATATACACAATCATAAATTTCACTCTTCTGCGGAAAATCTTAATAACGCGAGTCAAAAAATGACGACATTTTCTCAACGCCATCTATCGATTACAGTGGTTAACTCGAAACTCGCTCTACATACAATAAACGTTTTTAAATTAACAAACTGAAACCAATTTAATTTAAAAAAGTTGATATTTTTTAAACTAATAAATAATGGTCTAACATTGCTTTCTTTATCAATCACTCAGAACACCACATCAATTATTATTATCTTACATTATCACCGCTTTTTGTTTGAAACCAATGAAAAGCGATTTTTATAACATTATAATCATTATCATTACAGTTTAACCGAGTTAAAAAGGTGGAGATTCTCAATTCGTCTGTATTCTTTTTTTGTATGTACTTATGTTAGGCGAATTCTCCGGCAATTGTAAATCCCATATAAATTTTACTAACTTTGCTTGGGTATTTTTTCAGGTTATAATACTTATTTTTTCCACTTAGTGTATATTGATAATGTTATAATAAATTACTGTCACTGTTTTTACATAACACGTAGTGGTATACGAATCTGTGTGGGGTAGCTACCACAGCTAAAAAGTGAAAAACAATAACTTTTTTTACAAAAAAAAACCACCGTCTTCCAAGAAAGAACATTAGAAGCTGAATAATAACTTTAATTACGGAAGTCGGTGACAAAAAAGAAAATACAAAATCAAAAACATCGACTTCCGAAATTACAGTTTTTTTCCGATTTCAAAGCCATTTTTGTTTCATTTCCTAATTACAGCACAAAATAATGTGAAAAGTGCATGTACCATAAGGTAATCAATCGTATTTAAGAGGGAATTGAACGGTTGGATTTTTGAGTTCAATAGTTTTATTTTAATACTTAAATACAAATAAGTATAGTAAATCGGGCTATAACGGCTCGCGCTCAGAGTCCTGCGGGACGTCATTGAGTGTGGCAAATATTTTATACTGTGGCATCCATTTTTTGTCGAATTGGTCGGCGACGCTTCGTAAATAAATACGTCGCGCTACATTTGGGGAAGGCGGAAGTAGCGTTTCAAAGGCCTACAAGCCCGGGAAACCTCACCTTCGAGTTTTTGGTGTGCACAGCGCAGTTTACGGAAGAGCGCAATGCAGAAAAAAAAATTGCTTATTAAGGGTGCATGCAACGGCATGAGGATCATGGAGGTATTTAAAGTGGTTACTTTGACAACATTCTTTCGTTAAAAACGTCAAAAATAAGTTGGAACTTGGACCTTACATACCTCTGTAGCCAGAACGTCCCCAGGTATGGTTCAGTACAAAAATATATCACAATAATGTGAAAAACAGATGACTACGGGTATGGTTAAGCGTTTATTTACACCATATAAATTATTCAAGACTAGTTTCTGCCCGCGACTTCGACGGCGTGAATATTCTTGTTTTGACATTTAAAAAAACCTAAAACACTCAGCAATACTGGAGCTTCCCATTAGTGAAATAATTTTCGGAATTGGATCAGTAGTACTAAACATTACCCCGACATGCAAACTCACAAATTTTACGTCTTTATAATATTAAGTAAGTATAGAAATATAGATTTACATCTAAATAGCTGACAGCCCTAAAGTTGCTGTCATAAAATTAATAATTAGGTACCTACTTTATAATATGTATAAGTATAAATATTTGTAACTACGTGTATAATAGGGCCAACAATTAAAACCAAACGATTCTTCGTAATTGGTGAAGAACATAATAATATACAAGTATTTATTTTTGTATTATTTTCTTACAAGTAATTTCCAAGCATCCAATTAAAACCAGAGAAAACAATATGTGGCACAGGTGTAACCATTTTACGAATTAATTGTAAAGTAAAGACGTTTAAATATTCGTGTACAGTCAACGCAAAACAAATGTCGCTGAAGTAGGTAGTAGGTACCTACATATTGTACAATAATGTAAAAAATAGTTAAGTAGTAGAAAATAAACATTGCACGAAAAGTTACCATCATGGAACTGCAATTTTTACTGGAAATTATTTCATTTTATCATAAAAATTATGTTTTTCTAGAAAAAAAATGTTTATTTCTTTGCATACATGTACTTAAATTTTATAATTTCCACGGGTCTTGTAGTAGGACATAAAATAATAAGGGGACGTATGCATTTACTTTTAAATTTAATATCTAAATTAACATTAAATAAAACAACACATAACGTAAACGCCTGTACGAGTATTCCTCAAAGATTTCGCCAGTTATGGTCAAGTCAAATAACATGGGGCGAGCCTATTCCCATCAACCGGGCACAAATCCAGACTCCATGCACACAAAACAAAACAATTCAACGTTAAATTAATAAAATTTAATAATTATCTCCCAGACATTCATAGATTAAAATAAATATTAATACTCAGGTCAGACACAATATTCAATAATAAAATATCATAATCCATATTAATATTATAAATTCGAAAGTAACTGTAGTGTCTGTCTGTGTGTTACCTTTTCACGCCTAAACCACTGAACGAATTTCGATAAAATATGGCAAAGAGATAGATGGCATTCTGGGGAAGAACACAGGCTAGTTTTTCTCAAAAATAATCCTAAAAGACGGTGACATAGGGGATGAAAGTTTGTATGGGAAACTTAGCATTTCTGAAGTAAGAGATATGAAAATTTTAATGTATGCTTTTGGTAAGAAATAAAAAAATATTTACAAATTCTGTAACAATGTATAATATGTATATATATATATATTGATACAAAATTTGATTACATATTATGTAATCAAATTTTGTAAATTCAGTTGGTCTACCCGTTTAAAAGTTATTAAAATTTGAAGTTACAAAATAACTTTGCCAATATGTAGGTCATACATAGTCAATGGCGGCGCTAGAATATTTCAAATTAATGATGATAATATTAAAATGAATTATTATTATTTTTAAGTTAGAATAATAAAAATATGTTTAGTAAAAATAAAACAAGATTATTTGCATGTGTTATCAATTTGTCTGTTACCTTTTAACGCTTTACTGGCTGAATGGATTTGGATGATAGGATACTATTTATCTCGTTCCCGTGGGATAATTTCCGACATACACGCGCGCGAAGCCGCGGGCAGAAGCTAGTAAGCCTATAAAGACCTTATAATAGTATACAATAAAAAGGTTTCATGCGAAGGATTCTCCTTATTGAAATCTAGTTGTATTTCTATTGTGTCGAGAGACATTCCAGCGATTCATTCGAGTGGAGCGTAGCGTGATCGTAGCATTGCTACGAGCCTCGGCGTCGTAGCGCCCTGCGAACGCCTACGCGCTCGAATCAATAGAGCGAGTCTCTTTGTTGGCTGAACACTGATAACGTTGGCGACTGATCTGATAACACTACACGGAGTTGTATGGCTGCCGCTTGTTATTAGACTACATGGCTTTTTTTATTCGTTAACTTTGGCTAATAGTCACAGAAATATACAGCTGAAACTCGTTAAATACTTAGTTTTATTTGACTAGTCGAAGATTAATCCCAGGGTAGCATTTATTTGAAAAGGCCTGTATTTAATCGATAATCAGAATAAGGATCAGAACTTCAGAACATTTAAATTGTTTACCTGTATTTAATACGCTAGCTAAGATCCTTTCACCTTAAAGAGATATCAGCAAATCCCATATATTTTGGGGGACGTTTGGGGCATTTATTAAAAATAAAAACCATTTTTCTAAAAAAATAAACTAAGCCTACCACAGAATTATTCATTTAAAAACAATTCGGATGCTCAATTAAAGAGAAAACGTCGAAAACGAATATTTAGAAAAATATTAAAATAAATTCCCACACTTTTTGCCCAACACGATTATACATTTTTGAAGTCGTAATAAAAATGCCTTTGAAGATAAAACTACGACGAAATGCCCCTAGTATTCCATCGTAGCGCGATTTCCATTCATTCTGAAATCTTTTCATTTCACCGATATTTGTAATACTTCTTGAAGAATATTCTTTCTTCTTTTTCTTTCTTCAAAGTCAAACAATGGGAGGTGTTATCTAACTCTACCCCGCAGTAGGAATGTAGTATGTAGATGGAAACGTATAGCGAAGGCATTTGTCCCGCGGTTTAAGCTCAAGGTGCCTGAAACCGCTAACTCGCGTATATAGCTAGACATATGTCTAGCTATTTACGCGAGTTTACCTATCTACAGTTCTATATACGCTAGTCTCTGGTCTCTTTCATCTACGAACGATAGAAGAGAATGAACAATGCTTAAGCAGTAATGTGAAGTTCACAGATTCCTTGCGTTTTCAACAATAATTCTGTTTTATCGTAGATTTTGCGATTAATTGGTAGTTTTCTATATCAATGTTTATCGAACCAGTGAACTTCTTAACTAAATTAACTAAGAAACTATTAAAATTAAAATATAATATCCTAACTTAGCTGAAACTATTAACAAACTAAAATATGGCGTCGAAAAATTCCTTCGCATCCCTATCGACTGGTAATGTACCCAAGAGACTGGCGGCATTGCCACGTTGTATATATGGCAAGTAAACTGATTAAAATTGAACATTCTATATAAATGGAATGGATTTCTTGAAAAATACTGCAATATAATAAATCTACTATGTATTTAATAAACTTCTTACCGGTTCAAATAAATCTATTGCTGTACCTATTTAATAAAATTCGTACCAGTTTGTGGAAAATACGAGTTTCCGTGAAACCATTTTCATGAATTTAGTTCGGGATATTAGGGCACCTATTTACCCATTTTTCTATCTGTCATAGAGTGTTGGTTGGCAGTTTTGGTACCTCAAGAGGTACAATAAAACTGCGGTAGCGGTAAAAGTATGTGCTAAATAAAGACTCAGTTCCTAATTTGGGAGGTCGATTAGCGTTCGCAATGACTATTGTTTTTCACTGAAATTTTGTTGGCTGCGTTGATCGCCGTGACCGCAAGACCGGGTCACGCCCCGCCTCCCGCGGGGCGTGTCTTCTCCCACAGTCTAAGGAGCGCGGTAAGGCGCCTTATTTTACTCCAAAGCTTTCGACAGTAGCTATAGGTACATGTAGGTACGTATAACTCACACTCGATGGGTGGTGTAGGTATACTAGCTGTGTTCGCCATTTAATCAATAATTTGACTCGAGGGTGAACGTCTGAATCTTTAACCTTCATTTACTCGGAGATACGAGCAGTTATCTTGTTTATAAAAGTTTGTTCTTGTTGGTATACTGTAAGTCTGAAAGGCCAAGCTAAAATAACAAAAAAAATGGCATAGAATGTAGAAAAACGAAATAAAATAATAACTAGATATATGTATTAAATAGGTATTTTTAATAATATGTTAAAAGGGCCGTAGTCGAGAAGTGCCGATATTGTATATGGGAATGGTAGATCGATTTTAATTGAGTTTGTTTCGCGTAAAATTGTGTAGGTACGTGCAATTAGTGAAATTAAATAAACCAGCTAAGCTACAACAAAACTAAAAAGTTAGGTTCAACACGCGGGCGAAGCCGCGGCTAAAAGCTAGTATTTTATATGATAAAGTCTACATTATTTGTTGTCCTGTTGCATTGCGAATTCTTGACATTTCAGCGATGGCGTCGGAGCTAATGTGTCAATTGAAAATAATTTATATAATTATATTTGCAATGTAAATTGTTTTTGTTTTTTTGTCATTCGGCGTTTAGGCTCGTGCACACTGGCGCGACGCGACAGCCCGACACAAAGTCGCCGCCCGTCGCGCTGCACGCGGTGCCTTTGTGTACGCTGTCGCGTCGCGCCAGTGTGCACGATACTTTTTTGTATTGTGCACCAATTTAATTTGAAAATGAGACTTTTGAGCTACCTATAGCTATGTATTCTTCCTACCTAGTCCAGCTGGGAAGATCTCATTTTCAGATTCCAATCCCATTATCACAATGTTTGATTATGTAGCGCAAGGTCCAGTAGGTGATAAGCAGCGTTGGTATTTAAGGTTTTAACAGACCGTTTTAGTGAGATATAAGTATCTGTATCTAAAAAAAATTGTTAAATTAAATTCTCCACAGTTTATATTTTATATCTTTAACATTTGAATTTAATGGTAGAAATTAACCCTATACTTTACTGATAACCGGTAGCTAAAACATTTTGGGAATTGGAAAATAATTCCGTAGGTTTTAATACAGATAGAAACATCTATGACAAGGTTCTTTTGTGTTCATTGATAAAGAGATAAGTCTTCAAATAGCAAGTATAAATCAACAGAATACCTAATGTGCATACAAATGCACTATTTCTAACTTTATCAAAATGTGAGCATTTTTCTTAAAGCCAAAGACATTGGAATACTCTATATAGCTTACAAATAAATAACGACGACAGTTTATTAAAGTTCACAGAAACGTTGTTAGAAATTCACTTGAATGTAGGTAGTAAACTTACTCGTATAACGCAACTTTAACAAACTGCCCCGTTGGTCTCGTGGTCGCAAACGCGCTTGCCGTGCGTGGTGGGGTTCGATTCCCAGGTCGGGCAAAGTGTTATTGGATTTTTCTAGGAATTTCTTAATAACAGCCCGGAGTTTGGAAGTCGGCGGTGTGATACCCCCGTGCCTCGAAAAGCACGTTAAACCTTTGGTCCTTCGCCTGATCTCTCTCCGGTCGTGTCGGATAGCCGCCCCATCGGACTATAAAAGTGAGAGAAGACAGTGCACCTGTGTTTGCGCACAAACTTGTGCACTATAATATCTCCCGCGTCGATGGCTAGTCTCCGCTGAGATTGGCCGCCATGACTGAAATTCGGTCTGGAGGAATATTATATCGAAACTAGTGATGTGACTCGGTGCGTTACACTGCACATCACGCAACGCAAGGGTCGCATGGATGAGCGCTCCTTGAGCTGAGCTCGGGAACATTGTTACCGACTGTCCCGAACTCCGCAACATGCAGGGCTCGCACACATCACATCCGGGCGGCCGTGCCGTGTTGCAACGCATTTCAAAAATCCTCCTGCGTCACTCTAGTACATTTTGTACGAACCATCGCACACTACTAGCGGACCACACCGGGCCGCAGCGCAACTTCGCAACGCACTGGCGGATAGCTCGCCAGGCGTATTTTTGCGGCTACTGTTTTGCTTTGCGATGCGGCCCGTAGTGTGCGCAATTCATACAAAATATACAATAGTGAATTAGTTATCTAGGAAGATTTTTGCAATGCGTTGCGTTGCGGCGCGGTCCGCCCGAGTTTGTGCGATCCTAATTGCACTGAAGTGGAAATAGTTCACATTCAAATTCGATATTTGAATCTGTCAGTAACAATTACTGTTTTGCGGTGCGGCGCGGCCCGACGCCGCAGCGCCGAATATGCTTTAGCACATTTTTGCAATGCGGCGCGCTGCGGTCAGCCTCGGCAGTAATGTGCGCTTACATTGACCGACTATCCTGACTGTTTACCGACGCCGCACCCTGCCGGCTTTGAGCAACGGTTTACTATTGAATTAGTACGCCAACCTGTTCATAGTAATTAGACGATATATTGGGGACCATACCTACACAGAATAATGTATAGATCAGCCTACCTAACATTCTGTGTATAAAGTTCTGTTCAAATTCTGTGGCAAGACTGACCAGGATTCCTCTTTTTTCTGTTGAAACGCTCTGGTGTCTTAGGTCATAGGTGCATATAATATGTATAGCGCGTGCTTATAGTCACTATTCGCAATCATCAACTTGATCCCAACGCATGTTGGTTGCATTTAAACTAAATATTTAACTAGTTCTCGAAAGTATTTTATGCACAAAATCGGAGCCTAACTGTTTGCTTCCCCTTGTGTTTTAACACTCTGGCAAAAGTTAGAATTATGTTCTGAAGCAATAATAAACTAAAACTAGTGTTTCTAAACTAGCGTCTGGAATTTCTATAATGAAATAAGCAATGAAATATTTTAGCGTACTGTCGTAATAATATGATCTCATGAAAAATAGTTTGTCCTGAAATGGAATCCTATACGCTGTACTTACAATTTATTTTTGCTTCAACTTTTCTAAAATTCTATTGACTCAATTTATTAAGGCTCTACGTTCAGACTCAGACTTAATTTACCTACCTGCGTTTACAAGTGTGTTAGACATACCACATGCTGCTAACAATGGCGGTGTTACCACAGAGCTCAGCGCCAGCATCAAGCGGGAGAAGATCGTGGAGATCTGCGAGGGTTGCGGCCAAAAGATCCAGGACCGCTACCTGATGCGCGTGGGCGAGCTGTCCTGGCACGAGCACTGCCTTAGCTGCTGCGTCTGCGGCTGCCCCCTCGCACACACCTGCTACACCAGGAACGCCAAGCTCTACTGCAAGCCCGATTACGATAGGTAACTCTCACGCTAAAACCTTCGACAGCAAAATGTAATTTTGCTCTTGAAGGTTTTCTGAACGCTTTTTTATTTTTCAAAGAAACTCGAAATCAACTTTTTTTATTTGCGTTCATAATCACATGTAGGGCCACATCATTGATAGGATATGACATGTGTGCTGTAGCGAATACTCCGTGGCGAAATGCTAGCGTAATGCCATGCGACTTGCTATGCGATTGGATTTTCTTCTTTTATTGCAATAATAAGTTCTTGTACTATAGATTGTTTGGGGTCAAATGCACCAGGTGCGGTGATCGCCTCCTGCCACAGGAGATGGTCATGCGAGCTCAGCAGTACGTGTTTCACATACAATGCTTCGTGTGCGTCATGTGCTGCCAGCCGCTCCAGAAAGGCGAACAATACGTCATCAGAGCGGGTCAGATCTTCTGCCGCCAGGATTTTGAAAAGGAAATGTATTTGATGCAACACGCTGAAGATGACATGATTTTAGATGATTCTGAGCGCCCACGGGACGGACGAAGAGGCCCAAAGCGTCCACGGACAATACTAACATCCGCCCAGCGGAGGCAGTTCAAAGCTTCCTTCGAGGTTAGTCCAAAGCCATGCAGAAAAGTCCGAGAGGCATTAGCAAAGGATACAGGACTGAGTGTCCGAGTCGTGCAGGTGTGGTTCCAGAACCAAAGGGCTAAGATGAAGAAGATCCAAAGGAAAGCAAAGCAGGAGGGTGAGAAGAACAATGACAAAGAGAAGGATAAGGATGAGAAGAGCATCAAGCAGGAGTCGCCGTCGAGCGAGCACGGGAACTATCTGGGACTGGATGGAACTTATTCTGCATCTAGTCAGCCGCTGAACCCCAATCTGCCGTATTCTCCTGATGGTATGATCTTACGATATTTCTTTTTATTCCAATTACAAAAATATGACCTATTACCTATACCTATAAACATTATCTCGTTTACGGTTACTTCACTTACAAAAACAACAAAAAGCCCGAGAAGTTTCAGAAAACAAACATATGCATTCATTTGCGACACTAAATGTCGAACACTCTCTAGTCCAGACAATGGGTATGCAGAATGAAAGTGAACTCACAACATCTTCATTCAGAATTTCGTATTTCAGTATTTTCAGTCTTCAATGGAGCACTATTTTAATTATGACTAAACTTGTTTTATTACAGATTACCCAGCACACTCAGGCGACAGCTTCTGCAGTTCAGACATATCCCTGGATGGCAGCAATTTTGATCAGCTGGACGAGGGAGCCTCGGACACCATGAGCCTTCAGAATCTGGAGGTGCAGCATCATTCGCACCAGCACCCTGGGCACTCTGCCCATGAGCCGCTCAACCTCGGCACCGGCTCCGTTGTGAACCCCATAGACAAGTTATACCTCATGCAGAACTCCTACTTCAGCACTGATCATTGATTCAGCGTGGGTCGCGGCGCTGGCCTTGCTCCTATGTTCGGACAGCGACTGCGCCCGCCAACGCACCTCCCCGTCAAATTCACCGAGACTGCTACTCGTCACAACTTGGCGTACACAGACACTTATCAAACTGCCGCGTTGAACCTGACTGATACTCCTTTGAACCATATTAGGTAAAATGATTGTGTTTTAAACAGTTTTACAATAAATGTTTAGTAGTAAATTGTAGATCTAGTAGTAAGGGCAGCAACTTCATTCGAGTGTGTTAGGTACAGTTAAACTTTGCTAGGAAAATTCGTTACCTAACTGGTTTTGGTCCTCTTTGTCTTCGAAAGTTATGGCTGATTGAACAACCGTTTATAAACTTTTCCTGTAGCTGCTGCACCCACTTAGTTTATGGTAGCTGTCCTTATTCAAAGGCTACCAAAAGGGCCTTAGCACACTGGCGATTTGCGATCATGTTTCCAGTGCGGCGCTCGCTGCTTGTGCGTAGCGAGCACGCCACGTGTGCGCAACGTGTTCGCCGCGTTTGCGTAACGAGGGCTTGATGTGAGAGGAATTTGAGAGGGCAAGGCAAGCGAGTGCACAATATTGTGAAAACCGCGGATAACACGTCGCGTAGTTGCAGCTTGCTCGCTTCACACCCGTGGCGAGCACGTTCATGTCCTGCTGGAAACACGCTGACAATTCGTCAGTGTGATAACGATCTTCTTAAAGGGCAATAAACTAACGGCACATAGAAGGAAAGTAGGTATATTTTCAAAAACCATTTCATATTTTCAGAGAGGTCCCTGAAAATATGAAATGGTATTTGAAAAGGACTCTTTGGTATATATAAATATCTAACTGATGATACATTCTGCTCTCTAAATCTTCCGTTAATCCAATCTCTAACAAACATTGTACCTTTTATTCGATATACAATAAATTCAACATTTTCTAAATTAATATTAGTAGGTATGCTTCACAGAAGTGTCTATACTGGTGGTTGTCAGGGTCTTCATGTTTAGGATTTTTACTTTTTATGGTAATAAATAGGTAATTTCAATATCCGTGAAAGGTATCATTTTTATGTAAAAGATTGTATGACAAGAAAACCAATAAAACATACACTACACTACATTGAAGTAAAAGAAAATAAGTCGTTTTCCATAGTCTTATGAAACTTTACGAACTAATTATGTCTTATGGTCCTACCCTACCCCTCTACCTATGTGGCGTTCGTTTTTTACAGCCCATGTATATCAATAAAACAGGTTTTTCTAAATCTCAATGTCATGCATTTTAAATAATATACCTACCGAAATAGTCGACATTGTCTCATTTCTTCAGAGTATATAACAAAAACCTATTCTCAAAATATTATCATTTTTATTAGATTAGAGTTTTATTGGCTACATATGTAATTCTAAAATAGATTTTATATTGTATATATAATGTACAGAGAATTAAAAAAATAGGTTATCAACCTATAAATACTAGGCCAAGATTTGAAAATATTATTGTGTAGAAGATTCTTTTGGAGAAACAGTCAATGTAACGACTGTAGTTAGACTTTAAAATGTACATAATGTTGTACATCAAATAAATATAGAGGTATAAGTAGTGGGTGTCTAAATAATAAATGTACCTATGTGTTATTCAGATGGTGTTATTAAAACCTTTAAAGATTTCATGTCGAATATTCACAAATCAGTCCTACACGTAGATATCAATAGTTTCACACAATTCTGTCTAAAGCAAGGGTAGCCCGCGTAATTCAAATTCAGTTCAGTAGTTTTAAGTTGACCAAAATAAGATTCGCGCCGTATAAATATGTATTTACAGAATCATAATCATCAATACAACTCGCTAAGTTCACGCTACCCAATTAAAAGACATAAAATTAGGACATTTGAGGCAAATGTTTAACTTAGGGAGTTGTATTGTTGATTCTAATGATTATAGTTCTCTAATTTGTTACGGCCGCGAATCATATTTTAATCAACATAGTATACCCTGACCGGCAAATTGCAAAAAAAAAGGAATAAATTAAATTCGCAAATTTGATTACATAACCAATCAACTGTGTGTTTATGTAATCAATGAGTTTCCGAATCATGATAAAAAAATTTGAATAATCACTTTTAAACACCCCTTCTTAGATACAGTTATAGATGTTGTATGATAAATGTACATGTTTACAGTAGTTACGGCCTATTTACCTACAAAATAAACTACAGGCAAACCTAGTCATTTTCCTATTGTGTCTTAGTCAAAATAGTTCAATAGTTGTATTATGTAGGAGTTATTTTGTTTTATTTATTTCTTATATTATATAAAAGTCAGTTTATGTCATTGTTTTATATGTAAGTTAGGTACCTACAAATAAAACCGGACGGACATCTCTAGTCAAACTACATGTTATGTCCACAGTCACCATCTATGTGAACATCTGTATGGACTTGTATCACAGGCGCGGATCCGACATGACCAAAGTGACTGATGGTTTTTGATTCTCCAAATGGGTCCTAAGACCTTAATAAATGTGGCCGAGGATCCGCGACTGTGTATTATATAGTTTATTCGGTAATTTTATAATTGGATGTAAATTAAAATGATATAAACAGTTAGTTGTTTGATTGTACTAACACGACAGTAAATGCGACTTTTCCCTAGCAGTGTCATCGCTGGAGAGAGGCTGCCTAGAGCTCCCAGCACACGTCGCTCCTCTAGCCGGATTCGGAAACAGTTCTACGACATTCGATTCTCTGATAAGCGGTCCGCCAACAGAACGATTCACACGTCAGTGTTTCGCCGACAGAACGATTCACTTTTGAGAATTTCGTCCATAGAACCTTTCCCGGCGAACGATTCGCCGACACAACAGCAAAAATGTTTGTAATGTAGGTAGTTAATTAATGTTAATTAATTATTCATGTTTACTTATTCGTTCTCTGTTTGAGAACCTTTACCTCGCAGTGGTACCTGAACAGTTCCGAAACACGGCTAACTCAAGTGCACAATTCTTGGTAATTTCGGTTAACAATGACTTCTCGGTAACCCCAAGATTGTGTAAGTCGGAATGAAAATACCTAAGAATTACGACTAGTTGCCCGTGAAAACACAGTTGTAGGCCATAAGCAGTGATCGGAGTAGGTAGATTGAACTGGGGTCATTGATCCGAAACGTATATATTACTATGGACATTCCTCCGGAATTGATGGATTATTAAAAAAAAACCGGAACTTATGTAGGAATTGTATTCTGCCAGAGTGGAAGGAGTCATTTGATGATTTGCCATCCTCAAAAAAAAGGTAGGAATTGTAATAAAATGAGCAATTTTATTCTTTATTATTCTTCCTATTTTTTTTTTTGTCACGATTTGACAAAACCCAACGACCAATCAGAACAAAGGATCATGGGTGGTACAATAACCGGTTATCAGAACAATGCGTACGCCCGCCGGAAATACCGGAATTACTTTCCGGAAAAATGGCTTATCCATGTTATTCTTTCTGTGTGCATTTATGATACAAGTACTTAAAATCAATCTACCTACTCCGATCACTGGCCATAAGGCAAGACTCAAGAGCACAAAAGATACAAAAGCTCAAAGTTGAGCTACAAATTGGTACTCTACAAGTAAGTTAGGTACCTACTTAGATACAGTCACCTGCAAAAAGATTATCTACAATCTTTGTTCCATAATATTGTATCAATATGTAGCTTTGTCCACAAAAAAATATAACACATTGGGTACTTAATTGTAGCTTAATTGTACCTTAGGTACGTAGATATCAAATCCTTAGTTAGATACCTATAACTCTACCGACTGCACAAACTCAACATCGTCATACAAATACAATCTATATAGTATCAACAAAAAAAAACACACTTCGTGACGTTAAATTAAAATGTAGGTACAAGTTGATATGGCTGTCCTCTTGTGCTCGAACTGACTGACTTAATGCTATGCTATGGACTTGCAAAACTTGCGCTCAGTTTAGTAAAATCTTATTCAAATTTATAGACAACAGCAAGATCAAATAAATGGTGTCAATTCACTGGGTTTAAAAGTTAAAATTGGTGTACCACAAGGCTGGATATTGGGTCCTTTCCTCTTTTTAGTATATATTAATTAATTATCTAAGCCATTTGTTTGTTAGCCATTTGTTAAGACCCAACCACAAATGGTGTTATTTGCTGAAAATACTTCCTTAATACGGCGAGGTTAGTCTATTATTTTAGTTACTTTCATACTATTATGTCGTACGGTATTTTACTATGGGGACGGGCTGCAGACATCGAGACTATTTTTATTCTGCAGAAAAGAGCCATCAAAGCCTTTTAAGTCTTCCGCAGGGTCGTCTCTCTAAGGGAACTGTTTAAAGATATTAACATTACGACGCGACGGTACCTTGTCCCTACGTAAGGAAAATCTACATCTTTTTAGTAAAAGAGGTAAAAGACACAACTATATCACTAGAAATAAGGACGACTTAGTTCAACCTGGTTTCAGGCTTAGCTACATCGATATACAGAACACACTGATAGACATAATGAATGTTAGTAATTAAGTGTCATTCTTGAGTAGGTACCTAATAAGCTCTCTAATTATGTAGGTACCTACTTGAATCAAAGTCTGGTTCGTTCTGGTTTGTTCTTGAAGCTAATAGTCAATCACTTCGAGCAAGAAACAGAAAGTATTAAATTCTTAGGTATAACTCTAGATTTTTTTGTAATTGGAAACTACACATTAACAACGTATACAGTAAACTAAATAGATTTGTGGTATATGTATTGAGAAAAGTTCGTATTGTGTCAGACGAAAAAACAGCCCGCATAGCATATAGTGGGTAGGTATATTGAATCACGATTAAGATACAGATTAAATGGGGCGACTCAACAGACAATGAAAATACATTAAACATTTTTGTACAAAAGAAATGTGCGAGAGCTTTATGCAGTGTTGGTCCACTTGAATCTTGTAGGCCTTTGGATTGTCAATGCTCGGCTCACTTTGAACGTGATATTTTCACAACCAGCCCGGGCGCCCGTGGAAATGGGGGCCAACCGTCTTTGAAATAAAAAAATGTAGGAACTTCGTCGAAATGTCCAAGTAGCGTCATCTATCTACATCATGAACAACTGTTTAATCGAATGCAGTAGTGCCATCTGTCTAAGTAGTTACGAACTTTGTATAAAGGCTTGTCCCTTTTTACAACTTCCTCGTTATTAAAATAGATGGCGGTAATGTTGTCACTTGACCTAACATGCGAATAATAAAAACTAAACATGTAATTATTGTTGGGCTTAATATAACAACTAGAAATTGTATTGTGGGTAGATAAAAAATAAAACAGACAATGTTAGCTTGATAGACGGTACACGGGCTAAAACATCAATAAGCGTAGCTGAATGGTGCCGATTCTCTTGGCACAAAATTGTCTAAATTAGACTAAAAATCACTAAAATTTAGTTTATTCCTGTCAAACGACGATTTCTCATTCTAAAATAGACTAAAGTGACACAACTTAACTATATTTTAGTTTGACAGCACTCAAATGGCACTGAATTATTAGTTTAGTGAAAATGCCAAGTTTGCTATTCTGAATTTGACGTTGTTTACCTAAAATTTTGGTTGTCTAACTAAATCTAGCTATTTTTAATCGCGATTAATAAGGTGTGGAATAAAATTAGTTGTCATAAATTAAAATTCACCACAACACTTCGACTTCAGGTGCAAAAACAGTACTGTGACGTTTTTTAATTTTATTTTGCCTAAAACTCGAAAATGGTGTGTCCTGTCGCAAAATTAATGAAAATTTCGACCCCCTTTATAAAGCCCTTAAACCCCTAAAACTCTACACGTAGGTATTTTTTTTTTCATATTTTCCATGCCAAAGTAAAAAAAAACATATAAAGCACGTCGAGGCTGCGCAAGCCATGCGTGCCTCCGGCTCTAAAAAAAAATCACGGTCAAACAAGTACCTACTAAGTGGAGCTGCGAATGTCAAATTAAATTTTAGTTACGTCAAAATTATTTTTAAATTTAGAGATATTTTTTTGCAGAATATCAGTAAGATTCTCACAGCCAAAAGTAAGGAATTTTAGTTAGTTTAGTTTGGTGTACAAGAGAATCGGCACCAAAGTGGCTCAAATTTTTTGACTTAATTTAACAACAAGAATAAAATACGGAATTAGTTGGGTCTTTCAATCAAGTAAAGATTAAAAAGCCTATTAGGTACCTACTCTAACACTTATCTCCTTCAGTGGGATAGGTTACATATCTATGTAGGCGTTCGTTATAAAGGTAGGACCAACATTTTAATTTGACGTAATAACGTGTGGTTTCATGTAATGTTAACATCCTTAATAATCCTGAATTTCTGATAAATTGTAGGACTACTTATGTTGAGTTAGTAGCGTAAGTTTTTATGTACCTCTACCACCCAAGTGCCTATTAGGTACGTATAGGTATTTATCTACTACTCATTTCGGGGCCTCCAACAAGTTTGTCGGAACAAAATATAATAACCCTAGGTAGATAACTATAATTATGTATACCTACTTCATGCATAGTTTAGCTATAGTTAGGTACGTTAAGTAAATTACGTATTCAGATGTTATTCTGAAATGTTTCTAATAATAATATGGTTTCTTCGTCAGACGAAGAATATATTTACTAAGTTTAACTAGGTACTAAAAAAAAAAAAACTACAGGAATGTTCTGACTGTGTCATTTCTGTAGATATTTTCGTAATTTTTTTAGTACTCTATAGCTTGATTTTACGGTTTGTAATTGACATAAAGAGACTGTTGGCATCAAAAGCAATTCAAACTGATTAAAGTGCAGCAAACTTATCTGGCTCGGTGTCACAGGCGCAGCCGGTGGCTTTAATTGGAACTAACGAAATCACTGTGCAAAGTGACAAGGTCTTTCATTCTTAGTTTACTGACAGCGCCACCGCCACCAGGTCAAATATGTTTGTGGCAATGAATATAGTAGTTTTAGGAAATCACTCATAACGAAATTCATATCACCCCTGACGACGTGTGTTTATTTTTTTCATAATATTATTTTGATTTATCTCTGATTCTATTTTTAAGATTGTAATTAAGTTAGAACTTATTACAAGAAAATGAAAAGATGTTTTTGTAAAACAAAACATCATTTAATTTTTTATCCATTCGGTAGAATGACCCAAGAACACTATTACTCCTAGCAGAGAATAATAATACCTATTTAATTAAACAAAATACAATAACGCCATCTGCCTAAATAGTTACGAACTTTGTAGAAACGACTGGACCTTTTTACAGCTTTTTAAATGGTAGCAATGTTTTTGCCATCTAAAATTCGTAACATCATGATAAAGTATTGCCATCTATCTAAATTTAAATGAAACACAACCAAAGGGTTTGCGCCATCTATTGACATAACTAAAACAACAAGTCCACTTTCTCTCAAAAGTTCCATAATAAGCCACCGTAAGCCAAAAGCGCTACCTGCGCCAAGCCCTATAGCCCTAATGCGTGACAAGAGCTGTGGGCTATAAACAAGGGCGAATCCAGGGGGAGGTCACAGAAGCACGTGCCCCTCCACCGCCCCCCCAAAGGATTAATTATAATAAAAAAATAAGAGTTTAATACGGTATCTCTATAATAACATTCGTTTCTTTTGTGCACGTTTCCTGTGACAACCAGCTCTGCCGAACGATCTCTCTCCACTTTACATTGGTTGAAGACATAATTATCTTTGACATCAGCGGTATGAAAAAAGATCATTTGAATGAACAGTACTTAATGCATATAAATCAATACATTGCTTCAATGATGAACGCTGAAGAAGTAGGTACCTACTGGATATTTTTAGCAGCAGTGGCGTAACTACCTACAAATATCACTGCCACACTCTCGTCGAGTGGAATGGGAAGTAGCGAGGAAAGGAGGCAGAGACGTAGTGTGGCCACGTTACTCGTCATTCCGCACGTCGTGCTTCTCGTCGTCGGCTTTTTGGCGCGAGTCAAAGGACCGGCTATACGAGCGTGAGTGACCGGCCACTTAATCGTGAGGACGACGACGACGACGACGTCTTTTTATGACATTTAAATAACTTTCTATACTACACTTGCGTGCAAAAAAAACGGCCCACCCCGTGTTCTCTATTTGAGTGACGATATCTCAAAAATCTAATTTATTAATTTATATCTATTGTGTGCAGGTAGGTAAGGTACGGTCTATTTGCACATACCTACACTATATTTCAAGAAAAGCAATATTCTTGACAAGATCGACTCGATTCTTCAGATGTCATCATCACTCACTTTTGCTCGGATTAAGTGCGTGACTTTTTTTTTGCCAATGAAATTGACAAAAGTTTTTATTTTGTTTATTTATGTTCCTATAATGAAAATTTAATTTCATTTTTAACGGCCTTAAAAGAAATGAGGTTTTTATTCGACCCCCCATGTTTGTACGTTCGTAATTTTTACATAAACTTATAAATCAGTTTTGATAATTCTCTAACTAACGTAGGTAATCTACGTACTTTCAAGAAGGTTTTAGTATAGTACAATATTAGGTTATAGTGGTAAACCTTGTTGAGTTATATTGTTTCAAATCGAAGAGCACGGGGTGGGTCGATTTTATTGCACGCAAGTGTATAAATTCTTGAGCGCACGCTGCCACAGTTTCGACGTCCATTGTGTTAGAAAGGCGAGCTACGTAGTGCGGATACGCTCCGTATCCGCACTACGTAGCTCGCCTTTCTCGCGTCGCGATTAATTGCGCGAGTAGAGCAGTGTGTGACCAGAGAGGGCAACATCGCGGTAGCGCGAGGAGCAGAGCGATAGCAGCACAAGGAGCATAGTGTGGGAGCGTGATACGGCCAGTTCGTAGTCGGCCCCAGAGGTCTGCTAAGCCAACAGTGCCTAGTCGGCGAGAGGATTTGAGGATAAAATATAAAGATAAAAAACTTAAAAATAATGACAGCGCGGTCCGGTGGGCTTCGCGCCAATGTTTATGCAGCTTTTCTCAACTCTTGAAAGATATACAGGGCGTCCCACGGTTATGCCACATGGAGGGAAAGTACCTTGAATATTGTATATGGAACATTTTACTGAAAGAACACATTATTCGAATTTAAAAAACAATTTAAACTGCATTCATAGATATTTAAATAATTACATGGTTGAACCGGAAATCGAACCCGTTACACGAGAAAAATAATCACCCTGTAGCTTTATCATACCGATCGAAAGGCTTCATCATAAGGATTATTTTTTGCTAAATAACATAGTGTCAAAAATAAAAGGAAGACCATGAATTTTAACGTTTTTAATACAAAATTAATCCATTTATCAAATGCTCAAAATGAGTCCCTTCCTGTTGAATACAAAGTCGCACTCTTTTGATTATTTCGCTCCCTGTCGATTTTTTGATCATGTTGTGGTGGATATTTAGAATAATACGTCTAAGTTCTGCTTGTAGCTCGTGGACACTTTCATACTGGTTCTTGTAAACTATTTTTTTTACATTTATTAGTAATAGGTACTGATGATAATGTCAGTTGTATGTCCTTACGGCAATGTCAGCTTTTCATTTTTCTGCTATTGGACGCACAGCACGGGTTCCGGCCGGCGCGCAGCACTGCCACTAATCTGCTTCACTTCCTGGCAAGGGTGCTGTCGGCCGTCGATGCTGGTGTGCAGGTAGACGCGACATATTCTGATTTTAGGAAGGCGTTTGATACCATCGACAATGATGTACTGTTAATGAAGCTGGAAAAATTGGCTGCACTACGCACCTCTTACAGTTCTTCGTCAGCTATTTAAAAGACCGACAGCAGTACGTTGACTACAACGGGTTCGAATCCGAGCCATACTACACCAAGTCTGGCGTTAGCCAGGGCAGCAATTTGGGTCCTCTCGAATTTATTTGAATGATAAATGACTTACCAGATGTAATCAAACATAGTTTATGTTTATTATTTGCAGATGACCTCAAATTGCTGCTCGAGGTCAATGGTGAGTCGGACTGTGAGAAATTGCAGGAATACATAGATAGAGTGGTAGAATGGAGCCATAAAAATAAACTCTATTTCAACACAGCGAAAGGCTCAGTGATGACATTTACGCGAGCGAAGACTACCTTAGCCTACGAATACAAAGTAGAGGATGTGCCGATGCAGCGAGTGTCTCAGGTACGAGATCTAGGAGTACTGCTTACCCCGGTTCTAACTTTCCGGGATCATATAGTTAACATTTGCAAGAAGGCCTACAGAAACCTGGGTTTCGTGCTGAGACAGTCGCAGGGATTTGCAAACGTTACCACGCTCAGGGTACTATAAGACGCATTGGTAAGGAGTCACTTGGAACACAGTGCGGTGATTTGGGCTCCCCATGAAGCGAAATACAATATCATGCTGGAGCGAGTACAGAATAAGTTTACAAGACACTTGTATTTCAAACTTTATGGGGTTTACCCATTTTACCCGCTGATGTATCCGACACTGTTTGTACCGGGTATGGTGGGGTACAACGAGCTCAGAGTGCGCAGGGAATTTACACTCGCGGCGTATGCGCTAAAGCTCCTGCGTGGAGTAACACATTACCCAGGTGTGCTGCGTCACCTGAAGCTGTGCGTGCACGACCGGTACGTGTGGAGGCGGCGGCGACCGCCACTGCTGGCCGTGCCGACTGCCAAAACCAACCTGCTGTCAAAAACGAGGGGTGTTTTTGACAGCAGGTTGGTTTTGGCAGTCGGCCGCACAATATGTGTACTAAACGAAGTGCATGAGAGGATTGACATCTTTTCGTGCAATCTGAGTGAATTCGCAAGAGTTTTATTGAATTTTGTCAGTTATATTTATTAGATAAATGATTGGTGTCGCTGCGCTCGACTAGATACCGCCGGAGTACTTGTCAAATGGGGCAAAAAATACTACGCCGAAGTGGGCGTACCCGAGCCAGTCACACTGCAAGCTGTGTATGACGTGTATGTGCCAAATCTTTTATTAAATATGGGCAAAATCCGAAGTAAAATGCCAGTTTGCGTAGTGAAACTGTATAAAAATAATACTACAAGAAATAAGGACACTGGGATCACATACCATCATTAGGTATCGTATAATTTCGAAATTTCAAAATAAAATAACATGAACCCTAAACGCCATTCAGTGTTGCCGCGTATACAAGAATGAAGTTCCCCGTGGATGAGATTTTTATAATGTGAATTTATTGTTTTTGTATTTTATTATATAACCTATTTCATTTATCTAACCTAGTTATTATATACTTAACCTAGTTCTATAAATTATTTAATGTTTATTTTTGTAATGTATACACATCGCAGCTTTAGGACAAAACGACACAATAAAAAAAAAACGAAATTTGAGTTATCGTTATAAAATGACTCAAAACGAAATTCTCAATGTAACAATAGGTCAAACAGCCATATTCGAGCGGGAACAGGATAAAACTGTTATTTCGGTCTCTTTCTTACGCGGTGACATTTGGGCCCGAGTCGGGGGGGGAAACGACGCAGTTAGTGTCACAGAGTACATTTTATATAGGAAGATAGAGACGTCACTCGAACATTTCAAGGCGCTGGCGCCCTCTAGCAACAACTAAAAACAACACTCCATGAAGCAATATACAGGTACGTATAGCTACTAGCTATACGTATACATAATAGGTCTTTACCTATGAAATTGCCGTTTTGTATGAAAAAATTTAAACGAATTTTTTTCATGAATTTTTTATTTGTATTAATCGAAGTAATCACCCATGCAATCAATGCATCTTTGCCATCGCAGTGGCAGTTTATTGATGCCCTTCTTAAAGAAATCAGCTGGACGGGAGGCAACAAATTCTTCAAAGGCATTTTGTACTGCCTCTCGGGTATTAAATTTTTTTCCCGCCAAGAAGTTATCCAAATTCTGGAAAAAGTAGTAGTCTGTAGGCGCAAGGTCTGGTGAGTAGGGCGGATGACGGAGAGCTTCCAACCCCAGTTCTTGCAACTTGGAGACCGTCTGCTGTGCAGTATGAGGTCGCGCGTTGTCGTGCAGGAGCAGCGGAGACGAGCGATTGACCAATGCTGGTTGGAGATGCGCCAGCTTCTCCATCATTGTGTTCAGTTCTTCACAGTACACATCTGCAGTAATGCTCACCCCGTTTGGTAAGAAGCTGTGATGAATCACACCGGCGCTAGACCACCAAACAGTGACCATCACTTTTCTAGGGGTAAGTTTTCGTTTAGGGCATTGTTTAGGTGCTGAACCAGGATCCAACCAACTTGCTGAGCGCTTACGGTTATCAAACAGAATCCATTTTTCATCGCAGGTAACAATGCGGTTCAAAATTCCTTCATTTGTGTGTCTGTTGAGCAGTGCAAGGCACGTCTCGACGCGTACTTCGCGCTGGCGATCATTGAGTTCGTGGGGCACCCATTTGTCAAGCTTTTTTACCTTGCCAATTTGACGCAAATGGACCAATATTGTTTTGACGCTAACGTCGAAAGCTGCTGCTAATTCAGCCGTAGATTGTGTATCATCAGCTTCCACAATCGCCTTTAATTCGTCATTGTCGACCAAAGTCTTCGGACGACCGCGAGGTTCATTTTTCAGGTCGAAATTTCCAGAACGGAAGCGAGCAAACCAATAACAGGTGGTGCGTTGGTTTGTAGTGTTAGCTCCGTAAACGTCGTTGATGTTGCGTGCCGCTTGTGCCGCGTTGCTGCCACGACGGTACTCATATTCCATAATTACTCGAATTTTTAACGTATCCATGATGACGAAAAAGATTGAAATGCGATGAAAATGTAACACTAATCAATAAAGAAATGACTACTTTTAGAAAAAAAAATCCATGTTTTTAAAATAAAATTAATTTGAAATTAGAATTCTTAGCCAAACAAAAATTATTTTGATTTGAAATGGCCAGTACTGCAGAACGGCAATTTCATAGGTAAAGACCTAATATAATGCTATAAAGCTATAATAGTTTCAAATCTACAGTATGCCCTGTCCTGTTTCCTTCCATTTTAGTTAGGTAGTAGTTTTTAACCAAAAATAAAACACTAAATCCAATGTCAAATACCTACTTTAATTCTTCTTCAATATTTTTTTACAATATTTGAAGGCCAACTCTTGAATTTTTGCAGATCAGCACACAACACTTGCTCGCGTTCATATTTTTATACAACACAATATCGGTGCGTTTCACAAACAAGTACACAGTCCACATTTTCGTGCAGGGGTCGTTCCGATTTAGCGAAGTTGTCGGGTCCCGGTATCCAATACCTTTCCAGGTCAATGGATAGAAGCAGAATCCTAAATGTCCATACAAGCAAAGTCGTCAAGAATAATCCAGAAATTAATCGAACCGCATCCTTATATTCTATTCGGAATAAAAAAAATTAGAACAGATTTTGACAATTACGCGAGTTGCGTTCCTTTTTTTCCATTTAGACCATTTCCATTTAGTTTTTTTAATAACGCAACATAAATTTTTGAAACTTAAAACAGTTTCAAAAATTTATGTTGCGTTATTAGATGATTTTATCCATTTAAACAAACGTTGTATGTTAGCACAATAAATTTAAAAGGTGTTTCCACTCCTTAAATATATTTATTGGTAAAAATAAAATGTATAACGCGAGTAAACTCTAACAAACTAAATAAATTAAATAAAGTTGTTCCAAAAGGCTTACCACCGCCTAGAAGAGTACGGCTCTCTATCTCGCTCGCTCCTATTGTTTAACATACTCGCGGGCATCGCTAGCCAGCAGAGAAAAACGCCTATTGGTCCGTTGGTTGGGTGGGGGATGTTGGACATCACGTCGTCAGGCTACAACACCGAAAGGAATGCGCCGCTAGAAGGTACCTACATTCTAGGAGGTATAAAAAGCCCGCCATTGTGGCGAGCAAAAAATCCCCCCCCCCCCCCCGACCCTTGCTCGACGACGCGCCAGCCGCGTCGTAGCTGAGCCTGTAGTTTTAAATTCCCCAGTTAATAATAATATAATTTAGATCCAGCCTGTCCCATCTTGCTGCCCTCCCCTCAGTGACGCCCTAAGCCGAGGTTCGTACCCCACAGGGGGTGCCCTTAGCGTGCGGTCACCTAAATTTAAGTATTTTTCGCCCCTGGCTGGAGGCTTTAAGTTAGTAGCTTAAGGCACCCACAGGTTTGCCCGGTTAAGTAGCCAAGACCTTAGTGGTCACAACTACGAGCTGCCAATTAGGAAAAAAAAAAAAATAAGCGAGCAAAAAAAGTTAAGTGCCGATCACCGATGGGAAAAGACGTATCTACATTTTACTATACGAGCATCCTCCGCGACTCTCGCGAAGTTATAAGTTTGTTCTGTATTTGTAAAAGTGAAGTAAATAAACAAAATTTAATGTACTCGCATTAAAAATGTTGTTATTTTAAGAAAATCTGATTAAAATGGAACCTAATGTGTTTAAACCTATAGTATCTCTATGTAGTCTGTGGTTTAGACGAAACCCATGAACATTTGAGAACAGCGCCATCTACCAATAAGAAAATTCATCTTTGATTATTACTCTACTAGTAAAGGCGAACGGCAGGCTTGTAGGGGAATTTCGTACAGCTAAAAAATTTCGTGTTTTGGGATATTTTGTGTTTTAATTGGTAGGTAATATGATAGACAAGCCCTTTTTAAAATCTTAGATTTTTAGAACTTGGGACGTAAAAGTTATAACCAGTTTTATTTTTGAAGGTTATGTACTAGTGTACCAATGTAGATTGTTATATGTAGTTACGTAAACATTGCTTTAGTGACAAAGTAAATATTCTAGATTGCTTCTCGCTATCTTTCTAGTGTTATACTCACCATTAAGTAGGTAGATTGAGATGAGGATCGTACCTACTCAGTGGGGTGCATTAGGAGATACCTATGTCCAGCAGCGGACTGCAACAGTTTGATAATGATGAAGTTCTGATGGGGTTTTGACTGTAGGTAAATAAAACAATACTTTGTTTTTGTAAGTAGGTACATTTATTTTATGGTACTTATAATTAATTAATTAATTCTTAATATTACTTCATCTAAGAAGGGTGCAGGTCGGGTGATACCCTCATGGCGAGCATAGCTTAGGTACCAAATAATACTCATGACATGTGAGCAGCATCCCACTGTTCTTAAACCTACAATGCAGTTACAGCAATAACTTCTGATAGCGTCCCGACCATTCATGTTTGTTTCTACAACTATAAATACAAAATAAGTTTTAGCAGAAGAATGGCGGGACTTTATTTTAGCACGAAGCAACATTGGGTTTATTCCCTCTAAACCATTTATTCTCTCTCGGGATACCTCTAACGTATATATTCCATGAAAGCGGAAATGCTCACCCACATATGAGCGGGCCTGGCGAATTTGGTATACACCACATGCAAATAAAATCAATTCCTCCAGGGATAGCCGCGGAAAAGATAGGGTTGTCGCATTTATGGGTACAAACCAGGAACCCCGCCTGTTTAAATTATGTTCCATAACTAACTCGGCTATATTATTAGTTAAAAACAGGCGTTCAAATATAATTGAAACAAACTGCTCTTCATGTACATTTCCTGCGAATGGCGGAGTAAACGCATTCAGCAGAGCAGCTGCTATTTTAAAATCTGCCATTAAATTGCGACAACCACGGTTAAAATATTCATGGCGAAATATTTTGAAATCTCTTAAAACGGCCATTCACAGCTTCTACTACCCACCTGTTTATAGTTACACAGCGTGATCTGTTGGCTTCAAGAGTGGATAGCTGTGATTGGCCGTCTTCTTTAGTTCCAGGCATATGACCTATGTATCCTTTTTCATGCAGACTGTCCATGCAGTCACGAAAACCTCTATCTAGAATAAAAACATCATTTTCTCTATAAAAATCATTAAATTCCGTTTCGTTTAATAAATCATTCATTATGGTCGCATCATTTGTAGTGGCACTATATGGTCCGCGTACATCTATGATATATCCATCAGAGGCACAGAGGATAAATGGCTACAATAAATTCCTATATTTATGTAGGGAATATGTATCCTTTTGGAACAAGTAATTACTGCTCTTTTGTGTATATATATATGTTGCATCAGCTATTGTAATTGCGGGTTTTTGTTCAGCTGGTGCATCAGGCGTCTTTCTTCTTGTGGTCCTTCTGGAACATGTAAGCTCAAATCTCGAGCTTGGTCCCAGCAAAATCCACAAACCTCACTCATGGATGACATCTGTAAATAATTCATTTCATGAGATGGCCATAATCAAAATAGCATTGATGAAATACAAATTAAACACTAACTTTGATAGACATTACATGTGCCCAACATGAAAATGTTTCAAGCATAAAAGAAACACAAACAAAAAAGAAAGGACACAAAACAGGTAGGACACAGCGAGATTCCCGATTGAATTTGAGCAACACAAGCTCGAGAATGGTTCTGGCGATACAATAGTTGGTTTCCTTCACCTTACAGAAAACCTTTACCAAACAGTTATGTTGTGTTACTATGAGTGAATAAGTTTATTGCTCATTAGAGTAGAGAAGGGTTCATTTGACAATGGAAGGACCAGTATCCTTTTGTTGTTAGTAGAGCCAACCTCATGAGTGTCCCAGAGTTAGCAACATATAAGAGTAATGCCCTTTGCATGGCAAGTGTTTATAAGCTAGTTACTATAAATAGATTATTTCATATTTACCTGCTGATGCTCCAACAAACGGGCAATGTTGTCGGGATTCCACTCTTCATCTGATGTTGTGGTGGACAGACTCTGACCACATACAGCACACATTAAAGCAGAATGATCACCATCCATGTGATCAGGTGAAGGCGGTTGAATATCTTCAACTTGTGGAGCAATCCTAGTTCTTCTAGCTCTTAGCCAACATGGCACACAAGCTTCATCTTCAGAACAAAGCTAAAATAAAAAAAAAAATAAAGTTAAGCTTGTATTCAAACATGCATGGTAATAGTGGAAACTAATTTATATTATTTTATTTCTTAGTTTAAATCAAATAAAGATAATTAATAACAATTATAGTAGGTACATGTTTTGTATACCTCTCGTGGTTGGATCCAAGTAGAAACTGTATTAGCCACACTTTGCTGTTCTTCGTTTGCCCCATCAATCAAAATCCTGCGTCAACTAATTCTTAGTATGGATCGGCCGCATACAACACAAACACTTTGATGGCCAACTCGTCTCCTCGGCATATTGTCAGAGGAATGTGAATGAGTAGCTAGCTGCCAGCATGCATGGCAAACATTGTCAGCATGAGTTACCTGGAAATAATAAAATGATTTGTAGTACTGTTCAATATTATTTTATATACTTTCTTCTCCTTTTCAGCAGTCATACTAACAGAGTAATTCCTTTTCTTACACTCTTAGCAAACGAAGTAAAGATACATGTAAATAACTATTTGTATGTTATACATACTCTTAACCATGTTTGTTAGTTTTTCGAATAGTATTGAGATTAGTTTTTAGCAGACACATACTTACATATTTTAGTGTGCTATGGTGTAATTTAAATGGTAAGGACTACTTTTCAACACGCAAAACAACACAGAGTTCGTCACTAGCCCACTCATTATGCATAATGTTATTCGCAAACTACTTACATCTCTAGGATATGTCCACAGTCGAATAGTATTGACGAGATCTTCACTCTCATCGCGTAAAGCGTACCTTCTTATTCGGGACAAGCGAACGTTGCAATTAACACATTGCAAACTCGTCATTTTAATTAAAGGACACACAAACACAGCACAGTTAATAAAGCGTCCGATCGCGAAACTACTATCAAGAGATAGGGTACGGAGGAGCAGATGCTCAACTCAACGTAAAAACGGCCAGCTAATTCGCTAAATTGCTCAGATGGAGTTACAAAACCACAATTCAAAACAACAGCAAAGAACTGAACTGAAGTCTGAAAGCACAGAAAGACAGGTCAGCCGTCAGATTTTCTTTACCTGTCAATAAATAATTGCCATATGAACAAAAAAGCTATTGATGCCGAAAATCATTCCTATCATTATCGTTAACTATTATGATTTCATGCAACAATTATGCATTCTTAGGTATAATATATAAGTTTTTAATTATATTTAATGTTATTTCTATTTCTAAATAACTAATTATCATTTCGATATTTGTGTTATTTTACATGTGGCAACTTCTAAATACATAATTGCGGTTAGTTTACGATTTTATTACGTTTAGTTATTAAAATCTTTTTGTTGATTTTATTAATTAATCCGAAGTTCTAAAAATAGTACACTTACATGAAAATAAATGGTTTAGTTGCCTTAATAAGTGGTACAAATTCTATAACAAAACAACAAAAAAAGTATGCTGTACGAAATCTGCCGTTCACCTTTAGAATCTATAGAATTGAGTAGTGTATCTCCAAAAGCAGAAGCCTACTTAAACTGGTCCGATATAATTCCCATACTTTTGTTCCAAGCTACAGCACCGTGGTTAGTGTTGTGTTCTCATCGCTAAGAGCAGGACGTCGCTCAGTCAGTCGTGTAGTGACCCAAAGCTTATTACGTCGTTTTCATTCCGAAACAATTGGTAAGTTCTCTTTCGATTTTTAGTATAGAAACGACCACCTTAGCTTTGCGATTGTTTTCTTCCGATTTCTATTTTAATATTAATGACTTATTCAGGTTTGTGGCAATTTAATATTAGAAGCACACATAATTTCAATGACGGATTTAAGTCAGTGTCGTTTTAATAATAAATAACGATACATGTTTGGGCCTAAATTTGGCCTATTAAAAATCAAGTCGTTTTTTTATTTATCAAAGCATTCTTGTTTGTGGCTCATTGATTATTAGGCCATTTATTTATTTATTTCTAGATAAAAAGGAAGGCGCATTGGTTAATGTGTCACTACACAATTACTAAGCCAGCAAGATTTTAAAGAAACAGTCATTTAATATAAAGATTATAAAATGAAAAGAAGGAAGGACATTATAATGGATAATGCATTAAAAAATGTGAAAAATTACAAAGCAAACGAACTCGAAGTAAGAACATGTACTCATAATAATTATACAAATCTATAAAATATTTTAAGCTGTTGACTTTAATTGATTTTAAACATTTTAACCATCACGGTGTTTATCTTTAGTCAGGAACAGCCGGTTATCAAAATGAAAGGGAATTTGTCTCTGAATTCCACAGAGATTGTCAATTTTCCAAAAGAAAAGACTGAGAGTAACAACTTTTATGGCATCAATAAGATTGACATGGTAAGCAATAATTTAATTAATATTTTACTTTAGCCATTATTTAGAAACGGTAAGTGAGAAATGTCCTATACGTTACCTATTTCCCTATTAAATAATCTACTTTACTTACCTAGCCGTTTGGTTATTTTTTCAGCACCGGAATGATACTTCAGACAATGAGTCAATTCTTAATCGAGACACACTCACCAGAAGACCTATTCAGGAAAAAAGAGTATCTTCTTAATCTTGTAATAGTTCAAGTTCTAGTTCTTCAAGTTCCAGCTCCTCAAATTCTAGCTCCTCAAGTTCCAGTTCGTCCTCTTCGAGTAACGCACAAAATGTGAAATCTAACGTGATTTCCTCTCATACAAATGCGGATGGTGCGAGTACCAGCCAATTAGCTACAAAAAGTGGTAGATCTATCCCGATATCGAATTATTGTGTATCACCTGTTAATGCTCCTAAAAGTAACCCTGATTTAGTTAAGTGATAATGACCCCACATTTCAAGATCCCAACGAAATATCAACGCGTCTTAGAAGTTTGTCCTCTTCTTCGGCAGACTCTATTCTTGCATGATGGAAATCAAACCTAAATATAAATACACCAATGCTGAAAAGCCCAGAACACCAAATCACCACTCACTCACCTTGTTCACTGTGAACAATCAAAAAATTCGAGTTTGCAAAACGTTTTATATAAACACTTTAGATATCACACAAAGACAGATAAGAACTAAGTACAAAAGAAAAAACCAATGAAAACGGATTTATAGCCGAAGAGGAAACCACACTAATAGAAAGAGAATTGACGAAACAATTATAAAAGATATTGAAAACCATATAAATTCAATGCCAAGGAATCACACTACTTAAGTACCTCCACATCCAGGACAGGACTATAAAATATCTTTGGAGTCTTCTCAGAAGCAAGAGATTCAAATAAACCCAAAGTAGACTACTGGCTATACAATCAAACTTTTGATAACTAGCCCCTACCGTAGACCGAGCGCTAAGATGTTTACACATCAACAATTTTAACTTGGGATTCTTTCAGCCTAAAAAAGATCGATGTGATCTATGTTTGGAGTACGAAATGGCCTCTGTAGATCACAAAGCAAGGCTAAAGGACAAATTCGATACCCATCTACAAGAGAAAGACCTTTGCCGCCTTGAAAAGAAGAACGACCGCAGAAACATTGGTGAAGGAAATATATGTACCCTATATGATCTACAACCAGTCATGCAATGCCCTTTGGGGGACTAGAGTTCTTTACATTACATATCAAAACTCAACTGCCTAAATTTTACTACGGCTGAGCTGGCTCAGAAATCCGACAAAAAAACAAATAAAAACAAAATAATGGACAGGAATTTGAAGGGAACGAGGGAGAAGATAGAATTGAAGAAAAAACTGTAGGCGCCTATGGGGATGTATATAATTACTTTTGGGATGAAAAACAACGAAAAAGGGGGGCAAACGAAATAGGATCGTGCATAATTGAGTATTTAAAAAATGTCGGTGCAAAATATCCTGATAAACAACTGAATATAATTTTCTATTTGGATAATTGCTGTGGGCTAAATAAAAACAAGTTTATTGCATGTCTATACTCGTACATTGTGTCCAAGTTTCCAAATATAATTAGTATTACTCACAAATTTCTTATTCGCGGACACACGCAGAACGAGGGTGACAACGTACACAGCCTAATTGAAAAGGAAGTGAAAAAAAAACCTTAAATCTGGACCAGTTTATACTTCTCATCAGTAAGTTGCCCTGATAAAAAGCGCCAAGAAGTCTGAAAAGCCTTTTAGGGTCCTGGAGTTAAATTATGACTTTTTTATTAATTTGAAATCGCTACAAGATCACTGGGGTTATAATTTCAATGAAGACGATGAGCGCAACCAGGTGTCTTGGACCGATATTAAGGTATTGAGATTCTTGAAAGACGAACCTTTTATATTTTTGTTCAAAACATCTTACATGCAAGAAAATTTTAAGCGTGTTAATATTAGAAACAAACGAAAACGAATGCCTAACCTTGAAGATGTCTCAATCCTGAAAGCTTACACAAATAAAATTAAATTGAGTGAAAATAAAAAGAAGGGGCTAAGCAAACTGCTGCGGAAAAATTTAATACCCGGTTTTTATATAGATTATTACAAGTCCCTAATAGATGATTAAGATGACTGGCTGATGTAGGATAGAAAGTTCCTAGTGAACGAAGATTTTGTTTAGGTGGTTACTATTGATTTTATGGTCTTAAAAATTTGTGTATTCGATTATTGCAGATTGCAAAACTTACTTATTGTTGATAATTGCTTAGATTTGAGTTTTACATTTACGTTTTCTTACGGACTACAAAAATTTTATCAGAAAGTTCCTAATGAACAAAGATTTTGATTTATTTTTAAGCGTTGTATTTCATTGATTTTTTTGGAAAAGCAAAATGTTTAAACATACTTTTCTAATGGAAAAAGATCTCTTGCTTATTTCTGTTTAAGTGTTTATTTATCTTTTGTGATTATTTTATAGTAGATTTCTAATATGTTTACTAAGAAGAGTTCCTAATGAACAAAGATCTCGTTATTATTGTAAGTGTTGATTTTGATTTTTAATGTTACTCCTAAAGGATCATGCATAACATAATCATTATGACCATTTTCGTTTATATTTCAAGTTAAACATTGCCATTAATAGTAAAATACATTTATTTTTTTGTTTCTTTTTGCACCACTGCCGCATTTTCCACTTTGGTATTCCATAATTTGCTACTTATTGGGAAAAACACAGAATTAAATAGGAAAACGTCAAAAAATTACTTACGGTTATAAAAAAAAAGGCGTAACTCTTAAACTTACACATCCATAAAAAAAAAATCGGATGAAAAGACACGCATCTCCTAAACCGTCAAACTTATACCTATCATTTTTCTCGGTCCAAAACTGTACTGATGAAATAAATTACCTGTTTTAGTATAATATTCTTTTTATGTCAAAATAACAGCTGAATGACTTTTTTATAATTTTCAGCACAGACATAGTCACTGACGTAAATATTCACGATATAATAGACGAAATATTGTGGTGGTGTCAAAATTGTAAAACTTGTTTTGCTATTTCCCTAAAAGTAGAATTTTTGAGTTATGTCGTTTTCGTCCTAAAGGTGCGACATATTAGGGTGTAAAAATGTTTGCTGACACTATTTCAAGGGGTGATTCTATCCATGAAACTGAACAACTTTCCCCAAGTACATCAAAAATATTTGCGAAAAAAATATTCGAGGGGATTAAGGATACGTGAGAGAACACTAAGTGTTTTTTTATTTTTTTTAATAATTTTTAATCTTCTAATCATTGATATACATGCCTACCTTCCATTTTTCTAAAGAAGAAACCTACACCTAACGAATACACAAATATATTTATACATTCGCTTTTAATTTATTGTTCATTTTTAAGTATTTTCTGAGCTACATTCATAACTTAACTAATAGACCACAGCATAAAATATTTTTCCCATTAACACAATCTTCACGCACACTAGTTGTCAATGTCAACTGACATAATGTCAAGTGACGATGTCTTACACACACTACAATAATGAGTTGCCGCATTCACGGAGCTATTGTTTTTGGATAGCGCGGTATCTAGTCGAGCGCAGCGAGACTAATCATTTATCTATGCTAGTTGCCCATTCCAAAGCGTAGAGGTACCTATGTACAAGAACGGGCAAGAAACTCCATTAGTACCATAGTTTGTATGCATGTTTGTCTGCATTGTAAGTACAGTGGAATGTATGTAACCAGGGGTAGGCAGTAGCAGTGTGTGGAAACAATAAGATAAGATAGGAGATATGGAAATAAAACATGTTTCTATTTACACTTTGTTATTAATAAAAAAGTTAAATTTAAACTTAACACAATCTTATAGCTACTTACAGTAGGTACTTACAACTATCTTATTTCAACTGTGCAGGCTACCGTGTGTTAATGCACTTATTCGCACTACTTATGCTTATATTACTTAAATTATTTACCAATGGAGATTTGATTAGTTTATATACTTTTAATTAAATACTTACTACATTATTTATTACTTATTACATATTATTTGACTATATATTATTTGGCAATAAATTGCCTCAAATTATACGGAATTAGTACAACTATTACAAAATATAGGTTTTTAGAATATTGCAAATTGCAATTTATATCTAATTTATGAATTTACGAATTTAAACAAAATATTCCTCTTAAAATATAGGTATAAATAGACTAATTTTGAATAAATTTTATTATTAAGTAAGCTGCATATATAATGTATAAGGCAATGGATAAAGTTATGGGTAAGGCGGCGGAAATAAGTTCCTCACGCTGGAGAAACAACGAGGTAGATGATGCTGTTATTAGGCAGGTGTATTGCTATCGTACTCGTAAAATTCTAGCGCAGAAAGGCGACATAATAGACATTCTGCAGGACTGGCTGGAGATGAAGCGGGAGGATATATCACATTCCGATATGCCTGAACGTCCAACCGATACAGTTGTGGAGGCTCGGTGTTTTGAGGAATGAATAGTCAGACCGCCAACTGAAACTGTCCGTTTATTCAAATCACAACTGTATTCTTTTATACCGTTGTGTGAATAACACGGCAGTTGATGTACGGTGTCAATTGGTTAACAATGTGACAATATCCCACGAACCACCATTTGAACCAGGCGGTCGCACGAGTGTGGTGGGTGCTGTGCCCTATGGGAGGCAAACCACAACGGGACGTTTTCCAAGACACCGTCCGCCGGTGTTGTTCTTACCATAGTCCATGGTGAGCGGTCAATAGATGTGAAGCGAGCCGGCAGCGAAACCGCTGCGATGTAAGTGGAGGCGTCATAATCCTCAACCCGCTATGGTAGTCTACCCAAGATGTTAATTTCCAACGGTTATCATACCAGGTGCTGCAACCTCCCCAATGCCACCTTTTGCACATCCCCTTAAAAAATAGTAAGAAGCACTTTAATGACTAATTCCTAATTTGAGGTAATTCATGAGCCACATTCCCTATCCAATGCGCTTCGTTGCCTTCATATTTTTTTTAGTAGTCAAGCAGAAGTAACGATTTCGCCTTGGTCACCGCTATTTACAACTCAATCTAAGGGTATTTACAATTAGTTTATCTAAATTTTATGAAAAAATATATTTATCTGATATGAAAAAATATATTTATCTAATGTAAATAAATATTTCCAATAAATAAATATGTATATATTATTGTAAGTAAATAAGTGAATTTATATAAAATCTAAATATTGCAAAGAATTAATAAAACGCCCTTAATCCAAGCTGAACGTGGCCCCTCACGAAAGTCTTTTATGCCATCGATAACCTTTTCAAATACCAGCAACTGGGACCATCTGGGCGGACCGGGAGTGGTCGTGAACGGTTGCATTCCCGCCTGGACTGAGGACTCCGTGCTAACAACACTCCGGCTGCCGATGTTGAGCGACTTTATGTAGCTGGGCTGACAAGCAGTACCAAGGATAAGTTAACAAATGCGTAAAAGCACAATCAACACGTATTCAATAAAAAAAAGGCGGCAGGAAATCTAGTATGACACTGTTTGAGAAACGAAATTTAACTTACAATAATGAATAAAGATGAAACATTTGATTTAGAATTAAATACAAACATTTGACCAAAGGATGAAAAAATTAAGATTTAAAAGTTAAATACAAACATTTGATAAAGGATGAACAAATTAGATTTAAAGTTAAATACAAACATTTGACCAAAGGATTAAAAGGAAAAACAAAAACAGATTTAAAGTTAAATACAAACATTTGATCAAAGGATGAAAAGTATGAAAAAAATATTTAAAAGTTAAATACAAACATTTGACAAAGGATGAATAAATTAGATTTAGAGTTAAATACAAACATTTGATCAATTAAATACTGTAAGTTTTTAAATTTCAAATGAAATAAACAAAACAGAATGATTAATTTTAGGAAACAATCATAATTGGTGCTAATAATCTGCACCTACTTATAAAACAACAAATTAACTATCTGCTTTTGCCTAAAGTCACTCAACCAAACAGCGAGGGCGGCGTAAATTCTCAACAACTATAAAATATATGGCAAAAATATTAAACACGTATCAAAAAAAACTTGGTCAGTTCAATACAAATCTAAGGTCACAACACAAGTCGAAGACTAAATGAGGTTCTTTGTAACTTTGCTATTGATTTTTACCTATATCAAAGCCATTTGACCTCATCTTTGTATTGAACGATTCAGATCCCACTGACGATTTGAACAGAATACACTAAAACTTTAATTAAAACACCTAACTTCAAATAAATGCGTGGAGGAGGGAGATGTGGTAAAAGTATGAGGGCAACATAAGACATGGAACGACAACGAGTACGCAACGCAAGATAATGCTGTTTTCAAATAATTACATCAAACATTTAAATTAAGTATACAAGGATTTATCACAATAATTCGAAATGATTACTCTGTTCCACTTTTCATGAGTCCTCAGGTGTTCGCAGTTGGCAGAGGAAAAACACCGTCAATGCGCCCTATTTACTTCTTGCTCGCACGACACCTCCGTCACACTTTATGCGACCGAGAAATAATAGAGCTGTGGCAATGTTGCAGGTGTAAGTTGTATAGTTCTACCATCGAGGTCCGATCTTGTGAAAACAAAGTTGTAAATCGTCAGCGGGTACATCAAAACGGAACTGATAATTTACAGAATTGAAACCAATTCTAGGCAACCGAACTGTTACTTGGTGGGGGCCCCAGAGGTTTTGGATAACACTTAACACTCGGCCCAAGGCACTTACAAAATTGTCCTACAATATTTATATTTACCGACTTGCCGCGTTCCAGCCGTCGGGCTAATTCAACCGACATTATCACTCGCGGTTGGTTTAGCCCAACGGAGTCTTCCAGCATTTGTTACTCCGACACCTCTGGGACATCATCATATTATAAATAACTAGCTCTTTTAAATTACTATATTATTTCGTAAGGCAACTATTGACACAAGAAGAAAGCAAACAAGGCCAACGAGGTTAACAAAGTTTAAAACAAATCAAGTTCTGTGGGAAATAATAAACAACCAACAAGTAGGTAGGTTTGTCAAGTGAAAAAGTTATAATACATTCAATTTGGGACTAAAATATTCGATCGCAAAAGGACAGTCCGAAATTATGCTGGAGCTTGGTGTTAAGCTTTATTAAAGAAGGGCCTAAACATATAATATTACGTTCTTTGTACCTATTTTAAACAAGAAGCGCATCTCCAAACCATTTCATTCCAGATGGGGTCACATTTCTTTAGACATTTCCTTCGCTCGCATTGCGCTCTTTGTCCAAAACGGTGCACTTAGCTTTGCTATATAGTAATTGAGGAATGGAAGCATTCACTCCCTTTCAGTCGAACGGGGAATGGGTCAGGCAGGTTTAAAGGAAAACAAGGAAACTATGCTATCACAACACGAAGGACCAGTGCTCAAGGCATAAATAATTGAGTAAATATGCTATGCCAGCACTAGACAGAAGGGTTTAGGAGGCTTGACCTATGCCACACTGCATGTCCTGCACCATGGTGGGCGTCTGGGGTAAAAGGGTCAGTAGAGGGGGTAGCAAAGATAAGTTATTTTAACTAATCATGCTTCAGCCCGAAGAAAGAGCTGCAGCGAAGGCAACCAGGAGTGGTTGCAGAAAATATAAGTTAGAACATTATTTTCGAATGAGAGTCGAAACTATAGAAAGAGGGCTAAACTTGAGCGGGGCTCTGAAATCGATCGTTCAACTGGCAGGGGCGTGAGGGTTCCCATAGCTCAGTAACAGTTCGTTCTGTTGCCTCCTATCCTATAACACCTAACAACGAGAAACTTAATAGAACTCAAAAGTGCTGTCACATCAGGTGGCCACATCGTCGTTGGTCGACTCGAACTCCAGTTTGACGTCGCTACCAAGTCCGTCGACATCCTCATTCTCAGAAGCGTTTAGCATGTTAAGCGTTACCTGAAATTTCATAAATTATTACCAAATGGAAAGAGCTCCACTCTTTAAGCCTTTGCCTAGTAGTGGGTATACCTACAATTGCAATAACGAGTATGGTATGAGAGATTAGATTCAAGTTAATAAAGAGCTTCAACAACTAGTGAAATTGTCTAATGGATTCATGAAGGTTTTTGCTGTATAATTATTAAAAAATGACTTAGTTTTTTAACCATAATTTTAATTATACAAATAAATATCAATTTAATTCAAAACGTGCAACAAAACTACTTAAAACTTTAATTTGTGCTGTATACTTAGTATGTATGTAACTACCTAGACTAGACCAATACAGGAATGCAACAAGTTTAATAGCACTTATACAAAGATAATAAAAGTACACTGTATTTCATATAGGGAGCACCATTCGAAATGTGCATTTTGATTGGATCCTGAGATAGCTAAACTGCTTCCAAATCATTTTTTTTTTATTAAATGTATACTACAACTCATCTAAATTCAGTCACATGATTGAAATAAGTAGGTACATGTAGAGTTGCCATGTAAAAATTATAACCTAAAATGATTTTTGAATACCAAAATATGCATCTTGTTAATAAATTATAAGTAGATGAGTTGTTGGTACTAATACTACTTACTACATACATTAATGCTACCATAAAAAACTACGATCAAAACAAATACGTAATGAAAGTTCTAAACAAAATACAACAAATTTTGACTGATAAAATCAACTAAATATATACTTCATGAAAGATTGACTTCATGTAAAATCAAAAATCCCCGACACAAAAAAGAGCTAATGACCTTGAAACGGCTGAACCGATTTTGATAAAACATGTCTTAGAACCACCGCTAGAAAACCTGCTTTGAAATAAAAAGAACCGCATCCAAATCGGTTCACCCTTTAAAGAGCTACGGTACCACAGACAGACACACATAGCGGTCAAACTTATAAAACCCCTCTTTTTGCGTCGGGGGTTAAAAGTAAACCATTTAACTAAACGTATAATATATTCATGACAATCATTCATCATTTTAGCCGAAAGACATCCCACTGCTGGACATAAGCCTCCCATAGGCACCGCCACTTCGACCGGTTCCGTGCTTCGCGCATCTAGCGGATTCTTGCGGCCTTTATAAGGTTATCGGTCTACCGTGTGGGTGGTCTTCCAACACTTCCGTCATCCGGTACGCGGTTGCCACTCCAGAACCTTTCGGCCCCATCGGCCATCTGTTCTGCGAGCAACGGGCAGGAGCCCACTGCCACTTAGTTTGGCAATTCTTCGAACTATGTCGGTTACCTTGGTTCTCCTGCGGATCTCTTCATTTCTGATTCGATCACGTAGGGAAACTCCAAGCATAGCCCTCTCCAGTGCCCTTTGAGTGACTTTTAGCCTTCTAATAAGGCCCATTTTGAGCGTGAACATATATATTAAGTTAGCCTAACTGCAACCAAATGGCACCATTGTTTCAGTAAGAGATAATCACTGGAAAACTAATTTCGTTTAAAATTGAATCTGTTGTTATTTAAAAACTAGCTGTCCCGACGTCCTTTCGAATTTTCAATAAAATGGTCTCAAAATCCTATAGGAAAAAGTAAGTTCAGTTTTTTTCCGAATTTGAAAGTTATCCGGGAAACTTTCATAAAAAACTTAATTCAGACTACTACGAACATTTAAAACGAAAAAAAAAACTACCTGACTACGGAACAACAAAAGTGAAAATATTTCAGACAGAAATGAATCGTGGTCGCATGTCTGTATACCATGTGACTGCCAGAACACCTACAGAATTAGGTATAACGGCATGCGAAGACGGCTTTACCATGACCATTTTTTACCTGTCTTCATTTCTGTCTGAAATATTTTCTGGTTTCATTCTTTTTAGATCACTTTCATTTTTCAGTAGTCTGGTTACAGTTTATTTTTTTATTATTTTATACGTCTTTACACCGTGGTTCAGAAAATAATATCAGTAGCGCAGCGCCATCTATGAGTTAAAAGCAGTTAACTCCTATATCGGCAGAGTTCATGTTTATTTATATAGATTTCTTTAACATTTACAATGTTACTAGTTTATAGTGTGAGGGTCTCGTGGATAAATAATAACAACCGCAAGGGACGACCGTAGGTTAAGCTAAGCTTGCCCAGGGCGGTTCGTGGATGGGTGACCATCCATTACATATCGAGACCCCCCCAATGCCTCGGAAACCCCGTTAAGCCGTTGGTCCCGGCTAGAGGTGTGCGCTGATCGGCGGGCATGGCGCACGCCGTTGGTTCCGGCTGGAGGTATGTGTCGATCGGCGTGGCGCACGCCGCCGGAAATTTCGGCCACGCTGACGCCGCCGACCTTTTTGTCGCGTCAAATCAAATCAAATCAAAATATTTTAATTCACATTAACCAACATGGGCACTTATGAAACGTCAGAGCTAGGTGCACGGTTCCAATTGGTTGTTTCCTATGGAGAGTCGTCATCGGCGCCAATGTTTAAATATGTAATATTCTAGTTTTACATACAATGCAGATATACTAGTAAAGTAAACATTCTATAAATCTCTAAATTATGCATATAGGAACGCTTATTGGTTTATTTCGACGTATTTATCTACGCAAAAATCATTTTTATATGAACATAATTTAAATAGCAGGCAAGACGCACTGGTTGACGACCTGTCTTCAAACATTGTCGTAAGTATGGGCGAAGAGAGGAACTGACGAAATTTTTCAAATGCTACCCAACCCAACTGGATCGTTCTGCCAGCTTCTTTCTCGAAGTAGTGATCATGATTTCCAGATAGACATACTCCTTCACACATCTTCGAGTAGCGAACCTTCGACGTGGATTGGACTCAGCAAGACGTGTAAGTTGCAATTGTAAGTGACTTAAGTCTTGTCTGCATTCATGCGGAGGCTCAGAGGATTTATTTCATTTATAGGCTGTGCGGTGTGCAGCATCTGGTCTAGCTGTCCCAGCGACTCTGCCATTATGACGATTTCATCGGCAAAATGGGGATGTGCTCGGCGTTCACGTTGATTGTCCGATCCAGTGTCTTGAAGACAACAGATTGATGAACTATTTCAGGGATACCACATCCCTCTGTCTCACCCCTCGGTTGAATAGGGCTGGTTTCCTGATCCTGGATTTGGACAGTCATCGTGGCAGCGTCATACAAATACCTCAACACTTCCATGACGGGCCAGTTAACGTGGCATCATTGCAGATAGGCCAGAACTGCCCATATTGCGATGGAGTACTTCTCGTAGTCTAGAAATGCCACACACAGCGACAGATTGTACTCTCCGATCTTCTGTACAATTTGTCGAACAAAAAAGGCTTCAGGTTCGTAGACCACATCCATTGTGGTCTATAGTGCTAAAACCTTTTTGATACCCGGCTTGTTCTGGTCACCTGTCACAGGTCTCTTGGCGAGACGGTTTGTGACGACACTTGAGAACAGTTACAGGTACACGTGGCTCTGACTGAAGTGAGATAGCTCTACATAGTTCTTCAGCAAGATTTTATCATATTTTTTAAGAACAGAAACATCTCATCTTGTGCTCCCTGCCGGGCGCTGTTCCTTCTTGGATGAAGGAATTGAAGAGACTGGCAAGCTCTCTCACGATTAGAGCCCCGCCCGCATTAAAGAGCTATATTGTAATTCGGTTATCATCAGCTAGTGGTATATATTTCACCGCCACCGGTAAGAGGCACCGGCGCGCTCACGTCTCGTTCCGGCTGTCATTCGTAGATCTTTGACAGTCATTATGCAATGGGTAGCCAGAAGCCCGAAAGTCTAACAACCAGTCTTGCCAAGGGGTATCGTGTTACCTAGTTACTGGGTTGTGGAACTGAGATAGGCAGTCGTTCTATCTAACACTGGTATTCAGCTGCATCCGGTTAGATTGGAAGCCGACCCCAACATTGTTGAGAAAAGGCAGGCAGATTGATTTTGACAAGTTTATATAGTAAAGCATAATTTTGAATCTTTAGCTTTAGAACGTAAAAATCACACAATGGGTATCCGACTTGTGAAAGGACTAAGGACTACGAGATGAAAACATCATTATTTATCTCCACGTAATATTATCACTTAAAACCGTGAAGGTACTAATAGCAACACAAAAGCCTAACAAAAAAAATTGCTCATGCATCCAGAAGCCTTGCCTTGATAACATAACAAAATAAAAATATACAAAGACAACGTCCCAACTAACAAATAAAAAAAGAAAACTAATGGCTTGCTTAGTCAGTGATTTAGAAACCTCTGCGTTCTGTCCCAACGCTGTAGGTGGTGGTAGCGGGGTTGGCGTGACCACCACGCTTAGTGGCACAGGCGCCATGCGAGGTAGCAGCGCCACGTGAGGTACCGGCCGGATCTTAGGGCTGGTGACAGTACTGCTTACCTGCCTGCTCACAACAGGAATAGGGATGCCGGCGTCTTCGAACGCCTTCTTCTTCAAGGTGGTACGAATCTGAGTTCTGAAACAAAATTGAAATAGTAACTAAAATAATCATGGAAGCGTCAAATTTCTTCTGTCCATGTTCGTTAAGTCAAAGTTTCACCTTGGTAGAATACGTAGTAAGGCTAACTACATACATAATTACGGGTAGCCTATGGTGATTCCAAAAATTCGCAGAGGCAAATAAATTAAATTGTTACGTAATTATATTTATAGAGAAGACAGTTCTTTTAAAATGTCACGGTTTAGTTACTAAACCGTTTACCACCCAATTGGGAGTCGAACTTTAGTAAGATCGAGTCCCAATTGGGTGGTAAAAATAAGTGACAGTAATGTTAATTAAAGGAAAAAACCGACTATCCAAGATAACATATTTCAGATGCGACGTGATACATTCCGTCTACACGCCACGCACAAGTTCATAGTCTGGGTGCCTTATTGCATTAAGTACACGTGCGTTTCGATAAAAATAAAAACCTTATATCGTAGCTCCTGTTACGTAATAGGAAAGAAAACTTTCTGTTAACAAGAGGAAGAAAACGAACAAGTATTTAGGGAGCTCTCCATGGCATTTCATTACAAGATGCCGAAATTTAAAAAAAAAATGGTTTCGAGTATAAATGAGTCCAAGTCCAGCTTGCCAACTACAGCTGAGACAGGCAAACGTCAGAGTTCCGACATATAGCTGTAGAAGGATCATTTGGCGCTTGGCCAAAATCGGAATCTTGTTCTTCAGTACATTTCTTAAACCAATTGTACAAATTTCAACCAAGAGCGCCCCCTGGCAATGTTATTCGGGCGATAAAAATCCTTGTAGCAGTGTAACCCGATCGGCAGCAGCGCGCGCCGCGTGGCCGATGCAGTTCTTTGTTGCCGCGCAACTGCAATGCGGCAAACGAAGCCCACACCGCAAATAGACGCCTCCCACCCCTACCCACTCGAGCAAGGGATCGGGAAAATCAATACAGCGACTGGGCTTTTACCGGAACTCTCAAAACAAAAGTACAGGAGCGGGCGCGGTGAAGCGGATGAAGGACGGTTCAGCGCATGTGCAGAGTTCAGTGCGCAGTGAGACCTGGATAATTATTAAGTAGGTAGATGGAAAAAGATATTAAGGTAGCACTTTTCGGAAACCTAATAATGTTAGATTTGATGTATAATGCAATTACAACATTTTTAATTCACACATTCATATGACATTATGTTTTTGTTTTAGACATCCATATGTCCTGTACTGTTTATTTTTATCTTATTTTTGGTTTTTATTATTAATAAAAAAATCTAAATTAACTAAATTACCTATTAAGCACTTTTCCATGGAACGTCATTCCATTCTGTATCTGGAGAAGGGCGTTGTTAGCTGCGCTTCAGTTTATACTTTTGCAGCTATCATCGTTTAACTTGTTGTACAATCGCCAGCACATCAAGTTATCACAAACTGTCACATTTTCTCATTCGATTTTGAACTTAACTATGAACATTTTAAGGTTTAAAATCGATTGGAAAAATTTGACAGTTTAGGGTAGCTGGACCTGCTGGCGACTGTACTACTTAGTCTTGTGTTATTGTTCCGAAATAAGCTATTTTTTTTAAATCTATTACCTATTATATACCAGCACTCAAAGGAATAAAAAACGACGCGGTCTTCTACTTATGCTAATCAAATCGCCCGGTAAAATCACAACGGATCTCAAGCATAAAACACAACAAGAATTTGTAAATTACTGTATTGTGCTCACCTTTAGGTTTTCACAGAATCGACAACGCTCTTTAATTATCACCTTTCTCAATACGCGATTACTGTTTAGCTACCTCGACAACACTAACGCTACAAGGTAGGGGTGGGAGGCCGAGGAGGCGCGCGCCGCGTTCGCGATGCAGTTCTGCGCATCTGCAACGTGGCGGGTCAACGCCCACCCCCTGCCCCCGCCCACTCGAGCAATGGATCGGGAAAATCAGTGCAACGACCGTGGGTGTACCGAAAACATTTCAATGATCAAGAAAACATTTCAGGAATAGTGCTCTAATTAATGCTCTTATACGATAAATTTATAGAAGTCAAGACACAACGACACAAAATTCGATGCAGTGTTCAAAATTAATAATAGGTCTTTACCTATGAAATTGCCGTTTTGTATGAAAAAATTTAAACGAATTTTTTTCATGAATTTTTTATTTGTATTAATCGAAGTAATCACCCATGCAATCAATGCATCTTTGCCATCGCAGTGGCAGTTTATTGATGCCCTTCTTAAAGAAATCAGCTGGACGGGAGGCAACAAATTCTTCAAAGGCATTTTGTACTGCCTCTCGGGTATTAAATTTTTTTCCCGCTAAGAAGTTATCCAAATTCTGGAAAAAGTAGTAGTCTGTAGGCGCAAGGTCTGGTGAGTAGGGCGGATGACGGAGAGCTTCCAACCCCAGTTCTTGCAACTTGGAGACCGTCTGCTGTGCAGTATGAGGTCGCGCGTTGTCGTGCAGGAGCAGCGGAGACGAGCGATTGACCAATGCTGGTTGGAGATGCGCCAGCTTCTCCATCATTGTGTTCAGTTCTTCACAGTACACATCTGCAGTAATGCTCACCCCGTTTGGTAAGAAGCTGTGATGAATCACACCGGCGCTAGACCACCAAACAGTGACCATCACTTTTCTAGGGGTAAGTTTTCGTTTAGGGCATTGTTTAGGTGCTGAACCAGGATCCAACCAACTTGCTGAGCGCTTACGGTTATCAAACAGAATCCATTTTTCATCGCAGGTAACAATGCGGTTCAAAATTCCTTCATTTGTGTGTCTGTTGAGCAGTGCAAGGCACGTCTCGACGCGTACTTCGCGCTGGCGATCATTGAGTTCGTGGGGCACCCATTTGTCAAGCTTTTTTACCTTGACAATTTGACGCAAATGGACCAATATTGTTTTGACGCTAACGTCGAAAGCTGCTGCTAATTCAGCCGTAGATTGTGTATCATCAGCTTCCACAATCGCCTTTAATTCGTCATTGTCGACCAAAGTCTTCGGACGACCGCGAGGTTCATTTTTCAGGTCGAAATTTCCAGAACGGAAGCGAGCAAACCAATAACAGGTGGTGCGTTGGTTTGTAGTGTTAGCTCCGTAAACGTCGTTGATGTTGCGTGCCGCTTGTGCCGCGTTGCTGCCACGACGGTACTCATATTCCATAATTACTCGAATTTTTAACGTATCCATGATGACGAAAAAGATTGAAATGCGATGAAAATGTAACACTAATCAATAAAGAAATGACTACTTTTAGAAAAAATAATCCATGTTTTTAAAATAAAATTAATTTGAAACTAGAATTCTTAGCCAAACAAAAATTATTTTGATTTGAAATGGCCAGTACTGCAGAACGGCAATTTCATAGGTAAAGACCTAATATTATTATGGGATCAATAGACATAGCATTACTCGGATTCCACGGATTAGAAGATTCAAATTAAAATACATATTCGACATTTTTATTGGATAAAACCATGAAATTAATAGTAGCTACCTCACGATGTACCTATATTTCTTACAAAAACAATTTATAGTTATAGATTGAACTAGTAAAGGCGACAAGTGTCAATTTTAAAACACGAGAAAACTCATCGAAATTATTAAGGGTTAACGACATTGGTCAAGTCGGATGTTCGTCAAATTTGATATTGGTCAAAGCTGTAGTTCCTCAAATGGTCTGTTTGTCCAATTATGAAATGTGCTCACCTTACGTTTTCACAGAATCGACAACGCTCTTCAATTATCTTCCTTCTCAATACGTGACTTGACTACACTGTTCAGCTATCGCGACACTACTAAATCAATCTGTGCGCAACAAGGTAGGGGTGGGAATCCGCAAAGACGCGCGCCGTGTGCGCGATGCAGTTCTGCGCATCTGCAATGCGGCGGGTCAACGCCCACCCCCGAATAAACTGTACACTGTTCAGCTACCTCGACAACACTAAATCAATATGCACGTCGCACGAAGTGAGCGCCAGGCGGGCCGGGCGGAAGGGGCGTGGTACTGACTAGTGAACAGCGTATATGCATAGCGCAATGCGGGGAACGCAGAGACCTCATATAAATCAATATATTATTATCTAACAATTCTCTTAGGGCCATGATTTAAGTTACAACATTTCACAATTTATTCCTACAGTCTCAGAAATACATATAAAAGCGTCGCGGACTTTAAACGTGCTACGTATATCTTTTCTACTAAGTACGTAGTAGGTACCTAAAGACAGGTTTAAATATATATTTTTTCCAAACGCTGCTAAGCCAGTTACAAATTATAATTTTTTAGGTTAGGTACTGACTTGACATACCTGAGACAGAATCGAACACACTCAATTAATCTTTTTAAATATCATGACCGTCACGGTACTAGCATTGATACCGTGAGTCGACTTGTGATCGCGCCTATACTGTTCGGTTACCTCGACACGACTAAATCAATCTGTGCGCAGTACAAGGGCGAGGCTTGGCGAGGTGGGGAGTGCACATGGAGGAGGCGTTGCGAGTGGAACGAACGGGGCGGAGTGCCCTCCTGCGTTCAGCGCATGTGCATAGCGCAATGCGGAGGATACAGAGATATCACATAAGATCAATATATAATTATGATAGACGGAAAAGCGAACAACATCAAAATCTACTAGGTACTTATCCACAGGTCGCACCAAGGTCCGCTCCGCGAGACGATTTGGGCTATACGGCCATTGACGATTTCCATTTCAGAATGTTTACCTTACAGAGCGACACGCTACAGATCAGTGTTCTCCTTTTCAAGACCGTTCTTTCCGTACGTCCGTTCGTGTTAATCTTCGTCAAAATATGAATATTTCAAATTGAAAATATGAATATTCCAATATGAATATTTCGGCGAAATATTAACATATACAGAGAATTTATTTATTTTGGTAAATCGTAATTGCGGCTCAAGTGACTTCAATAGGTACTTGCATTCTGTCAAATCTGAGATTTTATTTTAGTGTTGCTTGCACATGAACTTTCTTTAATACTTCTGGCGGAAGATTATAATATTCAGTAGTCTTAAATAACAAAGTTTTTAATTATCTATAGTAATATACAATTATACACACATGAAAAGTGTCTAGGGATCAAGGTTTTTTTTTTGTTTGTCTCATCTATTCAAAAATAGCTAGTTTGTTCTTCGTAAACAGGGACTAAAATGGCTCTTTAATCCCTAGGGACTACCTAACTACTATTCACTATGTTGATTCGGTGTACAAAAACATTCTACATTTTTGACCAACACTCAAATGAATATAATATAGGTAATAACCAGTGATCGGAGTAGGTAGATTGAACTGGGGTCATTGATCCGAAACGTATATATTACTATGGACATTCCTCCGGAATTGGTGGATTATTAAAAAAAAACCGGAACTTATGTAGGAATTGTATTCTGCCAGAGTGGAAGGAGTCATTTGATGATTTGCCATCCTCAAAAAAAAGGTAGGAATTGTAATAAAATGAGCAATTTTATTCTTTATTATTCTTCCTATTTTTTTTTTGTCACGATTTGACAAAACCCAACGACCAATCAGAACAAAGGATCATGGGTGGTACAATAACCGGTTATCAGAACAATGCGTACGCCCGCCGGAAATACTAAATCCGGAAATACCGGAATTACTTTCCGGAAAAATGGCTTATCCATGTTATTCTTTCTGTGTGCATTTATGATACAAGTACTAAAAATCAATCTACCTACTCCGATCATTGGTAATAACGCACGCTCATTTACTCATTTACATTTCACACTCTACACAGTATAGCGCTTTCTATTAGAATGAAATTGTATTCAACATTGACATTGTAGATATTGCAGTGTATTCGGCTGCACCCGCTCTGCTGTCACGCCATGGCTTGCGGCTATTTTTGTAGGCGCCCTTATTCTCGCCTCCCTAATATCGAAGTAACTTAGTGTAACAATATAAATACATATACCTATAGGTAGGTAGGGCATCAACTGAATCAAATACTGACAGACAACCCGCAGCCTTAACCGCTGGGTCTAGACTAGAAGCTTGAAATTTTTCACAAGAGATCCTTACTTATATAACAAAGGTGTGCGCGCGAGAATTTTTGAAAACTCATCCCGTGAATTATGGGATGCAAGTTTGTCTGGAAGTTCGTCATTTATGTGGATGGCAAATCCCATCAGGCACACGGCTTGTACTATAATAAAAAAATCGCAACTTTGATAACGCACAGTTTATAATCGCAAGGCATTTAGTAGACAGTCATTATAAGAGAAATTTATAAAATAGTTGACATGACGAATTTGAAGATTGAGTTTGACGAAAATGGATCCAGCACAGCACATTTGCAAAAGCCACTTCCTGAAACGCGCCGCATAATGATGATAGTAGTGCAAGTTGGTCACCTCTGCCACTACAGCTTACCAGGAACCACTCTATAGGTATACCTATTTTCCTGGCCACTACCTAGCCTTCCACGTACTAATAAATATTAGGGGTCTATTAACATAACTCTCTATTAAAGCTATATGGAATTTGTCTTAAATGCAAGAGGCAAGTTAGAGAGAGCCCGAGGGTAGTTCTGAACTTACAAGGCCGAAAAAAGAAACTCATTTAACATTGAGATTTTAATGTACCTATAGTTTAATAGGCGTAGGTAAAAAATTTGAATCACGTAATAAAATCAGACGCCACGTAACGTATCGTATCAAATCACATGATATAATATGTCATCATTTCACATCACATAACGCATCACTACAACACAATCACAAGGCACGACTACAAATCACGTAACGCATCACACAATATTTATTCACATCGCGGCACTTCACTTTCAATACTGATCACATCACATCACATCGTATAATCATTCCACACCACATCACATAACACCAGTACACATATTATTATTGCGATTTACTTCACATAAAAACCACAACTTAAGATAGGCTATCCATTCTATATTCTACCTTCAGACACGAATAAATAATCGATTAGAAAGTTCCAGAATTAAAGCGGAATTTCGCAGCCAAGATCCCACGGCATCCCACCTCCCCCCACCTAATCACTGCATGTCTACTACATTTAAAAACACACCCAATCGATTCGCAAACATGCGCAACAGCTCTATGGAAAATTCTAGATTCTGATACCTAAGGACGAATTTAAATAGACACAAAATAAATACAATAGCGTTAGCTGCTAAAAAATATAACAGAGACGAAAAATACTTGCTTCACCTTTAATCCATCGTCTATAAATACGCCCGCAATTCGTAAACTTGTTAAAGTCACGGTACATAATCAACTTGAGTGCACGGCCGAGCGCATCGGAGCACCAGCGATGACCGATGTAAACCAGGACGACGGATTCGCGCCATTGGGTGCGGCATTGCACCTGCGTATTAGGATAGTTCCAGAAATAACATTTATTTCAACGACTGAGGATGAAGAAATATTCTAGACCCAACGCCGCACTGCTTTGTCTACCTCTATGACCTAATCACTCAAGATTATGTCACTCAAAATTGAATACTACATTAAATACCTAAATAAATTATCAATTATAAAGATCATTTCAAATATTAAAACAAGAGACATCACCGCCGGCCATTTTGTAAAGTCCACCCTTCACGCTCTTACCCTATAACTATCTATCTATATTTATTGTGTTCCTCCTTTGTCTATCCCCCGATAAACACCGGACCTTATCAGGTACTACGAAATAATATAAATGCCGATCAAAAGTACAAACCTTATCAACATTTTATAATTTCTCTATCACTATCAACGCACCCGGTGCTTGATGTCTTAAGGCACTGCTCGCCCTACTGCAATGAAATGAGTACTTAATGCACGTCCGGGCGCATCGACACAACCCTGATGACTAACGTGGACATGGGCTGCGACGGGCGGGGCGGGAGGTATTGCAGTATGGATGCGGCTCTGTAGGTACATGCGCAATGGCAGTGTTCCAGAATGACCGCACCCCCCCCACACAGCCGCCCTCGCAGGACCACCCACATTTCATCCCTGACTTCTACCTAATCTAAATTGGTATACGAATACTAAATCAATAAAGCGCGGGGGGGAGGTGGAGGGGAGGCAATAGTCTACTTCCTCTTCATACGCTCCTATATTAAGGCACTAAGTACACAGCACTAAACCAATAAACCGGCACCGATATAAAACTTGAACTAAGAACAAACTATTCAAAGTACCAACCTTCCCATCATTTATTTCTTTGTCTACTAATGAGCCCGCAGCATGTCGCTGTCTGCTACCTTCTGCACTGGACCCGCGTAAGTGTGTAATGCATGTCCGGGCGCATCGACGCACCCGAAGTGACTGCGGTCAATACGAACTGCGACGCGGAGGGCGGGCGGCAATTGCAGTATTGGATACGGCTCTGTACTTGCGCAATGGGAGTGCTCTAGATTTACCGCAAACCCCCGCACACCTGGCCCCGCAGGGCCTTCTTTGCGATTCATCCATTATCTCTACCTAATCTAAGTTAGTTTACGAATACTAGATCAATACAGCGCGGGGGGAAATAATAATAGTTTACCTCCCCTTCCTCCCCTCCTATACATAGACATTAAATAAATCACTAAACCATAAACCGGCACCGATATAAAACTTGAACTAATTATCAAAAGTACCAACCTTCCCAGCATTTAATTATTTGTCTACCAATGCGCCCGCAGCATGTCGCTCTTTGCAACCCCTTGTACTCAGCCTGCGTAATTATGTAATGAACGTCCGGGCGCATCAATGCACCCGATGTGACTGCGGTCGATCCGGACTGCGGCGTAGCTGGAGGGCGGCCATTGCAGTATTGGATGCCGCTTTGTAATTGCGCAATGGGAGTGCTCTAGATTGGTTTAATCCCCCCCGCACACCCGACCCCGCAGCAGGCTTAGCACAAGCACTGTCTTGTCGACGGAAGAATGGACAAAAATGACGTTTCGTGAAGACAGTACGACGGCAGCAAAGTAGAAAGAGTCAACTGCACTTTTTTACGAAATTCAGTAATTTATTCACGTTTATCTTTTATTTTGCTTATATCTCGAAAATGATGTGTCCTATCGCAAAAATAATGAAAATTTCATCCCCCTTTTTGGAACCCGTAAACCCTTAAAACTCAATACGTAGGTAATAATTTTTCACATTTTCTATACAAAAAGTGAAAAATTCCATTTTTCCATTCCATTTTTATACTTTGTGGCCGTCGAGTAAAAAGATTTCTATCGTGTTTAGCGTGAAAAGGAGGTAAAAAGGACCTAGACAACGATCGGTAAAACGAAAGAGAAAAGGACAGATTTTAGAAGGATTTTTACGGTGCGATGTCAAAAATGGAGAAACTAAATGTCACTTTGTATGGGAATAGCCTTGTCTATTCTTCGAAGAGATAGACAGCGTCATGCTAAGCCCGCAGGACCTCCTTAACGTTTCATCCCTTACCTGCACCTATCTAACTTATAATTATTTCTATCACTTAATTTTGTCTTATTTCATCACAAAAATTATATTACATCACAACATTAAAACTAACAAAGGAAAACAAAATGTTTATAAAAACAAGCTTTTATTTGTTGTTAATATTAAAAAGAACTAAAAACTTATAGATAATTTTATTCCGATGGAATTGGAATTACGTTTTCTAATATTAGCTCTAATAAAAAAAAAGCTCTAATAAATTTCTAATATTAGTTAAAAACAAATTTATCCTTCATTTAATTTTTACTTTTTAGCAGGTATTAATGATGTTAAATAAATAGTTTAGTCATTTCTGTTTAATTTACATATTTTTTTCGTTTATTAATTTTCTTACTTAGTAAATTTATACAAATTGATTATTTTTTATTATTTGCAGCCAGAGTACTTATCAAGACGAATCAAACGAGCCCAAACTCGATGGGGTTGCGTCGTTTTATAACAGATTTCATTAAGGCTCGTGCACACTGCACGAGCCTTTACAGACACTGGGGCAAGTGAAACTAAATATACTTAAGTTTGTAAACAACGCGTAATAATATTATCACTTTATAACATCACTTCATAATAACAAAACGGGACACAATATAAGAACACCGCAAAAATTTCACTATTTTATAAATAAGTAAAATAAAGTTTATCAAACAAATCATAACATAACACATCACATCCCATCATATTGGTTCACTTTACATTAAAACACAGTTGCACCACTTTGTTCCACACACGTAAACGCCTTATGGAGGGCAAAAAATCTCCAAGCTAGGTATATTTGTAACCGCAGGAGGGGGGGGGGGGGGGGGGGAGGGAGGTCTACCTCCCCGCACTCAAGACTCAAGCATTACTTATAGTTTCAACCAATCAAATGGCTCCAAGCTAGTTTTATGTAATGCTAGAGTCGTGAGTGAGGTTCTGTAATACGGGCCTAAGTATAGCACTAAACCAATAAAATGGCACCATTTTTTTTTTTTTTACAAATAACAAGATAACAAATGTAGTAACCTGCTCAAAATTGGATTCTTTGTTTCCCAATACTCCCGCAGCATTGATGTTTGTCTGCAACCCCGCGCACTGAATTCGCGTTATTATGTAATGCACGTCCGGGCGCATCGACGCATCTGATGTGACTGCGGTCCGGGATGCGGCGTGGCGAACGGCGGGCGGGCGGGCTGCAGTATTAGATGCGGCCCTGTACTTGCGCAATGGAAGTTCTCTAAATTGTCCGCATTCCCCCCCGCAGGACCTTCCGCGCATTTTAACTATCCCTACCTAACTAGCTCAGTATATGAATACTAGGTCAATACAGCGCGCGGGGGTGAAGAATTGGTTGCGGCTCTGTACTTGCGCAGTGCGAGTGTTCTAAATTTACTGTATGCACCCCTCACACATCCGACCCCGCGTACCCGCACCGGCCCCCGCAGTACCAATAGCCTTACATCCCATATCTTTCTAGCTTAGTATATGAATACTAGATCAATACGGCGCGCTGGAGGAAGTTACCGGAAACTGCCAACAGGGGGAGCTACTGGTAATTCCAGATTAACTACCTACGACTTATTGAATTTAAAAAGGTAAATAAAGGATACCATTACCATTAATACCACCATAGATACGATTTATTTTCAGGTTTAGAGTATTATTAAACAAACATTTACACTAGATTTATGATGTCACAATTCGCACAACTTGCAACACATTTAAAACGTATCAAACATCACATCGCATCATTTCGGTTCACGTCACACTTTATTATCACTATTAATTTAGTTAACTTCATTCGAATAACATTAACTTGCTTATAATCGAAAGACCCGGGACAAAATATCATACCCTAGGTAAACAAAGGTAATTTATAATAACTCCCGCCTCTCCAACGCCCTTCTATCTCCCGAACGGAAGTGGCCCACGACCATTTATTTCCTTAAATATCTAGTTATTAAAGTATTATCTGAAGTGTTACCTGCTAATTCTGCGCCCTTGTACGGAAGTGGCCCACGACCATTTATTTCCTTAAATATCTAGTTATTAAAGTATTATCTGAAGTGTTACCTGCTAATTCTGCGCCCCTTGTACGGAAGTGGCCCACGACCATTTATTTCCTTAAATATCTAGTTATTAAAGTATTAGCTGAAGTGTTACCTGCTTATTCTGCGCCCTTGTCTAGTCACCTCCCGTGCAATATCTGTCTAATATTTCAAGACACTGGGTGGTAGCGGCGCACGTCAGGTGACGTTGGCGAGGTAGTGGCCACTGGGCTCAAGAATTAAAGATGGCGGAAAATGCATCACGCAAGCTGTGGATTTTCGAGCTATCCTGCACATGCGCTTAGCTAGTATTCGAGCACTGCAACCCGGCGTGGGTTCTAGCCCGCAGTCATTTCACCCCCCCGCGCGCGTACCCCTGGAACCTATTTATGTTTAAACCTATCTAGATATATTAGAACGTTCTAGACTCACACTTATTTACTGGAATGAATTACCGGGCGAGCACGTAAGATGTACGGATGGCAGGAAATACTTTCCCGGATACATATCTAATGTTTGATTCAATAGCTGTCGCAATAAACTTAAACATTTTTTTTTTTTAAATTAGCAACATTTTGTTTATTTTCCACTCCTTGTTTAATTTCGAAATAAATAATAATAGATACTTACCTAACAAGATATATGAATTAAGTCGATCATGTGTTAATCGCATCTGTACCTATATGAATAAAAAACATTAGACAAAAAAACAACTGATTTCCAAAAAACACTACAAAGTGAAAAATAACTTTAATTTCAGAAGTCGGTGTCTTTGGTTTTTTATTTTCGTTTCTTGCCGAGACTTTCGAAATTAAAGTAATTTTTTCACTTTGTAGTGCTTTTTTGTAGAAGTCTTTTTTTGTCTAAACATTTTTATTTTTCACTTTTTAGTCGTGGTACCTACCCCACACAAATTCGTATACCACCACGTAAATAACGGTGACAGGAAGTTATTAAAACATCATCAATATACAGCGTGGCACTACACTGGCGACATTAATTTAACATAATAATGGGTAGTGCTAGTGGCCAGTAACAATAAAAAATATATTAAGGAAACATAAATCTTCAATTGAAAATTTTAAATTATCAAACAAACTAAGTAATATAAAAGTAACTAAAATTGGTATCACTCTGTATACAAACTCATTCATCAAGCTACTTACGTTCTACTCAGAGCGGCAACGCCTCACTTCGCGCGCTGGCAACGACGCAACGCGCGTGCTTTGTTCGGTGCTAAACGACACAAAGGTCTAAACGGCGTTTCATGTTTTCCTGCACTTGTGAAAATAAATTTTCACCCAAAACAATTTCCCTCAATTTCTCAAACGCCATATCTCTCGCGATACATCCTTATCGCAAGGGATGCTGTTAGATGGGCTTCTCCGTAAATTAGGACCATGTCCGCATATTCGTCTGCCGTGCAGTTCAGATGTGTATTTGCCATCACGATCACAACTTTAAACACTAATAAATAAATTTATGACACAATTAAAAGCACTCTTATCGCAAAAGATATACCTACCTACAAGATAAAACGAATGAAAACAAATAAAAGCGTCCTTATCGCAGTACCTTAATCTAATTACTATACTAATTAGAATTACACAAAAATACCTATTTTACAATAAATGGTAGGTATACAAGCGTCTAATTCGCGGAATATTCAATTATTCCCAAAATCTTTACAAGGCGCCGCACGGTGGATCGAAAATCGGCTGTAGAAGACATAGGATCTCGATTTCTTAAATGTTATTTTTTTTGCGGGAAATGACTTCTGCTGATCATTACTATGTACAAAAATGACACCCGAGTTAATTCTGCCCGAAAAAAGAAGGAAATATATTTTTTTTACGAAAAATTTGTATGAAGCTAGTATGAAAAATCGAATTATCTCCTAAACGGCATGTTTAACCGTAATATCCTTGGAGGTGGACATAGTGCTAATTATTTATGATTTTTTGGTTGCCAATTTGACGAAAAAGTTAATGCCGTTTTTTTTAAAAAAATCGTCAAAATATTTTTTTTTTTATTTATTTTTTTTATTTATCAGCAGTCATTTCCAGCAAAAAAAATAACATTTAAGAAATCGAGATCCTATGTCTTCTACAGCCGATTTTCGATCCACCGTGCGCCGGTAGTTTATGCGCGCGAGTGATAGAAGTGTGTCAAGAATACAGGCCCGGCTAGCACTAAAGAAGAGTACATTTACGATTCTTAGAAATGCTAAAAGCAGGGGGGCGCGCGTCGCCAGCGCCGTTCGCCAACAAAGGACTACCTATATCTTTCCTTCAATTCACGTACTTTTTGCGTGTCTCATTCTAATAGTATTTCTTTCATTGATGCATTTCATTGATGCAATGGTATGATCCGTGACGCCGGCAAATGATCTCTGCGCTACGTAGGTACAGGTTGCTCCAAGATGGTATTTTAGAAAATTGTAAATAAATGATAACGTTTAATGAAATTCAAATTTCGCCTTAAAATTAAAACGAAACCGTATACGTGTGTTAAATTAATGTCGCTATTGTAGCGCCACGCTGTATACTCATTAATAAGTGGAAAAAATGCGCATTATTAAGGATAACTCAATAAATGCTAGTCAGCTCTTGATAACATTTATATGGGACCATGAGAAGCACCAGATTTCAAATAAAAAAAGAACCATCAAAATCGGTTCACATAGACAAAAATTATGATGTAACAAACAAAAAAAAATACAGTCGAAATGCGAGCCTCCTGCTGTTTTTTAAATCGGTTAAAAACCGGTCGGTTTCTACTCTACTCTTCTTAGACTGGGGATACATTAGACAGCGACGTGTCAGTAAATTAGAGGTATTTTTGACATATTGTAACAGATTAGAATGCGAACGTTCTTAAAAATACGGGAATCGCCCCTCAGATTTCGCCTTCTGGTTAGCTCGCCATGCGGTACATAAGGAACAGGCCCAGGTCGACGGCGCGTTGTGTTCCACGCGCGCCTCAAAGAGATGTCAGCACCAATCGACGGGGTCCGCTAGGCCCGATGCCTGCCAGGGCCGCGGATTGATCGAAAGAGTTACCGTGGCCCTGGCACACAGGCAACTGAAGGAACACGGGTGGGTTTTAGTCAGTAAAAGTCTGATACGCCCTCCGCTCCGCCCAGAGCGGGAGAAGATATCGAAGATTCTCACGCAAAAAAAAAAATCGCCTTCTCATTCGCATAGCAAATCGCTCCCTCATGTAGCCTTAGCAAAGCGGGGTTGTAAGTTGTTGTACTAGAATCATGTGCTGCATTTGTGGTTTCAGTTTGAGCGTCGATGTCTCTGCCACCCTGATGGTACTTTTTTTTATAAGCTGTCGGCCATTTTTACTGCGGACGCTTTGTCCTAAACGTCAATAACAACTGCACACAATAAAAAAATTCAACCTAGGTAACTCAGTCTTAATAACTTGATGGTGATCGTTACTATTATTTATTCACTAAATGGCATCTATTATGTTGTTGATAATAATGAGTTTCAGTAATGAGATCGAGTAGTGTCGCTCCTCAAAACCAGTATCCACCGTCCCGGGGTCGGTGGGTGTCGTCTGAGTGCACGGGAATTGGTACTAAATGAAGCGGATGGCTCTCGGCGCTCAGATTATCTGGCGATCCTATAAGCCGGACATTTGGAAGCCGGATACCTGTTTGACCGTTCGCTTTGAGAGTATCATAAGTAGGGGAGACCAGGGATGAAAGTAACAATTTGCAATTTTCTCATAATATCTCACAGAGTTTTGTTAATATCAAAATTCTAAACATTACACACGGTAGATTGGTCTTCCAGCTATCTTTAAACACCAGCTTAAATACAAAGGATATTACTTACAGATTTTGAGAAAAACGACCAAATGAAAAAAGTGAAATTTGTTACAATAATCCCTACCCTATGGGTTGGTTGTAACAGTGTAAAGGGATGGTTGTAACATTTTAAATAAAAACAAAGTTACCTTCATAATCAACATATTTATTTATAATCAGCCTTTTAGGTTTTACATTAGCCTCAGTTATTAAAAAAAAAAAAACTAGGAAACAACATCTTCTAACTAAAATAATCAACATATTTTTTTAAAACCATTACTAGCATATTCGTTGGATCTCCATGAGCTGGAATAAAGAAATTCTTTTTTATTATTTAATTGCTAATTGAAACGCTAGCTTTCGTACTTCTTTGGTATATTTGGTAGTAAATACGCGGCCAGTATTTTTTCTTCCTCGTCGGTAAAAACTGTTCTTTTCGTTACGTAGCCTACATTTGGAAGACTTGCTGAACCTTCTTCGAGCTTTTTTTTCTTCTTTTGCACATATTTATGTAAAGTGACATGGCATAGCTGATATGAATTCGCAGCGTCTCGAAATGGTACTTTTCTGAGAAGTATTTCTTCTGCAGCCAAATCCATGATTTCTGCAGTAACTAAACCTTTAGTGGTCGTTCTTTTATGTATATAAGGCATTCTGCAATAAGATAAATAAATCTGTGTTAGGTACTTTAAAATATAAAAACACAATAAAATATGCTTAGAGATATCAAGATCATAATATCCCTATCTTTAAATTTTACCGAATATGACAAACACATACCTATAACATAAACAACCATTAGAAAGATATCGTTTCGAACGCCAAACTAGAAAGACGAATAGTTATGCTACTTTATTGACACTTTACACGCGAGCTTAAACCTACCATAATAAAAACAATCAAAGTAGAAAAAAACGGTCAAAACTTACTTTGGAGGTATTTTTGTGACACCGACTCGCTACGTCCACAACCTGACAGTACACCGCCGTAAGCGCAACTGCAGCGAAGGGGGGGTTCAAATGGCGCACATCGGTGGTACAGCCATCAGTGTAGTCAACATAATTTATTCAGAAATTCATTTGTTACGTTGATCCCGTGTTACTTTTATACCTGGTCTCCCCTAACATGTCGATCTGAGCGCGTCGGCAGAGCCGTGGCAGCAACGGAAGGGATAATAATTATAATTCGGCGGTTTCGGGTATCGCCGAAATGCAAGTTACTGCTGTTTTTTTTTTTATAATTGCAAGATTCATCATCAACATAGAGCACATCAAATTACAGAGCAATATATCAGGCATAAGCCTCTCAAGTCGCACAGCATGTAACTCTATTAACTACGAAATATGAAATCGGAAAAGAACAGATCGTCGGCATTTATTTATTTGGGAAAAACGAGCACAACACAGACAAAGATCCAAGTTACTGAAAGAAAGATAGAAAATGTATTTATTGGGACTCGCACAGAATTATCAGAAACTAAAGTAAACACTCAAAAATAAAAATAATAACATAGCAACAAAAGTAAAATGAAAATAGCAACAGAAAGTCTTGTACGAGGCCAAAAGGCCTCGGCCTCAGCATGATGCTGCGACATTTAAAAAATAAGTGTCGCAGCGCTGGTATTCTGACGGGGCCCGCTGCCGTGATGTCACGGACAGATACAGAAAAAAAAACAGCTATTTATGAGTAGGTAACATAATTATTACATGAGAAAAAATATCCGCGTGTCAGCACCCGACGTAACATCAATTACTTGTCTATGCATTTAGTGCACAGTACAGTAGTAATTTACTGCACAGTTAAATTTCATAAAAACAAATAAGTATAATGACAATAAGAAATAATTAGAGATCGGATATTCGGATGTATATTTACCTAAAGTTTGAGAGTTGAATAGTATAGAGTGCGCTTCAGTACGGGAAACGTCACGTTTTCGGTGACTAACGAAATTTTAAGAACTAGGTACTCTTTTATACTGTGTATGCGGGCGAATATTTTAGATTGAAAGCTTTTGCAGAAATGAATTGGTAAGTAAAATAAATATTACTTACACATTAATATGTAGAAAACGGATAAAATTTTAAGTACTTAGGTACTTACCGTACTTTGAATAGTATTTTTTTACGCGTTTATTCTCCACAAGTCTTGCCTAGTTTTAAATAGACAAAAAAAAATTGTTATCCTTAGGAATACTAAATTTTATACAAACTGTTACTTGTGAAACCCCGCTATCCCGGGAATAATAATATTATAAGAAGCCGCTTCCATACTTTGTACCCTTTGCTAGGAAAAAACGTACTTTAAAAATATAAATAACGAAACAAATAAAACTAACAATATAAAACAATTAAAAAATAACTTATTTTTCGTCCATCATTTCACAAAATGTTTAACATGCACAACATACGTCTACCCAGCTCACGGCAAACAAATCACACTCCTGTGTCGATCGATGTCAGTAGAGCAACGGATACTGAACTACTATCCGGTATCCGGCCTGATAGTAAAATTAGGCAGGATAGTTTCGGAATATCCGTTTCATCTCTACTAATAACTACCCCTCGCAAGTAACCTCCCATCCGTATTCTACGCGACTACGTACTAAACTGTACATAGATGGCGCTGACTAGTGGAAAAACGGTCGCGCATTTCTCCGCAAGTCAGCTCTAAACAGGCGCATCGCCATTTACTGAGCGGCATTTATGCCACGTTTACCGGTTTAGTACGAACGTAGTCATGTAGAATAAGGATAGGTGACTTACTTGGCATTTTAACCCCCCCCCCCCCCCCCCCCTCCCGTGTTGCCGGGCAACTGCAATCGATGCAGACAGGAACAGAATTCATGAGGGCTTTCTAAACAGCCATAATGTCTCGCTCTTTATAGTATACATATAACAAAAAGTTTCTGAACAGTTGAAAGCTTTGCACCTACTATGCCCAGTATCGCAAAAGATATATAAATACAAATTAAATGCTGTTCGTTGGTAAGCGTTTTGTTTTAAAATGTTCGTACTACTCCGAATTAGGTTTTTATGGAAATAAATATTGGATTTGGCTGGAAAATTGGAAAATTCGGAAAAACTGAAAGTGGTTTTTTCAATGGGATTTTCGTATGTTTGAACAGGACGACGTCTGTCGGGTGAGCTAATTATTACTAAATCTTAGCCATTTAGCCATAGATAAAATTGTTTTAAGCCGTATTGTTGCTTGCTTCTCTAGTTATGAACACACTAACGAAAGACAGCGATACGTTACGACAACGTTTTATAAATTAATAAGATAAAACAATACGGATCAATAACTGCATTCATTAGACATTGGCTTTGCTTTTCTATGTATATTATTACTAGCTGCTTCCCGCGGCTTCGCTCGCGTGGCCGTCGGAAATTATCCTACAGGTATGTGCCACCGGGATAAAAAGCCTAAGGGTATGGCCTATGTTACTCCTTATAACATCAGCTATCTGCCAGTGAAAGTCCCTTCAAAATCGGTCCAGCCGTTTCGGAGATTAGCCGGAACAAACAGACAGACAAAAATTGTAAAACATTTTATTTTGGTATATGTACTGTATAAAGCGGTTATTTTAATATTACAAACAAACACTCCAATTTTATTTATCTGTATAGATTATTATTTCCTTTACCTTCATTTGTATGAAACAAGTAAAAGATAGTTATTTAAGTTGTGGAAGAGTGAAGTCTCCTAACATAAGCTTATTTATTATACTTAAATAAGGCCCCAATCACCAGTTATTAAGGTTTACTTGTTCAAATAAAAAATAATAAAAAACATTTCGTTTCAAAATGTTGAATCGGTATTGTGTGATTTAAAAAAAAAATGTGATTATTAGATTACACTTTATTAATATCTATAATGAATGACATTACATCTTGTCCTAATTACCGAATAGAAACCACTACTTCTAAAATGATATTTCAATCTTTATTTATAACAATAAGATTAGCCTTGATGGCAAAATAATTGATCAATCTAGTCTAGTTTTATGTAGAACTACAGTAAACTTATTTTGTATTACATTTCATGTAAGATATTGACATTTTTGTCATTTATAAATGGCTAATGACTTATATTTAAGAATTTGTTGACATTAAGAACGTAAGTGTTGTTATTTTTTTTTATATTTCAAACATCAAATATTAATACTGTTTTTTTTTATATTTTCTCGTATTTATTTTGTTCCGGTATTTCAGGAATCTACTCGTTTCTAAACGACACACGTGCTATTTTGACAAAAACGATTTGATATGTTGATTTTATTTAGATGCGCATAAAAGAGCGCGCTATTTCATATAAGAAGTGTACAAGTTCTAGTGTGAAAGTAATTTGTAATTTTTTACACTTTCTACCAATAATACAAAAGTTACAAGCCTGAAGGCCGGGACATCGATTTGATAAATTTAATGTTGTGGTCCATCGAATATATTTTTAACTTACTTTAATTTGGCAATTCTTGAAGAAAAAATACTTAGTAGCGGCTATGCCCGGGCACCCACCATGTGGTAATATTTGCCCTCGCAGATGGCATACCATACTCTCTTCTAGCCGTTTACTTTCAGTCTCGAAAGTTTATTACCCAAAGTTAGGGCGTTATCACAACGTTACCATCACAGGTAATACAGGGCCTGTTTCACAATAATCAGTAGGCACTAAAATACCCGAAAAAATCAAAAATGAAACAGATTTGCCTTGAAATTATGTACAGGATAAGATAAACGAAATTTATTAGCGGTTGGTGAAACAGGCCATAACTTTCAACTATAAATATCAAACTACTTATGACCCATTGCAAGACGTTTGTATACTCGTATATATTATAGTTTTTACTATAAATATTTTATTTTTTAACATTGTATATGATAAAAATTCAAATAAGTACATATAAAACCTCAAACTGTGGTAAATCTTGACTAATTCCAATATAAAATAAATGAAGTAAGTATATATTTTATGTTAATTATTTACATAAACATATTTTAAAACATCTATTTTTACCCAAACTTCTATTAATGGTACAAGCTTAAAAAACTGTTTCTTTTGTATAAAATCAAGATTTAGAAAAAACACCTAAGATTTACCACGGTTTTAATCTAAAAATCTAAATTTGACTTTTGTATAACAACAAATACTAATATATATATATGTATACATACATATAGAGTATTTTTTTTACAAATATATACATACAGTACACTCTCGCTCCGCCACCAAAAAGTACCCATTCAACAGCTTATATACTGTATAGAGGCAGCAAAATTATTATTATATAATTTATCAACGGAATTTTCATTAATAAATAAACAAGTATGTAAGTAAGTAATTGAAATTATAGATTCTTTGTAAGATTGTTAAAATGAGTCAATTCTAGGCCATTAATGTCGAATTATCGAGCGACGGATAAGCGAGAAAGTATTGTATTGTATTTTCTATAAAATCGACATAATATAATATTAGTCTTAGGTTAGTGTGAAATCCACAACCTTCTTTCACTATAAATCATATGAATCTTCTACTTAATAAAAATCTTGAATTCACTGACAGACCCGCTAATATAACGAAGGTGAGCATACGGTGGCACGCTAGGTGTTAATTATGGGATGAAACTTTGTACTGAAGTTAGTCATTTAGACCGTCGACATAAGCATGGGATTTTATTAAAGTACGGAGACCTCTATAAAATTAGGTCGCATAATAACAGCCCAGTGCTGCGCTTACACGGGCTCGGGCAACTCAAATCGACCATTTCTTGGCAATTTCTGTATAATTTTTGAATTCCCGGAAATTGCTCGGTGTGGCCGCGATGTCATATTGACCACAATGGCTAAATTTTGCGAAATTATTTTTATTTTTAGGAGTTATTCAACCGCCGCAAGCACTGTCGTATTATTATGTCTACTCCTGTTTTTTTTTTCTGAACTGAATAAAGTTTTTTTTTCGTATATCGTTCCGATCGATAACTCTTTGAGATTCGTGAACCGAGACTGGGACTACAGCCTGCATTTTTTTGGATACGCTCGCCTGCGACGAGATCTGGCCTGGCCCTGACTTGACTCAGCCGTGCTTTCATGAGGAGGCGAGATGATAGGGTCAGTCGACTCACACCTGACGCGGCCCTCTCGTCGACGACGTGGTTTTCCTCGCCCCCTGTAACCCCAAGTGCGATGCGCGCTTGAGGGCAAGGCTTGCTTGTTAGTGTCAGCTCCAATCGAGCTAAAATTTGTTTGCGCTTGTACGCTTGTAACAGGCTCTGGGTTTGCGCTATACAAGTGATTGCCAAAAAGATTAATACACGAAATCCTATTAGTTGAACTACCTTTTTGTTCGTGATTTCGCGATTGTATGCTTCCGAAAGGGTCGTTGTTTAAATTATAGTTGCTGAAAGAACCGGGCCTTAAAGTTTTACTACGTGGCTTTTCTTTCTTTGGGATTTGAGCTACATTGTAACCTTCCAGTAGATTGTCTCTTTGTGCTTGTACGCTTCCGAAAGGGCCGTTTTTTAAACTATGATTGTTGAAAGAACCGGGCCATAAAATGTTACCATGTGGCTTTTCTTTCTTAGGGATTTGAGCTTCATTGTTACCTGCCAGTAAATTGTGTCTTTGCGCTTGTGCGCTTCCGAAAGAGTCGTTGTTCAAACTATAATTGTTGAAAGAACCGGGCCATAAAATGTTACCATGTGGCTTTTCTTTCTTAGGGATCGGAGCTTCATTGTTACCTGCCAGTAAATTGTGTCTTTGCGCTTGTGCGCCTCCGAAAGAGTCGTTGTTCAAACTATAATTGTTGAAAGAACCGGGCCATAAAATGTTACCATGTGGCTTTTCTTTCTTAGGGATCGGAGCTTCATTGTTACCTGCCAGTAAATTGTGTCTTTGCGCTCGTGCGCTTCCGAAAGGGTCGTTGTTTAAACTATAATTGTTGTAAGAACCGGGCCATAAAATGCTACCATGTGGCTTTTCTTTCTTTGGGATTTGAGCTTCATTGTTACAAACCAATAAATTGTCTCTTTGCGCTGGTACGCTTCCGAAAGGGTCCTTGTTTAAACTATAATTGCTAAAAGAACCGGGACATAAAATGTTCTGTGTTAGTGGCTTATACTGGTTATCATTAAGCCCTATTTTCTCAGTAAGTTCTGATTTGTCCGAGCGACAACTTGAAGCGGTATATAAAATAAAGTTGCTTTTACTTTTATTAGGTATCCCCATTGTTTGGTTCGTTGCAGGCAAACTGACGTGGTTCCAAGTATCTTGAGCTTGACGCAAGCTAAAATGCGCTTCTCTGCTCCCCGAACTGGTATAGTTGTAATTTAATTCTTGAAATTGGCTGGAGGCTCCTGTAGCTTCATCTCGGTTACATTTATAGTTCGGCAATTCGGCGTGAAGCGTACCTATATTAGCCATACAAGATTCTGTGGGATTTTTGCATCCAGAATACGGCGTTGCGTTTTTAACATCTGCATCAAGCAGGCTAATCAAACTCGGTACAGCCTGTAGAGTTTTATCATAACTTGAATCTTGCAAATCTTCGAAGTCAGATGAAGGCTGCTCTCGAATCCTATCCTCCTGCATAATGTCGTCAGGAAGCGTTGAATTAACCACACTCGGATCAAAGTGAAGCAAAAAATTATCTATGTCTTCATCATTAACAGAATCGACTGGAATTCCTTGCGAGAAAATATTGACAAATGTTTCATTAAAATCACACTGGGATTCTGTGTCCAGTGTGTTGCTTCCTTGTGATGGATGTGGCTGTTGCTTAAAATTTTGCCACTGTTGCGGCTGCTGCGGCGAGCTGCTGTTGTCCTGGATTGTACCACTGTCCACTTCTAAAAGACATTTAAGATGTCGCCTGAAAAAACAACAACATGATCCCGTGGTATCAATGATGTGTTGATAAAAATTAAATAACTAAGGTTACTTACTTAACGTGACTAAAATAATTAGGTGATTAGCGTGACCGAAATAATTAGGTGAAATAACGTGACTAAAATAACTAAGGTGATTTCACTTAGAGATGAAGTCAAATTTATACGCACAGATCATAATTTTCCAGTATCTCTATCCCTCTTTGCCACTCAATAGTGCAATGCTCTAGAGAGAAAATTCTATTTGCACGTAAAACCGCTGTCATATCAAATGGTAATGCGAATGAGTGTGGATACTTGTGATCGGACGTCACGCGCCAGCGATTGAGGTCTCTAAGTGACAGAAGTAAATAGAGATATCGAAAAGTGCTGATCCATGCGTGATTTCACCCTTCACCCTCTGTACTACAACTAAATCCGTCACGTTGAAATCGAAATGAGTAGTTATATAGTAGGCTTAAGTACTGAACTTTGCATCTACATAGCTGCAACAACACAAAACAAATTACTATTGAGCCAGCCAGGTACGGTAAGACGGTATGAGCTAGGTACGATAAGCCATCTCATAGTTTATCGAGCCAACAGAATCTAAGCTTTAAATAAATGCACTACGATTCCATAATGCAAATGAATGAAGCTAAACTAATGGTGAATACAACTACAAGATTGACAAGCATACATGAGTAACCATTCTGCGTTCGTATGATGATTTTGCGCCAGCATCTTGCTTGTGCAGGCACAAATTCATTATACAAATGCTCGCATTAAATGATTGTGCATGCAGGCCTATCATTCTTGCAGGTATGTGTGTGGCCACCTGACGTGTTCAATTTAGCTAGCAGTGTGGCCTGTGCTTGAACATGTACTAGACAATGAAGAAAATAAGATAATAAGCGATAAAAAAAAATACTCACATTTAGAAAACCCCACCTTCTGACCTATCGAGGATTCCCCCATATTGCGCAGCACATGCTAAAATATTACTGAAGGTCTACAGGGCAAGTGCTAGTGCGAGGAAACCCTGAAATGTTAGAAGGAAGGGACAGTGAAGCCCACATGCAGGCCGAGTCACTAAATAGAAGTAGGTAAACATGGTTTCTGTTAACTTCATAAAAGTTTCAGAAATTTAAGGTGTTATAATGAATTATGTTTCGTGCTACTTGTGTTTAGTGAGTCTTGGTGCAAGCGGCCCATAAGGACGGCACAGATCCTTTCTTCATCTTCAAAAAAAATCCGGGAAACTTTTTCAATTTTTCTTTCCATAAAAACCTTATTCGAAAACCATTACGAACATTTTGAAACACAAAATAGCCAAATCGGTCCAGCCGTTTTATAGTGATGCGGTTACCAAAGAACATTCATTTTTTATTTATTTAGGTACCTGTAAAAGATTTTTTCTAAACTGCATTTTTTTTGTAACCAAGAATGGCAAAATAGATTTACGACTTTTCACACACGATTTTTCTAACATGAATAATGTTACCTGTTTTGAATTACTTATTTCATTATTATAAAAAAATGTCTTGTATTATGGGTATGCAACACGTCACGTTTCTAAGTTATAGCGCTAAAATATTTTTATCTACCATCTATAGGAAACAAAAATAAATAGTATACTGTTTTTTTTTAATCCCGAGCAGTGTTCAATACTTATCTATAAATCAATACATTTGGTGTTTTTTTTTAAACTAATTTAGTAGCTATTTGGTAAAAAGTTTGATTTTTTAGAAAAATTAGGTAAAAATGTGACTGTTGTAAATGTTAAAATCACCCAAATAAGTTTTGTTGTATGTGGAAAATATATTTCAAGAACTCTAACTGGTAAGGTCAAACAAGCTTATTTCCGTTACTTTAAAAATATACTACGATAGAAAAGAATGTTAAAACCAAAACTTATTTTTCTTTCTCATGTCGATTTTTCCCCTCCTAATCTTGGAAGGTGAATGACGAATAAGGTGAACGCTTTCATCAAGAAACTAAAAAGATAGAAGAAATCCTTACCAAGGGAGATGGAATGCCAAAATGTTAGCAGATTATTGTTGCTTCATAATTCAAGAAAAATTTAAATTCAGAACAGGAAAAGTTAGTTCTTCGTCATTTATGCTCATAAAAGGTATATAGTATCTTTTTATTAGTCAATTTTGCTCTGTTTCAGTTTATAATAAATGTAGCAATATTACCAGTCGACAGCGATGCGGAGGATTTTTTTGACGCCATATTTTAGTTTCTTAATAGTTTTAGTTAGGTTAGGTTATTATTTTAATAGTTTCTTAGTTAATTTAGTATAAGAAGTTTATCCAGTGTATATAAAATTGGTATGTAGCAATATTGATTTCTGAATTAAAATCAAAATATAGATTAATTAAGCCTATATTATCCTGCTTTTTTTATTAAAATTATTTGTCATAACTTTAAAATGGTAGGTACATTATACACGAATTCCGTTTATAGATTCTTCTTCAGCATGTCAAAATTGATTTTAAACAGCTATTAAATCCATGTTGGAAAACAAAAATTAAAATTTGTCACCGAGTGTTATCAAACCTGCAAAGAATTTCTATGTAAAAAAACTGAGGTGCACCATGCCACGGCAACAAGCATAGGTGACTCCAGTATGACCTGTAAGCTGTGAACCTTTAAATGTCAGGCCCCCTGCGCCCTCACGTTAGTGTCATAAATCAATAAAGATGGGTTCGCGATCGATGGCGCCTAGCAACTGCAGCCCCTCTTCACTACCTCCCGCTACTCCAATAGTATCTTACATAATAAAAAAAGAATAAAAAGCAATTTAATTATTTATTTTAAAATTGTGCTTAGCTCAACTTTAATCATTTATAATTATAATAGTATTATTTATCACCTAATAAAATCTTCTAAGTCTTATCTAGTAAATATGCAAAAGCTCGCAATGGTAAGCTCTGTAGATCTTTGAGCTACACTGTAACCCATTTTAAAATAATTCACCGACAACATATATTATTTATAAGACCATGTTGTTTCACTGCAGTCCTCCGTCTTTACAATAAACAAATAATAATGAAACAAAACATATTTTATAAGTTCATTCATCACACATTCATACTATTAAAACACTAACAACAAACAGCCTACACATTAAAAGCACAAACAAAAATGTATTAATACAGAAATACAAGGTGGCAGGAACATCGATGTGCAACATGTTACCACAGATGCAGTACATAATTCTGAACTCCTCTGCGTTTAAATCTTTTGTTGTGTATAAGTAGGTCTAGAATCATGTGCTAAATTCATGGTTACAGTTTGTACCTCGATGTCCCTGCCACATTGTATAGTGCAATTAACAGGCTATACACAAATTCTATAAAACTTACATTGTTCTGTTTTTGATGTGCTGGCTTATCTTGTTTAATTCAACGGCAAAGCGGTTAATGCAGCCACGCAGCATTTCTACTTCTGCATCGCTCCATTTTCCGCTGAAAAATAAAAGATAAGAACATTTTTATAATCTGAAACTGTTACAAAATGGCATGTATGGGCTAGAGCTTATTTAGGGAGGATTTACAAACATTGTTCAATTGTCACTCTTATTAAGAGTGAATGACTACTGAAACAATTACAAACAATGACCTGAACAGTGTTTATTATTTTATTTACCTTGAGGGTTCAGCCACTATAAATCAAAGAGTCAGTAAATAGCGTAGCTAATTATTCTAACCAATGATAATTCACCATAATAAAGCATCCTAGCATAGCATCATAATATTATTTTTCGCTGTCACTGTGTAAAACTCTGTTTATTTGGCGAAGTTACGGCGCAGACTGCAGTGCGGCACGAATGTCAACAGAGAGGCCGAATAAGATACCTAGATAGCCTAGCTCTAAGCTCGATCGATTTTTAGGACATGCGCGGCGCGGAAAGTCTGCGTCGATGGGTGGTTACCTACCGCCCACCACTACCCCCAAACTTACCCCTTGACATCGGATACATGACCACAATATAAAAACAAATAACGATTGCTATAGAATAATAATATGAAGGTAAAAAATTATGCTCTAGCAAACTTACCCCGGCGGTGAGTCGTCCATGGGCTGTAACATCAGAGTCATCTCAGATAATTTGGTGAACGCTGTTCCAGCCTCCCGAAAAATTTCTCCAACCTATTTCAGACAAAAATTAAGGCTCAATTCTGAATAAGTTCATCTTATTTCGTCTATAGACATGCATTTAGAAATTCATGCGACAGCTGTGTGTACTTACCTTGGCGGCGGAATTATTCATTGTAAAAATGATTTCACAACACTATTAAAATGCTACTCAATTTAAACACAAATCTATTTAATGTTAGAATAAAATAAACGGCGTAAACGTATCACTGAAAAAACAGCACTTGCAGAGCCACTATACCACATAACCACAGAACATAAATACAACAGACCATCCACTGACTACATAACGATACTACCACAGACTACATAGAAAACTACGTTCCAGATCACAACTCCCATAGAAAAAATATTGGACACAGCGACTTGGCTTCTGATTGGTTAGGGGAAAATGATGCTTGACAGATATAATTTTTTATTGTTGGCTATTGTATGTAGGCAAAGGCATGCAATGTACAGCTATATACTCTACAGAAACCACCCAAACTAGTTTCATTCAAAAGGAAAAGGCAAATGAAAATATTAGATGTTTTGCCATAAATCATAATTATTATTTATTAGGATTTTTCTTAACTTTTCTTAAATTTTAAGCTTTCACTTGCATAACTGAAGACATAACATAACATAACTTTTGCTTGCATAAAAATACGTGATTTACGGTAAGAAACCATGCCTCAAAATGCTTATGACACACACATTTTTTGCCCAATTCAACCACACTTATAGCACGCAGGAAAGCACAGTTTATAGAATCTAACCACTTATTGCGTCTATTTTCACATGTTGGGAACTTGTATAATATTATTGTTTAAGCGCATTATGAAAGTCTCGACGCTAATACGGAGGAACTAGTGCTCTACACATTAAAAACTCTCAAAAAGAATGTGTAATATCGGAATCACAATCGCGAAAAACAACTTGTGTCTCCCATATTATTATTATACTCTTTGACTTGTGTTCACCGCGAATGCCAACACAACAACAATAACAAACAAGAAGATGGCTGACCGGCCGGCAGCCGCAGGCGACACAGGGGCATGAAGGAGTTACAGAGGGGGTACAAACGTCACGTATCATTTTCCCGCTGTCATTCGTGTGTCTTTGTTCTTTTCCTAGAAGATTACTGGCCGTGGATGCTGCGTATGAAATATTTTATTTTTATTTTTATGGCCTGTTTGCTAAGACCTTTTAGCCAAGTATGATAATGGTAGGATAAATACCACAGAACATACATACTCTTAGGGAGGCATATGGAGTACTATACTCTTTGCCACAGATTATGTACAAGTACCAGGAGTAATAGTAGTAATAGTGACAAGAGAAGACAAAAACACAGCCAATCAGCCAGTCATCATTTTCAAAGATTCACTATTCACAACCATTCCATTCGCCAGTACAGTGCCACCAACTTAGCTGTTCAGGTGGGCAAAACTGGAACCACAGCCGCGTCAGCCACCATTTTGAAAACGTCATTCTGCTGTCTGTTTCTGTCTAATGTGAGTGCTCCCGTGTTTTTTCTTTGATATAATATTGTGAATAGTGCAAATAAAATGCCGAAACCTATCAAAAGTGATGCACGGCTAGTTATTTTAAAAGTTTTATGTTTTGTGATAGAAGAGAAACGCCTTCAAGCTCCAATACTACCATTCGAAAAGCTGCATGAACGCGTTGCTTCGCTTTGCTCTTGACTGTACAAGGATCTTTTGACGCGTAACCAAAGTCAGAACTAACACCACCATCTTGTTTAGCCAATACAATGGGAAAGGTTGGGTAAACCTAATTGTAGATGGCCTGACCATAGCTAGGTCCTTACGGCCTACAAATTAGACATTTCGTTCATTCATTCCATTTCATGATGTCCGTGACTACCGCAGGAACACCAACGCAAATCGCTTCCATATTGGATGAATAATTAGTACTTAATTGATACTAATTAGTAATCAAACAACAAAATTGGTACCTTAGTAGTTTTCGAGAAAATCGTCTTTGAAGGTGGTCCTGCGGTAGTCACGCTTCCTTCAGCAGGACCACCACCAGCGCCGAAACAAGGAGCATGCTACAGCTATACTAAGTATACAAATAATTAGTACCCATAAATGTGGTTCATTTCGTAAAAAAAAACAGAACTGAATGAAACATTTGTATTTACCGAGAAATCAACAATGACAACTTTCGCGCGCTATTTCAGTAGGACCACGACTTTAAATGTTGATTCCAGGTTTCAGGAGCTTGTCGCTTCCCTCAAACCTACATAGAAAATTAGTACCCTGCAAGATAAAATTAGTACCTAAAATTCAAAATTAGTATTCTAGTAGTTTACGAGATATACCATGCCATTGGTGGGGTGGCGGTAGTCACGGTGTTAAATTTTCATTTCAAGATTTCCCTATTAATAACTCTGTGTTTTCTTCCCAATTTTATACAAAAATTAGTAACTACTCGTAAAGAAGTTACAGTAACCAAAAATTCAGATTCCTAAGTGGTATATTTTAAGAGAAATTAGCTTTCATTACTTTTCCATACTAAATCTCCGCGTATAACCCGACCAAATTAAGTTGTCAATGGTATTGAGCTGTTTAAGAGATGTACATTCGTGCACATAAATTTATGGTTGTCGGAATATTAACAACAGTTCAATGTCTATAATTTTTATACCAACTGTGTACCTTTATAGGTACATATTAAGCAAAAAAATAAAACCTATCGTTACTCATGGCCTGTGATACCTTTGTTAATGACAGGTAGGTAGTGTAAACAAATAATTGTTTTTCTGTATTGTAAGTACCTTAGATAAATGATTGGTCTCGCTGCGCTCGACTAGATACCGCCGGAGTACTTGTCAAATGCGGCAAAAAATACTACGCCGCAGTCGGCGTACCCGAGCCAGTCACACTGCAAGCTGTGTGTGACGTGTATGTGCCACATATTTTATTAAATTTTGGGCATAATCCGAAGTAAAATGCCAGTTTGCGTAGTGAAACTGTGTAAAAATAATACTACAAGAAATAAGAACGACACTGGGATCACATATCATCATTAAGTATCGTATAATTTCGAAATTTCAACATAAAATAACATGAACCCTAAACGCCATTCAGTGTTGCCGCGTATACAAGAATCAAGTTCCCCGTGGATGAGATTTTTATAATGTGAATTTGTTGTTTTTGTATTTTATTATATAACCTATTTCACTTATCTAACAAGGAACATGGACCGAAAAATAAAAAAAAAACCCGCCTTCCCATAAAAAATGCGCAATCAGTTGATTGACTTATTACGGGAAAACGAACTTTATTTTACGTATTTCGACTCATGTTCCTGAAATGTAAACTTCGTGTCTGTACATCAAAAATTTTTGCGAAAAAAATATTCGAGGGGATGAAGGATATGTGACAGAACACATTAGAATCATTTTTAATAATGTTTTTTTTTTTTTTTTTTTTTTTATCTTCTAATCATTGATATACATACCTACCTTTCATTTTTCTAAAGATGAAACCTACACCTAACGTATACACGAATATATTTATACATTCGATTTTAATTTATTGTTCATTTTTTTTAAAAAACTGAGCTACATTTATAACTTAACTAATAGACCACAGCATAAAATATTTTTCCCATTAACTCGGGTAACAGTTGAGCAGCTGGTATCACAATCTTCACGCACACTAGTTGTCAATGTCAACTAACAAATGTCAAGGGGCGATGTCCTAAACACAGTACAATAATGAGTTGCCGCATTCACGGAGCTATTGTTTTTGGATAGCGCGGTATCTAGTCAAGCCAATGAGTCAAGCGCAGCGAGACTAATCATTAATCTATGGTAAGTACCTACCTTCTGTGTTGTTATATGAATAGAATAGAATAGAATACTCTTTATTAAGTACACCACAAAAATTACAGATATCAAAGTAGAAATTTTACGTAGGGTGACACAATGGGCGGTCTTATCGCTAAAAGCGATCTTTTACAGACAACCTTTGGATGGATTCAAGGTAGAAAGAGAAACAACAATGCAGGTAGTCAGTGGTGTACCATTTACATATACAACAAATACATACATACAAATTACGTAAACTGCAGACGATGGATCGAAAAAAAACCAAAGTTATTTTAAAACTAATTTATTTTAAAGGAAATTGTTACAATTAAGATTGGTGAAACCTATTCGATGCTAGAATATGGAATGACAAAAATATGTATTAAAATAACTAATTGCTAATGTAGAGTTTCGCTGCGTCGGCGGCTCGTGGCTGGACGGATGTCATCGATGCAGTTTTATGCGCTCGGCGTAAACTGAAGGAATTGCTAGGTCGGCGATATCCATTAGGGATCCTTACTTAACACCTCCACCCGCAGATCAGCAACTATTTGATCATGTTGAGAGAAAATGTTGCTGCGACTTCATCTCGCTTCCTGGTATCTCTGGTCACATCTTCATATGCATGTATCTGAGGAGTTCGCTGCTTCTCCTGTTCTGAGGTTCCAGCATTTGTATCTGCGGCTTATTACGAAGATATTAAGTATGGTTGCGCATAGTACGATGCTGTAAAATGGTATGGTTGTATGATATAGGACCACCGGCTGAGTCTTGTCGATGTGAATAGGGTTTTCTAATAACATTTTGTTCTGGATGCTGTGAAGTTCTTCCAGGTTTACTGACTTGAATCCGATGATATGGGTGGAATCAACTGTTTGGTTAATTTCGTTGTAAGGGATCTTTGATAACTTTAGTGGCTGTCCTTTTATCTCGTTGCTGTCGTTAATGATTGTAAATTCTGTTGTTTGTAAACAGCAGTCCATGGGAATGGTGACGAGATAACTTCCTTGTAAAATATTAAAGTCTTTTCTGCCGCAGGCTAGTTGTACTTTGGTTGGTTGGGGCAATGAGAGAACGTAGTGATGATCATCCAGTTGTTCTACTGCTTCTTTGGAGTGTGAAATCTTGGTGAATTGGCAGGTGTCTTCAAGGTCCCTGGTTGATAATGAGCTCTTGGATACGGTCAGGCTTCGTTCGGATCTGATGACTTGTCTTCTTTTCACAGAGATGGATGCTACTGTACTTCAGGCATTCAGCCTCCATGTACACGAATGATTTCTCGTTTGTTGCTATATAGGGAGTGGGAGGTAATTCCTCCCGCTCCCGAGGCGAATTGTTTTTTGTTAGGTACAATGGATAGTTTGTATAGATCGTAAAAATCTGTAGAGACTATGGGAAACCCGTATATTATTACTATTCTTTTCTCAATAAAGTAGGAACCTGGTTTTATTAGATTATAATATTCTCGTAACTCTAAATTTAAGATTTGATCTTGATGGTATATTGATATTAGCCTATCTATCATAGACTTTAGCACTTCTATATCAATTATAGAATGGTGAGTACTAGACGCGCGTATGCAAGCCATTATATTTTCTAACCTAATTATCTCTCACATTAAATCTTCTACATTATTAGTTATGATTCCTAAAATTTGGGCAAACTTTGCAAATTTGATTAATAATCTCTATAAGCATTTTTCTGTAGAAGTAGTTCTAACGTTGTATTAATTTTTTCCTGATTTTTTGTTATTTAATAAAATAAATAAACAAATAGATATACATACTAAACCATATAAAGAAATCAAATCGTTGCTGATTAAATGGATAAGTAAGTTAAGCTACGATGAAGTAGAGAATATTCTACTAAATATAAGGTAAAACCCTTTCCGTAAAAACAACCACACACACACACATACTTACATACACATACATAAACACTTACACTTAAACTCATACACATAAACACATAAACACACACGCACCCACACATATACACACACACTAACAGACTATATAAAAATAATAAATTCATTAACTTCTAACTTTTATTTAATAACTTTTGTTTAATAACTTTACTTTAATAACATGTTACACTAATAAAAAGATATAAAGGAGCGGCGCCTCCTGGCACAGGCATCTATATGCTTAAAAGGGGACGCCACCAACTGTATAACATATGTACGTGTAATATTGAAATAAACATTTTGTATTGTATTTATTTGTATTGTATTAAGTTAAGTGAGGAACTTCTAAATTTGTCTTGTACAATAGGTACTATTGAATACATGGCTAACGGTGGATTTATTACTATAGCTGTTTTGACCTTAGGGTTCACGTATTCCTTGATAGCATTGATAATATCGCTCTCTAGGTTAGATTCTGAAATTTGAACTGTAATACGTGTATGATTCTCAAAAGGTTTTACTGTTGGTCGGCGTTTTATGTCACCAACGACGGTAAAGTGAATCTGTCGATGAAATTTATTGAGAGGTTCATCTGTAATGGGGACTTCTAATATAGGATGTTCATTACTGGTGTGTACGGTGTCAGTCAAGGAGTTTGTCGGTGGAGGTGGTGCCTCTGATGGGTTGTTAATCATTGAACTGAGATCTTTAATACTTTCGATCAATGAGTTGATCTCATCTGTTTCCTCATTATAAATTTTCCTTTCTTGTACACTACGGTAAAGTCATATTCGCTTAGTCTTAGTCGCCATCTGGTCAGTCGTGAGTTGGGTTCTTTCAAGTTCATCATCCATTGTAAAGGTTTGTGGTCAGTCAGTACCTTAAATTTTCTACCGAAAAGATAAGGTGTACAGTATTTTGTGGCCCAGACGGTGGCAAGCAAATCTTTGTCGATGGTACTATAATTTAGCTCACTTTCGTTAAGTGTGCGAGAAGCATAACAGACGGGTTTGTCGGAACCTATTGGTCCCTGAGATAACACTGCTCCAAAAGCGACATTCGAAGCGTCTGTTGTGAGATTAAATTCCTTTTTGAAGTCTGGGTATTGTAAGATAGGGTCATTGGTTAGTAAGGTCTTACAACTTTCGAAGGCATTGATATATTCGGGGTTAAGAGTAGTTTTACTACCTTTTTTTAGGCATAGGGTAAGAGGTTTGGTGATGCGAGCGAAATCGGGGATAAATTTGCGGTAATAACCTAGAAGGCTATTGGGGTGGCTTTAGGGGTCTTTGGGCTTAGATATTTTTGGATTGCAGAAATTTTGTCGGGGTTCGGCTTAATGCCGTCTCTACTAATAATATGACCCAGATAAGCAGTTACGAGCTTCAGAAATTCGGACTTGTCCATCTGAATTTTGAAGTTGAACTCCCTAAGTCATTGGAAAACTTTTTCCAAATTGTCCATGTGCTCTTGAAGAGAGGTACTGTACACAATAATGTCATCGAGATAGACAAGGCATATGTTATTTTGAAGACCTCATAGAACATTGTCCATAACTCGTTGGAAAGTGGACGGTGAATTTTTAAGTCCCATGGGCATTCGAAGGAATTCAAAATGCCCGTGTTCCACATTATAATATGCGGTTTTTGATATGCCCTGAGGGTTCATTTCGACTTGGTAAAAACCACTTGCCAAATCTAAGGTCGTAAAATATTGGCACTTTCCTAATTTGTCAAGGACGTCATTGATGTTGGGTATGGGATATTTGTCGTCTATCGTTTTTTCGTTCAACTTTCGAAAATCAACTACGAGACGCCATTTCTGCTTTCCAGAAGCATCGATTTTTTTTGGCACAACCCAAATGGGCGAGCTCCATGCAGACTCAGAAGGTCTTATTATACCTTGCTGTAGCATTTTTGAAATTTGGTCCCTAACTTCTTCCCGATGTACGAAGGGGTATCGATAGCTTTTGGTATATGCAGGAATTTCATCTGTTCTTTTTGTTTGGTTGTTTTTTTTATTTTGTTAGTGAATGTCAATGGTACCCCGTCAATGTAAAACACATCCGCATATCGAGAGCAAAGTGTTAGAAGATTAGCTTTTTCCTCTTCATTTAGATGGTCTGTACGCAAACGCGATAATACGTCATCTACGCGATTGGATCGTTTTACTTGCATGCACTCAGTATTGAACAGTTCTGCACAAGTTGGCTGGTTTAATAGCAACAATCTTTTTCATTTTACTGTTGTATTTTATACTGGCATACTGCAAAACAGTAAATAAAATATATTAAAAAAAACGGCCAAGTGCGACGGGAAATAAGATGAAGTTGTGACGACACTATGAGAAATGTGAATATGAATATTCAAATACTTACAACTACAACAGACCAATCTTTGGGGGTTTTGGTTGTGCCACTTCCCTCGGCATTGGGTGGGACTACTGGCGAGAAGACTCTGCTCTACCTCGGGCAGTATTATTGTAACCCCGAGCCCTAGCCAGGTTGAGGTTACGCTCCAAGAAATCGAGCAGAATGTTCCACTGTGCCTCAGACACTAGCTGCACGTCTCTCTATTACTACAAAATAATACGTACATTTGAATACTTTTGTATAGCGATAAAATTAAATATTGATCAACAGGTATGCACTTACTTTGCATGTAAAAAACTAAAGTTTTGAAGTTTTAAATTACGTTACGCTCATCGACCAGTGTTGCCACCATCTGATTTTGATTTTCCCCGGGCTCCTCGTGAAATTTCCCTAAATTAGGCACTTTTCTATTTTTTCCCCCTAAAATTTATTCTACGAATAAAACACAAATTTTGGTGAATTATTCTTATTTATTAAAGTAGACTACACATCTACGTGCGTACCCGTAGCATTATAGTAGTTTTTTTTATGTATTATTTTGTAATTTGTATATTTTATCTATGGGCCTCAGTTGGCTGACAATAAAATAATAATTATTATTATTATTCGTATTCGACATCTCCCTTCCGCATACACAAATCTATGAACACGAAAGAGAAAAATATAATATAGAGAACAGTAGGTACTACATCACAACATCAGCACACCAAGTTATGTTCGGATACACGCAGTCGCGCATTAAATTCTTTTGCGAACCTAAAATCAAATTTTCCCTAAAAAATACCCTAAATACATTTTTTCCCCTTATTATTACCCTAATATAAATAATTGTATGCCCTAAAAATCCCAACGTACAAAAATCCTCTAAATCTAGGTGAAAATACCCTAAGGTGGGGACTGTCGTCAACGTAGATGACAAAGGTAACTCTCTAAAAGTCTACTTTTATATGTCTATGATTTATGTCATGTCTATGATATAAGTAGTCTATGAAGGTAACCACAGAACATATATAAGTAGGGAGAAGGTATCTCAAGGGATAAACTAAAAACTCTTTTGTACGCGTTGCCAGCCTAGGTTTTATTCATGGGCTAAAAAAACAAGGCGAAGTATATTATTATACCATGTTTTTATTGTTTATAATTACCCTTTTTCATCGCTTATGCAATCTTTTTAACACTTTTATAAGTATATTAGAATTAAATAACATTTAAACTCTAGAAATAATAATAAAAAACCAATTTGATTAATAAAAACTGTAATGACAAATTAACCGGTAAAATTACGTTCTTAATTTTTTTCGTGCAGAATCATATTTGGTGTACCTAAATACTTCCGTATTTACACCAAATATGATTCTGAAGAATTGAATTGAGTGTGAGTCAGCTAATATGTGTCACCATTTTATGAAAATTAGAAGAATTGATAATGATCTGCTGGGAATTCATGAAATGTGTCACTTTTAGGAGAATTGCTTAATGTGGCCTTTTTAGGCCCCACCGCCCCATGATATATAAAGATTATTTCCGATTTTCAGCCACACGCGTTTTGCGCGCACTCTAGCGATCTTACAGAGTTAACCCACCCCACCCACTGGCCACTATTGGCTACTATCACGGAACAATCCACTCATCCACCCCAAAGCCAAAGCTAGTGTGCTAGCCAGTCCATGCGCCAGCGCCAGGGTGGCCCGCGAAATTTAAATTTTATTACGTTTTTGCAATTTGCAGGTCTTTACAGAATTATAATCATTTGAATCATTAGATTTTTAAGCTATTGCATAGCTTCTATCGCGGGCCTTGAGCGCGGGGACCGGAGCCAGAAATTCCGTAACGAAAAAAAACCTCACGGTCCCCACTCCGACGGGCACGGAGGTGTGGCTTGAAGGCCGTGCATTGTCTAACGTCGTTTCTTTTCGGCAGTCTTCGACACGGTGTTTGTGTGCGTGCAACTAGACGTATTGTACGACTCTACGAAGCTCGCACGAATCGAGACGAGCTGCTCCGAAATCGGACGAATACATAAGCAGCTGTTTATGAGAAAGTATATAGGTGTATAGGTATTTATCAAAAAGTCTAACTTGAATTAATATTTATTTCCATTTACTTTCGTACCATTTATCATTTACCAGTCGGACACCATACATTTATTATAATCACCACTATCTTAAAACTCAATATCCCAATATTTCGGAAACGGCTGGGAATATCCAAATTCCCCCCCCCCCCTCCTCCTATAACCTACCTCTCAAATAGTACATACATACAGACAAGCCTCTTTGACCCCCCTTTTTTGACCCCCTCTTTTTCGACCCGAATATAAAGTTGTATTATAATTATTTATATTTAAATCAATCCCACTTATATATGATCCCGGGACCCCCCCGCGTCACCTCTTTTGACCAACCCCTCCACCCGTCCAGGACTACTTCACCCCCCCGGGTCTTAACTTTTGAACCGGAGGTCGTAGAGGTATCTAGTTTGGGGTCTTTGGAATCGGCAGTAAAGGGCCTATCTTTTGGCCCCGATAAGGTTAGGGTAAAGCGCCCCATTAAAAAAATTATTTTAGATTTAAAAAAATTAAATTCTTATTTCTTATTCTTATACAAAATGCTATGCAATAGCTTTACCGCGGCAGTCCCCGAGTGCCACACGTCTTTTTTTCTATAACTTCTTAATATTACGTCCATACATATGACCGAACGATAACTGTATTAATGAATAGTGACTCAGTCACTCCCATGGACCTAATGTTTGTATATTATAGGCGTGTGACTAATATATCGGTATTAGTCAAGAGATTAGTAATATTCTATGGATTCACGTATTAGTGATCCGACGAGCTGTCATATGCTAATATTTAATATTCACCTAATCTGGGATTCGTTTCACACGGCACGGATCGGATTCACTCCACAGATTACTATATTACTATAATATTAGTGGCACTCTGCCTGCTGTTCGTGAAGTGAACTAATGTCAAATGATCTGCGGATCGATTAGCTACGGGCGAGAAAAAGTCATGATGGTGGCGATTTTAAAAATTCATTTCAAACATTAACACTTAGTATAATAAAATGTCTTACGCTCTAGTTGACTTTCATACATTTATTAATTGTAATTTTGAATATTATAATATAAATATTGAGAATATTATTTTTATAGCAATAACTTCTCCAAATTTGCTACTGATTTTTTTGTATTTTACAAGATGAATTGGGCGGATGTGAATGAATGAGAAGTCTGAGTTTTAAAATCACAATATTTTTATGTGCCTTTTAAACTCGTACAGAAAATAACTCGATAAGTACCTATCAAGTTTATTTGAAAATTATTTCGATTAGATTATGCTGTGGTGTTTATTTTTATTCTTAAGTTCTAAACACTTTTAAATAATAAAGGGTTCATTCATTGGTAAGTACTTGATCCCATTTTGAATGTAAACAATAATTTGACTGTTTGGGTAATACATTGAGGTGTGTTTACTTAAATTCTTTCTACGAATACATAGCAACGCTAGTTCTGAGAATTAGTAACTATTCTGACTTTATAAGTACAGTGTGTGTGTGCAACTCTTAACAAAATACCGAGATACCGTCTATTCAACAATAATTTAATACGGCTGTGGTACATAATATTAGGTCTTAGTTAAATATCACAAATACTCAAATATTAGTTAAGATATTATAATATTACTAGATGAATATATTCATATTAGCTAATACTGATAAATATCGGTATTAACCCATCTTTAGTATATTATGTCCATGGTCACTCCACTCTACTCAATACTCAATCATTCATAGACTATATAGAGAACTCATCAGCTAACATAATTTTCAATCAAATGAGTTCAACAGTTCAACTCTCCTGGGTATATTTAATCTGTGGTTCAATTGTTGTGATTTCATCAGTCAAGAAAATTATTAATTTTATAATTTGACTAGATATTTTCTAATAAAAACAAAAGAATATACTCTCCAGTAAACAATCACAAAGTGCCATGTCGAAAATGAAAGGAACAAAAGGAAACATTGACTGTTGATATTGTCCTTTTGCGATGCATTATTTAATTTCGTAAGGACGCCACGCCTGTACTGTGGTTGATTTAGAACTGCATTTTCCGACATAAATAAATACTCCAATAAGTGAACCATGATCGTTATTAAATGCATTAATAGTTTTGGTGTCTGAGTTGTGTGAGCAGCCATCTAAAATGGAACTTTTTCTAATTTTAACCTTCGTTAGCGTGGGGTTGGCGTACGATAAAGGTAAGCAACAACGCAAGCTATCATAATATTAGTTCTTTAAATACATCTTTGCGGTCTTACTTTACTTATGATTGCCTTTCTGACGAATGTCAATGAACGTTGAATGTGTTATGTCTTATGTTTCATCCTTGAGTAAGTTTTTTCCCGACTACCGCTGATAGAAAAGGGAGAAAGGGTTTATGATTTTCATCATCTAGTCATTTCTTGCATCTGTCGTATCATCTTTTGATCTTTTAGTTGAACTAGACTGCTAATTTCTTCACTGTGAACTGTTCTAGTGTTTTAATAATGAGAGGAATTGTTACTACAATAAATTTGCAAAGTTTGCCTACTTTAATAATGTGTGTACAAACAAAACCTATGATTCAGCAATTTGCATTTTTAGGAAGTTCAACAGCTCAATATGCCTTCGCACTTGAGCAAATTTTATTATGAAAAACGTGTTGTAGAATCAACAAAAGGGTTTGGTATGCAGGCAAGAAATAAAAATCATTGCAATATTTTTGTACTCCAGCAACCATGTCAATGTGCTGAAGAAACAAATGCTGAGTAGTCGACTCAGTATGTGTCAAAAAGTAAACATAAATAGCTGGCAACAATATACTTATCTCCATTTCTTAAGTCTTCTTAAAGTTCCTTTTTTGTTTCAGCATCTTTCTATGGAGCAAGCTACATTACATACCCACTACAGGAAGCCAAAGGCGTGACTGATATGAGTTTTCGTTTCCGCACACATCTGTCTGATGCTCTTCTACTTCTAGCTGCGGGCAAAACTGATTATTGCATGGTAATTAAACTATTTGTCATCAATTATATTTATTTAATAGCATCCTGCCAAAAATATTTCTAAGAATTTAACACAATATTAATTTTGTTATTAAATGTTTATTGATGAATTCAGGCCATTCAAAAAAACAGGCACTGTGTTTGTTTCACTTTTCCTAATTTATTTGCAGATTCGTTTGGAAAGTGGCAGACTCAAACTACACATAAACCTTGGTGCGGGTGAGAGTGAATTGTCGTCACCAAAAGGTATACATCTCAATGACTCGCAGTGGCATCATGTCAGCATCATTCGACGAGAAGCTAACCTTACTATGAAGGTAAATTTTACATCCAATGAATAATTATTTGTTGCCCGTGACTTTGTCTGTGATCCAGGATGAAAAGTAGCCTATGTCCTTACGTAGGTCATGGTCTATCTGTGTGCCGAATTTCATCCAAATCTATTAATCCGTTTTGGCGTGAAAGCATAACAAAGAAACAAAATTACTTTCGCATTTATTATATTAGATAGAATTTTGTCTTTCGAATGTTTGTTTAACAGGCAAGCACTGAATGTCAAATGACCTTTACTTGACAGCTTTACAAGGCAAGTCATTGAACTCTCTGTCTCTACTTATAGGTGGATGAAACATCAGTAAAGAAAAGACTGCCTGGCCGGTTCTTTGAGTTGAACATTCACTTCGGTATATTCCTGGGCGGTCAAGGAGATTTTTCTGAGCTCTTTTTGGGACATATGGAGAATTTTCGTGGCTGCATGGAAGACGTGAGTGTTTTTGATTTAAACTTGTGCTTTTACCCCCCCATACCACTACCATACAATTTTATTGTCTACTGCATACTGGTTGATCTCTGAATCAAACAGTATGTTTACATCACAATTATAACTAATTTGATGTTTCTAGGTATACTACAATGGTGTGAAGATCATTGAAAAAGCCCGCAGTCGCTCTGGCTCAGTCCATGTAGAAGGAGTGACATGGAACTGTGCCCCAGAATTTGATGCCGACCTCAATTCCGACATAAGTTTCGTTGATGAAGGGGCTTATCTTATACTGCCTAGGATAAATTCTAGGGCTGGAGGAAAGTAAGTAATTTTTTTACCAGTTAAATACTTTTTTTTTTTAAAACAAGTCTTTTCTATTGCCTACTCTGTATACAATTGATAATGGCTACCTATTACTATGACTTTTTTCTCACAAAGCAATAACTACATAGTGCTAATTTTGAATATTCCAGGTGGCAAATTGAATTTAAAACGATAGCCCAAAATGCCATAATTCTTTACAACGCTGGTGGTGGTCGAGGATCAGACTTCCTGGCGGTAGAGATTCTGGAGGGCGTGGTACGTGTCAAAATGGCGCGGGGCCAGATAGTACATACTGTAAGAGTCAATGACGGGCAGTGGCACAAGATGTACCTCTCATTCTACCCTTCCATGTTAGAGGTGAGACTCTTTAATGTTTATTTATTTATGATCCCCAACAAAAGATATACACAATACATAACACATAAATAATGGGCAACATCAGGTATTAAGTAAGAGTACTCCTTTACTTATAGGAGACCACAGCATGCACAATAAAGTTAACAACTAAGCTAGCAAAATAATATGCTGTGCTGTGCTATGCTATATATTATATATTTTGCTGTTACTAGCTCCTGCCCATGACTTTGTCCGCGTGGTAATCGAAAAATAGCCCAAATTCTGTCTTACACTAATTTTAGCTGCTCCTGCGAGTCGAGACACTGTCCGCATATAATATGTAATGTTTTTATTAGACATAATCAATTTATGTATAAATGTGATGTTACGAAAGAAAATATTATGATGTTAATAATAAACCACGCTCATAGTGGTCAATCTTAGGTTTACTTCTAACAGATTTTACGACAGTAAAACCTACTGTCTCAACTTAATAATAATAAAAAACCTAATGTATCAAGTAAAATGCTGTGAAAATTCATGGCTTAATTCCATTAAATTAAAACAATTCCACTTTGTCTAAATTAATTTTGCGCTGGTGTCGGGTGACACAGAATGTATGAAGAAAGAAGACATGCTGTGTTGGCCTCAAACAAATAGGATATGAGCAGTCAATAATGTAGATTGATAAAATTTTGTCCAGAATAAATGCTATGCATGGTCATAAGCAGTTTGGCCCATTCTATTGTTATAATAATAATTATTGTGAAAATTTAATTGTAGCCTTTGCAATATCATTGTATTACTCGCTTTCCCTTAAAGTAAATAAGTACAGAACTTTTAATTCATTCTTAATTTACAAAACTAGAATCTTTCCGAAGGCTTACAATTATTAAATTGACCACCAATATTACTTTCTTTACCAAAGTCAACTAAGGGGGTGGTTATGAGGGTGTATGATAAAAACCTTTATACATACGCGTCCAATAACAGACAGTGTTGAGTTATAAATTATGATGGACAAAAACGTGTCCACAGAAAATTCTACGAACGACATCAAGGCTATGTATCGAAATTGCATAATTTATAGTGCAAGCCAGCCTATGTAATGTTCTGAGAGAATGACCCTATTTTTATTAAATTTATGCAGGAGTGTTTATGTATGTAGGATGCTGAGCGTTCATTTAAACTAATATTATAAAGAGGTAAAATTGTGTGTTTGTAGGTTGCTGAGCGACATCTAAACCAAAATTATAACGAAGTAAAATTGTTTGTTTGTAAGAGTTATTTCTAAAAGTACTGATCCAATATAATTTTTTTTTCATACATACATAACTACACTGATAGTAAATTACAGTATTGTTGAATGTCATAAGGATTATGATAAATATCTTCTACCCGGACCAAGTCGCTAGTGATTTATTTGAATACATTGCCATGTACCTTTTTATTAATTTACTGCTATATAGCTATACTAATGATAAATAGCAACAAGCACACCCATGCGATTCAATCCATAATCGGATATTTAAAAAAAGACCACCATTACCAATGCGAATTGTAAATTCTATTGTAATTGCCAGCCATTAATGCATTATTTCCAACATAGACCAGCGATGTATGTTTGCCGGCAAAAATGATGATGACGACGATTTATTCCCAAATTTTGATCAGGATCGAACTTTGAATGGCAGTCCCGACATGACTCATGAATACTCATGATAGCCTCAGACCAAACAATAAATCAAGACATAGCGCTGCGCTGCTATCAATACAAAACTACACCTTGCTCTGTGCTGTGCATACACGCTCACACGAACACTTTTACAACCCAATTTACAACCAAACTACACCTCACTAAGGGCCGGTTGTTTGATCAGTAGTCAAACATAATAAACTAATAGTTAAAATGCGTTAGTTAAACTAACAATTTGTTAAAAATGACATAAGTACGGTGTTTGACAAATGGTTAAGCTAACTATAGTTTAAAAAATTGACAATTTGCTATGAAAGTTAACCATGCGTAGCCAGACTAGTTAAACTTTAACTATTGTCAAGTGACTAATTGTTAAATTGACTATTGGTAATTATTGCTATGTATCAAACAACGGGCCCTAAGTGCACACATGTTTACAAAACCGGCCTCACGTCACTGTTGACAGCGCTATGTCATACCTGAATAAATCCAATATGAATCTGCCATAATGTTATAAAATTCTCGATATTATCTACCACATGATGTAATGGCACGGCCGGACGTACATGCACGGTTTCCTAATTCCTTGTCGCCTTAGTTACAATATAAATTTAATTGAAAGCATACGCGGCTGTAAAAAGTATGACATGCTGCTGCCTGTTGCACTTAAGCGATCTTTTATTACGCACTTTATAATAATAACTAGCTTCTGACCGCGACATCGTCCGCGTGAAATTTCTTGTTCTCCCGACCTACCCCGTCGCATCGCTTCGCCTGCCCGCGCTATTACTTTGTTTTCGCTTAACGTTCTGACTTTTTCTTTTGCTCGGCTCCTATGTGTCCTAGCGTGATGCCAAGTAGTCTACAGAATATAGCCTTCCTCAAGAATTGAGCTGACAAATGCAAAAATATTTTATTAGATATCGACTGGTAGTTCCAGAGATTAGCGCGTTCAAACAAACTCTTCCGCTTTATTATTAGTACAGAAATAAATAAATTTTTAGCTTGATAATAGTGCCATTTAATCTGTTGCCACTTTGATGAAAGTGAGAGATACACTGAGCCTCATATTCGTGCTCCATTCACCACAATTTTACTCCAAATTAGTTAATATTCTCATATAGTTTGTGCTTAAACCTAAAGCGCCTATTCTTTCAGCTGTCTGTGGATAACATTGCAATGCACACGCGAATCGAGAGCGGTGGTACACGATACCTAGATCTGTCAGATTCCTTCTACCTCGGTGGCATAGAGAGTGAGAAGCAGCAGAGAGCATTCACTAAGGGAATTAAAGCCGCTGATTCTAGCATTATGGTAAGTTTTGTGGTGTATCGTTTATTATGGTTGACTGTCGACGATCATGTTAATATGGCTGGATAAACTTGCTTGGTTTACTTACACTTAAACGAGAAATGAAAACTTGTCTACGAATATGCCGTACGAGATTATTCAGGCGATTTTCTCGAACTATGACACGAAACCACGAAAAACGAGCTTTGTATTTCTATGATTCAAAAAATGTCTAATGTAATCTTTAAATTCCAGGGCTGTATCAAACCGATAGAAGTAGACGAAAAGATTTACGGTCTTCCCAACGCTGTTGTTACTTACGGGGTCAGCCCTAAGTGCGTGTGGTGGTATCCATGCCACTCGAGCCCCGGGAACCCGCCCTGCGTTTCACAAGGCGTCTGCGAACAACATGGTGTGGACCACTTCACCTGCAAATGTGACACCGATCTGTGCATCAATCCTGATTACGCTGAGAAGTATAAGGTTCGTAAATACATCTCAAATGTAATATAGTGGTTGCGTTTTAGCATTGCATTAGCGGTCATAGCCCATTCACTAATATCTCGTCATAGGAACCGGGAACAATAAAATAAATATCGGTTTTCAGTAGTAAAAATAAGGGTCGTAAATACATGTGGACTTTAATATAGTGGTTGCATTTTAGCATTGCGTTAGCGGTCATTGCCCTTTCACTAATATCGCTTCGTAGGAACCCGAACAATAAAATAAATATCAGTTTTCAATAGTAAAAAATGTTGACGATTACGATAGATGTCCATTTAGGACTTTTACGGGCATTTCTGTTTTTGAAATGAAGAATGTAAAAAAATGTAGGTGGGTTAATGACCGCTGGTGCCGTGCTAAACGCAACAACTATAGCATAGTTTTAGCTATTTAAACTGGCATAAGGGGCGAGTATGCAAGCGACACGTAGACAGTGTGGGTACTGACACTTAGGTTCACAAATTGAATTTCTCGCTAACCTATTGACCGCCTCGAACGGAATAAAAGACGGCCGGCAGAAAGAACGTGGTTTCATAAGTTTACGCATTGGAAGAGGCTTATATCCAACACTGGCGTCTTGTAGAAGAAGCTGGAAAGTTACAGTGTATGTTACAGGAATCTAAGAAACGGAAATTTCTTACTACACCCTTTCCATGAATCGTCTCCTTAGACCAACCTTAGGTCGTACAACGATGGTGCGAGTGCGACTCATTATTCAATTTAACCCCCAGGTATTCTCCAAATCAAGCAGCGAACTGGAGCTTGTCGCCCTCTTCCCGTTGTCCGTTCAAGAGGGAGGCGTCTCAGTCATCACCACACAAAATATAGACGTGGTCCTCGATCATCACAAGTACGGCGTTCGCCCCTCAGGCGTAGTTCTACATGTCGCACAGTCGCCGCAGCACGGCCGAATAGCCATCGACCTGTCCCTGCAACGAAACTCGCAACAGTACAACTTTATAGAAGGAGAGAGCAAGTCTAAACAGTTTTTTACTCTGCTTGATTTGTCCAGGGATAAGGTAAGAGTTGGATATATAACACTCGGACTAAATTTTACAGACTAAGGTTCTCTTGCATCACGAATCACTAAATGCGTTTACCACGACACATATTTAAAACATCATTCTGTCCTTGTCATCTTCAAACAATTGAGAAACAGTACGATGTATTAAATTTGTTTAACGCTAAACGCAACTAGTGATTTGTAGTGCAATCGAGCCTATAAATAAGAAATTTGAACGTACAGAAATATTCTTCGTTTCGGCAATTTTTTTATCTTTTTCCTACAAAGGTTCGCTACGTCCACGACGGGTCCGAAAATCATCAAGATGCCATAGTCCTAGACATGGAACTGATACCAGAGACAAAGTTCACGTTACCAAGTTACCTTCAAGGAAGAAACACGTTCGTTCTTCACGTCAACGTCACCCCGGTCAATGACCCGCCCGTACTAAACTTACTGCCCGGGAAAGTTTTGAGACTCACTCAGGTAACTGTTAAAATTGTGTATTTGTTATTAATTGTTAGAAGGATTGCATAGATCCTGAAAGTGTTTGTTTTTGACATGTTTAACGATTTACAGAGAAGCTGGATAGCACTATAGTCTGTTCCGAAAGTATCTGATGAAAATGTAAACAAATGGATTAGAAAACGTAACTGAGGATGACGATTTGTAGCGCCATTTGCACTAAATAATTTTTAATAATGATAGTTTTCAGTTGATAATAACCGCACCTGAAAACGTAATTTATGAAATCATTTACGGAATGTTTGAATGTCCTTATAGTTTTTAGTATTTTAATCAGCATTGCATGATTTTGGTTCACTTTAGCATGATAAAATTATGACTTATTTGAATTATTTAAAAGATGCCTGTTGGATATTATTTTGACACAAGAGGAAGTACTTATATCTTGATTGTGGGCGATCGACGTCGATCAGTGATCGAGATCGATTGATCGCCTCAAAAGGTTCGAAGGTCGATCGATGAACGTAATCCAGCTGCCATGCACGACACTTGTTCGATCTAAATTCTAAACAATGAATGTTATCGATCAACCACAATCTAGTAACTGTGCTTCTTTATAACTGAATTATCTTAATTTATTTTAGTAATAACAGAAAGGCCTTGCTATATACAGGGTGGTCAAAATAAAGACATCATAAAAAAAAACATGTCTCATGCCCAGGGGTATCTGAAAATACGCCATGTATATGCCGCGATTCTTGATAGTTTTCGAGTTATATATATATTTTTTAATTTCTTGAAAATTTTGTCGGAACTGCTTTCACAAGATTATATCTTTTGTTTTTACACGGCTGTATCACATATTTTTTTTGCATGGTTCTGGAAATTCTGTCAAACGTAAATAATCATCTTCCTGGCATTAATTCAAGGTACAAAAATCGAATTGGATTGAGTTGTTGGATTGAATGGTAGATTACCTACATCAAATTATCTTAATTCAATTATTATTATCTTAATTAACTGGAAAACGATCAAGAAATGCGGAACATAAATGGGGTATTTTCGTATACCCCTGATCATGAGGATTTTTTTTATGACGTCACTAACCCAACCCAACCAGCCTGTATAAGATTTTTTGTTTATTATTTGTTGTTTTATTATTTTCAGAAAGTATCCAGAGCTTCAAATAATATTTATTATTTGCTTTTGTGTAGTTGCATGCATTGTTTGCCCCACAAACGCCGAAAACACAGCAGATTAACCTTTAATTTATTTGTGTGAGTATTTTTAGTTTACTAATTTAACGCATTTACTTATTTTATTTAAATTACTTTCTTATTTTTATAAATATTTTTAATTTGAGCTCGTGGCTAATTAATAACAGCCACACGGTTCGGTCGAAATTTTAGATACTGTTACCGAGGTTGGATGGTTGATGGGTGATCGGTAACAAACCAAGACTCCTCAGCGCCTCGAAAAGCATGTTAATCCCTTGGTCCCGGCTCTCATTCGTAGATCTTTGACAGTCGATACTGGTAGTCAGCCCCAAAGTCTGACAACCAGTTTTATCAAGGCCTATCGTTTTACCCAGTAACTGTGTCGTGGAGGTCAGATAGGCAGTCGCTCCATGTAAAATTCTGCAGGATCCTGTCAGATGGAAGTCGACCCCAACATAGTTGGGAATAGGCTGGGCAAATGTCGATTTAATTTGAGCACGTTTGAGAAGGTCTACTTTCTAAGAAGAAGGAACATTATTTCTTCTAATTATGGTAGAGCTAGACTCTAAACGTTAAAAAGGCAAATCGAATTTCAGAAAATGCTAGGCTATCGTCGACTCTATCACACATACAAGTGGGACAGTCTCTTTCTGAAACTCGATGTTCCATATTAACACCTGTTGATCTGTAGAAATCTCACCGTGAAAACGTAGGTGAAGTGAATTAAAAATAGGCTAGCTGTCAGTAGTGTCAGTCCTTATCATAAGGTCGAATGACATTTGACTTTAGTTTTCACGGTGAGATTTTTCTGTCAGTTCTGTATTAAACTCACAAATTAATTACAGGGAACACGCAAAGCGATCACGTCCGACATATTGAAGGCTGAAGACCCGGACACGGCGCCGGAAGATCTGCTGTATACTGTGTTGCACGGCAAGAATGAAGCTAATAGGTAAGAATTTAAGTGGCAACACAATTTAACCAGCTGGCAGCAAACTTTAGGATGTGATTTACAGGCGCAGCCCACCGTAGTAAATGATATGCTGTATCACAAACGTTGGAATGGTCTCGCCATTGTGAGTTTTGACGGACTTCGCATGGCAAGTCTGTAAAATCTCATAATGGAGGGACCATTGCAACGTGAGTAAATTCACAAATTCACAAAAATCTACTTTTATACATGTGCATGTGCGTATGTTGGAATGTAAGCAAGTCGATTGCACAAATGAGCCTATAAGCACGTAATACAGTCAATCTGATACTACCCCAACTCCACTTTTATCACTGTCCAAATTACAATGATCTTTATTATCGTTGCATTATGGTTGCTGTCGGGTTGCTGCCATTGATAAGTTTGTCAAAATCATAGTGATCTTTAGTGTCGTTACGATAAGGTTGCTATTGAGTTTCCGCTGTCAGAGATAAAATAACTGTGAAAGGAACTATTAAATAAGCTTATGCCTCTTGATTTCTCTAAATCCATGTTAACCTACAATTTTATCAACAGCGGCCATATTGAAATGTCCGGTCAGCCGGTGGATTCGTTTACGCAGCAGGACATAGACTCGGGAGTGATATCTTACGTGCACGGCTCAACAAGTGACAAACAGCTCAACAAAACTTCGCTCAGGTTGACTTTACAAGTGAGTACATTAGTTGCTAGTCTTATTTGGATAATAAAATATAATTATAAAAGTCAGGTCAAAACTGATCGCCCGAAAACTAAATCGATGGTTGAGCGATTATGAAAGGGGTGTTACGCATATGTTCTGATTGGCACACTCGATTCGGCATTGAACAACTAAGCCGACCCGAAGCATTCACTACACATATTCGGCTCCTGCCGATCAGCAAACGTTCTTCGGCATTTACTCTCGCTTAATCATGTTCGGGTTGGCTCGGCACAATTCGAGCTAAGCCGAGCTGCTTTTTCCCGAACTTAAAACTACATAATGATAATTATTATGTAGATAGATTATATGTAGTTTTTGCCTATCCCTATGGGAAGAAGGCGTGAGTTTATGTATCTATGTATATCTACATAATTATATTGACATGATTGTGTGTAGTACCCCTAATCGAACTGCCACACACCACACTGGTTTTCTATGGATAGTCCATTTCATCGAATTACTAAAATCTAGTATCACCATAATTATTACCTGCACCATAATTGCGTTACACACTATCAATCACAATCTGAATAATATTGAAGCCTATTGCTAATCCATTGCTTCATATGTTCGAAAAATTTGTTTGCTCTACAACGTAATTAACGCAATGAATGTTGTTGAACTGGCAAAATGATAGCCATTCCTACTGTTAGTGTGTTACGCAATGATACCCCTGAATCATTCTAATATAATTTGTTTAAAAAAATCTTCGTTAAATGTTCTTTCTATTATTTCATAGGTATCTGACGGTATAGAAACAAGCGGTCCCGGCATCCTACGGATTTCGGTAGTTCCTTTGCAAGTGCGACTGGTAAATAACACAGGCCTTCAGTTAGTTCACAACTCTCACGCCATCATCTCTGCGGACAACTTGACCTTCACAACTAACGCCGATGAGACTAATGTACAAGTCAAGTAAGTACCATAGGACCACATAATGACATAGATCGAGTTGGAAAAATCTTTTTTTGTAAAAGACCGGCTTATTTGAAACTAAGTAAAATTCTCGCAATAATTCGAGCGAAGTAAATTTGCAAAAAACTCTAACTGGATCAAAAAACGATTTTTCTATTTATCTTGCGTCATAGAAACTCAACGAAGAAACGTTATTTTATTATTTATTTATTTAAAATTACATGCACAACATTACAGAATTGAATCCCAAGACGTTGTACAGAGCAAATTACAAACTAAAAAGTGACACAAACACATACTTAAGTAGGCTAGGTAAAATACAATAAAAAAAAATGTAAACACAAGAAAAACAAAATTAACAAACACAAGTTTAATTTAGTTGGAGTTGAAACAATTTTTTATTAAAAAAAAAATGTATGTAAAACTGCAGTCCCTTGCAAATTACCTCTAGTTATGTATGAACGTAAACGAGGCAACAGGAGTGTGTAAGGATCGTAGCAGGTGGCGTTCTGTAGTTTATGCCTACTCCTATGGGAAGAAGAAACAATTTGTCCATCGTCTGATTAGCGCCTTAGCACCATCTATGCGCAACTAATTTGACAGCTTTCTTCTCCATTGTTACAGTCACGAGCAACCTTACACTTACGCAAGATTTAAAAGCGATTTTTGAATTTTGCGCAACTTTACGATATTTACATCCGACGAACAAAAAAAGTCGGACAGATTCTCGTTAACAAAAAACTGTGTCACTCAAGTCGGCCAGCTCGCTGTACGCACACATTCACATATTAGTCGGCCGACGACACACGGCCGGCCATTACGCGCGCAAACGGTAACACTCACACATGAACGGGACACAGTTTTGTATTAGCGGAGTTCTGTCCGACTTTTTTGTTCGTCTATTGGTATTTACGCCAAGTTACTGTAAATATGTGTTTTCCAAAGATACGACATAGTGAAGCCGCCTCAGTTCGGCGTCGTGGAACGTCTGCGGGTGCTGGACGGGACGTGGCAGACCGTGGACTCTTTCACCAGTGAAATGGTCACATTCGGCCGAGTGCGGTACATGCATCTACTTGGAAACCCTTCGCATGACGAGTTCAAGGTAAAGTAGTGTTTGTAATTTTAAAATAATAGCATTTTACAAAATGCAAATGAAAGTATATACGGTACTAAACAACTTAGTAACATATATAATTTTTTGTTTTTCTGTCTCTGTCTGTTTGTTCCGGCTAATCTCCGAAACGGCTGGACCGATTTTGACGGGTCTTTCACTGGCAGATTGCCATAGGCGTACCCAGATTTTGGCCCAGGGTGTCGGGGGGGGGGGGGGTGGGCAATCAGAAATTTCTTAAGCCAGGTACCCCGCGCTTGTTTTACCCTGGCCTATATGCACACTACACGAAACATTAGGTGTATGTAGTGTGTAGGGGAAGCACCCGCAGTAGATCCTGCTTTATAGGTAGTCAAATCAATAAACGTAATAACGCATTGGTTTAATTTAAATTGTATAATTAGACATCTATTTTAAAAGTAATTTTCGAGGATCTTTAGCAAAACGTTTTATGACGTCTCCCGTGAAAGAATCGCCCATCTGTTTCAAGTTTTTTATGTACACGGAGCATACAAAGTCCCATTTATATCCATACAAATCCAGGGGGGGGGGGGGTGCCCCCCGGGTACGCGTATGCAGATAGCTGATATTATAAGACTACCTTTTTGTCCCGGTAGCACGTTACCATGGGATAATTTCCTACATCCACGCGGGCGAAGCTGTGGACAGCAGCTAGTTAGTTATAATTATCTTTCTATTTAGCCCGTAAAGTCCCACTGACGGACAAAGGCCATTTGGTTTTTTTACACACGTCTGTCCTCGGCCATTGCGGGCCATACCTTTCGGTAGCAGTCAAGTTCGTTCTCCATCTTTGTTTTGGTCTTAATTTTACCAACCTATTATTGATCCACTGCAGGGCAAAGGCCTCTTCTCCTTCAGAGAAGGCTTTGATCACCACGCTTGCTCAAGACGGGTTACCGATTTCAGACTTGTTTTTATTGTGAGTCCAGGTTACCTCATGATGTTTTTCTTCACCGATAAATAAAATGTCCTAGATAAACTCAGAAAGTACATATGAATGGAATAAATCACATTTGTACTTGCCATGATTATAAGTAAAGTAACATTACTGGGAAAAATACATGATCAGTTGCGTCATCCCTTAAAATCCCTATCGTATGTGGATGTTAGTTACGGCGTCAATTCGTACGCGCATGCAGGCAAATATCTATTTGATTGGTCTATCGATATAAATTATCTCATCCAGTAAAGATATAATGTCAAGTTTAAGTGATAAAATAATAAAAAAAAACTCGTAAAAAATATATTTTATCATATAAATTGGCTATATCACAATATTCTTTGTTTACAGTTCAAAGCATCAGTCGGCTCAATACGAACGAACACACTCTACGATTTTCGATTAACGTTTATAAAACTCGAACTGTACCAATCAGTGAACGAAGAACTGGTACTTAACAACACGAGAGAGGCTTTCATATCGTCTCAACACCTTACATTTAAGACTAACCCTCTCACACTGCCAAGCGACCGTGTGGTATACACGATATTGAGACCTCCGAAGTACGGTATACTGCACTTGTCTTCAGGAAAACATCATCTGCAAATGCATAGCACTTTCACCCAACAGAATATAGATACGGATCAACTGTGGTACAGATTGCACAGGAGAGCGTATTCGCACATTCAAGACGAGTTCACCTTCGTTGTGGGCGCCACAGAATGTGAAAATATCACCGGCGTCATGACCATACGACACACTCCAGGAAAGCTGACGGCAGACCGAACAGAAGGGCGAGTTCACACAACTCTAGAACGCTTACAAGTAACAGAAGGTTCCAGAATGGTCATTCCGGCTACACATCTCAATTTCCGCACAGATGCGGTCACTAACTTAATATTCAACATCACACATTTACCTAAGCACGGAAAAATCGAAGTGATCAATGATATCCTTAAAATAATGCGAGACAACACGACTTACTTTACTCTAGAAGAACTGAATTCTGATAGAGTGTATTACGCACACGACGACTCAGAGAGTCGACACGACTCGTTTCATTTCATGGCATTGAGTCCGGAGCCGGAAGACTTTCAATACGTGGGAGTGTTTCACATCGATATAATTTTGAAGAACGATAATAGCCCCGTGCGGGCAAACGATAACGTGTTCCACATCGTGCATGGTGGGGCAAGACTTATTACTGCTCGCGATTTGAGCTATACTGATGCAGACTTGGATACAAAACCCTCCGATATAATTTACACAGTCCAACGATACATCAAAGATCCTCCAAACGGTGGAATATTTCGGGCTGACAATCCTTCTGAACAAATAGCGCAGTTTTCTCAGGACGATATCAATAAGAACTTGGTATTGTTCAAGCATCAAGGTAAAGAGTACGGGAAGATGGCGTTCTGGATATCCGATGGGCTGTTCGATGTCAATGGTAACCTGGAGATACAGGCATCGCCTCCGTTCATAAGGATGTATCCGACCAATGGATCGATTGTGGAAAATGGGAAAGCTGTTGTTATTACTTCTAGAGATATGCAGGTAAATTATGCTTCTTTCTACTCCGTTCTCCTAAATCCAAAACCTAAATCTTTTTCTAATACTATACAACAAATAATGATGCATATTTTCTAACCAAATACCTATACATAATTAATAACCGTTTAAGTTATCATTATTTCAAAGTGCTTGTTAAAGTATAGCGGGGTTTCCATTTATGAGGAATGGTTACCGAACCAATCAAAGTCAAAGTCAAATCATTTATTTCAAAAAGGCACATTTAAGGCACTTTTGAACGTCAAATTTACATGAAAATAGAATTGATTCTAGAATTCCGAATCCTTGACTAGAAGTCATAGATCTGACGATAATTTAGCCAGGCAGCCAATACCAAACTTATATGCAGGGCTGTTATGGAGCTCCGTAACCGTAACCGAAACTATCGGATATCCGAAATAAAAATATATCCGTAACCGTATCCGTTTCACAAGTTTCGGATAATTTCGTATAAGGGCGGAGTCTAACTAATTATCATAACATCTCTAAATAATTACTTACCTATATGACTGATTATAATACCAAATGATAACCTAGACTAGATAAAACCTATAATTAAAACCAATTTATTACATACTATTTGTGTTTATATTTTACTTCAATCGAATATCCGTAACCGAAACTATCCGAAACTAACGGATAATCCGAAATAATTACATATCCGTAACCGTATCCGAAACCGATATAATTTTATTCCTATAGCCATATCCTTATCCAGATCCGAAATATCATATCCATAACATCTCTGCTTATATGTGTTATGGATGCACATCTCATCAAGATATCTATGAATTCTTACACCTTTTAAACCATTATTTTTCTTCCGTCAGGTCGACACCAATATGAACTGCTTAGAAGAAGACATTCGTTACGAAGTGAACTTGGAACCGAAACACGGAAGTATAGAGGTTGGCGAAGGACAGGGAGCGTACACGTTCACTCAACTAGACGTGGCAGCGGGCAGAGTGGCGTACAGGCACAGGGAACCCAAGACGCCTTCTGATCAGTTCAGGTAGGATTTTAACTCTGTCTGACAAAGCTCTAAATTAATAAGGGTCTAGTCAATCTACGTCCAGCAACTGCTGTGTTTACGACTGGCGTGCTTAATTCTTCTGTAGGACTAGATTCTAACCAAAGTAAAGTAATTATAACTTTTACTAGAAAGGTTTAGGTAATTTAAATAAAGGTAGACAAAAAAAAAAACACGTGGCTCATAGATGCTAAACCTTTTATTTCAAATGTTAAAATCATATTATTTTTAATCATATATTAATAGGCTCTATTTTGAACCTGAATCTCAGGAAATATCTGTCACATTAATAATAAAGCGTTCAGTGGTATGATGGTATCATCAATTATTTTATATAATTTAAACAGTTTCTGTTCTTTTATTACATGACCCTCGCAATTTTTCCAATTCTCAGCAGTCACCTTAGCTAAACCCTCTGGCAAAAGATTTTTTAGGTCAGTCATTTTAAAAGTTTTATTTTTCTCGGCTACAAACCCTTTAACTTGAGCCCATATTAACTCAATTGAATGGAGCTCACAGTGGTATGATGGTAGCCGCAATACTGGGACACCATTTAACATTTTTTCTAATTTATCCACAACATAAAAGGCATCTGGATAACCAGCTAAACGTTATACCTGCTACTTCAGTTGCCATACTACGTCACAGGTGTACTCTTCAATTTAGCAACGTTATTTAATTCGTTGTATTTTCTAAAAGGTTTAGCGAACCTGTCTTTTTGGGCTCTTTACATTAATAGACAGATTACAAAATTTTATACGATTTTATAAATGTAACAAAAAATTGTGCTCAAGCAATTACATCTAGGAAGAGTAGTTTACGAATAAATGATAAAGTTTAACGTACATTATTAAAGCAGGAAACTATCGTATAAATCGAAAATAAATTGTATTTTGTTGTAACGTATTTTTAAACAAGAAAGTGTCAACTATAAAAATCCCTTTTTTTACTATTCGTTTACCTTTATTTAACTACCTAAACCTTTCTAGTATAGGTAAATATAGCACCATAATATATTTGCTTGCTGATGAGTGTTTTGTTGTTTTTTCTTTTTTTGGGTTTTTCCATCAGGAATTTCTCTCTAGTAGCCTGGAGTCTCGATCAGTGTCCGGTTGATAGCAATAGGCTCAGCCCCTGTTACATGGGATATAACATAACTGGCGAAATGTGGGTGTACTATAGGTAAACCTCTGCCCAACCCTTCGGGGAAACAAGGCACAAAGGGCCAGAAACAATTATGCTTATGATGTTATGTTTCTAGGTTCAAAGTGATGTGCCTAGACACGTGGGGCGAGGGTGTGTACGTGATAAAGATATTTCCGTCCAGCTATTGGGAGCCGCTGCGGGTGACCACGAACTTGCCTCTGATTGTCGAGGAATCTACCAGTGTTAATGTTACTAAGGAGATCTTGGAGGTAAATATAGTTGTTGGTTGTATTTCCTGTTAAGTAAAGTATCCTAATAATGAGGCACATACCTTGTTATGGTTTTTTGTGCTAAATAATTCCAGAAGGTGACACTTAAGATATTGTCCTCTGTATAATTTAGGCCGGTAATCAGAGTCGCTAATTGGGACTTGTTGATTATTCACGTTAATCGACAGGTATAAGAACACTGTCATAAAAAATATGACAGATTAAAATCATTTAAAATTTATTCGTAGTGGTATTTAATTGGTTTTTGGGTGACGTCTCTGAGGGTGGAAATTGGTGAGTTCATTGTTATATGGGGTACCCACTTGTAAAAACAAATGTAAGTAAAAAAAAAAAAAACTGGCCACCGACAGCCACCGTTCCTAACACCTGTCAGTTGGATACGATTAGCAACAAATAAAGTATTAATTCGTAAAACAATACTCAATACTCAATCATTTATTGCATTCCACAATATGCTTAGGTGGTAATTTAACATTAGTTGTAGGTACCAATCGTGGACCCTGTCGGGCACAGCAAAATAGAAATTTGAAGGAAGAGGACATATTTATACATGCAAAAAAAAATACTTATTCTAAGTAAAATTAGAGATAACATTCTATTAATTATTAATTAAATTAATTAAATCTAAATTTTTATTATTCATTTATATTATTATGTCAGTTCTATGGATTTTTCAATTAAATATTCATTTATACTGTAATAAAATTTATTTAGTAATACTTTTTTTATTTATTAGTAAAAATAGCAATTTTTCCCTCATTTCTGAGCTTGTTCCCAACGAGTCACACCTCAACGGGTAACAGTGTGACTCGTTGGGAATGTTTTGGATAATAATTCCCAACGAGTCACAGTTACTGTTACACTGTTACTCGTTGGGATGATCCCACCTTGATTTAGGGTATCAATACATCTATCGCCACGAAATATTTTCGTTCTCAGATAAACAAAAATTGTTCCCAGGTATTTGGTACAACTTGGGGCACCCCGACTCGGACAGGTTAGGTTAGAAGGGGACGGCGGGGTCTGAAAGACCCCGCCGTCCCCTTCGTGGTTATTTTTTTTTAAACCGCCCAGAAGTAGGAGTCCCGCGAAGCGGGACTCCGTCGGCTACGCCTCATTATTGTTGAAATACTTATTAGGACACACCTATTATAATACATACAAAAACATTTATTTGGTACTAGACCTTATATCTCAGGATTTTAGGTGATTTATTGTGGAACTGATTTTGCATTGTTTGGTGACTACATTTTGGTGACAGATCTACTATTTTGAGGACAAACCCTATTATTTAAGAAACACAAAACTAATTAAATTGGTGATAGCTTAAATGATACCCTAAATCAAGGTGGGATCATCCCAACGAGTAACAGTGTAACAGTAACTGTGACTCGTTGGGAATTATTATCCAAAACATTCCCAACGAGTCACACTGTTACCCGTTGAGGTGTGACTCGTTGGGAACAAGCGCATTTCTGAGCACCTCGGGTAGTTTATTGTAGATTTTTATCGACATAACCAGTGGACTAGATGAGTGCATTTTTAAACGGGATGTCGGTAGGTTTAATCGTGATTTGTGACGGAGTGTGTATCTAGTTTGTATGTCTTCTCGTTTAGTATAAAAGTCTTAGTGTGTGTGTGCGAATTTACAGATTTCCAGTATGTATAAAGAAGGAACAGTTAGAATTTTAAGGTTTTTGAAATGGGGTTTGCAGCTATCGGTTTGTTTTAAATTAACTAAAATCCGAAGTAACTTTTTTTGAGTTGTGAACAGCGCCGGTGTGTCTGTGCTATTTCCCCACATTATTACGCCGTAGCTAAGCCATGCATGAGAATAGGCATAGTAGGTGACCAGAGCAGTTTGCAAGTTTGTGGTCTTTTTTATTTCTCTATAAGCGTACAGAAATTTGGAAAGTTTGGATTTAATTTTTGTACGTGTGATTTCCAATTGATGTTTATATCTATAGTTAAGCCTAATAGTGGGAATTCATTTACTGATTCTATTTCGTGGTTGTTAAAAGAAAAATTTACATAGAGAGGGTGTTTTTGGTGGGGGTGAAAAGTTATTAATTTAGTTTTAGCAAAATTGATTTCCAAATTATGTTCATTCATCCAGGTGATTGTTTTGGTAAATATATTATTAAGGGTATTATTTAATTGTCCGTTATCTTGACAAGGAGTAAGAATCGAAATATCATCCGCAAACAAAACGCATGGTCCGGATTCCTTTATGGTTTTTGGCAGATCATTGTTATTCAGCACTTATTCTGTTGTAATTCTTTCACAGTTATTTTACTCCTGATTTTGCATCACAGTGATCTTTATTCAAAGTCAAATCATTTATTTCAAATAGTGTGCCTATTTGAAATAAAAGGCACTTTTGAACGTCAAAATTTACAAGAAAATAGAATTGATTCTAGTTGCCCCTTCCAAAGGGTAGTTTCGTATGGAGAAGAATGGGCAAGAAACTCCACCGTTACTCTTTTAAAAGGTTTTACAATATTATGTATACATTAATTATATTATTATTATGTGAAGACGAAGCACCTAGAATAAAATTACTATACCACAAAAGGTAAAAGAATTAAATATAAAGCAATGACAGGTAAATTAATTATGTGATAGATACATGATGCTCACATATATACAAATATTGAAAAGTAGATGATTTTTCTAAATTTTTATTGTAGTATATATATATATATAAGGCTGAGGTCAGATGTAAAATAACTCTGGAAGGAATGTTTATAAATCACAGGTGTCAGGAACACATTTTCTTATCGGTAGTTGTGATACGAATGACACAACTGGCACGGGATAAGTTTTATAAGGCTTATAAGTCCTATAAAACTTAACCCGTACAAGGTATCACAATATTAATTCTATTACGTTAGACGAACTATTAAATAGATTACTTGTTTACATCCGAATATATTTGCAAAACTTTTATCCCCTGTTCCACAGGTAATGCATCCCCAAATCGAGCCATCAAACATAGTGTACCAAGTAACAGACGGGCCTTATCACGGCTGGCTCGAAATCACCACAACACCGGGCACCCTCGAACTTGAAAACTACAATGAAGAGCCAGTCCACATAAAAGTCTTCGACCAGTCTATCATTAACGCAAACCGGCTAGTTTACGTCCAGTCCGGGGTTAATCGAACGCGTGACAGAATACGAATGGACGTCACGAATGGGATAGTTTGGCTTCGGGACGTAGAACTAAACGTTGTCATCATCCCGGAACATTTCTACGTGTATGCTACAAACCTGACTGTTGTCGAAGGTGAAGCTGTCAGCGTAAAGCCAGATTTGTTCAGAACTGTCACAGAGTATTATAGAGGAAAGGTCGTAGCGTATAAAGTGGTCGAGAAACCGAAGTATGGCAAGATTGTGATGACTGACCAGGAACTCAACTTGTTGCCGGTGTTGAAACTCAATTCTGGAAATATTCAGGTGGGTGTGGCTAGAAGTAAATAGCAAATTCTTCTTGCACTGAAATTTTGTGATTTGTCTTTTTCCCGGTTTCTATTGACTTCTCAATAGCTATTGATTTGATATAATGTTATCTATTTAAGATTTTTAGCAAAGTGCTTTCTTAACGGAGTTTTCAGAAACTCAGTGTATCAATATAACGATTCAATAACGGTATCGAATAGAACCTCTGTCCAAGGATTCTTCCGAAACCAAAAATTAGTAAAACTATTTATTGAATACCAATGGGGCAAAAAACAGAAATCTCTTTTTTTCTACAAAATTCACAACAAAGTTATTCTTTCTATATTCCACAGTACATAAACGATGGCTCCGAAGAATCTTTAGACTCGTTCAAAGTAGTAGCCATGACAGAAAGCAGTAAGGAGAGCGAGCCTTTCTACGTGCACATCAACATAGTGCCCGTGAACGACGAGCCGCCTATCGTGGCTGCCAACACCGGTCTGTGCGTGTGGGAGGGGGGCACTTTTACTTTCACCACCAAAGAACTATGTAAGTACTTGTAATTCTCCCCAAAGCAGCGCTTCTGCAACCATCGTCTATCTTCGGAAATACGAACGTACGTTGCGTTTGTGCGAGCAATCATTGGTGCACCACAACAAACCGTGCAGTGACAAATTAGAAGCTATTGTACACTAATGAATGCGCCTCTTTTTCAGAACTTCTAATAGGTCCCAAAAATACTAAATTGGCGCTCCACTGCCTAATATTTCCGTTTTCGAAAAAAATCTCACAGACGCGGCACTACAGGTTTGCGATGGAATCGTAAATCTTTAATTTATTTTTATCTGAATATCATATTACAGGCGTTTATAAAATGCACAATCTTAAATAGAGAAAGGTGTCTGCGGTTGTTGTAGGAATGCTATAGAGGTAAGAGGAACAGGGTATAAAGTTCACTCATGCTCCATAGAAAAGGGAGGATTCTTCGACCAGACGGGTGTTGTGTCTGGTTGGCTGCTACCCGACGATTGATGTCGGGACGTTGTATATATGCTAGTTGCGCGGTAAACTCTGCTTGCGCGATGCAGGGTTTTGCTTGACGCCAATATGATGCGTAGTTCGCATGTGGCGTTCTCGATGCCGCCACACTACTAAGTATATAATAATTATTATTTCCACTTATTTGCGCGTGACTTCTCTTGTAAGGCGGACTCTAAATTCAAATATTTTTATTTGTAAAACAGAAGTAAAGGAAAAGTACAGATGTCAATATTAACAAAATTAACGCTATGTCTTGCCGTCAACGCAGTACACATTTCTTTTTTGTTATTTCTATTAAAATATTGAATATTAATAAGATAAGATAAATTAGCATTTATTTGCTCACGTTTCACATTCATCACGTTTGCCTTACACAATGGAATTCAAATATTAATAAAATAAAGTATAATGTCACTCCGAGTCCAACCATTAAAAATAAAACAAAATTGCTGGGAAACGAATTTTATTTTTGGTGTGAAAAATCGCTGTTTACGGTAGAGCGCAACGTAACGCAAGCAAAACATGGTGCTTTTGGATGCATGCAACGATACAGGGGTCGTGAGGGTATTTAAAGTGGTGTTATAACATTAAAAACTTGTTTTCACTTGTTTTCGTAAAATCCGTCAGTAAAAGTTGAAATTTTGACCTTCAATATCTCCGTAACCAGAAACTTCCCAGGTATGGTGCAGTACACAAAAAAATATTACAATGAAGGGGAGAACAAGTGACTCTCGGCTTCGTTAAGTGCCCTTTTACACCCGTTAAACTAGTATAACATGATCAAAATCTCACATCAAAAAACTAATTTAAATTATAATAAGCTTTGTCGGCTATAAAATTAATAACTTTCTTTTTAAACGCTACGTCACTTAACTTAACTGCTTCCAGCTTTTTGTAGGTATTTTTTTTTCGAGCCCTGGAATTGTGATACACACATTTTCGATCTAAATTTATGTCAGAAAATTTGACTATTGTCACGTCTATTACGAGGAAATTGATCAGCCAAAGAGGCGAGGGTTGGATGCTAATAACATTGCATCTTCTTAAAGTGAACGTGATGTCAAGATGTTTTTTTCTTTAAATAAGACATGCAAAACCGACTGGTTTCAAGATGGAACATCGACCTAATGCAACGATTTTGAGTTTTAAATATAAGTTCCCGGTCAGTCGAGTCACCACAAAACATAACACCTAATAAATAAAACGAAATTATTTATTCAAAATCACTACATACTAAATTAATACTAGCCACCCGATGACGGACTGTCGCGACCTCGTGGCGTGGCAGGTTAGCTCCTGCAGATCCAATTCCTTCTGTAGGAGAAACCATTGTCTGAGCGAAATGGAGCTTAAATGTGTAATTAGATACTGGTCGATTAAAGTCGACGATCCGATATCTCAATCAATATTAAATGGTCAGACCGTAATCTATCGCTGGTCGATCGATAACCGACGCACGATCCATCGGTTTAGATTTTGAAATGGCTTAGTTTAATTTATTTCACAAACCTTTGACTGTAAAAGATGAATGTAAAATTCGCTAATTCAGGGACCTACAAAGATCGTTTAAACCAACACATTGGGAAATCCAGGCCACTCATTATTTACACGCTCAGTAAATTTTGCGCTGACCCAAAATAAGCTGGGTAAGAGAAAGAATTAAGAGGTAACTTAGACCTTATTTAATCGCCATATTCCTTAACTTCCAGACGTGAACGACATTGACACGCCCCCCGAGAACGTGACGGTTCGCGTAGTGGATATTGTTTCCGGGTACATCGCGCTACAAGGCAGCCTCGACACCGCCGTCCATCACTTCACGCAAGCAGACATTGACAACGCAAGAGTCGTGTTTGTACACAAAAGTGAGTCTTATAGTCTTCTATGTAGTAGACGTAGTGTGCGGGTACATCGCGCTACAAGGCAGCCTCGACACCGCCGTGCATCGCTTCACGCAAGCAGACATCGACAACGAAAGTCGTGTTTGTTCACAAAAGTAAAGTATACACTAGTTCTCTGATAAGTCTGACTTCCTATATCACTTGCTCTCCACTGTAGATCAAGAAAGTTACTTATTTGAGGAGAAATTAACTTAGAATTAAAAATTATACCTTGTCGTTTCGTCGCAAAATTATTTAATTAAATCCAACATCAAGCCTTACTGATGTATATCATATTATTTGTTACAGACGGTACAAAAGGCAAGATGATCTTCAACGTTACGGATGGGTTACATGAACTTGCCAAAATCACGTTTCTAATAACCACCAAGTCTGTGTCCCTCAAACTGACGAGAAAACACAACTTACGAGTGTTCCCGCTCATGAGGGAGCCTCTGAACAACTACATGCTAATGTCCAAGTGCTCCGACGCAACAAGAACGATCATATACAAGATAGACAGAGCTCCCACACTCGGGAGACTCATAATGCTGAACGGAGAAAGCCACCACAGATCAATAAAACAGTTTACCCAACAAGATATAAACAACACGGTCGTGTTCTACGAACATACACATCCCTTCTCAGATCTATACACAAACGATTCGTTCATATTCACAATCGAAGCACCCCTCGCCAAACCGCTCACAGATCAAATCTTCAACATAGACATATCTGTGTCGTCCGGCGGACTCGCCAAATATGTCAATATACCTCCGATAATAGTGCAGGAAGGAGACAAAGTGCCTATTAAAGTAAATGTTAGTAATGTTATCACGTATTTAGAAACTCAGGCGGGGCTGAGGCAGCCTCAGATCGAGGCGCAGTGGTCACAGCCTTCTCACGGAGAATTAAAACCTTTCATGTCCTCGCTTACGCAATCGCAAATCGAAAGCGGTGTCGTCAATTATGAACATGATGATTCAGATACTACACAAGATAAAATTGACATGGCGTTATACCTACTACCCGACTACGTTCTCTTGTGTAATGTCACTATATTAATACAAATTGTCGCAGTCAATGATCAACCGTTCAGATTGCTAACGGACACGCCACAGATACAAGTAGTTCAAGGCGAAAACTATACTATCACCAAAAATGATTTGCTCACTGAAGATGCTGATACTGGTCCCGCAGGAATCCTGTACGATATAATCAGTGGTCCGACACAAGGCAGAATGGTGATGTTGGATAAAAATCAAACAATCGACGAGGCACATTCAATAAACAAGTTCACTCAGGACGACATAAACAGCGGCAGAGTGATATACGAACATTCTGGGATGTTGCAGACAGCTACGTTCTATTTCAGAGTGGGGGACGGACAGTTCAAGCCGACGTACACAGTGTTCACAATAGATGTGATACCAGTCATTCTCAATGCTACGTCACTGCATCCTATATACCTGCAACAGGGATCAAATGTTGCGGCGGTTACGACAGACCAGATATACGTGGACACTAATGCCAGGACATCTAAGGTCCTCTATAACGTCACTCGCCAACCTCTCCACGGAATGGTTTACGTCGGCAGGAATCCAGTTTCATCCTTCACCCACAAAGACTTGATGGAGAAAGTGGTGATATACATGCAGAACGATATGACGACTGCAAACGATAGTTTCGACTTGATCGCTTACGTCCACAATAGTAACGGGACTAGGCCGTTCACTATCGAAGTTATTGTACAGCCGCTGATGACATTAGGCGACTTGCGGGTAGAAGTAGAAAAGGCTAGGATTACTTTGAAGACTATGGATGCGAGTGGGTTAGCAAAACTTACAGCCAGCGATCCTGTGTATACCGTGTTGAGGAAGCCCCGATTTGGGACGCTAAAGAAGATTATAAGAAGTTCTGGGGAAAAGACCAGTGCTAGAGAACGAGAAGTAGCGTATTTCACTCATGAGGATGTAAAAGCGGGTGTGATATACTTCGTGGCAAAGAAGAAAGTGAGTGAACTGAACGGCTACGAGGATAGTTTCAGATTCCTATTGGCGGCGACCATTTTCCAGCCAGCTGTGGGTGATGTGAAGATTTTCATAGGAAACAGACAGAAGAAGAATCTGCCGGGACCAAATGATCCAGAGAGTCATGAGGGTGTTCTAGTGAGTATACATTAAATTATTCTAGTTAGCTCACAAATTATAAAAATACAGCTTATCCATTCGATAAGCTTTAGCGCCACCGGTAAAGCTTGAATTTCTTGCGACAGCGGTGGCCGCAACATAACGGCGGCAGTGACAACTGTCATGAAAATCACGGCTTCGGAGTTCGACTATAGGGTAACAAAAAACGCTCTCTAAGGAATCACACCATCAATGACGCCCGCTTTCCACAAAGGGTTACGCACAGGTGCACCTACAATCCCACGTCATAGACGGCGAGGTAAAATTCCATCAACCGGGCACAAAACCCAAACTCCGGGTTGCTATTGAGAAATTCTTGATGGTAAAGTCAATAAAATTTTCTCCGACTTGGGAATCGAACTCAAGAACCTTATGCTTGAAAATACACTTTATTTTTCCAAACTAGTAACCCTGACGTGACCCAAAAATCACCTTTCAGGTAGCAAATGGCGAAGCAGCATCGTACTACATGATGATCCTCATGGCTCTATCGGGGACAGTCCTCGCAATCGTCGTGATCTTCGGCCTGCTGAAGTGCAGGCGGTATCTCATGCGGGATCAGAACGCGCTGGTCAAAATACATGGACAGAGCCAGGGCGCGGTTGCACCGATACCGCTGCCGAGGCCGCCCGACCATCTCATGCCGTCGCCTTCGCAGGGTACGCCGCCTATCAAACGGTAAGTGTTAAAGTTATCAGTTTACAAGTCGTGTGCCCGATTGGATTTCCCGCCGGCAACATCTCAGAAACCCAGGATGAGTTTCCAAACAACGAGGATACAACTAACTTTCACTTATAAACAAAAGTCGGAAGTTCCAACTTCTATATTTCTGACTTGACAAACTTCCATACATACTTTCAATTCAACCCCTACTTACCCCTTTAGGGAATGAATTGTCAAACATCCTTCCTTAGTACTCACCTTTGTTAGCAAGGAAACCTTGTTAGCAAGGAACTCTTATTAGCAAGGAACTCTTATTAGCAAGAACTTGATGCGGCGGCGTAAGCCTTGGGGGGAAATCGAGATTTCTTTAGTGGACTGTATCAGGGGCGGTTCTGTGACACAAGTAGGTGGTTGGTGGTGTGGGAAATGAGAAATGGTACCTGCCTGGTTATGGCGGAGACACGTTGAGGAGTTTCCTTAGCCACGTGGCGGCGGCCTGGTCCAGGATATCACATACGGACGAGAATCTACACTTTCCACAACACACAGACACACACCTGCACTGTTCAATAGGTAACAATCCTCGTTCTTTGCGGTGAAAATATGAGTCCTTTTCGACTTTGGGTTTATTTGACCCTCAAGCGGCGGCGTCGATGAGATAACTAACGGTTCTTCATGGCGACCGCGTAAGCGCCATTCCGAATCTTCCTTTTCGCTCTCGCTCAGGCATTATAAGGGTTGCGGAAGGGAGAGAGATAGCGGAAGTAAAGGATAGCGGAAGGAATCTTGTGTCACACAGATACTAATAACAGTTGCCAGTAATTAGGCATGAAATATAAACTTAGTAAGTTATGGCGTTAACAGAACTCTTCTTAGCAATGAACTATTTTTAGCAAGGAACCTTTGTTAGCAAGGAACTCTTGTTAGCAAGGAACTCTTTTTAGCAAGGAACCCTTGTTAGCAAGGAACTCTTATTAGCAAGGAACTCTTATTAGCAAGGAACTCTTCTTAGCAATGAACTCTTTTTTAGCAAGGAACCTTTGTTAGAAAGGAACTCTTGTTAGTAAGGAACTCTTTTTAGCAAGGAACCCTTGTTAGCAAGGAATTCTTGTTAGTAAGGAACTCTTTTTAGCAAGGAACCTTTGTTAGCAAGGAACTCCTGTTAGCAAGGAACTCTTATTAGCAAGGGACTCCTGTTAGCAAGGAACTCTTATTAGCAAGGAACTCCTGTTAGCAAGGAACTCTTATTAGCAAGGAACTTTTGTTAGCAAGGAACTCTTATTAGCAAGGAACTTTTGTTAGCAAGGAACTCTTATTAGCAAGGGACTCCTGTTAGCAAGGAACTCTTATTAGCAAGGAACTCCTGTTAGCAAGGAACTCTTATTAGCAAGGAACTTTTGTTAGCAAGGAACTCTTATTAGCAAGGAACTTTTGTTAGCAAGGAACTCTTATTAGCAAGGAACTCCTGTTAGCAAGGAACTCTTATTAGCAAGGAACTTTTGCTAGCAAGGAACTCTTGGGCTTCTAGACCCAGCGGTTTAGGCTGTGCATTGTCTGTCGGTGAATTGATGAAATTATTTAATATTTTTATAAAGCTGACTAGCCCGCGCCTTAGTTCCCGTGGAAGTCGAAAGACACAACAATAAACTAAAATAACAGTCTTATTTTTGTAATATGTCCTGTACGTTTGTAGTTTTGGTCTCAGAAGCCAAAATATGAAGAGAGTCAGGACTGTTGACGCGGGAGCAAGCGACTTACAGTTGTACGTGTAAGAAGCAACTCGTCCTGAGGTCGACACCCGCAGCCTTCAGTATCAATTTCACATTGCTCGTGAAGTTTTTAGTTTTTTGGGATTTAATGAAAGCCTGCGTTTTTAGTGAATTAATGAAAGCCTGCGTCCTGCATATTACTACCTAATGGCACAGCTCTGATAGACTGACTGATGTCTTGTTGCAGATTATTCTAACGAACAGCTATCACTAAATTTACATAATGTAACAGTACATTGCAAACACACGGGATTTCTCATTAACAGTCACCTAAACATAGATATTTATTTTTATTATAACCAAAGATTACAGAAGAGTCCTAAACTAAATGTTTTTGTGTATGTTCTTCGAACTATCATTAATAGTCTAACAGAATGTAATGAATGAATGTTCGTCTTGCGGTAAACTATAGAAGAATACGAACAAATTGCAATATTGCTCATCGCCCTTAGCAAATAGCGTGATAATTTATAGCATACAGATTGACCAGACTTATAAGGAATATATATATGCAACATTTGAAGAAAATCTATCCTTTATACATTTCCGGCTACAGATTAAAAAAAGAAACCGACGATGAATTGCAACGCAGGAGGGGTTCAGAAACATCGATGTGTGTACCGTGTATACTAGTCGCGCGGATAACTTTGCCTACGCGATGCAGGATTTGTGTGACGTCAAGTTATTGATGCGTAGTTCGCATGTGGCATTGTAGTAAGTTGCACGATAATCCTATAAATTTTCCTTGTGTTCCTCAGCTACGTATCATCAGAGCAGTCAGTGCACACTGGTGCCAGCACGCCGCTGCCGTCAGCCGGCAGTGTAGCCTGCAAGGTGACGCCGCTCGCCGACGCGGCGTTGCCAGACCTCAACGCGAGGTATCCGTACGGGACTGATGATCATACTGATGTGAGTTTTAGTTGTTTTATATCTGACTAGCTTCTGCCCGCGACTCTTCGTCCGCGTGAAATTTCTTGTCCCCCCGACCCAGCCTGTCGAATCGCATCGCCTGCCCGCGCTATTACTTCGTTTTCGCTTAGCGTTCTTTGTGACTTTATTTCTTTTTGCTCGGCTCCTAAGGGTCCTAGCGTGTAGTTAAATATCCTATAGCTTTCCTCAAGAATTGGGCTATCAAATGCAAAAACAATTTTTAAAATCCGACCGGTAGTTCCGGAGATTAAAACTAACAACCAAACAAATTTTACCTCTTTAGAATATTAGTAATTTAGTATAGACTAGCTTTTTGCCCGTGGCTTCGCCCGCGTGGGGGCCCTATAGTGTAAAGTAGAGAGAATAACATATTCAAATAGAATATAACTTTTTATTTGTTTGGCCGGCACTTTCATAATTGAGCCCAAAATGATTGATCTGCTTTCATCGTAATCCATACGTAAAGGCGTGACAAGGTAACAACCAATGACTGACAGACAGTTACTTTCGCATTTGAATTATTAGTTTTAAAAGTATCTATGGATTTGTTAACATTAGCAAGAAGTATTATTAGACTCGACTGCTGGACCTAGATGCACGTGTTGCACAAGCGCGTCTTGTCCACTGGGAATAGGTTAAGAAATTTGGTCCACATCATTATTATTATCTAGCTTATCTAGTCACCTGGTTCGATGCGACACTAGAAAATATTACTTCGAAGAATTTAGGGCAGGCATTTGCCTAACAGACGGACCATTATAAAAATCTGACGAAAAAGTGACGACTTCACTTCATCAACAATCTGTCCACGTGCTTGACTGATAGCATGCTTATGCCGAGATTTATAAACATTTAGCACGTACTTTGGCTAAGCGTTATTCATGTCACTGTCGCACAACTGTGAAACTATAAGTGATAGAGACAGGAACATGTGTGTCTACGTCATAGCACGAGCTGAGTAACGTCTACTCGCATATTTCAGATGCATCCATACTTACTACTCGAGCTTAATGTATCGGTAACCTTCAATAATAACGAAACAATCAGTACGGGTCATTGCAGGCCGAAGACTGGAGTAGCTACGAGGCTAGCGAGTCGGCGTATCCGGTGCGAGCGGCCGGCGTTGCGCCCGCGAACCCCATGCTCAGGCGCAACCAGTACTGGGTCTGACCCAAGGACACCTATATACTGCCGAGGGAGCCCAGGCCAGGTCAGTTTTAACATACTTACATACCTCCTTACTAATAAACGTTGTATAGCGTCTGTATAGTTACACAACGCTTTGTCTTCTTCTCTCGAACGTCTAATTACTGACGACTGAAAGAGAGAAATCGGTGGGTAACTACACAGACGCTATACAACGTTTATTAGTCAGGAAGTTATTACTTACGATACCACGGAAACCATTCTGTTATTATAATCGTGACATATTTTAACGCGTTTCGAAAATTGACTAACGTCGCTGTCTTGTTCTTTTTTTTTTCAATACAATTTCGAATTTTTTTAATAGTTTTTTGTCATCTGATCTTTTGTCGCTTGAATGCAATTAACAGGAGGGCGTTGTTGGTAAGCATTTGTGAACATTTCACTGACATTGTGTTTTGACAATACAAGATGGCGTCGTTGGATTTGATTTTCGACACGCGCCAATAATCGTTTTACCGTTGTACCTATATTCTCGCTAATAAAATAACTCGTTCGGTTTCTGAAAGCCTGATCACTTCTCAAGTACTATTGAAGTTTCCGTGTCTCAAATGAATGAATAGATTACTTCTAGGCGAGGTGCACTGCATTCGTGGACCGCATCTTCATTTACCATCATGTGAAACAGTGGTTAAATGCGTCCCTCTCAATAATAATTTAAAAATTTCTAAGGGACCTCTGCGAGTTGGCTTCGGCCCCTCGTACGCCTTCCAAAGGTCCGGAGCCACAAGGTCCCGAGATATGTTAACATAAAAATAAAATAATAGTAATAGTCTCTGGTCTGTAAATCTGCTTTTAAGTTGTATTGGCTAAAATTTACATGTAAAGCAATATATTGAAGTATTTCAGTCTTAGGCATCAGAAATACAGGATTTGAAAAATATCTCTAATAAACATATGCGCAAAAATATGTCCTAGCTTACAGTGTGGGTTCCAAATTGAGGTTTAATGTCTCAAAGGGCTTAAATAACAATCTTTTGACACCACAATGCGCTCCAAAACACAGATTACTAATGTTGCTCGAAAAGCCACAAAGTTGCAGTGTACTGGCCACGTCTGCCGCATGCCCAATGAGCTGTGGGCCAAAATAACTATATTTGGAGACCTGACACAGCAAGAAAGCGTCGCGGCAGACCCCGTACGCCGTAGGAGCTGGCGGGACGAACTGTACCAAAAACAAGGATCAGTCTTCCACATTAGCCTTAGCTCGCTAAAACTTAAGTCATGAGGAGAGGCCTTTGCCCAGCATTGGGTTGATACAGGCTTACAGTTAAGGCAACATTACCAATCCGTACCATCATTTAGTTGTCTCAATTCAAAGCGACGACTTGTAACGTCACATCGTTTCTCCACAGTAACGGTGACAGCGCACGATAGAACCGTGACGCTAAACCGCCGCCTGCGCCGCCTCGGCGTCGACTTAGTTCCTACGCCTTTTCTACTGAGCAACTACAACGGGAAATACGAAAGTTGCGAGATTACCCTTTAAGCAATCATACTACCCGCTCTTACTACATGTCTACACATTCCGGATTGGAACGGAACGGAACATGTCGTATGTATTTAGAATTTGTAATGTTTTTGAGCTAAAATTCTGGTTGGTTATTGAAATACGGTCAGATAGAAGTAACGTTAGTTTGCTAATTGAACGAGCCTTCCTTGAGGCCTAAAAAGAATTCGTCGTTTGTGCCATTTGTGTCATGTGCCCAATGAAAAACCTCTGTTCGGTATACGAAAAAGTCAATTAGCTCAATATTTTGCGTGATTTCTTAACGACTACTGTTTTAGCTCAAAACTAAACTGCGAAAATCTGTGACTTGTACACTAACAAATAGCAATACACCAAAACAAAGCATGATTTTTGATTGAAATAGCACGTCTCGATATTGATGTCGCTGCCTTTATACGTTATCGTTACATTGTAACTGATTTCGACAGTAAATTCGCTTCAATCTCGGGAAAGGAACAGTAGAAATATATGTGGTTAGATTTATAAATACAATTTTTGATGAATTTTATGAAACGTAGCAAACATAAAAACGCCTGTAGAACACCGGGTCAGAAAAGAAGCAACATAATTTGCCTTCTCAAAGTATAACCTAGGTTTTAAGCTGGGTTAATTATTTGTTAGAGAATTAGTTTTTTACAGATTTTAGAACTAACTTGTGAAATCAATTATTAATGACGCTTATTTTATGGCAACATTTTTTTTATATGGTATAAATATTATTAACATAATCAACCCAAGAAAAAGTATAAGCAAACCAAACAATGTCAGAAAAAAAGTATCTAAATCAAATCCTCTTCTTTTTTTTAGGATTCGATATGGTTGTCACCAATTTAAAGATGCAAATAATTTTAAAAAACCAACATAAGCTCTTACTGTAATAGTAATCAAATTCTTGGTTCGCCTTTAGCCTCCCAAACATGGTCATTGTAGAGGGTACCACTGCAGTGACGACGCGGAAATAGAGTAATTCGTCAAAATGACAATGCAAATGAGTAATTCGCTGTAGACTATTTCAACGATACAAAGTATAATATCAAGAGCATAATATCCTGCGGGGTAATTGAGTAACACACATAAAATGGCTCGATCGCAATGTCTTTCATTTTGACATCCATTGCTTCATTGGTTTCAAAATTTCGTCGGGTTAGTAACGTAAATAACGCAATAAACGTGGCTGAACTGTCAAGGTATTGCTATCGATTGTCATTAAGTGTCGTTTACGCAATTACCCCGCTGAACTACAACATATATTTTTTCCACATTCTCAACTGCAAGTGTTAAAGACAAAAACCAACCGCAAAACTGCCATTACCTGCGTTACCTAGCGCCTAAAGTAGGTAAATCAAAACTATGCCAAAGTCGGATATCGCATTATACCTTAATTCCTTCCTAATTTACATAATAGCGTGATCCTATATCCAAAGCAGAAGTAGATAACAATATTCTAAATAAAATAGTGAATTCATAGAAAAGTAGAATAAGTTGTAGATAAGATACAAAATATTTATTTAATAAAAACTTGTTACAATATTTTAACAAAGTTGTGTAGTTTCATAGTATGCAAGGCCTTTCAAAAACAGTTAGGTCTAATAGAAAACAACGATAATCATTACAAATAAATTCCATGCAAGTAGCTGACTGTGTATTCAACGGTATGTTATATTTGTACATAATATTACAATCGTTTTGTACTATTTAAAGAAACATCCTCGTCTTAGATCATTGTTAAAAGCTATCTTTATTAGTTTTAGAGGAAACCTATCGTATTACCTAAACTAAACACCAAAAGTTAATTATAGTGTTATAGATAACCCGTGAATTTGTATTAAGGGGATGCGCCGGAGTAGCCCGCGAAATTCAAATAGTCTTACGTTTTTTGCAATTTGCAGGTCAGCATCAGGTTGTATGTTGAACTTAATATGATTCGCGGCCGTATCAAATATTTATTTATAGAATTATATTCATAAAAATCATCAATACATCTCTCTAAGTTCATATTACCCTATTGAATTACTATTTCATGAAATCATGACATGTGAGGCCAATTCTAACATAAGGAGTTGTATTTCTGATTCTAATGATTATAATTCCGTAAAGCCGTATTTGTTACGGTCTCGAATCATATTTAATCAACATACAACCTGACAGTGACCTGCAAATTGCAAAAAACGTAAGAATATTTGAATTTCGCGGGCTACCTTAGCGCATCCCCTTTAAGAACTGATTACTTTAACATTATTTACATTACATGTGCCTCATAACATCGATTCAAGCTAACCACCTGGTAAATTACAATGTATTTTCTAAACAGTTATAGTAAGGAACATTTTGTATTGCATCACATACTCATTATTACGTGACGTTAGAACTGAACGAGAGTATTTTAGATATAGTTATTATTTAGCGGACATATTGCCCATTATAGGTTATAGAGGGTGAAAATTACGATCGACACATAGACAAAAGGACCCAAATCATAAATCTGTTTGAGGGGAATGAAAAGCAGCTCGGATGAACAGCTGGTATAGACCAGCTGTTAAATTAAAAATAGCAGAATAGTCTGTAAAAATCTCACCGTGAAACTTAGCTGAAGTGGGCTGATATTCCACCTGATGCCAGGAATTGCCAATATTGGCAGTTCACTTAAAGCTCACTTCACTGAAGTTATAACGGAGAGATTTTGACAGAATAGATCTGCAGCGACCGTACTATGACGTGGAAAAGCCCTCACTGTTCCGCTGTGAAAAAGAGATAAGTAGTGCTCTTCGTTCTGTATATCTCTATCTCTCTCTCACACTGGCACCGTCAGGCTATAACACGTCAAAGTACGGCCCCAGGACGTTTTTGGAATTGACCTTCTGGTGGTGACATTTTCCCCACCCTATATAACCTTCTACATTTATATGTACCGTTACATGCCTATACTTTTGCCAAAACAAGTGCCAAGAAGCATTTTATTATTATATATAACTTAAAATAAGCATCATTTATCATTGTTTAAACTATATTTTTTTTTATTATGATAGAATCTATTAAAAATATTAACATTTTACTTTAAGGATTCCTAATTAATACATAAGTTTATACTGTTACTACAGATTTCTAACTGATGTTATAAGGTATTATAATTTAATATAGTAAGTTGTGCCAATATAGAAGACGTTTTGTGTACTTAAATAATGTAGATCAAACTCATGCCTAGTTATATATTTTAATATTAACTCCATTTATGGTTGTCCTTTGATATTTTCAATAACTTTGTTCGACTACATATACACTCAAGTGATCCTGATTAACTATTTAACCATTAAACTGTCAGGTCAATACTATATCTGGGACAAGCAAAAAATGTTAAACTACAATGAGAATTGCGTGTCGCGTGTGACTTCTCTTCCTCAAAATGGTACACCTCATCATTTGCCTATACCGAAGAGACTGTTGACAACAGTAAAGGCTGGCAGAGAAAAAGCTGAAAAATTGCAAAATTCTAAACCCCTGCGTTTGAAATTGAACGAAGGATATATTTTTTTAATGCTTTTCCATACATTTTGACTGTGCAGGTAATGCACATTTTTATGAGAGAGCCGTTTTTTTTTAAAATTACCCTTCGGAAAATTTTAACTCGGGGTTTTCAGAATTACGTACTGCATCCATGGTAGCAGGTTGAGAGTCGATGTCCCCGCCACCGTGTCTATGAATCCTACAATATAGAACAATAATACCAAAAACATAGCCAGTAGATCTTGTCTATGAATTTCAACAGCTGTTCCATGTCGTGCCAAAGTAACCCTAAAAACACAAGGAATTGAATATTAGCACATAGTTTAGTACAGTTTTATGAATATGACAGCATGTAGTAATAGTTTGTTGCTCTGTACATTAAAGTGCCTAGTTTAGAACAATATGACTTATTGATAAATAAGTAATTGTTTAAAATACTCTCAAAGCTATATTTGGCCATTGTAATGCAATCTAATGATTTCGGTTTTTCTCGGCTATTACCAGCCAAGCCCCGCCAAAGCTGATTTAATATAAACCAGCGAGCAATTATACTATGACTGATAAATTTACAATAATATTTATATGTCTATAGTAATGTTATACTGAAATTGTGTCTATATTTTTGTAACGGATCGAAGTAGCTGTACTATGAAATTAAACTGTTTAAACGAAAATTGTAGGCAGTTTAAAGAGTAATTATTATACTCTACCATTGAATCTGCGGGCTACGGCTGGTAAACAGGAATCGAGCATCCTCATACATCACCTTAGGCCTTTGCAACGTAACCAGACTAGTCCATAGTTGTGTGTATGCGGGCGAGCGATACGATACAGAGGTGGTGGGGAAATGTGAATGACATTAATTGTAAAATCGGTACGTTGAAACGAAAATGCCGCCCAAATATATTCAATGCAACATGGAATGTAATAATATACGTACGTATTTTACAAAATCGCTTAGCTGTTGTGTTACATTACATGTTGCATTGCATATATTTGGACGGCATGTTCGTTTCAACGTATGTTACATTTCATGTTACGTTTCACATGTGTACCCACCATAAGAATTGCAATAAAGGTTGTCAGTTGCTGAATATAGTCACTTTGAGAGATCTAAGTCTAACATTGATTATTTCATATAAGCATTAATGCAACCACATAGAAATATAATACCATTTTATATTATTTAACCTATACGTAATGTAAAAGTCGTTCCTTATAATTAGTGCCAAATATAGCTCATCTGTGTCGTATCAAGACCTTTTGTATTGTAAGCATTAAAACTGTAGGTAAATACTGGACAATACAAAAATATTCATATTTAATGAATAAATTTTATACATTGCAATATAATTCATGTTTATGCTTTTCCTAACAATAGAAAGATGTTGATTGTTAGTGAATCTAAGACACTTCTGTGTTGCCCTGTAGGCAACGTTATATTATGTGTAGCTCAGCGTTAAAGCTCTGTTCATGATTCCCTAGATGGTACTATACTAATGGAGTAATTAATAGAACGCTTACAAAAGTGTCACAAAAAAACATACAATATTTTTT